>CM062819.1:181316661-183716661 GCA_031772625.1 Pinus tabuliformis
TGGAAAGCAAAGCACATATTTTTTAAATACACATCTTTATGTAGCATGAAGGATTACTTATATTGTCATTATATTTTGTCTTCAATGACATGTATGGTTGCAAGCACTGAAAATCATTCATGTGTTTCCTCTAAGTGTCTTGTCTTTTGCTTGTTCGACCAACTATTGTATTTTGCATGTTTGACCATTATGTCATGTTTATGTACCTTTCCTGGTGGTTTCAAAGGTTGATATTTGTTTATACGAGTTATCTTGGCCATGTAAAACACCTGTCACACTCATAACAATGTCTTAGCATTGACACACAAGTGTCATCTTCACGATCCTCCAAAGTCCATTTCAAGTGTCGCACTTGTCGCTTTTCAGTTTAGGAAGTCTCACAGATGGTAATGCTTTGTCTTGTTATTATGTGATCTTTGTTGTCATGTCATCAAATTATGCTAAGTGTGATCAAATTTCAAGTTACGCCGTGTTCACTTTCCTCCCGCACTTAGCATTTCTCTGAAAATCCTTCGACTAGGCAACTCACTTTCACCGGACCCTGACTAAACTATGCATTGTGGAGTCTCAGCGCTCAGTGATGCAACCTTGCTACCTGGAACTGCATAGTGTGCAATCACTATCCTGGGGTAGTTTCCCTACATTATTCCATAGCTAAGTAGCCTCCCTTCATCCCAAGAATTGCACACTAACTTCTCCCAGACTGACCTGAACTGTGCATTTCACAAGACGAGTCATCAAGCTTCTTCCCTGTCTACTGCAACCTCATAATGTGCAGAGTACCAAGCCTTCCTTGAATCCCATAACTATGCAAAAGTGTCTCCCCAGTGTCCTCCCTCAGTTGAGACTCACTGATCTCAAGAACTATGCAAACCTATCCTCCCAAGCCCCTCTGTTGCCCAGTCCTGCCTTGCCTCTAAAAATTGCGCAGAACTACCTCCCAAGGTCCCATCCTACATCAACCACTAATTGTATCAACTGCACAATCCTATCCCCCAGTGGCTTCTGTGTAATTTTTCCTGGCATTAAGGATTGTGCTCAAGAGTTCCTCATCTAATCTTGAGCTACGCTCTGCACAGCCTTAGTGACAAACCTCCCTCCCTATCAGTTGGAACTACACAATGCATAGTTACTAGGTGCTCTTTCCAAGCTTGTCACATGTCCTAGGCCTAGTCCATGGATAATAATGCATCATCTTAGACTAGGGAGTTTTTGGATTTTATGTCGTCCCATCATGAGTGAATTGCAGGAACATGCACACTATTAGATCATGGCAAGACAATGAAGAAGGAGAAGGAGGAGAAAACATGCTAGAAGGATCAATCACAGCTGGACTAACAAAGAATCTTATTAAGAATAATTCAAATGGAACACATGCATGCAACCACCTCTCAAGACCGAAGATCATTGAAGACCCTGCATCATCAAGTTATGCAGAGGAGAAGACAAACCACATCCAAGAACACATCTATAACTCAACAACAACAACGGCTTGACATTGCCACCTCACAGGCTAGTCTATGTTAGTAGTATCATGTCAAGTCATGTCATTAGTTATCAAAGGCCACATCACTATTATGATCCATGTATATTGCAAATCAGATGTAGTGTAAAGTGGAATTCCAATGGACAGACATGAATATGAAGAGTCATGTCAGTTGAAAAGTCATAGGAAATTGAACAATCATGAGGGTAGTCAAAGAGTCACA
The DNA here is from genome assembly GCA_031772625.1 of Pinus tabuliformis. NCBI lineage: Eukaryota > Viridiplantae > Streptophyta > Pinopsida > Pinales > Pinaceae > Pinus > Pinus tabuliformis. The sequence continues at coordinate 181,318,371 of CM062819.1, forward strand.
AGGGTCAACCATTATCCCTTGGTTACATATACCCCCTCATTGTATGATCATAAGACTTTTTCACCTTGGCTCCTCCTGCAAAGCATAGAGAGTTTTAGTCAATTATTTGAGGAGCAAGGAGTGGCTCCAATGTCCCAATACTGGGGCTAGTGATGTACAATGTAAATATGTGTGTTAGAACTTTTGCTTGACTACAGAAGCCTTTTCAAGCTAGCACATTTCCATGCATGACTTATGGATATTTGTAAGACTATTTTGAGATCATTTATATTTCATGTTTGTTTTCACATGTATTAAGATAGTTGAACTATTTCGGTTGTTTTGGTGTTATCTTGTTGGGAATGTGTTGTAACGGTTGTCACTGTTGTCTCATCCTTATGGAGTATTCCACAGGATACTAGACAGACCTTTCCTTAATTATCAATTATAACGACCGTCACATCCGATGTGGACTATTTCGCTAGATATTAGACGCATCTTCTCGTGTTCATTGGTTGTAATGACTGTTGCATTCGTTGTGGACTATTCTGCTGGATGTTGGACAACCATTTCTAGATCATCTATGTATCTTCCTGGGTCATACTATTACCTCTCACTTTGAGGCTTCTCCCCCCCCCCCCCCCCCCCCCCCCCCCAACACCCTTTGTTGCAGTAAGAGAACCTAGACACAATTGTGCTGCACACTCAACTTGTTGTTTGAAGACACCACTGCATTACTCTCTTGTGTCGACAGCTAGAGCCAAGGCAGATCTTTGAGAACTTGGAAAACGGGCGTTTATATCGCATGGGAATCCTACACCGAATGGTGTGAGGTCTAATTGAGACTTCATATCGGGGAGATCCCCTTGGTTGACAGGTTTCTAGCACCTTCAACAAAATGGTGGTAGAAGGAGGGCTATATGACAAGCTATGCCCATAGAGTCTAGTCTGAGTCTCTTATTTAAAATGGATCTTCCCCAAATCATAATCCCAAGATGTTTTTCTAAATACCTTAATTGTACCATCCTTGCAGAAGTTATTCATGACCTGTCCAAATTTAAGTTCGATGGTGAGGATGAATCAACCTTTCGTGAACATCTGTTTCAAGTGCTCTTGCTTTGTGTTTATCACATAATATGTTCTTAAGATGTCATTACTAGATTACCCACCCTCACATTCGAAGGTCGTGTTAATCGTTGGTGTCATACATTAACCATTTTTTCTATCCATTCATTCGATCGGCCTGGCAAGATGTTGTATAAAGCTTTCGATAAGTATAACCACCAAGATGTCTGTGAAAGAATATGTTGTTTAAGAATGAAGCTTGATGAATCAGTTGAGGATTTTTCTGGTTAGTTCCTTCACCTCTGTTGTGAAATTCCTAAAAAAAAATTGAACTCGCATTTATTGAAACGAGAGTTTGAATGCTTGGTTCATGTCTCCTTATATGGTGAGCCTCAACCTCTTATTTTCCCTTCTTCCCCAACTCTTGCAAATCATGAGGCACCTCAAATCATAGAGGAGGAGCCTACTTCCCCTTTTGTTCCTTGTCCTCCTCCTTTTTTAGTCCCAATGTGGGTGCCTCCTTGTGGTGATCATAAAACTAGAAAATCTGTGAATCAAATCTTCAGACCATCTTCTCATTCTTCTCCCACTTCAATGGAGAAAATTCCATAATGACTCATGAAGCCTATAATGAATACTCAAATATCCATTCCATAAGAGGATGTCATCATTCACAACTCTAATCTCAAGGTTGATCCAGATATCTATTATCCTCTATCTTCTTCACATCCTAACTCTTTGTAAGATGACCCGCTTGATCAATTTGCTTCACCAGCTAGTTCTTCACATTCTCTTGATTCTCAAACTGTTAGATCAAATTGCGATCAAGTACAAGGCAGTCACATTATGTAGGTAAAGGAGCAGAAATGTGAGGACACTTTCAATTTTTTCTCTCTTCTTCGAAATCTTTCGTGTCAAAACAATGAGTTTCCATTCTTGAATGACTCTCAATCTGCTAATCTCGGTGGAAAATCTAGTAAAATCATTTCCTTCAATCAACCCCCAGCCTTGAGCATTTACAATTCCAATGATGATAACTCTATTTCCATATGTTGTGATGAATTCCCAAGCACATCATATGATCTTTTGGTTCCTCACGAAGATTTTAATTTAGATCTAGAATCTGCTTCGATCAAAGAAGATGTTCATATTGAAACTTCCCCTTCACCTCACTATCCCTTGTGTCCTATCATTGGTAACACATCCACATGCAATGGAGATACTACATGTTCTTCAGTTTCTTCATCCGAGGAGTTATCCCCTTGATTGACACAAGGCGATGAGCTTTTCCATGATGAAATTGAAAACAATCAAATCATAGAGAACTCTTCCCACCCCTCATCATCTCTTTTTTGCATGAATACAACTCTTCAAATCAGCTTGCTCATTAGAAGTCACCAATTCATTTATCTTTGAAAGTGTTATTAGAAGAGCCTCTTCATTTGAGAAATATAGCTATTGAGGTTGAAAAATCCAGAACAATCTGTGACACAGATGGTTGTTATCCGATGACCAGTGGTCATACTAAAATCAACAATAGAAATTATCCTCAAACCATGCATGATCTAGTTCGAGCTTCAAAATGTGATACTACAATCCTGGAAAGTTTGAGGACCTACCAGGGAGTCGAGGCACTTTAACTTTCATTGATGGTTATGACAGGATCTCGCGACTGTGGTAAGCCCCCTAAACTAAATCAGATATGGTTTGTCTTGCACAACCCGTCTATCTGCATGGTTTCACTCGATGTTCATTTCCGCGTCAAAATTGTTTGGTATTCCGAGTGTAATCTTTCAAATTTTCAAGATTTTACTTCTAATCGAATTCAAGAATCTGTTACAGTTCATTCGTCTTCATGAAATCTCTCACATCAAAATCGAGTTGGGAATGTCCATCTCTCATAAATTCATGGAATTGTGAAGTTGATCATCTCAAGGACTATCTTTTCTAGCAATAATCATACTTATCGAATTTATCCCTTAATGGTCAACTCCTTAATATTCTTGCGAATCTCATATAGCAAATATGTCCTCTCATCACACCAGAAATCTCTTGGAGTGATAATGAATGTACAATTTGTCACACGAATCAATTTCTTATCCATTCACCATGTCCTAACTGGTCTCAAGTATTCGTGGTACTAGAATCCATTTTAAATTCTTTTGATGACTACGATGCTTGTACGATTTATCACCAGTTGTTGAAAAATGGTCTGTCATATCTGGCTTGCAAGGAACTTGGTTTGATTGTTCATAGCATTTGTAATATTGTTCAAAATGATTTTTCTTTGTTTATTCCAAACTGGGAATATGATGCTTCAAATATCTCATCTGACCAATTCTCTGTCTTTGGTGACTACCATTCGGCTTGTTATTTTCCCATCAAAACATCCAACGACAGTTGTTTAACACCCTTTGGTATTCATTGTTCAACATCTCTTTATTCACATTTCTGTCAAGTAATAGAGGCACTTCAACCTTCACTGATGGTTATGGTAGGTCCTCACTATCTTGGCATGACTGTCAAGAATGATCAGATCTATTTTCCCTTACAAGATTCCCATTTTTATCCCACTTCTCGAATCAGAAATTCATCTTTTCAAAGTTCATGAGGTTTTCAAGAGGTCCATCATGAATTTTACAATCCAATCACTGAATGGCTCAAACAATCTTACCCAACAAGCTCTGTAGCAAACAACAAGTTTCAATCTTTCCTCACACCTGCCAAGGAGCTCGATGTAGATGAACACATATCCACAAGAACCTTCTCAGTTTTGTTGAAAAATGGTATTCATCGAAATGGTAAAAATGTGACACACCTTTCAACCCATAGGAAAGACCTTACTTTTATTGTGCAATTTTTTCAAGTTCTTGTATTTTTTGTTGCATGTCACTTTATATATGTTTTAATCGATCATATCATTGTGGATGCAGGTTGGGAACGACTACGGTGGATTCAATGGAAATTTCATTACATGTAACCCTGACCTTCTAGCTGTTAGGTTAGAAGTCAAAGTAGTTGCATCATTCTCTTTCGCTTCCTCGCACTCATTCTGCACTTAGTTTCCATACTCTGTCCTCATTTCCTTATTCTAATTCTACATAATGTCTGATTTAGCCATTTTTTTTCTTATCTTCTAGTTTTGTTTCCTTGTGTGTTTCTTTCTTCTCATCTTGTTTCCCCTTCTTGTTGGGTTTTCTTTTTTCTTTCTACAAGAAAATAAGTTTTTTTCCCATACCTATTTTGGCTTCTTAGTGTGTGTGTGGCCGAACTATACAGAGTCTTGTGACACTTCGACATTTGGCCAGTCTTGTGTCTGTCTTCCTTGTAATTGGTTGTATATTTTGGCCGATGAAGTTCTGATGGAAAATACGATCCATCTGTAAGGAAATATTTGGTCCAACCATGAACCTGTGTCTAGTCTAGGAGCCTTATGCTTATACTCAATTTTTTGCTTTGGTGCTTTCACCTTATCCAACTAATAGAAATGGAGAAGGGGAAAATCTAAACAAGAAAACCTAAATCATAGGTCTTTATATGCTTCTCTGAAGGAACAACCTCTCCTGCTCTTAATAAGTTGGGATCCCTCTTCCACCCAAAAATAAATAAGTTTTGATGCATGGTTCTCTTAAAAAAATAAAAAAAGGTGAAAGAAGAGAAAGGTTTCCTACGAACAGAGGTGAAGCAGGAAAATCCACAGGGGATACTGTCAAGGCTCGTTGGAAGTGGAGAAATTCTTGTGTTTCTACATGACTCCGTTGGGGTACTATCCAGACCTGCTGGCAGCGGAGCAACACTAGAGTTGAAAAACTATACTCTGGAAATCTTAAGCTCACGAGCTAAACTACCCTTCCCAGTTTGAAACACTATGTTCTGGTTGAATCTTATGTTGTGTTTAACTGAGAAAGTATAAAGGGGACCATGTCTACCCATGGAGTAAGTAGAGAAGCTAAAGTAATCTGCACGATGAATCAATACTCTTTGAAGGACCAAGGCCCTGCACTAAAAACGAACCAAGATAGAAAAGTTGGATTCAACCAGTGTGTTGCCAAGTGTTGTAGCTGTTGCAACACCCTCCAAAATTTTGGCCTACACTTGAATTTTGGAGCCTACTGTGGATCCTATGATCGGTCATTCCTTACTCACTTATTGGTAAGCTCATGATTTCAAACTCCCTTCCTAAATCTTAAGAGTCATTCACGCTTTCATCCTTATATAGTATCTTTCATCTTTGAGCATGGGAATTATCGCTTGTCATGCAAAGGGAAGTTTGTTTTGCTTCAAGGGGAAATATTTATGAGAATTAATTTTTCTCATCATATAGACATGTTTGGCACTCATTTCCAAAGTTTCATTCACTATTACTCAAGTGTTGCCATTACCCTCACAAAGTTTATCATCAGAGTTGCACTTGTCGTAAGATGCTACAAAGGTTGTTGCATTAAGCGAAGTATGTTTTCATATATTGTGGATGGTCTATGTTGTATCACTAAGTGTTCAAGTGTGTGACCATAGTCAAGTTCTATCATTGTTCACATTGGTTCCACTGATCCCACACTTAGCCAAATTCCAGAGTTTTCCTAGCAACCTAGCCTCATCCAAATTTCTTGAATTGTGCACTTCGTATATGCAACCCTCAATATTTTCCCTTACCTACAGGAACTATGAAATGCTGAGAAATCCAAACCTCCCTTGGAATCCAAAACTGTGCAATGGCTTCCTCCAGTGTCCTTCCCTCAACCGAAACCCATTGTCTCCATAAACTACGCAGTTTTGTCACTCAAGCACCTCAGCTGCCCAATCCACCTTGCCTCCTGAAACTACATAGATGTTCATTCCAGGGCCTTACCCCGCAGTAGTCACTTCTTTCTTAAATTTCACAATTTTATCTCTGAGTGTCCACTGCGCAATTCCTTCCCTCAATGAGGACTATGCAGAAATTTCCCTCAATTTGGCCTTAGTTGCGCACTGTGTAGTCTCAGTGATCAAGATTGACCCTTAGTTGCTTGAACTACGCAATTACACATTCATTGGGCTTTCTCCCCTAGCCTGTCACTGAGTCCCAATCCAGTTTATGAATCCAAGTGTAGCATCTTAGACTAGGGGTTTATCAGACTGATGTCGTCTTGTCATGAGTGGAATACAGATACAGGAATTCTACCAGGCTATGACAAGATGATGAAGAAGGAGATTAAGAAGGATGACATGCTAGATGACTCTTAAGGAGTTGTGGAGAAAAGATAGTTATAAGATAAGAGGACCGAGGAACCCAGGGTATGATAGAAGATTGAGACCGCATGAACACTCCATCTCATGCATAACCCTTTGGAGGGTAGGTATGGAAAAAAAACACATCTTTTTCAAATACACCTCTTAGTGTAGAATCAAGGATTTCTTATCATTGTAATATCATTATGTCTTCCATGACATGTATGGCTGCAAGAACTGAAAGTCATTCCATGTGTTTCCTCTAAGTGTCTTGCTCCCTTTCGCTTGTTCTACCAATTATCATATTCTGTTATGTTTGACTCTTATGTCATGTTTGCAAACCTTTCATGATGGTTTGAAAGGTTGATATTTGTGTATATGAGTTGTCCTAGCCATGTAAAAACTTTTCGCACTCATACACAATGTCTTGAGCATTGTCGCATAAGTGTCGTCACGGTCGTCCTAAGTCCATCTCAAGTGTCGCACTTGTCGCTTTTCGTTTTAGGACAATATCACAGAGGGTAATGATTTTTCTTGTTATTCCAGTGGTCTATGTTGTCGTGTCGTTGAATTATGATAAGTGTGCGATGACAATTTCAAGTTCCTCACAAGTTCACTTTCCTCCCGCACTTAGCCATTTCCTTGAAATCCTTCAGACCGGGAAACTCACTTGCACCGGACCCCGACTGAACTACACACTATGTAGTCTTAGCCCTTAGTGATGCAACCTTTCAACCTGGAATTGCGCAGTGCACAGTCACTGTCCCAAGGAAGTTGAACTGCATTATTCCAGAGCTGAGAAACCTCTGTTCATCCACATAATTTCACATTAACTTCTCCTAGCCTGACTTGAACTGCGCATTTCGCAAGACCAGTCATAAAAATTCTTCCCTTCCTATTGGAACCCCACAATTCACATATTACCAAGCCTACCATTCCTCCCAGAACTACACAGAAGTGTCTCCCCAAGTTCCTCTATCAATCGAGAGTCACTGATCTCAAGAATTGCATAAACTTATCCCCTAGGCCCCTCTGCTACCCAGTCTTGCACTACCTCTGAAAATTGCTTAGACCTACCTCCCAAGGTCCCATCCTACACCAACCATTGATTGCCTCAACTGCACAATCCTGTCTCTCAGTGGCTTTTGTGCAATTTTTCCCAACAATTAGGACTATGCTCAAGAGTTCCTTAGCCAAGCCTGAGTTGCGCTCTGCACAATATCAGTAACCAACATCCCTCCCTGTCACCTAAAACTACGTAATGCATAGTTATTGGGCCCTCTTTACCAGTATGCCACCTATCTCGGGCCAAATCCATGGATAAAAGTGCATCATCTTATACTAGGGATTTTTTGGATTTGATGTGCTCCCATCATGAGTGAATTACAGGAACAGGTACATTGTTAGATCATGGCAAGACGATGAAGAAGGAGAAGAAGGAGAAAACATGCTAGAAGACTCACTCACAGTTGGATGGAAAAGGAATATTATCAATAACGAGCAAAGGGAACACATCCATGCAACCACCTATCAAGGTCAAAGATCATTGAAGACCCCACATCATCAAGATATGTGGAGGAGGAGAGAAAGCACATCCAAGAATACATATATCACTTAGTTGCAACAACAACTTAACATTACCACCTTAGCAGGCTAGTCCATGTCAACAGTGTCATGTTAAGTTGTGTCATGAGTTTTCAAAGGCCACATCTTTATTATGAGCAATGTATATTGTAAATCAAATGTAATGTAAAGTGGAAGTCCAATGGACACATGTGAATATGAATAGTATTGTCAAATGAAAATTCATAGGAAGTTGAATAGTCATGAGGGTAGTCAAAGAGTCACAAGCGTCAAGAATTACCCCTTGGTTATATATACCCCCTAATTGTATGAGCATAGGATTTTTTCACCTTGGCTCCTCCCACAAATCATAAAGACTTTCAGTCAGTTCTTTGAGGAGCAAGGAGTGGTTCCAATGTCCCACTACTAGGGCTAGTGATGTACAATGTAAATATGTGTATTGGAATTTTGTCTTAATTACAGAAGCCTTTTTAGGCTAGCACGTTTGCATGCATGACTTATGGATGTTTGTAAGACTATTTTGTGAGAATTTATATTTCATTTTGTTTTCACATGTACTAATATAGTTGAACTATTTCGGTTGTTTTAGTGCTTATCTTGTTGGGAATGTGTTGTAACGATTGTCACTATTGTCTCATCCTTGTGGACTATTCCACATGATACTAGATAGACCTATCCTTACTTATCTGTTATAACAACTGTCATGTCCTTTGTGGACTATTTCGTTGGATATTAGATAGATATTGCCATGTTCATTGGTTGTAACAATTGTCACATTCATTGTGGACTATTCCTCTGGATGTTGCATAGTCGTTTCTTGCTCATGTGTGTCTCTTCCTAGGTGGTACTATTACCTCTCACTTTGAGGCTTACTTTTCTCCCCGCCCCCCACCCCCCCCCCCCCCCCCCCCTTTGTTGCAGTAAGAGAACCTAGATAAAATTGCATTGCACACTCACCCAACACACTCACCTTGTTGTTCGAAGACACCATTGCATTACTCTCCTGTGCTGACAGCTACATCCAAGGTATATATCTGAGAACTTGGCAACCGGGCCTTTATACCAAATGGGACTCCTACACCAAATAGTGTGAGGTCTAATTGGGACTTTGTATTGGGGAGATCCCCTTGGTTGACAAATTTCTAGCACCGTCAACAAAATGGCACTATAAGGAGGGCTAGAGGACAAGTTATGCCCATAGAGTTTAGTTTGAGTCTCTTATTTAAAATGGATCTTCCCCAAATAATAATCCCAGGATGTTTTTCTAAAGAGAATGATTTTACCATCCTTGCAGAAGTTATTCATGACCTGTCCAAATTTAAGTTTGATGGTGAGGGCGAATCAAATTTTCATGAACATCTGTTTCAAGTGCTCTCGCTTTGTGTTTGTCTCAAAATATGTTCCGAAGATGTCATCGCTAGATTACTCACCCTCACATTCAAAGGTCATGTTAGTCAATGGTGTCATACATTACCCATTTCTTCTATCCATTCATTCGATCAGCTTGGCAAGATGTTGTATAAAGATTTAAACAAGTATAACCACCAAGATGTTTGTGAAAGAATCCATCGTTTAAGAATGAAGCCCAATGAATCAGTTGAGGATTTTTCTCGTCAGTTTCTTCACCTCTGTTGTGAAATTATTAAAAATAATTGAACTCGCATTTCATCTCTCCTTATATGGTGAGCCTGAACCTCCTATTTTCCCTTCTTCCCCAAATCTTGCGGACTATGAGGCACCTTAAATCATAGAGGAGGAGCCTATTGACCCTTTTGTTCCTCATCCTCCTCCGTTTTCAGTCCCAATGTGGGTGCTTCCTTGCGGTGTTCATAAAACTAGGAAAACTGTGAATCAAATCTCCAGCCCATCTTCTCATTCTTCTCTCGCTTTAATGGAGGAAATTCCATAATGGCTTATGAAGCCTAAAATGAATACTCACTCCTCTCTTCCGCAAAACAATGTCATCATTCACAGCTCTAATCTCAAGGTTGATCCATATCTCTATTATCCATTATCTTCTTCACATCCTAACTCTTTGTAACATGACCCACTTGATCAATTTTCTTCACCCGCTAGTTCTTCACATTCTCTTGATTCTCAAACTTCTTTCTTAAATTGCGATCAGGTACAAGGCAGTCACATTATGCATGTAAATGAGAAGAAGGGTGAGGACACTTTCAATTTTTTCTCTCTGCTTCGAAATATTTCATGTAAAAATAATGAGTTTCCATTCTTGAATGACTCTCAATCTGTTAATCTTAGTGGAAAATCTAGTACAATCAATTCTTTCAATCAACCCCCAGCCTTGGGAATTGATCATTCAATGATAAATTTGTTTCCGTATGTTTTTACAAATGCCCAAGCACATCATATGATCTTTCAGTTCCTCATGAAAATTTTAATTTAGATCTAGAATCTGCTTCGGTCAAAGAATGTGTTCATATTGAAACTTCCCCTTAACCTCACTATACCTTGTGTTCTGTCATTCATAACACATCCACTTGCAATGGAGATACTACATGTTCTTTAGTTTCTTCATTTGAGGAGTTATCCCCTCAATTAACACAAGGCGACGAGGTTGTCCATGATGAAATTGAAAACAAGCAAATCATAGATAAAACTTCCCACCCCTCATCATCTCTTCTTTTGCATGAATACAACTCTCCAAATCAGCTTGCTCATGAGATCTCACCAATTCATTTATCTTTGAAAGTGTTATCAGAAGAGCCTCTTCATTTGAGAAATCTAGTTGTTGAAGTTGAAACATCTAGTAAAATCTGTGACAGAGATGGTTGTTATCTTATGATCAATGGTCATACTAAAATAAATGATAGTAGTTATCTTCAAACCATGCATGATCTGGTTCAAGCTTCAAAATTTTATTCTACAATCCTAGAAAGTTTCGGGACTTGCCAAGGAGTCGAGGCACTTCAACTTCTGTTGATGGATATGACAGGATCTTGCGACTCTGGTAGGCCCCTTGAATTGAATCATATATGGTTTCTCTCACACAACTCATCTATCTGCATGGTTTCACTTGATATGCATTTCCTCGTGAAAAACGTTTGGTATTTCGGGTGTAATCTTTCGAATTTTCAAGATTTTAATTCTAACCAAATTCAAGAATCTATTACAATTCATTGTCTTCATGAAATCTCTCACATCAAACTCAGGTTGGCAATCTCAATCTCTCATAAAGTCATGGAATTGTGAAGTTGATCATCTCAAGGACTATATTTTCCTGTAAGAATCATACTTATCAAATTTATCCCTTAATGGTAAACTCCTCAGTGTTCTTGCAAATTTTATATTGCAAATTTGTCCTCTCATCACATCAAAAATCTCCTGGAGTGATAATGAACTTACAAGTTCTCACACGAATCAAGTTCTTCTCCATTCACCATGTCTCAACTAGTCTCATGCATTCGTGGTACTAGCATCCCTTTTAACTCTTTTGATGACTACGATTCTTGTACAATTTATCACTAGTTACTAAAAAATGGTATGTCATAACTGGCTTGCAAGGAACTTGATTCGATTGTTTAGAGCATTCGTAAGATTGTTCAAATTGATTTTTCTTTGTTTATTGCAAACTAGGAATCTGATGCTTCAAACAACTCATCTGACCCATTCTCTGTCTTTGGATGTTGTCATTCATCTTGTCATTTTCCCATCAACGCATCCAACAACAGTTGTTACACACCCTTTGGTATTCATTGTTCAACATCTCTCTATTCAGATTTATGTCAAGCAAGAGAGACATTTCAACCTTCGCTGTTGGTTATGGTAAGTCCTCACTATCTTGGCATGACCACCGAGAATGATCAGATCTATTTTCCCTTACAAGATTCCCATTGTGATCCCTCTTCTCGAATCAAAAATTCATATTTTCAAAGTTCGTGAGGTTTTCAAGAGAGCTGTCATGAATTTTATGATCCAATCACTAAATGGCTGGAACAATCTTACTTGACAAACTCTATAGCAAACAACAAGTTTCAATCTTTCCTCACACTTGCCAAGGAGCTCGGTGTATATGAAGACATATCCTCAAGAAGCTTATGAGGTTTGTTGAAAAATGGTATTCATCGAAAAGGTAAACATGTGAATTGGATAAGGGAAATGGGTGTGACACACCTTTCAACCCACAGGCAAGGCCTTCCTTTTCTTGTGCAAGTTTTTCAAGTTTTTGTATTTTTTGTTGCACATCACTTTATATATGTTTTAATCAATCATATCTTTGTGGATGCAGGTCGGGAATGACTACAGTGGCCTCATTGGAAATTTCATTACATGTAACCCTAGCCTTCTAGCTGTTAGGTTAGAAGTAGGATTAGTTGCATCGTTAGCATTCCCTTTCTTGCACTCATTCTGCACTCAGTTTCCATACTATGCCCTCATTTCCTTATTTTGATTCTACATCATGTCTGATTTAGTCATTTTGTTTTCTTATCTTCTAGTTTTGTTTCCTTGTTGTGTGTTTATTTCATCTCGTCTTGTTTTCCCTTCTTGCTGAGTTTTCCTTTCTCTTTCTACACGCAAATAAGTTTTGTGCCTAGACCTATTTTGACTTCTTATTATGTGTGTGGCTAAACTATAAAGAGTCTTGTGACAATTCAACATTTGGCTAGTCCTGTGTCTGTTTTCCTTGTAATTTGCTGTATCTTTTGGCCGATGAAATTCTTATGGAAAATGCGATCCATCTGTAAGGAGATCTTTGGTCCAACCATGAACCTGTGTCCAGTATAGGAACCTCATTCCTATACTCAGTTTTCTACTTTGGTGTTTTCAAGCTTATCCAACTAATAGAAATGGGGAAAGGGAAAATCTAGACGAGAAAACCTAAATCAGAGGTATTTATATGCTTCTCTAAAGGAAAAACCTCTCCTACTCTCAATAAGTTGGGATCCCTCTTCCGCCCAAAACTAAATGAGTGTTGATGCACGGTTCTCTTAAATAAATAAATAAAAGGCGAAAGAAGAGAAAGGCTTCTTGCATAGAGAGGTGAAGCAAGAAACTCCACGGGGGTACTATCCAAGCTTTCTGGAAGTGGATAATTGCCTGTGTTCCTGCATGACTCCGCTGGGATACTCTCTAGACATGTTGGTAGCAGAGCAACAACAGAGATAAAAAACTATACTCTGAAAATCTTAAGCTCACGAGCTAAACTAGCCTTCCCAATTTGAAACATTGTGATCTGGTTGAATCTTATGTTGTGTTTAACTGAGAAGGTCCAAAGGGGACCATGTCTTCCCATGGAGTAAGTGGATAAGCCAAAGTAATCCGAATGATGAATCAATTCTCCCTGAAGGACCAAGGCCCTGCACTAAAACGGACCAAGAAAAAGAAGTTGGATTCAACCAGTGTGTTGCCAAGTGTTGTAGAAATCGCAACACCCTCTAAAATTTTGGCCTACACTTGAATTTTGGAGCCTACTGTGGATCCTATGATCGTTCATTCCTTACTCACTTATTGGTAAGATCATGATTTCAAACTCCCTTCCTAAATCTTAAGAGTCATTCACGCTTTCATCCTTATTTAGCATGTGTCATCTTCGAGCATTAGGATTATCGCTTGTCATACAAAGGGAAGTGTGTTTTGCTTCAAAGGAAAATCTTTGTGAGAATGAATTTTTCTCATCATATAGACACATTTCGCATTCATTTCCAAAGTTTCATGCACCATTACACAACTGTCGCCATTATCCTCACAAAGTCCATCATTGGAGTTGCACTTGTCGTAAGATGCTACAAAGGTTGTTGCATTAAGAAAAGTATGTTTTCATATATTCTGGATGGTCTATGTTGTATACCTAAGTGTTCAATTGTGTGATTGTAGTCAAATTCTATCACTGTTCACATTGGTTCCACTGATCCCACACTTAGCCAAATTATGGAGTTTTCCTAGCAACCTAGCCTCATGCAGCTTTCCTGGACTGCGCACTTGACATCTGCAACCCTCAATCCTTTCCCTTACCTTTTGGAACTATGTAATGTGCAGAAAGCCCAGCATCCCTTGGCATCCAAAATTGCGCAATTTCTTCCTCTAGTGTCCTTCCCTTAGTCGAAACCCAGTGTATCTAGAAATTGCGTAGTTTTTATCCCTCAACCATCTTAGCTGCCCAGTCCACCTTGCCTCCTAAAACTATGCAGATTTTTCCTCCCATGGCCTTACCATACAACAATCACTTCCTACTTAAACTTCACAATTTTGTTTCTGAGTGGCCACTGCGCAATTCCTTCCCTCAGTGAGGACTATGCAGAAATTTCCCTCAATCTGGCCTAAGTTGCATACTACGCAGTCTCAGTGATCAAGCTTAATCCTTGGCTACTTGAACTATGCAATTGCATAGTCACTGGTCTTGCTCCCTTGGCCTATCACTCATTCCTGGCCCAATTTATCAATCCAAGTGCAACATCTTAGACTAGGAGTTTATCAGACTGATTTCATCTTGCCATGAGTGGATTACAAATATAAAAATCCTACCAGACTATGACAAGATGATGAAGAAGGATATTAAGAAGGATTACATGCTAGATGACTCTCAAGGAGCTGAGGATAAAAGATAGCTATCAGATAAGAGGACCAAGGAACCCAGGGTATGATAGAAGATCAGGACCACATGAAGACTCCATCTCATGCATAGCCCTTTAGAGGGTAGGTATGGAAAAGAAAACACATCATTTTTAAATACACCTCTTAGTGTAGCATGAAGGATTTATTATCATTTTCATATCATTATGTCTTCAATGACATGTATGGTTGCAAGCACTGAAAGTCATTCCAATTGTTTCCTCTAAGTGTCTTGCTCCCTTTCACTTATTCAACCAACGGACATCTTTTGGCATGTTTGACTGTTATGTCATGTTTTCAAACCTTTCCTGGTGGTTTCGAAGGTTGATCTTTGTGTATACGATTTTTCCTAGCCATGTAAACACTTTTCGCACTCATATACAATGTCTTGAGCATTGTCACATAAGTATCGTAATGGTCATCCTAAGTCCATCTCAAGTGTCACACTTGTCGCTTTTCGTTTTAGGACAGTCTCACAGAGGGTAATGCTTTCTCTTGTTGTTCCAGTGGTCTATGTTTCCATGTCATTGAGGTATGCTAAGTGTGTCATCACAATTTAAAGTTCCTCACGAGTTCACTTTCCTCCCGCACTTAGCCATTTCTACAAAATCCTTCCGACCAGGCAATTCACTTTCACCGAACCCCGATTGAACTACACATTGTGAAGTCTCAGCCCTTAGTGATGCAACCTTGCTACCTGGAACTATGCAATGCGCTGTCACTATCCCCAGCGCAATTTCACTGCACTATTCCAGAGTTGAGAAATCTCCCTTCATCCCCAGAATTGCGCAGTAACTTCTCCCAGCCTGACCTGAACTACGCATTTCGAAAGACTAGTCATCAAGCTTCTTCTCTATCTATTGGAACCTCGTAATGCACAGAGTACCAATCCTTCATTGCCCCCCTAGAACTGTCTAGAAGTGTCTCCCCAGGGTCCCCCCTTAGCCAATACTCACTGATCTCAAGAACTGTGCAGACCTGTCCCCCAGGCCCCTCATTTTCCAAATCCTACATTGCCTCTAAAATCTATGCAGACCTGCCTCCCAAGGTCCCATCCTGCATCAACCATTGACTGGCTCAACTACGCAATCCTGTCTCCTAGTGGCTTCTGTGCAATTTTTCCCCAAAGTGAGGATTGTGCTCAGGAGTTCCTTACCCAAGCCTGAGATGAACTTTGTGCAGTCTTAGTGACAAACCTCCCTCATTATCACCTGGAACTACACAATACGCAGTTACTGTGCCCTCTTTACCAGCCTATCGCCTATCCCAGGCCCATTCCATGGATAACAGCGCATCATCTTAGACTAGGGATTTTTTGGATTTGATGTCATCCCATCATGAGTGAATTGGAGGAACAAGTACACTATTAGATCATGGCAAGATGATGAAGAAGGAGAAAACATGCTAGAGACTCACTCACAGCTAGATAGACAAAGAAGTTTATCAAGAACAAGCAAAGGGAATGCATGCATGAAACCACCTCTCAAGGCCGAAGATCATTGAAGACCCCACATCATCAAGCTATGCGGAGGAGAAGAAAAATCACATCCAAGAACACATCTATCACTCAGCAACAACAACGACTTGACATTACCACCTCAACAAGCTAGTCCATGTCAACAGTGTCATGTCAAGTTGTGTCATGAATTGTCAAATGCCACATCACTATTATGAGCAATATATATTGTAAATAAAATGTAACGTAAAGTGGAATTCCAATGGACACACATGAATATGAAGATTCATGTCAAATGAGAATTCATAGGAAATTGAACATTTATGAGGGTAGTCAAAAATTCACAAGGGTCAAGCATTACCCCTTGGCTATATATGCCCCCTCATTGTATGAGCATAGGATTTTTTGACCTTGGCTCCTCCCGCAAATCATAGAGAGTTTCAGTCAGTTCTTTGAGGGGCAAGGAGTGGCTCCAATGTCCCACTACTAAGGCTAGAGATGTAAAATGTGAGTATGTGTCTTGGAACGTTTTCTTAATTACATAAGCCTTTTTAGGCCAGCACATTTCCATGCATGACTTACGGATGTTTGTAAGACTATTCCGTGAGCATTTATATTTCATGTTTTTTTTTCACATGTACTAAGATAGTTGAACTATTTCAGTTGTTTTAGTGCTTATCTTGTTGGGAATGTGTTGTAATGGTTGTCATTGTTGTCTCATCCTTGTGGACTATTCCATAGGATACTAGACATACCATTCCTTACTTATCGGTGATAACAACTCTCACATTCATTGTGGACTATTCTACAGGATGTTAGACAGATCTTCCCTTGTCCATTGTTTTTAATGACTATCGCATCTGTTTTGGACTATTCCACTAGATGTTGCATAGGCCTTTATGGTTCATGTGTGTCTCTTCCTGGGTGGTACTATTACCTCTCACTTAAAGGCTCACATTTCTTCCCCCCCACCCCCACCCCTTTGTTGTAGTAAGAGAACCTAGACATAATTGCACTTCACTCTCACCTTGTTGTTCAAAGACACCATTGCATTACTCTCCTGTGCTGACAACTAGAGCCAAGGCAAATCTTTGAGAACTTGGCAACTCGACCTTTATATCGGATAAGACTCCTACACCGAACGGTGTGAGGTCTAATTGGGACATCATATCAGGTAGATCCCCTTGGTTGATGTATTTCTAGCACTGTTACTAGGTCTCAAAGGCCTTAACCATAGTCAAAAGGAGAAAAAAACCGGTATTACGACATAAATAGATCTCTAACGATCATTGGCCATAAACATGACCTCAAAACATAAGATGAGCCCTTTTAAGGTGAACCTTGGCCTCCATGTAAAATATTAAGACCATTATGAGTACTTTTGTTTGAGGGATTAATCATATGGTACTAGTCATGCTCAAGCGAGGAAAATAAGGTACCTATGCCAAATATGAAAAATTTTGGGCTTAAGGTACATTTCCAGTATAGTGGATCATTATCCCCGAAGATGTTTTGAGCACCAAGGATGTACCTTAAGCCCTTAGTGACAATTGGGGAGAAAATCTACGAAGAAGGATATGTGCCCATATCTCTCTCACTACATGGTCAATAAAGAAAAATAAGAGATGTGGGATCTAAATTAATGTTTTACTTCTTATAATCCATTAATGAAACTTTTAACACCACAAAAACCCTCTAAATGGAATGTTTGGCCTTCGAGTGAGATATGGGAACTATTAGAAAGTCTTATGCATAATGTATGTGTCCTAGTACCTTAACCAAATTCATGGGATAAAATATTTTTTCTCAATATTTGAATAAAGTATTTAAGTCTCATGATCCATGAATAAGTTATTGAGCTACTATCAAAGCCATTTAGAGACTTCATTATTGTTAATGTCTCAAGACCCATCCATTATGTCTAAAACTTTCTAATAGTGACCATATCTCATTTGGAAGCCAAATATTAATCTTCTTAAGGGTTTGTGTTTAAGGTGTCAATGATGGATTAGAAACGCTAGAATTGTAATTTAGATCCTGAATCCTTGCTTTTCTTCATTGACTGTGGTTAAGGCCTATGGTTAGTATGCAAAGTATCTTAATGTTGCCCATATACCACTGAGCCATTAATGATTCAAGTATGTTTGGTACTTTAAGGCCTAGTTTATGGATCAATGCTAGAAGATTCATTTTGGGCAAAAGTATTGAGATCCATATCTTATGTGTAAAACCTATTAATGGTGTCTATATCCTATTCAAGGATAAAGGTGTTTTCGAGAAGTTTTATTGTGGTTTTTCAAGGAATCATTCAAGTCCCATAATAGCTATACAATTCATTCAAGGTTTAACAACCTTATTTTCCTCCCCAAATCATGGTTATGGTCATAAGACCCAACCATTCTATATAAGAATCCTAATGGTGGTTATATCCACTTGTAGAAAAAAAAAAACTTTAAGAAGGCTCATGTTATAGTTTAAGGCCTTGATCATTACTCATTATCCCAAGAATCATCATCAGGGTATAATTCCATGGATTTATCCCTCAACCATGGTTAAGGCCACATCACTTGTCCTTAATGAACAAAATGTTGTAATTCCATCCATATATTAGTTGGAGTATAATGATCCCCAATAGAGGGCATGTTATGTGGTTGTTGGTGTCATTTATGACCCTTGATCCTTAAATGTTTCATCTAGGGATGAGTCACATTATATTCCTCCCTTGATCGTGGTCAATAACTTAAGACTCATCACTAGCATGAAAGGCCTCATAATGGTACCCATGTAGAATATTCTACATGGAAGCCAAATATCACTCGTAAAGCAAATGTGTTGTAGTTTGAGTCATCATAAGGTGCTTATTTTCCTCATTTGATTATTGTAAAGGCCTTGAGAACCATCCCTATTATGCAAAAACCCATGATAGCATCTGTGTCCCATTTTTAGGCCAGATATCCACTCAAAAGTATCTATGTTGTCCTGCAAGGCCTTAATCATGACCCATTAGCTCAATAATCTTAATTTAAAGCATAAATACCTCAATTTCTCCCTTATCCACGATCTAATTCCCATCCCTCATGAACAATACATCACATTGGCATTGATATACCAATGTGAGGACATTGATCTCCTATAAAGGGAACTTTGTATCGTGTATGGCTTGTTCATGGCCTCTTGTCGATTTTAGCTATCTAAAATTAAATATTACATATCGAAATTCATTGATGTTGAGAGCCACTTTGTTTTTTCAAAATGGTAAAACTTCTCCTAACTTGGCTATCAACTAATAATGAGATGAATAATAAATTATGGTAATCTTATATTCAAAATAAAATATTTTTCATTTTTTTATAATTACTTTTTCAATTTGTGAAGTCTTAAAAAAAATCCTTCTTACATTGATGTGTTATTTTATTATAAATTTTATGATAATTTCTTATTTTCCCGTGAGTATGTTTGTTTATATTTTCCTCTTACAAATGACAACATTTAAATTTATTTTAATCTTTTAACTTATAATTAATATTTTTTAAAATTAAAATTAATTTTTAAAAAACTTATTATAATTATTTTTTTAATTATAATAATATTGATATGGGAATGTATTTTTTTATTATCATTTTTAACTTATAAAATAATGATTATATTTTATTAAAAAAATAATAATCCCAAAAGCATTTTAATTGGCCATGGTCATGAAAATGAACTCTTATATACCAAGAGATTTGAGATTCAAATCTCTATGATTTACTGGTGTTTTCCAAAAAAAACATACATAGAACCTAAAAATTATAGTGACAACAGTAGATACTCCCTATCATGTTAGCACGGAACAGACCCAATTATCCATTCCCATAATTGAAAAAAACAAAATACATAATAATTTATCCTTTTAAGTTTTAAATAATTTCTTTAATAATAAATAATAATTTTAAATAGGAGGACATTTATTTAATAAATTTAGATTTCTGCATGGAAATGGTAAATATTAATTACTATTCACTCAATTAAGTAGTGTTTAAGTGTTATTTTTTCGAAAGCCTTCCCATCTAATTTATTAAATTACAAGTTAATTTATTGAAAATTTGTTAAATTACAATTTAATTCATTGAAATTACAGGTTAATTTTTCGTGAACCAAGAGTCCTTTTGTTTTTGAAGGTACTGAATCAATATATATAATCGAACAAAGAGCCCTTGTGTTTTTGAAGATGCTGAATGAACATATATAATCGAACCAAAAGTCATTGTGTTTTTGAAGACGCTGAATCAATATATATAATCAAAATCCCAATTTCAAATACAGAAATCATGATTTAGCCACAAAATATTTTCTTCTAATTCCAACCAAAAACTCTTAAAAATGACACTTAAAAACTACTCCATTAATAATTAGCTTACTCCTTTTTCATTTTGTTTTATTTTGTATATTGAATAATATTTTATTCATATGACATCCTTCATGATTCTGCACACTCTTTTTTCTTAGATACATCACAGCATTGTTATTAATTCTTTGATACGAGTGTTGATCTATCTTTTTCTTACATATATGACGTACTTACGTCATAATTTGTGGCGGCGGAGGTTCGCGTTCGCGCGGCCTCCAATTTCTATTTATTTCTTACATATATTACGGCGTCGTCGCCCTAATCTTTTATCAATTTTTTGAGATGAATGTTGGATCTATCTTTCTCAAGTTGTTTGAAAATGGAAAGAAAGTGCTGTGCATGTGCCAAATGCACCTAGACGGCATTTCGGAGATGTAAGTCCACTGGATTGGCAAGTTTTTGAGGCTATTACGTCACAAGACTTATAGCATTCGACTTTTGTGTATCTCTACGTAGATGGAATGGAGAAAATCCGGATTCTGTGGCTGCAATTTTCAATTTGAAAAGATTCAAAGGGAAATAAGAAAATGAGAGTACAACAAACTATGGAGAATAGATCAATGGAAGAAATAAGAAAATGAGAGTACAACAAACTATGGAGAATAGATCAATGGAAGATTTGTGGATAAGGCATGCGAATATTTGGTAGATCAACAGGTCACTATTTTCGTATAGTTAGGTTTTTAATTTGAGATAAAATTGACCAATGAGTATATTAACAGTGACATGTTACGCTACCAACATCCCGTCAAAATTTGATTAATGATGAATCTATTAAAAGTGAGATGTTAAGCCGCCAACTAGTCAAATGATGTTAATGCTGATAAGGCATTCGAATGTTTCCTTAACACGTCGACCTTGGAATGATAGAGTCCATTAAATGTTCCATTTCTATGTAAAATCATCTTTTCCAGGATAATAATGTAAAATTATCCTTTTCAGGTTCAGGATAATAATTATGGCTATAATAATGATTAAGATTTTGCTAAAATCTAAAAAATATTAATGATTAATCTCCACTAAAATAAAATAAAATAATATGATATAAAATAAATTAAATTAAATTAATGATTAATCTCCATTAAATTATATTAAAATAAAATAAATTAAATTAATGATTAATCTCCACTAAAACCTAAAAGATGTTAAGCGAACAACCGCTGAAAACATCACTGCTAAATGCATTATAAAGCGAGAGGTCAACGATTGTAGCGTAGCTAGAGGTGTAGTTTCGGACGATTCCTTTTACAACAAAACGAACTATATAGAGGTTATAGAATTTTTTAAAATAATAAAAAGGGAAATTGATAAACGAAGAAAAACATAAATATATATATATATATATACTTTCTTCATTAATCCTCTTTATTTCCACTTTGACGGTGACGTGAGGGGAGGGGAATTTAACGAAAGTAATGGATGAGCATTGATTATGTTTGTATGGCACATGCTCCTATTTTCTAAGGTCGCTATAATTTACAGGGCGATTACGTAATGGAGGTAATCAGATTCAGACATGAGACCATATAAATTCAGCAGATAAAATTTCCTATGGGCTCTATTTTTCATGTGTAGAGTGCATTTTATATTATAAATTTATTCAATTTTATATTTTAAAATAAATATTTTTTTAATTATAATTTTGATAGGTTAAAGATTATGTTTCAAAAATTTTATTTATTTATTTTAATTTTTTATAATAAAATTTTAGATTTTATTAAATTATATAATTTTATAAAAAATTAATATTAATATTTTATTTTCATAATATTTAAATATATAAATAATATGGTAAATTATTTAATTTATTTAAACTTAAACAATATCCAATTTCTAATAATAAAATATATGTATTGTGCTGTTAAATTTCCACCATAGATCTAAAAAATAATAGATAAAATATATCATTTAATAATTTAAAATGATAGATAAAATATATGATTTGAATTATTAAATGTCTATGTAGAATGGATTTTTCTCTTTTTCGCTCCATAATTTTAATTTTTTATTATTATATTAAATGAAAAATATTATATATATAATTTAATTTTAAAATTATAATACATAAATTAATAAAATATGACGTCATTCAAAGGTTCTATTAATAAAATTTGATATGTGCACAAAGTTTAAAGCTGTCCTCCACTAAACTTTAACCGGACAATCTATTTTTGAAAAGGATTTAGGTGATACAAGGCTCTGAAAATGATCTATTCAATAATCTATTAATCTATTGACAACTTCAAGTAAAAAAATGGTATTATCACAAGCATTCAAACAGGATTAAGGCAACTCAAAGTGACCCGAGAGCAACTCTAAATTACAAAATTTAAAGTAACAACTCAATTTACCAGTTGCTAACGAATGTAATTACGTTGAAATTTCAGTCAAGGACATTGCACCTTGAAGAAAAATGCGAAATGCATAGTTCAGCAATAATGTTCAGGTTATCCGGCTAAATACATTGCACCCAAGAAGAATGCACCGTTTAATAACATTCAAATTTTAATCGTTGTACGTTGCATCATAACCAATAAGAACCCACCACTACTTACATGTCCACAATATATATACTCTGCTTCCCACTAAAATTAACATGCCTTCAAATGATCCATTGTCACTGTGCTGGTTGGTAGTTGTTTATGTTATATTTGTTTTTATTTTGGGAATAAATATTAACTAATACGTTATTGATTGGTTTGCTATTTTTCCATTTTATTTATTAATACTATATTATTTCTAGAAAATAAATAATTAAAATGTAAATGTAATAAATCAATTATTATCATCATATCAGGGATTCAAAAAATGCTGGTCTCATATCGGCTTCCTTGCAAAGAAACTGTGGACTATTTATTAAAATCAAAATAGTTTACAAGTATCACTAAGACTAAAAGACCAGAAATGTTCAATGGAGTTTTCAAAACGACCGTAACGTGAACTCTGCCATGTTGTCGATGCGAAAACCAAATAAAACACGACGCTGTTAAAGTAGCTATTATTATATACATAGTGATTTAGTAATGGGCTGCCATGTCTAATCATATTATATTTCCTGCCGAGATATCTGACTTTAAACTACGAGATGACCCCACGGGCTTTGAATGAACGAAATTAACCTTACGATTTCCTGTTGGGTATTTTTCATGGGAAAATACCAAAAACCAAACAAACAAACTCCACACAGAGGGAATGCTCTGTTTCACTGCCTCAGGATCCTTTTGCACAGGGAAGCTTTTAATAAAAAAAATTACTCAGAACAGAGTATTACACAGCCATAAAAACTATTTTCTATTGATTAAAAACAAAAACTGTTACAAACTTCATCCTCTGCGCAGAGAGGGATTCACTGGAGAGACTCTGTCTCTCTCTCGCTTCTGGTCTTCCACTGCTGTGGGTATTACATAAACAATCTCATGCTATCTCTTGGTTTTGCGATGGCAAACCAATACAATACATCCCTGTTTTCAAATTCTTTTCGCACTGCTGTGCGTTCAATACATTTCCATGAACAAAAAAAACGTGCACAGGGTCAACACCATTACAATGCACCTCTGTTTTACAATGGCGAGCAAAACCATTACATCCCTGTTTTTGTTTTATCGCACTGCTGTGCATTTACAAAAATCGCACTACTGTGCGCAGCCACCACATAACACCATTACATAAAAAAATTGTGCGCAGGCACAATACCCATCACCAAAAAAACGCGCATATTACTATACGCTGCCGCAGCCACAATACACCACAACAAAAAAAACATAACGTAACATTTTTCACACACGGGCTTACATAGCCATATATAAAAAAATATAAAAATTAACATAAAGGATGTATGCCCCATAACCTTATTAAAGGGGCCTCCACCAAGATCTACGTAAAACATTAAAGACCATTGAATTCCCTTCCCGGTGGTCAACAAAAAAAATCACTCCACGCAAAATCTGATTTGACGCGGGCGGGTTCGGGTGACGTCACTTCGGTGCCACGTGTCGCCACCTCATTCGTCGGGCCCGGTCGTTAAAGTCCGCGCATCTTCGTGCAGATCCGAGCTTCCTGACCCGATCCAACGCAATTCGCTCGCCAAGGTCGCGCAAACAAAACGACCTTTAGCGTCCGGGGAGAGCGGTTTCGGCTGCTGTACAGGGGACGCGTGGCGCCATTTGATTGTGTCGGGGCCCCTGCTGCTGGTATAGCCATTTGCGAATGGCGGTGCGGGGAGACCAAGCGGTTTCGTTCTGGCGGTTTTGGGTGCAGCGGTTTGGGCGTTGGTACGGCTGCTGAGTCGGCTGCCCACGTCCACCTGCTGCCTGCAGTTGGAATTAACATTCCAACACTCCCCTTTAATTTCAACTGCTGGGCATTAGGACATACCCAAACACTTCCTCTTGTAGAGGGATTCACCAACTGCTGTTACAATGACATCTTCCTCACATAGAGGGATTCACCAACTGCTTCTGATGCAGTTCCACAAACAATCAAAGTTGTCTTCCTCTTAATAGAGGGATTAACCTGAGACTGTGCTTAAGAGCACCTTCCTCATGACAGAGGGATTCACCATAACAATGTGCTGAAGAGCACCTTCCTCTTGATAGAGGGATTCACCTGTGACTATGCTGAAAAGCATCATCCTCTTGATAGAGGGATTTACCATGTGTATGCTAAAAAGCATCTTCCTCTTGACAGAGGGATTTACCATGACACTGTGCTGAAAAGCACCTTCCTCTTTAACAGAGGGATTCACTAAGAACTTCACTTCCTCTCACGGAGGGATTACTGCCAAACACTGCTTTAGATGCAGTTTCAAAACAAAACATTCATTGCACTATTGTGCATACTCATTACATTGTTCTTTTATGCTGCTGCATATTCTCTGCTGCACTGTTGTGCCATCTTCTTTGCTGCGTCTACCCCACACTGCTGTGTCTACACTTGCTGTTGTGTTGCTGCACTTCACTTACATTTCTTTGCAAACTCTGCATTGCTGTGCATTCTTCAAAGACAGAATACTCTTTCTTTTCTGGAACAATTACTCTGTGCCACCTTACAAATTTACACTGCTGTGTGTAAATATTTCTTACATTCACTGATTTACTGCTGTAAATGTAATTCCTTACATATGCTGCTACCCTTTTTTTCATAACATTTCAACAAAAACAAAATGTCTCCAGGCTGCTGCCCATTTCAAAACCCCTGCACTGGTTTTGTTTTCTTCTACGCACTGCTGTAAAGAAAATTTTCTTTTACATGTGCTACTGTCCATTACCTTTCATTTCTTCAACAAAACTTCATGCTGCTGCATTTTCTTATTTGCATTGCTGTGTGCTTCTCCTTCTTGCCATCATGCTGCTGTCCATAACTTCTTGCTGCTGCATTTTTCATATTCACTGCTGTCCATACCCATAACCATAGACTGTCATCCCTGGGTTTTTATTTGCTGTTGCGTTGCCTCTGCAATTTGCACTGTGGCTGCCTTTTGTTTCATCATACTGCTGTGTGCCCATACACTAACTCTTTACTCTCCATTACTTGCACATAGAGAGAAATCATCCTCACGCTGTTTTGCGCTGCATTCTCCACACAACAAAAAAAATTAACACGGGCTGCTGCCTTTTCTTTTTACACCCTTGCTTCACACAATCTTAGTCTTCATTCATTTTTTTTACACAATGCACTGCTGTGCAGTTCCTTTCATTTTTCTGCTGCCACACATTATCATTCACCCATGTGCATTAAAAATCTGCTGTCCCTGTTTTTCTTTATGCATTTCTTTGCATGCTGCATTGCATATGAAGAAAAACATTACATTTTTTACTGCTGTGTATTGTACTCACTCTGCTGTGAGTATGTTCTCTCACATTACATAGAAGGAAACTACCTTCCATTGCTATGCATTTCAATGCATGTGCTCCATAACAAAAAATTCAAAACTGCTGTTTTATGTTCTATCTTCCCACTGCTGTGAGGGTCTCCATCCTTTGCATACTTCTTATTGCGCTGCTGCACTTTACATTTGAGCGCTGCCCCTTTTTTTCTCTGCTTGTATGGCAGATTTAACTTCATATTTTCCCTTTATAAAAGGTCATCATCAAAGAGTGACTGTTAAGACAGTTCAGCAACAAGAATTACAAGCTCCCCTTTAATGTATGCTTGTCTTCTTTTGGCAGACTCTTCTCAAAACAAATTTAGATCCACTGGGGAGTTCAAGGGGCTTTCAGGTTGCATTTCCTTCCTTCTCCATACTTGTGTAACTTTCTTCTTTTGCATGGGTCTAGCTTGTGTAAGAGCCCATGTTAAGTTACAGTCACGTGCCATATGCCCAATGTTATGACACTTGAAGCATTCAACTTTATTCATGAATAAGAATTCATGATTTCTTCTTGTGAAATTATTTCTTGGAGATTGTCGGGGACCACAACATCTATCTCCATGAAATGCTCTACAGTCTTTTGCCATATGACCAAAGTTTGAGCAAGCATAACAATAACCATAAAATGAACTTTGGTACCTGGGAGATGGAGGTTTTCTTGATGCACTTCTGAAGCCTTGCTGCCTTGAGATCCTTTGATGATCACCATTGCCTCTTGCCTTTTTGACATCAGCTACATTTCTTCTTGGAGCTGGATTTCTTCTATTGCTGCCTTCATTTTTCTCCTTGCCTTTGCTGGAACTAGGAGCATCATACCTTCTTTCTGGCTTCTTCACATCTCCTTTGCTTAAAGCATCCTCATGCTTGTTTGAGGGTTCACCTACATACCCAAGTCCTGATTTATCAGATGGAGATCTGTGATAGTTGAGCATGTCATCCAAGGCTTGAGAGCTCTTCATGATCTTGTTCATCCCTTCAACCTTCTTCCTGAGGAGGACAATCTCTTCTTCTAACTTTTCACATTCATTATTTTTCTTTGCTAGTTGTCCCTCAGTTTCTTCCTTGCTACGAGTAGCTTCAGCTGCTACTATTTTGAAGGAGATAATATCTGTCTTCATTTTGGAGATTTCTTCATCTTTTGCTTGACTGCTCTTCATTTTCTTTTCAGCTCCTTGTGCCTGCTTCCTGGCTTCTTGTAGTTCAGACTTAAGGGAGGAGACCTCTACCTTGTACTGTCCAATCTCTTCCACAAGCTTATTCACTCTCTTGTGTCTTTGTTCAAGTTGACTTGTCAAGGCATCTGCCTGCTTCTTTGCACTATTCAGCTGATTTGTCATGGATATGACTTCTTCATGATGTTTCTTCTTGCATTGGTCAAGTTCCTTCTTAAGCTTGGCAAGCTCTTCATCCCTTTCTCTTACCTGAAGCTTGATGAGGTCAAGCTTCTCATTCTCAGCTTCTATGATGGGTTCATAAGTTTCTTCTTGACTCATTGTCATGGTCAGTGCTCCCTTTGCATGAAGGTCATGCAGTCTGTCCCATATATCCTTTGCTGATGTATATTTTCCTAGATTCCTCTTCACAGAATCAGGCAGTCCATCCAAGATAGTCTTTGCTGCTTGTGCATCATATTCCATGGATTCTTTATCCATCTTTCTGTCATCAATCACTGATTCCAAGACTTCAATCCCCTCAGACATTAGGAAAGCCCTCATCTTTATTTCCCATACATCAAAGTTTCCATCAAACTTTGGGGTTTCAAATAAAATGTATTCAAATAAATTGTCTTCTATTTTAATAGAGGAGGGAGACACATTTTTAACAGGCCTGGAGGCTTTCTTCTTTGACCTTGCCATTCTTATCTAGGCTTTAAATACTTGACTGTTTTTTTCTTTTAAATCACTGACTGTTCTCTTAACAGTAACAGAAAGGAAAGCTTTGAAAAATACCTTAACTCTTTTGGCTGAGTCTTCACACTGCTGGAGAAGTTTGAATGCTGCAACAAGACCTTCCTTCAGCTTCTTTGAGTCTTCAAAGAGCCTAGACTAGCTCTGATACCACTGTTGGGTATTTTTCATGGGAAAATACCAAAAACCAAACAAACAAACTCCACACAGAGGGAATGCTCTGTTTCACTGCCTCAGGATCCTTTTGCACAGGGAAGCTTTTAATAAAAAAAATTACTCAGAACAGAGTATTACACAGCCATAAAAACTATTTTCTATTGATTAAAAACAAAAACTGTTACAAACTTCATCCTCTGCGCAGAGAGGGATTCACTGGAGAGACTCTGTCTCTCTCTCGCTTCTGGTCTTCCACTGCTGTGGGTATTACATAAACAATCTCATGCTATCTCTTGGTTTTGCGATGGCAAGCCAATACAATACATCCCTGTTTTCAAATTCTTTTCGCACTGCTGTGCATTCAATACATTTCCATGAACAAAAAAAACGTGCACAGGGTCAACACCATTACAATGCACCTCTGTTTTACAATGGCGAGCAAAACCATTACATCCCTGTTTTTGTTTTATCGCACTGCTGTGCATTTACAAAAATCGCACTACTGTGCGCAGCCACCACATAACACCATTACATAAAAAAATTGTGCGCAGGCACAATACCCATCACCAAAAAAACGCGCACATCACTATACGCTGCCGCAGCCACAATACACCACAACAAAAAAAAAATAACGTAACATTTTTCACACACGGGCTTACATAGCCATATATAAAAAAATATAAAAATTAACATAAAGGACGTATGCCCCATAACCTTATTAAAGGGGCCTCCACCAAGATCTACGTAAAACATTAAAGACCATTGAATTCCCTTCTCGGCGGTTAACAAAAAAAATCACTCCACGCAAAATCTGATTTGACGCGGGCGGGGTCGGCTGACGTCACTTCGGTGCCACGTGTCGCCACCTCATTCGTCGGGCCCGGTCGTTAAAGTCCACGCAGCTTCGTGCAGATCCGAGCTTCCTGACCCGATCCAACGCAATTCGCTCGCCAAGGTCGCGCAAACAAAACGACCTTTAGCGTCCGGGGAGAGCGGTTTTGGCTGCTGTACAGGGGACGCGTGGCGCCATTTGATTATGTCGGGGCCCCTGCTGCTGGTATAGCCATTTGCGAATGGCGGTGCGGGGAGACCAGGCGGTTTCGTTCTGGCGGTTTTGGGTGCAGCGGTTTGGGCGTTGGTACGGCTGCTGAGTCGGCTGCCCACGTCCGCCTGCTGCATGCAGTTGGAATTAACATTCCAACATTTCCCACCGCCACTCCCTCGAAGCCCTTCTCAATCACCTATAAATACGAGACCTATGAAATCATTTCATACCAAAGCGGTATCTCTTTCCTGCAAACATGGACGTTCATTTCATTTCCAAGCTATTCCTGCTTTTCATTGCTGGCAGCATTTGTGTTGCAAATCCATCAGTTGCCTCATACTATAAATCCCCACCTCCGAAACCATACCCTTACAAATCACCTCCTCCTCCATCCCACATTCCATCTCCAGTACATTATAAGCCGCCCCCTGCACCCACACCCATTCCCAAGCCCCCAGTAGTGGAGAAACCGCCGCCCGTGCATAGCAAGCCTCCTCCTAAGGCGGTACCAGTTTCTCCTCCATACAAGTACAAATCTCCACCTCCTCCCAAGCCAACTCCTACTCCATATGCCAAGCCACCACCAGTCCACAAGCCCCTACCTCCTCCTTCACCACCAAAATCATGGCCAACTCCTCTTCCTCCCCACCATGAACACCATGAGCACCATGAACACCACAAGCACCATAAACACCATAAACCTTCTCCAGTGACCAAACCACCAAAAGCTGCTCCAACCCCACCAGAAAAACCATACGGATACAAATATCCTCCTCCCCCAACCCATGTCATAAGTCCTGCTCCCCCCAAACCAATACCTACCTTCCCGCCTCCCCATCCCAAACCACCAGTCTATCCCTCACCACCTGCACATCACTACTCTTACAAATCTCCTCCTCCTCCTCCGTATTAGTTTCTATGATGCAACTTCAGAATTACATTCGGCTATTAATGTAAGAAGGTTACTGGAAATGAAATGCCAGCAGCAGTTTACTTTTTGGTTTGTCTTGTTTAAATGATGGATCATATTCTTCAAAAATCTGTTTATGATATTTAATAGGGACCTTCGTCATCAATGTTATGCTTTATCAATCTCATTCTTGGGTTCCCTTTACTTGCAGTAAAGTACATCATTTGCATTGGCCTTTTCTATCAGGAAAACAAGTCCACTGATTACCAGGAACATACATATTGCAGGTCCGATGTATGCTATTTAAAGTGAAGACTTCTGGAAGAGAAGAGGCTGGAGATAATGTTCTTGATGTGTAGTAACGCATAAGCTAGCTTAGTGCAAAATTAATGGATAGACAGAACAACCAGATGATATGAATGTTCTAAATTCTGCTATGATTGTACTAGCTGTTACATTATAATTATACTAATAAAGGCGAGTAATGTTGTGCTATTTCGTTTGTTTGGTAACCTGAAAACAATCCTGGTGTAAAGCCTTAAAGAAGTTATGTTTAACAAGTGCTTATGTCATTTGTCTACGTCAATCTGTTGTCATCTCATATCCAAAATACGTTTATCAAATGTCATATAATTTGGCAGATCCGAGTTTATTAGGGAGGCAGAACGTGTTTTGTTTTAATGAATCATAACTAAACGCATATTATACAAATATTTTCACATTGCTCCATTAGGTCATGAGAATGGATCGATATTTTTTTTTAATATTTCAATTATTTTTAAATCTAATTTTAATAACCTTTCAATCGACAAGTCTATTCAACATTTAAAAATAATTATTCAACATTTAAAAATAATTATCGGCAACGATGGATTCATGACATTTTATCCTTTAGGTAACAGTTTACCCATTAGGGAAGTTTGACGATGACAAGGACTATTTATTGTTTTCTCTTTGTTGTATAGTTAACTGATCAATTGGATTTGGATGTTGTTTGTCCTGTTATGTTATTGCCCATTACCATAATAGTATTAATTGATTAATTGGATTTGGATGTTGTTGTCCTGTTATCTTATTGTCCATTACTATAATGGATGGTATTTCGTTTTTTAATGGTATTTGGTTTTTATAAGAGTTTGTGGTGATAGTGTTAACAAAATTTTGGAGAGTTCTTGTGCTATGATTTGATCATCTTCTGTAGTGATAACAAATTAAGTGGGAAAATTGCACTGTATAATTTGGTTTTTTCCAAACTAAGTTTATGAGTTTGGTATACTTTCTATTTTGACACATATATTTATCATTGATATTTTGACATTCAATGTATACATTTATCATTGATTTTGTATTTTTTGATTGTGGTAGTCTATGTTTGAAGCCTTTATTTTGGTTCTTTACCAACATGTATCTCAAGAATTTATGAAGTAATTGTTAGAATTTGTCTTTCTTATGGTGTTTTCTACTTCATAGTTTAACCAAGTTCAAAGAGAGATAAAATAGCACACAGCAATATATTCTATTATTATATTTCATCAAGGAAAGTACACACATATTTATACAAGTAATAGTCTCAAGATAGGAATTCTATCTTAGATGTACAGTAGTGTGGTTCTCTCAACCACACACTAAACTAGGAAAAACTAAATTCCTATTATGTAGGAACAAACTCCTCAAATGGAGAATTACAACCATAGACAAGTAGGAAATAATTATTTCTAACTTCCCCCCTTAATGACTACTTATCATGATAGTCAAATCCACCACCATCAAGCGAATTGCATGTACAGAACCTCCAAAACACAATATGCCTCCCTCGGACAGATCCACAACTTCTCTGATCTGCCTCCTCTTGCAAATCGTCAAACGAAGATGAGGATTTCCACGAATCCCCTTGAAGGTGAATTGGCGCGGTCTTTCCGTAAAATTGCGCACCAGTCTGGTATTTTGGTGCGGTGGCACTATTAATGGCCTAACAGACGCGCCAGTTGCACCTCCTGGCGCGACTGTCGGCGCGAAAAGCGCGTCAATCCCCTTCTACTCAGAAAATTAAAAATCATCTGAGTCCGACCCAGGTGTTCTGCAGTCCACCTGCTCAATTGAGCACAATGCTCTCGTGTACACCCGGCCACAAAGGCACCTCAAGCCACAGAGGCGATTCTGCCACAAAGGCAAGCTGGTCACAAAAGCACTTCAGCCACAAAAACTCTACAGATGGTTTCTAGCTCACCACCAACCCTCACTTTACAATGACAAAAGATGGTTTCAGGTTGACCATAAACCATTACAAAGTGGTTTTAAGATCACCACGAACTTTCATATGCCTTTAAAACTTACATTTCATTCCACATTTTGGAGTTTCTGGGTACATACAATGACCATTACAACAATAACATGCTAGGGAGTCTATTCCACAAACCACACTAACTTAAACAAACATCTACTTTGTTGTCCACCATAAACATTGTCGCTGCTCCTTTACCTCATCTGTGAGGGGTCCACTGATAAAGAAACCAGAACATAGGCACTCACAGCCACACGAAGAGAACACAATTTTCCCTTCAAGAACAGTAATCCAAGACTCCACGGTCCAATCCTCCATCACATTTCAGTATCCAATTCTCCTGGCATCGCAACATAATGCCACTTCCCCTACTCACAGTATCAAGGCTAGTCACTGTTTTCAAGCATACTGCCTCATGCTCGCTAAAAATCTGCAACATGATCTTGATCATCCTCCAATCTCTGATGCAACTCCTCTAATGCCATATCTGGTTGTTTTGTCTATTGTTGGAATGGCCAATTCCAACATAGACTTAAACTGGTGACAATAGTTGGCCAGACTAAATGTCACAACAATACATCCCATTCTTAACCAGATTTGCAATATTTATGAATTCACATCATCCACACCGAGCATACATAAGAAATTAATGTAAATTAAAATAATATCACATATCCAATAGCAAGTTTGGTGCCTGTTAACAACGCTGAATTTCCATCATCATTTGCAATGAGGGCCTTTTTGCTAATTATGCTGTAGGTTTCTGTCAAAACAGTTAAAAATGCATTAATTACCTCGAGTGCAGAAGTTTCCAAGAAAAACAAACCTTCCCTCTGAGAAAATTCTTTTGCATCATCTATCGGAACTGCATGCAAGTTACCAAGATCACATTTGTTGCCTATGAGCATAATAATAATATTACTGTCAGCATGGCCTCTCAACTCCTCGAGCCAACGGGATACATGATCAAATGTTTGTCGCTTAGTTATGTCATATACCAGCATAGCCCCAAAAGCCTCCACACAGAGAGAACCTGCATAGGCCACCAATCGAGCGCAACCTCCACACAACCTCCATGCAGCCTCGAGCAAAGGAC
Source organism: Pinus tabuliformis (assembly GCA_031772625.1). Taxonomy (NCBI): domain Eukaryota; kingdom Viridiplantae; phylum Streptophyta; class Pinopsida; order Pinales; family Pinaceae; genus Pinus; species Pinus tabuliformis. The sequence continues at coordinate 181,351,887 of CM062819.1, forward strand.
TCCACCACTTGGCATCTTCACATGCGAGAGTTCGCCACAGCCTCCAGACTTGCCATGCACCAGCCTCCACATCAACAAGAGGTCAACTCTTCTCCAGATCTGCACTTTTCACATCGGGTTCTGCACAGTCATGGTTTTACCGCTACGCAGGTGTCACTCCCACCGGTCGGATTTGGTCAAATGACAGCCACACCTCAGCAGCCACACCATGGCTCTCTTGACCATGCCGCGCCGAGATGCTGCATCAGGCTCTCTCCACACAGGCCTCTCTATCTGCTATTTCCCTCAGCAATAAAACACCCACAAATCTGATTCGAGCAATATCGTCTTCAATTTAATATTGCAAGAACACCATTATGCCCACTAACAGGACTACAGCCATGCTGCCACTGCGGCCATGTTGCCACGCTTACTCGGCCTCCTGCGTGAAGGCACCGCCATGGAGATGACCGCCCGCAAGCTACCACCGATCCGCCACAACAGGAATTCAACAACACATGATTTCTTTCACAGATCAACTCCTTCCACCAATGGAGCAAATTAACTGACTCACTCGACAAAAGATCCATGAATTCAACGCTCTTCCTCGTCGGCCATGGCAGATCCACGCAGGTAGCAGATCTAAACATATACTCAGGGGAGACATATTTAGTACTCATAACAGCAAATCCGAATGCATCCAGAAATTACTGGGCAGCCCTGCACGTACGAGGTCGTGAACCCAAGACACCAATAGGGCATGCCATCTTAACATACGTTACAAATCCTCCCTCGATGCTGCCTCCCTCCGCGCCTCCAAAAATGACCCGCCCCATTCCCCACAACTATGCGAAAGTCTGATGACCAGCCTTCTTGCTGACGTGGTAGGGTTGGTGTTAACGAATTCCATACTATCGGGCCTGATGCACGCCTTCAATACATCTGGAAGAGGAGCGGCGTCACCGCAATCGACCATCACTGGCCCTTGTACACCAAGTGACTTCTCAGCGATCAATCCTGGGACATTTAAAATTTGCTATGACAATGTCTTTCACAATCTTCAAGGATTTGAGCAAATAGGGGAATCATGGATATCTCCAAATTGGTGATCTCCACGGCAAATCTCCTCCAATCAATACAGATGCCACAGCTCCACATAGGCCAAACTGTCATTGTTTCCAAGCTGCCACCACTCGACCTCCGGCTGCATCGCCAACTCGAACTCCACTGAACCGTCGGTTTGACCAAACTGCACCAATTGTTGCCTCCACTAAACTGTGGTGCCCACAATCAAACCATTCACCTCCACTGATAGATTCAAGAGATCGGACCAAGGTCATCCTAAAAGCCACACCAGCCCAACCACGAACCAGATAGCAGCAATGCATTTCTGAGGTTTAGATCCACGCTTATCGGGCATGCTGAATGCAAAGCGTACAAGAGACAACACCTCCATGGTAAACACAATGAGATCAACTCGACGATCAACACAGGTTCGATCTACTCACATCTCTGTGACAGCAATTGCATTCCTGCTGATGGAAATTATTCCTCCTGCCATCATATGCAGTCTTCCATCCAATCCACTGACAGATCGAACCACCACACGAGTGATCCACTCAGCCTATGATCTGCAATCCGTCGACTCAGCTGCCCTGATCAACCGATCTACTGCCACAGTGCTCGGATCTCACTCTCCGATTGGCAGACACACCAAGGCTGCCGATCTTGGAGGTTCTACCAGTATCAACACCACGACCTGCAGCAATCGAAGGCACCAAGCACCTGCAGGGATCTTACTCTCTCTTACAGTGCACCACCGACCACACTCCTTGCAGCGCTAACACACATAGTGAGAGAGCATCCACTCTTCCATTGCATAGATCCATTGTCAAGGCCACTGCTATAAGCATAATGAATGGAGCAATGGATACCTACGCCAACACAACGAAATTGGCTATGGAAACAAAGTTTACGACGTCCTTTATACGTCAGACTAGGGCAGCAGCGTGCTTAACACGATTTCTTAGCTTTCATCTTCACATTTTAGTCCTTCCTAATTGAGTGGGGCTTCCATTTAATGGATCATTTTGAGGTCTACCCTTCCATGTTTACATGAGTAGTGTCATCTTTCTCCATTTAGGTTTTTCTTTGTGTTTACTTCTAACTTTTTGGTTAATGGGGTGTTATTGTTAGGATTATCTAATGTTTATTTTCTAGATGTGTCAACTATTGTGAGTTCATGTAGGAGTTCTCATTGTTATAGTTATCTTTAGTTTACTCTAGGCCTCTTCCATTGTTATAAATGGAAGTCTTTTTTGTGTATTTTACAATGTGAGTAATACAAGATACTCTTTCATCCAAGTCTTGTATATGCCACTCCATTAGAGGAAAGTTCATCATATATTTATGAATCTAACTCTAGGCCTCTTCTATTGTTATAAATGGAAAACTTCTTTGTGTATTTTAATATGTGAGTAAATACAAGATACTCTTTCATCCATATGCCACTCCATTAGAGAAAAGTTCATTAACTGTTATGAATTTTCCACACTAACCTAAAGTTGTGTAGTACATCATTGTGGTATAGAGAAGTTCATTGACAAAAGTCTACGGCATTGTCTAACTATTCTATGTTTTAATTTTTTTTAGTTGGAATTGAAAATTCAAGTCTTCACAAGATTATAATCTTTCATTGGTTAAATTGTGTTTTTGAATGCATAAATGGATTCAACTTCCCTCAAAAACCCTTCATTCACTCAAATTTTGTAAACTAAATAATTAGAAAATGCAAATTGCACAAATCCTTGCCAAATTTTCTGAAAATTTGATTGAAAAATATGCCAAAAAAATAAAGAAATTAAAATGCATGTAAATTTATAATTTTTTACCAAAGAAATTCATCCCTAACGCAACTTGTCTAACAAAAATTATAAATGTATATTCTATTGCAAGAGAAATTGATAGTCAACACAATATATAGATTATATAATTTTTAATATAAATTAATGATAAATATTTCTTGATATAGTTTTAAATATTTTATATACTAAAATATTTCACTCTCCACTCTAATATTGTAGAGATGTTGTAATGTAATTATATAAATACTTAACTTGTTTAAATAAAATTAAAATAACAAATAAATAAATAAATATAATTATTAATCAAATATTTTGACTAAATCACATCATATAAAATTAAAAATAAAACATAACATAAAATTATTAATAATATTTATAATTATAATAATAATTAAAACCAATTTAAATTCCTCTTAAATTGATAATCTACTGAGCAAAAAAAAATCAAATTTCAAAACATATATACACTAGACTATTTCGTAGTCCTTCTATAGTGAGACATTGGAAAGCAAAGTCGTGGGGAAGTGTTGAGATTTTCTGTTTTAATTAATTTTGGAAAAAATCTCATGTATGTGACAACAATAGGAGTAGTTGCTATATTATCTCCAGTATTTTTTGAGGAGTTAATGCATCCTATATTTGTTGTGAGGGAATTTATGATTCAGTTTTATACTCCAACTATAAGAAATGTAATCCCGTAGAGGATTATGAGAGTGTAGAGAAAATAGGGTGAACTGAGAGTATGTGTGAAGAATTAAAATTGTTGTAATCTCCTATTGAATAATAAGATTGTCGATGCCTCTGTTCTGGTGGAAGTAGCCCAGATTGGTTGGGTGAACCACGTTAAAATCTGTGTGTTATGGTTTGTGATTTTGTATGTGCTGTGTATGTATGTTTATTTTTATTTCCGTTGCACATTGTTTGGTCTAAAAATTGGTATCAGAGCGGCGCAGCGGAAGCGTGGAGGGCCCATAACCTACAGGTCTCTAGTTGTGGAGTTGGTATGTGTGACAGAGACACTGAAAGTGAACCTTTTTTGGTTGGCGCGGTTTTGGCTGGAACAGCAGTGCCAATTTTGAGCTAAAGAAGGGGTTGGCGTGGTTTATTCAGTAACAGTCGCGCCAATTGGCGCGGAAGTTCCAGGAACAGTCGCACCAACGCGCCAACGTGCCAGAAAGGGCTATTGGCTTGGAAACGAAAGGGTTAATCGCGCCAATTTCCTGCGTCGCACAGATTTTATTTCAGGCGCGGGTCGTCCGCCGTCGAGGAGCGCCAGGCAGTTTATTTTTGTTTCAGGCCTGGGTTTTCCACTGTTGAGGAGCGCCAGGCAGTTTTCTTTTTCTTCTAGTAAACCTGCAATTTTTTGTTATGTTTTCAAATTGTAATTACACGGTACGACAGAGGTGTTTTATAATATAAAGAAAAGGCATTTTTTTATTTGGAATTGGAGATTCTGTTTGTTACAACATGGCAAAAACTCAAAGTGTTCGTTTTGAGATCGAGAAGTTCAATGGAAAAAATAACTTCGAAATCTGGAAAGTGAATATGCATGATCTACTTGTGCAACAAGGCGTGGCGAAGGCAATGTTGGGAAAATCCAAACAGCCTTACACCATAACAGATGATGAATGGAATGAATTGGATGGAAGAGCTCTGAGCGGTATTCGACTGTGTTTGGCGGATGATGTTTTGTTCAACATCGTGTTAGAGAAGACTGCAGCTGGTTTGTGGACAAAGCTTGAGAAGCTGTACATGACAAAATCCTTAACCAATAGGATTCTTCTGAAGCAACAATTGTACAATTTGCGCATGAAGGAAGGTACATCTATTACCGATCATTTGAATGTCTTTAATACTCTCCTGGTGTAATTAGAAAGTATAGAAGTAAATTTTGAATCAGAAGATAAAGCTATAACTTTATTCTGCTCGTTGCCCGAGTCATGGTATCATTTTTTTACTTCTATAAGTCTTAGTTCATTAGAAACCATTGAATTTGATGATGTTGTTGGATCTTTGTTGTCCGAAGAGACAAGGAAGAGGTCAAATTCAGAAACCTCTACATCAGAGGCAATGATGGTCAGAGGTCGTTCTAAAGAAAGACACTTCAGTAAGCACAATGAGTCGCGTTCAAAATCAAAAGGGAAGAAGAGTAAGGTAAAGTGTTGGTTTTGTGGCAAATCGGGACATTTGAAGAAGGACTGTTGGAAGAGACAACAAGCATCCAAAGAAGACTCTTCAACAGAGAAGAAAGAAGCAAACACGACAGATACAGGTTCAGCATCCAAGACAGGTATGAGTGATGAAGTGTTATCAGTTGATTTGTCTAGTCATGATCAACATTCGTTGTTAGATTCTGGTGCATCAAATCACATGTGTATTCATAGGGAATGGTTTAAAACTTATAAACCAATCAATGATGGAGTAGTTTACATGGGAAATGATGTCACATGTAACATTGTGGGAATTGGAACCGTTCAGCTGAAAATGTTTGATGGGACAAATAAAATTCTAACTGATGTAAGACATGTACCTGAACTAAGAAAGAACCTCATTTCATTAGGAGTACTAGATACTAATGGATATAAAACTTTTATTCAAGGTGGAGTAATAAAAGTTTATAAATGAATTTTACTAGTAATGAAAGCAAAGAAGGTTGGAAATCTTTTTCAGTTAGAAGGAAGAACAGAGTCAGATCATGTTTCCACTTTGTCTGAAAACGACAGTAATTCTATTCGTTTATGGCATCAAAGGTTGGGTCATATGAGTGAAAGAGGGTTAAAGATTTTATGTGATCGTAAGTTACTTCCTAATCTAAAGTCTGATAAGTTAGATTTCTGCAAACATTGTCTGTTTGGGAAACAAAGCAAGCAGAAGTTTAAAACTAGCAAACATACTAGTAAAGGAATCCTTGATTATATCCATTCTGATGTTTGGGGTCCATCTCCTACAACCTCATATGGAGGTTCGTCATATTTTGTATCTTTTATTGATGATTTCTCTAGAAAAGTGTGGGTCTACATGTTAAAGAAGAAGTCTGATGTGTTTACAGTTTTCAAATAATTTAGAGCATTAGTTGAAAACATCACTGGAAGAACCATTAAATGTTAAAGAACTGACAATGGTGGTGAGTTTACGTCAAAGGAATTTGATAATTATTGCAAGGACACTGGGATCGAAAGACATAAAACCACTGTATATACTCCTCAACAAAATGGAGTTGTTGAATGCATGAACAGGACTCCTTTAGAAAGAGCAAGAAGTATGCTGAGTAACGCCAATTTGCAGAAGGAATTGTGGACAGAAGTAGTTGCTACAACTTGCTATTTGATAAATCGATCACCATCAACTGCAATAGGATGCAAAATTCCTCAAGAGGTATGGAAAGGTCATCCTTGTTTATGATATTTAATAGGGATCGTTGTCGACATCAATGTTATGCTTGATCTAGTCTTATTCTTGGGTTCCCTTTGTTTGCAGTAAAGTACATCATTTGCATTGGTCTTTTCTATCAGGAAAACTAGACCACTAATTACCAGGAACATACACATTGCAGGTCCGATGTATGCTGTTTAAAGTGAAGACTTCTGGAAGAGAAGAGGGTGGAGATAATGTTGTTGATGTGTAGTAACGCATAAGCTTGCTTAGTCCAAAAGTAATGGATGGACACAATAACCAGATGATATGAATGTTCTGAATTTTGCTATGAATATTCTGAATTCTGCTATGATTGTACTAGTTGTTACATTATAATGATAATAATAAAGGCGAGTAATGTTGTGCTATTTCGTTATTCTTGAAGCCTTAAAGAAGTTATGTTTACAAAGTGGCATTTGTCTACGTAGCAGCTGCACCTACAAAACAATTTGTTGTCATCTCATATCCAAAATAATTATATCAAATGGCATATAATTTTGCAGATCTGTGTTTTATGTATTCTATGTTTTATTTTTTAATTAGAATATGGTAATTTAATTTTTCACAAGATTATAATTTTTTATTGGTTAAAATGTATTTTTGAATGCATAAATAGATTTAATTTTTTCCCAAAATATTTTACAAAATTGATTGAAAAATATGTCAAGAAAAAAAAAATTAAAAAATTATAGAAAAGTTAGAAAACATATAAATTTATAATTTAAAAAAAAAAAATTCATGACTAACATAATTTGTCTAAAAAAATTTATAAATGTATATTCTATTGCACACTGATAGTGGACACCATATATAAATTATATACTTTTTAATATAAGTAAATATTTATTTATATAATTTTAAATATTTTTTTTATTAAAATATTTCACTCTCCACTTTAATATAGTAGAATATTATAACCTAATAATATAAATATTTCATTAAATTTAAATAAAAATAAAATTAATAAATAAATAATTATAATTATTAATAAAACATTTTAAATATATCACCTACTATAAAACTAAAAATAAAGCAAACATAAAATTAACAACAATATATCACATTAATAATAATATATCACACCATGGGCACATGGAGATACAATATATGTTCACGTCCAAATTTCAACAAAACACGACAAATTAATTAGGGTCTACAAAGAATGTATAAACGCGTACGTCAACGCATCCCACAAGATTCGGGTCAGAGAAAATAATCAGAGGATAACTATCAATTTCAGGAGAACCTAGAAGTGACACTTAATCCAATCCATAATTTACCAATGAATATTATTCTGCTGAAACTGTTGTCTCTGTAGATACAATACGGTATTGCAATTGTCAATCAACTGATACGTGCTTCCCACTAAAATGACCCATTCAAATTCTAATTGCCACATCATATATTCATCGCTGCTTTCAGATCTCCGGCTGCCAGATCTGTAGTGTAGAATTGGTCTAAAATGTAGGAGTCAAAACCCTAAGATCTCCGGCTGCCAGATCTGTAGTGTAGAATTGGTCTAAAATGTAGGAGTCAAAACCCTAATATAAGTGTAGAATTGGTCTAAAATGTGGGAGTCAAAACCCTAATATTCAGTTAGCGGTACCCACGGATTTCACTGAAAGAAACATTGTGAACAGCCTACAAAGCGGCATAAACAGCTCTGAACACCATGACGATCAGTGTATTACAACTTTGATCATATATTTATATGGCACATGCTCCTATTTTCTAAAGTCGCTATTATCTACGGCATTGTTACTTAGGGTAAGGTATGAGATAATTTTAACGAGGTGGAGGAATGGCTAGTTAAAAATGGTTGGAATTTGAGTAAAAAAATTCAAAAAAATTTGGAGAGGCGGTGTTTGAATAGTGTTTTGATGATGGAAATGGATTCAACACCATCAAAAACGTCTAGGACACCTAAAATTTTGAAGTTTAACAATTATAACTTGGATTTACAAAATCCTTTGCCAGATTTTCTCTAAATATGACCAAAATTTCCAAACAACTCCTCAGCCTCTTTAGTTCATCTAAAAATCAACACTTAAAATATTTTAAATATTTAGACAAATTCAACTCCAAAATTATTTGGAATTATATTTTGAAAAATATAAATCGATACATAGCAATTCAAGACGATTTCAATGCCCCTTCCGCTCACTTTGTAACTACCCAATAACATTTCAATTCAACCTACAATGCCAAAAATCATTTCCTAGGGTCTTTCTTTTTTATTCTCTATCAAATATTTTTCACTTATATATATTTTAATTTTTGTAATATATAATATAATTTTAAATTTTATAAAATTTTATATATTTGTTAAAAAACAATAATATTTATATTTAAATACATAAATAATATAATAAATTATTTAATTTATTTTTTTATTATTTCATAATATTTGAATCTATAGAGAATTCAAATTTTAAATGAATATTTTTTTAAGAAAAAAATACTATTTTTAAATGAACATTTACAAAGTATTTGTTAAATTTTTTACAATAAATTCTAAAAATGTTAGATAAGATATACCACATAAATATTTAAATGTCTATGTGATATGGAAAGGCTTTAAGTTAATAGTACATGGAAAAAAAGTGTAGATGAAGCGAGATGTGATATGTTATGTGATCTAAAGGTGCACAAAGCTTGTTCTAAAATAACTATCAACAATATGCTTAGCTGAGAAAATCTTCACTCAAGAAGTATATATACCCACTTTTATGTGAAATAAGAATTTGGTTTGTTGGATATCATCAAGTTTGTTTTAGGTTTTAGAAGCTAATAGTATTTTTTTTGTACATTTCAACCTAGAAGTATATGTGTGTGTGTGTGAATGCACCCGCAATAAGAATTTAGTTTGCAGGATATGATCAATTTTATATTAGGCTTTAGAAGTTAACACATGTACATTTCAACCTAGATGGTTTTTAGATCCACGTACCTCATTTTTATTTGGTTCAATTTTATTGAATTTTTAAGTTTAGAGAAAATTGGCATCAATTTTATAGCATATTTATGCACATAGAGAAAGGTGTGTTCAGTGCAGCATATGTGGTAATCAGATTTTTAACTAGTAATCTCCAACTTGTTGATTGGAGAATCATTTTAAGGTTGGAGGAGATTGCATTTTGTGAAGATAAAGAAAACTCTTTCAATCAAGGACACATCATAAGAGCAACATGATTACATCCAAACATCATATGATAAAATCTTACTCATGCAACAAGGACCTTTCAATTCAGAGGCTCTAACTACAAAAAAGTGAGGTAAAATGATCAATCAAATGTTGTATCCATAGAGCAATTTAAGTGTCCCACAAGAAATCAGGCGTGTAACAAATTTCCTTGGAACAATGCACAACCCATTATCGATATACCGGAAAAAGTTCAAATACTTTGAGTTTGAAGGAAATACTAGGGTTACACATTACATTGATTGGATCATTAAAAAAATCATTGTAAAGATCATATTATTTTCGCATAAACTACAATATAAATGTGACCAAGGAAAATAACTGACAAACATCACCTGTGGATTGCATCAGGCCATGAATAGTGTCTTTCTTTTGCACAACAATGTTCATTGTCCACAAGGGGAAGCATAATTTGTTCGGGCAACACATTGTATCTATAATCTACACCAGATCAAACCAGTCATGTTATATGCTTGAGGTTTTTAACCATAGTTGTCATTAGTATTCTTATATAGAAGGGTTGGGTCTTACAACCTTAACCATCATTTTGGGAGGAAAAGAAGGTTGTTAACCCTTGAATGAATGTTATAGTATTATGGGACTTGAATGATTTCCTAAACAATCACAATAAAACTTCTCGAAAGTACCTTTCTCCTTGAATAGGATATAGACAACATTAAGAGGTTTTACACATAAGATATGGATCTCAATACTTTTTCCCGAAATGAATCTTCTAGCATTGATCCATAAACTAGGCCTTAAAACACCAAACATACTTGAATAATTAATGTCTTAGTGGTATATGGGCAACATTAAGATACTTTTCATACTAGCCATAGGCCTTAAGCATAGTCAATGAAGTAAAGCAAGGATTTAGGATCTAAATTGCAATTCTAGGGCTTATAATTCGTCATTGACACCTTAAGCAAATGCCTCAAACCCTTAAGAAGATTAATATTTTGCTTCCAAATGAAACATGGTCACTATTAGAAAATTTTAGACATAATGTATGGGTCTTCAGACATTAAGAATAATGATGTCTCTAAATGGCCTCGATACTAGCTCAATGACTTGTTCATGGAGCATGAATCTTAAAAACTTTATTCAGATCTTAAGAAAAATTATCTTATCCCATGAATTTGGTTAAGATATTAGGACACATACATTATGCCTAAGACTTTCTAATAGTTCCCATATCTCACTCGAAGGCCAAGCATTCCATTTAGAGGAATTTTGTGGTGTTAAAAGTTTCATTAATGGATTACAAGAAGTAAAAGATTAATTTAGATCCCACATCTCTTATTTTTATTTTTTTACCATGTAGTGAGAGAAATATGGACACATATCCTTCTTTGTAGATTTTCTCCCCAATTGTCACTGAGGGCTCAAGGTACATCCTTGGTGCTCAAAACATCTTAGGGGATAATGATCCACTATAATGGAAATGTTACCCATTTGTAGCATTGTTTATTGCCCTTGAACCCAAAATATTTCATATTTGGCACATGTACATTATTTTCCTCGCTTGAGCATGGCTAGTACCATAAGATTAATCCCACAAACAAAAGACCTCATAATCGTATTAATATTTTACATGCAAGCCAAGGTTCACCTTAAGAGGGCTCATTTTATGTTTTGAGGTCATGTTTATGGCCAATTAGCCTTAGAGATCTATTTATGTCGTAATACCCTTTTTCTCTCCTTTTGACTATGGTTAAGGCCTCGAGACCATGTGATCCATTATTTTTTTTATGATTCTTTTGGTTTCAATTTCCATTTTCTTTGTCTCTTGTTAATGCTTTTGGTTTTTGATGTCTTTCTTTTGTGTTTTCTTAATAAGTCCTTGTGTGAAAAAATGCATGGCTCAAGAGGAACTTTATCGTGGAATAAAAGAGAAGTGTGAACCACAATTCTTAGCTTTCTCTTGTTCTCGTTCTTTCTTTGGGAAAATTCCAAAGGTTGAGCTAAATCCATATGGAAACTATTATATGTCCATGAGGAAAACCTCAAGGGAACCTATTAGATATGCACCTATGCTAGTGTCTAAGCTACTCAACTTGGTGTAAATCTACCTGTGTGTTAACACTTATCCAATCTAGTAGAGAAAGGATAAGGGGAAAGTCTAAAGAGAGAAAATAAATATCATAGGTCTTAAAATACTTCTCTGAAGGAAAAATCTCCCCTAATCTAAATAAGTTGGGATCCCTCTTCTGCCTGTTGAAAATAATAAGTGTCGATGCATAGTTCTATTAAATAAATAAATAAAGGGTTAAAGAAGATAAATTATCCCTATGCAAGGAGGTGAAGCAAGCGATTTCTCCTGGGTACTATCCAAGCTTGCTAGAAGCAAAGCAACGTTTGTGCTCCTAAAGTGACTCTGTTGGGGTACTATCTAGGCCTGATGGTAGCAGAGCAACACTAGATATGAAAACTTGTACTCTGAATACCATAAACTTGCGACACACATTACCCTTTCCTATATTGAAATAATTGTGATAGGGTGTATCTTTTATGTGTTTTCAACTAAGTAGAGAAAAGTGACATGTTATGTATAAAGCCAAGTCGAAAAGGGGAAATCAATACTTCCTAAAGGTCTGACCCTTAACCGAAAGTTATTCCCATACATAGAAGTTGAAGTCCACCTAGTGTGTCGCCAAGTGTTGTCGCTGCTACAACACCCTCCAAAATTTTACTACATGTGAATTTTGGAGCCTACTATCACCATCATATCTAGTGAGTCCTTGACCATCAAATGTTGTCTCATATTATTCTATGAGTTTTAAGTGTCCTTGAATGATCTCAAGTGTCGCTACATTGATTGGAACATCTTTGGGTGCATTTCATGGTCATAACATCTTTGTTGTTGTAAAACGACACTTTTGGGTCACAGTTGCACACAATTCACTTGTGGAAACTAGGGAATGTGTACAAAGTGGCATTTTTATGTATTTTTATCATTTTCAAGATTTTCTAAGTTTTATCGATGAGTTGTTATGAGTCACACATGGTTTTAATTTTAAACTCACCTTGTTCACCCCTTGACTTATCACGTAGACTTATACAAATTTCGGCTATAAAACAAGCTCATTAAGGATAAGAACGCATCAACACACTTTGAAGCCTTGATGGAAGAACCTTCATTTTTCAGAAGTGTGCCTTGCACCCTCCAAGAGGATAAAGTGCACTCCTTAATCCATCTTTCCCTTTCCTTGTTCTGAAATGTGCCATTCAAAAAGCAAGCCTTCCTTTGAGTGCACTCCTTCAACCTTAAGGAATGTGTCATCCTTGGGAGCACTCCTCCAACCTGAAGGAATGCACACTCCTTGGGAGAACTCCTTCGACCTAAAGGAATGTGCTCTCCATGAGCGCATGACCGCACCTCGAAAGTCTTAAGCTCCACCCTTCAGCCTTCCACAATGTGTCGTGCGCCCTCTTGACCCTTTGAGTGCATGGTCGCACTTCGAAGGCACGAAGTTTCATCCTTCAGCCTTTACACTTATGCCATGCCCCCTCTTTGGTCTCTTGAACGCATGACTGCACTTTGAAGGCATGAAATTTCATCCTTTATCCTTCGTAGTTGCACCATGTTCTCTCATTCGTTTCCTTTGAGCGCACTCCTTCGACCTGAAGGAATTCGCCCTCCTTGAGAGCACCCCTTCAACCCAAAGGATTCCACCCTCCTTGAGCTCACTCCTTTGACCTGAAGGAATTCTCCTCCTTGAGAGAACTCCTTCAACCCGAAGGGATACACCCTCCTTAGTTTCTTGAGCGCATAAGTGCACTCTTAGGGCATGAAGCCTCATCATTAAGCCTTTAGTAGTCCGTCCTGCACCCTCTTTCTCTCCCTTGAGTACAAAGCGCACTTGGTAATCTTGAATCCTCCCCCTTCATCCTTTAGACTTGTGCCATGTGCCTTGCCTTGACTGTCTTCCTCTTTTGAGCGCATACCAAAAAGACAAATACTTTCCTCTTCATCTGTTCAGCCTTTCAAAGTGTGCCCATGCACCTAGAATCCCCTTTCGTCCCTCTCGAGCAATTAAAAAATATATGAATAGAAAATATGCATAAAACATGGTAGACTAGGAGATTTTCAAGATGCTCATTGCTTCTCATGAGTAATTACAGATGCAAGTATTCCAAAAACATCACGGCAAGCACGAACGATGAAGATCATACAAAGAGAACAAACAAAGGAAGTTGCATGAAGAACAAAGAGCACACTTGAACCTTAATGATCAAAACTCCCCAAAGACTCCATTACATCAAAGACCCATTGGAAGGTGAGGACATCCATGGTTTGAGTTGCATACATAAACGAAGACACAAGTGGCATCCATGTCACCACTGGAGAAATTCAATGTCATTAGTCACTATTAGTCGTAGTCATCAAAGATAGTGACATGTCAAGTATCATCACATGATGATGTAGAAGTCATGATGTATTATTGTAATCATTGTAAACAGAAATACGTGGAAGTCCAACACTCATATGTGGAATATGAAAATTCACTTAGTTATATATGGACAAAATGTATTTAGAAGAAGTCCAAAAGTCATTTAAAAGTTCAAGAATTGCACAGAAATACAAAGGTCACAATTGAAGTCCAAGAGTCATGAGGGTAATTCAAGAGTCATGGGGATATGAAAGTTGATCCCCCTTTCTATAAAAGCAACCTCATAACTCAAGAAAATTGATTTTGGAGGCTCAAGATTTGGAGAGGTAGTCTTGCCTTCTCTTCTTAGTATAGGAGAGAAAACTATTCTTTGGAGAAGCAAGGAGTGACTTAATGTTCCACCATTGGAATTAGTGTTTTCCATTGTAATTGATGTACTTGGCTATTTCACCTTGTAATTGAAGCTCTATGAGCATACGCATTTTCATGCATGTATCGCAAATGTTTTAGGACTATTCTTGGGATGCTTACGGTATATGTTGTGTTGTACTGGAGAAATTGAGCTATTTCGGTAGCTTCGGTACTCATCATGTTGAATGTGTGTTGTATTCGCTTTAATACCGTTGTGGGAACTATTTTGCTAACTAATATTTCCATGCTCTCGTGTGCCTCTTCTAGGATAATATTATTACTTTCCTCTGAGAGACTCACTTCTTGTCTCCCCTTGGGAAGGTTTCCTTTTACATCTTGCAGTTGGTGCTTGACAATGTCAAGTTACTTACTTATTCAATGTTTACATATGTAATATCTTATGTTATCCATTGAAATCAAGACGAACCTTTGCGTTATGGAGGTCGGGTCGATACTCCAGATGGGGCTCGTACTCCAAATGGTGTTAAATCTAATTGGAACTTCACATCAGGGATACCCCCTATATGTTGGCAGTATTGAGCACCGTCAACACAAAGGAAAATATTTTAGCCAGTGTGTGCATTTTTTATGTGTTTGTAGAGGAAAACAATCAATGTTTTTATATTATAGTAGACCTTAGATATTCAATATTTCATTCACACAATTTAGATATTAATTTTCTTTAAAATTAATGTTCAAATTTGATATTATTCAGAGCCTCTTGTGATATTCGTCCTCCACACTTCTGTGTCTTTGTCATTTGGAATGAAAGGATACAAAACTAACTTGAAAATGTAATGTAATTGCTAACTTAATTGCTCCTCTTGCCATACTTGGTTGCCATACATATTTTGAAACATGGTTTTGTTATTTGAAAGTAAATGTGAATCATATAACATTTATTGAAACCATTTTTTTCAAAGGATTAATATTGATTTTAATTTTCTAAGTAAAACTAATTATTGAAGGGTTTAGTGTCTATACAGTTGCACAATGAACTTGGATTTCAATTGGTAATGAGAATAGTTCCTTTTGGATGCTATTTATGAATGTGATTTTGCTTTATTTAAGGAAAATCTTAAATACTAAACTATTAATGATATCTAAAGGGGTAGACTTTTACTTCTTCCAGTTGCCTTGGACTTTCACTTACCTTAATATGTTGACATTTCTTTGTAAAATTTGTTGATTCACCAGCCATATTTTTGTTGGCTATTCGATTTGAATGCTGGTTCATTTATTATTATGGTGAACACTTGTTAGATCCCTTTATAAACATTTGCAATAATGTGTTTTCATTTTATTCGTATCAATCTTCCAATGGATGGTATCCATGCATACTCTAGTACAATGAAGTATATTGGTTCAGAAAAATAGGTAGTCGAAGGCTTTAATGTTGTATTAATCTCTTAAATATGGTTGACATATCTTCTGTCATTTTACAAAAGGAGTTCAACAAGATGCGATGTTGGCTAGCCCTGTGTGTTGAGCTAATTTTGAAACACTCTCTTCTTGGTAGTAGTCCATAGTATGGAATTTTGTGCTTTTTCTTGGGTTGTGATTTTCACTAATGGAAATCTTCTCATGACATTTTAAGGCATGTCATCTATTTCTACATGTTTATGTTATTCTTTTGTACTACTTTTCGTAACTTAGTGACATTGCCACCAAAACTCATTGCCATTCATTCATTGTATTATTTTTTTAATAAAATGTTTTGGCACAACCATGTAGCCTAGAATTTGATAATGTATAAGCTTATATATGATAATAATTGCAATTATTTCAATTATGAGGATTTCTTTATAGGGTTTACTACTAGAATAATCCCAGAATGTTATTTTCCATTTTCCCATTTATATCCTTTTTTGAATGTCTTATTCCATTCTCTAATTGTGCTCCTACATTCAATAGTATTTTGTATTAATACATTTGAAACTATGGTTTATCCACTAATAGAAAAATAACACTTTAAGAAGGCCCATGTTATATTTTAAGGCCTTGATCATTACTCATTATTGCGAGAATCATCATCTAGATTCTAATTCCATGGATTTATCCCACAACTATGGTTAAGGCCACAACACTCATCCTTAATGAACAAAATGTTGTAATTCCATCCATATCTTAGTTGGATTATAATGATCCCTATAGAGGGCATGTTATGTGGTTGTTGGTGTCACTTACGACCCTTGATCCCTGAATGGTTCATCTAGGGATGAGTCACATTATATTACTCCCTTGATCGTGCTCAATAAATTAAGACTCATCCCTAGCATGAAAGGCATCATAACGATACCCATGTAGAATATTCTACATGGAGGCCAAATATCACTACTAAAGCAACTATGTTGTAGTTTGAGTCATCATAAGGTGCTTATTTTCCTCATTTGATTATGTTAAGGGCCTTGAGAACCATCCCTATTATGCAAAAACCCTTGATAGCATATGTGTCCCATTTTCGGACCAAATATCCATGCTAAAGTATCCTTGTTGTTGTGCAAGGCCTTAATCATGGCCCGTTAACTCAATTATCGAATTTAAAACATAAATTCCTCAATTTCTCCCTTATCCATGATGTACTACCCATCCCTCATGAAAAAAACATCACATTGGCATTGATATATCAATGTGGGGACATCTATCTCCTATACAAGGCACTTTCTATTCATGGCCTCTTGTTCATTTTATCTATCTAAAATTAAATATTACATATTGAAAGTGACTTGTGCTTAGAAACACTCTACTTCTTCAAAATGGTAAAACTTCTCCTAACTTCGCTATCAACTTATAATGAGATGAATAATAAATTATGGTAATCTTATATTCAAAATAAAATATTTTTCTTTTTCTATAAGTTCTTTTTTAGTTTATGAAGCCTTTAAAAAATCCTTCTTACATTGATGTGTTATTTTATTATAAATTTTATGATAATTTGTTGTTTTCCCATGAGTATGTTTGTTTATATTTTCCTCTTACAAATGACAACCTTTAAATCTATTTTAATCTTTTAACTTATAATTAATTTTTTTAAATTAAAATTAATTTTTAAAATTACTTATTATAATTAATTTTTTATTATAATTGATGAGAATGTATTTTTTTATAATTTTTAATTTATAAAATAATGAGTAAATTTTATTAAAAAAATAATAGTCTCAGGGACACCTTAATTGGGCATGGCCATGAAAATAAAATATTATGTACCAAGAAATTTGAGATTCAAATCCCTGCAATTTACTAGTATTTTCCAAAAGAACATACATGACACATAAAAATTATAGTGACAACAGTTTCTACTCCCTATCATGTTAATACGAAACAAACCCAATTGCCCATTCCCATAATAAAAAGAAACACAATAATTATCTTTATAAATTTTAAATAATTTCCTTAATAATAAATAATAATTTTAAAATTATATCAAAATAAAAATTAATAATATAAAATATAATATATTATATTTTGACATTAGATCAGTATATAATTGTAACATCCTAAACCCAAAAAAAAAATCAACGAAGAATGTAAGTTATTTATTTTAATTGAAATGTCCTACCACTAAATGTTTTAACTCTATGTCAAAGCTCCAAGCGCATATTAAAGGGTTCGTTAAAGGTTTACTACACATTTTATTTGCATAATACAACGGTTACGCTTTAACTCCTACTTGTACCTCCACGTAACCTACATTGACACTGCCTGAGCAGGCTTACCTCGGAATGGCGCCCCTCCATTAAAGCAGGAGAGCCCCGAGGCTCTTTCCTGTCACCGCAGTCCCTCTCTTCACTGGCCACACAGTCCTGCATTAATGTCATTTAGTTTGGTTTCTCAGAAGGTTCTCGAACCCTTGCATATAGTAGAACCGTTGGATCTAGGAAGATCTACAGTCTTATCAATTTGGGATTGAAGGTGGTAAGTTAATGCCTTTCTCGGTGATGTGAGGTTCATTTGGCTGTGCCGAGGTGGGTGAGAAATGGCTCTGAAGTTTCAGGTGCCCGGAAGGTGGAATGGCGGAAAATGCCCTCCACGATCACACAGGAACATGCGAATGAGCTCGTACTTTCAATTTCGCTCTATCTGTTATTCTATTCTTTCGCTTGACACTTAAGTTGTTCCCTGAAACCTCTTGTTCAACTCCTGCACAGGTAGATTATTCGATAGCTTATTCATGGTGCTGGAGGAATGCGTCATAGATTCTCTCTCCAAACCCGAGGTAATGTAGACAGACCCGCGTGGTTTCCATACAGGGTTCCTTCTGGTTTCATGAGGGTTTGATATCGAGACCTGTCAATTTTAGGTGCGACCTATCGATTACTGTATGGAAACTTCATCTCGAGGTAAGATCATTCTTTAGAATTCATATTTATTTCTTAGTGCCCTTTGATTGTGCTCAGGCTTATTCTAACACTGTAACCATCTGTAGGTATGCTCCATAGTGAGTTTCATGTGTATAAACTCAGAGAACGTTCCTTGGAGCGAAGCTGCGCCCTGACCATGGTTTCTACCATCGCGTACAGGTTGGTTCCTCTCTGGTTATAACTTATCGGACGATTTCCCAAAGGCAATCTCAGATTTAGGTGGAGGATTGATAGATTGTTATATTTTTCTTTATATTGATATCTTTGGTGGTTCACCGGACAAAGTATTAAGGATGCCCATGAGATACATAGATCTTAGGGTTATTGTAGATTAGAACGATGGGGAATGGATGTGCCCCATCTTGAGCCTGATAAATGCACTGTTGTTTTGGCTTTATGAAATCTATGTATATCATTTAACAGAGGGTTGAATACTTCAATGTAAATTGTTATACTGTTTTAAATACAATTACTCTGTTCTTCTATTTTTTTAAACGGATTCGTTGTCAGGGTTTTCCAATATGGGTGTGACCACCAAGAATTTATAAAACGCATAGGTTAATTATTCAAAGATTTGATTTTTATTTTTGTTTCCACGGTCATGATTCTAGGTTATTGTTCTTTACTGTAACGGGTTGTTTCTTTTAACTTAGGTATTGAACACTTCTTGTCAAAAACCGATAAGTACTTCAAATAATTACTGTTATATATTGTCTGTTGAATGTGAATCCCATTTTCGTATGTTTCTTTTGATTAATGATGCTTGAAGGGAAATCATATTATTGTTCATAGATCGACCGAGTTATAGCTACAAGTTGAAGCAATTTTATAGGTTAATAAAGTCTTTTGTGTAATAAATAGTACTTAGGACATAATATGAGTTACTATTTTTCTATGGAAATTGGTCTTGTTCTTTCGCTTAAGGCTTCAAACAACTGTTATTTTTCATTTCAGAAGGTGGAATAAAATTTTATTACCTTATTTTCTCAATGCAATGATAGGTATAACTAACTGGAAATATTGAAATTATGAAAGAATTGATAGTCTAAATTTTTTCCACTGAGGTTAACCTGTGCATTTACTAAAAGAAAGAGACAAAATTTTTTCCTACTGATATTTAATAAACACAGAATTGATACTTATCTGTTTCCCTACTTTACTTGTAAGCAATCATGTATTTTTTCTACCTAGAAAGTCTCACCACCCAACCATGGATTTTGTGATTACTTCGAGAATCCCCCTCCGAGCTCTTCGGTGGCTAAAACACCTTGGTACCTTGGGCGTCCGAACTATGTCCAACCTCAAGTCTCGTACCTTCCGGCTGTTATCCAAGGTCTTGTTCTCATTGGATAGTTTGTCCACCTCCACGAAGAAACCATTCATACCTTCCAAGGTCTTGTTCCCATTGGATAGTTTGTCCAGCGCCATGAAGAAACCATTCACGACAGCATCCTCTCTTTGACAGCTTTTTCCTCAAACCCCAGGGTTCTGTAATTCCTCTTTTTCAAGGAAAGATGGGAAAACTATTGGTAACTATTTCAGGAGTTTTCTTAACTGATTCTTCAAATATTTTAAAATTGATCAAATTCTTTAAATTAATAATTAACATCATATGTTCTGGATTTGCAGCTTAATAATTTTAACACTTCAAGTAATACGAAAGTAAAAAATTGACAGTAATAGTAAAACTTTATAAAATAATTGTCGGTATGTCATTGAGTGTTACAATAACTGAAATACACATACTTATCTTCCACTGTGACCCATGAGGGTCTACGCTAACATGTGATATTCAATTGTATTCCAATTATGTCTATATAACTTTCACCTTAGATAAGAAACAATAGTTAGCAAATGCAAACTTCTAACTATTTCTATTTCAAGGATTAGAAACTATAGTTAGAATTTGCAAACTTCTAACCATTTCTATTTCAAGGATTAGAAATTTACCGAAATTGAAATTACAATCATGTTTCATAATTATTTTAATGGAAAATAGGAGAACGAAGGAGATTTGTCGGTGTGAACCTCTTAGATTCTCATTCCAGCGTGGAAAATCCAGTTTCTTTGAAATTCATCCGAATTGAACTATAGAAGATGGTTAACAGGCCATTCATTGTCATGATTTTCGGGTATTTTAAGTGCCTATGTCTACTAGACAGATGGAAAGCTTGACTAAAGGTAGAGCTGTGTCACTTTGGGCAGTGTGCGAATTGAATTTTGAAAATGCACATCGTAAGATACAGATAGCCCTGAATAATATAATTTATATATTTCATCGACTGAAAGCAGCAACTGGCAATGCTTTTTGGAAATGCGTGTGGACATCTATCTAGTAAATTTAGGCTAGTTTTATTTATTATGTTAATTGCTTTTAGTATGATTTTTTGGAAGTTTTTTTGGGTTTATTTTTTTTTAGAGAAATCACAAGTTTGATAAGTAACATCTGCACAATTTAAGTGTCCTAAAGATTTTTGAGAGTGTTAAATCCATATATATATATATAGTAAAAAACCAGTTTAAATAACACAAAACAAGATTTTACCTTAACAAATCAACATTTCACATCAAATTAAGTCCAAAAAGTCGGACTAAAGACAACTCTGTTACCATGCTATCGAGCCATAAATGGGTGGAGCTAGGATATGCCCTCCCATCATTGGATCCAAACAAGTAAATTATCCAAATCTTTCCAAATCGCCCGCATTTATGGCTCGATAGCATGGTAAATAAGGCTTGCCATAAGTTCATACTATAACATGGAAGTAGTAAATGTTAATCACTATTCACTTACTTCATAATCGAGTAGTTTTTAAGTGATACACTTACTTCATGATCAAGTAGTCTTTTAAGTGATATGTTTTGGTTTAATTTGTATACAATTTGACAAGGATTTATTGAAATCACAGGTTAACTTAAGTTTTCACAATTAAAGTGACAATGTTTAATTTTTCACAATTAAAGTCACAATGTTTGTTGGTGTTGGAATATCTAATTCCTACTTGTCTCAGTTGTGATTCTTACTAAGTAAAGGAGTGTTTTCATAGTAGTTAAGATCTATTTCCTAGATTGGTTTGTGGTTGAGATAATATCTCAACCAATAGATTGTGTCCAAAATAACGTACCTATCTTGAGACAAAACTTTTTGTATATATGTAATTGTATTTGATTAATAAAAGAAAACATTTTATTTTTTTTTTTTTTTTGGTTGCACGATTTATTTTAGGCCCAATGGAGGAGCGATTCAAGTCTGCGTGTGGTGAAGCAGCGAGAGCATAAGAGGTTTTTGGATAGTGGTGCCGTGGATCGGTATTTTTTTTTTCTAATGATCCGTGCAGTGGAGGTCATACTTGAGCGTCTATCAAGGAGTTTTCCTAGTAGTGAGACCTACCTTCTGGAGAGCACAACTAGTGGGATCAGCGGTCGTAGTCAGTGTGCGGTGGTGCGGGATATGCAAACCTGACCGCTGCCACTGCTGCTGCCAGAAGAGCTCCTCCTCTGTGGTTTCGCAGGCTGGTCTTTCAACCTAACGTGAAGCGTGGCTGCCATGGTGTAGCAGCGGATCTGGTGTGGCCCTTGGGATACACATCATAAATTTGGAGTTGGTGTGGAGGTAGCAATCGGTATAGTGGTTGCGGTGGCCTGCACTCAGTGGGAGGGCGATCGACCATCTCCCTTACTCCACAGCAATCTCAATCTTCGCCATTCATTCTCCAGGGTATCGAACAGGCGATCTGATGATGAGCAATTCGTGGTGATAAATCAACGATTTACACGCGTGGAATGCAATTAATGACATCGCCCCCCTCACTGCTAGGGTTAATCGGTTGATCTGCAACTGTTTTAAAGATGGGAATGTTGTTTTCCAGACTGTTTGATTCACTCTTAGGAGACAAGGAGGCTCGCGTTTTTGTCCTCAACCTCGACAATGCCAGGAAAACCACCATTCCCTATCGCCTGCAGATGGGAGAAGTGATTTCTACAATTCCAACAATTGGATTTAATGTTGAAATGGTCCAGAATAACAACATCAAGTTTCAAGTGTGGGATTTAGGTGGACAAACTAGTATTAGGTCCCTGTTTATTGGCGGCAGGTGCCTCACGCCTATGCTACAGATGAAACATCCGCGTCTGCTGGAATCTTAACATGGTATTCATCGATCAGGTGGGGCATTGTGAATAGATCAGCCCGGGTACTGACAGAAGAAAAAGGAAAAACCTTAGGAAATTCAAATTCTTCCACCACAAGTGTTGTGATTTCAACGTCTTCGGATTCCAGTAAATATACAGTTGTTGTGATGTTGCCCTCAACGCTAACTGACATGAATTCTGAATTTGGAATTCGCAATAATTTCTGAATTTCGAATGTTCGAGTGCCCTGGCAATTGATGTTGAACCAAGCGATGGCATGCAAAGTTTTGCATCCATGATTGGCTTGACTGAACAATGAAGCAAAGTTTGGCATCCATGATTGGTTTGTCTGAACAATGGAGCCTTCCTAGAATGAGGTTTGCAGAGATCCAGTGAGGGGCGAAATGGCGTCTCTAATGCCTGGAGTTCTGTTGAAGCTCTTGCAGCACATGAACAAGAAAAATTGGAGGCGATTACCAAAATTTTTGTTGCAGGTCATTGGCATCGTTTCCACCATTCTTTGGAGTTTTCCTACCGCTTATCTTCCTCAAAATCAAGCTCATCGTTGTAAATCACCTTGAGATTGAGATATGAATTACGAAATGCTCTTCAGATTGAGGCATTTTGCTAGGTAAATTGTCTTCGCTGCATTATTTTACTACTGTTGGTCATTATTTGGAACGTCCTTGAAGACGATCTTGAGGAGCAACTTGTGAATCTGAGTTGGGTCATTGAAGAGTGAAAACTCATCCTATATGGCTGAAGATCGAGAAACCAACTTTTCCACAATGCTCCATACTAGTGTTCTTAAATTTTGAGTTTTGTAAGTGAAACATATTTTGAGTTTTGAATTTTGAGTTTTGTAAGTGAAACATGTTGAGCTTGATCAACTCAATATGTAAATGCAATTGGTTAGAATTGATCACTCCAATTGCCAATTAAAGTTAGTTAGATTAAAGTACTAAGTATGATTTTAGAAGGAGTTGGTCGATGAAAGAATAGATGGACAAACAAGGTAAAATATTGTGTGTTGAAATAAAGCAGACTCATAGTATATGTCACATACATTAGTAAGCAAGTCTAGGATGTTTTGTAATGGTCATTGTAAAGTATGTACCTGGTAACTCCAAGAGTTGGAGTTGTGTTGTAAATCTTGTGAGGCATGTGTATCGCCATATAGTGTTTGAATGTTAATTCCAACTGCATGCTGTAGACACCGTGCAGGCAGACGTGGGCAGCCGACTCAGCAGGCTCGTACAACGCTTGAAACCGCTCCTCCAAAACCACCTATCGATCTCGGACCGCCTTCCTGCAGAGAGTGGTTTCCGTACACAAGGGCCCGAGAAAATTTTGTGCAGACGCGTGGCTCTCAGCATACGTAAGTAGAAGTCACTTTCTCGTGCGTTAAAGTTCGGCAGCAAACTGGCTTCCGATATTCTTGTCAACCGTCCGATTTTCTCCATCTACCTCCGTCGTCGATCTCCGAAGCTGCATACGGCCTGCGGCAAATCAATGGTTTGCGTGGCGTGTTGGGTTTTCCCTGTTTGACCGCCACTCCTGTCTGCAAAATGATTTAAATGGAATTTATTATGGTTCGTAAGTTTTGGCAGAACATTAATTTTCAACTACACGGCGGTATGGGCATACATTATATGTGTCATATTTTTTAAAAGAAGCGTTGACCATTATAAAATAAAATAAAATAATATCAAATGAAACTGGTAGTGTGTTGTGGTTGTATTGTTGCACACGAGAAAATTGTAAAAACGCAGCAGCGAATGTCAAGGTTATATAGCAGTGCATATATGTAAAAGAACAGGAAGCAGCAGCAAAAAAAAGGTCAAGGATAAATGCACAACAGTGCAATGTGTAAGTGTGCAACACCATGAAAGAGCAGGGAGCAGCATAGAATTTTTTTTGTGTTGGCCATCGTAAAAAGGAAGGAGGAGCGAAAAAAAACCATGTATTAATGCACAGCAGTGCATAAAGAAAAATGGTGGAGTGCATGAGTTTTAAGTAAGTTTTTTTTGTATTGGATTTGTATTGAAATGCAAAAGAAAAGAGCGCAGAGGTATTTTTGAAATTGTGAATGTAATGTAAAAGTTTATTGCATATGTAAAAGTTTGTTTTACATCAGTATGTGTAACAATAATTTTACACCAGCAAAGTGAAAAAGGGTTTTACTGCAGTAAACCCAGCACAGTGAATTCTCAGGTGGAGACATAGTTTTGTTTTTGATGGGTGAAAGTAATTTTGGTGAATCCCTCTCAACAAAGAGGATGAATATGTATCAGAGTTGGCTGAATGTATTTTTGGTAAATCCCTCTGAGTGAAAGAGGATGAAGTTTGTATCAGGCTTTATATTTTAATCAATAGAAATGTTTTTATGGCTGTGTAAAACTCTGTTCTGAGAATTTTTATTAAAAGCTTCCCTGTGAAAAAAGATCCTGTGGAAAGGTAGAAACAGAGCATTGCCTCTGTGGTGTTTGTTTGTTTGGTTTTTGGTATTTTCCCATGAAAAATATCCAACAGTGGTATCAGAGCTGGTTCAGGCTCTTTGATGGTGACAGAGCAGGTTCAGGCTCTTTGAAGTGTCAAAGAAGCTGAAGGAAGGAGTTGTTGCAGCAGTAAAGCTTCTCCAGCAGTGTGAAGTTTCAGCCAAAGGGATTCAGGTATTTCTCAAGTTTTTGAGTTATTGTTGAAGAAATAGTCAGCATTTTAAAAACACAGTCAAGTATTTTGGAGTATAGTTAAGAATGGCAAGGTCAAAGAAGAAAGTGTCCAAATCCCCTAAGGTTGTGTCTCCCTCTTCTATTAAAATAGAAAACAATCTATTTGAAAGCATTGTATTTGAGGCTCCAAGGTTCGATGGGAACTTCGATATATGGGGAATAAAAATGAGGGCTTTCTTACAGTCTGAAGGGATTGAGATCTGGGAATCAGTGATTGATGATAGCAAGAGGGATAAAGAATCCATGGAGTATGATGCACAAGCAGCAAAGACTATCTTGGATGGACTGCCTGATTCTGTGAAGAAGAATCTAGGAAAATACACATCAGCAAGGGATATATGGGACCGACTGCATGACCTTCATGCAAAGGGAGCACTGACCATGACAATGAATCAAGAAGAAACTTATGAACCCATCATAGAAGCTGAGAATGAGAAGCTTGACCTCATAAAGCTTCAAGTAAGAGAAAGGGATGAAGAGCTTGCCAAGCTTAAGAAGGAGCTTGATCAATGCAAGAGGAAACATCATGAAGAAGTCATATCCATGGCAAATCAGCTGAATGAAGCAAAGAAGCAGGAAGACGCCTTGTCAAGTCAACTTGAACAAAGGCACAAGAGAGTGAACAAGCTTGTAGAAGAGATTGGACAGTACAAGGTAGAAGTCTCTTCCCTTAAGTCCGAACTACAAGAAGCCAGGAAGCAGGCACAAGGAGCTGAAAAGAAAATGAAGAGCAGTCAAGCAAAAGATGAAGAAATCTCCAAAATGAAGACTGATATTATCTTCTTCAAAATAGTAGCAGCTGAAGCTACTCGTAGCAAGGAAGAAACTGAGGAACAACTTGCAAAGAAAAATAATGTATGTGAACAGTTAGAAGAAGAGATTTTCCTCCTTAGGAAGAAGGTTGAAGGGATGAACAAAATCATGAAGAGCTCTCAAGCCTTGGATGACATGCTCAGCTATCATAGATCTCCATTTGATAAATCAAGACTTGGGTATGTATGTGAACCCTCAAACAAGGATGAGGATGCTTTAAGCAAAGGAGATGTGAAGAAGCCAGAAAGAGATGGTGATGCTCCTATTTCCAGCAAAGGCAAGGAGAAAAATGAAGGCTGCAATAGAGGAAATCCTGCTCCAAGAAGAAAACCAGCTCCAAGAAGAAATGTAGATGATGTCAAAGAGGCAAGAAGCAATGGTTATCATCAAAGGATCTCAAGGCAGCAAGGCTTCAGAAGTGCATCAAGAAAACCTCCATCTCCCAGGTACCAAAGTTCATTTTATGGTTATTTTTATGCTTGCTCAAACTTTGGTCATATGGCAAAAGACTGTAGAGCATTTCATGGAGATAGATGTTGTGGTCCCCGACAATCTCCAAGAAATAATTTCACAAGAAGAAATCATGAATTCTTATTCATGAATAAAGTTGAATGCTTCAAGTGTCATAACATTGGGCATATGGCACGTGACTGTAACTTAACATGGGCTCTTACACAAGCTAGACCCATGCAAAAGAAGAAAGTTACACAAGTATGGAGAAGGAAGGAAATGCAACCTGAAAGCTCCTTGAACTCCCCAGTGGATCTAAATTTGTTTTGAGAAGAGTCTGCCAAAAGAAGACAAGCACACATTAAAGGGGAGCTTGAATTTTTTTTTTGCTGAACTGTATTAACAGTCACTCTTTGATGAAGACCTTTTCATAAGGGAAAGATATGAAGTTAAATCTGCCATAGAAGCAGAGAAGAAAAGTATGCAAAGCATGGATACCCTCACAGCAGTGGGAAGATAGAACATAAAACAACAGTTTTGAATTTTTTGTTATGGAGCACATGCATTGAAATGCATAGCAATGGAAGGTAGTTTCCTTCTATGTAATGTGAGAGAACATACTCACAGCAGAGTGAGTACAATACACAGCAAAAAAAATATAATGTTTTTCTTCATATGCAATGCAACATGCAAAGAAATGCATAAAGAAAAATAGGGACAACAGATTTTTAATGCACATGGGTGAATGATAATGTGTGTGGCAGCAGAAAAATGAAAGGAATTGCACAACAGTGCATTGTGTAAATAAAAAAAAATGAATGAAGACTAAGATTGTGTGAAGCAAGGGTGTAAAAAGAAAAGGCAACAGCCCGTGTTAATTTTTTTTGTTGTGTGGAGAATGCAGTGCAAAACAGCGTGAGGATGATTTCTCTCTATGTGCAAGTAATGGAGAGTAAAGAGTTAGTGTATGGGCACACAACAGTATGATGAAACAAAAAGCAGCCACAGTGCAAATTGCAGAGGCAACGCAGCAGCGAATAAAAACCCGGGGATGACAAAGTTTATGGTTATGGGTATGGACAACAGTGCATAAGAAAAGGCAGCAACGTGATGGCAAGAAGGAGAAGCACAGTAGTGCGAAGAAAATGAAACCAGAACTAAGAGAGAATGAAGAAATGTGTTTTTACACAGCAATGCAAATAAGAAAATGCAGCAGCATGAAGTTTTTGTTGAAGAAATGAAAGGTAATGGACAACAACAGAGGTAAAAGATTTTTTTCTTTACAGCCGTAAATGTATGTGTAATGAATGTGTTGTTCATTGAATTGAAATGCAACATATGCAACAGAAGTGAATGTAAGAAATGTTTACACACAGCAGTGTAAATTTGTAAGGTGGGACAGAGTAATTGTTCCAGAAAAAACAGAGTATTATGTCTTTGAAGAATGCACAGCAATGCAGAGTTTGTAAAGAAATGTAAGAGCAGTGCAGGTGTAGACGCAGTAGCGTGGAGCAGACACAGCAGTGTGGGGTAGACGCAGCAAAGAAGATGGCACAACAGTGCAGCAGAGAATATGCAGCAGCATAAAAGAACAATGTAATGAGTATGCACAACAGTGCAATGAATTTTTATTGTTTTGAAACTGCATCTAAGGCAGTGTTTGGCAGTAATCCCTCCGTGAGAGGAAGTGAAGTTCTTGGAGAATCCCTCTATCAAGAGGATGATGCTTTTCAGCATAGTTATTGGTGAATCCCTCAGTTAAGAGGAAGATGCTCTTTAGCATAGTTTGGTAAATCCCTTCGTCAAGAGGAAGATGTCTTTGTAACAGCAGTGTTGGTGAATCCCTCTATGTGAGGAAGTGTTTGGGTATGACAGAATGCCCAGCAGTTGAAATTAAAGGGGAGTGTTGGAATGTTAATTCCAACTGCAGGCTGCAGACACCGTGCAGGCAGACGTGGGCAGCCGACTCAGCAGGCTCGTACAGCGCTTGAAACCGCTCCTCCAAAACCACCTATCGATCTCGGACCGCCTTCCTGCAGAGAGTGGTTTCCGTACACAAGGGCCCGAGAAAATTTTGTGCAGACGCGTGGCTCTCAGCATACGTAAGCAGAAGTCACTTTCTCGGGCATTAAAGTTCGGTAGCAAACTGGCTTCCGATATTCTTGTCAACCGTCCGATTTTCTCCATCTACCTCCGCCGTCGATCTCCAAAGCTGCATACGGCCTGCGGCAAATCAATGGTTTGCGTGGTGTGTTTGGTTTTCCTTGTTTGACCGCCACTCCTGTCTGCAAAATGATTTAAATGGAATTTATTATGGTTCATAAGTTTTGGCAGAACATTAATTTTCAACTACACGGCGGTATGGGCATACATTATATGTGTCATATTTTTTAAAAGAAGCGTTGACCATTATAAAATAATAAAAAAAACATATCAAATGAAACTGGTAGTGTGTTGTGGTTGTATTGTTGCACACGGGAAAATTGTAAAAACGCAGCAGAGAATGTCAAGGTTATATAGCAGTGCATATATGTAAAAGAACAGGAAGCAGCAACAAAAAAAAGGTCAAGGATAAATGCACAACAGTGCAATGTGTAAGTGTGCAACACCATGAAAGAGCAGGGAGTAGCATAGAATTTTTTTTTGTGTTGGCCATCGTAAAAAGGAAGGAGGAGCGAAAAAAAACCATGTATTAATGCACAACAGTGCATAAAGAAAAATGGTGGAGTGCATGAGTTTTAAGTAAGTTTTTTTTTTATTGGATTTGTATTGAAATGCAAAAGAAAAGAGGCGCAGAGGTATTTTTGAAATTGTGAATGTAATGTAAAAGTTTATTGCATATGTAAAAGTTTGTTTTACATCAGTATGTGTAACAATAATTTTACACCAACAAAGTGAAAAAGGGTTTTACTGCAGTAAACCCAGCACAGTGAATTCTCAGGTGGAGACATAGTTTTTTTTTGATGGGTGAAAGTAATTTTGGTGAATCCCTCTCAGCAAAGATGATGAATATGTATCAGAGTTGGCTGAATGTATTTTTGGTAAATCCCTCTGAGTGAAAGATGATGAAGTTTGTATCAGGCTTTATATTTTAATCAATAGAAATTTTTTTATGGTTGTGTAAAACTCTGTTCTGAGAATTTTTATTAAAAGCTTCCCTGTGCAAAAAGATCCTGTGGAAAGGTAGAAAGAGAGCATTGCCTCTGTGGTGTTTGTTTGTTTGGTTTTTGGTATTTTCCCATTTGAAAAATATCCAACATACAGTTCGTGGCAATCTAAAAACCACTTTCTATTTGCAGTGTCGGTTTGCGGTAAGCCAGAAACCACATGTAAGAGTGAAGTGGGACAGAGATTCATGTTGGCATGGTTTAGGGTTAGCTAAGAAAACACTCCGCCTGGTTGAGTCGGGTCTTTGGTGAGCCTTAGTGGCTGGAGTGCCCTAGTGGCAAGTTTGTAGCCCATAGTGGCTGGAGTGCCTTAGTGGCAGATTTGTGGCGCAGAGCGGTTGTGGTGAGCCTTGGTGGCTGTGTTTAGCCTTGGTGGCTGAGAGCCTTGGGTGGCATGATTGAGGGTGATCTGATAAAACCCAAATCATGGTTACGGGTAATCCGATAAAACCCATGATTATATTGGAGGGGGATTTACAAGTACAAGTATAGTTGTGCAGTTATAATGGTTGGAAGAACCATGTATGCGAAGGACATATTACAAGACTAGCGATTGCAGTGGTTAGTACCCATGCATTCGGTGGATGGTTGCTTCTTTATATGGACATCAACATATTCTTTTTGGTATATTTGACCACAACTAGATTTTACAGATTGATATGGAGACAAGTACTCATTAAGGGGGAGTGTTGGAATATCTAATTCCTACTTGTCTCAGTTGTGATTCTTACTAAGTAAAGGAGTATGTTCCTAGTAGTTAGGATCTATTTCCTAGATTGGTGTGTGGTTGAGATAATCTCTCAACCAACAGATTGTGTGTCCAAGATAGTGTACCTATCTTGAGACAACACTTCTTGTATATATGTAATTGCATTTGATTAATAAATTAATCTGGATTCTCATATTTTATAAGTTGGGAATATAAGAGGACATCTATCTAGTAAATTTAGACTCCCACATGGAAGTAGTAAATATCAAACACTATTCACTCATTTCATAATTAAGTAGTCTTTAAGTGCCATTTTTTGTAAAGTGTTCCCGTCTAATTTGTTAAATTACAAGTTAATTCATTGAAATCACAAATTAATTTTTCACCATCCAAATGTCCTTGGGTTTTTGAGGGTGCTGAATCCATATACAGTCAAAAAATCCTTTCAAATACACAAATCATGACCACAAAATGTTTTCTCCTAATTTCAACCATAAATCCACCAAAAACTCCAAAAAATATACTTAAAAACTACGCCCTTAATAATTCAGTTACTACTTTTACACTTTATATATTAAATAATATAAATCCACCAAAAACTCCCAAAAATATACTTAAAAACTACTCACCTAATAATTCACTTGCTACTTTTTCATTTTGTATTTTAAATAATATTTTATTCATATTACATGCTTCACGATTTTCTTACATACATGACAGCATTGTTATCAATACTACCTTTTCATTTTGTATATTAAATAATATTCTATTCATATGGCATCCTTCACGATTTTCTTAGATACATGACAGCATTGTTATCAATACTTTGGTATGAGTGTTGATCTATCTTTTTCTTAAATATATGACATAATGACATACTTACCTGTGCAGGGTCAATTGATGATCAAGAAGGTCGATGGCCCAGGAATGCCACCTCCATTGCACTAGGGACGGAGTTTACCTAGCATTTCTCACTAAAGAAAGTGAACGTCAAAATTTGTGGCAGCGGAGGCTCGCCTTCGCGTCGTCGCCCTGATCTTTTATCAATTGTTTGAGATGAATGTTGGATCTATCTTTCTCTAAAAGAGAAAGAAGTTGTTCCAATTTCTATTTATTTCTTATATATATGACGGCGTCGTCGCCCTAATCTTTTATCAATTGTTTGACATGAATTGGATCTCTCTCTCATAAAGAGAAAGAAGTCGTTTGAAAATAGAAAGGAAGTGCTGTGCATGTGCCAAATGCACCTAGACGGCATTTCGGAGATGTAAGTCCACTGGATTGGCAAGTGTTTGAACCTATTACGTAGCATTCAACTTTTGTTTATCTTTAAGTTCTTGGAATGCAGAAAATCCGAATTTTCTTGGTGCAATTTTCAATTTGAAAAGAAACAAAAAGGAAATAAGAAAAACGAAAGTACAACAAACTATGAAGGATGATCAATGGAATATTTATGGATAAGGCATACGAATATTGGTTAGATCAACGCGTTACCATTTTTATACAAGAGTTTTAATTTGAGATAAATTTGAACGATAAGTATATTAACAGTAACATGTTGCGTTGTCAATTAATCAAAGCATGGAAATAAATATGGAAACAAATATATAATATGTTGTCAATTAATCAAAGCATGGAAATAAATATGGAAACAAATATATAATATGTTATAAATCATTAAATAAATCAAACAATAAACCTATACATATATAATATGCTATAAAACATTAAATGAATCAAAGCGTCCCTTCAAAATTTGATTAATGATGAATATATTAACACTGAATGTTACGCTGCCAACTAGTCAAACTAGTTAAAGAATCATTGCTGATAAGGCATTTGTATGTTTCGTCAATCAACACGGGAATGTTGGGATAACTGGAATTGTCTCTTTTCATAATAATGATAATTAATAAATTACCATTTACCTAAAA
Organism: Pinus tabuliformis; assembly: GCA_031772625.1. Taxonomy (NCBI): domain Eukaryota; kingdom Viridiplantae; phylum Streptophyta; class Pinopsida; order Pinales; family Pinaceae; genus Pinus; species Pinus tabuliformis. Next base: position 181,384,448 of record CM062819.1, read on the forward strand.
ATAAATTAATAATTTACCTTGACTAAAACCTAAAACCTAAAAGATGTTAAGCTCTCAATTATAAAGCTAGAGATTAACCACTGCTAAATGCATTATAAAGTTAGAGATTTACCACTGCTAAATGCATTATAAAGCGAGAGGTTAACCATTGTAGCGTAGCGAGAGGTGTAGTTTCGAACATTTCCTTTTATAATAAAACGAACTATACGGGGGTTATACAATTTTTTGAAATAATAAAACACATATAGATATATACTTTCTTTATTAATTCTCTCTATTTCTACTTTGACGGTGAAGTGAGGTGAGGGGCATTTAATGAAAGTAAAAAAAGTAATCGATAAGCTTTGATTAAATTTGGAATTTAATGAAAGTAATACAAGTAATCGATAAGCTTTGATTATATTTCCATTTTGACCGTGAGGTGAGGTGGATTTAATGAAAATTGTTGAGCTTAATCCTCTCTATTTCCACTTTGACGGTGACGTGAGGGGAATTTAATGAAAGTACTAATAAGCTTTGATCATATTTGTATGGCACATGCTCCTTTTTCCTAAAGTCGGGCGATTAATGGAGGTAGTCATATTATATTTATGAGTATTTACCAAATATTGAACCGATTCATCTTCGAAATAATTTCAAATTGTAATTTGAAGAATGTAAACCGATACTTCAGCATCCTTCACCCACCCGATAAGATAGGATTTGAGTGGCCGTTACCCTCACATGAGGCCATATAAATTCAACAAACAACGATAAAATTTCCTGGGGTCTCTTTTTTCATGTATAGAGTGCATTCTATAATAGGTATTCTGTTTTAAAATTTTATATTTTCGATTAAACATTTTTTTAATTTTTGAGAAGATTTTTCAGCTAAAATTTTATATTTTCGATTAAACATTTTTTTAATTTTTGAGAAGATTTTTCAGCTCAAATTATAAATTATATTGGAATGTAAAATTTTTATTTATTTTTTTATAATAAAATTTTAGATTTTAAAAAATTTCGTTTAATTATATTGGAGAAAATATAGTTAACCTGTTTCAAACTAACTAATACGGAACAAGATAAAAAACCAGATTTAAATATATACATAATATAATAAAGTATTTAATTTATTTAAATTAAAAAATATATCTAACTTTTAATAATAAATAATCGTTAGATTTTCCACCATAAATCTACAGAACAAGATAAAAAACTCGATTTAAATATATAAATGATATAATAAAATATTTAATTTATTTAAATTCAAAATATATCTAACTTCTAATAATAAATAATGGTTAGATTTCCCACCATAAATCTAGGAAATGATCCACAAAATACATCATTTAATAATTTAAATGCTTATAAATACACTAAATAAATAAAATAGAATTTTCTACTTTCGTTTTATAATTTTAATTTTTTAATTATTATATTAAATAATAAATTAATATTATTAAAAAAAATTATATTATAACTAATTTAAATTTTAAATAAATTTAATTTTAAAATTATAATACATAAATTAATAAACTATTACATCATTCAAAGGTTCTATTAGGTCACACCATATGCAGCTTGATAAAATTTGATACGTGCACAAAGTTTAAAGCTGTCCTCCACTAAACTTTAGTGTGGACAATCTATTTTTGAAAAGCATTCAGGTGATACAAGGCTCCAATAATAATCTATTGACAACTTTAAGTAAAAAAATTGTATGTCACAAGCATTCAAACCGGATTAAGGCAGCTCAAAGGGACCCGAGAGCGAGCAAACTATAAATTACAAAATTTAAAGTAACTAAGTAACTCAATTTACCATTTGCTAACGAATGTAATTACATTGAAATTTCAGTCAAGTAGAATTGACAGTTTGCTTCCCAAGAAGAATTGACAGTTTCAGGCTACATACATTGCACCCAACAAGCAATAGAAACGATCACCACTTACATGTCCACAATCTATACTTTGCTTCCCACTAAAAGAGCCTTCAAATGACCCATTGTCTCTGTCCTGATCGGAAGTTGTTTATGTTATATTTGGTTTTTTTGGACTAAATATTAACTAATACGTTATTAATTGGTTCGCTATTTTTTCATTTTATTTATTAATACTGTATTATTTCTATCAAATAAATAAACAAAATGTAAATGTAATAAATTAATGATTATCAGAATATCAGAGATTCAAACCTTCCCGCGCATAAACCGCTGGTCTCATCTAGGCTTCCTTGCGAAGATTAATTTCACTGGCAGTGCAATTCATGTGTTCTCTCATAGTTACTTCACTGCTAAAACACCCAGTAAAAATCGAACAAAAAGAAACTTGTGGAGTATTATTAAAATCAAAATAGTTTACAAGTATCACTAAGACTAAAAGACCAGAAATTTTCAACTCTGCCCTGTTGTCGATGCGAAAACCAAACAAAACACGACGCTGTTAAAGTAGCTATTATTATATACACAGTCATTTACTAATGGGCGGCCATGAGTGATATCTAATCATGCCGAGATATCTGACTTTAAACTGTGAGATGACCCCACGGGTTTTGAAGGAACGAAATTAACATTACGATTTCCCACCGCCACTCTCTCGAAGCCCTTCTCGATCACCTATAAATACGAGACCTATGAAATCATTTCATACCTACGCGGTACCTCTCTCCCGCAAAGATGGACGTTCAATTCATTTCCAAGCTATTCTTGCTTTTCATTGCTGGCAGCATTTGTGCTGCAAATCCATCAGTTGCCTCATACTATAAATCCCCACCTCCGAAACCATACCCTTACAAATCACCTCCCCCTCCATCTCACATTCCATCTCCAGTACATTATAAGCCGCCCCCTGCACCCACACCCGTTCCCAAGCCCCCAGTAGTGGAGAAACCACCGCCCGTGCATAGCAAACCTCCTCCTAAGGCGGTGCCAGTTTCTCCTCCATACAAGTACAAATCTCCACCTCCTCCCAAGGTGGAGATTTCTCCGCCAAAACCAACTCCTGCTCCATATGCTAAGCCTCCCCCAGTTGAGAAGCCCCTTCCTCCTCCTTCACCACCAAAATCATGGCCAACTCCTCTTCCTCCCCACCACGAACACCATAAACCTTCTCCAGTGACCAAACCACCAAAAGCTGCTCCAACCCCACCAGAAAAACCATACGGATACAAATCTCCTCCTCCTCCCCCAACTCATGTAGTAAGTCCTACTACCCCCAAACCAGTACCTACTTTGCCTCCTCCCCATCCCAAAGCACCCGTCTATCCCTCACCACCTGCACATCACTACTCTTACAAGTCTCCTCCTCCTCCGTATTAGTTTCTATGATGCAACTTCTGAATTATATTCGGCTATTAAGGTAAGAAGCTTACTGGAAATGAAATGCCAGCGGCAGTTTACTTTTTGGTTTGTCTTGTTTAAACGATCCATCAGATTCTTCAAAAATCTGTTTATGATATTTAATAGGGACCTAATTTGTCATCAATGTTATGCTTTATCTGTCTCATTCTTGGGTTCTCTTTATTTGCCGTAAAGTACATCATTTGCATTGGTCTTTTCTATCAGGAAAACCAGTCCACTTACAAAGAACATACATATTGCAGGTCCGATGTATGCTATTTAAAGTGAAGACTTCTGGAGGAGAAGAGGCTGAAGATAATGCTCTTTTATGTGTAGTAACGCATAAGTTAGCTTAGTGAAAAATTAATGGATAGACAGAGCAACCAGATGATCTGAATGTTCTGAATTCTGCTATGATTGTACTAGCTGTTACATTATTATGATAATAATAAAGGCGAGTAATGTTGTGCTATTTCGTTTGTTTAGTAACCTAAAAACAATCCTGGGGTAAAGCCTTAAAGCAGTTATGTTTACCGAGTGCTTATGTCATTTGTCTACGTCAATCTGTTGTCATATCATATCCAAAATACGTTTATCAGATGGCATATAATTGGCAGATCCGAGTTTATTATGGAGGCTAAAAGTGTTTTTTAATTGAATCATAACTAAACGCATCTTATACAAATATGTATACAAATATTTTCACATTGCTCCATTAGGTCATGAGAATGGATTTATTTTTTTATTTTTTTTATTTATCATTATTTTCAAAGATTTCAATCGACAAATCTATTCAACATTTAAAAATAATTATTGGCAAAGATGGATTCATGACATTTTATCCTTTAGTAACAGTTTATTATTGTTTTTTTCATTTGTTTTCTCTTTGTTGTGTTTAGTTAACTAATAAATTGGATTTGGATGTTGTTTTCTTGTTTCTTATTGTCCATTACAATGATGGTATTTAGTTTTTAATTGGTATTCCGTTTTTTAATGAGTTTGTGCTGATAGTGTTAACAAAATTTTGAAGAGATTTGTGCTATGTTTGGATCATCTTTTGTAATTATAACAAATTAAGGGGGAAAATTGTACTATATAATTGGTTTTTTTCTAAATTAAGTTTATGAGTTTGGTATATTTTCTATTTTGACATTTAATGAATATATTTTTTATTGATATTTTGATATTTTGATATTCAATGTATACATTTATCATTGATTTTTATTGGTTGATGATGGTAATTTATGTTTGAAGTCTTTATTTTGGTTCTTTAACAACATGTATCTCAAGAATTTATGAAGTAATTGTTAGAATTGGTCTTTTTTTATAGTGTTTGTACTTCATTGTTTAACGGAGTATTTCTTGGCTCTCATCTTCAAATTTTCAGTCCTTCCTAATTGAGTCTAGCTTCCATTTAATGGATCATTTTGAGGTCTACAGTTTTAGCTTCCATGTTTACCTCAGGAGTGTCATCTTTCTTCATTTAGGATTTTCTCATAAGTCTTTCAATGTGTTTAATGTCTTGCTTTGTGTTTACTTCCAACTTTTCACTTAAACAAATGTTATTATTTATATTATCTAATATTTATTTTCTTGATGTGCCAATTATTGTGAGTTGTAAAAGTTCATTTAGGAGTTTTAATTGTTATAGTTATTTTTAGTTAACTCTAACCCTTTTCCATTGTTATAAATAAAAGTCTTTTTTATCTATTTTACAATTTGAATAATACAAAATACTCCTATTTTCTAAAGTTACTTTTATTTATAATATGGTTAAATAAGGTAAGGCATGAAATAATCATATTACGGTTCATTTGAAGATCGGAAATTTACATACATCGATACAACTCGAAATTCAACTCCCACATTATTTCAAATTATAATTTGAAAAATATAAATCGATACATCAACAATTCTTCATCCACCCCATTAGACGATTTGAGTGCCCCTTCCCCTCACTTTGTAACTAACTACTTGATAACATTTAAATTTAACCTACAATGCCAAAAATCATTTCCAATGGGCTTTCTTTTTTTATTCCCTATAAAGAAATCAATTATATATATTTTAACTTGTGTAACATATAATATAATTTTAAATTTTATAAATTGGAAAAAAAATTGTTAAAAAATAATAATATTTATATTGTATTTTCATTATATTTAAATATATAAATAATATAATGATTTATTAATTTATTTTTTATTATTTCATAATATTTGAAACAAAAGAGCATTCAATTTTTAAATGAAATTTATGTGGTATTTGTTAATTTTCTGCAATAAATTTCAAAAATGATAAATAAGATACATCATTTAATGTCTATGTTATATATATATATATATAATTTAAATGATTTAACTAGAAATTGTATTAGATGCTATATATATATATATATATATAATTTAAATGATCTAACTAGCAATTGTATTAGATGCAAAAGAAACCCTTTAAGTAAGTAGCATATGGAAGAAGAACGTAGATGAAGCTAGATGTGATACCTTATGTGATCTAAAGGTGCATAAAGTTTATTCTAAAAGAGCTATCGACACTATGCCTAGCTGTGAAAATATCCATTCAAGAAGTATATGTATGTTTTTTTAATTATGTGAAATAAGAATTTAGTTTTTTTGAAATGATCAATTGTGTTTTAGGTTTTAGAAGTAATAGTAATTTTTTTGTACATTTCAACCTAGAAACATGTGTATGTGTGTGTACTCACGGGTGCAATAAGAATTTAGATTGATAGGTTATATTAGGCTTTAGAAGTTAACAATACTTTTATGTACATTTCAACCTAGATGGTTTTTAGATCCATGTACCTCATTTTTACTTTGGTTTAATTTTATTGAATTTTTAAGTTCAGAGAAAATTGGCATCAATTTTATAGCATATTTATACACAAAGACAAGTGTGTTTAGTGCAACATATGTGATAATTGGCTTTTTAACTATTAATCTCCAACTTGTTGATTGGAGAATCATTTTGAGGTTGGAGGAGATAATCACAACCCAAGAAAAAGCACAAAATCTCATACTATGGACTACTACCAAGAAGAGAGTGTTTCAAAATTAGCTCAACACCCAGGCTGGCCAACATTGCATCTTGTTGAACTCCTTTTGCAAAAATATAGAAGATATGTCGACCCTATTCAAGATATTAATACAATATACAAGCCTTCGACTGCATACTTGTCTGAACCAGTATACTTCATTGTATTGGAGGATGTATGGATACCATCTTAGGCTTAGCCCCACATCGGAAGGTTAATACAAATCAAATGACAACACACTATTGAAATTGTTTCTAAAGGGATCTAACAAGTGTTCACCATAAGATATGAACCAACATTCAAATGGAAGAGGCAACAAAAATATGGTTGGTGAATCAACAAATGTTACAAAGAAATGTCAACATATTAAGCTAAGTGAGAGTCCAAGGCATCTCGCATAAATAAAAGTCTACCCCTTTAGATATCATTAATAGTTTATTATTTAAGATTTTCCTTAAATAATGAAAAATACCATTCATAAATAGCATCCAAAAAGAACTATTCTCATTACCAATTGAAATCCAAATTCACTATGCAACTCTAAGGACACTAAACATTTCAATAAATAGTTTCACTCAGAAAATTAAAACCAATATTAATCCTTTGAAAAAAATGGTTTCAATAAATGTTATATGATTCACAATCACTTTCTCAAATAACAAAACCATGTTTCAAAATAAGTATGGCAAGAGGAGCCATTAAGTTAGTAATTACATTACATTTTCATGTTAGTTTAGTATCCTTTCATTCCAAATGACAAAGACACAGAAGTGTGGAGGACCAATATCACAAGAGGCTCTGAATAATATCACATGTGAACGTTAATTTTAAAGAAAATTATACCCCAAAGTGTGTGAATTCAATATTCAATATCTAAAGTATACAATAGAAACCAAACATTGCTTGTTTTCCTCTACAAACACATCAAAAATGCATACACTGGCTAAAATATTTTCCTTTCTGTTGATGGTGCTAGATACTGCCAACATATAGGGGGTATCCCTAATGTGGAGTTCGCATTAGATCTCACACTGTTTGGAGTAGGAGCCCCATTTGGAGCATCGACATGACCTCCATAACACAAAAGTTCGTCTTGGTTTCAATGTATAACAAAATACGTTATATACGAAAACATTGAATAAGCAAGTAAGTTGACATTGTGAAGCACCAATTACAGGATGTAAAAGGAAACCTTCATGAGGGGCCATAACAAGTGAGTCTCTAAGAGGAAATTAATAGTACTATCTATTAGTATCCTATAATTATAGTAGTGATAAAACAAGTTTTGTCTTTTGAATTATTTTGGCAAGTGTACATAGGTATTGCTATGATCTTGTAGAGATTAAGTTATTTGTCTTAGTATAGAATAAAAGTTTCACTATTGAATGTAATTATGTCAAAAAGTGTGAAGGATCATGAAGATAATCACTAATATCCTTAGAGGTCGAGTTAATTAAGTCTAGGTTCATGTTTCACAAAAAAATCAAGAGTAAGGTCATGGTGTCATGTCTTGTCATCATTGGCATAGATTTGTAGGGTCACTTGAGTCAGTTAGAATGTCAAACCAAAACTTGTCCTAACATCACATTGGTACAACAGTTAGGAGCATAGTGTTGTGCTTCAGACAGATGTTGCATTTTATGATTGAAGTTTAAATTTTGTCATCATCAGTCTTGAAATTCGAATTTAGCCACCTTGGGAATTCAAGTGCTTGGGTAACTTCCATATACATCATATAATCATTCATGTTTCCATCGAGAGGGTGTTGAGCATCACTAATGGTTCGCTGCGCAAAGGAGGCAGGGGAAGCCCTACACTCACAGACATGTGCTGCATTTTTCTAAGTTAGTGGTTAAATCACTTATCTAGGAAATTCATCATATTTTTAATGAGTGGAGGTTTGAAAAGAAGTATCAATGATGTTAACATCATCGGAAGGTTGTACATATTGTTCAGAGAGCTCAATGTTGTTCAAGACCATGAAGAACAGGTCACGCTGCTCTTTCTCACTCACGTTGCGCTTTTGTTGTAAGTGAAAATTTGGGGTTGGGAGCTTGGCGTGATGAAAGAAAGTTTATAAGAAGGAATTTGATGATTTCTAGGCCATTTCACACATGAAAAAGTCATCAAGAAACTTAGGGAGTGATTGGAGCAACATCAACCATCAATGCGCTATGAAATTGTGTTGTGGTTTTGCTGCAAGAAGAGATTTTGAAGTTTGAAGGTTTTTGTACAACCTAGAAGATTCCTCATGGGTTTAAAAAGTTGTATGGAACATTCCATGCCATCCAAATAATGTCAGGATGTCATATGATGGCTGAAAGATAGTAAAATCTTGGAGTGATGTGCTTATGAATTGCACTTTCACATAGTCACCATATTTTCACCATATCTCTTAAACCTTGTACCTACTTTCCATGAAATTTTTACAGTAGATGAATGGGGGTGAGATTAATAAGCTCACTTAATTTGAGGTCAAAATGATTCATAGTTCTCAAGAAATTAGCCACCATCATCCACATACTTATTTAGATATTTTCAAGATCAGTGACTTGGGTTTGGCTCAAAATTTTTAGAATGGTTACATTGACATTAACATGTTGTCAAAAAATTAGCTCAAAATGACTTACCATTTAGGAGATATTAAAAAAAGACAATTGCTGCACTTTTACGTTGTGCTTTTGGACAGTCAATTGTTTAATCATTAGATTCGACTTCAAAGCTTCTGTTGACAGTTCTGGACTCGCCAAAATTCAAGGAAATATCTCTGGTAAGAAGTCCAAACTAGACCCCAGCCCGTATGGAGTAGGAGTCCCAACAGTGGGTGGTAACGTAGTGCCTTGACCACAATAGCGTGCAGAGATAAGTGTGGTGAATTTGGTCGGAAGCAAGTGTGTGACCTTGCAACGAGTCAAGTGAGATGAATGGGTGTTCTAACACATGGAGGGGAAAAGGAAGTGTGCCCCTTAAAAGCCCGTAATAGTACATAGCCTAAAATAAACACACGAGAGGAATGACATCACAAGCTGGAAATCAAAATATTCCACAAACCAAAGTGATAGGTTAATCCAACAACACGCATTTAACAAGATTCATACAATTACATACAAAGTAGTTCATAAGAAAATGTGTAATTTAAACATCATACATTGCTAAAGCAACCAGAATAATCCAACTACAATAACAACATATGCATGAAAACATGTTGGCTCAGTTTTTATTATTATAAGTGGAAGTTTCGTCCATATATAAACCATTGATAGCCACTAGCCCCAATAGTGGAACATTACAATCAAGAACACCTCCTTCTCCAAAGAAGTATACTCGACCTACGTTGTGGAGAATCCAGGGCTCATCACAACACTCCCAAACCATTTCTACGCCTAATCCTAGCCAAAAAATTGGCTCCCAAAAGCTCGTTCTATGAGTTATGAGGTTTTATTTATAACAAAGGGCGGGGTGACCCTTGACATTGCCCTTTGACTCTTTCACTACCCTCATGACTCTTCAACTTCTTTACAAATAACTCATTACAGTACATATTTATTGTTCACATTCCACTAATGACACTTGGAATTTCACTTACAACATATTTACAAATAATATACATTTTCCACATTTGCCCATGTGAGACAAAATAGGCTAGAGATAACGTAACAAGACAAAACACTATGACTCAGAAGTTTAGGGACAAACCAACTCAGCAACATCCACTTGATGACTCTTGTTGATGTATTGATACCAAGCTTGGTACTATGCAATGGTGTCCCCATACTGCTTGATAGTGTCTTTCTGATAACAAACTCTTGCCTCCATAGCTTGTGTGTATATGGTCTTGGAACCCTTTTCCAACTCATCCTGAAGCATGTGCAACATGGTCTTGACTATTGTAGGACCACCAATGTACTTCTGAATTTTCTATGCGCTCAGATCCATGTCATCGTTGGTGGGCTCTCACCTTAGCTACTACATGTACTTGTCGATCTCTAGTCAGACTTGGTTCTTCTCCTTGGCTACCATGAGTGAATCGAGTGACAGGATCCCATGTTTTCTCACCATGACATCCAAACCCTTAAATAATCATGCATATGAAGCCTGTATGTTATTGATGAAAGGCCCAAGCTGCTCATAGTTTTTGATCTGCATCTAGATCTTTGCTTTATCTGGCTCTGCCTATAGCTTCATCATTTTGGGCAAGTGAAACAAGGCTCCCTTGTACCACATTTTCCATTATTGCACATCAGTGATAACATGTATGCCCCTGAGATTTTGGAAAATATTTCTGCTCTGCCGCATGAAACCAAATAGAAGGATATCTGCCTTATTCATGGTGATAAATCCGTCATAGAGTTTTCACATGGTGGCCTTAAGAGTTGATACTTCAGCCAGTATTGCTTTCCTCATCTCTGCCATTGCGGATCCTATAGATTTCTCTGCCTTCTACCTAACCACTTGCAAGTTCTTTTGCATTTTTTCATTTTATACTAATAATAACTTAACATTTGAGCACATGTCTCCTTAATAATCCATAGTGGCATCAGCCATGGCGACTAGATGCTTTATGACATCTAGAACTATCACCCTTTCCTTCATAAATGTGGGTGACGTGTGATCATCTGAGAAATGATTTCTCCATGCTTGTATAATCTTCTGTTGCAAATCATCAAATGATAGATTGTAAACATCCATCACTGGATTGCCATCAAGGAAAACAACCTCTCCTTTCTCACTCAGGATTGGTTCTGATACTGGAGGTGGCAAACTGACAGGCGACCTCAGATGCTCATGGCATGAGGTCAATATCTTAGTCTTGTGGCTCTTGTCCTAACTCCAGGTCCATTTCTTCAACCATTTGCTCAATATATTGAGCAAGCCCTTGATCCTACATCTGCTCACCCTCTTCTTCATCTACTAGTTTTTTTGACTCGTCAACCTGTATGGGCACATTTTGCTATATCATCGCGTGTTGACCTTATTCTTTTTCTTGTTTATGCTTCTCTTCCCTCTCTCTCCTTCTTAGCTCATGTTCTTCCTTCAACTTCTTCTTCGTTTCCTACAACTTCCTTTCTGCTTCCTCCAACCTTTTCTTCTCTCTCTCCCTTCCCTCTGCTCTTTTCATGTGTTGTTGCCTCTTTTCCTTCACTGCCAAAGTTGCTTTCTCAATGAGAGGATCTTCTTTGAAATTGTTGCTTTGCTAAGCCTCTGGGTTCTCAACAATTTTCCTCTTACCCTTGTCCTGCATCGGTCTGCTGCTTATTGCTATTGTTGTTGTTGCTTCCTATGGTGCTGCTTTCTACAGAGAAGCTTTCCATGTTGTGGCTATACTGACTGGTTAATTGAGCTTGGATTAGTTGTGACAATATTTCCAAGAGTCCTCCTCTGCCCAATGTCATGTCCCATGGATCCATGGATAACACACCCTCACATGGTGGTTCTTTCATATCTCGTGGGGATCATACAGATTGTAATATCTAGTGCCAAACTAAAACTTCGCTATCTCCTTAGATTCGACCTCTACATCTTTCAAGCTCTTAATCTCATAAAATCTAATCCGCAAAGGAAGAAGAAGCCATGGTGCCTTCTTCCTCATATGTAGCCCCGTTGATAACCCTATGGAGATGTGATATGCGACCTCTTGCATGACCAACTTGTCTATGGCATATCTTGATAGAACATATGGAGGCTTCTCTCTGCCAAACATCCTAATGAAGTTGTCACTGGGTGATGCATATCAATTTTCAATGTTAAGTATTACCTCCATCACTTCTTGGGGCATACAATGTGGATCCTACTCAAAGATCAACTTGAACATCAGGATGATGAAATGGTCAACTAGCCTTGCCATAACTCCTCGGTAGTTGCACTCAGAAAGCAACTTGAAATAAATATTGATGACATTCTCCTGTGGTGTCCATGTCCAACCCATGCCAGGAAACTAATGTTGGGCATAGATTGCATCAAGTAAATACATGTACATGTAGAATCTCGCTTGCTCATCCTTGGATGGATTTTGGGCATTAGTCACATGGATTTTCAACTGATGAGCCAACAGATCTGACCACTTGAATGGGTTTCCATCATTCACCAACTTGTCTAACACAACCACCCAATTTTGTGGAAAAGTATCCGTGCTCTCTTGACCGTAAAATCGGCATGCAAAGAGGATCAAGAATGGGTAGGCCTTTCTAAGTGACTTCATCTTGTAAACATTATTGGGTGTTGATCTAAACTTCGATGGTTATTTCACCCAGTGATTTATAATATCTTTGGTGTTTATAAAGTTGTTGGTGGCATAGAAAAGTGTGTCCATGTGGTTCACCAGCTGAGGTAAGTGATACATCTGATGATAGTCCTCTGTCCTAAAGGTAGAAAGCTATATCCTAGAAGCACTGCTCAATGTCATAGTCTCGGATCTATGTGTGAGACAATCCAGTGGATGATGTCCGCACATGAGAAGGAAGAGTACCTGCATGCAACCTGATATAAGCCTAACCGATGGATATTGACATACACCTGTCGATCCTCTAGATCTTCCTTGAAGTCCCCTGCAAATATATCATTGATTTCCTACCATGTTAACTTCATACCCTTCTCAATGAAAAACTGAGTGTCTGCATAAACTGGAAAATTCACTGACACCTGCTCAATTGCTTCCCAGTACTACTCTCGACAGTATCCTTTGATGCAACTCTCTTGAAATACATGTTACTTGTAACTATCAGAGAGTTGCTCAACAACTGATGTACCTAGAGATAGAGGACACTCATGGCAAGAAAATATTAGTGTGAAACCAAAATCACTTCAAGAACATACCAAACACAAACTAGGCAATTGTTGGAAGAGTTATGTAATCCTGGTTCTCAGTGGTGATTGACTACCAGCTGGTTATGTGCATTCTGTAGTCCCAACTGCCAATGGGGAGGGCTTGCTGACTAGAATTACACAATGCGCAGTTCAGTCAGGCTTAGGCCCGCTGAGGCTGTGCATTGTGCAATCCCAGTGGCCAAGGCTCAGGATTGAAACCTAGAACTACACAGTTGGACCCAGTCCTTGATAGCCTCTGTACAATTCTTGGAGCCAAGGCAAATCCTTTAGATCTAGAAATGCGCAGTGCATGCCAAGGAGAAGTAAGGTTCGGGGAAAGGAAGCCTAGATCTTCCCAATGGGAACATGAAAATGAGAATATTTGAAGGTAGAAGTGAAGGTAGATGCAGATCTGAGTGAATGATCATCCATGAAAATAAAACAAGTGTTGGAATCAATTAGGCTGAAGAACAATGAAGCATGTGGAGAGAGTCGCCGCAATAGTGATCGTTAGTGTAAAAACTGGGTAATGCATGTGACACTTGAGAAAGGCAATGAAAAACTTAAAACAACACTTCTACAAGATAAAACAAATCAAAACTTCGGTGATCATTCAATAAAATGGGTAAAACAACACTCTCATAAGCCAAGCAAACAAAAGCGACAGAAAAAGTAGCAAAAGACTAGAAAAGCTAGACTTACATGGAAAAGTTGTGATGATTATGCCGAAGGTTCCTAGATCTCCTCAGGAATGTCAAAGCTCCAAGATCGAATGTGCAAATTAACTCTAGTAGCATCCATTAAATATATTTGGTTGATTTATGGTTTATGACGTGAAGGCCAAAAATATAGGAAAAAGTGATACTTGGTGGCAATTTCCAAACATAACTCAAGTACCACGTTTGACTGCTAAAATAGATCCATATTTTCTAGGGATGCTTTTTCACTTTTTCATTTTTTGGGAAAAATCTACCATGCATGCTCGAAGAGATTGCACAGTTCCAGGGAGAACTGGACATCTCACTATCTCATGCACTCGACAGCTGATGAGGGAAAGCTTCTACACAATTTCTAGGTTGAGCAGCTCAGGATGCCTCTCATGCTCTACACAGTTTTCCAGCTGAAGGATGGTTATCCACTGGCTCTACGCAATTCTGGAGTTGAGGGCTCACTGCTCACTCAGACTGTGCAATTCCTAAGAGCAAGGCTATTTTCGCTCAAGGATTGCACAGTTCACTAAGGCAAGCCTAGAACCAGGTTGAAACCAAGTGAAGAGATTGACTTGTGGGTTAGATAGTAAAGCAAGTAAGAAAACACAAGTCGTAAGAAGAAGTTAAAGCTAAATCAAAGCACAAGTATCTAGTTTAGTGTAAGATGCATTGTTGTGATTTTAGTTAGGGGGATCCAAAATGAAGCATAGGCAAAATTTTAGGGGGAGGTTGTAGCCTCTACAACATTGGAGACACAATGGTAGAACTCCAACTCTTTTTATGGACCTTGTATCATATAAAGAGATTATAACTCATCTGGAAGTATTATTTGATTCTTTAATCGTCATGGCTTCTTCACTGTGTTTGAAAATGATATATTACAGAGTAATGGGGCACATAACATATATTGCATAAATATAAACACAGATAACGCATAAAACAAGAGAGATACAAATATATGTGGTTCACCCAATTTGGGCTACATCCACGGAGAAATAGCCAATCCTTCCTTTTATATTATCTAAAAAATGAAGAGATACAACCTACATCAGATCCGTTGTAATACCCTCTTCACTCTCAATCTCCTCTCTCTCCCTCGCTCAAAATGCATATCTACATAGTTGCAATACAATTCCCCCATATATAGCAAGGGGTTTCCTTCTAGGGAAAAAAACCCTAAATTAAAAATAACTTCTATCGTCAGATCTCCGCCTAATGAACAACCCAAATTGACTACGAAATTACAACATTTTACAAGGCTATTTTACATCTATGTTTAGTCGTTGCCCTATCATTGGACCCCCTAGGTGGTGTTCATTTTACAAGCAGCGTTGCCGCCACATTAAGAAATGGGGTCCAATGTGGCGATACCTCTGAATAAAGAAGATAATCAGGCTCCACAACCAACACACTAGCTTAAGTTAAAGATGTAATCCCTACCATTCTCTTTATCAGTAGCACACATACCAATCCAAATCAACTAAGTTGTTTCGATTGGGTATGAGGGGTATATTGATGCACAAGTAATATAGACTGTCAAAGTTTTAGTTTCATCTCTCCTGTTACTCCACTTCCAGTAGGCTTGGACAGTAACCCAGCGGAGTCACTTCAGGAACACAAGCATTTATCCCCTACCAGCAAGCCTAGATAGTACCCTAGTGGAGTTACTTGCTTCACCTCTCTGCGTAGGAATCCTTTCTCTTCTTTCACCTTTATTTTATTTTTCATTTTTCAAAGAACTATGCATAGGCAATTATTTATTTTATCGGGTAGAAAAGGGATCTTGACTTATTAAGAGCAGAAGAGGTTGTCCCTTTAGATAAGGATTTTTTTATATACCTCTAACATACTTGTTAGGGTTTTCCCCTTCACCTTACTCTACTTGGCTAAGTTGATAAGGGTTAAACCAAAGATATAAAACCGATTAGAGTAAGTGGTACTAGTTAAAATTGCAAGCGTTGTGATTTCCCCAAGAATCACTCTGAAAGGAACGCATTTCACATCAAGGTCTCATCGACTAGAAGAAACACAAGATCTTCATAAAGGGAGGGAATAGACAGATAACCAAATGTTGATAGTTGTACAAGTCCTCTTTTATTTCACCCTTCTTGTCTCAAAAAACCAAACACAGTTTCACGGGGAAACTAAAACTAAGGTTGCATAAAACAAACAAACAAACGAGCAAAGGAAGGAGGAATAACAAAGCAAGCAAACAAAATAGAAAGAAAACACTACTCCTATTCCTAAGCTAAGCAGAACATGGGCCAACTCACGTGAAGTGATATTTCCAATGTAGCTACCAACACATTGGTTGACCCATGTAAGTGATGGCATGACTAACAAGAAAGATATTCAAGAAAACCAATAAATAAGAAACATAAAGCAATGAAAACCAAAAAGTTTGAAGTTTGAGTGCGTCTATAGAGAATAAACGATTGAAAGCACATGATAGGCACCTTGCAAACGTATTATGGTGTTGTGTCACATTGCGCATGGACGACAAGGATGTACACTCTTTCGAATGTGACAAATGAGCAAACATGAAGAAGGAAGAAAATTTTCATTTCGCAACAGTGCTTACTACGTATGACTCCTCCACTTCATGAGCGATAGGATCATGTGATTTTGGTGGAGGATATGAAAAATGTAAACTAAATTGATTTTCAATGTAAACAAGAGAGTGATGAGGAGCATAGAGAGATTCAACAGATTTCTGATTGGAAGTGGAACTGACCTCAATGCTATGAGAAACTGGCATAACCATCAGTTAGGGATGAAGTGCCTTGATAGCTTGAGGGGTTTCCACTTCATCAGAAGATGGATCATCAAATATTGGTGGCTTAGAAATATCAACAGTAGGTGAATTACAATTGTGATTAGATGAATGAGTGAAAATATCATGACATCTATGACCAAAAAATTCAAGATAGAAATAAGCATCCTCATGATCAAACAAATCATACATATGGGTAGATGAGAAACAAAAATTTTCACCCTCTAAATTTCCATAAATTAAAGATGAGAGGTCAAGTGGATTTTGGGAGATAGATTTTCCTCTCTGAAATCAAATGACAGACTGACATTTCGCATGTTCAGTGAATGATCAGAAGTGGAAACATCCAGGGATAAATATTCACAATCAAAAATGTTAGAATTGTGGAAGATGTCGGGATAAAGCAAACAAGGTGTAGACAGAAGGAGTTCATCCTTCACCACAACTTCTTGCTCATATTCCCACACATACTCATAAAAATGATAGCACGAGTTGGCTTCTCAACACCAAATCTGTCCATAACTTGATCCTCATGAGCATCACATGTAGAATCTCGAATGAATGAACACAACACACCAAAATCCAGAGGATCAACAGAACCAATGGACAGAGATCAAAGGGATGAGACCACGTGAAAATCATCAGGCTTGCAGTCCAATTCTTTGTAGAAATCTAGAGAAAGTGGGGTGGGAGGAGGTGACAATTCAACAAGTAGGTTCACAACTTCTCCCACATCATCCTACGGAACTAGAGTTGTTTGATGAGAAGAGGACAGAGAGTCACTTGTGACAACAACATTATCCGTCTAAGATTTAGAAGCTCTAATACCGAGGTATGCTGGGATGAGCTCAAAATATTCTCACTCGTGTGTATTTTTCGAGATATGAAGAAGATATTAAAATCTTTCAGTCAAAAATTTCCAATCAAATTCATCTTCTGGAAATTAAAAATAGTAATGATGGAAGCGTTCATAAAAGTGCGCAATAGATTCGTCAAGTGCTTTTTGTAATTTTAAGATTTTGTGATTAAGTGCTTTACAATCATAAATGAAAAAAGCATGACCTAACTCTCTAAACATATGGTTGAAATAGAGGTTGTGGGCAATGTGAGACACCATTTCTTAACACACCCTTCGAACATGTAAGCGAACAACCCATAGGAAATGTCATCCGAGGGGACTTCATTCCTGTCACAGAAACCCAAAAAGGAAATTTTGTGAGTTAACATGGATGTTCCATTTTCACCGTCATATTTAAAACATGACAATTCATCTATGACATCCATCGACACATCGAAATCATGAGCGTGAGAAAAACATGTCGAGGTTGAGATTGTGATGTAAGTCATGAATGATGTGCAAAGATTCAAAATAGACTTTAAGGGATCACATTTTCATCTAGCCCTCCTTCTAGCACCAGAAATGTTGACGGTGTTGGACATGTCAACATTCAAGGGGATGCCCCTGGTAAGAAGTCCCAACTAGACCTCAGAACATTTGGAGTAAGAGTCCTAGCAGTGGCTGATAATGTAGTCCTTGAGCGCAGTAGCGCACAGAGATAAGTATGATGACTTTGGTCGAAAGCAAGTGTGTGACCTTGTAGTGAGTCAAGTGAGATGCATGGGGGTTATACTTCTAAAACACAAAGGGGAAGAGGAAGTGTGCCCCTTAAGCCTTTAATAGTGTGCAACATAAAAGGAACACATGAGTGGAATGACATCATAATTTGGAAAGAGGAATAGTCCACAACCAAAGTAACCTGTTAATCCAACAACATGCATTCAACAAGATTCATACAATTGCATACAAAGTAGTTCATAAGAAAATGTGTAATTTAAACATCATACATTGCTAAAGAAACCATAATATTCCAACTACAATAACAACATATGCATGAAAACATGTTGGCTCAATTATTATTATTATAAGTGAAAGCTCCATCCATACATACACCATTTACAACCAATAGCCCCAATAGTCGAACATTACATTCAAGAACACCTTCTCCTCCAAAGAAATATACTCGCTCTACATTGTGGAGAAGACAAGGCTCGTCACAATGCTCCCAATCCTTTTCTAATCCTAAGCCTAGCCAAAATCTTGGCTCCTAAAAGCTTGTTCTATGAGTTACGAGGTTTTATTTATAACAAAGGGTGTGGTGACCCTTGACATTCCCCTTTGACTCTTTGACTACTCTCATGACTCTTCAACTTCTTCACAAATAAATCATTACATTACATAGTGATTATTCACATTCCACTAATGACACTTGGAATTTCACTTACAACATATTTAAAAATAATATACATTTTCCACATGTGCCCGTGTGAGACAAAATAGGCTAGACATAACCTAACAAGACAAAACACTATGACTCAAAAGTTTGGGGAAAGACCAACTTGGCAACATCCACTTCATGACCCTCAGTGACGTACTGATACCAAGCTTAGTATTGTGCTATGGTGTCCCCATATTGCTTGATAGTGTCTTTTTGATAGCGGACTCTTACCTCCATAGCTTGTGGGTATATGGTCTTGGAACCCTTGTCCAACTCATCCTAAAGCATGCGTAGCATGGTCTTGACTACGACAGGACCACCAATGTACTTTTGCATGTTTTTTGTGCTCAGATCCAAGTCATCACTGGTGGCCTCTTGCCTTAGCTACTCCATGTAATTTTCGATCTCCAGACTTCAAGATTGGTTCTTCTCCTTGGCTATGGTGAGTGAACCGATTGAAGGAATTCTATGCATTCTCACCATGACATCCAAACTCTTAAAAAACGTTGCATATGAAGCTTGTATGCCATTGACGGGGCGAGTTTCTCATAGTTTTGGATCTCATTATCTATTCTTGCACATGGGCAATAGCGACACATATGTCCCTAAGAGTTTGGATAGTATTTCTGCTTCTCCGCTAGACACCATATAGATGGACAACATCCTTGTGTATGGTGACAAATCTGTCATAGAGTTTTCACATGGTAGCCTCAAGAGTTGATACTTTAGCAACTATCACTTTCCTCATCTTTGCCATTTCAGGTCCTATAGATTTCTCTACCTTCTTCCTGGCCACTTACAATTTCTTTACCATGCATTCATTTTCTACTAATAAGAACCTTACATTTGAGCTCGTGGCTCCTGCATAATCCATAGTGGCATCGACCATGGTGACTAGATGATTTCTGACATCTGGAACTATCACCCTTTCCTTCATAAATGTAGGTGACGCATGTTCATGAGGGAAATTCTTTCTCCACGCCTGTTCAATATTCTGTTGCAACTCATCAAATGAAAGATTGTACACATCCATCACCGTATCATCATCAAGGAGATCAACCTCTCCTTACTCACTCAAGATTGGTTCTAATACTGGAGGTGGTAGAGACTGAGAGGCGACCTCGAATTCTCTTGGCATGAGTTTTGCATCTTGGTATTGTGGCTCTTGTCCCAACTCCATGTCCATTTCTTCAACCATTTTCTCAATCTGTTGAGTAAGCTCACGATCCTTCATCTACTCCTCAACCTGTATGGGCGCAATATGATAGGTTATCATGCATGGTCCTTCTTCTTGTTCCTGTTTCTGCTTATTTTCCCTCTCTCTCCTTCTTAGTTCTTGTTCTTCCTTCAACTTCTTCTCTATTTCCTACAACTTCCTTTTTGCTTCCTCCAACCTTTGCTTCTCTCTCTTCCTCTGCTTTTCTCTCTTTATGCGTCGTTGCCTCTTTGCCTCTGTTGCCAAAGATTCTTTCTCAATGAGAGAATCTTCTTTGAACTTGTAGCTTTACTCAGCGTTTAGGTTCTCAACAATATTCCTCTTACCCTTGTCCTACGTTGGTTTGCCATTTATTGTTGTTGTTGTTGGTGCTTCTTATGGTGTTGCTTCTTGGAGAGAAGCTTTCCATGTTGTGGCTATATTGACTGGTTCATTAGGATTGGAGTAGTTGTAACAATATCTCCAAGGTTCCTCCTCTTTCCAATGACATGCCCCGTGGATCCACAGATAATACAACCTCGCACAATAGTTCATGAAAATATCATGGGGATCATATGGATTGTAATCTCTAGGGTTGAATGCAAACTTCACTATATCCTTAACTTCAACATATGCATCTTTCAAGCTCTTAATCTCATACAATCCAAACCACAAAGGAAGAGCAGGCCATGGTGCCTTCTTTCTCCTATGCAGCCCTACTGATAACCCTATGGAGATGTGATATGTGACCTCTTGCATGACCAACTTGTCCATGGCATGCCTTGGTAGAAGATGTGGATGCTTCTCTCTACCAAACATCCCGATGAAGGTGCTACCAGCTAATGTACACCAATATTCAATGTTAAGTATTGCTTCCATCACTTCTTGGGACATGCAAGGTGGATCCATTTCAAAGATCCACTTGAAAATTGAGATGATCCCTTGATGCAGCTCTCTTAAAAGCCATGCTACCTGTAACTATTGGAGAGTTTCACAACAATTTTTGTACCTAGAGACAGAGAGGATAGTCATGGCGAGAAAATTTTAGTGTGAAACCAAAAGAACTTCAAGAATATACCAGACAACAAATTCGACAACTGCTAGGAAGATTTTCACAATCCTGGTTCTTAGAGGTGACTAACTACTAGTTGGTTTTGTGCATTGCGCAGTCCCAGCTGCCAGTGGGGAGGGCTTGCTGATTGGAACCGCGTAATGCATGGTTCAGTTAGGCTTAGGCTAGCTTAGACTGTGCATTGTGCAATCCCAGTAGCCAAGGCTCAAGACTGGCTCCTGGAACTATGCAATACGTAGTTGGAGCGAGGCTTTGGAAGCCTCTGTACAATTCCTCGAGCCAAGGCAGAGCCTTGAGATCCATAAATGCATAGTGGATGCTAGGGAGAAGTAACATCCAGGCTGAGGAAGCCCATATCTGCCCAATGGGAACACGAAAATTAGCATATTTGAAGGTGGAAGTGAAGGTGGGTGCAAATCTAAGTGAATGATGATGCATGAAAATAAAACAAGTGCAGGAATCAATAATACTTAACAACAATTAAGTGTGTGGAGAGAGTTAAGGCAATGTGACCATTGGTGAAAAAATAGGGTAATGCATGCGACACTTGGGTAAGGCAATGAAAAACTTAAAACAACACTTCTACAAGACAAAAAAAATCAAAAAACCAGTGGTCATTCAATAAAATGGGTAAAATAACACTCTCACAAGCCAAGCAAACAAAAGCGACAAAAAAGCATTAAAAGACTAGAAAAGCAAGATTTACCTAGAAAAGCTATGATCATTGTGCCAAAGGTTCCTAGATCTCCTGGGGAATTCCATAGCTCCAAGATAAAATGTTAAAATGAGCTCTAGTGGCATCCATTAAACAAATTTGGTCGATTTAGGGTTTATGACCTGAAGGCCAAAAATCTAGGAAAAAGTGACACTTGGCGAAAGTTTCAAAAAATAACTCAAGTGCCACCTCCGACTGTTAAAAATAGGTCCCTGTTTTCTAAGGATGCTTTTTCACTTTTTTCTTTTTTGAGAAAAAATTGCCATGCATGCCCGGAGTGTTTGTGCAGTTCCCAAGAGAACTGAACAACTCACTAGCTTATGCACCAAGGAGTTGTTGAGGGAAAGCTTTTGTGCAATTTCTGGGTTGAGTGGCTCAGGATGCCTCTCATTCTTTGCATAGTTTCCCAGCTAAAGGCTAGTTTTCATCTGGCTCTATGTAATTTTGGAGCTGAAGGCTCACTGTTGGCTCAGACTACGCAATTCTCAAGAGCAAGGCTAGTTGCCCTCAAGGATTTTGCAGTTCACTAATGCAAGCCTCGAACTAGGTTGCAACCAAGTGAAGAGATCGTCTTGTGGGTTAGACAGTAAATCAAGTAAGAAAACACAAGTCATAAGCAAAAGATAAAGCTCAATCAAAGCACAAGTACATGGGTCAGTGTAAGATGAATTGCTATGATTTTAGGAGGGGGGTCCAAAACGAAACATAGGAAAAATTTTGGAGGGTGGTTGTAGCCGCTACAACAGCTTCCAAAACTGATTTTAAAGATGTTGATAAGTGCCTTGGATCCTTAGGATGTTGAATATATATATCATTTTAAATATTTAAGGTTTTGGTTATGCATTAAGTTGAGGCTTACAGTAGGTAAACTGCTTCCTAGTTTTTAGCATAGTAGGTCTACATTAGTTGCATATAGCTTATTACCATTTCTCCTTTGGGAAATTCAATTATGCTAGGTGGAATATTAATTATTTTGATGTATATATTTTGTAAATATCATAGTTCAAAGGGTTGGTTAGGTTTAGAAGGAGAGACATTGTCACTGCACTTTCTAATATATTTTTTAGTGAATGAAAAGACAGAAGTCTAATTTTATAGGGATTCTTGTGTCAGTTTTCTTTGGAGTGTGCTTATTTGTTGGGAATGTGTTGTAACGATTGTAACTATTGTCTCATCTTTGTGAACTATTCCAGATGATACTAGATAGACCTATCCTTACTTATCAGTTATAACAAATGTCACATCCTTTTTGGACTATTCCGCTGGATATTAGACGGTTATTCCCATGTTCATTGGTTGTAACAATAGTCACATTCGTTATGGACTATTCCACTGGATGTTGGATAGTCGTTTCTCACTCATGTGTGTCTCTTCCTGGGTGGTACTATTACCTCTCACTTTGAGGCTCACTTCCCCCCCCCTCTTGTTGCAGTAAGAGAACCTAGACAAAATTGCGTTGCACACTCACCCAACACACTCACCTTTTTGTTCGAAGACACCATTTCATTACTCTCTTGTGTCAACAACTACAACTAAGGTATATATCTGAGAACTTGGAAACCGGGCCTTTATACCAAATGAGACTCCTACGCCAAACAGTGTGAGGTCTAATTGGGACTTCGTATCAGGGAGATCCCCTTGGTTGACGAATTTTTAGCACCGTCAACAAAATGGCACTGGCTAGAGGACAAGTTATGCCCATAGATTTTAGTTTGAGTCTCTTATTTAAAATGGCTCTTCCCCAAATAATAATCCCAGGATGTTTTTCTAAAGAGATTAATTTTACCATCCTTGTAGAAGTTATTCATGACCTGTCGAAATTTAAGTTTGATGGTGAGGGAAAATCAACTTTTCATGAACATCTGTTTCAAGTGCTATGGCTTTCTGTTTGTCTCAGAATATGTTCCAAAGATGTCATCGCTAGATTACTCACCCTCACATTCGAAGGTCGTGTTAATCAATGGTGTCATACATTACCCATTTCTTCTATCCATTCATTCGATCAGCTTGGCAAGATGTTGTATAAAGCTTTTAATAAGTATAACCACCAAGATGTTTGTGAAAGAATCCATCATTTAAGAATGAAGCCCGATGAATCAATTGAGGATTTTTCTCATCAGTTTCTTCACCTCTGTTGTGAAATTATTAAAAATAATTGAACTCGCTGTTACACTAAAATTTGTCACCATGACTATTTGCAGTCAGTATGGCTCCATCAATTGTCATATTGTCCTCCTTGGCAAGTCTTATACCTCTGCTACTCATGTCAAACTCCAAGAAAGAGAGAAAGTATTTAAAAAATCATTATAACTCTGGTTACGCAGTTTCTCTTATCCTTACCTGCGTGTACGCACCTCAAGTTCATAACACATGCATACTTGTACGCTCTATCTGTAAAGGGGTGGGTGCGTACTCCTGTAAAGGTCAAAAGGCACAAGTTTTACTTCAAAAAACTTACTTGTGGTCGATTCTAGAGCATTCTAGAAGATGGTTTGATGTGGATTGAGCGCCTCCAGATGGTTCATGCATCCCAATGAAAGAGGAACTTATCCCATCAAGAGGGGAGCTATCCCATTGAAAGAGGGGCTTATCCCATTGATGGTGGACCTGATTAACTTCCTCCAAAGCACTATAAATACAGGCATTGGGCCAGAGGGAGGAGAGGTTGAAAGCTGAACATTCCTAAGGGTAGATGCTGCTGAAATTAGGACTCCCTTTCAGAGCTTGAGAGGAGAGATTCCAATCCTTTCTTAGCTTCATTTGGAAGTGGGTGAGCTGATCAAAGTAAAGGAGAACTCTTGCTGGACCCTGGGAGGGACCTGCACAACACCAAGGCACTGGTTGTAATGGTTTCTTATATTTCCAATTAATACAATTAAGTTCATTTTTCTCAACAAGTTGTTATATATAATTTGTTTCATAAACTCCTTGGTCTTTATGATGAATATGTTTTATTATATGAGTTATTCAGGTGCTATGTAATCGTTTGCTTGTTAGTGAATGCAGGCTTCAAGGAGAAGGAGCTCATCTGGATCGGAGAGGCTGGACTACAAAAAACAAGCGTTGGACTAAAGGTAAGCCTTAAACACCTGGTTTATTTTATTTTAAATGCATATTTAGGGAAAGATAGTGCTTGATTGTTTTGTTTGTCACTAGAAAGCCTTAGCTTCTAGGGAGGTCGGTTTTGTCCACAAAATTGACTCTTTCCGTATGACAAAATGGCGACCATACTGGGGAATCCATGGATTTGATTGACTTCTCTTTTGATTGATACTTTGATTTGAGAAAATCTGATTTCTTTCTAGTTTTTGACTGATTGACTGTGAATTTGGGTGGAATAGCTTAGGGTTGAGTTAGTTTTTATTTTTCTTGATTTTGAGAGCAGTACGCACCCTCTGCGTTAAGCACAGTGCGTACCAGTACGCACTTTTGCTTTGTACACAGAGCATGGCCGCACCTGTGCAAACAGGTTGCCTGCGTACCCTGTCAAAAGTCTAGAAAATTTCAATTTTTTCCTTTTTTCCCATTAGATTTTGTTTATAGCTTGTTAATTGCTGCCCAGATCCACTCGTTACCTATCAAAAGTTTTCATCTAAGCTTGTTTCATTAGCGTCAAGGGTTTTAGTGAAATTCATAGAAGTTCTAGCCCTAGGTTTGATTTTTGCGTTGGTCTTGTAGTGACTTTGGCTTTAGAAGTTATAAAAACCTTGGATATCCCTAGTCTTTCCAGTCTTCTTAGGAGTCAGACCTTTCGTAAAATCCACCTTTGTGAGAAACCTACCGTTGTGTTGTCTCTTTGCGGAATTTCGAGAATGCTTGTTGGTTAAGCTGCGAATTTCATTCTTAAGAAAAAGAACAAAAACTTTTTATTTTTGTTTTTGACTAGTTTATGATTCTGCATGAATTAGTCCTTGGTTGGATTGTAATTGAGTAAAACATCCTGGAATTATATTTTGTAGGCTTTTACCTCATTAGATTTGTTTTTTAGGTAAATTTCTCTTAGATTTTCATAGATCTTAAAATTGATTTGATTGTCATAGATCTTGAAATTGATTTTTGTTAAGTAGTTTTACATGCTTTGTTAAAATAGGAAAAAATACAAAATCTCTTTTGAGGAAAGTTTGTTTTAGTAGCGTTTGAAGTCTTTGAAAAGAGAAAGGAAGTTTTCGTGAAATAATTAGTGGTCATGTGTTGTGTGCTTTGGAAAAGATAAAGAGACTGTTTCTTTGATTTTCATTGCCAAGAAAGTTGTCTTTATAAATTTTGCATTCTCCAACTCTCTTAGCTAGGGAATTCATTGAAAAGGAAAGATTGTTTTGCTTCATCCTAGGTGCATCTTTTTAGTGGATATGAGTCGAGTCTACATGCCATCAGTTTCATCTCCGCTACCTTTTGTCCTAAAGAAAAGCCATAAAAATTAATGCTTAAAGTAAAATCAACTTAGTAACTTTTTATTTACTAGGGCTCTGAAACACCAATATAGATCAGGCTAGTGTCTTGGAGTAGGAGAGTAATTAGCTCTCCAAGACGGTAAAACCAAACAATTAGCTTATCTTGTGGTAGGATAAATCCAACTGTTTCATTTGTACTCTGGGAAAGCTCCTCTTAAAGGAGAAGCACGAGATCGTGTCCGAACTAGTGAGGGAATCAATCCTCCTTCATTGGGAACGACGCCAGATACGCACGTACTACAAACGGTAAACCTCAGATTAACCATTGTCGAGGAGCCTGGGGTCACTTGTTGGTAAACCTTGGATTATTGTCAAGGAGCTGACAAGGGGATTGAGCTTGTTACTCTGCCCTTGCGTGCTATCGGATCGTAGACTGTTCCCCCAGGTATATTTGTTGCTGTTGGTGACCTTAGTGACTATTATCTTTAGGATTCTTCCTAAGGTGACGGTGGAGGGAAGATCCCACTGTACCTGGAGCAGACGTCGGCTAGACTCACTTGGATTTTCTGGGGGGTTCACTTCACTCGAGACGGTTAAAGTGGAGGAACTTGGTCTAGTCTATTCATTAAGTAGGTTGCCGGGGTAACTGTTCCACCCACCACTTCTGTACTGAATTCGGCGATGTTGGTTTTCATCACGAACTAGTGTTTTCGGTCCGGAAGGTTACTGTTTGTGTGTGGTTTGACGCCCTAGATTCTTTAGGCGTGTGATTCGAATTTGTTTGGTTCTTTAGAGACTTTAGGCAGTTTGCTTTGAGATTTTACTTTGTTTGCGTGTGCAGTAGTTAAAAGTTTTTAGCTGTGGCTGAATTACCAAGAGAGTCCCGTAGACTTCGGGGCCAGTCTCCTGAGCTTGTAACCGTGGCTGATTTGTTGAGGAAGTCTTGTAGACTTCGGGGCCAACCACCTGAAGACGTCCCGGGCCATTACAAATGTTTGAAAGTCCTCGTAACTCCTAGTGGCGGCAGTAAAGTAGGGTCACATGAAGAAGGAGAGTCTTCGTTGGTTGTTCATCCTGATTACCAAACTCTAGAAACAGGTTATAATCCTGAATTTGTTTCGATTTCCGAACTTGCTAGTAGTTTTTCATCTACTAGTGATATAGGTGAAGAACCCGAGATATCTGAACCTGTTACTCCAACATCGGGGTTAGTCTCTCCAACTTCTAGTGCTCCTAATTCACCTAGGGTAGAAAGAGTCATCACCGAAAATCTTCCTTCTGGTTTGATAGCTATTGAAGAGCTTGCTCTGGAAGAAGAAATAGGCATCCCTATCCCTGAGAATCAACCTACTATTGATCTAAGGGAGCGTGAATCCATTTTTTACAGTCCACCTAGAAGTACTACTTGGTATCTTTCTTTAACTAATTATTTGGACAACTCAGTGTCAAGTTTTTCACCACCTCGTGTTTCTTATCCACCTAGGGGTATTTATACTCCCGTAAATATGTCAGGTCAGTCGTCCATGTTTACTCAATCGCCTGAATCTTTCTTGTACGACGGTCCTTCTGTTCCTGTTGGGTATCAGTCTCTGTCTGGTACTTTTTCGGGAGCATCTCCTCAACCCATTGAACAAAGGATGTTCACTGGAAGCAATGGTGCAAAGCCGTTGAGTGTAGAAGACATTCTTATGATGTTAGGGTCTATTCCCACTTCTCAACCTCAAGGTGGCCAGTTACCGCCTAGGGGGCAGCCTCAATTAACGCCTGGGGGGCAACCTCAAGGTACACAATTTGCATCTGGGGGGCAACCTCAAGGACAGTACGTGCCTACGGTACATTACATTCCTCAAGCTCAACCCCAGACTCAATATGTACCCCAAGGTCAACCCCAGTATCAATTTATACCTCAAGGTCAACCCTAATATCAGTACATGCCTCAAGGGTATCTACCTCAAGTTCAGTACTCGAGTCAAGGTTTCCAACCACCCCAAGGTCAATCTTATGTTCAAGGTATGGGAAATGTACCTTTCACTTATCAATCCTACCCTCAACCCGGTTATGGATCTCAATATCCTCAACCTGTTATGGGTCAATACCCTAGAATAAACATAGTGTGGGATCCATGACAAGTTCAACCGGTGTTGCAGCCAAGTGTACAGTTGTCATCTCAAACTGGACAACCCTTAGTTTCTGGTTCACCCCAGCAACCAGTCCAGTCTAATATTCAAACTTCTGTACCTTCGGTAGTTTCTCAGTCTGGGCCTATTTCGCCTCGTACTCCATCTCAAACGACTGCTGCAACTGCCGCAACATTTGTTCCATCTACCACACTTACTTCTGGAGTATCGACAGCTCCGGTTTCTACTGTCCCTGTAACTACTCCTCAGACATCTTTACCATCGTCTGGATCCACGATTCAAACTACGGTTCAGATGCCTGTAGGACAACCTGGTTTAAGTACGGTTGTCACAAGTCAACCACAGTTCACTTATCAACCGTACCAGGGTCAGTACCAATTCGGTCCTGCTGTCCAACAACCAGTTTACCAGTATCAACCGTATCCTGGGTACACTTATCAACAACCACAACAACCCCAGTACGGTCCGGTTAATCCTGGTTTTCCAGGAGGATACAATATCCCGAATGCGATTCCTATTCCTAGTTATCTTGGATATCCTCCTCCTAGGGCTGGTATTGTGACCCAGAGTTTTAGGGGTCCTAATCGGCAGCTACCGTTTATCGCAACTTTGGATTTACCAGACTTGTCGCGCCTAACGAACGATCCAATCAATTATCTTCCGTTTTGGCCGCCAATGCCGAATAAGTTGCCCAGTGACATTCCCAAGTTCGAAGGTAAGTCTGGAGAGGACCCGTCAAATCATGTGATGACTTACCACCTCTGGTGTGCCTCTAATTCCATCTCGGATGATTCGATCCGCTTACGTCTTTTCCAGTGCACTCTCATTGGTCTTGCGGCCAAGCGGTACATTGAGTTACCATGGGCCTCTTTTTATAATTTTAGCCAGTTAGCTACCTCGTTCTTAACTCATTTTCAGTTGCCGGTCAGATATGATAATGGCACGGAGTTACTAACTTCATTAAAACAATCGACGTCCACTTATATTTCCGATCATATTCATGAATGGAGACGTCGAAGGCGGTTAGTGAAATTTTTTATCCCGGACCAGATCTTAGCTGAATGGTTTGTTAAATCATTGTTACCGAAGATTATTGAAGGCGTAGCTAAGGCCAGAGTAGTTACTGAGGAGCAAGTGATTGCTCAAGCGCAGTACCTTGACTTAGTTTATACTCAGTCAGGTACGTTACACGAAAAGATCCCAGATCTTCCTAAGTCAAATCAAATCGCTGCTGCTCCGTCAGGGTCTCATGCTGCTGATGGCATGATTGGTACGGTGAACACTAAAAGCAAGAAGAAATCTTCCAAGAATTCTTCTCCTATTATAACCTTACCAGACTCCCCGACGGGAGATTCTTCTGCTGAACTCTCCGCCGACATTCACGCTGTAGAGTCATCTACGGCTAAATCAAAATCCGGTGGGAAGAAGAAAGGCAAGAAGAAGAATAAAGCAGACAAGACTCCAAAGGAGAAAATTGAAAAGGCGGAATCCAATGATGAAAAGCGCAAGCCTCGTTATCCATGTCTCATTTGTGAAGAAGAACACTTTACAAGAGACTGCCCTCATCGAGCAGAGGTTGCGAAGATCGTCAAGGGTTCCCAAATTCCTGCTGTCTTGAAGGATCCATTTCCAAAAGATAGCAAAATGATAGGTTCTTCCTCGAGTGCCACTGAAGAACCCATTTTGATGATGTCTCATGTAAGGATTGCGACTCGATCGCAAGATTATGGTAGTAAAAGTCCTGTTGATGGCAAAGAAGAAGAATCTTCTCATTCTAATCCATCAACCTCAGCTCCCGGTTCCGATCCACTACAGATCGAGAAACCTAACCTAGACTTAGTAATCAAGCCGCCCGCCAAGGGTGTACTTCGAAGGTCTGCTTTCAATCCACATGCGAGGGCGGCCCAGAATTATAACATTGTTGAGGACTTAGCTCTTTCACCCTCAGCAATGTCGGCTTTGGAAGTGCTGCAATCGTGCCCAGTACAGCGAAAATTAATTCTCTCGGCTATAGGAGCTGTTGATGTTCAGGACCCAAATCTAATAATCTTTGATCTAGAAAATAGTACACCGCGTTTGCCTCATCAAATGGCTTTCCAGATCCTAGTGATAGTCAAAAACAGGCCTATTCATCGGACTGTAATTGATGAGGGAGCTTCCATGTGTATTATGTCGATGCAGTGTTGGAGATCGCTTGGTTCTCCTTCACTAAATCAATCCCCGACAATTCTTAAGGCCTTTGATGGCCATGGGTTCCATCCTTTTGGCATTCTACAGGATTTGCCTATAGGGGTTGAAGGAAAAACCGTTAGTCTAGATGTGGAGGTGGTTGATGCCCCTCTAGACTACAACCTTCTCTTGGGTTGAAGTTGGACTTACGCTATGACAGTGGTCGTTTCATCGGTCTTCCGAGTAATAAAGCTTCCACATAATGGCAAGATCGTAACCATAGACCAGCTGACTTACTTTTCATCCGACCCAACCTCTTCAGAGAGTATCCAGCATGTCAGTAAAACGACTATCCCATATAAGGATGTTGGTGTAGGATTAGTTAAAGATGTCGGTTTACTGGGAACTTTTCCTTTTCCTCCACTCAACGCATCATCTTCATTTGCGACCGTTCATATGATTACATCTTACACTATTTATTACGACGATCCTTGGATCGTTCCTTCTGAATCTGAAATAGACTCATTTGGTAATTCTATGCCGTTGAGTCCATATGAAATTGCCTATGAAGCCGTGCAGTCTTTTACCGACCCGTGTTCAACCAAAGTCGACCAAATGAATGTGGTCCATGAGGAATCACTTTTCACATCAACCTCAGAGTTAATAGCGTTTCCCAAAGTTGTGTCATCTGACGAACAACTTCGTGAAGTCCTGTGTATAGATGACTTACCATGGGACGATCTCCATCATAGATCTTCGTTTTTACCCGAGGATGATCGTTTTGAAAATGATTTCTCATCAATTTTTACAGCTGAATATGTCAAGGAAGCTCAAAATCCCATGCAACATCCTGATTCAGAGTTGAATTTAGGAAATATCTCTCGAACTATTCCCATTGACATTTCGGTTAAGCCTGGAATTGTTGAAAACATTCATATAGGTGCCTCGTGTACAGATGACGAAATTCAAACATACAAGGCCCTATTTCAAGAATTCTGCGACATGTTTGCCTGGTCCTACGAGGAAATTCCAGGAATTGATCCCGCGATTGTTGTTCATGAGATCAAGACTTACCCGGACGCTAAACCCATCCGGCAACGTTTGCGTCAGATTCACCCACGAAAAGCTGCTGCAATGAAAGCAGAAGTTGAAAAACTGTTGAAAGCAAGTTTCATTTATCTGATCCCGTTAACGGATTGGGTATCGAATATTGTTCCGGTTAACAAAAAATAGGGAACAATAAGAATATGCATTGACTACAGGGACATTAATCGAGCTTGTCCAAAGGACACCTACCCAACACCCTATATCGATCAAATCATTGATGATTGTGCCGGCAGTGAAATATTTTCCTTTATGGACGGTTTTTTCGGTTACAATCAAATCAATATTCTACCTGCCGATCAACCAAAAACGGCTTTTCAAAGGGCGATGTCTTATGTGTTTCATGACATCAAACACATTGTGCAATCGTATCTCGATGATTTTCCCGCTGATTCATTACATCGAGCTGACCACCTTGTCCATTTACAAGCAATCTTCATGAGGTGTAGGCATTATCGTATTCAGTTGAACCCACACAAATGTGTCTTCTGTATAGAAGTGGGACGATTGCTAGGATTTGTAGTTTCGAAAGCCGGCATTCGCGTCGATCCCTCGAAGGTAGAAGCTATCATAAAATTGCCTCCTCCTTCGAGTCTTCGCCAACTCCAAAGTTTGCAGGGGAAAGCAAACTTTTTACGACGATTCATTCCTAACAATGCCGAGGTTACAAAGGGTTTTACACGGTTGTTGAAATAGAACGCTCAATTCTCTTGGGATGAGATAGCTCAAAAATCTTTTGATGCACTCAAACACGCGTTAACCCATGCACCGTTGTTGCATCCTCCCAACTACAACCAGGATTACTTTTTGTACCTCGCCGCCGCTCATTCCACCATTGGAATGGTCTTAGTTTAGGAAGATGAATTCGGAACGGAACATGTGATATATTACCTTAGTAGGACGTTAAATCCCACTGAGCTAAAATACTCACATGTGGAGAAATTGGCATTGGCAGCCGTTCAAGCTGTCCAACGTTTTCGTCACTACATTTTACTCCGTAAAACTACAGTCATTTCGGATTGCAACCCTATGATCTACATTTTGACTAAACAATTGCTAGGGGGCAAGTACTCCAAATGGATTGTTATCCTGCAGGAGTTCGACTTGGAGTTTGAGAAGTCTAAGTCTAAGAAATCTTTAGTTTTTACAGAGTTAATGTGTGACTTCCCGCGTGCTGACACAGAAACTGTGGCAGAGGAGCCCATTGCAGACGAATCTTTGTTTCTCATCAGCACTTTAGATCCGTGGTTTGGGGATATCATCATCTATCTCCAGACCCAATCCTTTCGGCCCGAAGCTTCAAAGTCGGAACGTCGGAAAATTTGATTCCAGTCCCAACAATACAAAATTATTGGAGATACTCTCTATCGATGTGGGGCGGACTCTATTTTTCGACGTTGCTTAACTCACGAAGAGGCTGAAAGGGTTCTAAATTACTGTCACTCTAGAGCGTGTGGCGGTCATATGTCTGGGTATGCCACAACCCAAAAGATATTGCGCGCTGGCTACTTCTGGCCGTCCTTGTTTAAAGATTGTATTACTACGGTCCAAAAATGCCACAACTGTCAAGTGTTTGATCGAAAGATGCGTGCTCCACCTGCTCCTCTCCACCCTATAATTTCCGTTGGTCCTTTTGCCAAATGGGGTATCGAGTTTATTACACGTAACCCTCACTCGGCCGGGGGGCATGTGTATATCATCCTTGCGGTAGATTATTTTACTAAGTGGGCCGAGGCGATGCCTACATTCGAGGTAGACGGCAAGACAGCTGCAATTTTCGTATTCAATCATATAATTGCTAGGTTTGGTTTCCCATAAGCGATAATCACTGACCATGGGCGCCATTTTCGAAACATTATGATGATAGAACTTACAGGCCAGCTTGGTTTGCGTGACGATAGTTCAACTCATTATTCTCCACAAGCAAATGGTCTGGTTGAGTCCATCAACAAAGTTTTAGTTATCATGATCCGACGAATTTGTCACTGCAAATGGCCATCGAGTTACTTCCAGCTACTTCCGAAGAGGAGAAGCGTTTATTATACTTAGCTCAATTAAATGAGAATCGATGTGATGTCGCATTGGCGATCGAGACTCACGCAAAACGGATGAAAGCTCAGTATGATCGAAATGTGACCCATCGAAATTTTTCGGAAGGAGACCTACTGTTATTATATGATCAAGATAATGATAAATTAGGTGCTGGAAAATTCGTTCCTATGTGGCATGGGCCCTATATTGTCAAGCGAAAGCTAGCAAAAGGGGCCTATGAGCTGGTAGACTTTGACGGGGACTCTTTGGGTAAACCCAGAAATGGACTTTACCTAAAGAGGTATTATGCTTAAAAGATGGATATGGAGATTTAAGTTAGGTTAGTTTCTCTTTCTAGCTGGTGTGTTTGTTAGTTTAGACAGTGTGCTTAGCTTAGAAAGCGTGTTTTCGTCGTTATTTTGGCTTATCTTGGTTTTACTCTTGATGATGCAGATGTCGATGCCTCTCCAAACATACATTGGTTTCGCTGATGGTGCTTGTCGTAGTATACAGAATATCTCTTCCGCAACTTGGGTTATCTATTCGCCCTCCGACGAGTTAGTTTCTATGCATGGGGTGAGCCTCGGTCAAACAACAAACAACATTGCCGAATACAGTGCAGTGATTGAGTTATTGTCTGAATCTATTTCATTTGGGATTCGGAGTTTGATAGTGAGGTTAGATTCTGAACTCGTTGTATTACAACTTAATAGAGTATATGCCATTAGAAATCCAGTGTTATTAAGGTTATTTTTGAGAGTGCGTCTCTTGGAACGTGAGTTTGATTACATTGAATATCAACATATTCCAAGGTCTTTAAATACATTGGCAGATGCAATTGCTTCTCGAATGTTAGATAGACATTTGCAATAATCATACATGTAAATTTAAAACCATTCCATAACATGATTTACAAAATAAGCCGGTAATAATGATATATATAGATAGAAGTGTGTCAAAAATACGTCGTCTTCGATCATAGGTTGAAAAACACCTTATGATCGGTAAAAATGATAAGTACAAAAAACCAAAATGTCACATGTGTCTACAAAAACGACCATCCAATCACTGGTGATGATCTCTATATGACACCACTGCACGGGCTACCCTACACAAGAACCTCCTAAAAGGTCCTGGGACCCCGACTACATAGCGTTGAAGCCTGATAGGAATATCATCTATGGTAGTCTCCGGTATGTCTGCTGTAAGACGCTCTAGGTCATGCTCCAACTCAGCTAAAGTCTCTGTGGCCTCGTCCTGTGGGGCCGGTGCCGCTGCAACTGGTAGTCTCCTCTCGAAAGGCCGGAGATTGGCTGGACGACATGGGCCTACATCTGCATTTTGAAAATTACTACTATCAGTTTTGAGACGATATAAAAACAAACAAAAAAAAAAATAGATAGTTTAAAAACTTGTGGAAAATGAATTACCTGTATCATCCCATTGTTCTCTCGGTGGAAGAATCATGTCCGGATCTCCACGAAAGTCAACTCCGGCATAAGGAAAATCCTGTATAGAAAAGACCTGGTCCTCTAACCAGTGAAAGTACTCTGCAGTAAATCGAACAACCTCCGTTCCCTCATCAGGATGACGGGCCATAACCGCAACCCATCACATCAATTTGGGCTCTCGAGGAAGCCCAGCACCAACAGTGAGCTGTTGTGGGATCAGCATCGGAACCCTCTCTAAGCCAAAATTCACAACTAAAGGCCCATAACCAAAAGTCTTCAGCTGTCCGTTTTTGGCTCGAGTCAGTTGGCATTTTACGTTGGCCAACACGGCATCACACCAGTTGAAAATGGTACCTCGATAGCAATCAATCGCCATCCGCATCTGGGATCCAGTGGCAATGTGAAAAGCGGCAGCCCCGCAAAGTTTGCTAACTGTAAAGGCAATCACCATAAGTTCAGGGCGGGATATAGTTTTGATCTCTATCCCCTTCTCCTGGTTCTGAGTGTTACACCACTCTAGTCAAAGACTAGCGATGGACTGGCCACCCGGCCTAGTCCCGAATAGAGTCAAGTGTTCGCCTCTCTTGGGCAAACCAGTGAGAAAGTAAATATCTGAGGGCTCTATCTCGAGCTGGTGCCCTCCAATATAAAAAAATTGGTCCTGAACGTTCCACCTTTCTACCAGCCACTCTAGAAATCTCACTTGGGCCCTCATGCCAGGTATGGCCCAGTATTTATAAAGGCTGCATGCCTTCAGAGCATCAATTGACGGTTGATGATTAATGGCAGCCAAATCAACATCTTCGTGCTCTCTCTCGCGCCAATCAAGCATGGTGAACAATCTACACACCAGAAAACATCCATTAGAATCCATGAAATCAAAAAAATTTGGTTCATTTTGGAGAAATTGGGGTTTGAAAACTCGTTTTGCGGGGTACGCACCTCGCCTTTAGGAACAGAGCGTGGGTACGCGGGTTCCCTTAAGGAAAGGTGCGTACGCCCGACATTTTCCCAACTGAGAAAATGTCGGGGTACGCAGGTCCCTAGTGTGACACCTGCGTACCCCAAGGAGCGGTTCTTGAAACCCCAAAGCCTCCAAAAAAATAAATTAGGGCCTAAAAAAGAATTCTAAACGGATGAAAATGAAGAGGAGGATGTTGTAGAATACCTGAAAGAGACGACGTTCAGTTTCGACAGTTGGATTCTCCGCAATGTCCATGGGAAGTTTCTTGCCAAAAGCCCTTTTACTCTCCTCAACAGTAAAATGGTAAAAATGAATTGGTAAAATCCCTTTTTATAGGTTTTTTGGGTAAATAAATGGTAAATTTGTTTATTTTTCACCATGAAAAGGTATTTTTCAAAGTATTTTTATCTATCGTCAACAGGTATGAGTAATGTGTTGGTTTTTGTGCAGGATAAAGGATTTTCAGGGAAAATTTTAATTTTTTACAAACAAAAACATCAGAGTCATCTTTAAGCCCTTTTCTGACTCCTAAAACATGAAAAGATTGCTGAGCGTTTCTTTTACACTCGTTAAAACGGAATTAAAAGACGGTCCTCTTATAGCCCTTTTCTGACCGTAAAAACATGAAAAGATTGCCGGATTTTTGTCGTTTCAAATTCGATATTGGAAATAAAACGACGTGTCTTTGATCGCTTTTTACTTTTCAGGTCAGAGACACTAATCATGAAAGTACTCCTTGGTCGTAAAGATCAAGCGGTTCTCTCAAGTATTATTTTATACTTTTTCAGGCTTGGGAGACACAAACTTACGAAAAAGGTCAACCCTGGAGTCTTCTTAAGTTTTTCAAACTCTCTAAAATTGAAAAACGCCGAGTTTCTCCTATACTGGACTCGTTAAAATTTCACAGTAAAGGACTTGTTCGATTACAAACAGGAACAGACCACTCCTTCTTAGGGTTCGAATCTAAACTAAGTTGGACTCATCCGAAGGATGAGCTTACAATCAAGCAAATGTTATCCTCCTTAAGCTTGTTAAAAAATAAAGAGGCACTTGCCAGAAATGGTGGGCGAAAAGAGAGAAAAATGAGCCTATTTTTTATCCTTTGTCTCAGAGAAACCTTATCACCGCTCTTGAACACGACACTTTTCATTCACCTGGGTTGGGAAATCCTTTGCCTCACAGTTGATCAAACCACATTGAAAGTCTTCAGCCGGGTTCCGGGTATTAACTTTGGGTCAATTGTCACCAAGCCATCTATTGTGTCGTTATGTGTTCAAGAGGTCACTGCAAATAAAACATTCATCTGCAAAATACCTGTCATCCATCTTGACCATCCCTGAGTCAGTCCTTACAGCTACATTTCTTCAACTTGATCTATGATTTCGTGTTGTGGGCTTGCCTACGACGGATCGCTTTCTATCGACATCAGCACATTATCTAGAAAGATGATCTAGGAATTGTCAGTACCTTGGAATCTGTATGCATCAATGGCAGGTTTCCTGCCTTTAACGACAGTTTACATCATTGACTTTCGATCGAAGGATTCCGTGACATGTTCGACATCAACACATTCATTCACATCTCATGGATTGTACTGGGTACTTTGAGAACCATTGACATCACTGGTGGTCTCTCTCACACTTGTTAACAGTTTACATCATTGACTGGTAATCAAGTGGTTTCTACCATGTTCGACATCAACTCATTTATTCACATGGATAGAATCGTACTATTTCGGGAAGTAGAAATGAAGACCCTGGATCTAGTTTCCGCCATCCAGGCTGCGAGGAGTTTTGTATTCATTATATAGTAGACTAATTATAAACAGATGGCTACGTCCATACTGTGTCTACATGAGTCTATGATTATGATGTACTGCGAAATCATTCCTATATCAGAGCAGTAGTTAGTTTGTTAATTAAAGTTTTTGATCTGAGTATGGGAATGCCTACCTCAACGATGATATGATCTCATACATGTATTTTTTGTTGAATATTTGCAGGTTCCGACTGGGCTCTCCACAAGATAATCCTTGAAATGATAAAGTACTTCACCCTTCCTAGATGATATAAAACCCTAATCTACTACAGGCATCGCGCTTTAGGGGGCAATCTGTTACACTAAAATTTGTCACCATGACTATTTGCAGTCAGTATGGCTCCATCAATTGTCATACTGTCCTCCTTGGAAAGTCTTATACCTCTGCTACTCATGTCAAACTCCAAGAAAGAGAGAAAGTCTTTAAAAAATCATTATAACTCTGGTTACGCAGTTTCTCTTATCCTTACCTGCGTGTACGCACCTCAAGTTCATAACACCTGCGTACTTGTACGCTCTGTCTGTAAAGGAGTGGGTGCGCACTCCTATAAAGGTTAAAAGGCGCAAGTTTTACTTCAAAAAACTTACTTGTGGTCGATTCTAGAGCATTCTAGAAGATGGTTTGACATGGATTGAGCGCCTCCAGATGGTTCAAGCATCCCAATGAAAGAGGAACGTATCCCATCAAAAGGGGAGCTATCCCATTGAAAGAGGGGCTTATCCCATTGATGGTGGACCCGATTAAATTCCTCCAAAACACTATAAATACAGGCATTGGGCCAGAGGGAGGAGATGTTGAAAGCTGAACATTCCTAAGGGTAGCTGCTGCTGAAATTAGGACTCCCTTTTAGAGCTTGAGAGGAGAGATTCCAATCCTTTATTAGCTTCATTTGGAAGTGGGTGAGTTGATCAAAGTAAAGGAGAACTCTTGCTGGACCCTGGGAGGGACCTGCAAAACACCAAGGCACTAGTTGTAATGGTTTCTTTTGTTTCCAATTAATACAATTAAGTTCATTTTTCTCAACAAGTTGTTATATATAATTTGTTTCATAAACTCCTTGGTCTTTATGATGAATATGTTTTATTATATGAGTTATTCAGGTGCTATGTAATCGTTTGCTTGTTAGTGAATGCAGGCTTCAAGGAGAAGGAGCTCATCTGGATCGGAGAGGCTGGACTACAACAAACAAGCGTTGGACTAAAGGTAAGCCTTAAACACCTGGTTGCTTTTATTTTAAATGCATATTTAGGGAAAGATAGTGCTTGATTGTTTTGTTTGTCACTAGAAAGCCTTAGCTTCTAGGGAGGTCGGTTTTGTCTGCAAAATTGACTCTTTCCGCATGACACTCGCATTTCATCTCTCCTTATATGGTGAGTCTGAACCTCCTATTTTCCCTTCTTCCCCAAATCTTGTGGATCATGAGGCACCTTAAATCATAGAGGAGGAGCCTCTTAACCCTTTTGTTCCTTGTCCTCCTCCTTTTTCAGTCCCAATGTGGGTGCTTCCTTGCGGTGGTCATAAAACTCGGAAATCTGTGAATCAAATCTCCAGCCCATCTTCTCATTCTTCTCCCACTTTAATGGAGGAAATTCCATAATGGCTTATGAAGCCTAAAATGAATACTCACTCCTCTGTTCTGCAAAATGATGTCATCATTCACAACTCTAATATCAAGGTTGATCCATATCTCTATTATCCATTATCTTCTTCACATCCTGACTCTTTGTAACATGACCCACTTGATCAATTTTCTTCACCCGCTAGTTCTTCACATTCTATTGATTCTCAAATTGCTTTCTTAAATTGCGATTAGGTACAAGGTAGTCACATTACGCATGTAAATGAGAAGAAGGGTGAGGACACTTTCAATTT
The DNA here is from genome assembly GCA_031772625.1 of Pinus tabuliformis. Lineage (NCBI taxonomy): Eukaryota > Viridiplantae > Streptophyta > Pinopsida > Pinales > Pinaceae > Pinus > Pinus tabuliformis. The sequence continues at coordinate 181,424,303 of CM062819.1, forward strand.
TTTCTCTCTGCTTCGAAATATTTCGTGTCAAAATAATGAGTTTCCATTCTTGAATGACTCTCAATCTGCTAATCTTGGTGGAAAATCTAGTACAATCAATCCTTTCAACCAACCCCCAACCTTGGGCATTAATCATTCCAGTGATGATAACTTTGTTTCCGTATTTTTTGACGAATGCCCAAGCACATCATATGATCTTTCAGTTCCTCATGAAGATTTTAATTTAGATCTAGAATCTGCTTCGGTCAAAGAAGATGTTCATATTGAAACTTCCATTTCACCTCACTATACCTTGTGTCCTGTCATTCATAACACATCCACTTGCAATGGAGATACTACGTGTTCTTTAGTTTCTTCATCTGAGGAGTTATCCCCTCGATTGACACAAGGCGGTGAGGTTGTCCATGATGAAATTGAAAATAGTCAAATCATAGATAAAACTTCCCACCCCTCATCATCTCCTCTTTTGCATGAATACAACTCTTCAAATCAGCTTGCTCATGAGATCTCACCAATTCATTTATCTTCGAAAGTGTTATCAGAAGAGCTTCTTCATTTGAGAAATCTAGTTGTTGAAGTTGAAACATCCAGTAAAATCTGTGACAGAGATGATTGTTATCTTATGATCAATGGTCATACTGAAATAAATGATAGTAGTTATCCTCAAACCATGCATGATCTGGTTCAAGCTTCAAAATTTGATTCTACAATCGTAGAAAGTTTCGGGACCTGCTAGGGAGTCAAGGCACTTCAACATCCATTGATGGCTATGACAGGATCTCGTGACTCTGGTAAGCCCCTTGAACTGAATCATATATGGTTTCTCTCACACAACCCATCTATCTGCATGGTTTCACTCAATATGCATTTCTGTGTGAAAAATGTTTGGTATTTCTGGTGTAATCTTTCGAATTTTCAAGATTTTACTTCTAACCAAATTCAAGAATCTATTACAGTTCATTTGTCTTCATGAAATATCTCACATCAAACTCGGGTTGGGAATCCCAATCTCTCATAAAGTCATGGAATTGTGAAGTTGATCATCTCAAGGACTATCTTTTCCCGCAAGAATCATACTTATCGAATTTATCCCTTAATGGTAAACTTCTCAGTCTTCTTGTGAATATTATATTGAAAATTTGTCCTCTCATCATACTAGAAATCTCTTGGAGTGATAATGAACGTACAAGTTCTCACACGAATCAAGTTCTTCTCAATTCACCATGTCTCAACTAGTCTCATGCATTCGTGGTACTAGCATCCCATTTAAACTCTTTTGATGACTATGATTCTTGTACAATTTATCACCAGTTACTGAAAAATGGTATGTCATATATGGCTTGTAAGGAACTTGGTTCGATTGTTTAGAGCATTCATAAGATTTTTCAAATTGTTTTTTCTTTATTTATTGCAAACTGGGAATCTGATGCTTCAAACAACTCATCTAACCAATTCTCTGTCTTTAGTTGTTGTCATTCATCTTGTCATTTTCCCATCAATGCATCCAACAACAGATGTTTCACACCCTTTGGTATTCATTGTTCAACATCTCTCTATTCAAATTTGTGTAAGGCAAGAGAGGCACTTCAGCCTTTGTTGTTGGTTATGGTAAGTCCTCACTATCTTGGCATGACTGCTGAGAATGATCAGATCTATTTTCCCTTACAAGATTCCCATTGTGATCCTGCTTCTTGAATCAAAAATTCATCTTTTCAAAGTTTGTGAGGTTTTCAAGAGGGCCATCATGAATTTTATGATCCAATCACTGAATGGTTGGAACAATCTTACCTGACAAGCTCTATAGCAAACAACAAGTTTCGATCTTTCCTCACACCTGCCAAGGAGCTCAATGTATATGAAGACATATCCTCAAGAAGCTTATGAGGTTTGTTGAGAAATGGTATTCATCGAAAAGGTAAACATGTGAATTGGATAAGGGCAATGGGTGTGACACACCTTTCAACCCATAGGCAAGGCCTTCCTTTTCTTGTGCAAGTTTTTCAAGTTTTTGTATTTTTCGTTGCACATCACTTTATATATGTTTTAATCAATCATATCTTTGTGGATGCAGGTCGAGAACGACTACAGTGGCCTCATTGGAAATTTCATTACACGTAACCCCAACCTTCTAGCTGTTAGGTTAGAAGTAGGATTAGTTGCATCATTAGTATTCCCTTTCTTGCACTCAGTTTCCATACTATGTCATCATTTTCTTATTTTGATTCTACATCATGTCTGATTTAGCCATTTTGTTTTCTTATCTTCTAGTTTTGTTTCCTTGTTGTGTGTTTATTTCATCTAGTCTTGTTTTCCCTTCTTGCTGATTTTTCCTTTCTCTTTCTACACGCAAATAAGTGTTGTGCCTGGACCTATTTTGGCTTCTTATTATGTGTGTGGCTGAACTATAAAGAGCCTTGTGACAATTCAACATTTGGCCAGTCCTGTGTATAATTTCCTTGTAATTGGTTGTATCTTTTGGCTGATGAAATTCTTATGGAAAATGTGATCCATCCATAAGGAGATCTTTGGTCCAACCATGAACCTATGTCTAGTATGGGAACCTCATGCCTATACTCAGTTTTCTGCTTTGGTGTTTTCAAGCTTATCCAACTAATAGAAATGGGGAAAGGGAAAATCTGAACCCAAAAACCTAAACCAAACGTATTTATATGCTTTTCTAAAGGTAAAACCTCTCCTACTCTCAATAAGTTGGGATCCCTCTTTCGCCCAAAAATAAATAAGTGTCGATGCATAGTTCTCTTAAATAAATAAATAAAGGTGAAAGAAGAGAAAGGCTTCCTGCGTAGAGAGGTGAAGGAGTAAACTCCACGAGGGTACTATCCATGCTTTCTAGAAGTGGATAAATGCATGTGTTCCTACGTGACTCCACTGGGGTACTCTCCAGAAATGTTGGTAGCGGAGCAACACCAGAGATGAAAAACTATACTCTGAAAATATGAAGCTCATGAGCTAAACTAGCCTCCCCAGTTTGAAACATTGTGATCTGGTTGAATATTATGTTGTGTTTAACTTAGAAGGTCCAAATGGGACCATGTCTTCCCATGGAGTAAGTGGAGAAGCCAAAGTAATCTGAATGATGAATCAATTCTCCCTGAAAGACTAAGGCCATGCACTAAAACAGACCAAGACAAAGAAGTTGGACTCAACAAGTGTGTCACCAAGTGTTGTAGCAGTCACAACACCCTCTAAAATTTTGGCCTACACTTGAATTTTGGAGCCTAATATGGATCCTATGATTGTTCATTCCTTACTCACTTATTGGTAAGCTCATGATTTCAAACTCCCTTCCTAAGTCTTAAGATTCATTCGCACTTTCATCCTTATATAGCATGTGTCATCTTCGAGCATGAGGATTATCGCTTGTCTTCCAAAGGGAAGTGTGTTTTACTTCAAGGGAAAATCTTTGTGAGAATGAATTGTTCTCATCACATAGACATGTTTCGCACTCATTTCCAAAGTTTCATGCACTATTACACAAGTGTTGCCATTATCCTCACAAAGTCCATCATCGAAGTTGCACTTGTCGTAAGATTCTACAAAGTTTGTTTCATTAAGAGAAGTATGTTTTCATATACTCTGGATGGTATATATTGTATGCCTAAGTGTTCAGTGTGTGATTGTAGTCAAGTTCCATCGATGTTCGCATTGGTTCCACTGATCCCACACTTAGCCAAATTTTGGAGTTTTCCTAGCAACCTAGCCTCATCCAGATTTCCTAAACTCTGCACTTTGCATCTGCAACCCTCATTATTTCCCCTTACCTTTTGGAACTGCATAATGCGCAGAAACCCCAGCCTCCTTTGGCATCCAAAACTGCACAGTGTCTTCCTCTAGTGTCCTTCCCTCAGCCGAAACCCAGTGTCTCCAGAAATTGCATAGTTTTTATCCCTCAACCATCTCAGCTGTCTAGTCCACCTTGCCTCTTGAAACTATGTAGATTTTTTCTCCCATGGCCTTACACTGCAACAATCACTTCCTACTTAAACTTCACAATTTTGTCTCTCAGTGGCCACTACGCAATTCATTCCCTCAATGAAGACTATGAAGAAATTTCCCTCAGTCTGGCCTGAGCTACGTACTGCACAGTCTAAGTGATCAAGCTTGACCCTTGGCTACTTGAACTGTGCAATTGTGCAGTCACTAGGCTTTCTCCCTTTGCCTGTCACTCATTCCTGGCCCAAATTATCAATCCAAGTGCAACATCTTAGACTAGGAGTTTATTAGACTAATGCCATCTTGTCATGAGTGGATTACAAATATAAGAATCCTACCAGACTATGACAAGATGGTGAATACGGATATTAAGAAGGATGACATGGTAGATGACTCTCAAGGAGTTGAGGAGAAAAGATAGCTATCAGATAAGAGGACCAAGGAACCTAGGGTATGATAGAAGATCGGGACCACATGAAGACTCCATCTCATGCATAGCCCTTTGGAGGGTAGGTATGGAAAAGAACGCACATATTTTTTAAATACACCTCTTAGTGTAGCATGAAGGATTTATTATCATTTTCATATCATTATGTCTTCAATGACATGTATGGTTGCAAGCACTGAAATTCATTCCATGTGTTTCCTCTAAGTGTCTTGCTCCCTTTTGCTTGTTCAACCAACGGTCATCTTTTGGCATGTTTGACTGTTATGTCATGTTTTCGAACCTTTCCTGGTGGTTTTGAAGTTTGATCTTTGTGTATACGAGTTTTCCTAGCCATGTAAACACTTGTCATAGTCATACACAACGTCTTGAGCATTGTCGCAAAAGTGTCATCACGGTCGTCCTAAGTCCATATCAAGTGTCACAATTGTCGCTTTTCGTTTTAGGACAATCTCACAGAGGGTAATGCTTTCTCTTGTTGTTCTAGTGGTCTATGTTTATGTGTCATTGAGGTATGCTAAGTGTGAGACCACAATTTAAAGTTCATCACAAGTTCACTTTCCTCTTGCACTTAGCCATTTCTACGAAATCCTTTTGACCAAGCAATTCACTTTCACCAGACCCCGACTGAACTACACATTATGAAGTCTCAGCCCTTAGTGATGCAACCTTGCTACCTGGAACTACGCAATGCACGTTCACTATCCCCAGGGCAGTTTCACTACACTATTCCAAAGTTGAGAAACCTCCCTTCATCCCCATAATTACGCAGTAACTTCTCCCAGTTTGACCTGAACTATGCATTTTGCAAGACCAGTCATCAAGCTTCTTCCTTGCCTATTGGAACCCCGCAACGAACAGATTACCAAGCCTTCATTTCCCCCCCAGAACTATGCAAAAGTGTCTCCCTAGGGTTCCCCCTTAGTCGGGAGTCACTGATCTCAAGAACTATGTAGACATGTCCCCCTAGCCCCTCTGTTTCCCAATCCTACATTGCCTCTAAAAGCTATGCAGACCTACCTCCCAGGGTCCCATCCTGCATCAACCATTGACTGTCTCAACTACAATATCCTGTCTCCCAGTGGCTTCTGTGCAATTTTTCCCCACAGTGAGGATTGTGCTCAGGAGTTCCTTAGCCAAGCCTAAGATGCACTCTGTGCAGTCTTAGTGACAAACCTCCCTCCTTGTCACCTGGAATTATGCAATATGCAGTTACTGTGCCCTCTTTACTAGCCTATCACCTGTCCTGGGCCCAATCCATGGATAACAACACATCATATTAGACTAGGGATTTTTTGGATTTGATGTCATCCCATCATGAGTGAATTGGAGGAATAGGTACACTGTTAGATCATGGAAAGATGATGAAGAAGGAGAAAACATGCTAGAAGACTCACTCACGGCTGGACGGACAAAGAAGTTTATCAAGAAAAAGCAAAGGGAACACATGCATGCAACCACCTCTCCAGAACAAATATCATTGAAGACCCCGCATCATAAAGCTATGTGGAGGAGAAGAAAAAGCACATCCAAGAACACATCTATCACTCAGCAGCAATAATGGTTTGACATTTCCACCTCAACAAGCTAGTCCATGTCAACAGTGTCATGTCAAGTTGTGTCATGAGTTGTCAAAGGCCACATCACTATAATGAGCAATGTATATTGTAAATAAAATGTAACGTAATGGACACACATGAATATGAAGAGTCACGTCAAATGAAAAGTCATAGGAAATTGAACAGTCATGAGGGTAGTCAAAAAGTCACAAGGGTCAAGCATTACCCCTTGGCTATATATACCCCCTCATTGTATGAGCATAGGATTTTTTCACCTTGGCTCCTCCCGCAAATCATATAGAGTTTCAGTCAGTTCTTTGAGGAACAATGAGTGGCTCCAATGTCCCACTATTGAGGCTAGCAATGTAGAATGTAAATATATGTCTTGGAACTTTTTCTTAATTACGTAAGCCTTTTTAGGCCAGCACATTTCCATGCATGACTTATGGATGTTTGTAAGACCATTTTGTGAGCATTTCTATTTCATGTTTTTTTTCACATGTACTAATATAGTTGAACTATTTCAGTTGTTTTAGTGCTTATCTTGTTGGGAATGTGTTGTAACGGTTGTCATTGTTGTCTCATGCTGGTGGACTATTCCATAGGATACTAGATAGACCTTCCTTACTTATCGGTGATAGCGACTCTCACGTTCATTGTGGACTATTTTACTGGATGTTAGACGGATCTTCCATTGTCCATTGGTTTTAATGACTATCACATCCGTTGTGGACTATTCCGCCAAATGTTGGATAGGACTTTCTGGTTCATGTGTGTCTCTTCCTAGGTGGTACTATTACCCCTCACTTAAAGGATCACATTTACCCCCCCCCCCCCCCCCCCCCTTTGTTGTAGTAATAGAACCTAGACATAATTACACTTCACACTCACTAAGCACACTCACCTTGTTGTTCGAAGACACCATTGCATTACTCTCCTGTTCTGATAGCTAGAGCCAAGGCAGATCTTTGAGAACTTGGCAACTCGGCCTTTATACCGGATAAGACTCCTACACCAAACAGTGTGAGGTCTAATTGGGACATCATATGGAGGAGATCCCCTTGGTTGACGTATTTCTAGCACTGTTAACAAGTCTCAACACCTTAACCATAGTCAAAAGGAGAAAAAAATGGTATTACGACGTAAATAGATCTCTAAGGCTCATTGGCCATAAACATGACCTCAAAACATAACATGATCCCTTTTAAGGTGAACCTTGGCCTCCATGTAAAATATTAATACCATTATGAGTACTTTTGTTTGAGGGATTAATCTTATGGTACTAGCAATGCTCAAGCGAGGAAAATAAGGTACCTGTGCCAAATATGAAAAATTTTGGGCTTAAGGTACATTTCTAGTATAGTGGATCATCATCCCCTAAGATGTTTTGAGCACCAAGGATGTACCTTGAGCCCTTAGTGACAATTGGGGAGAAAATCTATGAAGAAGGATATGTGCCCATATCTCTCTCACTACATGGTCAATAAAGAAAAATAAGAGATGTGGGATCTAAATTAATGTTTTACTTCTTATAATCCGTTAATGAAACTTTTAACACCATGAAACCCCTCTAAATGGAATGTTTGGCCTTCGAGTGAGATATGGCAACTATTAGAAAGTCTTAGGCATAATGTATGTGTCCTAATATCTTAACCAAATTCATGGGATAAAATAATTATTCTCAATATCTGAATAAAGTTCTTAATTCTCATGATCCATGAATAAGTTATTGAGATACTATCGAGGCCATTAAGAGACTTCATTATTGTTAATGTCTCAAGAGCCATCCATTATGTCTAAAACTTTCTAATAGTGACCATATCTCATTTGGAAGCCAAATATTAATCTTCTTAAGGGTTTGTGTTGTTGCTTAACGTGTCAATGATGGATTAGAAGCCCTAGAATTGTAATTTAGATCCTAAATCCTTGCTTTTATTCATTGACTATGGTTAAGGCCTATGGTTAGTATGCAAAGTATCTTAATGTTGCCCATATACCACTAAGACATTAATGATTCAAGTATGTTTGGTACTTTAAGGCCTAGTTTATGGATCAATGCTAGAAGATTCATTTTGGGCAAAAGTATTGAGATTCATATCTTATGTGTAAAACCTAATAATAGTTTTTATATCCTATTCAAGGATAAAGGTGTTTTCGAGAAGTTTTATTGTGGTTTTTCAAGGAATCATTCAAATCCCATAATACCTATACAATTCATTCAAGGTTTAACAACATTATTTTCCTCCCCAAACCATGGTTAAGGTCATAAGACCCAACCATTCTATATAAGAATCCTAATGGCGACTATATCCACTCGTAGAAAAAAAAAAAAAAAAAAAAAACTTTAAGAAGGCTCATGTTATAGTTTAAGGCCTTGATCATTACTCATTATCCCGAGAATCATCATCGGGGTATAATTCCATGGATTTATCTCACAACCTTGGTTAAGGCCACATCACTCGTCCTTAATGAACAAAATGTTGTAATTCCATCCATATATTAATTGGAGTATAATGATCCCCAATAGAGGGCATGTTATGTGGTTGTTGGTGTCCTTTATGACCCTTGATCCTTAAATGTTTCATCTAGGGATGATTCACATTATATTCCCCCCTTGATCATGGTCAATACCTTAAGACTCATCACTAGCATGAAAGGCCTCATAATAGTACCCATGTAGAATGTTCTACATGGAGGCCAAATATCACTCGTAAAGCAACTATGTTGTAGTTTGAGTCATCATAAGGTGGTTATTTTCCTCATTTGATTATGGTAAAGGTCTTGAGAATCATCCCTATTATGCAAAAACCCCTGATAGCATCTGTGTCCCATTTTTAGGCTAGATATGCACTCAAAAGTATCTATGTTTTCCTGCAAAGCCTTAATCATGACCCATTAGCTCAATAATCTTAATTTAAAGCATAAATACATCAATTTCTCCCTTATCCATGATCTAATACCCATCCCTCATGAATAATACATCACATTGGCATTGATATACCAATGTGAGGACATTGATCTCCTATATAGGGAACTTTCTATCGTGTATGGCTTGTTCATGGCCTCTTGTCCATTTTGGCTATCTAAAATTAAATATTACATATCGAAAGTCAGTTGTGTTGAGAGCCACTTTGTTTTTTCAAAATGGTAAAACTTCTCCTAACTTAGTTATCAACTAATAATGAGATGAATAATAAATTATGGTAATCTTATATTCAAAATAAAATATTTTTCAATTTTTTTAGAATTGCTTTTTCAATTTGTGAAGTCTTAAAAAAATTCCTTCTTACATTGATGTGTTATTTTATTATAAATTTTATGATAATTTCTTTTTTTAGCGTGAGTATGTTTGTTTATATTTTCCTCTTACAAATGAAAACATTTAAATTTATTTTATTTAAATCTTTTAACTCATAATTAATATTTTTTAAAATTAAAATTAATTTTTAAAAAACTTATTATAATTATTTTTTTAATTATAATAACATTGATATGGGACTCTGACATTAATGTGTGATGTGGGGCTAGTCTGATTATACATTTATCAAAGGAAAAGCTTGTTAAAGCATCTGTTGGTCTTGGTCAGGGATCCAATAACTTTGCTGAACTAAAAGCCTTACACTACCTCTTATGTTGGCTTATCCTTAGGAATGTGAGAGAAGTCCAGATCTTTGGGGATTCAATGAACATTGTCAAATGGTTTAATGGGACTCAACATTGCAAAAATTTCATTTTGCATCCTCTACTTCAAGAAGTTTAAATGTTGTTTCACAGAGATATCTCTTTGCCATATTTATAGGGAAAGGAACCATGATGCAGACCACCTATCTAAAGAGGGTGTTGAGCAAGATATGGGGTCATGGATAGCTATGGAGGAAGAAAATGGGGTGTTTCGACCACTCGAACAGCCCATTTTTGTTTAAGATTTTGATTATTAGATAACTGCTCTTTTTATTGTACATATTATGCAACTGTTTCTTTTTGTTACTGCTACAAATTTTGAAAAAAACTTCAACAGGGTACCAGGGTTGTTTTCCTTTAAAAAGGAGGTCCTGGCTCTCTGTTTTAAAACAATGTTTTTTTTGGTACGAGAATCCGTATAGTGTTTACTGTGGATTCTCAAGGTTCTTGGTTGCCTCGTTGATTTCTCATACTCACAATTTCTCTTTCACTACACATCTCTGTTTTGGACTGTTATCCATTAAAGGATCCTGGGAGGTGTGCAAGGACAGGACTGGTCTATTTTTCTTGGTTTGATGGATGGGACTGTTGAGCAAATACTTTGCAAGTATTTTCAAACAATTGAGACTGCTTTTTCCCTAATAATGGGCAAAAAAGGAGTCTATCAGAAATGTTCAGCATATGCTATGTAACTTTCTATATATAATAGATGGTTCGATTTTTTTAGTGTGGAAAAAAAACAATGATATGGGAATGCATTTTTTTATTATAATTTTTAACTTATAAAATAATGATTATATTTTATTAAAAAATAATAGTCCCAAAAGCATTTTAATTGGCCATGGTCATGAAAATGAACTCTTATATACCAAGAGGTTTGAGATTCAAATCCCAATGATTTACTAGTGTTTTCCAAAAAAACATACATAGAACCTAAAAATTATAGTGACAACAGTAGAAATTAACTCAATATTTCTACTCCCTATGTAACTTTCTATATACAATAGATGGTTCGATTTTTTTCTTATGAAAAAAAAAAAAAAAAAAAAACAAAACAAAACAAAACATTGATATGGGAATGTATTTTTTTATTATCATTTTTAACTTATAAAATAATGATTATATTAACTTATAAAATAATGATTATATTTTATTAAAAATATAATAGTCCCAAAAGCATTTTAATTGGCCATGGTCATGAGAATGAACTCTTATATACCAAGAGATTTGAGATTCAAATCCCTGTGATTTAATAGTGTTTTCCAAAAAACATATATAGAACCTAAAAATTATAATGACAACAGTAGAAATTAACTCAATATTTCTACTCCCTATCATGTTAGCACGAAACAGACCTAATTGTCCATTCCCATAATTGAAAAAAACAAAATACATAATAATTTATCCTTTTAAGTTTTAAATAATTTCTTTAATAATAAATAATAATTTTAAAGAGGACATTTATTTTATAAATTTAGATTTATGCATAGAAATGGTAAATATTAATTACTATTCACTCAATTAAGTAGTGTTTAAATGTTATTTTTTGGAAAGCCTTCCCTTCTAATTTGTTAAATTACAAGTTAATTTATTGAAATTATAGATTAATTTTTCCCATCCAAGAATCCTTGTGTTTTTGAAAATGTTAAATCTATATCTATATATATATAATCAAAATCCCTGTTTCAAATACAGAAATCATAATTTAACCACAAAATCCCAGTTTCAAAACTAGAAATCATGATTTTTCGCCATCCAATTTCTATTTTTTTCTTACATATATTACGGCGTCATCGCCCTAATCTTTTATCAATTGTTTGAGATGAATGTTGGATGTAAGTTGTTTGAAAATAGAAAGTGAGTGTTGTGCATGTGCCAAATGCACCTAGTCAACATTTCTAGGCCTCTTCCATTGTTATAAATGGAAAATTTCTTTGTGTATTTTAATATGTGAGTAAATACAAGATACTCTTTCATACATATGCCATTCTATTGGAGAAAAGTTTATTAACTCTTATGAATTTTCCACACTAATCTAAAGTTGTGTAGTACATCATTGTAGTATAGAGAAGTTCATTGACATAAGTTTATGATGTTGTCTAACTATTCTATGTTTTAATTTTTTTTTAGTTGAAATTGACAATAAGTCTTCACAAGATTATAATCTTTCATTAGTTAAATTGCGTTTTTGAATGAATAAATAAATTCAACTTCCCTCGAAAACCCTTCATTCCCTAAAAAAACCCTTCTAATTATTCTAAATGGAAAAGATACACATTCAATTATGAAAACAACACTCTTGGCATTCAACAACGCCAACTCAATGTCTGAAATCTGCACAAAACAACTTTTGAAAGCTACCCTTGTAAAGCCGAAGGCCATTCATTCATCACTGACTCATCATTTAGCAACCAAAAACTCTTAAAAATGACACTTAAAACTGCTCCCTTAATAATTAGCTTACTACTTTTCATTGTGTATATTTAATAATATTTTATTCATATGACATCCTTCATTCTGCACACTCTTTTTTCTTAGATACATCACAGCGTTGTTATCAATTCTTTGATATGAGTGTTGATCTATCTTTTTCTTACATATACGACGTACTTACGTCATAATTTGTGGCGGCGGAGGTTCGCGTTCGCGCGGCCTCCAATTTCTATTTATTTCTTACGTATATTACGGCGTCGTCGCCCTAATCTTTTATCAATTGCGTCGTCGCCCTAATCTTTTATCAATTGTTTGAGATGAATGTTGGATCTATCTTTCTCAAGTTGTTTGAAAATGGAAAGAAAGTGCTGTGCATGTGCCAAATGCACCTCGACGGCATTTCGGAGATGTAAGTCCACTGGATTGGCAAGTTTTTGATGCTATCACGTCACAAGACTTATAGCATTCAACTTTTGTGTATTTCTACGTACATGGAATGGAGAAAATCCGTATTCTCTTGCTGCAATTTTCAATTTGAAAAGAAACAAAGGGAAATAAAAAAAAATGAGAGTACATGGAATGGAGAAAATCCGGATTATCTGGCTGCAATTTTCAATTTGAAAAGATTCAAAGGGAAATAAAAAAAATGAGAGTACAACAAACTATGGAGAATAGATCAATGGAAGATTTGTGGATAAGGCATGCGAATATTTGGTAGATCAACACGTCACTATTTTCATATAATTAGGGTTTTAGTTTGAGATAAAATTGACCGATGAGTATATTAACAGTGACATGTTAATTTGATTAATGATGAATCTATTAAAAGTGAGATGTTAAGCCGCCAACTAGTCAAATGATGTTAATGCTGATAAGGCATTCGAATGTTTCCTTAATCAACACGTCAACCTTGGAATGAATGAATGTAAAATTATCGTTTTCAGGTTCAGGATAATAATTATGGCTAAAATAATGATTAACACTTGCTAGAATCTAAAAGATATTAATGATTAATCTCCACTAAAATAAAATAAAAAAATTAATGATTAATCTCCACTAAAACCTAAAAGATGTTAAGCTATCTACCGCTGAAAACATCACTGCTAAATGCATTATAAAGCGAGAGGTTAATGATTGTAAAGTAGCTAGAGGTGTAGTTTCGGACGATTCCTTTTACAACAAAACGAGCTGTATAGAGGTTATAGAATTTTTTAAAATAATAAAAAGGGAAGTTGATAAACGAAGTAAAACATATATATATACTTTCTTCATTAATCCTCTTTATTTCCACTTTGACGGTGACGTGAGGGGAGGGGAATTTACGAAAATAATGGATGAGCATTGATTATGTTTGTATGGCACATGCTCCTATTTTCTAAAGTCGCTATAATTTACAGGGCGATTACGTAATGGAGGTAATCAGAATCAGACATGAGACCATATAAATTCAGAAAACAATGATAAAATTTCCTATGGGCTCTATTTCATGTATAGGGTGCATTCTGTATTATCAATTTATTCAATTTTATATTTTAAAATAAATATTTTTTTAATTATAATTTTGATAGGTTAAAGATTATGTTTTAAATATTTTATTTATTTATTTTAACTTTTTATAATAAAATTTTGGATTTTATTAAATTATATAATTTTATAAACGATTAATATTTATATTTTATTTTCATAATATTTAAATATATAAATAATATTGTAAATTATTTAATTTATTTAAATTTAAAGAATATCCAATTTCTAATAATAAATATATGTATTGTGCTATTGAAATTTCCACCATAAATCTAAAAAATAATAGATAAAATACATCATTTAATAATTTATAAGGATAGATAAAATATATTAATTAAATTTTTAAATGTCTATGGATACTAAATAAATAGAATGGATTTTTCTCTTTTTTACTCCATAATTTTAATATTTTTTATTATTATATTAAATGAAAACTTAATATTATATATATATATATAATTTTAAAATTATAATAAATATGACGTCATTCAAAGGTTCTATTAATAAAATTTTATATGTGCACAAAGTTTAAAGCTGTCCTCCACTAAACTTTAACCTGACAATCTATTTTTGAAAAGGATTTAGGTGATACAAGGCTCTGAAAATGATCTATTCAATAATCTATTGACAAATTTAGGTAAAAAAATGGTACTATCACAAGCATTCAAACAGGATTAAGGCAACTCAAAGGGACCCGAGAGCAACTCTAAATTACAAAATTTAAAGTAACAACTCAATTTACCAGTTGCTAACGAATGTAATTACGTTGAAATTTCAGTCAAGTACATCGCACCCTGAACAAAAATGCGAAATGCATAGTTCAGCAATAATGTTGAGGTTATGAGGCTAAATACATTGCACCCAAGAAGAAAGCACCGTTTAATAACATTAAAATTTTAATCGTTGTACGTTGCATCATAACCAATAAGAACCCATCACTACTTACACGTCCACAATATATATATACTCTGCTTCCCACTAAAATTAACATGCCTTCAAATGATCCATTGTCACTGTGCTGATTGGTAGTTGTTTATGTTATATTTGGTTTTATTTTGGGAATAAATATTAACTAATACGTTATTGATTGGTTTGCTATTTTTCCATTTTATTTATTAATACTATATTATTTCTAGAAAATAAATAAATAAAATGTAAATGTAATAAATCATTTACTATCATCACATCAGGGATTCAAAAATGCCTGGCATAAACCACTGGTCTCATATCGGCTTCCTTGCAAAGAAACTGTGGAATATTTATTAAAATCAAAATAGTTTACAAGTATCACTAAGACTAAAAGACCAGAAATGTTCAATGGAGTTTTCAAAACGACCGTAACGTGAACTCTGCCATGTTGTCATGCGAAAACCAAATAAAACACGACGCTGTTAAAGTAGCTATTATTATATACATAGTGATTTAGTAATGGGCTGCCATGTCTAATCATATTATATTTCATGCCGAGATTGTTGGGTATTTTTTAATGGACAAATACCAAAAACCAAATAAAATTCACCACAGAGACAATGCTCTGTTTACTCTGTCCAGGATCTTTTGACAGGGATCCTCTTAAAACCAAAATGACTCACAAGACAGCATTACACAGTCACAAAGCATTTCCATTAATTAAAAACAAACATTCTGTTACATATTTCTTCCTCTGTTCTAAGAGGGAATCACAAAAGCTCTGCTGCACTCACAGATTTTCCACTGCTGTGGATTTTACAAAACAGCTCTGTGTTCTTCAATGGCAGAAATCAAAATATTACAGTTCCATTTCTATAACGCACTGCTGTGCAATTACAAAATAAAAAAAACACACGCTCTCGTGCGTAGCCACTCCACTCACTACTAAAAAAAATATCGCGCGCATGCACCTTATGTATAAACTACAACACACAAAACCATTTTAACATATGACGTGTATATAAAAAAAACGTATGACATATGGGACATATGCCCATAATAGAAATTAAAGACATGCCCATATCTATATTAAAAGCCTTCACCATAATATTAAAGCCCGCCACCAAACACACTACGACAAACATTAAAATCATAAATTCCTCCTACGGCGGTCAACGCAAACGAGACTTCCACTTCACTCAAAATCTGACTTGTCGGGGGCCCGTGCACCTTCCGGAGATCGACGGCGAAGGACATTCAACCAAATCGGACGGTGGAGAGGATATCGGAAGGCACTTAACTGCTGAGCTTTACCTTCCGATGGGTCAAAGTTGCCTACGTCAGGCAAGAGCCACGTGCCAGCACCAAATTGCATCGGAGCAGATAGTACGGAAACAGCTTTTCGTTTGATAGCGGTGCGATATGCCCTGGCCGGTTTGTGGTTTCATGCTGGCGGTTTTGGGCTGCGTACGTAGGGCGTTGAAATTACATTTTCAACACTCCCCTTTAATTTCAACTGCTGGGCATTCGGTCATACCCAAACACTTCCTCAAAAATTCAAAGCTTTTCTGATCCAGCGGCTTTGTCAAGATGTCCGCAACCTGTTCTTGAGTCCTGCAGTGTTCTAGGACAATTTCTCCATTGTTCACCAATTCTCTGATGTAGTGAAACCTTGTATCAATGTGCTTCGTTCTCTTGTGAAACACTGAATTCTTTGACAATGCAATAGCAGAGCTATTGTCACAAAATATCACTGTCGCTTTTGCATGCTCTTGGCCTAAGCTTCTCAACATTCTTCTCATCCACACTTCCTGACATGCTGCTGCTGTAGCTGCCACATATTCAGCCTCTGCTGTAGACAATGCTACAATGGACTGCTTCTTAGAAGCCCATGAAATGGCTCCTGAACCCATGTTAAAAACATAACCGGAAGTGCTCTTCCGATCATCTACACTTCCAGCCCAATCGCTGTCAGTGTATCCAACCAAATCTGAATGTTCTGAGGCATGATATAAAATTCCAAACATTTTGGTACCTTTCACATACCTCAAAATTCTCTTTGCTGCCTGCCAATGTGCCTCCTTCGGCCTCTCCATGAACCTGGAAATTAAACTAACAGCATACATTAAATCAGGCCTAGTTGCTGTTAAATACATAAGGCTGCCTACAATGCTTTTGTAAAGGCTAGGATCAAAATCCTTGCTGCTGTCCTCTCTGCTGAGCTTTAATCCCATTACTGTGGGAGTGATTGCTGCCTTGCATTCTTCCATCTTAAATCTGCCCAAAACTTGATTTACATATCTTGCTTGAGATATAAAAATTCCTTTTTCATTTTGATCTACTTCTATGCCTAAGAAGTATCTCAACAAACCCATGTCAGTCATTTCAAATTCATTCTTCATGACTGATTTAAAATTCTCAATAAGATAAATATCATTTCCAGTGAAAATAACATCATCTACATACAAGACAACAATTAAAATTTTACCATCCTTTTCCTTGATGTAGACTGTGGGTTCTCCTTCACATTTGTCAAATTCATTATCCAATAGATATGAGTCTATCCTGCTGTACCATGCTCTTGGCGCTTGCTTCAGCCCATAAAGAGCTTTCTTCAACTTGCACACTTTGTGCTCTTCACCTTTCTTCTCATATCCGAGAGGCTGTTCCACATAGACCTCTTCCATTAACACTCCATTTAGGAATGCTGATTTCACATCCATTTGGTAGACTTTCCATTTGTTTTGTGCTGCTATGGACAGCACTGCTCTCACGGTTTCCATCCTTGCAACCGGTGCGAAAGTCTCCTCATAATCTCTCCCATACTGCTGCTTGTAGCCTTTAACAACCAGCCTTGCTTTATGCCTTTCTATCTTGCCTTCAGCATTGCTCTTGGTCTTATAAACCCATTTCACACCAATGACTTCTTTGCCTTTTGGTAACTCAACCAAATCCCATGTTTTGTTTCTCTCTATGGCATTCATCTCCTCATCCATAGCTTCTATCCATTTCCTATCTTTGATTGCATCCTCGAAATGAATAGGATCATCAACATGACAATACAAGGCAAATAAGGAATTCATTCCTTCATTATAAATGTCACTTAGATTTCTAAATTTCTTACCTCTTTCACTTGGTGTGCAAGTGCTTGAAGATGCACTTGAATTTCCTCCTTGTGGTGTACTTGGAGAAGCACTCTCATTGATCCTCAATGGTGTACCTTGCTGTCCTTGTGTTGGCGCTGCTGTTTGGGGATTCATTTCAGCCACTTCCTCTTCATCTTCATCGTGAGACAAACAGTTTTTGACATTCACTGTTTTCTCTATGCTTCCATCCCAAGCTTCCTCCTCAATGAATTGAACATCCCTGCTGACAAAGAACTTCTTGGTAGATGGAATGTACAGCCTGTAGGCTTTGGATTCATCACTGTATCCAATGAAGATGCATTTCTCCCCTTTGCTGTCCAACTTCCTCCTTAGCTGATCTGGTATGTGTGCATAGGCCACACACCCAAAAACTCTCATGTGGGTGACTCCTTGCTTTCTCCCACTCCATGCCTCTTCTGGCACCTTGTTCATCACTGCTTTTGTAGGACACCTGTTCAATATATAAACTGCACAATGTACAGCTTCAGCCCAATACTCATTTGGCAAATGCTTTGCCTTCAACATGCTCCTTGCCATATCCATGATGGTCCTGTTCTTCCTTTCAGCAACTCCATTTTGCTGTGGGGTGTACCGAGTTGTAAACTGTTTATGAATTCCATTTTCTCTACAAAATCTTAGGAATTCCTTGGAGATATACTCACCTCCTCTATCAGTTCTCAATACTTTTATGTGCAGCCCGCTTTGGTTCTCCACAAGTGCTTTGAAATTTTGGAATTTCTCAAACACTTCACTTTTGTTTTTAAGGAAATATATCCAAGTCTTTCTTGTACAGTCATCAATGAATGTCAAGAAATATAGGCTGCCAGCTAATGATGGAGCTTGCATTGGCCCACACAAATCTGAGTGGATGATTTCTAAGGGTGCTTTTGCCCTTATGCTCTTCCCTGATGGAAAACTTTCTCTATGTTGTTTTCCCAAAATGCAGCCTTCACATAGGCTGTCCGGTTTCTCTATCAATGGTAATCCCTTTACCATTCCTTTCCTACTCAACAAATTTAGGCCTCCAAAATTTAGATGACCAAATCTCAAGTGCCACAACCAATTCTCATCCTTTGGCACGCTTTGGAAAGCCTCTTGGGTAACTGCTGCAATTTCATTTTTGTTTTTCAAATCTGCCCTGATCCTCAAGGGGAACATCCTGTTCCTTGTCATCTTCACTTCAGCAATGCATCTTTTGCTGGGTGGTATATCCATGATGGTGCATACATCATTTTTAAAGAAAACATTGTACCCCTTATGGACAAGCTGTCCAACACTCAAGAGGTTACATCTCATTCCGGGGACATAGTATACATCTGCTATGGTTTTCTTTTCTCCTTGCTTTGAAAGTATTTTTATTTCTCCTTTTCCCATAACAGACACTTTACTATCAGTTCCTAGTGTGACTTCTGATTTCACATTTTTATCTAGGGCAGAAAAGAAGGCTATGTTTCCGGTCATATGGTTGCTGCAACCTGAGTCTAAAAACCATATGTCCTCACTATGTGTTTCAGCCATGTTACAAGCTAATAGGACATTTTCTTGACTGTTGTTTTCTCTTGTAACATTTGCATTTTGTCTGCTGTTCATATCATGTTGTTTCTTTCTACAATCACTAGCATAATGTCCATACTTTTTGCAATAATAGCATTGAACATTAGATTTATCATACCTTTGTCCTTGAGCATGATGTTGATCTCTTTGTTGGCTGTTGCCTTGACCTTGGTTCTGATTTGGATTGCTGCCTCTTCCTTGTGCATTTGATGAGCTGTTCCTTCCTCCTCTGTTCTGGCTTCTGCCTCTTCCTCTTCTGTTTCCTCTTCCTTGACCTCTTCCTCTTCCAAAGGACATCTGGGTCTTGAAGGCTTGCTCTAGAGATGAGTTTTCATTCCTACTCAACCTCTGCTCATGTGTTATCAGTGATGCATGTAGCTCATCAACTGAATATTTTGAGAGATCCTTTGTCTCTTCAATGGTTGTGACTATGGCATCGAACCTTGAGGGTAAGACTCTCAATATTTTCTCCACTATTCTTCTATCTTCAATTGTTTCTCCATGAGTTCTCATTTGTGTGACTACTCCAATCATATGAGTGAAGAATGAGTCAATGTTATCTGACTCCTTCATGTTCAAGTTTTCAAAATCCTTTCTCAGCATTTGCAATTTTGCTGTCTTCACTCTCTCCATGCCTTGATAGGCTGTCTTGAGAGTTTGCCATGCTTCATGTGATGTTGTAGCTGCTGCTATCCTTGGGAATATACTCTGGTCCACTCCTTGATACAACAAGACAATGGCCTTTGCATCCTTCTTCCTATTGAGCTTCAACTGATCCTTCTCTCCCTGAGTTAATGCATTGAACTCAGTTTCATCTGCTGGTTCCTCAAACCCATATTCTACTAGTTCCCATATATCTTGAGCGATGAACAAAGCTCTCATGGTTATAGACCAGTAGTCATAGTTCTTCCCATTAAAGTGTGGGAGCTGGGTGTTGAACATACCCATGCTTGTGCTTGCCATTCCTTGCATCTTGAACTATGGTTTTAAATCCTTGACTGTGTTTTTTTTAAAACTGACTGTCTTCAGCAATAACAAGAGAAATGCTTTTGGGGAATACCTGAATCCTTCGCTGTCTGAGTCTTCTATCTGCCTGAGAGGTTTTGCTGCAGCTACAAACCTTCTCCCTTCAGCTTCTTTAACTTCTTTAAAGAGCCTGGGCCTGCTCTGATACCAATGTTGGGTATTTTTTAATGGACAAATACCAAAAACCAAATAAAATTCACCACAGAGACAATGCTCTGTTTACTCTGTCCAGGATCTTTTGACAGGGATCCTCTTAAAACCAAAATGACTCACAAGACAGCATTACACAGTCACAAAGCATTTCCATTAATTAAAAACAAACATTCTGTTACATATTTCTTCCTCTGTTCTAAGAGGGAATCACAAAAGCTCTGCTGCACTCACAGATTTTCCACTGCTGTGGATTTTACAAAACAGCTCTGTGTTCTTCAATGGCAAAAATCAAAATATTACAGTTCCATTTCTATAACGCACTGCTGTGCAATTACAAAATAAAAAAAACACACGCTCTCGTGCGTAGCCACTCCACTCACTACTAAAAAAAAATATCGCGCGCATGCACCTTATGTATAAACTACAACACACAAAACCATTTTAACATATGACGTGTATATAAAAAAACGTATGACATATGGGACATATGCCCATAATAGAAATTAAAGACATGCCCATATCTATATTAAAAGCCTTCACCATAATATTAAAGCCCGCCACCAAACACACTACGACAAACATTAAAATCATAAATTCCTCCTACGGCGGTCAACGCAAACGAGACTTCCACTTCACTCAAAATCTGACTTGTCGGGGGCCCGTGCACCTTCCGGAGATCGACGGCGAAGGACATTCAACCAAATCGGACGGTGGAGAGGATATCGAAAGGCACTTAACTGCTGAGCTTTACCTTCCGATGGGTCAAAGTTGCCTACGTCAGGCAAGAGCCACGTGCCAGCACCAAATTGCATCGGAGCAGATAGTACGGAAACAGCTTTTCGTTTGATAGCGGTGCGATATGCCCTGGCCGGTTTGTGGTTTCATGCTGGCGGTTTTGGGCTGCGTACGTAGGGCGTTGAAATTACATTTTCAACAGAGATATCTGACTTTAAACTACGAGATGACCCCACGGGCTTTGAATGAACAAATTTAACATTACGATTTCCCACCGCCACTCCCTCGAAGCCCTTCTCGATCACCTATAAATATGAGACCTATGAAATCATTTCATACCAACGCGGTATCTCTTTCCTGCAAACATGGACGTTCAATTCATTTCCAAGCTATTCCTGCTTTTCATTGCTGGCAGCATTTGTGCTGCAAATCCATCAGTTGCCTCATACTATAAATCCCCACCTCCGAAACCATACCCTTACAAATCACCTCCTCCTCCATCCCACATTCCATCTCCAGTACATTATAAGCCGCCCCCTGCACCCACACCCGTTCCCAAGCCCCCAGTAGTGGAGAAACCGCCGCCCGTGCATAGCAAGCCTCCTCCTAAGGAGGTGCCAGTTTCTCCTCCATACAAGTACAAATCTCCACCTCCTCCCAAACCAACTCCTGCTCCATATGCCAAGCCACCACCAGTCCACAAGCCCCTACCTCCTCCTTCACCACCAAAATCATGGCCAACTCCTCTTCCTCCCCACCATGAACACCATGAGCACCACGAGCACCATGAACACCATAAACCTTCTCCAGTGACCAAACCACCAAAAGCTGCTCCAACCCCACCAGCAAAACCATACGGATACAAATCTCCTCCTCCCCCAACCCATGTCATAAGTCCTGCTCACCCCAAACCAGTACCTACCTTCCCGCTTCCCCATCCCAAACCACCAGTCTATCCCTCACCACCTGCACATCACTACTCTTACAAATCTCCTCCTCCTCCTCCGTATTAGTTTCTATGATGCAACTTCGGAATTACATTCGGCTATTAATGTAAGAAGGTTACTGGAAATGAAATGCCAGCAGCAGTTTACTTTTTGGTTTGTCTTGTTTAAATGATGGATCATATTCTTCAAAAATCTGTTTATGATATTTAATAGGGACCTAATTTGTCATCAATGTTATGCTTTATCAGTCTCATTCTTGTGTTCCCTTTATTTGCAGTAAAGTACATCATTTGCATTGGTCTTTTCTATCAGGAAAACAAGTCCACTGATTACCAGGAACATACATATTGCAGGTCCGATGTATGCTATTTAAAGTGAAGACTTCTGCAAGAGAAGAGGCTGGAGATAATGTTCTTGATGTGTAGTAACGCATAAGCTAGCTTAGTGCAAAATTAATGGATAGACAGAACAACCAGATGATATGAATGTTCTGAATTCTGCTATGATTGTACTAGCTGTTACATTATAATGATAATAATAAAGGCGAGTAATGTTGTGCTATTTCGTTTGTTTGGTAACCTGAAAACAATCCTGGTGTAAAGCCTTAAAGAAGTTATGTTTAACAAGTGCTTATGTCATTTGTCTACGTCAATCTGTTGTCATCTCATATCCAAAATACGTTTATCAAATGGCATATAATTTGGCAGATCCGAGTTTATTAGGGAGGCAGAACGTGTTTTGTTTTAATTAATCATAACTAAACGCATATTATACAAATATTTTCACATTGCTCCATTAGGTCATGAGAATGGATCGATATTTTTTTTTAATTTTTCAATTATTTTTAAATCTAATTTTAATAACCTTTCAATCGACAAGTCTATTCCACATTTAAAAATAATTATTCAACATTTAAAAATAATTATCGGCAACGATGGATTCATGACATTTTATCCTTTAGGTAACAGTTTACCCCTTAGGGAAGTTTGACGATGACAAGGACTATTTATTGTTTTCTCTTTGTTGTATAGTTAACTGATCAATTGGATTTGGATGTTGTTTGTCCTGTTATCTTATTGCCCATTACCATAATGGTATTAATTGATTAATTGGATTTGGATGTTGTTGTCTTGTTATCTTATTGTCCATTACCATGATGGATGGTATTTCGTTTTTTTTAATGGTATTTGGTTTTTTTAAGAGTTTGTGGTGATAGTGTTAATAAAATTTTGGAGAGTTCTTCTGCTATGATTTGATCATCTTTTGTAGTGATAACAAATTAAGTGGAAAAATTGCATTGTATAATTTGGTTTTTTCCAAACGAAGTTTATGAGTTTGGTATACTTTCTATTTTGACATATATATTCATCATTGATATTTTGACATTCACTGTATACATTTATTATTGATTTTGTATTTGTTGATTGTGGTAGTCTATGTTTGAAGCCTTTATTTTGGTTCTTTACCAACATGTATCTCAAGAATTTATGAAGTAATTGTTAAAATTTGTCTTTCTTATGGTGTTTTCTACTTATCTTGGCTTTCATCTTCACATTTTTAGTCCTTCCATTTAATGGATCATTTTGAGGTCTACCCTTCCATGTTTACATGAGTAGTGTCATCTTTCTCCATTTAGGTTTTTCTTTGTGTTTACTTCTAACTTTTTAGTTAATGGGGGTGTTATTGTTAGTATTATCTAATGTTTATTTTCTAGATGTGTCAACTATTGTGAGTTCATGTAGGGGTTCTCATTGTTATAGTTATCTTTAGTTTACTCTAGGTCTCTTCCATTGTTATAAATGGAAGTCTTTTTTGTGTATTTTACAATGTGAGTAATACAAGATACTCTTTCATCCAAGTCTTGTATATGCCACTCCATTAGAGGAAAGTTCATCAAATATTTATGAATCTAACTCTAGGCCTCTTCCATTGTTATAAATGGAAAACTTCTTTGTGTATTTCAATATGTGAGTAAATACAAGATACTCTTTCATCCATATTTCAATATGTGAGTAAATACAAGATACTCTTTCATCCATATGCCACTCCATTAGAGAAAAGTTCATTAACTGTTATGAATTTTCCACACTAACCTAAAGTTGTGTAGTACATCATTGTGGTATGGAGAAGTTCATTGACATAAGTCTACGACGTTGTCTAACTATTCTATGTTTTAATTTTTTTTAGTTGGAATTGACAATTCAAGTCTTCACAAGATTATAATCTTTCATTGGTTAAATTGTGTTTTTGAATGCATAAATGGATTCAACTTCCCTCAAAAACCCTTCATTCACTCAAATTTTGTAAACTAAATAATTAGAAAATGCAAATTGCACAAATCCTTGCCAAATTTTCAAAAAATTGATTGAAAAATATGCCAAAAAAATAAAGAAATTAAAATGCATGTAAATTTAAAAAAAATTTACCTGAGAAATTCATCCCTAACGCAACTTGTCTAACAAAAATTATAAATGTATATTCTATTGCAAGAAAAATTGATAATCAACACAATATATAGATTACATAATTTTTAATATAAATTAAAGATAAATATTTATTTATATAATTTTAAATATTTTATATATTAAAATATTTCACTCTCCACTCTAATATCGTAGAGATGTTGTATAGTAATTATATAAATATTTGACTTTTTTAAATAAAATTAAAACAACAAATAAATATAATTATTAATAAAATATTTTGACTAAATCATATCATATAAAATTAAAAATAAAACCTAACATAAAATTATTAATAATATTTATAATTATAATAATAATTAAAAGCAATTTAAATTCCTCTTAAATTGATAATCTACTCAGCAAAAAAAATCAAATTTCAAAATATATATACACTGGACTACTTGGCAGCCCTTCTATAGTGAGACATTGGAAAGCAAAGTCGTGGGGAAGTTTGGTACACAAATTATCATTCGAGTAATCTCGCATCGGTCATGGGTTTTGTTACATCACACGTCTATTGCAAAATGGAGATACAATATATGTTCGAGTAAAAACTTCAACAAAACACGACAAATTAATTCGGCTCCATGAAGAATATATAAAGGCGGACAAAAGTTTGGTCGACACATTCCACAAGATTTGAGTCAATTTCAGGAGAATTGAGAAGTGACCGGCAATCCAGTATACCATTTAGCAATGAACATAATTATGCGGAAACTGTGGTCTCTGTAAATATAATACGATATTGCAACTCTCAATGAACTCATCCTGCTTACTATATACTTTGCCAGGACCCAGAGCAACTATCAATTACAGATTTTAGAAGTAACAAGCAACTCAACTTACTATTTAGTAATAATGAATGTAATAGGGTTTAAATTTCAATCCAAGTACATCGCGCAGGAGGAAAATTGTGAAATGAATAGTGCAGCAATAATGCTCAGATTTCGGGCTAAATACATTGCACCCAAGAGGAATGAACAGTTTAGTACGTTGCACCATAAGCAATACGGACCCACCAATACTTCCACGTCCACACAATATACTTTGCTTTTCACTAAAAAAGGGTCTTCAAATGATCTCGATCCCATCATAATTTTGTCGTTTATTTGATTATTTGCGGTATATGCCAAGTATGACTTAATAAGCTCATAATTGGTTTATATTTTTCCTTTTCATCGATTAAAAATCATATTATCTGGATTAAATAAATAAATAAAAATTGCGTTTTAATTAAAGGGTTTAATATTTATTATTATTATTATATTTTAGTTTTGTTTTTGCGTTGGTATTAATGTGTTTTTACCAAAAATTATGGTATTTTATTTATAGTTTAATTTTAGGAATTCAATTTTTATTATTTTTTTTATTATTTAAAATTATTTATTTTTAGGGTGATTGATTTTTCATGAATTATAATGTTTTTACAATATTTTCAATTTAAGATGACTTATTATTATATTAAAAACATATTTTAATAAATTTAATTAAAATATATATATATATATATATAAAAACATACGCACAAATATATGTATGTTAATATAAATAATATTAATTAATTATAATTCTTAATTTTAAGTAATGACATTTAACAATACAATATTTTATTAATTGTTTTATTTTTATGATAACATTTTTATTGTTATTATGTTTTTATTTAATTAAATTATATTTAAACTAAACTACCTTTACCAGATATTATATAGCCCTTATTTAATAATAATATCTAATATTTGGAACAACATAATTAATAGTTTGTTTAATAAATTTTCATATATTATTCAAATTGACTGATATCCTATTTCAATTACAAAATGCATCTTAATAATCATTTTAATACTAAAATTTTAAAAATAAAATTTATATCAACGATCAATTTCAACAACTCACACGATACATATCTTCGATGCAAATCATTATATCTACAAAATTAATAGACACAGGTCTCACCGCCATTTTTTATATTTATACCATTATTGTACAGGAAAAAAAATAACTGTATAAACACCAAGTTAACAGAATATCAATAATTCAAACAATGCCTATTATAAACCACCGGTCTCATCTCGGTTTCCTTGAGAACATGGGTTTCACTTGCGGCTATCAAACTGCAATTCATGTGTTCTATATAGTTATTTGACTTCCAAAACACCCAGTAAAAGAGATGGAAAAGGAAAATCGAACAGAAACAAATTTCTGTAGTATTATTAAAATCAACATAGATGTGTTGGAAAACAATGATAATTCTAACTACTGTCATTAATGTAGTAGTTGAATATCTCTAGAGAATTCAGTAGGTAGCTTTTTTTAGAATTCTGCAGTCACATTGACAAATGGATAAGTTTCTTGAAGAAGCCATCATCCCACCGAACTCCAGAAAGATCTCTGCTATGTATAAATACCTATTCACCATCAAATAAAAGCGAGTGTTTTGAATTCTGTGTTTTGATGCATGATCTATGATTTGGTATCAGAGCAGGTGTGAGGTTGAGTTGTGAAGCGCTATGAGACAACTCAGTGAGTACTGGTAAAGAGCCATGAACAACTCAGTGAGTGCTGATAAAGAGCAGTGAGCGTAGGCGACAGAGTTCTGTTTTCTGGTATGTGTGAATATTGGTGAGGCTGCTTTGTGCTGGTTGGCCGTCAGATTGGTCCGTTGGATAAAGAACTGGAAACTGCAGACTGTGTGTAAGTTTTTTTTGCTGCCATAAAATCTTTTGCTGCCGTAATGTTGCGGGTGTTTTTCTGTTTTGATGTTAAGAAAACATTAAAGGAAGCAAGGTGTTGAACGGTGATTGTCTCAGACCTTGAGGGGCACGCTGTGGGTGATATTCCTGGAGTTGGGTAATATTCCTGGAGTGAGAAGGCAGTGGGTGATATTCCTGGAGTGAGAAGGCAGTTACAATTCTGGATATTTTTTTTCCTTCTTGAATTTTTGAATCGAGGTTTTACATTTTTTTCTTATTTTGTATCAAGTTTGGATAACAATTTTTTATATTTGGCAGCTATTTAAGAATTCAGGGCTGAGCAAAAAGAAGTCAGGTCCCTAAGATTCGAAAGTTATGGTGCAGGCTTTTGAATCTGTTACCAGCAAATGCGATGAGAATAATATATTTTATAGTTAGAGAGTAGCCTGCTGATAGGGGAGACCAGAGATATGTCAGCATGTATGCTATGATGTTATGATGTTGTATGGTGTTTGGAATGTTGTTATATTAATAACATAAATATTTGTTCTGTGTTAAAAAAAGAAAAAGAAAAAAAGAGAGAGAAAGTGTTATTATTGGTGATATTAAAAAAAGAAAAGAGAAGGTTGTTATTATTGATTAAGGAAATTAATTATTAGAGTCGTGAAAAAGTTTTATCTTGGTGGAAAAGGATTTATAAGCTTATTTGACAATGGCTAATATATTGGCAGAATCTTATTTATTTGAATCTAACAAGTTAGATGGTGAAAATTATGCAAATTGGAAGTTTAAGTTGAAAACTTTGATGGAAGGCAACAATACATGGGCAATTGTGTCTGGAGCTGAAGTTAAGCTAGTGTCCCCTCAAGCCACAGATGCTGCAATTCAAGATTGGGAGCGACGGGAAAACAAAGTAAAGGTGCATCTGCGGATGACGGTTAAGGACAACATTATTCCACATAGTAGAGAGTGCAAAGCATCCAAGGAGACATGTGACACTCTCAAAAATTTGTATGAAACAAAGACTACAAATCGAATATTGTATTTAAAAAGTAAGCTTCTTTCAATTAAGATGGAAGAAAATGAAAGTGTTAGTGATTTCATTTCTAGAATTAAAGATCTAAAGGATAAACTAAGTGACATTGGTGAATCAGTATCTAGTACAGACTTGGTCACTGTGACATTAAGTGGAATGCTTGATGAATATCAAATGTTTATAACGGGTCTTTCAACTAAAGAGAAGGCTCCTACTTTTGATCAGTTGGCAGGTATACTTATGCAGAAAGAAGAGTGGAGAAGAAGCATTAAACAGAAATCTCCTAATTCAGATTTGGCATTAATGGCCAAAAGGAAGCAGTGCTTCAAAGGTAAACAGTGGGAGAAAAATAAAGGCAAAAAGCCACAAGTAAAATCATTTCAAGGTACCCCTTTACCAAGGACAAATGCCAAATCAAGTAGAGATGATGTGTGTTATTACTGTGGAAAACCTGGTCATTTTGCTAAGAATTGCATAAAAAGGAGGTCTAATCAATTTAAATAAAGAAGGCATTCAGGAAATTATTTTGATAGAGCTGAAGCAATTAGTCAAGATGTTAGCAATCTTAAATTGTTTGTGTTCAATGCTGCTTTATCAGCAGAAACTGATGATGATAATGCTTGGTTTATAGATTCTAGTGCATCAATCCATATGTCATGCAAAAGAGATTGGTTTGATACTTATCATGAGATTGATAATGGTGGACACATCTATTTAGGAGATAATAGATCACATGAAATTAAAGGATATGGTAATATAAGTGTTATGATGCCTAATGGACAAGAAAAACAAATTCAAAATGTGGTGTATGTTCCAGGATTAAAGAAGAACTTAATTTCAGTATCGACTATCACAGATCAACATTTAAAAGTTGAATTTGTGAAATCACATTGCCTAGTAAGGATGTGCAGGACAACTACAAGGTTGTTGCAAAAGGAATGAGAGTTGGAGGCTTATACAAGTTGGATGTAATGAAGAATGGGCATCAAGCTTTGGCATCAACAGGCATGTCAACTATAGAACTTTGCAATCAAAGGTATGGACACTTAAATCATAATGACCTAATGTTACTACAAAATGGTAGAAGGTCTTCCAATTATAAAGGGTGAACACTAGTGCATACTGATGTATGTGGTCCAATGCAAACTAAGTCACTTGGTGGAGCGTATTACTTTCTTATATTTATTGATAATAGCACTATATACACCTGGGTATACTTTATAAGGAACAAAAGTGATGTGTTTGAATAGTTTAAAGAATTCAAGAATATGGTTGAAAAGCAAACAGGAAAGAACATTAAAATTCTTCGATCAAATAAAGGTGGTGAATACACTTCAGGAGCTTTTATCAAATATTGCAAACAAAATGGAATTATGCAACAATTTACAGTACTACATACACCTCAACAAAATGGAGTAGCTGAAAGAAAAAATAGAACATTAGTTGAATGTGCTCGAAGTATGTTAAAAAGTAAAGGACTTACTAATAGTTTTTGGGCTGAAGCCATTAATACAAATGTATATCTTAAAATAGAAGCCCTACTAAATATCTTGAGCACAAAACACCATTTGAAGCACTGTATGGTTTTAAACCTAAAGTTAATCATTTAAGGATATTTGGATGCAAGGCCTTTGCTCATATTCCGAAAGAAGATAGGAGAAAGTTAGATGCCAAAGCCATCAAATGTATCCTTATTGGATATTGCACTGATCAAAAAGCATATAAAATGTATGATCCAAGTACTCACAAGGTCTTTGCAAGTAGAGATGTTATATTTCATGAGCATGTAAATAACCAAATAAAAAAAGATGAACATAATACATGGTAGTCTTCTTATGAAATCTTTAAGGAAGAAGAAGAAGTTGTGGAATCAACTCAAGAACCAGAACACAAGGACATTCCAAAAGACACATCAAGGAATGAAAGTCCACAAAGAAGTGATGAAGGCACTCCACAGAGAAGAAAAGGAGAAGGTACTCCACAAAATAATGAACCTCTAAGAAGGTCAACACGATAGATTCAAGCCCCCATCAAGTATAAAGATTATGCTTTAATGTCTCAAGTAATGACTGTTTTTGAGCCCTTAAATTATGAACAAGCCAAAAATCATAAAGAATGGATGGAAGCTATGAAAGAAGAGTATGACTCTATAATGAAAAATGAAACTTTGGAATTAATAGAATTACCTGAAAATAAAGTCCCTATAGGATCAAAATGGTTGTACAAAACAAAATTTAATGCAGATGGTAGCATAAACAAGTATAAGGCAAGATTGGTTGCAAAAGGTTATTCATGAAAAGAAGGTATAGATTATGAAGATACCTTTGCTCCGGTTGCAAAAATGAATACAATCAGAATAATGATAGCATTCGCAACTAAATATGATTGGAAGCTACATCAATTAGATGTAAAGTCAGCTTTTCTAAATGGTGACTTAAAAGAAGAGATTTATCTTGTTCAACCAGAAGGAATTGTAAAGAAGGGTCAAGAACATTTTGTATGCAAGTTAAAAAAGGCCTTATATGGACTAAAAAACAGGCTCCCAGATATTGGTATGAGAAAATCGACAAATTCTTCTTTCAACAAGGATTTAAAAAGAGTAAAAATGATCCTAATTTGTATGTCAAGACAGATAGAAATGGTGATATAGTATTACTTTTTATATATGTTGATGATCTAATAATAACAGGGAGTGCTGATAAATTAATTACAGATATAAAAATGAAGTTATCACAGGAATTTGAGATGAAGGATCTTGGTGAGATGCACTATTGTCTAGGTCTTGAAGTATGGAGAAATGATGGAAGAACCTTAATCACACAAAGCAAATATACAAATGAAGTACTAAAAATATTTCATATGAATGGATGTAAAGCAGTGAGTACTCCATTGGAACAAAATATCAAATTAAGAAGTGATGATGGAACAAAAGAGGTGAATGGAACATTGTATCGACAATTAGTGGGAAGTCTGAATTATCTCACTACCACTAGACCAGACATTGCTTATGCAGTAAGCATACTTAGTCAATTCATGGCTAAGCCTCATGAAATCCATTGGATAGCTACAAAAAGGGTCCTTCAATATTTAAAGGGAACTATCAATTTTGGTATTGAATATACTAATGCTTGTAATGTTGAATTGACAAGTCATTCTGATTCTGACTGGGCTGGAAATCCAGATGACAAGAAATCCACCACTGGATACGTCTTCAACATAGGATAGAGAGCTATATCATGGAGCAGTAAGAAACAAGCAACAATTTCCTTGTCATCAATTAAAGCAGAATATAAAGCATTATGTAGTGGCACCTGTGAAGCTATATGGCTCAGAAGAATACTTGAAGATGTTGGTGAAGGTCAACAAAAATCTACAGTGATCAGATGTGACAATCAAAGCACCATTAAACTGGGGAACAATCATGTATGTCATGCAAGGTCAAAGCATATAGACACACAATATCATTTTGTAAGAGAAAAGGTCCAATCAAAAGAAATTTCTCTAATGTACTGTAATACAAATGAGAATGTAGCTGACATATTCACTAAGCCTCTTGGGAAGGAAAATTTTTTTGTAGAAGTAAGTTATGTGTTGTAGAAAATTACGATTATATTGTAAGCCTAGCTGAGACTTAGACCAGCAGGCATGACAATTAAGAGTATATTGTCTTGTATATTGTGCTATAGTATATGGTTGGAATTAAGGGGGAGTGTTGGAAAACAATGATAATTCCAACCACTGCCATTAATGCAGTAGCTGGACACCTCTAGAGAATTCAGCAGGTAGCTTCTTCTATAATTTGGCGGTCACATTGACAAATGGACAAGATTCTTGGAGAACCCACCACCCCACCGAACTCCAGAAAGATATCTGCTATGTATAAATACCTGTTCAGTCATCAAATGGAGACAAGTTCTAAGTTCTGTTCATGTGTTAAACTGTGTGTGCTCTTTGATTAGTTTAATGTTATGCTTGATCTAGTCTCATTCTTGGCATCCCTTTATTTGCAGTAAAGTACATCATTTGCTTTGGCCTTTTCTATCAGAAAAACCAGTCCACTAATTACCAGGAACATACATATTGCAGGTCTGCTATTTAAAGTGAAGACTTCTGGAAGAGAAGAGGCTGGAGATAATGTTGTTGATGTGCAGTAACGCATAAGCTAGCTTAGTGCAAAAGTAATGATTGTACTAGCTATGAAGAATTCTGCTATGAATATTCTGAATTCTGTTATGATTGTACTAGCTGTTACATTATAATGACAATACTAAAGGCGAGTAATGTTGTGCTATATTTCGTTTGTTTAGTAACCCGAAAACAATCCTAGCGTAAAGCCTTAAAGCAGTTATGTTTTATGTCATTTGTCTACATAGCAGCTCCAAATAAAAAATATCCACTCTCAATCTGTCTTGTTGAGAACATAGATGGCATATATTATTCCTGGTAAGTACCCTAATAGAGTCAGCCGTAGACATAGCCAGAATTCAGCATGGCACTCGTATTTGAAGAAAACTCCCCGAGGAGGCAGAATTATGGCCAGCAAGATGTCTATGAAAGTTGCAGTGCCCTCCCTCATGATGATGAAATAAACTTGTACTGTGAATCTAATAGTCAAAATACACCCAAACAAACCACAGATCCACTGTGAATCTAATAGTCAGGATACACTGAAACAAACCACAGATCCAATCCCACTCTAAAGAAATTTTCTATTGAAATTTCCCGATAGTGTGTCTACGTAGCAGTTGCAACTACAAAATAGTCTGTTATCATCTCATATCCAAAATACGTTGATCAAATGGCATATAATTTGGCGGATCCGAGTTTCATGATGCAGGCAGAAAGTGATTTTATTGAATCATAACTAAACGCATCTTATGCAAATATTTACAGAATTTTGTTCACATTCCACCATTAGGTCATGACAATGGATTCATTTTTTTTTTTAATTTATCAACTATTTCTAGACGTAATTTTATTTTATTTTATTTTATACCATTTATTTTAGTATAATTTTAATATACAAATCTATTCAACATTAAAAATAATTATTGGTATGGATGGATTCATGACATTTTATCCTTTGGCTGAAAGTTTACCCAAGGAAGTTCAATGATAGTTTACATCGGGGAAGTTTACATAGAATATTTATTCTTTTCTCTTTTTTTATCAGTCAATTGATCAATTGGATGTTGTTGTCTTCTTATCTAGAATATTTATTGTTTATTTTTGTATGAATTTTGATGGTGATAGTGTTTAAAGTTCTTTGGGATTTTTTTGCCATGCATTGATCATCTCCGGGATTCTTTTGCCATGTATTAATCATCTTAACAAATTAAGGGGGAAAATTGTACTATGTAATTTGGTTTCTTTCCAGTTAAGTGTATGCATTTGATATATTTTGAATCTTGACATTTAATGTATATATTTATTATTGATTGATGGTAGTTGGTTATGTTTGAAGTTTTTGTTTTGGTTTTTATTGATTGATTGATTGTGGTTGGTTATGTTTGAAGTTTTTGTTTTGGTTTTTATTGGTTGATTGTGGTTGGATATGTTTGAAGTTTTGTTTTGGTTCTTTACCAACAAGGATTTGAAGCATTTATGAATTAATAAGTTTATCTTTCTTGTGAGTATGCAACATTTTCAACTTCAAAGTTTAACCAAGTTAACAGAGATTTTTTGGTTCTTATCTTCAAATATTTAGTACTTATAATTGAGTAGGGCTTCTATTATTACCATTTAGTGGAGGATTGTGAGGTCCATAATTTCATCTTCCATGTTTATCTGAGCCATCTTTCTCCATTTTTTGAGGATTTTTTTCCTATCTATTTTTCTCATTTTTTATCTTCTTATGAGAGTTTTTACTAGTGTATCTTTGCTAGAACCAAGTCTTCTTTTATGTTTACTTCCTAGGTTTGATTAAGAAAATGTTAGTATTGGTATTTTATAATGCTTCTTTTCAAGATGTGCCAATTGTTGTTAGTTATAAGCTAATATAGGGTTCTCATCTACTAGTTGTCATAGTTATATTTAGCTAACTCTCGGACTCTTCCATTTTTATAAATGAAAGACTTTTTTGTGTATTTCGCAATGTAAGTAATACAAGATTATCTTTCATCAAAGTCTTGTATATGCCACTCCATTAGAGGAAATTTAATCAATTTAACTCTAGGCATCTTCCATTGTTATAAATGGAAGACATCTTTGTGTATTTTACAATATGAGTAATACAAAATACTCATTCATCATAGTATTGTATATTTGACTCCATTAGAGGAAATTTCATCAAATATTTATGAATTTTCCACATTAACCTAATGTTATGTAGTACATCACTCTTGTAGAGAGAATTTCAATGGTGGTATTGTCTAACTATTCTATGTTTTATTTTTTTAGTTGGAATCTGACAATTCAATTCTTCACAAGATTGTAATTTTTTGTTGGTTTAATTGTGTTTTCTAATGCGTAAATAGATTCAACCTCCTTCAAAAAACCTTGGGTCATTCAAATTTTGTAGACTAAATGTCTCAAAAATCCAAATCTCACCAATCATTGCCAAATTTTATAAAAAAATTTGATTGAAAAATATGCTTATAAAAATAAAAATTATAAAAAAGAATATAGGCAAATCTATAAATTTTTGGAAAAAGGTCCATCCCTAACCCAGTTGGTCTAAAAAATTTTGTACATATAAATATATATTCTATGGGGAGGGAATTTGAAATGTACATTCTATTGTAGAGAAGTTGATCTTCAATACAATAGCTAGATTATATGATTTTCAATATAAATTAACAATAAATATTTAATTATAAATAATTTATGTATTAACATATTCATAATCAAATTAAAAATTATTTTAGATTTAATTATGTTGATTTTAGTATAGTGGAGATGTTGTAATTCAATGGTTTATAAATATTTGATCCAATCTAAATTAAATTAAAATTAAAAAAATAATTAATTAATCATGCTAATCCATTTATGCATTCAAAAATGCATTTTAAACAGAAAAAAATTGCATTCTTTCTTGAAATTGTTTTTCGGGATTCGTGTGAAAAAACCTATTCCGTCAACTACACCCTAAAAAAAAAAAAATCCAATTTAATTATATATATCTCCACATCCAAAACATTAAATATATTGTAATACTTCGCAACCCTTCTATAGTCACTACAACACAAAGGTGGGTTTTAAGACAATATTTGAGACACCTTTTGGTTAAATTATCTTAACTTGAGAGAAAATAAAAACTTGTATATTGTCTTAAATATTGTCTTTAAGCGGGTGTCTCAAATTATTGTCTTAAAACATTGTCTATATAAAATCAATATATAACACAAACATTATTTTCTCTTAAGAGACATTTCTTTCATTTTTGTCTCTTGGGAAACGATAGATAGGATTAAAAACATATTGTGTTTATAAAGACGATATGTCTATAATTCTAAATATCGTCTCTCTAAAGATAATAAAAAATTATATTTAAATACAATACAATACCACTTTTGTCTTTATAGAGACATATAAAACAATCAATCTAGAAAAATATTTCATTATTGAAATAAATGAATATAAAAAGTATTTAATTAAATAAACTACAATGTCATTGATTAATCCATGTTAGGGCACAGTGGAATCGAACCACTAACCTCATTCTTATAAGGCAGGTGCTCTTCCATTGAGATAGCACCCTTTAAAGAATTATGTGAGTTATAGTAATCATTGAAAGTGCATATATAGGTATTGATTTATAAAAGGAAGCTCGACAAATAATAGCATAATTGATGCAGAAGCATTCACCCCAAGTAAATCGTTGTATATTAATAGACATAGGGGGTCTTGTGTTTTAGGGAAGTTGGTTTCCCAAATGTTGAGTTAATGTAAATATTTAGGCCTTTGAGTGATTTTCAATGAGAATAGAAATTAATTAGACATATTTGTAAATGTTCTCGAAATATAGGAGAACATGAGAGGATTATGATTAGTTAGCAATTAATTTGAAGAATAGTTCCTCAACTGTAAAGGAACTACTGATAATGTATTGAAAAGGGAAAAAGAGGGAAGTTGAATAGGTTAGTTAGCCAGTTAGCCAGCAGGCCAACCAGAGCGAGAGTGTGGTTATAAGCCTTCGGGCAAGATAGGGAAAGATGCCACTGTAATCAGAAGATCAGGCTAGAGAGACAGAGTCTCGTTGTGTAATCAATTGTTAAATATGTTTATATAAAAAAGAACTCAATTATGAGTTCGAATGTGTGTTCAAGTGTTGAACAATGAGTGATGGATGAATTGTAATTCAATATGTGTGTGTGTGTGTGCAGGCAGGTCGAGGCGAATGCACAGAGAGGAAGAGAGTGAGACAGAGGCTTGTAACGGGCTGTTAATCCATTTGAAGGATCGAAGCAATGCTCTAGAATGATAGTGATTTGAAAATCCATAGAGTGAAGCCCAAGCAGAAGGGAATTGGGTAGCAGAAGAGCACAAGGGTGGAACCTTAGAAAAACCCGAAAACCACAGAAACCTGGAGAAAAGGTGCAAAATCTAAGTAAACAGGTGGACGGAGAAATGGAGTGTTAACGCTCAGCAACCATTAGATCTGGAAGATCAACGGTCGAGATTAAATCGCATTGGCAGAGAACCTTTTAAAGTTATCGAAATCAAGCCATGGAGGATTGTGATGAACGAGCGCCAATTGATTGTGGACCGTAAGATCAGGACCAGATCAACGGTCCAGATCTAATCGCAAGTCGATAGTCGGAGGTGCCAAGGGACAATGACGCAACATTGCGATATCGCCGATAACAATAAACCGGCGATCGGAGTTCGGGCTTATTGGTGTGTAGAGGAGTGCGATATGCGATCAGGCACACCCAACAACGAGTTAAATGTTGGTTATATAATATTTGAAATCCGATAGAGTTATTGCATATCGAGTGTGGAGGAGCCCTATGTTAATGCGACCCAGGAAGGGTTGGGTTTGCGATTGCAATAAAGGCAAACTTCGAGAATTGTGCCAAGACCGTACCAAGGTAGTAAAGTTATTTTTTGTGGTTAATTCCTTCACAAAGGGGTTATGAAAAGTTAAGCGCGCATATGTGAGGTCTTATATATATATATATATATATATATATATATATATATATATATATATATATATATATATATATATATATATATATATATATATATATATATATATATATATATATATATATATATATATATATATATATATATATATATAAGTCCAATGTTATAATGGATGGAAGGTTTTATACGTTAAAACCATGTATAACCAATGTTGAGAGGGAAGGTTTAGTATATATGTGCGGCCATAAGGTTTTGCAAAGAATTGACGGTTTAATAACATTCAAATTTTAATCATAGTAGATTGCACCATAAGCAATAGGAACTGTCACTACTTGCACGTCCACAATATATATTTTTCTTCCCAGTAAAAGATGCCTTCCAATGATCCATTGTCTTTGTGTTGATTGGAAGTTGTTTATAGTATATTTGGTGTTTTTTGGAGTAAATATTAACTAATATGCTATTAATTGGTTCGCTATTTTTTCATTTTATTTACTAATACTGTATTATTTCTTTTAAATAAATAAACAAAATGTAAATGTAATAAATTAATGACTATTAGAATATCAAGGATTCAAACCATGCCTGGCATAAACCGTTGGTCTCATCTCGGCTTCCTTGCGAAGATTAATTTTAATTTCATGTGTATCTCTCATAGTCATTTCACTACCAAAACACCTAGTAAAAATCGAACAAAGAGATATGTGTGGACTACTATTAAAATCAAAATAGTTTACAAGTATCATTATGACTAAAAGACTAGAAATTTTCAACTCTCCCCTGCTGTCGATGCGAAAACCAAACAAAACACGACGTTGTAAAAGTAGTTATTATTATATACACAATGATTTAGTAATGGGTTGGCATGTATAATCATATTATATTTCATGCTGATATATCTGACTTTAAAATACAAGATGACCCCACAGGCTTTGAATGAACAAAATTAACATTACGAGTTCCCACCACCACTCCCTCGAAGCCCTTCTCAATTACTTATAAATACGAGACCTATGAAATCATTTCACACCAACGCGATACCTCTCTCCAGTAAAGATGGACGTTCAATTCATTTCCAAGCTATTCCTGCTTTTCATTGTTGGCAGCGTTTGTGCTGCAAATCCATCAGTTGCCTCCTACTATAAATCCCCACCTCCGAAACAATACCATTACAAATCACCTCCTCCTCCATCTCACATTCCATCTCCAATACATTATAAGCCACCCCCTGCAACCACACCTGTTCCCAAGCCCCCAGTAGTGGAGAAACCATTGCCCATGCATAGAAAACCTCCTCCTAAGGCGGTGCCAGTTTCTCCTCCATATAAATACAAATCTCCACCTCCTCCCAAACCAACTCCTGCTCCATATGCCAAGCTTACACCAGTCCACAAGCCCCTACCTCCTCCTTCACCACCAAAATCATGGCCAACTCCTCTTCCTCCCCAACATAAACACCACGAGCACCATGAACACCACGAGCACCATAAACACCATAAAACTTCTCCCGCGACCAAACCACCAAAAGCTGCTCCAACCCCACCAGAAAAACCATACGGATACAAATCTCCTCCTCCTCCCCCAACCCATGGCATAAGTCCTGCTCCCCACAAACCAATATGATGCAGGAGCATCTAGCTCACCATGACCGGGTTCACTCTCTGTCAGGTTGGAAGGTTGATTATCTGGATTGATTTTTTATTATTATAGTTTATGAGTCATGAGACAAGAGTTTGATTTGTTTTTTGTTTTTAAGTTGTTGTAACTAATTCAAGGTTAAATAGACAGTTAGGGTTGTCATGGTCTAAACAATAATAAAGACGTAGTTACGAATTGATCTGTTAATTTAGAAGAGAAAAGACAAAACTGTCTAATGAGAATCTTGTAATGTCAACCATAGCATAACTGTCTAACCAAAATCCATGACAGTTTAACTAACTGTAATCTCAATGTATAAGAGCAGAAATGTAAGACAAATACAGGGTTCATCAATTCGAGAACAAATAGAAATAAAGAAGAGAAAAACAGATCTTATTTGCAGAAACAATCTATCTGGTTCATTCATTTGTTCCTGTAATGTAATGTTATATTCTATACATCTATTGTGTAATGTAGAATAGTTTCAGCATACTATTATCGACCACTGCAGGTCGCATTTTCAGTCATTTCCCACAAACAGAAATTCTCAAGTGCATTCACATAATACGGCAGAGCAAGAGAGTGCAAAACTGGAGAATGAAAAGAGAATAGCCAAATCACAATGAGTCCTCTAACGAATTATTGTGGAGCAGAGTATCGATGGAGATAAAAACCAACACAGGTAACCCGATAACCTTTCCAAGCTTTCACGATTTAACAAAAATATACGAAACGGTAGCCATAGTCATTGTTATTCAAACATATTTACAATACAACCGTTATAAGTAAAAGATGGGTATCAGTGTTCTAGAAGGACAAACCCCAGGTTAGGGTTTTACCACAGAGTTCAGTTCTTTTTGTTGAAGCATAACAGAAAATTCAACCAGAAGTCGAAACCAAACCAAATTACATTCTACAGACAGCATTTCAGGCAAAGCGTGACTGCCAGACAGCGAACAATAGACCTTCCAAGAAACCCTACCAAACCCCTAACAATAAACTGACAGGACTCAAGCATCAGAGCCTACCAGACAAGGTTTTGTAGCATTGGAAAGTCGAATTGTAGAAGAGTCCATGTGCCCAGGTCGAACCACAGACCTGCATGACCAAACAAAGTTCTGTTAGCCATATTCACAGTGAAACCCGAAGTAAAAAGTTGAAACAGAGGACAAAGGGAAGTCCCAACATACCTGAGCAAACCAGACCGAGAGTTGTAGAACAAAGCCACTGATAAGTCGATAAATCCTGTGACAGAAGGAGTAGTTCGTGGTTAGACTCCCCACCAGTCGAGGGAAAGATTAAATCAAGGAAAAGAGTGATTACCTGCACGCCTTTGCCGAAGTTGTTTGTCTCGTTAGCTGCATTCATAATCACCAACCAGCTTGTAAATCGAACAGTGGCCAAGGGCAATGAGAGTAACAGTAAAAAGGAAAACCACAGACGAGAAACCACATGCAAGAGACTAGTGATTGAAACAGAACCGAAAGACTTACATTCAAAGGAGAGCTTGCGCACATACATTTCCAGGACTCCGACAGACTTGCACCATAAAAGTAAACCACAAACAACCACATTGTCAAGCTTAGGAAACCAGCAGGCATTTGCAACCATAGCAGGGACAGGAATAGAGATCGCCACATGTGCTTGAGGAGGAGCCATACAGGGTAGCTCCCAAACCCTTACTAGACCGCACAGCAGCAAGGAAAGATCGCGAAAGACGAGACCGCCAAAGCATTTTGGCAAAGGGTGCATGGAGGAATCAAGCCCGAGGCTGGTAGCTGGGCAATAAATGACTCATTAACACATTCCAATTACCAACAAAAATATCTATTGCCACCCTACATACAACCACCGGCACAATAGATCAAAATCCGCCACGTCACAAAAGCCGAGACTAGGTGTAAAGCCAAACTTAAGTGTAAAGTGCGGGCCCGTGTGGGCTGGGCCACATCAGAGTGGTATCAGAGCAGTTTCTTGTTTTTTTTTCATGTTAGTAGGAGGAATGGAGAGAGGAAGATGAGGTCGTGGCAGAGGTGCTAGAAGATTGGTAGAGGAAGGATTGAGAGAGGAGATCAGAATTCTTGCTGCCCGTTTGGAGGCAGTAGAGGCAGGTAGACGAAGAGATCCAGAAATAGGTGATGACAGTGAAGAGGAAGTTGAAGTAGCAGTAGATGGACCAGAAGGTGAATCCGTAGAAGTGAGACTGTTGAGATCTGTTTTAGTAGCAAGCAGTAAACCCAAACCAGAACTCCCGACGTATGACGGCAACCTATCTATCGAAGTTTTATTAGATTGGATCAATGAGATGGATAAGTATTTTGAGTGCGAGGAAGTCAGCAAAGACCGTAGAGTTAATTTCGGTACGACAAAATTGAAGGGACACACAACCCTATGGTGGGACAGTGTTTAGAACGAGAGGAAAAGACTGAACAAGGCGCCGATTAAAACCTGGTCAAGGATGGTGTCCAAGTTAAAGGGAAAATTTCTGCCAAGGGACTATCAGATTGCATTGCACAAGCAGGTGCAAAATCTGAGACAGAAAGGATTGACGGTAAGGGAATATACGGAGGAGTTCTATCGAGTGAATTTGCGGGCTAGATATACAAAGGATACAACAGAAAGAACAGCTAGGTATGTTAATGGATTAAGGTTGGATATTTTGGATGAAATCAGTATTTTTTCACCAAATAACACTGAGGAAGCATATCAGAGTGAGATGAAGGCTGAGGAGAAAATTACCAGAAGACAGAACGCCCGGAGAGGACGAGGAGCCAGCAGAGGGAAAGGCCAGTCCTATGGAAGAGGGCGGACTGCTAGTAATAATGAGGAAGGTAGCAGTTCCAGGGCTTCTAGATCAGTGGACAGAGGTGATAGTGCAAGAGGTGGAAGGTCATCCCAGCGGGGCAGAGGTAATGGTCGAGGAAGAGGGGATGGTTACCAATGTTATCGATGTCATAAATGGGGACATAGATCGTTCGAGTGTCTAGAAGCAGAACAAGCTGGACAGTGGGGTGCATACGTGGCACAGCCAGAAGAAGCAGCAGCACCTCCCCAAGAAGCAGAGAACGCTCCAGAGACGGGAGAAGCTTTGGTGCTGCACAAGGTACTGTTGAAACCAGTCAAAGAGGTCACCGACCAGACACAATGGAAGGCTTTATTCAGAACAGTTTGTAAATTGCAAGGTAAGTTCTGTAAATTAATTATTGACAAAGGTAGTACTGACAATTTAGTGTCTATAGAGATGGTGGAAAAATTGGAGTTGAGACGCTCAAAACATCCCAACCCTTATAGAGTTTCATGGCTGCAAAAAGGCCATCAGTTGTTGGTGGATGAACAGAGTGAGGTTGAGTTTCAGATTGGCAGGTACAAGGACAAAGTCGTTTGTGACATCATGTCGATGGATGTATGTCACATACTGTTGGGCAGGCCTTGGCAGTACGATAGGAAAGTGGTCCATGATGGACTGACGAATTGTTATAAATTTGTGAAGAATGGAATCAAGCATACGCTTGTACCCATCAAAGAAGAAAGGACAATAGAGACTAGTGAACCAAGAACGTTGTTGGTTAGCGGAAAACAGTTTTTAAAACAGGTGGAAGATAGTGAGATAGGTTATGCAATTGTAAAAAAAGAAAAGACAGTATTGTTGCATACAGAGATATCATATTTACCTATAGAGATCCAGCAAATTTTGGAGGAGTTTACAGACATAGTTGTAGATGACTTACCAGACAAATTACCCCCCAAACGAAGCATAAGTCATCATATTGACTTCATACCCGAAACCAGCTTTCCGAACAAAGCGGCATACCGAATGAGCCCTAAGGACAATGAAGAAATTCGGAAGTAGGTGCAAGAATTGTTGGACAAGGGATTGATAAGGAAGAGCTTAAGCCCATGTGTTGTTCCAACGGTCCTCGCTCCCAAGAAGGGAGGATAATGGAGGATGTGCACCGACTCAAGGGCCATCAATAAAATCACCATCCGGTACAGGTTTCCCCTGCCGCAAATGGATGATATGATGGATTGTTTAAGCAGGGCAGCTTATTTCTCGAAGATAGACTTGAAAAGCGGGTACCATCAAATTCGAATACGAGAGGGGGACGAATGGAAGACAGCCTTCAAGACAAATGAGGGGCTGTACGAATGGCTGGTCATGGCATTTGGGCTGAGCAATGTGTCTAGTACGTTCATGAGGTTAATGAATGAGATGCTGAAGGAGTATATTGGGAAGTTTGTGATAGTTTACTTGGATGACATCCTTATTTTCAGCAGAACGAAAGAAGAACACCTTCAAAATGTGCGTAAGGTGCTGGAGAAATTACAGCAGAATAAACTACTAATAATTTATAAGAAATGTACTTTTCTACAAAAGGAATTGATTTATTTGGAGTTTGTAATAGTAGAGAATGAACTAAAGATGGATCCGGAGAAGGTGGCAATGATAGTAAATTGGCCATCTCCGAAAAATTTATTCGAGGTACGTAGCTTTCACGGATTAGCAAGTTTTTACAGGAAGTTCATTTAGAATTTTAGCAAAATTTGTGCGCCCATGCTAGATACCATCAAAAAGGTCAGCTAGCCTTTTCGGTGGACAGAAGCAGCGGAGAGAAGTTTCCAGTTGTTGAAGAGGAAGATTACTGAGAGGCCAATCCTGAGACTACCAGATTTCCAGAAGTTGTTTCAGGTTCACTGTGATGCCAGCGGGACAGCAATTGGAGTTGTTCTCAGTCAGGAGGATAAGCCTGTAGCATTTTTCAGCGAGAAGCTGAATGAGAGCCGACAGAAATACTCATCATATGATAAGGAGTTTTATGCGGTCATACAGGCACTAAAGCACTAGAGGCATTATCTGTTAGGAAATGAGTTCATGTTGTTTTCAGATAACTCTGCACTACAGTACATAACGCAATAGCAAAAATTGAACCACAAACACACCAAATGGGTGGAGTATCTGCATAGTTTCAATTTCGTATTGAAACATATTAGCGGGCAAGCTAATAAAGTAGTGGATGCACTGAGTAGGAAAGCTCTACTTTTGCAGGAAAGCACTGTGCAAGTGCTGGGGCTTTAGCACTTACGAGATTTGTACCAGACAGACGCAGACTTTAAGGAGGCCTATGAGGCATGCCAGAACCCCTTGGTGAGGGATAATAGCCCTTGGTTAGATTACAATTTGTAGGAAAATTTGTTGTTCAAGGGAGGAAAATTGTGCATACCTTACTGCTCGATGAGAGAGAACATTATTCGAGAAAAGCATAGCGGAGGTTTGGACAAGCATTTTAGCATGGATAAAACACTCGAGCAGCTTAGACACTTTTATTT
Source organism: Pinus tabuliformis (assembly GCA_031772625.1). Taxonomy (NCBI): domain Eukaryota; kingdom Viridiplantae; phylum Streptophyta; class Pinopsida; order Pinales; family Pinaceae; genus Pinus; species Pinus tabuliformis. The sequence goes on from CM062819.1 coordinate 181,468,619, forward strand.
TTGGCCAAGGATGCAGAGGGATGTGCGGCGATTCGTAGCCAGATGCAAAGTGTGCCAATTAGCAAAGGGTCACAGTCAAAACGCAAGACTGTATACACCGTTACCCATTCCAGGAAGACCATGGGACTCAGTCAGCTTGGATTTCGTCTTAGGCCTACCTAAGACACAACGAGGATATGATTCGGTAATGGTAGTGGTAGACAGATTCTCGAAAATGGCACATTTTACTTGCAAGAAGACCAGTGATGCCACCCACATGGCCCACTTGTTTTTTAATGAGATCGCCAGGTTACACGAATTACCCAAATCCATCCTGTCAGACAGGGACGTGAAGTTTACGGGACATTTTTGGCGTACCCTGTGGAAGAATATGGATACTCAACTGAGTTATAGTTTTGCTTACCATCCGTAGACGAACGGACAAACAGAAGTTGTAAACAGGAGTTTAGGGAATCTGCTACGAAGTCTAGTGGGAGAGAATTTGCGGATGTGGGATCGAGTGTTGGCACAGGCAGAATTCGCTTACAATGATTCACCTAACCGCAACACAGGCTTGAGCCCTTTCCAAATCCTATACGGCATGCATCCTCGCGGAGTGCATGAACTGCGGGATCTTGGACTGCAAGAAAGGCGAAGCGCAGATGGAGAAGATTTCGCTAACGCGATGAGGGATTTGCATGAACAGGTGAAACTTAAATTGTAGGACAGTAGCTTAAAGTATAAACAGCAAGCAGATTTGCGGAGAAGGGAGGTACAGTTCAATGTAGGATATGAAGTCCCCGCACATTTGTGCAAGGAACGTTTTCTTAAAGGTACGTACAATAAATTAAAGTACAAGAAGATAGGACCCTGCAAAATCCTTTGGAAGTTTTCAGCAAATGCCTATGAGATCCAGTTGCCACCAGGAATAGGCATTTCGCCTATTTTTAATGTAGCAGACCTGTTTCCCTACACGGCTGACCCAGAGGAGAAGGAAGAAGATGGAACCACGTGACCCACACGGAACACCCAGGACGAAGGAGAAGCTTGGAAGAGACAGATGCCTTACGTTCAACCTCCCGAGATCGAGAGCATTCTCGACACTCAGGTGGCTAAACGAACTCGGCGGAAGGAATATTTACAATACCTGGTCAAGTGGAAGAACCGTCCAATTGAGGACAGTTCGTGGCTTGATGCCAGGCAGATCGAACAGACAGGTACTTCTGTCGAGAAGCTCATGGACCGGAGCCATGATTTCTTTTTGCCCCGGGAGCCTGATGCAGGAGCATCTAGCTCACCATGACTGGGTTCAGTCTCTACCAGGTTGGAAGGTTGATTATCTAGATTGCTTTTTTTATTATTATAGTTTATGAGTCATGAGACAGGAGTTTGATTTGTTTTTCGTTTTTAAGTTGTTATGACTAATTCAAGTTTAAATAGACAGTTAGGGTTGTCATGGTCTAAACAATAATAAAGCCATAGTTACTAATTGATCTGTTAATTTAGAAGAGAAAAGACAAAATTGTCTAATCAGAATCTTGTAATGTCAACCATAGCATAATTATCTAACCGAAATCCATGACAGTTTAACTAACTGTAATCTCAATATATAAGAGAAAAAATGTAAGACAAAGATAGGGTTCATCAATTCGAGAACAAAGAGAAATAAAGAAGAGAAAAACAGATCTTATTTGCAAAAACGGTCTATCTGGTTCATTCATTTGTTCCTGTAATGTAATGTTGTATTCTGTACATCTATTGTGTAATGTAGAACAGTTCCAACATACTATTATCGACCACTGTAGGTTGCATTTTCAGTCATTTCCCACAAACAGAAATTCTCAAGTGCATTCGCATAATACGGCAGAGCAAGAGTGTGCAAAACTGGAGAACGAAAAGAGAATATCCAAATCACAATGAGTCCTCTAATGAATTATTGTGGAGCAGAGTATCGAAGGAGATAAAAAACAACACAGGTAACCCGATAACCTTTCCAAGCTTTCACGATTTAACAAAAATATACGGAACAATAGCCATAGTCATTGTTATTCAAACATATTTACAATACAGTCGTTATAAGCAAAAGACGAGTATCAGTGTCCTAGAAGGAAAAACCCCAGGTTAAGGTTTTACCACAAAGTTCAGTTCTTTTTGTTGAAGCATAACAGAAAATTCAACCAGAAGACGAAACCAAACCAAATTAAATTCTATAGACAGCGTTTCGAGCAAAGCGTGACTACCAGACAGTGAACAACAGACCTTCCAAGAAACCCTACCAAACCCCTAACAATAAACCGACGGGACTCAAGCATCAGAGCCTACCGAACAAGGTGTTGTAGCGTTGGAAAGTCGAATTGTAGAAGAGTCCATGTGCCCAGGTCGAACCACAGACCTACATGACCAAACAAAGTTTTGTTAGCCATATTCACAGTGAAACCTGAAGTAAAAAGTTGAAACAGAGGACAAAGGGAAGTCCCAACATACCTGAGCAAACCGGACCGAGAGTTGCAGAACAAAGCCACTGATAAGTCGATAAAGCCTGTGACAGAAGGAGCAGTTCATGGTTAGACTCCACGCCAGATGAGGGAAAGATTAAATCAAGGAAAAGAGTGATTACCTGCGCGCCTTTGCCGAGGTTTTTTGTCTCGTTAGCTGTGTTCATAATCACCAACCAGCTTGTAAATCGAACAATGGCCAAGGGCAATGAGAGTAACAGTAAAAAGGAAAACCACAAATGGGAAACCACATGCAAGAGACTAGTGATTGAAACAAAACCGAAAGACTTACATTCAAAGGAGAGACCACGCACATACATTTCCAGGACTTCGACCGACTCGCGACACAGAAGTAAACCACAAACAACCACATTGTCAAGCTCAGGAAACCAGCAGGCATTTGCAACCATAGCAGGGACAGGAACAGAGACCGCCACATACACTTGAGCAGGAGCCATACAGGGTAGCTCCCAAACCCTTGCCAGACCCCACAACAGCAAGGAAAGATCACGAAAGACCAAACCGCCAAAGCATTTTGGCAAAGGGTGAACGGAGGAAACAAGCCCGAGGTTGGTAGCTGGGCAATAAATGACTCATTAACACATTCCAATTACCAACGAAAATATCTATTGCCACCCTACATACAACCGCCAACACAATAGATCAAAATCCGCCACGTCACAAAAGCCGAGACCAGGTGTAAATCCAAACTTAAGTGTAAAGTGCGGGCCCATGTGGGCTGGGCCACATCACAATACCTACCTTCTTGCCTCCCCATCCCAAACCACCAGTCTATCCCTCACCACATACACATCACTACTCTTACAAATCTCCTCGTCCTTTGTATTAGTTTCTATGATGCTACTTCGGAATTACATTCGGCTATTAAGGTAAGAAGCTTACTGGAAATGAAATCCTAGCGGCAGTTTACTTTTTGGTTTGTCTTGTTAAATGATGGATCAAATTCTTCAAAAATCTGTTTATGATATTTAATAGGGACCATTGTCATCAATGTTATGCTTTATGAGTCTCATTCTTGGGTTCCCTTTATTTGAAGTAAAGTACATCATTTTCATTGGTCTTTTCTATCAAGAAAACTAGTCCACTTATAAGGAACATACATATTGCAGGTCCGATGTATGCTATTTAAAGTGAAGACTTCTGGAAGAGAAGAGGCTGGAGATAATGTTCTTTTATGTGTAGTAATGCATAAGCTAGCTTAGTGAAAAATTAATGGATAGACAGAACAACCAGATGATATGAATGTTCTGAATTCTGCTATGATTGTACTAGTTGTTACATTATAATGATAATAATAAAGGCGAGTAATGCTGTGCTAATTCGTTTGTTTAGTAACCTGAAAACAATCCTGGGGTAAAGCCTTAAAGCAGTTATGTTTGCCAAGTGCTTATGTCATTTGTCTACTTCAATCTGTTGTCATCTCATATCCAAAATACCTTTATCAGATGGCATATAATTTGGCAGATCCGAGTTTATTATGGAGGCAGAAAGTGTTTTTTTTATTGAATTATAACTAAACGTATCTTATACAAATATGTATACAAATATTTTCACATTGCTCCATTAGTTCATGAGAATGGATTGATATTTTTTTTTAATTTATCAATTATTTTTTAAAGATTTCGATCTAAAAAACTATTCAACATTTAAAATAATTATGGGCAAAGATGGATTCATGACATTTTATCCCTTAGGTAACAGTTTATTATTGTTTTTTTTACGTTGTTTTATCTTTGTTGTGTTTAATTAACTAATAAATTGGATTTGGATGTTGTTGTCTTGTTATCTTATTGTCCATTACTATGATGGTATTTAGTTTTTTTTATTGGTATTTCATTTTTTTATGAGTTTGTGGTGATAGTGTTAACAAATTTTGGAGGGTTTTGTACTATGTTTTGATCATCTTTTGTAGTCATAACAAATTAAGTGGGAAAATTGTACTACATAATTTGGTTTTTTCCAAACTAAGTTTATGAGTTTGGTATATTTTCTATTTTGACATTTAATGAATATATTCATTATTGATATTTTGATATTCAATGTACACATTTATTATTGATTTTTATTGGTTGATGGTGGTAATTTATGTTTGAAGTCTTTATTTTGGTTCTTTAACAACATGTATCTCAAGAATTTAGGAAGCAATTGTTAGAATTTGTCTTTCTTATGGTGTTTTCTACTTCATAGTTTAACCAAGTATTTCTTGGTTCTCATCTTCAAATTTTCAGTCCTTCCTAATTGAGTCCGGCTTCCATTTGATGGATCATTTTGACGTCTACAGTTTTAGCTTCCATGTTTACCTCAGTAGTTTCATCTTTCTCCATTTAGGTTTTTCTCATAAGTCTTTCTGTGTGTTTACTGAAGTGTTATTATTGATATTATCTAATATTTACTTTCTTGATGTGTCAATTATTGTGAAATGTAAAAATTCATGTAGGAGTTCTGATTGTTATAGTTATCTTTAGTTAACTCTAAGCCTTTTCCATTGTTATAAATAAAAATCTTTTTTATCTATTTCACAATGTGAATAATACAAGATACTCCTATCTTCTAAAGTCGCTATTATTTATAACATGGTTAAGGTAAGGCATGACATAATCATATTATGGTTCATTTGGAGATGAGCACTTTACATACATCAATACAACTCCGAAATTCAACAACCACATTATTTCAAATTATAATTTGAAAAATATAAATCGATACCTCAACAATTCTTCATCCACCCGATTAGACGATTTGAGTGCCCCTTCCCCTCACTTTGTAACTAACTACTTGATAACATTTAAATTCAACCTACAATGCCAAAAATCATTTCCTATGGGCTTTCTTTTTTATTCCCTATAAAAAAATTCAATTATATATATTTTAATTTGTGTAATATATAATATAATTTTAAATTTTATAAAAAATATATATATTTGTTAAAAAATAATAGTATTTTTATTGTATTTTTATTATATTTAAATAATATAATAATTTACTTAATTTATTTTTTATTATTTCATAATATTTGAAACCAAATAGAATTCAATTTTTAAATGAATATTTATGTGGTATTTGTTAGATTTTCTGCAATAAATTTCAAAAATGGTAGATAAGATATATCATTTAATTATTTAAATGCCTATTATATATATATATATATATATATATATATATATATATATATATATATATATATATATAATTTAAATGATTTAACTAGCAATTGTATTAGATGCAAAAGAAACGCCTTAAGTCAGTAGCATATGGAAGAAGAACGTAGATGAAGCTAGATGTGATATCTTATGTGATCTAAAGGTGCAAAAAGTTTATTCTAAAAGAACTATCAACACTATGCCTAGCTGTGAAAATATCCATTCAAGAAGTATATATATGTGCTTTTAATTATGTGAAATAAGAATTTAGTTTTTTCGAGATGATCAATTGTGTTTTAGGTTTTAGAAGTAATAGTATTTTTTTTGTACATTTCAACCTAGAATGTGTGTGTGTGTGTGTGTGTGTGTGTGTGTGTGCATGCACCCTCGTGCAATAAGAATTTAGATTGATATGCTATATTAGGCTTTAGAAGTTAACAGTACTTTTATGTACATTTCAACCTAGATGGTTTTTAGAGCCATGTACCTCATTTTTACTTTGGTTTAATTTTATTGAATTTTTAAGTTCAGAGAAAATTGGCATCAATTTTATAGCATATTTATACACAAAGACAAGTGCGTTCAGTGCAACATATGTGATAATTGGGCTTTTAACTAGTAATCTCCAACGTGTTGATTGGAGAATCATTTTGAGGTTGGAGGAGATAATCACAACCCAAGAAAAAGCACAAAATGCCATACTATGGACTACTACCAAGAAGAGAGTGTTTCAAAATTAGCTCAACACACAGGCTGGTCAACATTGCATCTTGTTGAACTCCTTTTGCAAAAATATATAAGATATGTCGACTCTATTCAAGAGATTAATACAACATTCAAACCTTCAACTGCATACTTGTTTGAACCAGTATACTTCATTGTATTGGAGGATGTATGGATACGATCTTAGGCTTAGCCCCACATCGAAAGGTTAATACAAATCAAATGACAACACACTATTGAAATTGTTTCTAAAGGGATCTAACAAGTGTTCACCATAATAAGATATGAACCAACATTCAAATGGAAGAGGCAACAAAAATATGGTTGGTGAATCAACAAATGTTACAAAGAAAATTCAACATATTAAGGTAAGCGAGAGTCCAAGGCATCTCACATAAATAAAAGTCTACCCCTTTAGATATCATTAATAGTTTATTATTTAAGATTTTCCTTAAATAATGAAAAATCACATTCATAAATAGCATCCAAAAAGAACTATTCTCATTACCAATTGAAATCCAATTTCACTATGCAACTGTAAGGACACTAAACGCTTCAATAATAGTTTCACTTAGAAAATTAAAACCAATATTAATCCTTTGAAAAAAATGGTTTCAATAAATGTTATATGATTCACAGTCACTTTTTCAAATAACAAACCATGTTTCAAAATAAGTATGGCAACCAAGTATGGCAAGAGGAGCCATTAAGTTAGTAATTACATTACATTTTCATGTTAGTTTTGTATCCTTTCATTCCAAATGACAAAGACACATAAGTGTGGAGGACCAATATCACAAGAAGCTATGAATAATATCACATTTAAACATTAATTTTAAAGAAAATTAAACCCCAAAGTGTGTGAATTCAATATTCAATATCTAAAGTATACAATAGAAACCAAACATTGCTTGTTTTCCTCTACAAACACATCAAAAATGCATACACTGGCTAAAATATTTTCCTTTGTGTTGATGGTGCTAGATATTGCCAACATATAGGGGGTCTCCCTAACATGGAGTTTCAATTAGATCTCACACTGTTTGGAGTAGGAGACCCATCTGGAGCATCGACCTAAACTCCATAACACAAAAGTTCGTCTTGGTTTCAATGGATAACAAAAGACATTATATACAAAAACATTGAATAAGCAAGTAAGTTGACATTGTGAAGCACCAATTACAAGATGTAAAAGGAAACCTTCATGAGGGGGGATAACAAGTGAGTCTCTAAGAGGAAAGTAATAGTACTATCTGTTAGTATCCTATTATTATAGTAGTAATAAAACAAGTTTTGTCTTTTGAATTATTTTGGCAAGTGTACATAGGTATTGTTATGATCTTGTAGAGATTAATTTATTGGTCTTAGTAACTCTATTGAATGTAATTATGTCAAAAAGTGTGAAGGATCATAAAGATAATCACTAATATCCTTAGAGGTCAAGTTAATTGAGTCTAGGTTCATGTTTCACCAAAAAATCAAGAGTAAGGTCATGGTGTCATGTCTTTTCATCATTGGCATAGATTTGTAGGGTCACTTGAGCCAGTTAGAATGTCAAATCAAAACTTGTCATGACATCACATTGGTACAACAATTAGGAGGATAGCATTGCGCTTCAAACAGATGTTTCATTTTATGATTGAAGTTTAAATTTTGTCATCATCATTCTTGAAATTCGAATTTAGCCACCTTGGGAGTTCAAATGCTTGGTTAACTTCCATATACATCATATAACCATTCATTTTTCCATCGAGAGGGTGTTGAGCATCACTTATGGTTCACTGCGCAAAGGAGGCAAGGGAGGCCCTACGCTCATAAACATGTGCTGCATTTTTCTAAGTTAGTGGTTAAATCACTTATCTAGGAAATTTGTCATATTTTTAGTGAGTGGAGGTTTGAAAATAAGTATCAGTAATGTTAACATCATCGGAAGGTTGCACATATTGTTCAGAGACCTCAGTGTTGCTCAAGACCATGAAGAACAGGTCATGCTGCTCTTTCTCACTCGCGTTGCGCTTTTGTTGTAAGTGAAAATTTGGGGTTGGGAGCTTGGTGTGATTAAAGAAAGTTTATAAGGAGGAATTTGATGATTTCCAGGCCATTTCACACGTGAAAAAGTCATCAGGAAACTTAGGGAGTTATTGGAGCAACATCAACCATCAATGCGCTACCAATTGTGTTGCGGTTTTGTTGCAAGAAGAGATTTTGAAGTTTGAAGGTTTTTGTACAACCTAGAAGTTTCCTCATGGGTTTAAAAAGTTGTATGGAACATTCCATGCCATCTAAATAATGTTAGAATGTCATATGATGGCTGAAAGATAGTAAAATCTTCAAGCGATGTGCTTATGCATTGCGCTTTCACATAGTCACCATATTTTCACCATATCTCTTAAACCTTGTACCTACTTTCCATGAAATTTTTACACTAGATTAATGGGGGTGAGATTAATAAGCTCACTTGATATTTTCGAGACCAGTGACTTGGGTTTGGCTCAAAATTTGTGTGGAGAAGGTTTATAATGACATTAACATGTTGTCAAAAAATCAGCTCAATATGGCTTACCATTTAGGAGATATTAAAAAATACAGTTGTTGCACTTTTACGTTGCGCTTTTGGACAGTCACTTGTTTGATCATTAGCTTTGACTCTGTTCAAAATTCTGGACCCGCCAACATTCAAGTCAATCTCCGCGGTAAGAATTCCCAACTAGACCTCAGACCGTTTGGAGTAGGAGTCCGAGCAATGGGTGGTAATGTAGTGCCTTAACTGCAGTAGCGTGCAAAGATAAGTATGGTGAATTTGGTCAGAAGCAAGTGTGTGACCTTGCAGCGAGTTAAGTGAGATGAATGGGTGTTCTAACACACAGAGGGGAAAAGGAAGTGTGCCCCTTAGAAGCATGTAATAGTACGCAGCCTAAAAGGAACACACAAGCAGAATGACATCACAAGCTGGAAATCGAAATAGTCCACAAACCAAAGTGACAGGTTAATCCAAAAACACACATTTAACAAGATTCATACAATTACATACAAAGTAGTTCATAAGAAAATGTGTAAGTTAAACATCATACATTGCTAAAGCAACTAGAATAGTCCAACTACAATAAAAACATATGCATGAAAACATGTTGGCTCAGTTTTTATTATTATAAGTGAAAGTTCCATCCATATATAAATCATTGATAGCCACTAGCCCCAATAATGGAACATTATAGTCAAGAACACCTCTTCCTCCAAAGAAGTATACTCGATCTACGCTGTGGAGAATTGAGGGCTCGTCACAATACCCCCAAGCCATTTCTAAGCCTAAGCCTAGCCAAAAAATTGGCTCCCAAAATCTCATTCATAAGTTATGAGGTTCTATTTATAACAAAGGGTGGGGTGACCCTTGACATTCCATTTTGACTACACTCAGGACTCTTCAACTTCTTTAAAAATAACACATTACATCACATATTGACTGTTCACATTCCACTAGTGACACTTGGAATTTCACTTACAACATATTTACAAATAATATACATTTTCCATATGTACCCATGGGAGACAAAATAGGCTAGAGATAGCCTAACAAGACAAAACACTGTGACTCAGAAGTTTGGGGATAGACCAACTTAGCAACATCCACTTGATGACTTAATGACTCTTGTTGATGTATTGATACCAAGCTTGGTACTATGTTATGGTGTCCCCACACTGCTTGATAGTGTATTTCTGATAACAAACTCTTGCCTCCATAGCTTTTTAGTATATGCTCTTGGAACCATTTTCCAACTCATCCTAAAGCATGTGCAACATGGTCTTGACTACAACAGGACCACTAATGTACTTCTGCATGTTTTATGCACTTAGATCCAAGTCATCATTGGTGGGCTCTCGCCTTAGCTACTCCATGTACTTGTCGATCTCTAGTTGGACTTGGTTCTTCTCCTTGGCTACCGTGAGTGAACCGATTGACAGGATCTCGTGCTTTCTCACCATGACATCCAAACCCTTAAACAATTATACATATGAAGCCTGTATTTTATTGATGAACGGGGCGAGTTGCTCATATTTTTGGATCTGCATCTGGATCTTTGCTTTATCTAGCTTTGCCTGCAGCTTCATCATTTTGGGCAAGTGAAACGAGGCTCCCTTGTACCTCATTTTCCATTCTTGCACATCGGTGATAACAACATGTATGTCCCTGAGTAGGGCTTATATTCTTGCCATTTAGTGGATGATTGTGAGGTCTATAATTTCATCTTCCATGTTTATCTGAGCACTGCCATCTTTCTCCATTTTTGAGGATTCTTTTCCTATTCAATTTTCTCATTTTTTTATCTTCTTATGACTTTTTACTAGGGTATTTTTGCTAGAACCAAGTCCCTTTTAATGTTTACTTCCTAGGTTTGATTAAGAAAATGTTAGTGTTGGCATTTTCTAATGCTTCTTTTCAAGATGTGCCAATTGTTGTTAGTTATAAGCTAATATAGGGTTCTCATCTACTAGTTGTCATAGTTCTATTTAGCTAACCCTCGGACTCTTCCATTTTTATAAATGAAAGAATTTTTTTGTGTATTTCCCAATGTAAGTAATACAAGATACCCTTTCATCAAAGTCTTGTATATGCCACTCCATTAGAGGAAAATTCATCAATTTAACTCTAGGCATCTTCCATTGTTATAAATGGAAGACATCTTTGTGTATTTTACAATATGAGTAATACAAAATACTCATTCATCATAGTATTGTATATTTGACTCCATTAGAGGAAATTTTATCAAATATTTATGAATATTCCACATTAACCTAAAGATATGTAGTACATCACTTTCGTAGAGAGAAGTTCATTGGCATAAATCTATGGTATTGTCTAACTATTCTATGTTTTTTTTAGTTGGAATCTGACAATTCAATTCTTCACAAGATTGTATTTTTTCATTAGTTTAATTGTGTTTTTTAATGCGTAAATAGATTCAACCTCGCTCAAAAACCCTTGGGTCATTCAAATTTTGTAGACTAAATATCTCAAAAATCCAAATCTCACCAATCCTTGCCAAATTTTCTAAAAAGAATTGTTTGAAAAATATGTTTAAAAAAAATAAAAATTATAAAAAAAGAATATAGGCAAATCTATAAATTTTCGGAAAAAGGTTTGTCCCTACCCAATTGGTCTAAAAACGTTTGTACATATAAATGTATATTCTATGGCGAGGGAAGTTGAAATGTATATTCTATCGTAGAGAAGTTGATCGTCAATACAATAGCTAGATTATATCATTTTCAATATACATTAACAATAAATATTTAATTATAAATAATTTATGTATAACATGTTTATAATCAAATTAAAAATTATTTTAGATTTAATTATGTTGATTTTAGTATAGTGGAGATGTTGTAATTTAATGGTTTATAAATATTTGATTCAATCTAAATTAAATTAAAATTAAAAAATAAATAAATAATTAATCATGCTAATCCATTTATGTATTCAAAAATGCATTTTAAACGGAAAAATCACATTCTTTCTTGAAATTGTTTTTCGGGATTCGTGTGAAAAAAACTATTTCGTTAACTATACCCTAAAAAAACACAAATTTAATTTAGTTATATATATCTCCACATCCAAAACATTAAATATAGTGTAATACTTCGCAACCCTTCTATAGTCACTACAACACAAAGGTAGGTTTTAAGACAATATTTGAGACAATTTTTGGGTAAATTATCTTAACTTGAGAGAAAATAAAAACTTGTATATTGTCTTAAATATTGTGTTTAAGCGGGTGTCTCAAATTATTGTCTTAAAAAATTGTCTCTATAAAGATAATATATAACACAAACATTATTGTCTCTTACGAGACATTTATTTCATTTTTGTCTCTTGGGAAACGATAGATGGGATTAAAGACATATTGTGTTTATCGAGACAATATGTCTATAATTCTAACTATCGTCTCTCTAGAGACAATAAAAAATTATATTTAAATACAATACAATATCACTTTTGTCTTTATATAGACATATAAAACAAACAACCTAGAAAAATATTTCATTATTGAAATAAATGAATATAAAAAGTATTTAATTAAATAAACTACAATGTCATTGATTAATCCATGTTAGGGCACAGTGGAATCGAACCACTAACCTCATTCTTATAAGGCAGGTGCTCTTCCGTTGAGATAGCACCCTTTAAAGAATTATGTGAGTTATAGTAATCATTGAAATTGCATATATAGGTATTGATTTATAAAAAGAAGCTCGACAAATAATAGCATAATCAATTTAAAATCTATAAAATCATTCATCCACTACATACTCCCTCTGCACAGGTATGAGAAGGCACCCCTAACTGACTCAACCAGAGCTAAGTGAGCTATCAAATCTAGTAAAGCCAATTCATTATATTACCTCGCTTTCATTAGGGATTTCAGATTTTTTGCCTTATGGGTGGAATATACTCCATATAATAAGATAGGTAATGAACTATCTTCCATTCTTATTTTATTGCAATAGATGACTATGATCGGCTAGTTGATTCATTCGAAAATTATTATATAGGTCGGCTCAGGCTCATTTCGTCAAGAATTCTCTATCGAAAAGAATGAGGATTATAGCTCCAGTAGGGATTATATTAGTAAAGGTAGGGTTGGGGATGATACGAAGTCATAGTTGATTCTCTACTTGTGCATCTCTTTTGAAATCCAATCTCAATAAGAGGATTTTTTCAAGAGTAGGTAATAAAAAAATTGTTAACTACAGCTATAGCAGTTTCTAAGGAACTCACTTGACCTATCTTTCTTTTAATAAAATTACCAAACCTACAAGAGAAAGTAGAAACACTAGCATTGTTAGTGTTAGTATTCAAGTTTTGAGGGCAATTTACAAATTCTGGGTAAATTATGGGTTCATGAATGTTGTAGCCTGTATGTAGCCAAAATCCTTCCTTTGTTCATGCATATTTGTTGGCAGTTCTATAACATTTTTCTTTGATATGAACTTTCAATGGGTACCTACAACTTTAAGGAGGAAGGCAATACCAACATTATCATCACTAGTATACACAAGGGTACTAGAACAAGAAACTCATTTTTCCTTTGAGTTTAGGCAGTAGGGATGAGGATTCTTTCATTTTTATCACCATATTCTTGAATAATGGTCCTTGGTAATGACCCCATATATCTATCGAGTCAACATATTGAAGTCCTATGCCTGAAAACAAATGGAGTATGTTCTCTTGCTTGTTTTCCACAAGGGAAATGTAATGAATATGCTATGGAATTGGTCATCTTATGTTCATCATGGTTAGCATCATCATCAAAGATGGGAGGGACATCAAAATTTATGGCTAGAAAAAGTCCTGAAACCATAAAAATGTTGTGCCAATAGATAATTCCTATAATATTTTGGCAGCAAAATGCCATGGCACCCGTCGTCCCTCGGATCAATTGTGCACAGCTAATCTCAATTGTTGAACCTATATATGCCATGATAAGTTCTCTCCATTTTGAATTTCTCCAGTAAGTTACATAGCGTAAAATGACTTGAAGAAAACAAAACCCAAAATTTAAATATTGCAACATAATGAATCATAATTCAAATTCCCTTGGAGGGGAGAAAGTTGGCTCATAAATGAGGGAGATCTCATACTTCATTAAATGAATCGAACTGAGGAACTTGAACAATGAATTTACCTAAAAGGATACCAAACAATTTAGGGACAAGCTTATGGAAGGATTTTTGCAGGCTTATCTAGGTTGTTGAAGCATTGAGAGGAGTTGCTTGAGTTTGCAAGGAATTTAAGTGAGAGGACCAGCCTCATCCAATGTCACTATGAAATAACACCTTGTTGGTCCTGAAAATATTGCACTACACCTTAATATAGAATCGTTATGAGAAAAACTGAATTTAGAAGTTGTAAGATGATTACTCCATTTTTTTTGGCACCATAATCTAATGTACTGGGTGTGCTAGCTTCTTAATTTTAATTTGTAGACCAGCCATGAAAGGTTCTACCTTTTTATTATGTAAAATGTAGCCCAGATTAAGTGGAAAAGGTTCCAAATTGATCACAATGGATGACTAGGCTAGAATTGAGTCACATTCATGAAAAAATAATAAAAACGAGAGACAAGTTTGATTGCATTCATTGTAGAAGATAATAGATCTTGCACATTTGCCCTTGTAAAGATCTGTATGGATTAGAAGGTTGTATACTTCTCTCTTTTGTAGTAGAATATTGCAATCTAAGAGGGAATGGAGGATTTTATAAATGATGTCTGCTGATAGTGTGAGACTGGTGATCTACACTCACATTAATCCTAGAGAAAGGTATAAATTGAGACCAATTGTGCGATAAGAGGAATTTCCTTATGGTTGTGCAACCTTATCTTGTAAGGGCTCTAGATTATACCTCAGAATGAAAGTAATTTAAATGAGTGAGACAAAGGTGATATATATACATTTGAGCATTGAAATGAGTTATAAAGGGTTGACCTTTGGATGGTAACAATTTTCAAATTATATCTAGGGCCTACCTTGCAATGTCGAATTTAAATGTAAGTGAGCCAACTCAATCTGTTGTATTTATTACATCCATGGGTGAAGTGTCTGTCAAGTCGGCCTGTAGGGGTGGAAATATATTAAGAAGGGGTTGATTTTTGAAAACATGACATTTAAGGGGATTTATAGTGTGATCATAGGGCTTATCAAGTTATGAACTAATCGATGTTGGAAGGTTATGTTGCTTCAATTGCAATGTTCACTTGGAAACAATTTGAAGGTGTGCCAATATTCCAATGGAAAAAATCTAGCGTTTGAAGAGCTTTGGAGGCTGCGCGAAGAATTGTGAAAGCTTTTGCACCCACCTTGGAGGCCACTTGAGGTCTTGTGTGCCCATGATGGAGGATGCTTAGATGGCTAAGTAATTTCTTGAAGAATTTAATATTATCATTAATTATATAACATTTTTAGGGTCTTAGGGTTGACTATTAGGCTGCCCACTCATAACTTATTGATTTATAAAACAAGTTTAAGATTCATGGGTTCTTAGTCAAATTGTAGGAAGTTGTACAGAACTATCTGGTTCAATGAAAAAAGCTTGGTTTTTCACTGAACTAGCCTTTTCTGGTTCAGAGCCACTGGTCGGAATGATTTGGCACTCAAAATGGCCTCACTAGATTTTCTCTCAAAATGGTCAGACTTGTTAGTTCAATTGGTTCCAGTCCAGTCCAATAACATCAGTGCTACTATTTAAAACATCTCATAGTTACCTTTTGCAGAACAAGGGAGGAGTCTGGAAACATGTGACACATAACTCTTATTGGTGAAGCAAATAAATATACCATGCTACGGTTGTTAAAAACAAGTTTTGATTCATGGAATTGTAGGTATGGCTAACATTTTCATGTTACGTCTTAGGGAGTGTAAACAGTCATAGGGGGCTGGTTGAAATAGTACAAAAACATATTCCTAGAAATGTTGACTTTCTCTTTAGTTAAATATCAACATTTCTAGGAAGGTGTTTTTGAAGAATAAGTTGTCACAAAGATTCAAGTGATTCAATCATTGTGACAAGTTACATCTTGAATATTACGAAGTTTAGATATCATCTCTTTTCTATTGGCATGAAGATAGAAGTGTCTATGACACTAAATGGTTTTTCCATGTTTGGGAAGCCTTTGTTCAAAGTTTTTGCATGTGGGGTACCCTCCCAACTTATGAGAGGCTTTAGGATGTATTTTCCCAAGAAGGAACAAGATAAGAATCAGTTGTTTCCCAAAAATAAAAAATGTGTGAGATTGTGTTCTCATCAGGAAAATGAAGAAAGGATGGAAAAAGAAGAAATATGCAAAAGCTAAGACGGAGGCATCTTCCCTCAACTCTGGTTATCGGAAACAGACTCAAGTTATTTTTGTGAGTGTGACAAGAAACAATACTATGCTAATGAATTCTCAAAGAAGAAAGTATTTAGAAAAGGTAATGGTAACTAGTTAGTACAAATAGCTCAACTGAAGTGAATGGGTTGGCATCCACATTAAACACTGCAATTTCCACAATTTCATCCATTTCTACATATTATCACTTGGAAATACTTTTCATATTTCAACTAAAGAAACCAATGTTGTCTGGATAACTATTAGGAACTAAGCCCCTCTAACTGATAAAGCTTCCTATGAATTCAAAATTGGTGATATTAATTTGAGGGGAGTCTCTCTGGATGCTTTAAGGCTTCAAATTTTGATTCCCAAGGGAAATTGGCAACCCAAATCTGCAATAAAACTTGTTGATATGCAACAAGATTTTCAAAATTTGTAGTTTTTCTCTTCAAATCAGTGATAACAAACTTTAGAGTGATTAGACATGTCAAAATAACGCAGAAAATTCACAAATTTTCTATAAAATCCCTTTGTTTATGGGATAAAAGTTGTAGAACAACTAACAAAATTGACTAGAAACACAATGAAAACTCTCCAAGTCATTGTTTTATTGCTAATATGAGATATACCTCTATTAGAACTTGAAATTGACCAAGTTTTTTGTAACAAAATCAACAAAGAAACTTAATGTAACATTAGGAAATATACTCATGTTGTCACCTTGGTTGTTTCATCTCACTATGGGCTGGTCATTTTCCAGCGTTTTGGGGGGGGGGGGGGGGGGGGTTCTAGGGGCTCTAACTCTTAGATACACATTTTTGTTCATAAATTAGACCTTAGATTAATGGAATAATTCATTGATGTTTCTAATTAGGAAATGAAAATCATCAAGCTAGGTTGCTGACAAACATTAAGATAATTTTGAAGAACTGAGTTCTCATTTAAATCTGTTACAATGAAGTTTAAATTTGCAACGGTATGTTGCAGATATGAATTGATCATACTAAACAATAAAATGATAGAAAAATTGATAAAGTGGTAACACTCTCCTATCACCTATGTGGACTGGTGCCTTGATGGATTGGAATGATGGAGAAAAAAGAGTGGAAATGTGCTACACAAACTTATTAAGTTCTATTCTTGTAAATGAATACGAAAATAATAATGATACGTAAATAATAAGAAGAGCACCATAATGTCACATGCTCAACATAAAACATTGAAATTGATAACCACAAGGATATCTAAGCATTACCAGCATAAAAAATACATCCAAAAAATTGATAAAATAAAGATCAACTCTACAAATTTGATAATACCACTTCTCTGCACTCTTGCTCACTCCTTAATGACACATATGATATAATGGAAAAGAAGAGAAATCATAAATGATCAAGGATCTCCAACTTTGGATATTGAAAATATCCCAGGACACCTAAATAGGCACCATCCTAACTATGGAAAGGATCTTCAAGAGTTTGGAGGGAACTCTTTTAATGATGTTCCACATGTCCTGGCATTTATGAGGTATATCTCAGAATTGGAAGAAAGACATGAAGATTTCATGATCAAATTATTTATACTTTCTTTGGGATAATAACATAATGGCTGGCTCAAACATTCTTGCAACCCAAAGAGCATACATTCTCTCAAAAATCTAATTGAAATCTTCCTCAAACATTGTCACCCAAGATTTCAGAAATTTGATGATCATGACCAGCACTTATTGGTAGCCTTGCACTAGGAAGGCCACCTTTGTCTTTTTGTAGGAAATGATGGCATCCATGAAGATAATGATGGAGATTTGTGGAGGAAGAAGACCTTGTGGTGCTAAGTGAAGGAATGGATGAAGATGAAAAGGTATTGTAAGAAGATCTTCCTCATCTCCTTCAACATGATGATCATCTAGATAAGGAAGACAATTTAGAGGGTGAATATCTATACTGTGATGATATTTCTATTGACATGAATAAAGTGTTGTGCTCAAAATTTGAGGAAGTTAGCAATGTTGGCATAATTTAAGAGGATACTAGCCTACTATAGATCTAGAAGAAGAATGACACATTAGCCCTAATACAAACTTGATCTAGATTCATTATTTGTGCAAAGCAAAGAAATATCATGTGTTGTGTGTTTTGAATCCATACCTATCTATGATGAATATGACCATACAAATGACATTACAGAACATTTCTCAGATTCCGTTGTGAACCGTTTTTTCCCCAAAACTCAATGTCAACACAGCTAATGTGATGTGTGATCAATCCAACCCCAAGGAAGAGAATTAAAGGGTTGTTTACGAAGAGGATAATGAAGCAATTGCTAAAGAGAGCATACCGGATCAGCCTCTTGATGAGGGCCTAATTCTACCTTTATATTTTGTAATGATGAAATTATTACCTCTCCATTTGATGACAACTATGAAAAATATGAAGAAAATCTAGATTTGGATACCTCAAAGGACATGCATCAGGGAAATTGCAGAAGTGCAAAGCACTATAAAAACATGTAATGATAGGATTTTTCTTGTTCTAGAAAGTGCGAGAAAGGTTTTATCACAACAAACAGTAAGGTAAAATGAGAGGATGAAGGGGATTAATTTGTTTTTGTTCAGTTATCATATATCATAGATAGCTTGACAAAAAATATTACTAGAAATTTTAGTGAAGAGCATATTGTGTTTAATCAAATAGTCCATTGAAATTGCTCAAAGAGACCCTAAAATATTAGTTGTCGTCTCTCCTTTTTGTTAGGAATGATGACATGAAATTGTTAGGAATACGAGAGTTGTTGAAAATGGACCATTTATTCCAGAGGTGATGGGGATCCCAACATATTTTCATTTGTATTTTCATGTTTCTATTTTCAACAATGATCCAACACAGGGGAAATGGATATTGCAGTTTGGAGATGATGAATTGGTTACTTTGCATTATGTACTTCACTTTGGCACCTTTATCTTGAGGTTTTGGGTTCTCAAGTGATCCCAAGAAAGACATGCATGCCTAATAGGAGAAATATGTTACCCCCTAGTTTGCATGAGGGTACCAGAAGAAATTTTTCCCTCAAAATTATCCCGCAATTTATGGGAAAAGGAGATCTATGAAATGTTTGAAATTCTATTACTATGATCAGCCTCTACCAACTCCGATGGTAGTTATGACAGTCTGTGGGATTTCTTCTAAATTAGAGACAATGCTATGGTTTGACAGACACTTATGGGTAGTTGGATTTCGTATAAAAGAAGATAACTAAGACAATTAATCCCATGGCTGGAACATCACCTAGTATAACTGATGACCCTAAAACAAAGTGAAACCTAGTGTGAAGAGTAGCCAGGGTATTGTATTGAGAAACTTTAGGTGGTTGTTTGAAATGTATAATCCTACAATAGTGTTTTCCATATGGATGATGGAGATATTAGACAGTTGCAAAAACTAGGCAACATTTGAAGTAGAACTTCCATGACTTATAAGGCACTAGATGGCTACTAGTTCTGTACAATTATTGTGGGGCATGTATATGAAAAGCCTAGTCAAGTGAGAACGTAATATTGAAACTTAATCTAAATCCATCATAGTGTTGTGTCCTCAGAATGAGAAATACATCTGTATAACTATCTCATTACTTGAAGTTGTTTACATGGTATACATGTGTTTGGAGATAACTGAAAAATACCAACATGTAATAAATATGTAACAACAAAGGGATGAATTTCAACAAGTTCTAAAGCACAATGAGTTTAAAAATCCAAATAACACTACTCAAGACTTTGGTCTGACTATAAATAAAATGTTCTAAGAAAGCTACATCGAGTTAAAGTATAAAGGGAGGTTTAAAAATAAAGTAATGGAAACATACACACATGCCATCAGTGAACCTTTCACTCCTTGGACCTATAACAGAATCAGATTATTTTTGTTTCACTTTCTTTGGAAGGTATTTAAAAACAATTTCAATTGTGGGCCAAAATTGTAGGAGTTGTTTTCTTGATGGAATTTCATTTGTTTGAAGATTCATGTTCATGTATCAAAGAGAGAATGGGGTTGTTTGATGGGTCTTCCTATTGTTTGGAAACCTTAGCAATCATTCTCAGAAGCCCCAAACATTCACCTTAAAGAGACTTCAGAATCATGGTGTGTGGCATGTTGGAAGGTCACATGGAAGGCTAGAAATCCCACATTGTCCTCATGGAGGAGGATTTGGGGGTATAAATTCCATGTTTGGCAAGCCTTTTAAGGTTAGATAGTCCACTTCAAAACATCACCTATACATTTGGTGAGCCTTCGAAGGCTGGAAAGTACCATGTTTTCATGCTTGGAAGGTTACTTGTGGAATGGTACATTGTGGAAGGGCCTTTGGAGGCTAGACGCCTAACATGAACTACACAAAATTGAAATATCAATTCCAAGAAGAGGACAAGGTCTACATTTACATTCAAAAAGTGTGCTTCAAGTAGAAGGATCAAAAGCTAAAACCTCTCAAATATATCCATCCACCATTTTAAAGAAAATACAACATAGTAAGTTTTGGCTAGCCTTGTCACAATACATGAGCATTCATCTTGTGTTCAATGCAATTTGTCTAAATCTCTTTCAATCATAGGTATTAAATTGGGACCAAAATGAAATTATTACTACATTTCTTGAGGGGATCACTACAAAGGTTGACACTGAGTTGAGGGAAAATAATTTTGAAGAGCAAAGGCAGTAAACAATTGGGTATAGTTCATCTTTCTCAAATTAAGAGAAATTTTGCTAGCAAAAAAATGGAATACTGCATAATCGAATAAGATGTAGTTTCCCTTACTGAATTTTCAGTTGAAGGGGACCAACAAATCCTAAGTAAGGAATTTTTATCATAGGATCAAGTATTTGACCAAGTCAAAAGGTCGTTGATATGTGCATAATGTTAGAGTCCTATATTTTATAGGATTACTTGATTTTAGCTGTAATTTCTGTATATGATGATATTGTAAATAATGTTTTATCCTACAAATTATTTCTAATAAAAAAAATGAGAGTAGATTAATCATGCTTAGGATAAATTAATTAGGTTTAGAATAGTTAATCGTGTTATTTAATCATGATTAACAATTTGTAATAAGGCATCTCGCGCTAAATTTTTGGTTTTTTAATAAAGGTGAAAACAACAAAATGGTTTGTCGGCTTGTGATATTGTGGGCGCATTTTTCAATGTCCACGATCTATCTCACCCAGATCAATGGTGGGGAATCGATTTCGTCCCCATGCTACATGGTGCGTGCTCATCATCACTTTGCACCCCCCTCACTCAATACCCCTTACCATCTATCTCCCCTCTGAAAACCACTCCTATCTCCCGCCAATATAAACTCCCACCATTTCATTCTAATTGCCACGTCCCTGCATCACATCCACTCCCCTACTACCACGTACCTCCTCCCGCTTGACCTCACTCTCACTTACCGCTCCATTCCCGTGCCTTCCTTCTGCGCTCACATGTCAACTATTTCCGCCAACCATGTGCCTCCACATTATCCCCCACCTCCATGTCACCTCCCGCCTCCACGTCATATATCCATTTCATCCCATTCCCGCTAGATCAATAGTGAACATTGGCAATTACAGTTAGCACCAAGTTGAAAAGATGGTCAGTTAAAACTATGTTTTTTTCCTATACAACACAGTCATTTAGAGCATGGTTTTCAAACAAATGAGAACGAATTTGTCAAAACTGAAAGAGTTGTTTGTCCAGAACGGACCCATTTCAAAAATACTGTCTATATTTTCTAACAGTTATTATGGTTTAGGATATTTGCATGAATCTTTGAAGGCATATTTTACCGAAATTTCTTATTTTAAGTCATTGTTTTCAAATGTGGTTTCCGAACAGATAAAAATGAATTTTCCAAAACTGAAATAGGTTTTTGTTGGTAACATACTTCTATACAAAAACCTCTCTCACTGTGTGCACATATATCATGGGTTGAGATATTCAAATGTATCATTGGACACTACTTTTCATAATTTCATGAGGAAAAAGCTCATGGGCAGTTAGTGACTTGGATGCCACCTCATCAAATAAGACTTGCTATCAAATATGAATTTTTGTTCCTTACCACTAGAAATCATCAAAGATAGTGCCAAGAAGGTTCATTAGTTTTAAATGTCCTATATTTTAGTTCTATTTTTTTAAACAGTTTTAAGATATTTGTAATGAATCTTGATATTTTGAATCAAGATATTTTGTGAAGAATTTGTATAAATACTTCATCAGCTGAAGCAATGGGCATTGGGACTTGTTTGAAGAAAAGGACTTATATTGTAAAGAAACTCACAGAGCCACCATTGATCATATTTTCAGTAATACAGTGCAATCATTACAGGATTCTTACATCATTTTTATTGGTGAAGTGCATCTCTCTTTGTCAATTTGTTTTCTTTTTATTCTCATATGTGATTCTAATATCTGAATTATTATAATAAGATAAAGAATAGAATTTGTTTGAATGTACACTCTATCTCTCGCTTAAGAACAATTTTTATGTTTTCCACTGAAGATTAAAATCATAATTATTAACTACTTTGTTTTAATTGTATTTCTAAATCTTTCCCTCTCCCTCACACCATAGATCTTAAAGGATCCAGTGAATTTGCCTAACCTTCCATGTAAGTTTAGCATGTAAACTCTGTATTTGATCACCTCAAACCTGTGACTCCATTTTGCCAATGGCCTTTCTTCCCAGTTTCAACCCAACAACACAAAAAACCAAAACCTAAACTTAATAGCTAGCCTAATTCCTTCAATCAAACAAAACTAAATCATAAAGAGAGATCCCTCTCTGAAACTAGAAGAGCCAGATTCCCAGTTTCCAAAGTGGTTATGTGGTTGCCTTTGCAATTTCTTTCACAGCCTTAAGAAATTATAAAGTTCTAACACACAACTTCAAAAAATTAGGGGAGGAAAATTCTACACCCTCTACACCAACACAAGAATAGTTTCTGTATAAATTACATGCTTAACACTAGCACCAAGATCCAACACTTGCATCGGGGTGCAACAACACCTACACAATGCCAACATCCCTAATGTGTGTTACAATAGTAGATGGAGGTTTGCTAATAGTCAAATAATGGATCACTCACATGACTATTCAAGTGTAATTGCAGCACTGCATTTCTTGCAGAAAAGACGTGCATTGCAAGTTGCATTCATATAAAGCATGCAAAATACTAGCAATCACACAGTGAAATGCAAAATTTACTAACAAAATAAAACATCAACAATATATTGTCATATATGAATCGTTTCTCTTTTACATTACACTTTGTAACATTAATCTTGTAATTGGAAGTTAGATAGTCAGGAAGGTAAACTAATTTACCTCCATTAGATTGTATAATTGTTACTTCCATTATACCAAGGTTACTAACTTGATTGAGACCTTTACTTCTACATCATGTTAACACAAAATTCAGATTTCACAAATGCCAAATATATTGTGTGAATTCTCTATCCATGTTATTATTCATTAGTTCTTCAATGAAGCTTGTTGGGTGCAATTCTGTTGCACCACTCTTAATAGTGTGGATAGGGACCAATGGAAATGAGGTAATAATGACCTATCCTAGGGAAGGGAAACCTATTGAGACCTCCAACAGTAAAAGAACAAGATGTTCATTATGAGGAAAACCCATGTATATGGATGATGGAATGTTGGGAAGTCCTAAAATAGATAATGATGTTTCTACAAGAACAACCTGCACAGATGAAGAACAACCTATGAGTAGATCATACTATCAAATTAGTGATGTTTCACAAATGTTGAGAGAATTGTGGGGTAAGTTTTGTGGTAGTTGTAGAGACCCGCCAAAACTCAAGAGACAACACTGACAATGACAGGGATCAAGACCTCTAAATATGTATATATAAAGAGAGAGAAAGAGTACCAAAAAGACAAAGACTTATTATAAATTATTAAATCCCAAATAAACATAATGCAACAAGCAATTATATATTTTGAAATTGAAACAGGTGAATTACTGTTTTTCTAAGGGATCACTTGTCCAAGGTACCAAACAACTGACAATAATAAAATGAATGGACCTTGTCATAAAATATATTGAGTTAAATAATGAAAAAATTGGGATAAATAAAAGGGAGGCAATCAAGCATGTAGGAAATGCCAAAAAGGCTTTCTCCTTTTGTAGGTAAATGGGTGTTGTAGGCCAATTGTTTCTGTATCAACTCTAGAAATGACATTGTAAATTGGGAACACGTGCTTGCAATCTCAATTCCAAGCCTGCAAGTACCATGAGTACATTGGGCTTATTGTATACCATAAGATACTTTTTAAAGAATATCAATTTTTCTTACCATAAGATACTCTTTAAAGGATATCATTTTTTCTTTCTTTGGTTTAAAAGAGACATTTTGTCAAAGAGAAAAGCTTACCAAGTTCAAATTAGGAGGCATTTCTTAGACCTTATAAACCATTTTTTTTACCAATAAAGAAATCCTATTGTTGTATCATATCCAATGTTTTGTGTAGTACAAGAAGAAACATTTCAAAAATAAAAGAGTTTGCATAAGTTGTAACAAAAGGGGCATGAACAACATTGTAAAACCTATTGATTAGGTCAATATGAAACCCTATCAAACCTTGATGTATTTTGTAAACCTAATAAATTTCTAGAGTTGAAAACCCTAGATTCAACAAATAATAAATCTTACAGTTCAAAATTCAACAAACAAGGGCATTCTCATGTGAACCTCATCATGCTCCCATAGAAAAGTGAGTTCTTGATGTCTTCTTCCTAAGCTTAGCATGACACTGACAAAAATACTGGAACTAACAACTATGAGACATGTTAATGAATATAATAAGATGATAGAAAAATATTCAAACCTAAAAAGAAAATTTGAACCTTGAGACATGAATTTTAGAAAAAAAGCCCTTGTTAATGTGAACATCTGTAAATAAAAAAGATTACTATTAAGCTACCAGAATTTCACATACCAGGGCTAGGAATATTTAAGATAGAATGACCATGTACCTTCTTTGAAGTGAAGACCATCTACACCTCTATCCGAAAGACATGACAAATGGCAACAAAAATTTAGCAGGTAAAGATATCATGTAGACGATAAATAGTGTCCATGAGTTGAGAATTTAAGGGCTACATTCTTTCTCAAATTTCATTTTCACCTCTTGCTTCCTTTGTGTCTTGAAGAATTATTTTAAGTTTTGTTGTGTGATACATGTGTCTAGAAAAATCAAGCACAAGATCAGCATGGGCCATTTTAACACAGCTGCATTGATTAACTAGAATTCATCAAGCCATGATCAACATAAGCAAAAATGTTCATTTATCCCCCAAAAAGGATCAACATGGAATCCTTCCATTAAATCCAAAAGTGCTTCTATCATGCACATTCATTTCAGGAAAGATCAATCTAATGAGATTTTGCACATCAAAATTGTTCAAGCATAAAATAATCACAACATAAATATTTTTCATGAACTAATACTTACAGTCTAGGTTCAGGTAACATTCACACTTCAAACATAATAGTTAATTGACAATCATAATTCTAGATCAACTTAGACATATCATACATGTACATTGTCTAAAATTTTCTTCATAGTCGCTTGCAAGAAAGACTTGTACTTATCTCTCAACATAACAGTAATCCCATTCATTTGCTCTCCACAAAAATAATATGACCACAATGATTCTCAAAAGAAACATGCTCAGTTCAACATTCTATTCTTAGCAAATTTCTAGGCAAATATTTTGGTAAATATATAAAAGAAAATCTAGCAAAAATACTCTATATGTGAAAAAAAGAGATAAAAGTGCCATAAATTCCATTTCTCTAGAATGAGAGCTTGAACCATGGCATGTAGGAGTAGGATGAACTTGGAGAATGGCGTGGAATGCTGCAAATTTGATGTCCTTAATTTTGATTATCATAACAAATTCTTGTCCATAAATGGATAAAGTTTAGCATACAACTATGTCTTTGGCATTAGAGGCAGCTAACAGTTCCCTATGGAGGATTTCTATAGAGGAAAGGATAAGAAAAAATTGTATAATCCATGCACTCTTCACCTCCAATGTTAATTTTCACTCCACTCACTTAGGGCCTTCACTCTTTTCACTTTCCTTTTCCTTCTATGTAGTTTTCCTCCCCATGTTTTGCATGGCACTTTACACAATACATTTTTGTTTGATATTCTTGTGGGAAGGATTGTTTGATTGTAGTTTTCTCAAAGTATTAAAGAGTTTCAAAACTTCGATCAATTTTGGAGAAGCGTACCATGGTTAATACTCTGAGAAACCTGAAATCAAGTCATTTGTGTGTTTGATTTTGTAATTTTACTTCTATTGTATTAGCTCCTGGTTTCAAATCTTTGGATTGGGAAGAAGGTACTTAATACTATCCCTTTAGTTCCCATGTTATTTAAACCCTATTAGATGCTATCAAAGGAGTTCTAGAGAGAATAAGAAAAATGGTATTTAGATTTCTTTAGTCAAGGAAAAATCAAAATGTTCCACTAGTTCAGTTGAAGACATTAGCCAAACAAAAATATGAGGAAGGATGGTGATTATAAAAAATAACTATTTTGGGAAGTCTTTGGTAGCTAAAATATTATGGAGAGTCATCTCCATAGATTGGTGGAGTCAAAGGAAGATAAGCAAAATTATAGAGAAGGAAATGGGGAACAAGTAACAATAGAGATGGATCCATGTGTTGGGTGCCAAAATGAATTTGGGCTGCCAGGACTGATAGAATTGGTGCAGGGAAGTGGAATTTTGAATTTTCACTCTTGATCACATAGTGGACCAAGCCAATACTTCTATTTGGCAGCAAAGGTGGAAGAAGGAAAAAGCTCTAGTGTTTGTAGCAGATGAAGCCATCAAGTGGGATGATTTTATAGAGAAGTCATGTCAAAATTTCAGAGGAGGAAGATATAACGGTGTGATAAAAAAATAAACATTAGGTTATTATTCTGCCACGTTGAGTATCAAGTAAATTTCTCATCTAATCCTGAAAACAAAGGTTGGTGGTGGAAGCAGTTATGAAAGGTTAAGGCACTGAAAAAATTCCCAAAAAAATTGTGGCTAATATTAATGAAGAAAGTACTAATATGGAATAATTTGCAGAAACAATCTAAACATGAGCCTAGAATATGTCATTCTTTGTAGGGAATATGATAAAAATGTAACTCATTTGATCATAAAATTTCCTTATGTAAAGTAGTTATGAGAAAAAGTGGATCAGTTCATAAGTTTTAAGAATGGTTGGGAGGGAGTCTTTATGAAGCAATGCTTGAAAATTATGTTATCACCACTCTCCTTTGTATAAAGGCATAGCCCATTTACTGACCACATAGATTTTCCCTTTAGGCTTGGAAAAATATCAAAGAAGATCCTTGAAGCTTAAGGCTGCTAGATACTATGTTGTAGGTACTTAATTGCAGTGGATAAATCCTGAGGGACTAAAGCTAAAATGCATGATGGAATATGAGGTTGAATATCTGATCCAGGGCATGTACCAGGGGATCTATGGAGGTCATTTTGTAGCAAGGGATACAACTCGTTAAATTAGAACATTTGGGTACTACTAGCCTACCATGTTTTTTGATGTTCATAAATTTGTTAGGGCTGACGTAAAATGCTAGACCTTTGTTGGAAGACAGAAGCTCCCTACATTACCTTTGAATCATGTCCAAGTAGTAGCCCCTTGCAATAGTGGGGCCTTTACTTCATAGGATAAATACATTACCCCCTTCCAGTGGCCAACATAGATGAATCCTTACAACTATTTATTACTTCACCAAATATGCCACTGACCACATTATCATTAGATTAGTGGAAGAGAACATCTTGTCTAGGTTTGGTTGTCCTAAAAAAATAGTAATTAAAAACGCTAAAGCCTTTAGCTCCTTTAGGATGCTATCTTTCTATCAAAAATAAAAAATCATCCTAAACTATTTATCTCAATACTACCCCCATGGGAATGGACAAGTTGAGTCTTCAAACAAAAATCTCATGAAAATTGTCAATAATACTTTAGCAAAGAACAAGAAGGCATGGGACTCATAGCTTAGGTATGCACTATGGGCGGACATGATCAACACAAAGAGAGCCACAGGGAAATCTCCTTTTCAGCTAGTATGGCATGGAGGTAGTGTTACCTATTCAACTTGAGCTACTTGTGATGAAGCTTCTACAAGATTTAGTAGCAGAACTAGATAAGATCCAAAGGAGAAGAAATTAGTTGGTCAAGGTCCAAGAGAAGATAAGTCAAGTGCACAACAAGAGAAAAGAATATCAACAAAGGATGGAAGGACGTGTTTGAAAAAAGGTCAAGCCAAGTGACTTCCAAAAATGAGACCTAGACTTACTGTGGGACAAGAGACATGAGGACTTATGTAAGCATATGGTTAGGAGTCAAGACCCTATGCCATTAACAATAAATGCAACAAGCTCTCTAACACTTTCCATTTGGCTAACCTCAGGGGATAATGGTTTGACTTTCCTATCAATGGAAAGCACCTAAAGAACTTCATTTCACTTTTAAGGGGAAGCCATATCATAATTTCCCTACTTTCATTCATTTCCTTCAATTTATAGTTGGTGGGACATCAATCATTTTCTCCTAGTGGCATGATTGTAAGAGAAACTATGAGGTAGATATGAGTTCCAACTACTTCAATATGATTCCCATTCCCTCCATCTAAATGACCACTTATATATTTGAATGTGCTAGTTTTATTTTCAACTTATTGAAGTTCACTTTCTGCATCAAGGATTGGTATTAGATTCTTAGGATTTTTTCTCATAGGATCCTAAGTGTTCTTGCCATCATTCCACATTGAACTAACTCTCTTCATCAAGCCTCTGAACTAGTTAAGTAGATATTTCATCATCAATACTAATGGGTTGACACGATCTACCACTAGTGATCCTCTCCTAGTTTCCATGTCATGTTGAATATGACCTCATTATCTCCTTGTCTTAGCTTTGTACTTACTACAAAGAGCCTTGAAGAAATCAAGTTGAAGGAAATTCCTTCCCCTCCTTTGTCAGGAAAGAGCTACACACCTTAACAAATTGAGAAAATATCTTTCCAACTCTAATATCCAAAAACCAAGGGGGTTTATCCAGGAAAGGAAAGGAATTGAAAATATTATATTGGTGTAGGAGGTGTTCCAAACAAGCAAAAGCAATAAAGAAAAAGGAATGGTTATGAAAATGTACCTGGCTAATGCCTTTGAGCGATTTAGACACTCTTGTATTTATGTTTCCATACATCAATTTGGTTTTGCATATTCCTTTATTCATTGGATTCATGCTTGCATAGGATCCCCTTAGATCCCCCCCCCCCCCCTTAGTCAATGGAAGATCGACATCCATCGTGAACCAATTGCTACTAGAAAAACCATTATCACGTGAATCAATAGTCATAGGAACAACATTTGTGAATTGAACCAAGAGCCAATCATGGGAACAAAAGAACCATTGCTCCCCTACATGAACATATACTTTCAAGACGAAAACTACCTCTACTTCCATGTCATCATCATCCTGCCTATATTGACTGATTCTACTGAATGAATGAAGCAAGTAGTTCACATCCAATCAGTGATCTAACCTAATAATTTTGGTTGCCACCTCTACCTCTTAACTATGGGGTTATAAGCCCCACATCCATACTAAATTTTCATCCTTGTGTGTGGTACCACAATTTTTTTTGTTTATGATAGGTGGATATTGAGAACTAAGTGTAATTGCTCGATCAAGATGCATGCTGGTAGATCAACTCCCTCAGGATCAAAGCCATGTGTAATTTTAAGGACGAAAGGACTAGAAGGTGACGAAGCCACCACCCTTGCACGTATGGTAAATATCTCAGGGTGGTAGTGCGCATGCACAAAGTTAATGTTGATGGAAACAGCCTGAGAGACACCTTATTGTAGTGGTTAAGGGTCTACCTTTTCTCATTCTCAAACGTTAATTTACTAGATTTTGTCTCTGATATTGGTTTCGTGGTCTTGGGTTGCTCGGGGTTGCTCCAGAGGGAAGCTACGCAGGTGGGCTACTTAGGTGCAGTTGGCTCCCTTTGTGTCATGTCCTCAGACCTCGGGTATGTTATTTCTCTCCATCCTTTTCATTGCATGCTCTCGGCGTCCTTCATGCATGTGTCAATTCGAAAAGGAAGGTTTCATTATATGGGTGTTGCAAGCCAGTGGACTATCTATCATGAATTATGGAAAGATCTCGAAGGGTTGTATTATGAACTGTCTGCATTCCATCTCATTGTCTCTGTTCTCTATGGAATTTTACTCTCCTGCATGGGAATGTATGGTCTTTTTAGAGCTTGGATTTCTCAATATGATACATATTTGGTTTTCTGTGTTCGCCATATCCTTCATTTGTTGTCTATGAAATTGTGGACGAAACAGGGTTTTATGCATTTGTTTCTTTGTATTTTATCCTTGTGTTTGGTCTTAAGTAGGCTCAGGGAGCCTGAGTCTGCAGTTCCTTTCCTTGGGAAATAGACCCATCTTATTTTCTTTGAAGTGGTTGGGTTAGGGCCTAATGTTTAGTGTTCGATGTCACTATTTTATGTACACCTTCCAAGTATTTATTGTCTGTGTAACAACTAGGACCTGAGAATTCCTGGTTCCTTCACACTCGGGGTCTAGGTTATCTGTTTCAAGAGTCTATCCCCACCATTCCTTTACAAACAGGCTTCATGGATTGCCCCACCTCAGGTTCTGGCTCTCTGGAGAGAGGTGGATGTGGCCACGAAAAGAACGTGGGATGGTGCAACGTCAATATTCCAGCCCAAACCTATCAACAGAGAGGTCAGGGTTGTAAATATACAACTTGAATAATCTAAGATTTCATCCATGCTTACCAAACAGGAACTCCTTCTCAAGTTCAACAGTTGATATTGAATTGGGGATCATAGCTTAATCAATAGGCATAAATGGAGATTCACTTAGAAGATTGAAGAGACCCGGTCTTGAACCCTAGTGACTCCAAAGGTTTCACCTCTCAATATAAGTAGACTATGCACTAGTATTGGTTAATGAAGAACATTGCAGCTAAGGCCATCATGAACCCTGCAACTAGTCCCTCTAAGCCTAACCCTGGTTTTCAATATCTTCAGAAGGAATTTCATCTAATTCAATTCCAACTTTAGCAACATAATTCATGCCTCAGCCGCATTGAGAAACAAATTTCGTGTCTTCCCCATTCTAAGTTGTCAGGTTCAAGTGCGAAAGATCCAACCCTTGTGCATTCATGGAATGAATAACATTATGCTTAGTTTAGTTTGATTTTAAATTTTGTTTAACTAGATATGGTAAATCTATCAATTAGAATTTTATGTTTGAGTTACTTAGATCGTAGAAGTTTACAAGAAATTCAGCCATATAAGGCTCTGTTAGACAAACTCAAACTTTTATATCTTTGGATTGCATACAATGTTGTTCAATGGATGGCATACCTAATTTCCCTATGTGCAGGTTGAGACCACTAAACTCCTTGATTACTGGTTGTAACCTGCTTTTTGAAGATGAATGAAAAGTTACCGCCAAGCTTACTAAAAAAACAGTAATGTAATTATAATGGTATTGTTAGTAAGTAAAAAGTGCAGTTAGTAGCCAAAATCTATGTGCAAAAGGAAGGATAAATCATGAATAATTTGTTTTACCTGTAGCTAATATTTCAAGCATAAGAGTTGTACTAGATATTGCAATGTTTTATAAATTGCCTGCTCATAAGATGGATGTAAAATTTTCTTTTTTGAATGGGTGATAGATGAAGAATGGATCAACCACATGGATTCATGTGACCTAGCAAAGAGAAACATGTTTATAAGTTGCAAAAAGCATTTTATATTGCATAAAATTCAATATTTCACAAATGCAAGCAATATAGAGGTGAAGACCTACATATCGTGTAAATTCAAGATCTAGAAAAAAGTAACTTGCTTCAATTGTAGAGATAACTAACCATAGTTATAAGACACTTGAAATAAGATTTTTTTATGAAATATATATATCTCTACAAATATAAATTAGTTTAGGCTTGGTCTAGAAAATAATGGGTGACCAATGGGAAAACTCTCAAAATATTACTCTCAATTGTGATTAGACTAGGGGACCTGATATTGTGCAAATTCAAGCAATATATAAGTGGTTGGAACAGTACAAGAAAACATTATAGGGTTGTAATATTTATAAACATTTTGGTGCGATTATAATCTACCTACAACTTTTAAAAATAAATTAAAATACTAAGAAAATAAAAAGGAGTAGCGAGTAAGATTTTGAGAGTGCTCCCATTGATCACCCACTATTTTCTAGACCAAACCTAAACGTATAGTTTTCATAAAAAAAGTATTATTTGAGGAATCTTATAAATTTGGTTAGTTATCTCTACAACTGAAGCAAGTACCTATATCTTGGTATGCATAGATCAATTATTATTTAAGATAAGCATGATTCTAAAAATGTGATGTATACTCCAATGTGTATGTATAAACCACTACAAGTGGAGGATTTTTATTTTTTGAACAAGAGAAAAATATATATTTGAATTTAAAAAATGATGTGGACAAGCTGAGCAGTAAGAGAGTACAAAAGGTGGAACAACTGTAAAACTATCTCTTTCTAAAGAATACCTGTAAGTTCAAAAACATTGCCAAGTATTGGGCTACACTTGTTGTTTGATGTACAAAATTAAAGATTATATAAGTATAGGCATTAACAAACTGGAAAAGAAAACATACTACATTGAAATGAATTTAAAAAACTTGTAAAATCTCATTACCACCAAGGGATCCTATTTTATTCCATTCGTGGTCAGGGAGTTGGACATTCCATTTCCTTTCTCAGTATGATGGGACTATTCTTGGACTAAATATCTCTCGTCCAAGGAGTGTTTTTTCTCTGGTAACTGTTCCACGAGCCAATCCCAAGGCCAATTAATAGAGAATATTGCAATGAGTGTAACAGTCATCCTATTTTTTTATTTTATTTTAGAAAAGAAAATTCATTGTTTTCCTTGAATATACCATAAGTAGCATATGAATGGTGTTGCTAATAATCAACAGTTTAAAAGCAATTGAGCCTTGGTTTATGGGAAAAATATACATGAATGTGCATAGAACCCTTACATCTTACCATGATTCCCAACAAGCAGGGGACATCAATTCCATCTCTTAAGGTAGTTCGTTGTTACTATTGTTGCCAGTATTTTTATTGTAGTTGTGCCATACCCAACTCCACTAGTAGTCATTTGTGGTGTTTGACTCAAGTTTGATGTAATTAGGATTATACTCAAGTCCTAGCCAGATTTGGTAAAATAGATACTCGACCATATTAGAAAGGCAGTAATATGAAGCGGGTTTTGTTGTCTCTTTTAATGGCACCTACAGCACGAGTGCTTCGGGAGACATAGAAAGCTTCCTAGAGACAGCCTCTGGGTTGATTGTAGACCAATGCTTAGGACATATTAGATAGAGGAGTGCATGGAAGATATATCAATGGGGGCTTTCAGTTGCACTCCAATTGTCACGAAGTTTTAAAATATAATAAAAGGAGGCTTGGGTCAATAGCCCTTCATTAAGGTAGACTCAAGCTAATACATGGATCAAAATGCTCAGGGGGTAAATCGGGCCAACCTCAAAGAGAAATTTCTTGTTCTGGTGGCCAACACACAACAACAGGAAACTTCTTATTGACGTTACAGTAAAGTGAATAGGAGGAAAGGGAGGAGTGAAATCAGTGCATATAGCTAATTTCAATGCAGAATCCTAAGCCATGATGTTCCAAAAGAAATATGGAAGAGGGAGGAGATGAAAGAGCGGAAGGAGTGGCGCGCTAATTAGGGTTTTAGGTCATATACTCATGGGCACATTTTTATCCAAAATCTTAAGAAAATATGTGCATATTACAGGTACTTAAGTAAATCCATAGTTAAAACAGGTACTGTTGCTTCTTGGTAACAAATATACAATCATGAACAAGGGAGAAACCGACAGCTTCATCACACTATTTCAAAGAAGGAAAAATATATATGGAATGAGATTACAAAGGGGAAAACATATTGCACATTGATCTACTTGGAATCACTGGAATAGTTTCATTAATACTTGGAGGATCCAAATAACCAGTCCATAACATTCAGCATTGTATCACTCAAGTCCCTCATGAACAGGCAAGTAGAATCAAAAGTGGAATCGCAGAATTCATACCCTTAGGTGTAGAATTATGGAACCTATATTAAGTGTTTCTTCCCCCTATTTATAGAGAGAAGGGGGGCTTTGAATCAACAGTTTACAAAAATATCTTCTCCTGAGCTCCAGTTGTCTCACAGACTAGTTGTCTCGGCGTGCAAGGCTCTGCTGCCCCAAAATGATTTCATCGGGATTTGATTCCCTTCTTTAAAATACATAGAAATTACAGGAATAAAAGAAAAAGGAAAAACTAAAATATGATGGAGGAAGTGTCCCTCTGTTGTTCCTGTGAAGTCCCTCGATCAGGCCACGTCTTTGCCGCAATATGTCTCTCCTCTGCTCGGTCGGTTTCTGTTGCTTTCGCCTTAACTGCCTGAATTCACCAATGTCTGGAGTTGATAGTGATCGACTGTGGTTTCCTGTTACATAGTAGAAGTGGATAATGTCCTAGCAGTCCTTCATTGTGTATCTAAGTGGAGCCCCTTGTTGATCCATTAAGTCTTTCTGAGCCCCCCATGCTGATTTACGGTTGCACCATACTTCATTCAATGCTTCAACTACCGACCCATCCTCCTTCAAAGCCATGTACCATACTATCGGGGCTTTATGGCAGTGGGACTTTTACTCTAAAAGGCACTACAGAACAGTGAGTTCCGATGCTCCTTGGCCCCCTTTGGTTTAGCTCATGTCTGCATTTCTTCTCATATGACCGCAGGCTATGACTGAGTGCTTAGCCCAATGTCGAAGGCTTCTTATCAGTAGCTTGCAATCAAGGATTTTTAACTTGGAGTTGAGACATTTTAGCTTCATCGATCGTCAATCGTCGATACCCCTTTAGTGCTTAGATCATGGTTCTTCAACCCTTTATGTGATCGTGGGCTAGCCCCTTTATGGCATGATCGCAATTGAAGTTTTAACTTGGACGTAACAACATGCCTCATCCTGAAATTTGATATTGTCGATGTGACATCATCCACTGCCACGTGTCACCTTGTGAGTGGTGACACGTGTCACCCTGTTTTGGCCCCTTATGACCCCTCGAAACATTGAATCTGCATGCCATGTGTCCTCCGTACTACCACATCATGATGTCGTCAGATGCCCTGGGTCTTTATCGGATCCAATAGTGTTCTACCATGTGGCCCCACTGGAGGAGAGAGAAAGGGCCTACATGCCCTTGGTTTTTCATTGAATTTCTTTGTTAAATTATTTTCGGCCTTCCCTAGTGATTTACACTATCATATCGCAACTCATGATATTGACATATTTTAGTGTTGTCACCCCGTTGGTGGGCTGATTCACCAATTTGCAATATGCTCATGGACCTCCTATCATCGATCATCCTGAACCTTTGATTGCCTCGTCGCTACCAAGGCCTCCGATCATTGATTCACCTCGGAGCTATGAAATTGGCGATCGCCGATATCGGCGATCGTTGATCGTAATTTTTCTCTATCCTCCCCTACTTTCTGCTTTGAAAAAATTTGATTATGATTTGCGATGAGCCTTACCCTTGGTCCTTTTCTCTTTGTTTTCTGGCTTTCAAGGGTAGCTTTAATCTGCTCTATCTTCGGATCCAGAAGTCCATTTTTGAACTTCCATATACCGTTGGAAAGCTAGTTCTAAGAACTATGCAATGGAGAGGCTCTGATTTAGCTTTGAGATAATTTTTGGCTTTGGAGATGGATTCAAACTTCACTGCTCCTTTTCACCCTTTTCACAGCTGAAAACACATTTAGCAGTGAGTGACAACAAGTTCATTCTATGAAATGATTGAATTTGGCATGTGAATCTAACATCTAAGGACCATTAAAAATCCCATGGATGGAGATTGATCAAGATTCAACCTGTCATCATGGATGGAGACTGACCTAGGTTCAAAATGTTGTTTTCCTTATGACAAGTATCTTGTAACATACCCCCATATATCTCTTATTCTCTCCCTATCTCTTTTCCAAAGTTTTGGATAAGCATGTTAACGAAATCAATGATAGAAACATCTAAGGTCATGGATCAATGGGGGAGATAATTGGAGCATGTATCTTTGAGAAGAACATTTAATGGAATTTAGAGCTTAGGGTACTACTTGAAATTGACAAGGTTACTCTACCTAAGCTTGTAGGGAATTTTAGTTATAGAATGGGATGTAGATAGTTTTGAGAAAAATATTACCCTAGAGTTTCTCATGGTTGAATTGTAAATCACAACTATGTCTAATGAGAGTGTTGTAACCACATGTATGCCAGAAAAACTGAGTGAGAGCCCCAGTTGAGCAATTTTATCTTGGTAATGCATGTGACACAACAACGATGAATACAAAAAAATAGGTCTCTGTTAATAATGCATCTACTTCCATGCTGAAGGGTTCTAGTGTTTATTGAAAATATGGGTCTACTTTCAGTGTCCTATCTTCAAGCATGAGCTACTTTGTCTTCCCATATTGTCTCAACACTATTGTACTCAGTTATCCCATTGACCTACTTTATGGTCAATAGTTGGACCTAAATAATATCATCTTATCACCACACCTCCACCCTATTGAATTTGGAGTGTGTACTATATGACAGAACATCCCCAGTGAAAAATTATCTAAACCATGGAAAGCGAATTCTGCACTGTAAAATAATTACTGCAGGAAACTAAACAACCTCTCAAAACATCTATCTGTAATGAATTTATAAACACATACTATAGAAAACAAATAACATAACTCAACAACTGCTTATCAAAACCTATCACTAATTGTCATTAATTCTGCACATGAAAATCTGCTACAGAAAAACCACTAAATTGTTGAATGTCAAATCTCTATTGTTGATCCATACCCTCACATTTCTTTTATAGAAATGAAAAGGGCAGACTAGGGTATACAAAATTAGATCTAAATCATAGATATATGGATATGCAAGAGGATGATGTGGTGCACTCCAAGCCAAGAGTTCATATTACCTTGGGATCTACACCATAACTAAAGGTCGAACTCCAAGACAAAAAAAATTCTAAAAATAAAATTGTACTATCCTCAACATGCTATCTACTTTAACTAGAGATTAAGGACATGGATAACCTTATCTTGTCCTTACCCTACCTAAAATTGGTGCACGCATGCACACTAACTGATAGAAGGCAAATTTAGGGTTGCATCCTCTGGTCTTTTAATCATGGTTGTCATCATCTACAGATTAGATCTGTTGCTGATGTAACAAAGAGCACCAAATCTGTTGTACGTACTCCAACACATAGAATATTATCATAGGCACACACTCTAATAGGTTGTTGAACATGTAATTTTAGGCATATGTGGTTATAAGTTGTGATTCCCTAATAGAAGTTATAAGGATCAAGCCTTGTAGTAACATGCATACTTGCATGTATATTGTAACCACTAGAAGAAACCCATAACAAGATGTTAAAAGCATATTCCATGTGGTTACAAAGATAGACACATGTAACTGATATTACAACCCCTGGCTCCAAAATGGTATGATATTGAGCAAACAATAAAAATTCCTCCTTCAAGTGACAGAGAGGCCATGAAGAGTTTCATGACAACAATGAAGAAGATTTATGGTTTAGATTAAGAAGAAGCACCCATTGTCTGAACTCAATTTTCCCTTCTTTTTTTTTCACATGGATAATGTGAATTTGGCACAATTGAGGCTTTGTGCGATGGGCATTGTGGAAAAGATCCAATAGGCTAGTGGAAAATTCATGGTGTACTTTCCCAGGTGCTACAAGGATTTGTTATATAATTTCTCACACAATTAGCCAGTTCCCATCCCCTAAGAAAGGAGTTGGAGTACTTATCATTCAGTGAAGAGGAAAAATTTGGATTTGCATAAAACTTTATTTATATTCACAGTATCTGTCATCCTCTTTCTTAGGAAGACATTGGGTACAAGAAAGCTACTTCTCAAAAATAGGACCAATAGAAGTTCCACACATAGTACTGCAATATTATAATCATGCACAGATAGGTACGTTGTGATCAATCCAGGCATAGTTTGGGCATCACAGTTAATAAGGCACTAAGAACTATGTAACTCAGAGATGGGTATTGGGGAAAAATCAACAATTATCCTCCCAACCTTTGACATGCTTCCAACGCTAAAGTTGTCACCCCTACCTTGTGTAACTTACCTCATTCCCCATACCTCCAAGGATTCCAGAGGTTTAATATGACCTCCACCCTCATGGCATAAGGTATTTAGTTATAGGCTGGTGTAGGGGTTCCAAAGGCAAGCTTCCTCCACCCTGCAACCCACGTGGGACTCTAGAGATATGTATCTCCACCCACTAGTCAGTAAGGGATTCCAGGGAGCAATGTCTCCACCCTTTGATGAAAAAGGGACTCCAGAGATCAACATCTCCACCCTTTAGACAACAGGGATTCCATAGGTGTTGTCTCCACCCTAACTATGCTCAAGGTTTCCAGAGACCCATCCCCACCCTATGTACCAAGTTGGAATGATATGGGATTAGCCAACCTCTTATCAAAAACCTCTTCCCTCTAATGTGACCACTACAGTTAATTTCATCCCATAGAACCTACAAGGTTTATTCAGGAAGGTTTCCAGAGGATGATACTTCCCATTCCTTGAATCTGGTCACAAGCTTGGTGCCCAAAACAATGTTTAGCTAGCACAAACTCAAAGAGAAGATCAAATATAATTATATTAAAATCAATATCAAAATAAAAGGTCTCATTGATTAAGCTAATTAACTAAGAGAAACCTCTTTGCAACACGAATTTTCCTCAAAATCATTACACACAGAAATGCCAATTCAAAATCCTAAACTTCGAGCCAATGTATCCCCTTTATTTTGTGGCTCCTACTGAACTAAAACTATATGTAATTGTCTCAAACTAACATACAACTGCCTCTTTCCCTCAGTGTGTAAATTAAGCAATAACAATTAGGGTTCATGTTCATGAACCACGCATATAATTTTTCTATGGATATTCATAGGAGCTTTCCACGAGGATACATATTGTCGTTATCCACGGGTGTTGTTGGCGTACATTTTTCTGAACTGAATCCAAATGTGAAGATGTTGGTGTAACCAAAGCATATGACAGAACATAAGATAACTTCCTAAGATGGACAACTTAACATGTGTCTCATTGAGTGGGGACCTTTCTAAACTTTGTAAGAGTGATGGTCAAAGGGAAAATGTGCTTTAGCAACATGAATATTGTTATGCAGATGCAAGCCAATTATTTTAGGAAATTTGTCAAATAGTTTTCATTCAACACTCAAAAGCATAAGGGTTATGAATATCGAGTCATAATTTGGAGGGATTGTGATTTGCAGACACATCAGACCCTTAACAGTGAGTTATAACCAGTGAGCTCATGAGAAACACAGACAACATACAGTAAGCAAACTCGATAGACTGAAATAAACTTATTTCCAATGTCTTTGCAAAGAAAATGATAGCAAGGGTCTAAGACCATAATATTTCCTAAGGATTTTGATACTAACCTGTCACGTTGCAAGCTCCCTTATGCCCCTATCTCAGCAAGGTTAGGCTGCCACTCCTGTGTGGCCAATGTTGCAATCTCGCACCTTAGCTACTAAATTGTTTCCTTCTTTTTTCTTCCTGCATTGCCCAAACTCTTGTTTTTCCTCCTTTCTCGTGCTCTCCCTATTTCTTCCTTATTTCACACCATCTCCTCCTCATCCTCACCTCCTTCCTTTTCTATTGTTTCCCTGCACCTCCAGTTAGTTAGGTCGGTACCCTGTCTCCTTGATTTTTTCTGCCATTTGGCCCCCTTAGTCTTCCTAGTGTTTTCACTATTCGTCACCTTCGCAGGCCTCCTTCTAGAATCTTCCAGCATGCCCCTTCTCCACTTCTCCATGTGCTCTAAAGTCTGCCAAAAATATCTCCATTCCTCCTCTCTTGAAGTCTCTCTTCAATTTTTCTCCCTCTCTGACCTCGACCATGTGTAATTCACTTCTGAAATATCTGCTAGCCCTCAAAGAATCATTTTGATGCCCACATTCTTTTGTTATATGGTAGTAAGAAAATGAATGATAATGAGGAATATTCATTTTTTTTAATTTGTATGTTACCCCATGGCATTTATGGTCATTTTAAGAGTTAAGTTGGGTCAA
Source organism: Pinus tabuliformis (assembly GCA_031772625.1). Lineage (NCBI taxonomy): Eukaryota > Viridiplantae > Streptophyta > Pinopsida > Pinales > Pinaceae > Pinus > Pinus tabuliformis. The sequence continues at coordinate 181,509,208 of CM062819.1, forward strand.
CAAACTTAACTATGTATCAAGTGTGAAAATTAGTATGTAGATCTTGTATTTCCTTTTTTTATATACTTTCATGTAAACCAACCTCGTATTTATTAGTCATACCCTCTTACTTACTCAAGTTTGGGTAAGGACATTTAATTGGGTAGGTAGGGGTGTTACAATGAGCATCAATATTATCAATATGTTGCCTCTTCTTGGCCATAGTTTCCATCATTTTTCACTATGAGAGGTCACTCAAGATTTGAAGGAGGAGAGCTCTATGATTATGAATCTAATTACCCATTCACTATAGCTTTGAGCCCCATGGACCTCACACACACATTGGAAATGGAAACCTTTTGCTACCATTTTCACCTGAAAGACAGCAGTGTATACAGAAGGGCCAGGGACCCCCATAATGGAGGAGGGAAAGGAGCAGGGAGAATTCCCTCGAGTTGAATATGGGAGGACCCAAAGCTAGCACACACCACCTAGAAATGTTGAGCACAATACAAGTTGATGCAGGAGCATCTTGCCTCCAAGAAAATATACCTTTGATCAGGCATAATGGGTCTTTGCTTACTAAGGGAGTTGGTTCCCTAAATGAGAGTGATAGGTTAATTATTTTTATTTCCATGTTTTGAATAAGTATATAAAATTATGTATATAGAATCGAGATTGTAACCAAACTCAAGAATATTTGAATAAGTTAGATAAGGTGTAGGACAGATAGCTTGAGAGGATTTTGTGGAGAAAATTATGGATCTGAACTAATTCTAGTTTGGATTCCTTTCCAAAGTACATGTATGTAAGTCTAAAAAAAATTGAGTAATGTGTGATAGGAATAGAGTGAAGTAAGGCTAATATGGCCAAAGCCAAGGCCACTTAATGTAAATCAGGCCAAGATTATGTCTTTGTAAAATTTTGTACAGTTGTATGGATGTTTAGAAGAAAAGTAATTTCATTATGAATATGAGGACCATGTAAATCTATGTTGAATTCGAGTTGAAATTAATTGTTGCAGGTGGCTACAGGAATCCTTAGGAGTAATGGAAAATTATAATGTTGATCCAAGAGGAAGAGAGCTTGGATCAAAACTTGAAATCTTTTTTTCTAGTCATCTTGATTGATATACGCTAATGCATAATATTGGGATTTATGTATACAGGAGTTGTTAGATAGAGTCCTCACACTTGATCATAGTCCATATCCTTGCATAGAAGACAAAGGAATTTAGCAATAGAACAATATTTTTTCATCTTGTTTGAGGAAGCTCTCTGAAGAGCATGAAATTCAGTTTAGGGATGCACACAAAGTATACAGAGGTGAAGGTGAGGGTACTTATGTGTATCGTCATCATAATCATTAGGAGGAATGAGATGATTGATACAGTGAAATTGATTACCTGAATCCATTCTTAATGTAATTAAAACTCCTGTTGGAGAGGCTCAGTTCTTATATTAGGGTCACATATTCACTAGAGTTGTTGGAAATTATTCCATCACAATGACACGAGGGAAATGTGCAATGAAGAAACAATGATAACTAAAAGGGAGCATTGTGATGGAGCAGACTAGATCTATTGCATCGCAATTTAATTAGAGCACCCTACACTTGATGTCTTCGATGTTTAAATATTGGAGAGCTTAAAGGAATCTTCCATGATTGAATTGAATTGCACATAATGAAGGGATTTTGTGATGGATATAACTATTGCGATGGTACAACATATACAATTCCTTTAGGAATGGATCACTCATTATAAAATTCCATGAATTGTTGTAGAATAAAAAGGTACTTCTATGATATTAGAAAACAAGAGGAAGAACACCTGAAGCAAGGATGCTTGCATGGAATGGAAACAAGAAGGAAGCGAATTGATTTGCACCGCATATGGCCAAGAACAGGACAAGGGTAAATATTGGCATCATAATATCGGCTGATGCAATTGATAATTAAATTCCTGCACTGGTTTTAAGGAGGTGTGGTTGGAACCTTAAATTCTTGCACTAGTTTGAAGGAGGTGCGATTGGAAGCTTTAAATAATGGAATCACATGAAAACATAAGGGAAGGAATTTTTTGAAGACAATATATGCATGTAATGTTAGGAAGAAGTGTGATGGTTGTGAATAATCCAAGGCCGAAATCCTGATTCTGCACTAAAAAGAAGTTGTTTGGAGAAAAGTGCACTTACAACAAATCGAAATGCATTGAGTGTGTTTTTTCATGCATTGAAGGAAGAGTTAATTCTCCCCTTTGAGGGTTTGAGAAGAAATCAATTATGAGTATGAAAATAAGGGAGAGATCCATGTTGGGAAGATTTGTGCTTCTACAACCAGCCAAAGGTAATGAACCACAAAACAGGGGCATCACTTGTGGTCCAAAAATTATGAAGCATTGAAGAGGTGTGCACCTGCACCACAAACTAGACCCCAAACAAAAATGAAATCTTGAGACAATGCTGATGAAATAGAGTTATCCACAAAGTAATGGAGCGTTAAAGAACTCACCTTAAACTAGAAGACGCTTGTCACTTCCAAAATAATCCCACAAAGCATTGAACGGATTGTCATGTTAAGCCAGTGGTTTACGACGAGCTCCATGTTGAATTAATATAAGTATTCTTCATCGGTTAAAAACCCTCATATTGAACCTGAACCCTGAAATTGAAAGGAGAATAGGTTAGAAAACCCTTTTATTTAAGAAGAAAATCAATGTAAAAATCTTGAATAATTATTAGACCATGAATTACCCTTATAAAAATATTAAGAGATTGTTATTATAGTTCATCACCTAATATAAATTTTCTCGTGTCCATGGCTATCCCCTTATGTGAAGTAGACCAATATTTTTCCTCAACTGGTGATGTCTTCGTTGAAAATTTTGTAGGGGAAAATCCTTATATTGAAATTTCTAGAAGAGTCAAAACAACAAAAACCTCAAAAGTTTAACTTCAGAGAAATTAAATGGAAACTAAAATCCTACATAGAGTAAATTGATCTTCGATTGTCTCGACACTACCTTTACTATGAGGGGTTTTGATGTGTTGTTCCATCGCAGAATTCACAGGGTATGAACATGGTTGGATGTGTTGGTCCATCGCAGGGTTCACAGAGTATGAAGATGTGCTAGTGTGAAGTTTCTTTTAAGAGAAGGCCACAAAAAAATTAATTTATAGAAATAACAAGTTAATATAAAATAATAGTTTAATATAGAAATTTAATTTAAGGCAAAAACATAATTTCATCTTAAATTAATGTCTTAAAACCCCCTTTCTGTAGTAGTGAAATAATATACATTTTCATTAGTATAAAGATGGGTGCAAGTATATAAATATCCTAGGAATCATGTGAAGTCTATAGGTAAGGTGCAAAAATCAGGTTGAATCCTAGCACTACCATTAAAATCAATCCATAGCCAAAAATAGCTAAAAATGCCAATTTATCATTTTTGGGGTTTGGCTTTTGACATCTATAGTTGGCTAGCTTTGACATTGATGGTTAGCTAGATTTCGACACTAAAATTTAGTTAGTTTCAACACTCTCAATCACTTAGCTTCTTATACTAATAAGAAACTAACTTCTTACACCAACAATTAACTATATTCAACAAAAAAAATCAACTAGCTTCAACATTGATAGTGAGCTAGCTTTTGACATCAATACTCGACTAGCTTTTATGCTAATAAGAAACTATGAGTATGAACAAAACTAGTAAGTTAGAAAATTATGCGGAAACAAAATGATTCCAACATATTGATATTACATTTTCTTACATTCATGTAATTTGATGGTCTCTCGACAAAAATGAAATTCCATAGCTTCAACAACCTTTATGACAGAATCTACTACATTTTATTTAGTCTCACACTTTACCAGTTACGCCAAACTATGCTTAATCATGTCTCTAAGAAAAGGAAACTAAACTATAATATGTTTATTCCTTGTATGATATGTCAATGATCTACTAAATGTAATGGCACTTTGATTGTAGCAAAAAATTCCCACATAATATTCTTTATAGATTCCTTGGTAGTCCCAATAGTAGAAATGTCTTCATCCTCTGCACTTGACAAAGTATTGCTTGGACTACTTCTTAGCCATCTAGTTGATGGCTCCACCAAAAAAATTCAAATACACCTATAGACTTTCCGCTATCTACATCTCTAGCCTAATCAAGATCTATAAAATATCATAAATAGAATTATTCATTTTGATTTTTCTTCTAACATAAAACATAGTCCTTAGTCTCCTTCAAATACAAAAAAATGATTTTCACAGTGACCCAATGCTCCTTCCTTGGATTAGACATAAATAGACTAACAACTCCCATTAAATGTGTAATTTCAGGCCTACATAAGAAACCCTACAACTTCAACATATGGCATATTGGTCATCTATTCCCTTTCTATTTCAATCTTAAAACATATCTCCGGGGATACAGAGACAATTGAAGAACCATATTTTCCAAAGATAGATATAGATGTACCACTAGCAAAGGCAGGTGTATCTACGGGTTGACTTTTGATGCCTACAGTTGAGGTGAAGGTAAAGAAGGTAGGGCAACTAGTAAAGCAAATAGAATTTGTGTCCATCAAAAGTGTTTACTAGGGGTGAGTTGGAAAGTTTGTTGATATTAGTCTCTTTGGATTGGCTATGGGACATGCTAATGGAGAGGGATATACCTACAATTGATAGTTTGAGAGGTGATGATGAGGCTGGTAGATAGGAGGACAAGCCAGTAAAGGATACAATTGAGAGCACAAGAGAGGTCACAAAGACACTACCTCTTTTTCCATTGATCTCAGAGAAACCATGTAGAGAGGTAATGCCATCTTGGCTAGTGGCTATATATAAAGAGTATATTGATCTTAGGGGGGAAATTGATTAGGATCACACAATGATGGATGAGACAAAATATAGGCTAGGAGAGGACGATCCAAGTAAAAATTATCTATACATTCCATATGTAGTTAGTATAGGTAATGTCATATTGGAATCTTAGTAAACACACATTTGCGTTCCTGCTAGGAAAGTTGACACCTACATTAGAGGATTTAGACTATATCATGGGTATCCTTATAGTTGGTGCCATCATAGAGGTTGAGATGTTTAACTGAGAAGAATAGCTTTCGCGTGAATTAGAGGTAATCTATTGTCTCTCTCCCCCCCAACAACAAACGATATATCTTCTCATTTCATAACTTTCCTTGAAACCCTATGGTGACTAGGTCAAGACTTGAACAAGCCTCTAGTGGAACACCATCTCTATGGAATTTGTGAAGTCCAAGCTTATCTAAGATAAATTCCAAGCCTATTTTTTTTATGGAGTTTAAACCCATTATGAGGGTGAAGTTCAAACCTTATCTGTGATAATATCTGAACCCATTCAGAGTTGAAATCAAAGTTTATTATGTGGTGAAGATTGAGCTTTTTGGGATAGTAAAGAAGGCCTAAATTTGGCCCTAGTACAAATCTAAGTCAAGACTTTGATCGAGTTCATTGTGGACAGTTGAAAGACAATTTGTGGACAACTTTTGGAGGGTTGACTTGGTACTTGTTGGACACTTTTCTATCTCACATTAGGAGAGAGAAGAAAGTTATGTGTGTCTTTCATGTTATAGATTTGCATGCAACATCCTATTAAATGTTTCAACATGTTGTTTTGACACCCATAAAATGTAGATTTCTTATCATTCTCTTAGGAAGGATATGATGTCTTACATCCTTATAAGTATAGATATTTTCATTGGAATGTGGCCAGGGAAATGGAACAATATTCTACTTTGTAGAAGTTCTTTTGTTCCATCTTCTACTTTGTAGAAGTCCTTTTCCCAAGCTAGTTGGACTCATTAGCATTGTAGAAGTTCCAAACTTTAGTGATACCATATTTGACTAGTATTCTCTACAAATTATCGATGTCAGGATTATCACTTATTGATCCTTGGACCTCTTCACCTAGTATTCTATAAATTTACTCATTTATCAACCTCACCATTATTGAAAGTGAAATTTGACATCACTCTTTTTCATCTTTTTCATGCAAATTTCACTAGATTCCAAGAGAGGTGTCTATAAAAGGATGACAAGGACTAGACAAGTATTTCTTCATGTTCAAAACACCCAATTATGTTCATAACATTAGTTTTTCAATGAACTTTGATTCCATATTGCTTCACATGGGTTCATATGATAGCCCAACAGATGGAAAATGCTTATTCCAGTTAAGGGAATTGTATGGATTTGATCCATAAACAAATTTTGAAATATAATTGTCCCAATTGAGAAGAAGCCTTGACCACTGTAGGGCTCATTCCAGTTAAGGGAATTGTATGGACTTGATCCATAAAAAAAAAAATTGAAATTAAATTATCCAATTTGAGAAGAAGCCTAAACCACTCTACCTTAGAACTACTTCTCATATATTTGTCATTCCTGCTAATGGAATTCATAGCTTATTGAAACTTGCATTGCTTCCTAGCTTGTTGAAACTTGCATTGCTTCCACTAGACATTATCAGTCTTTGTGCAATGTAACTTATATATTTTTTACTTAATCATCCTCCTTATCAAATTACTTCATTTATCCAGGTTGCATGCTGGCTAATGAACAATGTAACACATGCAAATTCCAAATTTTGCATGTGTCCCATTTCTAAAGCTTATGAAGTCGATTGGAACTAATGAGGAAAATTACATGGAATTTTTGAGAATTTGGAATATGACCAAGTATAAATTGTGTATGTATGAAAAACATGTCCTTGGTCTGATCATTGAGAAATAATTGGATCCAACATGGATGGCAACTAGATTGAAATTTGATACAAAAACATTGTTTTGAATGCTCACTTCAAATTCAGAAGATTTGTAGAAGAATTTATGTGGAATCATATTGTATCAAGCTTTGCATCGATATATTGCTATAATTCACATTCATTGTCCTATGCTTCTTACTTATTTTGGTTCTCTAATAGAATGGAAAAAGTGTATGGGATTGTTAATTTTGGTAAATTGCAATAACATTCTAATAAACAAGATAAAAAAAACTTGAATCTTTGATCTTCTCATCTTTGAGATGCTTCACAATGGTAGATTTTATTATAGATTTAATTTAATGGCCTTGGCCATCATCTTCAATCCATTGAAATTATGGACATTAGATTATAGAGTAAGGTTTTGTCCTACTTTGTGGACCTCTTATGATACTATGAAATTGTATCATAAGAATATCCCAAAACCTCAAATTGGAGAGTGCAAGATACTGGGCATAGTTGGATAAAACGATGATAGTCCAAATGGAAAATTAGAAGTTCCTTTAAATCTTATATTCTAGGATAAATGACTCTTAACCATAGCTTAGTGGTTAAATCTTATCTTCATTCTTCTTAATTAACTGATGTCTTGTCTAGTTGCAAGAAAGAGTACAATGATGGTTAAATATTATCTTCATTCTTCTTAATTAACTGATGTCTTGTCTAGTTGCAAGAAAGAGGACAATGAAGTAAATGGATGCAAGGTGGCTTGGTACTTCAGAGAATACATTTCAAGATAATTTTCATTGCTTTTTGTTGGTTAGATTTGATGGAATGGGGCATTGCTAAGATACATTTAGATGATCAAAAAAAAGGAAAAGGACTTTGTAGTATCATTTGGCTTATACATATTTCTTCTTGTAGAGAAGAAAGTATAAATCTACATTCAAATGAGGACTCCACCAAGCTACAATTTGGAGAGAGAATGCCATATCAGCTACACATGAGCCCATGGATGTAACAATTGATGAAATCATGTTGAATATTTAATGTAATATCAGATGCATTATAATCAAAACAAATGGAACATCCAACACCATGGTTAAAAGTTCTTTCTCCACATGGAATAATACTTTAGAATTATGAAAACCTTTTTGAATCAACCATTGTGTTTCATGAAATTCCTCAAGAACCATTGCATAAACAACATCCTAAGAAAAATTTGGTTATAATTTTTTTTACCAAACACAATAGTGTAATGAGGACAAACCCCTCACTACATTGCTAACTCATGCCACATCCAAACTTTAAAGAATGAGAGAAAATCCACTAATGATTTTGGGCGTGTACCATATACGAATATAGTGCTTTTTAAAATAAAATATTTAGTTTCTCTATACATTTTTAGTTTTAAATATTGCAAATGATATCTTGGGAAACTTATATAAATTTGGGTCACAACATTGTTTGATCACAATTGCAACCTAAAAAAGTTTTAAAATGCAGTAAATTTCCCAACATTCACAAATATTTATGCTTATTACTTCATCTCGTAATTGAAATCTCACAAGAAAACTTGACACGTATGTATCTAACTTGGAGTAAGAGGAAATAAATAAATTGGATTAGCGAAGACTAAAAAAATTAGAACACCATAGTACCAATAAAAGTTATTCAGTGAACAATATAGTACCAATACCAACATAATTCAGAATTTACTTTGCAATCACCATCCACATGTATCTCGTCACAGTGGGATTCACCATCATCTTCACCATTCATGTTACAATGGGGTTCTCGAGCATCTATATGCTCTTTCTCTACTTCACACATAGACACTTCAACTTCTCACTCTGTAATCTTTTTTGTGTCTTTTTCACCCATATGCATGTCTACATGATGGGTTTCACTTTTATAGTATTTATGACCATCATCCACATTTGAGTGGGATTCTCCAAGCTTTGTTTTCCTCCTACATTCTTGCTCATTTACCCTCAGACCCATAGTTGACTTTCTATTGATTCTTCAACATACTGTGATAGAATTTGTTGCTTTATGTCACTTTCCTTTATACCAAATTCTACTTCCAAGGTCTTCCATGCTTCCTAGGAAGATGTAGCTTTTTCTACCTTGCACAAGGACTTCTCATAAAATGCATGTTTTATAAGATCCAATACTGAGATATCACATACTTCATCATATGGGTTATTAGACCGATACTCAATCAACTCTTTACAACGAAGAAAAGTTTTCATTTTGACAGTTCCCAAAAATTAATATTTTTACCAGTAAATTTTGGAAGTGTTACCAGATCTATCCTAATCCATTCATCCTCAAATTGTTCTACTTCATCTACTTGTCTTTTATATGCCCCAACTATGGCAAGAACCTCTATGAGATCTTTGAAATAATTTGGCTCTTCCTTTCAATTTATTTTCTCAGTTTGCTTCAGTCTTGCTTTGTGACCCATGACTATCATCTTTATTTTTTCTTTTGTCTTCTTTCCTTATTATGTCATCCTTCTAGAAATGAACGTCACATACACTTGATTATCTTTAAAACTAAACATTTTAACCTTCACTTTAACAGTGGCTCCCAATAACTACTAGAAACTTTGCTAAGTTCTTCTATGTAGATTCTTATGGAGGCTCATGGCTACAACTTACAATGGAGAATCCTTCTTTGGTCAATGGTGGTCTCTCTTTCCTCTTGATATGGTGATGGCTATGTAGGCTACTCACCCTAATCTTTTAGAAGTTGGGTTTACAAACTCTCAATGAGCTCTAATTTCTACTTATGGACCAACGGATACAAACTTCAATTTGCAAGCTACTCACAATAGCCAAGGCTCTTAGTGGAAGTAGTTCATGGCCTTCTCAATTCCTTTGGTTCTTTGAAACCTTGCTAAACCTTGATCTGATACCACTTGTTATTTAGATGCAAATATAAACATGCAAACACAAGACAAATAAGTACACAAGCTTCTGCTTGAATAAAGAAGTTCTATTCATTAATTATTCTCTCATATACATCCATTGAGTTGTTGTTATTCTCTCGTTGTACTTCACATTACAATGACCCAACCATGAGTATATAAGCACTAAACTTTCTAAATGTGGAATCATGAAAACTCTAACTTTCTTTTCCTCATCAAAATTATGACTTGACACTTTAACTAAACTTTTCTAACTTCACTTTAACATAAAATGACATTTTTCTTTTCCTTAACTTGCTTTTCTTGACAATGCATTAAATTTTTAACTCTGACTCACTTGACTTCTAATATTAGACTTAACTTGTTTTCCTTCACTTAACTTAACTCTTCATACATTGCATACATATGAGAGTACTTACTATTTCTATCAAGTGAAACATTTTTTATTTGTGACAAAATTGTGATCCGTGGTAGTAAATCAAATAGGAAATTTGGGGATAGGTTTGTATGAATTGTGTGCTCTTATATTATTTAAATTACTATAAGAGGCTAGAGTTCACTTCATTGTAACATTTGAATATTTGAAAATTGTTAGGCTAGTTGGGTTGTTAATTCTATAATATTACTTTCATTCATATCATTTGCATATTATTTATGTTAAGGCATAATTGTATGGAATAATTATCTACATACTTCAATAAGTGTTAAACTTATGAATTTTAATAATAGTGAAATATAAAAGTGAGGTGTAGTATGGAATCACGTAGTTTCAGATTGAAAAAATCGATGAGATGAAATGAGTCACAATGCACCACAAACCTATAGTGATGGGCCATCTGGGTGCACTAAGTTAGCCTCAGATGTGGGTGATTATAGGGGCATGACAATGGATTTTTAGGTTAAATTAAAGTTTATGCTAAAGCTACTCTTTCAAGCTCCTTCATAATTTATTTATATATATCTCTATTAAGTGAGGAAGATAATTCACATAGTGGTTATTCCCTAGTCTGAAATGATACCAATTACTAATTTTACTTGGTTTCTCAATAATGCATTCATGGTTTTCTAATTACTAGATGAAAATCTTTACCAAAATCTTAATAGCTAACAATAAGTTAATATCAAAAATATAAAACTACATCATCATTATTATTATTATTATTATTATTATTATTATATATGTGTGCGGGTGTTACAATATTAGTAGACTTTTTTTTACAATAAGGAAAAAAAAATACTAAAATATAATCTAAGAAATAATTAAATTATTGTTATTTATCTCTTTGATATATTTGTTCAATAGTGAATTGAGATGTGAATATAAGACATGCAAGAATCAAATTTCTAACTTTTCACTTAGAACGAAAAAATGAAGGTTTAAAGTGCAAATATTGATGTATCTGTATTTAAATTTTTTTGGATTTCTTTATCTTTATATATATATATATATATATGGTTATATTGTATTTAGTTGAAGTAATTTAAAAAATTTCACATATTAAAAAACAAATATCCCATGGAACTCAATTTACAATCACCTTGTTATGAAATATTATGTAAAAGGATGATATTCAAAGTTCAAATTCCCGTGAGTAAGGTCAAACCAAAAAATGATATTTTTTATTTATTTATTTATTATATTTTTAGAATATGGTAGGTATATTTTCATTGTTTTGAAATCAAATTATCTTTAATTTTTTCTTTTATGTAATTTTTAATATAATTTTCAAATAAATATACATTAAATTAAATACTTAAAAATTAGTTAAATTATTTTAACTTTTCAAAATATTATATTTTAATTTTATAATTAATTTTAAAAATTATATAATTAGCATATTCTAATTTTATATTTAATTAAAAATGCTTAATGAAAAAGGAAAAATATAATATAAAAGAAATAAATTGATATGATTAAATTTCATGTGGTTTAAGTAACTATTTTCAAAAATTAAAAATATAATTATCCCCTTTCCACTTATGGAATCGTTATGCAAACTTCTTGAATGCAAAGGCAGACAAGTTGTCTCTAATCATATTTGCAAGCTCACAAACTTAGGGCACATTGTCAAGTCAATTTTGCACTTGTGAGATAATATTGTCTTAAATTGATATGATTTTGTTTTAATTGTTAACTGTCTTAAATGAGTTTTGTCTTAATTGTCATCCTATTAAGTGACCATTGTCTTAAATACTAGTACAACCACATTAAAAATATTATTAATGTGGTTGATATAGCCCAAGGCTTCATAAATATAACACAAAAAACTATTGTAACAAAAAAATTATTGCAACACTAAGAATGTCTATTAATGCACACATTTACCAGATTAGTCATGTATAAAAAGGTTATGGGTCAACTTTAACTTCAAAAAAAATAAATATATAAATAAATTATACATCATATTATAAAATGGATTATTTTGCTAAATAAAATTTTCTTATATATAAATGAATTATACATGAAGGAACGTATTAGAATTGGAATAATCTCAAATCGCTAGGAAATTGGTGGGCACAGAGCCGGTTGGCAAGAATCTAATTTTTTAAACTTATTAAAAGTAATGGACCATTTTTCTAAATAAAATTTGTTTATATATAAATGAATGTTATAAATAATAATGAGGAACTTATTAGAATTGGAATAATCTCAAATACCTAGAAAATTGGTGGGCTAGGAGCCGCTTGCCACGAATCTAATTTTTTAAATTTATTAAAAGTTGATATAACCTAAAAAACTCTGTAACCCACTACATCTCTCGATAAAAATTAGGACTAAGCATATGCTGAGCATATTCATCTAGGTTCTCAATTAAAAAATTAAAATAAAAGAGTCAACAGATTCCCATTCACCTTAAGTTGAAATACGAAACCTTGTGTAATAAAGCTATCTTTAAATATTGTCCTATGTTATAAAATTTTGTCTTAAAATATTTTTATCAAAAAAATAAAATAAAAAATCAATAAATCTTCATCCACTTTAAAACAAAATAACAAAAAAAATTTGGTACATCGATTATCATTAGATTACTCCGTGAGAATCGGTCATGGGGTTTGTTACGTAACAGTCAATAATGAGTAATTTCAACAAAACACAACAAATGAAGAATTTATAAACCCTGACAAAAATGTGGTCGACACATTCCACAAGATTTGAGTCATAGAAAATAGTCATGGGAGATCTATCAATTTCAGTAGAATTCAGAAGTGACAGGTAAACCAATGAACATAATTCTAGGAGTCAAAAACCCTAATATTCATATGACGGTGCCCACGGATTTCATTAAAATAAACATTGTGAACGACTTCAAAGCGGCATAAACCGCTCTAAACACCATGACGGTCAGTGTATTACAGAGTTAAGACTACTTGCAAATCCATTCCCGATACCATTAATTTTGTTATTTATTTTATTATTTCCCGTAATTGCTAACTATCACTTAATAAGTTAATAATCGGTTTATTATTTTTGCTGTGTATCTATTAAATATCATATTATCTGCATTAAATAAACAAAATAAAAATGTAATAAATTTGTGCAAAATGATAATAAATATTATTATTTAATAATAATTTTTAATTTATTATAGGACATCAAAATAAAATAATTAATAATCTGTTAAATAAATTTCCATATATATTCAAATTGTATAATATTTGTGACATTTTATCCTTTGGTCATAGTTTCCTCGTTATTTTATTTTAACTTAGGATGAGATAATGATAATTCTTTCTCTAAAGTAAGTTTGGTGTATAAAATTTTAAAATTTCAGAAAAGTAATAAATTATTTAATTCATTTTAAAATTTTATCTTTTCTGGTCTTGAAAATAGATTAATTGCTGATCAATACAATATGAAATTGTGTAAAGAAAAAAGGCAAAGTTCAATACCCAATAATAATCCAGTTTACAATAAGTGGAACTCCAAAATCAAATACATAGTGGTAATAGACGAAATCTGCTGAAATAAAAATGACCCAATTACTTATTATATATATATTAAAAATAAATAAATAAAACGTATTTTAAACTCCAATAGATTAAGTAATAAAATATATTAAATTTATTAATATATAATTTTTAAAATATTTAATATTAATACTTTTAATTATATTATAATATAAGAAATTAAATAAAAATTAATATATTTAAGATTGAAATAGGAACTTTGGGCAGGATTAGTTTTTGTCTTTATACATTTTAAAACCCTCTAAAATATATCTATATATTTTTGCCTCTATGACATTTTAAACCACTCTAGAATATACCTATATATTTTAAATGTGATTATATCTCTTTTTAATTATAGTTTAAAAATATTCATGACAATTAGACGGAATAGAAGTTTAAAAAAAATATAATTTTAAAACAAAATAAATAAAATAATTAATTTTTATGTATATATAATAATATTTTAAAAAATTAAATCACCCTTTATCTTTTTAAACTTAAATTTATTAAATAAAATTTAATGTAATTTTCTAATCATTTAATGTTATATCATATATTAATTTTTTTATATTAATTGAATAAAAAATTATACACTAAAAAATTTAATCCAAATATAGAGATAAATTAAATTAATTAATTAATTAATTTTATATATATATATATATAGATATTTTACTATTACTCACTTTTACTACCACATATTTAAAAAATTAACATAGCATTTTCAGTTAATTTTCTTAATATATGACTTACTTTGCTTAGTTTTTAGTTATAATTTACTTTCGGCATGCTTTATGTATTCATTGGATTTGTGATCGACTAAGACATGCACAAATTTAAGTTTATTATTAAATTGACATTGTAATTGTGGTAACTAAAGTTCATACTCAGTCATAGTCCATTATGGTTCTTTCTAGGCTTATACATATGTTATAATGTTTTTGGTGATTATTACCTTGCCACATGATGTTTCTGAGGAGCTTTTCAATTTCCAATTGTTACATATGAAATGGTTCTGGTGATTGATGTGATTAGCTCTAGGTGGTATATCTCCCATTATCAATCTTCAGGATGTTGATCTAATGGCTCATGGTTTTTGTGGGGACATTAGGGTAACTAATTCCCAACCCTTGGCTGCACTTTTGGGTCATTTTCACTTCGTCATGTTCCAAGGGAGAGCACTTCATCGTGTTCCAAGGGAGATCTCTCTTACTCGATGTAACCCTAATTTCTTTGGTTTTCCAGAGTATCCTTACGAATACATCTCCCTATTCTTGTAAGTGCATTTTTTTTGGTATTTTTTGTTGCTATTAACTTGTTTTAATTGATGTTGTTACTCCTATTCTTGCTTTCTCCTGTGGAGGTGGTTTTGGTGTGGAGGTGGTTTTGGTCCCCACATTTTTGTGTTTCTTCTTTATGGTGCTCTTGGTTACAGGGGTGTTTCAATGAAATGAGATGTTCTTATGCTTGAAGTGGCCAAAATGAACCCTCGTCACTCAAGAAGTGAGGTATAAACAAATAGTTGACTTTGTCTTTAAGAATTCCTTTCTAGGTTGTTATTCATTTGTTACTGACATTCTCAGTTGGTCCAAAGTATTTTTTATTCTTGGGAAGGTCAAAGAAATACAATTTGTTAAACACACATGGGAGCAAGAACAATATGAATGATAAATCATGAGAGTACAATTTTTATTAACAAGAGATATACATTTATAGTACAATATGTGACCGTTGGGTTTCACATCCCAAGGTCTCTTGGACTACTTTGTCTATTCAGCTTCCACACTAACCCATTGAGGATTAGGTGTCCAACATTCTCCCCCTTAATCTGAAGGGTTATGTATGAGTCCAAGAAGAGAGATGTAATACAAAATGTGCAAAAATGCATGGCAGCACAAGGCTGAATTTGCTCTCTGAAATGTTGGTATAAAAGGCGGTGGTTTAAGGATGACCACCAACACTAGAACGCTTAGTGCAGTTCCCGGAACTCTTCCAAAAATGGCAAGAAACTGAAGTTTTTTGCTAGAGGAAGTGCTCGTGCTCCTATTGTTTTGAAGAGGGAAACCTTCAACCAATAAAGGGAGGTCTCACCCCACATAAAAGGGAGAACTTCAACCTGAAAAGGGAAGTCTCAACCTGTGATGGTTTAAGGATGACCAACAACTTTGGAATGCTTAATGCAATTCCTGGAACTCTTCCAAAACTGGCAAGAAGCTGGAGTCTTCTGCTAGAGGAAGTGTTCTCAATTTTGTTCCTAGAATTCTTCCGAAGCTGGCAAGAAGCTGAAGTCTTCTGCTAGAGGAAGTGTCCCAGATTGCCAACTGAACGCATGTTCACGGGTATATTTGTCTCTGGCTACAACTCTGAAACTGGTGTGGCAGGTTGTGGCTCAGGTTCGCTTGATGTGACTTTGAAGCTTGTAGATGACCATCATTTCCCCCCCTGTCAGATACAAGGTGAGATGATGGAGAAAAATCAACTGCAAGACTGTTCAATACTCTGGAACAAGTTCTGACATGTGATTTGAATATCTTCTTGGTTGTTGATGCCCATTGCCAAGAAGCGATCCATCCAAGATGAATCTTTGTTCTTGCAGGGTGTTTGTTGCTGAAGCATCTATGTGAAGAATGGCTACATGGATGAAGATCAAAACAGTGATCTTTCAAATGGCCAACTCGGTCACAGTGTTGGAATTTCACAATCTGTTGTTGTTGTTGTTGTTGTTGATGTGGAAGAGGGGCAGAGTCTGGAATAGCTAAAGATGAACTGTCATGAGGAGCAGGTGAACTGTAATGAATGAATCCAGCACTCTAAAACTGAATGGGCTTTGAGTAGTCTAGAATATGAAAGGACAAGTCCTTGTCATATCCAAGACCAGTTATGTGCTTGTTGTGGACAAGCTGTTCCCAAGGTCTGATGATGGGCTTGGGAAGTGCAAACTGAGTTTTTGCATCTGCATGTACAACTGCTGCGTTATTTGAATGAACGGTAACATTATTGACTTACTGTTGATGGGTTGCAGTCTCAATGTTCTGAACAGAAACATGTCCAGAATTATGATTCCTCTGTTTTAATTCTTCTTGCTGAAGCTGAGATTCAAGTTGTAAAAAGTCAATCTTTTCATGTACATCTTGTAAACAACTATGAATATCGGTGAGAAAATCCTTGCTGATTTTGACTGTATTATCCATAGTAGAGAGTATTAGATTGTCCACTGACTCTAATATTGCACCAATTGGAGCCAATTTTAACCTAAAAAAATAGTAAAACAATGAGGAAAAGATGGACACCAATCGCCTTTTTTTTTTATATAAACGTATGGCAACAACTTCAAATCAATCAGCTTGCAATAGATTCAACACACAAAGAATGGTGATATCCGGAAAACGGACTCCTAATTTAAAAATGAATTTTCTTCAATTCACCTGATAATTTAACTTCCAACAAAGCTACAAGCAATTTAGGCCTCAAAAAGATATTTTCCTGTACCAGCCTTGAATCCAAGGGAACTTGTCCTGGCAACAACTTCAATCTAGTTCAATAACAATCTCTGATATGAACAACCTTTAAGAAAATACACCAATTCGATCTACAAAGGATAGTCTTGGCTTGAAACAATTTCCACTGAACTCCTAAATAATGCCAAATTGCTGCAACTTTAAAGAATATAAACAGTCCCTAATTCTTATGAACATTGAACTCTGTCATTCCCAAAAATCCCCTAGCATAATCACTTTCAAAGCAGAAATGATGGCTATCAAAAGGCAATACCTCAAATGCAAGTATCGAAATCAATAAAATAATTATTTGAAGTACCTACACCAACACTTCTTCATATATATCCAAGTCAGGAGACAAACGAACTGCTGAAGATTCACACACCTTCTTGCTCCACTGGTTGGAAAGATTCCCTCAATATAAAATTTACGATGAGCAAATGCGAAGTTTATTTGGGATTGGTTCTGGTTCTGCTTTTGACGTTGCAATCCATAGCCACATGGAAGAGTTCATAATTGATTATGTAACAATTGTAGACATGCAAAATTTCAAACAAATTAGCTAAACTAAGGATCAGTACACCAGAAGAATAGATCCTCAACCCCCCTTAACTATTTATCTACTTCAATTTACTAGGAGAAGCATGAAACATGTCCACTACACTGCAGAAAGTATCCTAATCCAACCAATATTCAAAAGGCATGGAAACCAGCCCATTCTCAAAGGCTTCATAGCGTCATTACGATGCTTCAACATTATGCCTTGTTTGCGATGTTGTTAGAAAGCCAATCCAAACCTTCATACAGTCCTTCATCAGAAGTAGCACAGGTACTCTGGATATACCAATGACGCTGACACAAAGAATGCAGGCCAAACTTATCAATTATCTCAGCAACATTCATTGCATTGGGAAGATCCTGCTTGTTTGCAAATACGAGGAGAACAGCATCTCGCAACTCATCCTCATTCAGCATATAACTGGACCATTCTATATACCATATCGCCTCTTTTTTTTTCTTTTAAACAAGAGCTCAACGCACATATAAAGTCAACAAAGGACCAACACAACACTTAATTTAATGCTCAAATCAACAACGTCATACGCTGGAACTGTTACCCACCATGCAATGCATGGAATATGATACACCAATGCAGAGAGCAGTTAAATTTACAATTACAAAACACAACCCTTCAAAAATTCAACACTTTGCTGGACTCCACATAACTTGTGACTATACGGCTGTTGTGGGATCAATTTAAAAATGAGATTTAAATACCATATACCATATACCATATATTCAAACGCAGAGACCCTTCCATGTTAGTTCAACGCATATGCAAGCGTTGTATACCAAAGCTCTTCTCAGCCAAATCAAAAGAATACCGAAGTCAGTTCAACGCATATACAAACTTGGACGGGCATTCAAACGCACAGCATTTCAACAGCCATTCAATAATGATACCAACGCAGCGTTAAAAATCTGGGTCTCCCTCCTCAGGTCAGGTGTCAAAAATCCGTAAGTCTTTAAGAGACACTCAAAGGTTGCCTTCACGAAATGTTACCATTCACATTCAACATACCATTCAAATGTTATTATTCAAACAGGAAACGCAGCGTTAATATTCAAACGCATTCAACTGTTATGGACAGTGTTCAAATGGAAATGCATTCAAAACGCAGCGTTAATATGGGTCAAAAGATATGGACAACGTTCAAATGATTCAATACCTCATACCAGGAGTTGGACCTTCATCGATGGTGGTGTATCTATACCTATTTTGGCTTCCAGAGGCGTAATACGATGTCAGAGGCATAATACCATGTCAGGCTGGGTGGACTGGTCTATGCGCAAAGTTTAGAGAGTGGATAGAGGGACAGAGAGCCCGGCAATGAGCATACTGCATGAAACCATGTCAGACCACCAAGGCAGAGGCAGCGCTGGTGTGCTCTGATACCACAATGCAAGTTTTAGACAAATTTTCCTCAACCACAACTAATCATGGAAACTTAAGTAAAATCCTCCATATCAAATCCATTAACATAACAACGTATATCATTCCTTTTCTGAGAGCGCAGGTAAGGAATATGGCAGAGAATGAGAGCACAGGTACAGTAGACAGAACGCAGGTCCGTATAAAAGGAATATGGCAAACAGGGGTCAGAGATGTCAGTCAGCAAGCAGTGGATTTCAGGCATAAAATTCTCAGGAGGTAGCACATGCAGTACCAGGAGCAGCAAATTATATATGGAGGAGCAGAGACCAGCAGCGGTATTAACAAGGTGCAGCTAAAATTTAGCTGAATAAATATTCATGAAGTTTATGGCAGAAATAAACTACACAGAGAGGCCATAAAACAGATGGCTCAAATTAATTATGCAGGGCAGGAATATGCCTGCTCTGATACCATGTTAAACACACATGGGAGCAAGAACAATATGAATGATAAATCATGAGAGTACAATTTTTATTAACAAGAGATATACATTTATAGTACAATATGTGACCGTTGGGTTTCACATCCCAAGGTCTCTTGGACTACTTTGTCTATTCAGCTTCCACACTAACCCATTGAGGATTAGGTGTCCAACAAAATCCTAAGGTATTGTTTCTTGTTGACTTTTTTTTTCTTTTGACTTTCTATGTACAATAACTTTGTTTCAGTCACTTAAGTTGGGCCCTGATTTTGTTGGTCGCAAGTGAGAAGCTAAGCAACACTCTGTCAAGGATTGCGAAGCTTGGCAACACTCTGTCGAGGATTGAAGTTAGGTTTCAATTGGTTTTTCACCTTCCACCAGGGTTTCATTTCTCACTTTCCTTTTATAGTTTTTTGGTCGACCCCTTCCCTACGGCATAGGGTTGGATTGGGACATGCATGGCATCATGCCATTGATTATTGTAAAATGTTTTTTGTTAAATTTTTCAAATGAGACTTGGTTTTTTAGATTAGGGTTATGCTATAGAACTTGACACCATCACAGGGTTTGAACCTTGTGAACCCATATGTACAGTTTTATACATATATATAATTTTTGGCAAGGGTTTTATCGTAGTACTAGAATGTAATATGTGGTTCCTCCATTGAAATTCTCTCTAATATAAGCACCCTTGATCTAGGTGCATATTAGTGGCCACCCACCTATTCCACCTAGACTCTCATTCAATTTCATATGTTTCCTTGTTTATTTCAACATTTACTATTTTTAGTAGTTTTTCGAGTCCTGAACTTTTGGAGCAATTTTGACCCCCTAAACGGTGTCTTGTTGGGTATGTTGCAGGTCCATAGCCATAGGCGGGGTCTTGCAGAAAAACCTGTAGTACTCAGAGAGACATTTCCAACAAGGTATCGTACGTGCCAAATGGACATAATATGACCAAGTTACAACCCCGAGAAGTTGGCTTCACAACTAAACCCAACGGGGCCCACGAACTCTTGGTGTTACATCTCTTGGGGTTAGGGTTTTGGTTGTGTAGGGCTTTCTCATGTTTTTTCAATAATAAATAGGCTCTTGAGCCCCATTGTAACACAATTCAGAGGCATGCAGCCGCCACATCTCTTCTTAGAGATAAGCTACCATTGCCCAAGCTATCTTATTTCCATTATGTTTGTAAGCATAGTTCATTATTTGTCTATTAATGAAATTAAGTGTTTTTCTACTACATCTCTGTATTTATGATTATATATGTAACTTTTTGCGTTCTTGTTTAAAGTTCGGATCAACCCTATCGCATGGTTTATACTTAATTGATCCTTGTTCATATATTTAAATGGGGGCTATCTCTGCACATGTATTAATTTATGATAACTTTTTATACCTATGGTTATGTTATTAGTTCCCATTAATAATATCTTGTTTGGTTTCTTTGAGTAGATAATGTTTCTATTAGTAAGAGGGATCTGTATTTGTATGTTTCTTTTTCTTGTTTAACACTTGGTCTATATATATATATATATATATATATATATATATATACCCTTCCTCGCAGGGCTTATAATTGGTTTACAATTTCGCTAGCTCATTATTTTACAATATCTTGAGCAATCTACACATGCCTAGTGTAGGTATTTTTTATTTAACCAATTGGCTCTAGAAATTGTTCTAAGCTACTGGTCTTCAGCAGTTGGCCCATGACTAAACCGAGTTGTGTGCACCTTTATTTACTAAATTATTAATTCGGAATTTATGCTTTTTAGTCCATTTGTATAGTGAACTTTTAATAAATTTCGATGTTGATCTTTCGTTAAAAATCTTGGAACTATTCCTTTACTTGATTACTACTGTATTGTTAGTATTTCAATGAAAAGAATGTATGTTCAATTCCTTCCATTATTTCTTTTATCGTTATCTTCTGAAGAAGGAATTTACAGTTATGTTCTTAAATTATTTATTTATCTATTTATAATTATGTCAAAGCTCCATATTATTTAATATCAGTCTAGGGTTGAACAGGACCTGGTTCTTTTTGGGACCTACCTCAGCCCACTAGATTTAGTTATGTTTACTACATAGAACAAGGATTGTTTTTTTGACGAACTTCATCTCATTGAATCAAAACTAACCTATTCCATGATATTATTACTATTAATATCTCAACTAACTATGGGTTTCTACAGTTGTGTTTCAAGATTTCCTTTTATCTACTAAACCCTCCATTAGGTACAAACTTATAGTTGTCTATAGAAAAACAAGTGTCAGATTTCTTATAAATGATTCCAACGTACAAAAAACAAACTTTCCTTTTGTTCAAAGGCATCAAGATAGCACAAGTCCAGCCAAATAACTTACTGACTCACAACTTTGTCTTAGGGATTCCATTGGCTCCAACTAGCTCAAGAATACCCTAACTAGTAGCGTCCTAACTTCCTTCAACAATATCCTATTGCAGGTTCATAATCTTACACATTAATTTTCCTCACTTATACCTCCTCCAATCAGGTAGCAAGTTTTCAATATTGCCTCAGGTTTTCTGTGCTCTCACCCTCTTAGTTCCCTTGTCCCAACTAATATTATTTGTATCTAGGGAGAGGAATTATATTCTAATTGTCTAGTGAGTAAAAAAAAATTCATTTAGTCTCTTTTCCCTGTGAATTCCAAGACTTTTCATAACCTTTTAAATTAAATTAAAATAAAACTTTTAAACATTAAAGTTTTCCACAAGGATTTTCACTTAGCCCATGATTTACCAAGTATGTGTATTAAAAGTAAATTAAATATTTAATTTTCACTAAGGGGTGTTAAGCATTCCTCCTTCGAGTGAAACACCATCTTTAATGTTTCCTTGGCCCTCAAATGGGTTGGAATATGCCTTGCACATAAAAAAAATCATTCTCCCAAGTAACTTCTTTCGACTGAAATGCCTCCACTACATTTTAATCTGGGAAATATCTTGCTTTTGTAGCATTATTTCTATTTAATTATAAGTATGCAGAGGACCCGCTAGGAATGTTTCGTCTAGTTCGTACTAAATTCACAATCATTGTCATTAGTTTCCATTTATCATTATTTAAGAAGCATATATATAATCATTTCAACTTTATTAAAGGCACCATTAGTTGCTATTCATATATTCAGCAAGGGTCTTTAGTATGTCTCACAAACCAACTAGGGTTAGCAACATCATTATAAGCTCATCAAAAATAGTCAATAAATGCTTCTTACTTACCCAATGGCTAAGTCAATCAACAAGGACCCCACCTTGTGGTTCCACTGTAAATTTCATATCATGGAAGTACCAATTCCATTGGCACTATGTACTTAGTGGTGGTAACATTTCAAAACCCATTTACTATTCTTATCTTTTATGATAGATTGCAATTAGTGTATTATCGTATTGGGTAGTATCACTATTCTTTTATCTTAATTTCAAATGCTACATATGCATTAGTTATGCATGGAGTAAGGTTTAGGATAACTTCATTTTCTTGCCATGTTCAAGGCATCTACATGGTTTTCCAATTTATTCAAGTAAACTTAGTTATGCCCATATTGGGTTTCCTTCCTTCATGCAAAATCAAGAGTCCATATTGCAAAATTTCTCGAGTTTGGCCCTTTGTGGTCTTGCATTGTAGGTTGTTGATGAAGGTTATACACAGTTTGTTTATATGTACAGTAATGGGGCTTCTTCCCCTTGAACTCATTTTCACATTGACTCAGCTCACAAAAACTAGGTTTAAAAATTTCTCTTCGTAGTTATAGATGCACAACCTGGCCACAATCTTTTTCTTTTCTACTAGGTTCTTCCACATCCTAATAACTTGCAATTCCTATTGAAATTCTGTAGGGAACCCCATCAATGTTTACATTTTTATACCTGCAACATCAACTTAGTTAATATTTAGTTAGTTTTCATGTCAATCTATACCTCATACAGACTAATGACCATTGCCTCTCTTTTTTTAAATTTTTTTGCTCATAATGTCAGGTACACATAGTACCATAAAAAATACACATGTAAAACACATGCATATAAACACAATACTTAATACATCACACATTACCACATATATTTCCGAAGACTACACCATATCTATTTATGTGAACCAGGTCATATTGCCTCTTCTGCTTGATGATCAAAATTTAAGAATATTTTTTAACATAGAACTTTATTTTTCATATAATCTGTAATTAGTCATCCTTGCGCTCAAATGACCCCTAGCAAAGCCTTTCATATTCTACAATACCTAAGTATATGTGAAATTCTAAGCTAGACTTAAGAGAATAACCATTTTCCATTTATTGTCCATCAATTCCATAGATTCGACCAGCCTACCTGGATATCACATTATTGTTTCCACTCTCAGTCTTAGCCTTAATCAATACCACCTTGCCTATGTTTTCACAAACTATAATTCTACAAATCTTTTCAGTAATATTTCTATATGTCTTCTACTTTTCTGCTTCAGGATATAGTTATCTCTATCACTTCTAATTTGATAGTATCAAAATGTTTTCATTCATTTTGTGATTTCAATAATTATTCTGATATCTATCTTGACTTAGCAACACTCTGCAAGTTTTCGATAGAGATTTATTTTAAACTGAAACTTCTTCCAGAACACACAATTACCTTTTTCCACACACTTCTTTTCCTTAAGGTCATTGGATATGTCTATGTTGTCATTATTTAAGTTATTATGATATCTAAAACTGAAGTTTTAAACTATGAATAAGTGAATTGTTGACAATCCACATTCAAGGAGATCAAAGAAGAATTTTTTTTATTTTTTTTCGAGGAATATTTCCTTACCTTATCCCTATGATGGCTCATAATCAGTGATTTTCTCTTTAGGTACCATCATAATTCCCGCCTTCACGACAAACATGATCCTTGTCCTTTGTTCAAGTGGACCCAGTTCATGTCCACATTAATTATCCATTGGTTGTTTAACTCAGTTAGTTTTCTCTATCTTATTATTTCATTTCTAATTTTCCCCAAGTAGGCCATTGAAGCTAGAAATACAAAGTAATGTTAAATGAAATCGTTGTGACTATTCAAGGCATAACCTGGTGTAATATGAGCATATTTAAAGTCGACAAAGTTCAAAGGAGATTTACATCACCAATTTTACAGTAGTACTTCCCAACACATCTCACACATGAGTTTCACTCAACTCTCTTCTTGGATTTTAAATACCCTTCTTTTTGGCACATTATTGATTAAGGTGTTGGAGATTACATGAGGGTCTTTTTTTTATTTTGACTTTCCTTGCATCA
The DNA here is from genome assembly GCA_031772625.1 of Pinus tabuliformis. Lineage (NCBI taxonomy): Eukaryota > Viridiplantae > Streptophyta > Pinopsida > Pinales > Pinaceae > Pinus > Pinus tabuliformis. Next base: position 181,534,036 of record CM062819.1, read on the forward strand.
TGATGAATTAGTACTTTTCATTAGACTCCTAAACATACAAACGGCAATTCTTATGATTCATAATTAACTTACATACCATGCATCTATCATTGTTTATCCCAAGGCTTCTAATGCTTTCATAATCAACATTACAATACATCATTTTGGTTCTTCCATAATCATAAGAATGAAACCATTATTTATTACATATATATAATTTTTTAAGATAATTTTAATCTTCAACCTGTCTAGGTTAAGTTTTCTTCCCAGAATAACTTTTGACATAAATTTGTCATTTAGTTCACAAACGACATATTTTCTTCATGCTTTTCCATGGTTTTATCCAAACCCTACCATCTTGTGTGGCTTGATAAATTCTCTTACATGCACTACTTTTTATTTACTAGATTTTTTGGTTATTTATCTACATAGTTCACTTCAGCAGTTTCTATTAGAATTTTTTTTAATTAACTTTGTATTTTAATAGGGGTACCACCAATTGTCCATTTTCCTTTCATGAGATTGAATCTCCGTAGGGTTACTTTGTACTCTTATAGTCAATTGTTTTTCCTCCATTGGATTATGTGGAGATATATATATATATATATATATATATATATATATATATATATAACCAATTATTGCAATATTTCTTCCTTCATAAGCTCAAACACCTTATGTGTTTCACTTAAATTGGTGTATGGGTCTCTTGTTAAATAAGCCTTACAATTGTGTAGGCTTCCAACTTGGATTCCTTTAGATTCACATTTACCTACAGGAAATAATTTTTGATATGTTATACTAATGTTGTTTTCGCTAATACATTCCACGCCTCAACAAGGTATTTTTATTTATATGTACACAGATCTATAAGAATACATGGCATGTTCCATTACCCTTTCTCCTCGGTTATGAGTATAGTAGTTAATTAGTTTTTTTTTGTATGATTTTATTAGCTTTTCTAAGATGCTACTCTATTTCTAGTTACTTCCAACAATTGTGATATATGAGATGATACTCCATCCCCTAAATGAAACCATATCTAATCTCCTTGTTTATGGGTCTAGCAAGTGCTTATGCCCTTACTATCATCGTTGTCTATTGATTCTATGTAATATCGACAGTCATTTATTAAAATTTTCAACTCTAAGTTGGCCCTTGGACCTTAGAGTTGAACCTATAGCTATGATACCACTTGTAACATCCACCAACACCTAAACCAAAGCTTTTTTATTTATTATTACTTATGTTTACTATAACATATTTAATGAATTAACATAGCATTTTCACTTAATTTCCTTACTATATGACTTAATTTGCTTAGTCCTTAGTTATAATCTACCTTCGACATGCTTTATTTATTCATTGGATTTGTGACCAGACTACTACATGCACAAATTTAAGTTTATTATTAAATTGACATTATAATTGTGGTAACCAAAGTTCAAACCGAGTCATAGTCCATATCGATTCCTTCTAGGTTTATACATATGTTATAATGTTTTTCAATTATTATTTCCCTGTCACATGATGTTTCTTGGAAGCTTCTATACCTCCATATATCATTTATGAAATGGTTTTGGTGATTGATGTGACTAGCTCTAGGTGGCATATCTCCCACCATCGATCTTTGAGATGTTGATCTAACGGTTCATGGTTTTTGTGGGAAATTTAGGGTAACTAATTCCCAACCCTTTACCGCATTGTTGGGTCATTTGCACTTCATCATGTTTGAAAGGAGAGCTTTGCTACTCTATGTAACCCTAATTGCTTTGGATTTTCATAGTATCCTTTGGGCTACATCTCCCTATTCTGGTAAGTGCATTCTTTTGGTAGTTTTTATTGTTATTAACTTGTTTTAGTTGATGTCGTTACTCCTATCAAGGTGGTTTTTGTCCTTAGATATAACACTTTTCGGTGTTTCTTATTTATGGCACTCTCAGTTACAGGGGATTTTCAGTGAAATGGGAGGTTCTTATGCTTGCATTGGCCAGAATGAACCCTCGTCACTTGAGAAGTGAGGTATAAACAAACATTTTTTACTTTGTCCTGAGTGATTCCTTTCTAGGTTTCTATTTGTTTGTTACTCACTTTTCTCAGTTTGTCCAAAGTGAAGGTTATCATAAATTTCAAAGAAAGAAAATCGTAAGGTAGTATTTATTCTTGACCTTTTTTTTTGGAATTTCTATGTACGATAAATTTGTGTCAATCATTTAAGTTGGGCCATGTTTTCACTGGCCACATGTGAGAAGATCGACAACACTGTTAAGGATTGAAGTTAGGGTTTCAGCTAGTTTTTCAAGGCTTCCACTGTAGGTTTTAACCCCATACAGAAATTACCTACATACGAATTCTAGAACACAGAAAATAAACAATGCAAGAGCATAAGACATAAAACACATATACACATAGATTTTCCCACTAGATCCCAAAGCCGAGACTACCAGCTTGATTTTTCATTATGTTCCTTTCAATTTTATAATACATATTTATACATGCCGAAGCATCCAATACCATGGACCAAAAACCATAGGTAGGTGCTCCCAACCTAATATAGGGTCCAAAAAAAATTTCTTGGGGCACTGCCCCAGACCCCGTAGAGGGGGGCTACCTGCCCCCTTCAAACCCCCCAGAGAGGGGGGGCTACCGCCCCCTTTGTGACCCCCCCACTGTGTAATCAACACAACAAAGGGGGGGCTCCGCACCCCCCCCTGTCTAACCCCCTGGTTCACTACGTAGGTTAGTCGTGGAAAGAATATAACACAACCCAACATTCTCCCACTTGTTGTTTTCTTTCCACAGGGGGCCACAGGAGAGCTTAGTCATTTTTCTAGCCCTGAAACGCCCATTTTTTCTCTACACCAGGAGAAATTCTCAGAGCTCACAATTTTTTTCAATTCATCTGCAGTATTCTTCAAAGTGTCCACCTTTACCAGCAACACCTTTCTTTCTTCTATCATATCCCTGACAAAGTGATACTGAACATCAATGTGCTTTGTATTTGAATGATAAGCAGGGTTCTTTGCCAAGAAAATTGCACTTTGGTTGTCACATTCTATCCTTATAGCTCCCTATACTAACACAATCTCTGCAACCAAACTGCTTCCTTGCTTGCATGAGTGGTTGCCATGTATTCTGCCTCTGTAGTTGATAGTGCCACTGCAGATTGTTTCTCACTCATCCAACTGACTGCTCCTCCAAATAAGTTAAACACATACCCACTTGTAGATCTTCTCTGATCCAAATCTCCAGCCTAGTCTGCATCAACAAAGCCATGGATATCCAAAACTCTGTCCAATCCTGGTCTTCCTTGGTAGCACAACCATAATCATTAGTGGCACGCAAATACCTAAAAACCCGCTTCACTGTTGTCCAACGCTCCTTCCCTAGTTTTGACATAAACTTGCTCAATACTCCCACTGCATGTGAAATGTCTAGTCTAGTACAGACCATTACATACATTAGGCTACCGACTGCACTTGCGTATGGAACACGGGACATATCCTCTTCCTCTTCTTGTGTCTTGGGACACCATTCAGCAGATAGCTTTACACCTACATGAATAGGAACCTTCACCAGTTTACTATCTTGCATATTAAACCTCTGCAGTATTGTCTCAACATACTTCCTCTGGTTTAACCAGAGCTTCCTCTTTACCTGATCTCTTTTAATTTCCATGCCCAAAATATAGTTTGCAGCGCCAAGATATTTCATGTCGAATTTGGAGGACAATTGGGTCTTCAAATCTTGGATAATTTCTTTGTCATTTCCAACCAGCAACATATCATCCACATACAAGACCAAATAAATAACACGGTCACCAATTAATTTAAAATACACACAGTGATCTACTTTGCTTCTGGTGAAGCCAAGTCCCTGTATAAATGTATCAAATTTCTGATACCACATCCTTGGTGACTATTTTAACCCATACAAAGACTTTTTAACTTGCATACCAGTTCTTTCTTACCCTTCACCGCAAAGCCTTCAGGTTGCTTCATGTAGATCTCCTCTTCCAGATCCCTGTGAAGAAATGTTGTCTTCACATCCATCTGTTCTACCTCAAAATCAAAAGCAGCAGCAACATATAAAAGTAATCTAATAGAAGTTACCTTGGCAACAGGAGGAAAAATATCACCAAAATCAATTCCCAGCACCTGGGAATAACCTTTTGCTACCAACCAAGCGTTGTATTTCTCCACCTTTCCTTCTGCATTTGTCTTCTTCTTGAACACCCATTTTCTGCCAATGGGTTTCCTTCCAGCCGGCAACTCCACCAGATCCCAAGCCTCATTTTTGTGCAAAGATGCCATTTCATCAACCATGGCCTCTTTCCAGAGTTTTCCGTCCTCTGAATCTACTGCTTCCTTCACAGTTCCAGGATCATCATCAGTAATAGATAAAGCAAAATTTGAACAAAAAGCAGATGGACTATACCTTTCTGGCTGCCTTCTTTCTTGAACTAATCTTCTTATACCCGGAGTTTGTGGCTCTTCATCTTCAAATTCCTCCTCTGCTATAGAGTCTGCTTCTTCCTCCTTTAGCTCAAACTCTATCTTCTCAGGTTCCTTTGGTTTGACTTCATGTTTAATAACATCTTTCACCTCTCTAAACACCACATCTCGGTTATACACAACCTTCCTTGTTGCTGGGTTCCAAAGCTTATAACCCTTTAAACCATCCTTATACCCAATAAAGATGCACTTTTCAAATTTACTATCCAATTTGGTTCGTTTCTACTTTGGAACATGTACATATGCTTCACATCCAGATACCCTCAGATGTGAAAGAGAGGGTTTCTTACCAGTCCATGCCTCTTGTGGAGTCTTATCCTCCAACATTGATGAAGGTGATCTGTTGACCAGGTAACATGTTGTGTCCATCACCTCTGCCCAGAATTCCTGTCCTAACCCGGCACCACTGAGCATGCTTTTGACCTTTCCATCAATGTATTGTTCATTCTTTCTGCAACTCCATTTTTCTAAGGTGTATATGGAGTAGTCTTCTACTGTGCTATAGCACACTTCTTATAGAATTCTTCAAATTCCTTACCGCAAAACTCTCCAACGTTATCTATCCTCAACACCTTTATCTTCTTCTCTGTCTGGTTTTCCACCAGAGCCTTAAATTCTTTAAACTTGTCAAAGACTTTAGATTTCTTCTTAAGGAAATATATCCATGTATTTCTTGAGAAGTCATCACTAAATGATACATGGTACATAGACTTACCCAATGATGGAACCTTCACAGGTCCAAACACATCATTGTGTACAAGCTCTAATATCTGTTTCGCCCTCTTACCACCAGAGGGGAAACTCACCGGATTCTGCTTCCCATATACACAAATTTCATAGAAATCAAAATCCAAAGAGCTATTACTCATACCTTCTACCATACCTTTACCATGAAGTATTCAAAGGCCCTTCTCTCCAATATGTCCAAGCCTTTGATGCCACAGCATGGTCTTCTCTCCAAAGACCACTAGATTTTCTGCTCCACTTTCAGGAACCACATAACTGTTGCACCCTTTAATAACAGTGCTACCTTGCAGCTTGTACAGAGTTCCAGTCCGAACTCCCTGCATCAATACCAGTGCTCCTCGAACCATCTTGCAAGTATCCTTCTCAAACACTGTTTTTACACCTGCATCATCCAACTTGCTTACAGAAATCATATTTCTGGCCAATGCAAGAATATGTAGAACACCCGAAAGTGTTCTAACCCTTCCACCTTGCAACTTCAACCTTACTTTTCTGCACCAACAATTCTAGCCTTCCTATCATCCCCTAAGAATACATCACCACCATCATATTTCTCATACTCGCAGAACCACTCTCTATGGGGAGTGAAGTGAAAGGATGCACCTAAGTCAATCAACCATGCCTAATGATCTACATGTGTACTTGAAGAAGCCAAGTACACATCCCCACCTTCATCTGAGGTGGTTTTTGCCTCTGCAGAAGGAGCATCATCAGATCCCTTTCCTTTTTTAGGATCTTTAGATTTACAGTCCCTTTTGTAGTGCCCTTCCTTTCCGCATTTCTAACACACCACCTTTACAGGTTTTCCTGGAGATTTAGATCTCCCTCTAGATTTAGATCTCCCACTAAATGACTTATTTTTGTTTCTAATCTGGGACCGTCCTCGTACAGACAAGGCATCACTATTCTGGCTCTCCATATTTTTCCATCTCATCTCCTCTGTCAGTAAGGATGAGACTATTTCATCAAACTGCAAGGCAGTTGCATTGCTACCTATTGCAATAACCAGACTATCCCACAAATTTGGTAAAGAACACAACAAACTAATGCACTTATCTTCATCTGAAATTTTGATATCAATAGACAATAATTGACTTACCACAGTATTAAACGCATTCAGATGCTCTGTCACCAAGTCTCTATCTTTCATCCTGATCCGAATGGAAAATGGCATCAACCCATGGTACTCATCCACCCATATTATTCATCGACCCATGGAATTGACCCATGGTATTGTAAATGGCATCCGCCCGTGGTATTGTAAAATCCACCCATGGTATTCATTCACCCATGGAATTGACCCGTGGTATTGTAAATGGAATCCGCTCGTGGTATTGTAAAATCCACCCATGGTATTCATTCACCCATGGAATTGACCCATGGTATTGTAACTGGAAAAATACTATAAGTAACAAGTCACATTTTGTAAAAGGACAGATTGTCCGCCACAATGTAGCCTTTATAGTTCAGAGGCATGTAGCCACCACATCTCTTCTCAGAGATAAGCTACCATCGCCCTAGCTGGTTTATTTCCATTACTATTTTAAATAAAAGTTTCTTTGTGGTTTTGTTTGTTGGGCATTCTCCTTATTTTTCTTCTGGAAATTCAAGTTTTCAGATCTTGGGGGTCTCTCCTCCCAAGATCAGGATCAGTGGTATCAGAGCAGGTTATGATTCCATGGGAATGAGGGTTTCATGCATATTTCAGTCTCAATTTTTTTTGCAGGAATTTTTTTGGGAGGCGACTTTGCAGATCAGATCTGAAACATTTGGTACAAAATTGACAAAAACAAATACCATATCTAAATTCCTCTCGAAAAATCACCCAATTTCAAAAAAAATGGGTCAAATCGGAGTCCGAATGTGGGAGATATCGCTGATTTAAAATCAACTATTTTATCAGATTTTTTGTGACGGCGGAACTGTTGCAGCGCGCATCTGAGATCTCAGAGTGCCCAGATAAGGATTTCCAACTCATGGGAAGATGCAAAATAATCCTTCTACTTCCAAAAACAGGTTATAATAAATATTCTGAGTTATATTGGCCAAGTTATGTCCATTTTAATTCTGAAGCAGCATTCGACTTCAGTTATTTGGAGATGTGCCCTCCCACCCCAGGCTATGTAGGCACCTGCTACTTCATCAGCAACCAACATCATGGTTATGGGTCAACCACATAAAATCCTTATCATCGAAGTCCATTTGATAGGCCACACACTGTCAGAATCACAGTTGGTCACAAGCATTACAGGGTATCTCTATCCTCGGATCTTCGTTTATCAGGGTTTCGGGTTAACCACATAAAACCCTTATCTTCAGTGGATCTTCATATTGAACAAAGGCTTCGCAGGAGGGAACTGTACACAATGGGGACCATTGCTTCTTAAGGAGGGAGGAATGATCCGAATGGAAAATGGCATCAACCCATGGTACTCATCCACCCATATTATTCATCGACCCATGGAATTGACCCATGGTATTGTAAATGGTATCCGCTCGTGGTATTGTAAAATCCACCCATGGTATTCATTCACCCATGGAATTGACCCGTGGTATTGTAAATGGAATCCGCCCTTGGTATTGTAAAATCCACCCATGGTATTCATTCACCCATGGAATTGACCCATGGTATTGTAACTGGAAAAATACTATAAGTAACAAGTCACATTTTGTAAAAGGACAGATTGTCCGCCACAATGTAGCCTTTATAGTTCAGAGGCATGTAGCCACCACATCTCTTCTCAAAGATAAGCTACCATCGCCCTAGCTGTTTATTTCCATTACTATTTTAAATAAAAGTTTCTTTGTGGTTTTGTTTGTTGGGCATTCTCCTTATTTTTCTTCTGGCAATTCAAGTTTTCAAATCTTTGGGGTCTCTCCTCCCAAGATCCAGATCACATCCTCAGGTTATGCAAATTTTTTCGCAGGAACAGTTTATTTACTAGAGACTTAGATTGGTACAAAGTCCCTAACTTGTCCCACAAAGCCTTCGTTGTAGCTTCCCCTGATACATTTAGCAATACTGAATCTGAGACACACAATCGTATTGTGCTCTTTGCCTTCCGATCCAACTTCTTCCATTCTTCATCGGTCACTCCCGTTGGTTTAGTACCTGGATCTACCACGATCCACTGATCTTTATCCACCAACAAATCCTCCATCTTGAGTTTCCACAACTCAAAACTCTGACCATTAAATTTCTCGATCTCTATCTTTCCACTGCTCACCATCTTCTTTTACCACTAGAATCTATCTCATAGATCTCCCACTGAACAGGGTCTACCATAGGCCTGAGCGAAACCCGTCAGCAACAAAGGCGTCCCCTTGAAGCCAAAATAGCCCTAATACCAAATGTAGTTTTCAACCCCGTACAGAAATTACCTGCATACGAATTCTAAAACACAGAAAATAAATAATGCGAGAGCATAACACATAAAACACATATACACAGAGATTTTCCCATTGGATCCCAAAACCGAGACTGCCAGCTTGATTTTTCATTATGTTCCTCCAATGTTACAATACATATTTATACATGCCGAAGCATCCAATACCATGGACCGAAAACCATCGCATCCAAAACCATGGACCGAAAACCATTGCGTCCAAAACCATGGACCGAAAACCATCGCATCCAAAACCATAGACCAAAAACCACAGGTAGGTTTGCCCAGCTTAATATAAGGTCCAAAAAAAAAAAATCTCGAGGCGCTACCCCACCCCCCTCAAACCCCCCTATGACCCCCCCACTACACAATTGGCGCAACAAAGGGGGGGCTCCGCCCCCCTTCTAACCCCCAAATTCACTACGTACGTTAGTCGTGGAAATAATATAACACAAGCCAACATCCACCAGGATTTCATCTTTTACTTTCCTTTTAAAGGTTTTCTAGTCGACCCCTTCCCCATGGTTAGCTATGGGGTTGGATTGGGGCATGCATGGCATCATGCCATTAATTACTGTAAAATGATTTTTGTTATGTTTTTCAAATGAGACTTGCTTGTTTAGATTAGGGTTGTGTTGTAGAACTTGGCAGCATCATAGGGTTTCGTTTCGAACACTATAAACCCATATGTATAGTTTTATACATATATACTTTTTTTGGCAAAGCCTTTAATATAGTACTTGAATGTAATATGTGGTTCCTCCATTGAAATTTTATATAATATGATTACCATACTGTAGGGTTTATACTCAATTGATCCTTGTTTATATATTTAAATGGTGGCTATCTCTGCACATGTATTAATTTATGATAGCTTTTTATATTTGTGGTTCTATTATTAGTTCCCATTAACAATATCGTGTTTGATGTCTTCGAGTACATAATGTTTCTATTAGTAAGAGGGATGTGTTTCTTTTTCTTGTTCAGCTCTTGGTCAATATATATATTTACCCTTCCTCGTAGGGCTTATAATTGGTTTACAATTTGGCTAGATGGTTAATTTACAGGATATTGTGCAGCGTACAAAGGCTTGGTGTAGGTATTTTTTTTTTAACCAATCAGCTTTGAAAATTTTTCTAAGTTTTTGCTCCTCATCTGTTGCCCTAGGAATAAACTGAGTCATATGCACCTCTAGTTACTAAATTATTAGTTCGACATTTATGATTTTTAGCCCATTTGTACAGTGAACTTTTAATAAATTTCAATGTTGATCTTTCATTGGAAATCTTGGTACTGTTCCTTTACTTGATTATTATTGTATTTTTAGTATTTCAATGAAAAGAATGTATGTTTAGTTCCTTCCATTATTTCCTTTATTTTTCTCTTCTGAAGAAGTAATTTGCAATTTTGTTCTCAAATTATTTAATTAGTTGTTTATTATTATATCACAGTTCCATATTATTTAATATCAGTCCAGGGTTGGATAGGAAATGGTTCATTTTAAGACCTGCCACAGCCCACTAGATTTAGTTATGTTTACTACACAAAAAAAGGAAAGTTATGTTAACAAACTTCATCTCACTGAATCAAAATTAACATATTCCATGATGTTATTACTATTAATATCTTGACTAACTTCAGGTTTCTACATTTGTGTTTCAAAATTTCCTTTTATGTACTCATCCCTTCATTAGATATAGACTTATAGTTCTCTACAAATATACAAGTATAAAATTTCTTATAAATGCTTCCAAAGAACATAAAACAAACTTTCCTTATATATGGAAGTCATACAGACTTACAAAAACCCTTACTGTATAGGAAAACATAGTTCTTCCTTTATATATATAACATCTTAGATATCATGGAAATTTACCGAAACTTTTATTGTTTGCTACAATTATTAGTAATCAACAGGTATTCATTAGAAGAAAATTTAGTGCAGATCATTCCATTAACTTTCCATTTTTATACTGATAAGTTCCCAAAGGAATTTCTTATTCCTCGACATTTATAGAAAACAAATATTTACAGAGATTACATAAGTTCTGGAAAAATAATTGCACTTATTTGTTTCAATGTAGATAGTCAAGGAATTCACCGGGGAGAAAGACCACTCCTCCCAGCCAATGAGAATGGAAATCACGTCAAATTCTCCCCCCAAGCTAGTTTGTCACTCCTAGAACAGTTGCTTGACAGTGACCTAACAAGGTTTGTTCAAAGGCATCAAGACTATATAAGTACAACCAAAGAACTCACAGACTCACAAATTTGTCTTAGGGATTCCACTAGCTCCAGCCAACTCAAGAATACCCTATCTGGTAGTGTCTTACATTCCTTCAACAACTTTTTGTTATAGTTTCATAAGATTACAACTTCATTCTCCTCACTTGGACCTCCTCCAACCAAGTACCAAGTCTTCAAGGTTTCCTTAGGTTTTCTCTCTTCTCACCCTCTTAGTTCTTTCATCCCAACTGAGATTCTTTATCTCTAAAGAGAGGAATAATTGTCTTTTACTTGTCTGGTGAGTGAAGAAAAAATCATTTAGTGTATTTTCCCCGTGAATTCCAAGACTTGTCATAACCTTTTAAAATAAATTAAAATAAAACTTTTAAAGATTCAAGTTTTGCACCAAACATTTCACTTACCCTATGATTTACCAAATTTGTTTGTAAAAGTAAATTAAATATTTACTTTTCACTAAAAAATGTTAGAATATGTAGTTATTTTTGTATTTAAAATTTTAATATACCTTTAAGTTACACCATCTCCCTCATTGTAAAACACTTTAATATAAAAATAAAATAATAGTATTAAAAAAATACTTTTATTTTCAATATTTTTAACATTACAAAGATGAAAAATTCTTTCAAATCACAACATTTTATTAATTTTGCAACTCTTTTTTTTTTCCGAAGGTGGTAAAACCTATCAACTCAGGTGTCAAACCAACAGTGAGGACAGCCATCTCTGGCCGCTATCCGCGAATGCTGGGTTGACTCATCACTGTTAAATAGGAAAACCACACCACCTGGCATAACCCTGCTGGTGGTCCGTAATCGGGAGCAGGCTTTCACTCCTGCCAGATGCCTCTGGGTCTTGGGCCGTTAACCTGTTTCCTTACGTCCGAGGAAGACGAGCTCTTAGCCAAGCAGAAGCAGTTTTACGGCATACTCCAGGCCGATTAATTTTGCAACTCTTATTTCAATATCATACCTACTATTTTTTATTTTTCCTTAATTTATTATATTATTATCGCTTAAATATATTTACATTAAAAATTAAACTTCCTTAAGAAAAACTCATTTACTTAGCTAAATTGAGTGACAATTGAAGTTTCTCAAAAAAAACAAAAGTGCATATATTGATAGAAAATAAAAAAAAATATTTAGTATCAGTTGTAAAGAGTTTCGAAACACAAAATTTGCACTTTTCACTTTTTTCTCGTTTCAGGCTCCTAAATCTTAGAGCTTCTTCCCGTACTTTTAAAATTATTTTCAAATGGATTCATATCAAATTCTTTCTCCGATCATGTAGGTTTTGGAAACGGCTACTTCAAAAGAGAGTTGGATTTGAGGTTATAGAGAATATTAATTTATCTTTAAAATTTGTTTATGTCGATGGTTTGACTATATATTTAATGTATTTTTTATATGGAATGGATATGTGGATATTCTTTTTTAAACCATTTTTTGGACTAATCTAGGGTATGTCCATAATCAAACTTTATGGCTATCTTATAACACCAAGAGTATATCAAGCGAGTATATCTAGCAACCTGTAACACAGCTAAACTAGGTCTTATGATTTAGCAAGAGTCGAGATTCTCGAAAATGGGGAATCTACTCCTTGAGCTGATATCGTAGCAGACCATATACCCAATGGGATTTGAATTGCGGTCTCGTCGGTTTCACCAAGCGAAACTTACCGTTAAACCACATATCATTGTATAGAATGGATATGTGGATATTGTTGCATGTATGAGGATTCTATTTGGGTTTGATGTATTGAGGTCCTCTGAGCCTTATTTGGTAATGGTGCCCTGCCTATCGAAGGCCATTTTTTAAGATGTATGAATCAATGGAAATCATGATATTAATATTGTGGGTATAATTCATGTTATCTTGTTTCCCTCAGGGAGTTTTTGTTGACCTAAGTTGTCATTGATGTCAATATGGCAATATTCTAGATACTAGATGATGATATGAAGCCAAGGGGAAGCAGAGCAGATCCATGAAGAGACAGGAGCAAGGCCATCAGGATAGCCAAGCCATAAGCAAGAGTCTGTTAACGGAGGATTTAACAAAGGAGGCATATCAAAGCATATTGCAGAATATCAGAGCAAGAGAGGCACATTGGAAAAGGAAAAATCCATCAAGGTATGAAGGTATCAGAGGAGGTCTTTGAAAGACATTGCCAAGCCAAAGGAGCCACATTGGAGCAAGAGGAGCCACAATCAAAGCTACAAGAGGAGCCATATATACATGTCATATATATATGCCAAAGAAGAACATATCAAAGGAGCAAATAGAGCAAACAGAGGAGAAAACAAAGCAAACAGAGGAGCAAATGGAGAAAACAGAGCTATCGGAGCTCAGAAGGAGTCTTATCAAGAGTAATACATACCAAAGAGTCTTATCGGGAATAATGTATGCCAGCCAAAGAGGAGCAGAATACATATAAGTGGAAGAGTTAAAAGGAGCGGAGCTGTATAAAATATATGTATATGAAAATACACTATCGGAGGGGCAAACACATGTATATAGGCTATATACACTATCGGAGGCAGAAAAACTTATATATATGCAAATACACTATCGAAGGTGGAAAAGAGTGCATATTTAGGAATACACTATCGAAGCAGAGAAATATGTAGAGATCGGTGATATTGTAATCGGCGGTTCGGTTATGTGCCATCACCCCAAACCCCCGATAGCGACATATATGTGTGGACCCGACAGAACATATAAGTTCGGGTGCATAAACAGTGAAGTCTGCCAAAAGTGCTCCGAAGCATGTTTTTAGTGTAATTTAGATGTTTGGGCTCTAAGCCTTGCCGCATTAACATTTGCGAATTGCAACATATATATATATATATATATATATATATATATATAACGGACCCGCTGCACATTATGAAACATTTTTATTGTATATCGCATCTGCCTATCGGACCTCGCAAAGCACCGATTGCGATAAAGCATGCAGACACGCTTAAACATTACAATATGACATTATTGTATGTCACGTCCGCCATATCGCAAGAGCTTATGGCCTTGTCGCTTCGAAAGCACCGATTGCGATATATGCCGCGGACCCGATGGTCTGATTGTAACACAGCTCAATACAATTTCACATCCAGTAGGTCCATTTGCCATCGACGAAGTTATGGGCTCAACTTATACAGGACTGTGATAATTTGCGACTGCCGATTGCGATTACACTGCGGACCCGATTGGGTATAGATGCGGGTGTAATAAATTTGAAGTCCGCCTTTAACGTTTCGGCCTATTTTTTCTCAAATATTCCTGTGTATTTGAATATTTGCATTGTGCGGGGTTTGAAGGCAAAAATGCATTAATAAATGCTCCCGATAGTTCAGGAGGCCTGAACGAAAGCCGATTTCGATTGCGATTGGGATGTGGCATGTCCGTTAAACTATAAAGTCCTATGTATGAACGTTATTAAAGGAAAAAAGGGGTTGTCTCTGATATTGGTTAATAAACATCATTTCCTTTGTAATATGGTCTTCTCTTTTGTATTAACGTGTCCATGAAGCAATGGCCAATTTGAATAGGCAGAGGAAACTACAGTGCCCAAGGAGGAAGGTCGAAAGATCAAGTGAGGTAGAGGAAACTACAGAGACCGAGGAGGAAGCCAAAGAGTCAGCGAAAAGAGGAAATTGAAAGTCAGAGGCATCAGGAATGCATACAATAGGAAAAATAGAGAACAAGGTGTGTTGAACGTTGTTGAAACAAAGGAGGAAACAGAGGCAGCAAGAGGGTCTAGCAGAATAGAGAAGGGCTGAAGGACCAACAGGACAGGAGACAGACGGAGAGGAGAAGTAATCAGCAGAGAAGTAGTCATGCTGAAACATTTACTGTGGCAGTAAGGACAGATGCTTGACCAGAAAGCTGGTTCTTATGTAGAGTTTAGTGCAGCTATAGTGGACTCACTAAAGCTGTGTGGAGACATTATCAGAGGTCATCTATTGGAGACTTTGTGTGGATAGTATGAAGAGTTGCAAAGACTCTTTCATAAGAAAACTGGTTGTCATTGATGATGTAGCATGGAGACTACAGTGAACCTATAAATAGACAAAACTTAGTAAAGAAGAGTTTTGAGAGTAGAACATTACTATCAAACATGCCTTGACAAGATTGGGTTGGAACCCTTGGGGTTGGTGCCTCAGAAGTAAGAAGGATTGGAGTCCTTGGGGTTGATGCCTCAGAAGTAAGAAGGATTGGATTCTTTGGGATTGGTGCCTCATAAATATGAAGGATTGGTGTCCTTGGGACTGGTGTCTCAGGAACTGGAAGGATTGAAGTCCTTGGGAGTTGGTGCTCCTATGTCCAATATTGTTGCCTTGGTGAAACAGGGTTGGAGCTTTGGAGGTTGGAGCCTCACAAAAGTCCAAGTTGGTGCTTGGCAACTGATTGCAACCATTTATATATTGTATCTATTTTATTTCAAAAACTATATTAATAAAAGCATTGATACTTGTTGTTCATCTTGTGTTCTAAATGTAAATGTTTTAACTGGTAAAATAATAGTTGAAAAATAAATATTGATTCACCCCCCCCCCCCAGTATTTCCAACAATTGGTATCAGAGCCAGTACCTTCATTCAAAGCCTAACAGCGTGAAGGTTGATCTTTAGAACACAAACGGTGAAGTCAAGGAAGAAAGTCTCCAATCCTCCCAAGGATGTGTCTCCCTCTACTACTAAGATAGAAGACAATCAATTTGAGGAGGCTCCAAGGTGAAATGGGAACTTTAACATATGGGAAGCAAGAATGAGGAATTTCTTACAGTATCAAAGCACTGAAATCTAGAAATCAATGATTTTTGATTGCAAGATGGATGGAGAATCCAAGGAGTAGAACGCAAAAGCAATGAAGGCAATCTTGAATGGGCTGCCTAATTCTATAAAGAACAATCTAGGAAAATATTCATCAGCAAAGGGTATATGGGACAAACTTCATGACCTTCACTCAAAAGGAGCATTGACCATGACCATCAATCAAGAAGATGATGGAAATCAAGAAGGAAATCCAGAACTCATCATAGAAGATGAAGATGAGAATGATGACTTCAAGGCTAAAGCAGACCTAGAAGACGAAGAGATTGAAAAATATTTTGTAGAAGATCTCCTCGCTCAACTTATGTCTGCCATGGAAGAGATTAACAGTTTGAAAAAGGAAAATGAGGAACTTAAGAAGATGGCACTAGTTGGTGACCAAGATCAAACAAGGGATACAGTTGACCTTGTCAAGCTTCAAGTACAAGAAAGGGATGAAGAGCTTGCTAAGCTTAAGAACGAATTTCATCAAAGAAAAAGGAAGCATCATGAAGAAGTCATATCCATGACAAATCAATTGGATAAAGAAAAGAAACGGGAATATACCTTGTCAAGTCAACTTGAACAAAGGCACAAGAGCTTGAACAAACTTGAAGAAGAGATTGGTCAGTACAAGGTAGAGGTCTCCTCTCTCAAATCTCAAGTACAAGAAGCAAGGAAACAAGCAGAAGGAGCTGAGAATACCATGGAAGCATTGGAAATCATAGAAGGATAGGTTAATGAAGCAGGAAAGGAAAGAAACACCATGATCTGTCAACTAAAAGCAAAGGATGAAGAAATCTTCAAAATGAAGTTAGATATCATCTCCCTCAAAATAGAAGCAGATGAAGCTACTCGTATCAAGGAAGAAACTGAGAAACACCTTACTAAGAAGAATAATGAGTGTGAAATATTGGAATAAGAGATTGTATTCCTCATAAAAAAGGTTGAAGGGATGAACAAAATCTTGAAGAGCTCTCAAGCCTTGGATGACATGCTCAGCTATCACAGATGTCCATTTGATGAATCAAGTCTCGAGTATGTAGATGAATCCTCAAACAAGAATGATAATGCTTCAAACAAAAGGGATGTGAAGAAGCCATAAAGAAATGGTGATGCTCCCAGTTCCAGCAAAGGCAAGGAGAAACATCAAGGCTACAATGGAAGAAATCTTGCTCCAAGAAGAAATGTAGATGATGTCAAAGATGCAAGAGGCAATGGTTATCATCATAGGATCCCAAGGCAGAAAGGCTTCAAAAGTACATCAAGGAAATCTCCATCTCCCAGGTACCAAAGTTCATTTTTTCGTTATTGTTATTCTTGTACAAACTTTGGTCACATGGCAAAAGACTGTAAAGCATATCATAAAGATAGATGTTATAGTCCCCAACCATCTCATATAGATAGATATTATGGTCCCCAACAATCTCCAAGGAACAATTTTGCAGGAAGAAATCATGAATTTTTATTCATGAACAATGTAGAATGCTTCAAGTGTCATAACATTGGTCATATGGCACATCATTGTAACTTAACTTGGGCTCTTACACAAGCTAGAACCATGCAAAAGAAGAAAGTTACACAAGTATGGAGAAGGAAGAAAATACAATCTGAAAGTCCCTTGAACTCTCCAACCAACACCATATGTCATTGGCCTGAATTTTGACAATTTAAGCATTTGATGGGAAGACTCTGCCAAAAGAGATGATGCATACAGTTAGGGGGAGCCTGTGATTCTTGATCATTTTTAGCAGAAGCTATTAGTGAAAGGGTCCCTATGAAATCCTTGTTGAGCCATATTAACAGTCATTCTTTGATAAAGATCATTTCTTAGGGGTACTCCATTGAAGAACATGATCCTGTAACCATTCTTTGGACTATTGTTAAAGATGCTTTCCACTTAATCACTAAGTAGTATTTGGAGCAACAAAGAAAGTCATCTAATGCTAGAGAAATAAGGCAAATAACTATGGTGTTGATATTACAGATGCTAAATGTCTTGAATCAGGGATTTAATGTGAGAACAGATAAATTATGGACACTAACGGAGGCAATATTCAAACAAAAAGATACATCTGGAATGGAGTTTGAAGTAAGAGCAGCAGGCAGCATAGAATAAAACCAAAGCATTGCATGAAGATACAAATCAGCAAATGTATTTAAAAGATAGTCACAGACTGGATATCTAAATCTGCTAGCAGAAATAACTTACAGAGATATGTACAAGAACACAAGGAAACAATGGCTCATAGAATGGAGAATGTTGTGCAGTCAAATATAACTTATGCTAATACTGGTCACTTAGAAAATATAGCAACAATTCTTAATATGACATCATATCCGCGTTCAACAGCTATCTATCGGGTTTGAAACAGTGGCAGCTGTTTTCGGGCGGACTCAAGGCTGTAAGTGGTATTTAGGGCTAATCAACTGATACTATTCATCGACCAACATGTGGCAAGAGAAAGAGAGAGGAAAGTGCCTTATTGGGCAGGTAATCCTTGTGCATATGGCTCACCCGATATCATTGTCGAGCGTTAGATCAAATACGGTTTTGATCTATGGTGCAGGATCACCGAGCAGCTTTGTTGGTCGAGTGTAATATCAACCGTCGGATGGGATGGTAAGATCTATGGTGGAGAATTGATCCAGAAAAAGGTAAGCATCGATAAATGTGCCAAGGCTATGGAAAAGCGGAAAATGCAAGTTCCCGTGTGTTTGGGTATATTTCCATTATACGAGGGTTATAATAGAATTAAAGGGAAAATTCTTGGACGCGGTCTAGTATCAATCTATATAGCAATAGTGAGGCACAACCTCTCACCATTTCATTCAAATGAAATGATGTTGAACACTGGATGGCAGTGACTTAAGGAGAAGCAGAGAAACACAAAGGAACTTGGTTCCGAAGAAAGATAACAAGAAAGACAATTTCAGTGGCATTTTCTCTTGATTCAAACTATGAAGGCCTCTCAATTCTGACTGTGGAGACAACAATATGGATTTAAGCATAAAAACCTGGAGTTGGACACTTGGTGTATGGCTATTTGCAATCTTATTGAAAGCATTGAAGTAGAGAATCTTAAGAATTGTTGAAGCCATGATAAAGTAGTTTTGAGACATGAAGAGGGAATAATGTGCTAATTGATGATAAAGCATCAATCCTTCTATCTTGAGTAAAAAGAAGAGCACTATGACAGGGGGAGTAACAGAGCATGAAGACCTGCCATTCATGAAGAACAGAAGCAGCCTGATAGGGGGAGTCCCAGAGCACTCCTTTGCCATTGATGTCAAAGGGGGAGAGGAGAAGAATATTGCCATCAATAACAAAGGGGGAAATTGTTGACCTAGGTTGTCATTGATGTCAATATGGAAATATTCTAGATACTAGATGATGATATGAAGCCAAGGGGAAGCAGAGCAGATCCATGAAGAGACAGGAGCAAGGCCATCAGGATAGCCAAGCCATAAGCAAGAGTTTGTTAACGGAGGAGTTAATAAAGGAGGCATGTCAAAGCATATTGGAGAATATCAGAGAAAGAGAGGCATATTGGAAAAGGCAGAAGCCATCAAGGTATGAAGGTATCAGAGGAGGTCTTTGAAAGACATTGTCAAGCCAGAGGAGCCAAATTGGAGAAAGAGGAACCATAGTCGGAGCTACAGGAGAAGCCATATATATATGCCAAAGAAGAACATATCGAAGGAGAAAACAGAGAAAAAGGAGGAGCAAACAGAGCAAACAGAGCTATCGAAGAGCATATCGGAGGAGCAAAGAGCAGACAGAGCCATCGGAGGAGAAAACAAAGCTATCGGAGCTCAGGAGGAGTCTTATCGGGAGTAATTCATGCCAAAGAGTCTTATCGAGAATAATTTATGCCAGCCAAAGAAGAACGGAATACATATAAGTGGAAGAGTTAAAAGGAGCGGAGCTGTATATAATATATGTATATGAAAATACACTATCGAAGGCACAAACACATGTATATAGGCTATATACACTATCAAAGGCACAAACACATGTATATAGGCTATATACACTATCGGAGGCACAAACACGTGTATATAGGCTATATACACTATCGGAGGCAGAAAAACTTGTATATATGAAAATACACTATCAAATGTGGAAAAGAGCGCATATTTAGGAATACACTATCAGAGTGGAGAAATATGTAGAGATCAGCGATATTGTAATCGGCGGTTCCGTTATGTGCCATCACCCCAAACCCCCGATAGCGACATATATGTGCGAACCCTATGGAACATATAAGTTTGGGTGCATAAACAGTGAAGTCTACCAAAAGTGCTCCGAAGCATGTTTTTAGTGTATTTCAGAGTTTGCGGGCTCTAAGCCTTGGCTCATTAACATTTGCGAATTGGAACATATATATATATCTATATATATATATAACGGACCCTCTGTACATTATGAAACGTTTTTATTGTATATCGCATCCGCCTATCAGACCTCGCAAAAGTGTCGGTTGCAATAAAGCATGCGGACCACTTAAACATTACAATATGACTTTATTGTATGTCGCATCCGCCATATCGCAAGAGCTTAAAGCCTTTCCGCTTCAAAAGCACCGATTGCGATATATGCCATGGACTCGATGGTCTGATTGTAACATAGCTCAATACAATGTTGCATCCAGCAGGGCCATTGATCTAATAATCACCCTATGAGTGACCTCAGTTAAAGATTTATTAGTTAAAGGTATTACAGACTCATATGTTGGTGTGTCTAAGTTATTTAAGAAACGGATCGATCAGATTGCCAATACATAGACACTTAAAAATGGAAAACAACAGAGAAATACAGTAAGCAAAGACATGAACATAAGAAATTTAATAAGGAGTTCACCCTATCCTCCAGGGCTACATCTCCGGTCAATCTCTCAGTGGTGGCCTTCTTTTATTGTGTCTTGAAGCAGAGAATTACAATGCAGGAGCTCAATGTGAGTCTCCTGAACGGAATTTGCTTGGCAGGGTGTTTCTTGGATGCCCCAAGCCACTAGAGTACACAGACTCTTTTCTTTACCAGCTCTGTGACCTCCTGGTCTACAATGGAGAGAGCCCAAATGTGGTGCTCAGTCTGAAAAAATCCTCTCTAGTATGGTTTGAATCCCTCAAGCTCTTTGGTGCTCGATGTTGCCTTCGGTTAGCTCAGCCCTCTGTCTTCTGTTCTGCTGTTGCTTCACTATCTTTCTTCTCTCTGTTCTTCCTTTCGGTATTCCGTCCTCCTCTCAGGGTTCTGGTTCTTCTGTCCTCTCTCGGTGTTCTTTTTAGTTCTTTGTTCATGGCTTTTAAGCCATTTGGGCTCATGGCGATTCAGTTCCTCTTCCACTTCCGTCGATTTGCCTGCCTGCAGCTGCGCTTGGAGTTCCCTGTTCAGCATCATCATCAGGCTCATAGGGAGTGGCCACATGTCCTCCTGCGAGCTGCGCCAGCCTTTCGTCAGTTCAATTCTTCGATAACGTCATGGAATGAGTCTTCCGCCACCGTGGCAGTCAAAGTGTACTTCAAAATCTTCTAAATCGCGGCTTATTCCCTCATTAAATCTGGCTTCTCCATTGGGCGTGATCTCAGCCGTTAGATCTGGAGCCCCCAGATCCGATGCCATACGCATGTTTCGCGCGGTTGACTTGCTCGACCATTAGCGCGCGATCAACGATGATTTTCTCTCTCCTCCGCTTGCCATGCGTCCACTACTGAGTGGGATCGCTCTATTTTTGCCAATTCTGCTTACCATTTGAGGGTGCCCCCGGTTAATATCGCCAGATTTGGAGTGGGTCCTGCCTTTTAGTGCTTTAGCTTTTTTGTCCCACGGTTTTCCGGCTCCCACGCGACCGAGTGCTCGGGGCTTCTCCATTTTTTGGTTTTTCGCCCAGCACGCACACCAAAAACCTCCTCTGTTTCCCGATCCAGGCCTCCCAGGGGCTAAATTCGCTTCCCACGCAGTCTCCATGGGCCTCGATCAGCGTGCTTTGACTGACGTCATCTTCATTCCACGTTGGCTGCCATTGCCACTAGTTTAGAGGTGTTTTTTATTGCTTTTTAAAAATATTTTAAGTCTGTCCCGACCTGGTACAGCCATGGCTCTGTTAATTATTCTTTATGGATCCAATTCAGATCACGGCCTTCCCACTAAAAAGCTTTTGGACCACCAAAAGTTGGTTTTCTTTCAAGCATCAACTAAGTGAGGGTACTACTGTCTCACTTGCCCAATCTCAATCCACTTTGCACTGCTCAGCTTCAAACCTTTGAGTCCAATTCTGAGGTACTCAACATCTCCCCTGCGCGCTTCCCTCACCTTCCTTTCCAAGACTGTGTCTTCCTGCAATTCATTCAGATATTCAGGTAGCAGGTCATCAATAGAAGGCAATTGACTTTGCTTTTCAGGATCCTCAGTCATTGAAGGTTCAAACAATCTCAAGAAATCTGCATTTACGACTGAGTAGATGTGCATGTAAGCTGGTATATCAAGGCAAAAAGAATTTTCACCAATCTTCTCAAGTATCCTAAAAGGTCCATACCTGATAGGCTTTAGCTTTTTACCTTCACCTTGCATCCTGTCCTTGCTGATATACAGCCAAACCTGATCTCCAACTTGAAAACTATGCTCCATCTGATACTTGTCATGCTTTGCCTTATATTTGGCTTCACTCTTTTCCAGTTGTTCCTGTAGTGCCTGGTGGATCTCCTGGATCTATTCAATGAACCTAGTTGCCTTGTCCACATCACTGTGTCCATCAACTATGGTATCTTTACCAAAGACAAAATCCAAAGGAGACCTTGGTATGAAACCAAAACAGGTCTCAAAAGGATATCTCTGTGTAGAAGAGCGTATTTCTCTATTGTAAGCATGTTGCACATAACATAAGTGTTCATCCCAAAGCTTAGGATGTTTGTTGCAATATCCTCTGAGTAACTAGATCACCATCCTGTTAACTACTTCTGTCTGGCCATTGGTTTGTGGATGAAAAGTTGTGATTTTCTTCAGTTGGGTGTCCATCAGCTCCCACAGACTTGACCAAAACTTCCCCACAAATCAGGTGTCTCGATCAGATACAATAGAAGTGGGTAATCCAAAATGAACCCATACATGTTCAAAGAATAGTTTTGCAGTTTGTTCAGCTGTAATCTATTTATTACAAGGTATCAAAATACACATTTTGCTGAACCTATCCACAACCACATATAGATAATCATGACCTTTCCTAGATTTAGGCAGTCCTCCAACAAAATCCATGGAAACACTTTCCCAAGGGTGAGAAGGAACTGGTAATGGAGTGTACAAGCCTAGTTTTCTATTGTTGGGCTTGCTTTTAGCACACATAGTACACCCTCTTACATATCTAGAAATTGTCTCATTCATTTTCGGCCAATAACAAAATCTTTGCAGCTGTGCAACTATTTTACTTACCCCAAAGTGACTTGATATCAGAGAAGTGTGTGCCTCTCTGATTATCTTTACTCTCTCTGTTTGTGGAATGCAGAGTTTCCCACAATGATACAAGAGTCGGTCCTTCACATGATAATCCAATTCTTTTACCCTTTTGCCTTGACTCAAAGTTGCATATACATCTTTAAAATCTATATCTTGAGCATATTGTTCAATGTAGCTTTCATGTAGTACAGAATTATGCTTAAGTATAGTAGATGCATTTATAATGGGTCTAGATAACATGTCTGCAACTTTGTTGTGTATGCCCTTTTCATATCTGATGACCAAATGAAACTGTTGTAGAAAACCCATCCATCTGTAACGTCTTGATTGTTGCAACTTAGTTTGGGAGTGTAGATATTGAAGTGGTTGATGATCAGTATGTATTACTGTCTCTTTGCCCATTAAGTAATGTTTCCACTTTTTCACACTCTGAACTA
Organism: Pinus tabuliformis; assembly: GCA_031772625.1. Lineage (NCBI taxonomy): Eukaryota > Viridiplantae > Streptophyta > Pinopsida > Pinales > Pinaceae > Pinus > Pinus tabuliformis. The sequence continues at coordinate 181,557,608 of CM062819.1, forward strand.
ATGCATACAATTCTTTATCATATGTAGGATAGTTAACTACCGCAGGATTAAAAGTCTCAGAATGATAAAATATGGGTTTACCGTGCTGTGTCAACACTGCTCCCATGGCATAGTCACTGGCATCTATTTGGATCTCAAATGGTCTTTGTATATCAGGTTGTGCTAGTACAGGTGTTGTACTAATCTTTTCTTTCAAGGTGTCGAAGGTTTTCTGATGTTTGCCTCCCCACTGAAACACCTTGTTCAATCCTATCAAAGCATGTAAGGGTGCTGCAATTGAGGAAAAGTTAGAGAGAAACTTCCTCCAATATTGTGCTGCTCCTAAGAAGCTTCTTACTTCTATAGTAGACTTGGGTTTAGGTCAGTTTACAATAACTGCTATTTTAGAGGGATATATTTTCAATTCACCACCCCCTACTATATGACCCAAATGATTTAGAGAGGTTTTGCCAAATTCACATTTGGAGAGTTTAACATAAAGTTTTTCTCTTTTCAAAACATCTAATGTCTGCTTAACATGCTTTAAGTGTTCTTCCCACATTTTACTAAAAATCAGAATGTCATCCAGATACACAATAATGAAATCATCCAGAAAAGGTCTGAGTACATCATTCATTAATCTCATGAAAGTAGCAGGGGCATTGGTCAAGCCAAAAGGAATAACCAGCCACTCATACAATCCATCCTTTGTTTTGAAAGCAATTTTCCATGCATCTTGCTCTGCAACTCTGACCTGATGCTATCCACTGTGCAAATCCAACTTGGTGAAATAAACAACTTCCTTTAATTGATCTAAAAGATCATCTATGCGAGGAAGGGGATAACCATTTTTTATTGTTATCTTATTCATTGCTCGATAGTCAATGCACATTCTCCACAAGCCATCTTTCTTTCTCACCAAAACGATTGGTGATCCACATGGTGATGTGCTAGGCCTGATGAACCCCTTCTCGAGCAACTCTTGCACCTGTTTCTTGATTTCAACATTCTCTAAAGCAGACAACCTGTACATTCCAATGTTAGGCAATGGAACATCTTGCTGCAAAATAATATCATGTACTATTTCCTTTTTGGGTGGCAGACCTTTAGGTTTTTGAAACAGAACATCATACTCTGAAACAATCTTTTCTATATCAGCTTGCTGCTTAGCATTATAGCCCTCAAATACATTGGTTTTATCAGGTTTATTTTCCTTTACAACCATTAGTAAGAATTGTTTGCATGAATTTATCATTCTTTTCATCTACCCTGAGTTTATGAGAGTATAATTATTCTTGAGCTTATGAGCTCTTACAAAGTATTCGATTCCATCTTTAACAAGTAGATACTTGTTCTCAGCTCTATAGAAAATAACCTTTCTATCATACAAGTAAGGACTTCCTAAAACAATTCCACATATATCCAAAGGAATTATGTTTAACTCAACCTCATCTACAAATGTTGACCCAAAAGAAAACTTGAGTTTGCACTGTCTAGTCACTTGTAGTTGTGCTTTATCATTCAACCATCCTAATGGGTATGGTTTCTTATGAGGTGTAGTTGTTAATACCAATTTCTTTACAATTGATTCAGAAATCAAATTTACTTGTGAGCCACTATCAAATAAAGTATCAATCTTTTGATGTTTGGAAATAACTCGAATATGGAAAAGCTCGTGTCTTTTTCTCTCATGCTTTTCATCAATAACAGATTGAGTAGAATTACTAGTAGATGCTTCAGAATTCTTACTTTTTATACCTGTGGCTGCAATGATTGTTTCATCTCCCGATTCTGACCCCAAATCTTTCTGAATAGCTGCAGCAGCCTTCTTCTTCCTGCCCTCAGACTTCTTAGGTCTCAGCTCTGGATGCAGAATCCAACAGCGCTCATCATCATGCCCATCCTTTTTACAGTGAGTGCATGAAGCTTTGCCTTTCTGTGCAGTGTTAGCCTTCCTTGCTTTCCACTTCTGCTTTCTTTTCTCCTTGCTCTTGCTTACAGTGAGTTGGGATGGTCCCTAAACTTATGGATTTCCATTCTTTCCTCTAGCTTCCATATGAGTAACTTGTACAGATACCTCATCTATACTAGTGGGATTAAACATGAGGATGGTATGCCTCATGTAGCTGTGTAGACCACCACTGTACTTCAAAAGAGTCTCTGGTGAGCCTAATGAGATCCCTAGAATCAATGCTTTCTTTCTAAATTCTTGAGTGTACCCTTGAACACTTTTCCCTTTCAACTGCCAAAGAGTTTGCCAACTCATCATGGCTTGTTGCATGTAGGCCAATGGATAAAACTGCTTATTAATTGCAGAAACAAAATCACTCCAGACAGAGATGGTCTTACCATGTCTTTTCATGTCAGCTTGGGTTCTGCCTTCCTACCAAACCAAGGCAATGCCTCCTAGGCATAGGCTTGCCAGCTAAATTTTGCTCTTGTCTAAGTTGATGTTCTGCACTCTGCAATACACATCAATTTGTCTAATCCAATTGTCCAACTTTTCAACATTTAGCTCTCCATCATATATAGGCAAGTCAAATTTAACATCTAGCTTAATCAAAGATGCTTTCTTATTATGCACAGGGCTATTAGGAGGTGTGAGAAAGTTTTCCTCTTTCCCTTTTCCTTTTGAGTGGTCATGGGAATGAGACTCATCTTCTTCTTTATCTTGTTTAGAACCTGATGAGTCTTCATCCTTATGCTTTCTAAAGTCCCTATACATTTCTTCTACCATAGACTTTATAGCTAGGAAAGTCTCTATTAATTGAGGGTCTGACCCCACAGAACCTTCCTCTGACATTGTCTTCTGAGGATAGACTCTCCCAATTTCAATATTAGTTTTGACCAACTCTCCTTCTCCTAATTTGAGCTTTGATCTAGTGAGCATTCAACAGCTAAACCAACATAAGCTTGTCTAACCTTACAGCCTAGAGCTCTGATACCACTTGATCTGATAATCACCCTATGAGTGACCTCAGTTAAAGATTTATTAGTTAAAGGTATTACAGACTCATATGTTGGTGTGTCTAAGTTATTTAAGCAATGGATCAATCAGATTGCCAATACATAGACACTTAAAAATGGAAAACAATAGAGAAATACAGTAAGCAAAGACAAGAACACAAGAAATTTAATAAGGAGTTCACCCTATCCTCCAGGGCTACGTCTCTGGTCCAGCTCTCAGTGGTGGCCTTCTTTTATTGTGTCTTGAAGCAGAGAATTACAATGCAGGAGCTCAATGTGAGTCTCCTGAACGGAATTTGCTTGGCAGGGTGGTTCTTGGATGCCCCAAGCCACTAGAGTACACAGACTCTTTTCCTTACCAGCTCTGTGACCTCCTGGTCTACAATGGAGAGAGCCCAATGTGGTGCTCAGTCTGGAAAGATCCTTTCTGGGATGGCTTGAATCCCTCAAGCTCTCTAGTGCTCGATGCTACCTTCTTCGGTCAACTTGGCCCTCAATCTTCCATTCTGTTGTTGCTTCACTATCTTTCTTCTCTCTGTTCTTCCTTTCTGTATTCCATCCTCCTCTCAGGGTTCTGGTTCTTCCGTCCTCTCTCGCTATTCTTTTTTGTTCTTTATTCATGGCTTTTAAGCCATTCGGGCTCATGGCGATTTGATTCCTCTTCCACTTCCATCGATTTGTCTACCTGCAACTGTGCTTGGAGTTCCCTATTCGGCATCATCATCAGGCTCACAAGGAGTGGCCACATGTCCTCCTGCGAGCTGCGCCAACCTTTCGTCGGTTCAATTCTTTGGTTACGTCGTGGAATGAGTCTTCTGCCATTATGGTGGTCAAAGTAGACTTCAAAATCTTCTGAATCACATCTTATTCCTTCATTAAATCCGACTTCTCCATCGAGCACGATCTCAGCCGTTAGATCTAGAGCCCCCAAATCCAATGTCATACGCATGTTTCGCGCGGTTGACTTGCTCGACCATTAGCGCGCGATCAGTGGCGGTTTTCTCTCTCCTCCGCTTGCCATGCGTCGACCGCTGAGTGGGATCGCTCTATTTTCACCAATTCCGCTTACCGTTTGAGGGTGCCCCTAATCAATACCACTGGTTTTGGAGCGGGTCCCACCTCGGGGCTTCTCCATTTTGGGGTTTTTCGCCCAGCGAGCATCAAAAACCTCCTCTGTTTCCCGATTCGGGCCTCCTAGGGGCTAAATTCACTTCCCACGCAATCTCCATGGGCCTCAGTCAGCGTGCTTTGACCGAGGTCCTCGTCATTCCACGATGGCTGCCATTGCAACTGGTTTAGAGGTGTTTTTGATCACTGTTTTAAAATCTTTGAAGTCTGTCCCGACCTGGTACAACCATGGCTCTGTTAATTATTCTTTATGGATCTAATTTGGATCAGCCATCTGCCATTGGCGAAGTTATGGGCTCAACTTATACACAACCGCGATAAGCTACGACTGTCGATTGCAATTACACTACGGACCCGATGTGGGTATAGATGCCGGTGTAAAAAATTTGAAGTCCTCTTTTAACGTTTCAGCCGGTTTTTTTCAAATATTCCTTGTATTTGAATATTTGCATTCCGCGGAGTTTGAAGGCAAAAATGCATTATGAAATGCTCTCGATAGTTCAAGAGGCATGAACGAAAGCTGATTGCGATTGTGATTGGGACGTGGCATGTCCGTTAAACTATAAAGTCTTGTGTATGAACGTTATTAAAGGAAAAAAGGGGCTCTCTCTGATATCGGTTAATAAAAAACATTTCCTTTGTAATACAGTCTTCTCTTCTGTACTAATGTGTTTGTAAAGTAGTGGCCAATCTGAATAGGCAAAGGAAACTACAACACCCAAGGAGGGAAGCCGAAGGATCAAGCGAGGTAGAGGAAACTACAGAGACTGAGGAGGAAGCCAAAGAGCCAGTGAAAAGAGGAAACCAACAGTCAGAGGCATCAGGAATGCATACAACAGGAAAAACAGAGAACAAGGTGTGTTGAACATTGTTGAAACAAAGGAGGAAATAGAGGCAGTGAGAGGGTCCAGCAGAACAGGAAAGGGTTGAAGGACCAAAAGGATGGGAGACAGCGGAAGGGGAGAAGTAATCAACAGAGAAGCAGTCATGCTAAAACATTTATTGTGGCAGTAAGGATAGATGCTTGAACAGAAAGTTGGTTATTATGCAAAGTTTAGTGCAGCTATAGTGGGCTCACTAAAGCTATGTGGAGACATTATCAGATTTCATCTATTGGAGACTCTGTGTGGACAGTATGAAGAGTTGCAAAGACTCTTTCATAAGAAAACTAGTTGTCATTGATGATGTAACATGGAGACTATAGTGAAGCTATAAACAGACAAAACTCAGTAAAGGAGAGTTCTGAGAGCAGAACATTACTATCAAACATGACTTGACAAGATTGGGTTAGAACCCTTGGGGTTGGTGCCTCAGAAGTAAGAAGGATTGGAGTCTTTGGGATTGGTGCCTCAGAAGTAGGAAGGATTGGCATCCTTAAGACTGGTGTCTCAGGAAGTGGAAGGATTGAAGTCCTTGGGAATTGGTGCTCCTAAGTCCAAGATTGTTGCCTTGGCGAAACAGAGTTGGAGCTCTGGAGGTTGGAGCCTTACAAAAGTCCAAGTTGGTGCTTGGAAACTGATTGCAACCATTTATATATTGTATCTATTTTATTGCAAAGATTATATTAATAAAAGCATTGATACTTGTTGTTCATCTTGTGTTCTGAATGTAAATGTTTTAACTGGTAAAATAATAGTTGAAAAATAAATACGGATTCACCCCCCACCCCAAGTATTTCCAACAGTTTGCTCAAAGGATATTATTAATTTTTTGTGTTTTAGTTGTTACATTATATACTATATACTGGGTTGTTGCATGAGCAATAGGGACAATAAACATGAAAGCGGAGTGGCAAGATGGTCATCCACTGGTGTTAGGGGTCTCGAAGATTTTGATTTGAAGGTAATTACAATCTTGTATTTGATTTAATTTATCTCAATTAATTAATTGTGTCTTTTGATAGGGGGATTGGATGAAATTTTATCGTAATTTTCTCTTTTCTTTAATAATATGCACTTAAGTTAGTAGTACAAAAAAATAAAAAAAATTAGTGTTTTTTTGCATTTTGTAGTCTTATAATTCAATTCATCTTCTTAATGAAAAAAATATACCTATCGTCTACTCTAAAATTATAATAGGAATCTTATCATCAATTTCAACTAGTTATTAGGTATAATATGAATTTGTTATTAGGTATAATATGAATTTGTGCTAAAGATTAGTTTGTAGTGTGTGCTATCAATTGTTATGTCAGACTTGACTTGACCTGTAAGATGATTATTCACCTTTATGCTTGTATTGATAGGTCATTTTCTATCTTCAATGACTAATAGTTTTGATCATATCCATTTTTCTTATAGACCCCTTTTGGGAGGGAAATTTGGAGAATGCCTCAGGTAATTAGAAATTTTGACAGTGAAACCATAAGCAAATAGACCATGGTAATAAATAAATTGCAAGTTGATGGTGTGGATCTATAAAGCTACAAGGAAGAATGTGGGTGCCTAATAAGTATGTAGTTATGTTCAAGTCCCAAGTTTCACAAGATAAAAATGATGATTGAGCATGTCTTGTAAGAGCTTTCCTTTAACATATCTCTAAAGGGTGTTGTCATTGAAAATATTTATAGACGGGAAGAGAGAGAATGCAACCAATTGGAAAATACACTTAGGGCATGGCACACCATTCTCATATTTAAATAAACATTACAATAGGTTAATAATAATCTAGAATTTTCTAAGATTAACCACTTCTAAATATATCTATGATTTTCTAAAATTATCCAGACTAATAGTCTAAAAATAAATTTCTAAAATTAACTATGGTTGGTAACTAACTCTCCAACTACTACAATAATAGGAAAGATTATTCTTTAACACTCCCCTTTAATCTCAATTGTTACATTCACCAAAACTAACAATGTCTAAATGTTGTCTCTAAAACTCAAAAGCAATTCTTCCAAGTGGTCTGGTCAATATATCTTCTAACTAATCTCTAGATCCACAAAATTGAAGAGATATGTCACCAGTATTGACAAGCTCAAGGATGAAGTGATATTGATTTTCATTGTGCTTGGTTTTCTTATGAAACACACAATGCTTTGATAATGAAATTGTTGATTTGATGTCACAAAAAATAGTTGTTGGATCCTTCTCAATGTTTGCAATATCTTTCAAAATTCTTCTTCACCATACTACACAGCGTGTTGTTGTATTAGTTATTACATATTCATGAGGGGTTCACTGACAAAGCAATAGTATATCATGTGTGTTCATATTGGGGTATAAAAAAATAAAATATAAAATCCTAAAGCAATATATTTATTATATAATAGGGGGAGAACAGGTTTTTAACAATATATGTATTATTGGGTATTATTTATTAATAAAATTGACCATGAAGATAAAAAATGGGTGGGCTAAGGCAAAAAAAGGGGCTAACAAGGAGGGTCTGTGAACCACTACGAACAGGTGTCCAAACAAGGAGGATATGTGAACCACTACGAACAAGTGTGCGAAAAGGGAGGGTATGCGAACCACTACGAACAGGTGTTCGAACACGTGAGGGTCTGCGAGGGTAAACCAGGGTGACTATTTGGAGAAACATTATAAAAACCGGCAATGAATGCCTCATTTGGAGAAACTAGAATTGTGTTATTCCTAGGCTTCCAACTAGAAAATTCCAACTGAGGAAATAGCCAATTCACTTAAATTTCTTTACCCTCTTTCCTCACAATCCACTGAAATTAACGACTACATTAAAAAAAATGTTAAGAAAATCTAATTTCTTTATGTGGTAGCAAGGGTTTTTAGCATCAAAACTAGTCCACAGGCAGGCACATAGACTTCATCTTTGTGATCATCTTGTTGAGATTCTCTATTATTATATCAAATATTGCATTCATTCATCCATCAGACATGTTGTAGCTTATTTTTACCCTGGTTGTTTTTTACTTTTTCCTTTTTGTTGGAAAAGAAAAATAAAGATAAAAATAAAAATAAAAAAAGAGAATAAAAATAAGAAAAAAGAAAGAAAGAAAGAAATGAAAATAAAAATGAGAAAAAAGAAATAAATAAATAAAATATCAAAAGAAAAGAATGAAAAAGGGATATAAAGATAAAAATAAAAATAAAAAAGAGAATAAAAATAAGAAAAAATAAAGAAAGAAAGAAATGAAAAGAAAAATGAGAAAAAAGAAAGAAATAAATAAAATATCAAAAGAAAAGAATGAAAAAGGGATATAAATATAAATATAAATATATATATATATATATATATATATATATATATATATATATATATGAATGAAAAAAATAAAATAGAATAAAAAATCCCAAAGCTACATGCTAGTTCAAATACCGCATTATTTTATATTGTTATTATTTAATCCTCTATAGTTTTCTGAAGGATTATTTTATTTTCTAAATAAAAATGATTTGACACTTTGTCACCTGGATATAAAGTTCAAATGGAAAGGGACAATAAGATCACCCCCACCACAAACCACAACCCCCCCCCCCCTAAACCATAAACCACCCACCCCCCCCCTCTGAAAATCGATTTCCCATTCCCGCCTCCGCTCTTAGCCCCACTCATACCTTGCCACTTGTCTCTCTGTTATTCGCTCCCACTAAATGACCATTATATCATTAAATTTATTCCACTAAAAAGCTATTAGACCGTTTAACAATAAATCCTTCCAGCCAATGTCTAAATTTATTAATTAGACACTCCCAAAAATGGTTATAATATGTTTATTCGTTTGAACCTCTCATTTTAAAAAACATTGCATTTCCCTACATTCCCCTGTTTTGCCATTTCGTGTTCCAATAGCAACAATGCGGCCCCAAATTTCATAGATATGCAACAATCTTCATACGCCAGTAATAGCCATTGCCTGGTAATTTTTCATCCTAGTCTGTAATTTGTTGTTCACGATGTCTTCTCACAAAGGCAAGTTGAAACTAGTTGTAGAAAGCTCTACATTACCATCTGTTATTAACCTAGACGAGCAACCTCTCATCGATACGCAACACAAAATCTCATAAACCCAGTGTGAGTTCAATCTTTATGAACTCCACAACTAGGCAAACCAAAAATTCCTAGATGTTAGCGATGAATTGAGTATTTGGTGTTGGAAATATTGAAGGGGGTGGGGGGTGGGTGAATCAGTATTCCTTTCAATTAGTATTATTATTAATCTTTCAGAGTATTAGTTAATCTTCAATTATTATCAATGTTTGTACAATGATAGTAGTAAGCAAAAGGAACACAAATGCACACAGTTTTTAAGGTGGAAACCCCCTCTGGGACAAAAACCACCTGAACGCTTTTCTAATAATTCTTTAATCTTCAACTCCAATTGAAAAGAAATCTCCAACTTCCTAGAATCTAGAAAAACATTCTTCTCTAGCTCCCACTGGATGGATGCTCCAATGCTTGAGATTCTTCAGTAGTCAACTGAACAGATGCCCCAACACCCAATGAGCTACAACTCACCCTAGCACCACCCTACCACCCTGAAGTTTTCACAGGCTTGAACTTGTTGGTGACTTCATGCACCAACCTAGCACCACCCTACCACCCTATAGAAGAATAAAAGAAGAATGTACTCTCGTACCAGAGAAAATGGTACACTTTACAATGATATAGAATGATGTAGAAGAAGAAGACACACTAGACCATAACCCCAACTATGACACAACCACCTAATGATGATCCTAGACTTCCCGACACTACCTCTTCAACTCTTGGCAGATAGACACTTGTACAACTTTTACAATGATGCTTTTACAATGACTCTGTACAATGATACTTTTATAATGACTATATGCAGTGTTGCCCACTTGAAGACTTCATGTGGTGAACTTCTTGTTTTTGTTCTGCACCTTGATTGTTGCTCTTGTCATGCTACCCTTTCTCACTATTCAGAACATTATATTATGCATTGAGTCTTCTCTTGATGAATATATAATACCTACAAAAAGTCTTCAAGGAAATACCCATGACATGATAATAGAAAAACTTACCTCATCCTGCAGAGCATATGTCAATGCTAAACAAAAAAAACAAATTAGAATACAAAGAACCTAATGCAATTAAGATATGAACATGCATATACAGAAGATACTTACCTGGAGCTTACCTTTGTTGCATCATTTTGTTGCAGCTTGCTCTTTGCTTCCCTAGAAAGTCTAGTCATTTGCACCCCTTGATAGCACTTGATCTAGTTGTTTTTCTTTCCTTCTAGGAGCACGATATTGAATCTGATGTATCTCTGTGATTTCAGATCCCCAGTATGTGATCTTCAGTCTTGTAGTAGCCCTCTAAGTCTTATTTCCAATTCCATAGGTCTGACCTCATTTGGATTCTTCAAGGCAAAAGTATGCCCAATCTCTCACAATGACCTAATTATGGACTAGTTCAGTAGAGCCAACTTGTACGGCGTTCCACGTGTCATTGTTTCTTCCTTCAGATTTGAAATTGATACACAGAAAACTAAAGTCCATGCACTATCTACCACTTTTTATAGAATTCCAATCCACTTCTAAGAGAGAGAGTTATGACAATTTTCCCAAGGTCACCACTTTGAGATGAAATTCGGGAGCCTGAAAAAACCCTAACTTCCAAAGATCATATCTCCAAAAATATAGTGAACCAAGATCAAAAATTTGGTCACGACGTTCATTAGGATTTCGTCTCAAATGGGTTTTAATTTAAGAATCTAATACTTTACGGAAATAAAGTTATAGCGAAAATTCCACGATCACTACTTTTGGAGGATATATGAGATTTCTTTTTATAGAGTTGAGAGGGGCTTCTATAGAGAATGTTGGAGGAATTTTAGGAGCTTAAAAAATTATTAATTATTGACTATTCAATTACCAAAATCAATGATAAATGTCATGCCACAACCCCACGTGGCACCCCTTGACAGCACTTGATCTAGTTTTTTTTTCTTTCCTTCTAGGAGCACAATATTGAATCTAATGTATCTCTGTGATTTCAGATCCTCAATATGTGATCTTCAATCCTGTAGTATCCCTCTGAGTCTTATTTCCAATTCCATAGGTCTGACCCCATTTGGATTCTTCAAGGAAAAGTTATGTCCAATCTCTCACAATGACCTAATTATGGACTAATTCAGTAGAGCGAACTTGTACGGTGTGCCACGTATCATTTTTTCTTCCTTCAGCTCTAAAATTGATACACAGAAAACTATAGTCCATGCAATATCTGCCACTTTCTATAGAATTCCAATCCACTTCTAAGAGAGAGAGTTATGATAATTTTCCCAAGGTCACCACTTTGAGATGAAATTCGGGAGCCTGCAAAACTCCCAACTTCCAGAGATCATATCTCCGAAAATATAGTGAACCAAGATCTGAAATTCGGTCATGACGTTCATCAAGATTTCATCTCAAATGGGTTTTAATTTAAGCATCTAAGACTTCACGGAAATAAAGTTATAGCGAAAATTCCACGATCACTACTTTTGGAGGATATATGAGATTTCTTTTTATAGAGTTGAGAGGGGCTTCTATAGAGAATGTTGGAGGGATTTTAGTAGATTAAAAAATTATTAATTGTTGACTATTCAATGACCAAAATCAATGATAAATGTCATGCCACAACCCCACGCAGCACCCCTTGACAATACTTGATCTAGTTTTTTTTCTTTCCTTCTAGGAGCACGATATTGAATATGATGTATCTCTGTGATTTCAGATCCCCAATATGTGATCTTCTGTCCTATAGTAGCCCTCTGAGTCTTATTTCCAATTCCATAGGTCTGATCCGATTTGGATTCTTCAAGGCAAAGTTATGCCCAATCTCTCACAATGACCTAATTATGGACTAGTTCAGTAAATAAAACTTGTACGACGTGCCACGTGTCACTATTTCTTCCTCAACTCTGAAATTGATACACAGAAAACTACAGTCCGTGCACTATCTGCCACTTTTTACAGAATTCCAATCCACTTCTAAGGGAGAGAGTTATGACAATTTTCCCAAGGTCACCACTTTGAGATGAAATTTGGGAGCCTGCAAAAACCCTAACTTCCAGAGATCATATCTCCAAAAATATAGTGAACCAAGATCTAAAATTTGGTCATGACGTTCATCAGGATTTCGACTCAAATGGGTTTTAATTTCAGTATCTAATACTTCATGGAACTAAAGTTATAGCGAAAATTCCACAATCACTACTTTTGGAGGATATATGAGATTTCTTTTTATAGAGTTGAGAGGGGCTTCTATAGAAAATGTTGGAGGGATTGTAGGAGCTTAAAAAAATATTAATTATTGACTATTCAATGACAAAAATCAATGATAAATGCCATGCCACAACCCCATGGGGTTTTAGCCCACTAATTGGGGTTACTAACTTCAATCTTGAATAACTTGCAAACTGTGAGGAATTACGAGGAGAGCTATATACCGATAGAAAGATATTTTTGTGTAGAGTATTCCTATAATGGTTATGAGACAATAAACCATGAAAGATGATGCCCAGTGTGCCATGGAAGTTCAAGGTCATACTTGGTGCTGCTTGATTTAACATCAATGACAACTTTAGATCATCTTAGATCAACAATCTCCCCCTTTGGCATTAATGGCAACACAAGTACTCCCCCATGCAATCAGGGCACCTCTTCGTACTGCCTTCTCTCCCCTTTCGACATCAATGGAAAAGGGTAACTCCCCCTAACAAACAACCATCCTGCATACCTGTACACACTTCCACTCCCCCTTTATTTGCTAAATAAGGAAAATCTAATGAGAACTTGGGAGAATCCCAAGCTTCTAACAAACATATTCAAATGCTTCACGAGGTAAAGGTTTAGTGAAGATATCAGAAATTTGTTCTTTTGTACCAACATATTCAAGTTTTATATTCTTTTTAGTGACTTGTTCTCTAACAAAATGATATTTGATTGGAATGTGTTTTGTTTTTGAATGCGTGACAGGATTCTTGGAGATGCTAAGGGCACTAGTTTTATCACGGAAGATGGGAATAAGCTCACTAAATTGTAATTGAAGATCTTGCAAAGTTTGTTTCATCCAAAGAACTTGAGTATAACAAGCTGTCACTGCAATATATTCTTCTTCCATTGTAGATAATGAGATTGAGGTTTTCTTTTTTCTCAACCATGATATGAGACAACCACCTAGATAGAATGTTTCTCCACTAGTACTCTTACGATCATCAAATCTTCCTGCCCAATCTACATCTGTAAAGGCTTGAATAATGAGATTGTTTCCCTTAGGATACCACAAGCCATATTCTGTTCTGCCCTTTAGATATCAAAGAATTCTTTTGATGGAAATAATATGTGATTCTTTTGGTGCTACTTGGAATCTTGCTGCTTGTCCAACTGCTTGCATAACATCTAGTCGGGAGGTTGTTACATATAGAAGACTACCAATCATAGATCTGTACAACCTCTGATCCACATCCTTAGATGAGTCATCTATGCTCAATTTGCAACCTATTACCATCGGAGTAAGGACGGGTTTGCAATCTTCTATTTTGAATTTCTTGAGCATTTCTTTGATGTACTTAGCTTGACATATAAATATTACTTTATCTTGCTGAGATATTTGAAGCCCTAAGAAGTATGTCAACTCACCAAGTAAAGACATCTCAAACTCACTTTTCACCTTTGTAGAAAAGTTCTTACTTGTTCGGTCATCATTTCTTCCAAAGATTATATCATCCACATATACCTCAACGATTGTTAAATTATCTTTATCTATTTGTACGTAAAGATTTATATCAGCAGTACCTTTCTTGAACCCTTGTTGACGTAAATATCCATCAAGACGAGCATACCATGCTCTAGGAGCCTGCTTGAGACCATACAGAGCCTTGTTTAACCTACAAACATAGTCTTCTTTTTCTGATAGTAGAAAACCTTCAGGTTGTTCGATGTAAACTTCTTCTTCTGATTCGCCATTCAGAAATGTTGACTTAACATCCATTTGGTAGAATTTTATTTTTCTTGAACATGCATAAGCAAGAAACATCCAGATGGCTTCCATTCTGGAAGTCGGTGCAAATGTTTCATCGAAATCAATTCCTTCCACTTGTGCATAGCCTTTCCAAACCAATCTTGCTTTGTTTCTGGTAACCTGTAATCCTTCAATTGTTTTTCTTGCCCTGAACCTTTAATGAAACTACCATCTTGTTCAAACTACCTTCCTGTCAATCATAGACTTGTGCCATATATTGTTGCATAGACTCCTCTTGTACAAACATTAAGGAGTCAACAAGCTAGATTGTTCAAAATAGTGAGTCACCTAACAAGCCATATTGACTTGAGTCATTATCTGAAGCAACTACTAATTCCTCATGACCTTTTTCTTTTACAAATCCTAAAAGCATAACTGCTGAAACCTTGTTATCTTCCTTGTCTTCCTGTACCTGTTTCCTTTTCCAGACCTTCTTATTCCGGCAATCTCAAGCCATGTGCCGATAGTTATGACACTTGAAGCATCCAATGTTTTCCATAGGCGATTCCATCTGATATCTACAACCGCGAGCACTATGGCCATAGTTATGGCATTTGAAACATTCAATATTTAGCCCATCTAGCACGTATTATCTTCTAAAAAAATCATTGTAGAACCTGTCTTGTGATCCTGCAAAATTGCTTCTAGGGTTTTTCAGATAATGATCGTACCTGTCAAAAACTTCACAATCCCTAGTTAGCACAAAAATCAATAACCAAGATTTTTCATTCTTCTTTGAAGGCAATGTTGTAGTTTGTTGTGGTCCTTTGTTCTTGATTGCTTTGGTCTTGTTCTTTGGAGTTTCAACATTCTTCTTTGGCTTTTCAATTTGATCAACTTCCTTCTTAGAATCATCCTGCAAAGCTATGGAGCTTGTACCTTCATCAACTGGAGCTTTACCATCCTTAATTTCCTTCATTTTTTCTTCTTCATATGTCTTATCTTGTAAGTGTTCTTTTTGCGATCCCTTGAGTTTATTTATCTCATCACAAGTTACATCAAGTTCTTCTTTCTTTTGAGTAAGATATTCTTGAAACCATCTTTTCAAGATCTTCCTTCTTTTTTCTGCCTCCTCAACCTGTAGCTTTAGAAGAGTGGTCTTCTCTACTTCTCTGTTGAGAACCTATATTTGTTCCTTCTGCTTCTCATTTTTAATCCTGAGCCTACTTGTTGAAAAGTGTGCAACAAGAAATGCTTGTTGAGAGTGCAACAAGATGATGGAGCTTAGTGAAAAGAGTCGCCTTCACTAAGTGGGCCCGCAGGCTATTTTTGGCGCAAGTCTATTTTTAGACATATGGATCATGTCTATGGATTGTAGGTTGCTGTTTATGGATGACTGGTCAAGTTGGGAAAAATAGATGGACTTCTATTTTTGATCAAAGTGTGAGTGATCACAGTGTGAGTGATCAAAGTCTATTTTTAGACTGGCTGTCAAAAATAGAAAAGTCAAATATTATTGTCTCATAATAATATTTGGACTATAAACTTGATCTTATTCTCTTGGAGCACTTCAGTTTGAGCTACAAAGGTGGCACATGCAGCTGTCAGAAGGAAATACGCTTTTCTTATGAGTCAGTTGAGTTGTTGCATGCATGACTTCAGTTAGAACTCAATCAGTTGAGTTTGGTGGAGTTGATTGTGGAGTTGTGTTCAGTTTAGCTTTGTTAAACTAGTTGTAGTTAGTCTAACTGCAGATAGACTAATGATGAGTTGTTAAACTAATTATTAACTCATAATGCAACTATAGAATACATCAGTTAACTCAGTTGCATGTCAGTGCATGTTCAGTTCAACAGGGACAGGTGGTAGAGAATCAGATTGCTATCAGTTGTGACTATAGTTGTGCACCAGATCTTGCACAATCAAGGGATTGAGTATGCCAATGAGTTTGCTCACATATTTTCCCAGTATTGTAGCCTTTTCTCACGTCCAACAAAGTGTGAGTGATTATTTTGAGGTGAAATACGAGTTTGGGAAGTCATTCTCATCAGTTCTTGAGTAGGTATTGAGTAGTGGAGGCAGGCAAGCAGTGGAATAGATTTGGAGATCAGATCTGAGCTGTATTGTGTGTAACAGGTGGAGCTGGTACTGGATTGCTTGTGATAAGCATTGTACTTTGTAATGTTACATGATTCAATCAATATAATATACAGATAGTTGGGGTTTTTAGCGAGATGCTTTCCCCGGGATACATACTGTGTTTATGAGTTTGATTGATGCTTCTATGTGTGCCTGTGAATGTTTCTGCTTCTGTAAATTGATGATCAACGTAGAGGAGATTATGTATTATACATGTTCCGCTTATAATTGTATGATCAAGATAATCTCTGTGAATATGTGTTAAATTATTCAAAATTTCTACATGGTATCAGAGCTGCTTGATTTGTAGAAGAGATTTTTATAGGATATCAAGCGAGGATTGATCATCGGATCTATTATTCAGAAAGTGTTTACATTTTATTTCTTCAGGCAGAGTCTGTAATCGGGCCAGGTAGCCTTTCGATTCATCCTTATTTTGGAAGGTGAGATATCCGGTGAATGCCCAGACAGTCAATCTCTGTACAAGAAATACTTTGTTCTCACGAATTTTTAGATCGGAAGCGGTTGAGTTTTTGAGCTGGTGGAATTCGAATTTAATTCCAAAGCAAGAGCAAAACTCAGAAACATTCAGTGTGAGAATGGAGACAGTATGCCCTAGTATCTCACGAAGTTCACCCAATGTCGGGATGAGCTGGGAAGTGTGGGGGTGACTGTCGGATGAGGATGGTGAGTCTAGCACTCCTTGACCTTCCTAAGAGTTGGCATAGCTACCAGGACTCGGTGAATGGAAGGGAGAAACTGCTAGATTGGGAACGACTATGGTCGGATTTGATGCAAGAGGAGATTAGACGGCGCACCAAAGACGGTTCTTCATCCATGCAGGATGAGGAGAACTGTGCCTTAGCGAGTAAGGCGAAGAAGGGGAAGGGGAAGGTTTCTCTTTCCGAATCCAATTCTTCCAATGATGGGAAGAAGGTTGACAAGGCGAAGGTGAGATGCTTTCATTGTCATGAGTTGGGTCATTATGCTACTAATTGCCCAAAGAAGAAGTCCAAGAAGGGATCCGGAGAAGGATCTGAAGGTGAGGCAGCCTCACTTGCTTCACAGTTTGAGTTGGACTTCACACTCTTTGCATGCATGGTTTCATCCATGGTGGGAAGTGGTTGGTTTCTTGACAGTGGAGCTTCTTTCCACATGACCGGTGACAAAAGTTTGTTCAGTACTTTGGAGGAGAAAGATCTCCAGATACTCATAGGGATGGGTAATGATGAGAAGTATAGTGTCTCAGGTGTAGGCACGGTTATTTTTCAGAGGGAGCATGGAGCTCGCCTTACCTTGACCAATGTCAAGTATGTACCAGGACTGAAGAGAAACTTGGTGTCGATCGCGATGTTGGAAGATAGAGGCTATGATGTGGTCTTTAGTAAGGGAAAGGTTTTCCTTAGACACATCATCACTAGACAGGTGAAGCAGATTGGTTCACGGGTCAAGAACCTGTATGCTCTTGAGGTTCAAGATGCATGCAAAGCCTTGAGAAGTGAGGCAACTGATGGAGACTTGGTGGTTGAGAGGGAGCGTATATTACCTCTCAACATGCAAAGCCAAAAGAAGTCTCAGACGATTGTGGAGGAGCCACGATTGGTGCAGCAACTTCAGGAGGTTGTGGAGGAGCCACCTCCTCCACAACCTCCTGAAGCTGAGAGGAGATAGAGTAGAGACATCTACTCATCCAGAGACCTCCAGTAGGAGGAAACTTCGAGCCAGATGGGCTAAAGGATCGCATGCAGGCATACCTCCAGGTAGGAGGTGGGGTGATGTGGATTGATTGTCCCAAGGAGGAGGGGCAGGATCCTTGAGGTACCCAACCTCTTGGATGAGACCTTGCTATGGGAGCCCCAGATGTGTAGTAGCAGGAACTGACTGATTGGGTAGAGACAGATGCGGATGGAGCGGCAGAGAGAGCGACAGTGCAGGGAATCCCAGGACAGCGCATAGCTAGCAGGCTGTAGCAATGCGAGAGGCACAAGTGTTTTGCACAGTGCTAGGTGGCACAGAGAGGTGTGCAATGGTGCGAGATGCATGGAGATGTTGCAGTAGCATAGATGTCAGAGAGGGAGCACTTGTCAGCAGCAGGTAGAGCTTCAACATCAGAGGATGTTTCTATCCCAACAGGGAGGTCAGTTGGGAGGTGCAGTGCGGATGCAATGCTGGGAGATAGAACCAGCAGCAACACAGATGCAGTCAAAGATCAAAGTGACAGAGGCTAGAGTAGTTAGATACTGAAGAGCACAGAGATGCAGAGTTTCAGTCGACAGAGGCAATAGCAGTCAGAGACTTTGATGACAGAGCAAGTGGACCGGCCAGATGTGTTGCATGGAGAACATTCCAGAGTTACAGGATCGGGTTTGAGAGGAAGCCTTTCTTGTTGAGAGGGAGTGTTGAAAAGTGTGCAACAAGAAATGCTTGTTGAGAGTGCAACAAGATGATGGAGCTTAGTGAAAAGAGTCGCCTTCACTAAGTGGGCCCGCAGGCTATTTTTGGCGCAAGTCTATTTTTAGACTATGTCTATTTTTAGACATATGGATCATGTCTATGGATTGCAGGTTGTTGTTTATGGATGATTGGTCAAGTTGGGAAAAATAGATGGACTTCTATTTTTTATCAAAGTGTGATTGATCACAGTGTGAGTGATCACAGTGTGAGTGATCAAAGTCTATTTTTAGACTGGCTATCAAAAATAGAAAAGTCAAATATTATTGTCTCATAATAATATTTGGACTATAAACTTGATCTTATTCTCTTGGAGCACTTCAGTTTGAGCTACAGAGGTGGCACATCCAGCTGTCAGAAGGAAATATGCTTTTCTTATGAGTCAGTTGAGTTGTTCCATGCATGCTTCAGTTAGAACTCAATCAGTTGAGTTTGGTGGAGTTGATTGTGGAGTTGATGGAGTTGTGTTCAGTTTAGCTTTGTTAAACTAGTTGTAGTTAGTCTAACTGCAGATAGACTAATGATGAGTTGTTAAACTAATTATTAACTCATAATGCAACTATAGAATACATCATTTAACTCAGTTGCATGTCAGTGCATGTTCAGTTCAACAGGGACAGGTAGTAGAGAATCAGATTGCTATTAGTTGTGACTATAGTTGTGCACCAGATCTTGCACAATCAAGGGATTGAGTATGCCAATGAGTTTGCTCATGTATTTTCCCAGTATTGTAGCCTTTGCTCACGTCCAACAAAGTGTGAGTGATTATTTTGAGGTGAAATACGAGTTTGGGAAGTCATTCTCATCAGTTCTTGAGCAGGTATTGAGCAGTGGAGGCAGGCAAGCAGTGGAATAGATTTGGAGATCAGATCTGAGCTGTATTGTGTGTAACAGGTGGAGCTGGTACTGGATTTCTTGTGATAAGCATTGTACTTTGTAATGTTACATGATTCAATCAATATAATATACAGATAGTTGGGGTTTTTAGTGAGATGCTTTCCCCGGGATACATACTGTGTTTACGAGTTTGATTGATGCTTCTATGTGTGCCTGTGAATGTTTTTGCTTCTGTAAATTGATGATCAACGTAGAGGAGATTATGTATTATACACGTTCCATTTATAATTGTATGATCAAGATAATCTCTGTGAATATGTGTTAAATTATTCAAAATTTCTACACTACTTATTTCTATTGAAGATGTTTCTAATTCCTTTTTTATTTGGTCAACATCGGATATGTATCTTTGATCAGATTCCTTCCTTTCAATTTCTTCTTCTTGCATCTGTTGTGTGATCCTGTTAATCTCTACAAATTCTATGTCAAGTCCTTGTTGCTTCTGTTGGACTTCTCTCATGAGGTCTCGTTTCTTTGTATTATTGATTTCTTCCAACTTCTTTTGAAGTGACTCTTCAATAGATTTGTGTTCTTCAACTTCAATTTTGAGACCTTGAACTTGTTCTTCAAGAGTATTGGAATAGATCTTTTCAGCCTTGAGCTCTTTTATAATCTTAATTTCCTCCTTAGAAAATTCTTCTATGGTCAACCCTTCTTCTTTGTTGTTTGAAACCTCTTGTTTATTGTGCTTGGCCATAAACAGTACTCTCTCATTGGCTTCTTCTTCACTGTCACTATCTTCAGCAAATGATGAGTTATCTTTGACATTTGAGTCACCTGCATATGTATTCTTAAGCTTGTCCCATACATTTTTGGCGGTTTTATAACACAACACCTTATGATAAGCAGATTCAATAAGTCCATTGATAATAATATTCTTTGATTTTTCATCATTTACCAAATTCTTTTTACCTTTTTCATTCGTGGTTGGTGTAAAGCCACTTTGAATAGTGTCCCATACTTCATAACCTTGCACCAAGAGATAGACCTCCATTCTTCCTTTCCATAATGCATAATTATTTTCATTGAACAAAGGTACACCATTCTTGGTATGCTCTTTGATCTTCTTCCAATTGTTAAACTGTTATTGAAGGAACTTGGCTCCGATACCAATTGTTGGAAATATTAAGGAGGGGGTGAATCAGTATTCCTTTCAATTAGTATTATTTTTAATCTGTCAGAGCATTAGTAAATATTCAATTATTATCAGTGTTTGTACAATGATAGCAGTAAAAAAAAAGGAACACAAATACACACGATTTTTTAGGTGGAAACCCCCTCCAGGAAAAAAACCACCTGAATGCTTTTCTAATAATTCTTTAATCGTCAACTCTAATTGAAAAGAAAGCTCCAACTTCCTAGAATCTAGAAAAGCATTCTTCTCCAGCTCCCACTGGATGGATGCTCCAACGCCCGAGATTCTTAAGTAGTCAACTGAACGGATGCCCTAACACTCAATGAGCTAAAACTCACCCTAGCACCACCCTACCACCCTGAATTTTTCACGGGCTTGAACCTGTTGGTGACTTCATGCACCAGCCTAGCACCACCCTACCACCCTATATAAGAATAAAATAAGAATGGACTCCCGTACCAAGGAAAATGGTCCACTTTACAATGATATAGAATGATGTAGAAGAAGAAGACACACTAGACCATAACCCAAACTATGACACAACCACATAATGATGATCCTAGACCTCCCGACACTGCCTATTCAACTCTTGGCAAATAGACACTTGTACAACTTTTACAATGACTTTGTACAATGATACTTTTACAATGATTGTATGCAGTGCTGCCCACTTGAAGACTTCATGTAGTGAACTTCTTACTGCTGTTATGAACCTTGATTGTTTCTCTTGTCATGCTACCCTTTCTCACTCTTCAGAACATTATATTATGCATTGAGTCTTCTCTTAATGAATATATAATACCTACAAAAAGTCTTCAAGGAAATACCCATGACATGATAATAGAAAAACTTACCTCTTCTTCCAGAGCATATGTCAGTGCTAAACAAAAACAAAAAATTAGAATACAAAGAACCTAATGCAATTAAGAGATGAACATGCATATACAGAAGATACTTACCTGGAGCTTACCTATGCTACATCATTTTGTTGCACCTTACTCTTTGCTGCCCTAGAAAGTCTGGTCCTTTGCACCCCTTAACAACACTTTATCTAGTTTTTTTTCTTTCCTTCTAGGAGCACAATATTGAATCTGATGTATCTCTGTAATTTTAGATCCTCAATATGTGATATTAGGTCTTGTAGTATCCCTCTAAGTCTTCTTTCCAATTCCACGGGTCTAACCCAATTTGGATTCTTCAAGGCAATGTTATGCCCAATCTCTCACAATGACCTAATTATGGACTAGTTCAGTAGATCGAACTTTTATGGCGTGCCACATGTCACTGTTTCCTCCTTCGGCTCTAAAATTGATACATAGAAAACTATAGTCCGTTCAATATCTGCCACTTTTTACAGAATTCCAATCGACTTCTCAGAGAGATATTTATGATGATTTTCCCAATGTCGCCTCTTTGAGATGAAATTTTGGATCCTGAAAAAACCCTAACTGCCACAGATCCTATCTCTGAAAATATAGCAAACCAAGATCTGAAATTCAGTCACGACCTTCATCAAGATTTCATTGCAAATGGGCTTTAATTTTAGCATCTAAGATTTCGCAAAAATAATGTTATAGCGAAAATGTCACGATCACTACTTTTGGAGGATATATGAGATTTATTTTTATAGAGTTGAGAGGGATTTCTATAGAGGATGTTGGAGGGACTATTCAATGACCAAAATCAATGATAAAGTCCATGCCACAACCCCATGGTGTTTTAGCCCACTAATTGGGGTTACTAACTTCAATCTTGAATAACTTGCAAACCGTGAGGAATTATGAGGTGAGCTACATACCGATAGAAAGATATTTTTTAGTAGAGTATTCATATAATGGTTATGAGACCAGAAACCATGAATGATGATGCCCAATGTGCCATGGAATTTCAGGGTCATCCTTGGTGTTGCTTGGGTTGACATCAGTGACAACCTCAGATCATCTTTAGATCAACATTTGGGTGTCTTTCCTACCTCAATTTGTCTTTCCCCAAACTCATACCTTCCCAAAATTTGTCACCTGGTGCCATCTCAAGTACCTTCCCAATCGGAGGGTTGTAATTTCCCAAAACAATGAATTTTTATTTGCCATTATCCATGAATCCATATGCCAAGCACTCCAAATCAATTTCCAAGCTCCTTTGCACCCCTTTTCTACTGATTCCCTCATGTAGATCTATCAGAAACTCACATTTCCTCAACAATCTTGTATCTTTGAGTCATTCTTACCTGAAAATTATGAGTTGTCTAGAACTAATCTGCCCTATTCCACTTCAATTTTCCCAAAAATGTCAAGGCAGGTTATTTCAATGGTAACCTATATGTCAGGTTACCCTACTGATCAATGGGTAGATGAAGTAATATTGGGATTTTTATTAGTGTTCTATGTGGGTAATAAGCCCTCATTGATTTTCAATTACAATTAGTTTTTGTGAGGCATTAATCATGATCAGTTTCTAAAGATTTATGCTGAAGGTGCATTTAAACATCAATTAGTTCTTGTGTATTTGTTTTATTTCATCAAGAAAATAGGTTTAAGTTCCCATTGTAGAAGTTAGATGCACAAGGAAAACCTCAATCAATCATTCGTTGGACTTCCTCAATAAGGAGGAACACAAAAGAGTACTCCTTCAGTGACTTTGTAAACCAATTTTTTCATATGTCCTTATGTCTTCTTAGCAGTGATGTTATACCAAGGATTTCACCTGAAATCATAATAATTTTACACGTTACTGAGAAATCCAAAGTTGGATATTGGTAAATTTACCAAAATTATACATAGATCAGAATATATGGATGCGAACTCCCTCCCTACAGGTTACCAGTATTTGCGCTAATAAGGATATTTTCCTTACCATACATCAATAAAATGATGAATATCGATGATTTTCATTTTGTATCTAGGAAGTAGAAAGCACAATTCAAACTAAAGGCACAAATTGGCCCTTTCATTGTTAATAGTAGAGTAACAGCTAAGGAGGCAGATAATTTATTAAAGCAGATGAAATTCAAGTTGAGTTTTACTTGGTCCCATGATCCCTTGGGAATTATTTTAAGGTTGAGAGTTGAGAATAAAACAACACCATATGTACATACAGCCAGACCAGAGATAGAACAATATGAAAATCAACAAGAATGGCAGAAAAAAACATTACAAGAAGCTGAGGAAAAAATTTTCATTCAGGCATCTTCACAAACTCTAGTTCCTCAAGAAAAAAGAAAATAAAATCAAGAGAAAGTTTGTCTCCTACAGACTCAAAATCTCAAGCTAGAGGTTTCATAGTTTTCAAAATGAGAAATAAGACAAACACTCATGAAGAATCCTCAAAAGGAAAGAGTTCACAGCGGTAGGCCACAGTGGTACTATTATGTTTTCCTACTACTTCATTTCCACAAATTGAAGAGATGAAAGATTCTCCTTTGTCTTCTATTTCTCAAGATACAACACAGCAAAATATTTTTTCTAGATACAGAGAAATTAAAAGGAATAATGAAGCATTAAAGGCCACTACTTATTCAGAATTTTTGAAGCAGTCTTCCACTCCTCAGCATAGAATTTTGTTTGCACTTGATACTGAAAAAGGACAATTTGAATTAGCTTTCTTGGAACCTAAAGTTCCAGTCCCTAAAAGTTCATAAGATTACAAAACATCCATTTTTTCTTTTGATACTAACAAAATTCATGCAATTGATCAAATTGACCTTCATAAGAGGGCTAGTGAAATGATATATTCAACAATGACAAGTTCAGCTATAGCAGCCTCTAAACTACAAGCTTCCTTGAACAATATTGATACATAGTTGAAAATGTAAAGAATGTCATCATTAGCTAAAGATACCAGAATAAAATCACTTGAAGGTTTGGTGATCAAACTAGGATATGATAGTATTGATATCAAAGTAATAGAAGAGATGATAAAGAATAAAAATGTTGATATTCAAGCATTGAGGAAGCAGCTTAAAATTCCTACTATAGAACATCCACAAGCTAAGGAAGTAGGTCAATTAGAAAGAGAAAAGGAAAATATGTTTGAATTGATAGTTGAACATAATCTTCAAATTCAAAAGATGGAAGCTGACATGGAAACACTCTTAAAATAAAAAGAGCGGCAAGCCAGTATTTCATTTTCCATTCTTATAGTGACAACTTCTACAGCAAGTACTTCAGCAGCGAGGACATCTATAGCAACAGAAACCACAGTAGAGACACAGTCTACTGATTCAGTGGAATAACTATCAAAGGCCATGGGAGACTTATCTTTGAAGGATCAAGAAATTGAAAAACTCAAATGCAGCTCCAAAAGATTCAAGAACAGAAAATCAAATCTGATAATTCATATTTGGCTGAGATGGAAAAGAATTACAAGTTAACTTAGCAATTAGAAGTTTATGAGAATGAATCTTTAATTCCACAAACTATTTCTCAGGCTAAATAAAATATCTGGATTGACATTAATGCATCAATGACTTAATTATGGCCTTCAATTGAAATTATTTTTGAGTAGGAAGATTATTGCAGAGGCCAAAAGTAGCGGTAGCAGAAATAAAAGAAGACCTGGACCAAAAACTAGGAGATGCCACAAGGATAATCAAAGTACTAAACTCCAAGACAAAACTTTGAACTTGAATAATTTGGCATTGAAGACAGAACTAAAGTTGTCTTGGAGGTGAGGAAAGTTTTAACTAAGAGAAATTTGATGTTTACAACTTGAGAATAAGTGGTAGAATTTGGAGGTTTGGATCAAGAAATTTCACGAGAAATTCAATGATTTACATTAGAAAGGACTTCCAGGTTTGCAAGCTATTGGTGGAAAATTGATTCCACTTGAAGATTATCAACACAAGTTACATGAGATAGCAGTGGATAAGACCAAATACTCCAAAATCAGAGGAATTATAACTGGAAGAGCTTTCATTGAAGGCTTAAGTTATGATTTGCTAATTCCGCATGAAATTAAGCATATTTGTTAACTAGGCCTACTTTTGAAAAATATACTGAAGTTGATGAGTCATATAGAAAATTGTTAAAGTTTTCTATACCTGATGAAAAGAGATGGGATAAATTAGGTGAGCTCATCGAATAGGAATAGAATGCTAAATTTCAAGAGCGGACAACATATTAACAGGGGAAATGAATAGAAAAGCATATTTCTAGCTACAGTCATCAACAACAACCCTCGAAATTTGTGCAGAGTGTTCAAATCAGTTCATATTTACTATTTTTCAGTTCTATTTTTGTAATATCCCAACTATTTTGGATGATATTATGTTTTGTAATAAAAATTTTATTAAAGTTTAGATATGTTTAAATTTGAACTCTATAAATATTTTGTAATTTAAAGAAGAAAGGGTTGAACCCTTGCGATGAACCAATGGACATGCTTGTAACTTTCTAATCTATTTCTGAAGTTAATAGAAAATTCTGGATTCATTCTGGGCAACTTGTGAATCTCTATGAGTTCTTCTGGTTATTAAATTATGTATTCATCTTTATTTTCTCTGCACATGTTCAAGGTAACATAGAAGTCTGGGTAAGATTAGATTGAATGTCAATCTCTCTGAAATCTCCTGCAATTTTATCATTATTAAAAGAGATTAATATAACTGAAATTGTTTGTCTTAGTTAATTCCTTTAAAAATTTAAATTATTTCCTTCTTTCATCTCTTGCACATGTACTGTTTGGCTATAGAAAACTTCTAAACGCATTTTCTATATATAACAAATTAGATGTTCAATCTGAATATTTAAGGAATTATATATCTTCTTAAATATTTTCTTTCCAAATCATTTTAAAGCTTAATTTTGTTAAGAATGAAGAATCAACCATTCTCTTTTCTCAGAAACACTTAGGATTTGCATCTGTTTAAAATTTTAAGCATTGGTCATCCATTCAAAATCAAAAACCTTATTTTAGATGCTTTGGTAGAGTCCCTTAGCCTAGGATTGTATACAAAGGACAACATCATATTGGCGTCATTTCCATGGAACAAAGATTGAAGCTTGTTTCCATGGGACAACAATTATACTTGCCTCTTAATAGTGAATAAGAGGTCAGTAGGCTAAAATCCTTCACCTGACGACTCTAAATATTAAATCTGGCTTCACATAGGCATACTAGATCATAGTGAGATCCAAATCTTTTCTCTCATGTATCAAACCTAGAGAGATTAGTTAGAATTGCATCAATTAGACGTAGTTTATAAGCCTCTATTGCTACTTATGCCTCTGTTCTATCTAAAGTACCTTCATAATCTAACCCTTCATAGGAAATTCTAATACATGTTGAATTATCAGATCTTCCTCCAAAAGTTTTAAAACTCCTTTGTAGAGGAGGATCTTCAAACTGCACTTTTATTCCATCAGCTTGAGGCTTTTGAACTTCCTTATTCCCATTCAGAACCTTCTAATAGTGAAGAAGATCCTAAAATCTCTCTTTTTGAGTTTAAACCACTTGATTTTAAATCCTCTTTTGTACTACTTATCCATCAACTTCTTCTAAATCTGAAGAGGAACTTAGTATTTATACTAACCCTATGGATTTTGAAGATCCTGAAAAGGTTTTACCTGAAGTTCAGAATTTACTTAATAATCCTCAATTCTTCCATAAACCCAAACCTTCATTACCTCCTTCTTCTAGTAAAGTTGTTTCTCCTAAAAAGACAATTGCATCACAACATCAAATGGTTGGTATTCAGCCAATTGTGGTAGCATGTTATGCAACCTTAGTCCTTCCACCTATAGTCCAAAGTCATGCTTTTCCTAATGGGTAACTAAAACATTTGCCTAGATTTAATGGAGAGATTGGGCCATCAGCTGAAGATCACTTAAATGCATTCCTAGACTTTGTTGATAACATGAATATTGAGCATGAAGATATCTACACAAGACTTTTTGTTCAATCACTTGAAGGAAATGTTAGAATATGGTTCAGACAACTTCAAGCTAATTCCATTAATTCATGGGTTGAACTAGTTAACATTTTCAAAAA
This sequence comes from Pinus tabuliformis, assembly GCA_031772625.1. NCBI lineage: Eukaryota > Viridiplantae > Streptophyta > Pinopsida > Pinales > Pinaceae > Pinus > Pinus tabuliformis. The sequence continues at coordinate 181,585,188 of CM062819.1, forward strand.
TCAATGGGGAATCAAAAAGGATGTTGTTTATTATTTAACATAATTGGAAGTCTTAAAAGGAAGCCCTAGTGAATGTGTAGTTGATTTCATTAAGAGATTCAATAAAATTTATAAAAAAATGCATCCAGATTGCAAACCTCCAGTAATTGTTGCTAAGGTTAGGTTTTCCAAAGCATTTGAAGATGAATTTGTTGTAATGCTTAGGGAGAGAAAATCTGAAACTTTAGCAGACATGAAAACTAATGCAATCAAAGTTGAAGCTAATAGATCAGCATCTACTAAACTGAAACTTAAATAAGAAAACGTTGAAAAGAGGATGAAAGCTAGAGAAGAAGGTAACTCATCAAAAACTAAAGATGAATATCATAAAATCGATGAAATAACCACTCTACTTAGAAATATATGTAGTGCAATCTCAAGAATGGAAACTCAACCTAGAGTAACCCAACAAGTTTCAAATAGACCACAAGTCCAATACAGAAGACCTTTTCAACCTCAAATTTTGCAGAGACTAGACATTGATCAGCGAATTCATCCTCCCCTGATGATTGATGATCAAGATCCTGAAGAAATTGTTCCTATCAATACAAATGATATCAACTATTTTGAATATCCATCATCATAGAATGTTATTGTCCCAATCCCTCAAGATCGGTCTTTAATTCAAAATCAAGAAAATTCTCAAATTTCCAAGTATCAAGCTTTTTCTGATTTCCTCATTACGTAATTAAATAGAAGGTATGACCTTAAACCAAGACCAGTACCTGGTAGACCATTCAAAAAAGTTACCTTTGATTAACCTCAAGTAAAATTAGTTGAAACACAGACACCATCAATTCAACCACAGAATCAGTTACAAGGACAGAGTATTGTTGAAATTTTGTTCCAACTATTTTTAACATTGAAAAAGAGTTAGAGAGAGTTTAAATTCCAATCCCATTATCTGAACTCTCCAAAGATCTAGGTTATAAACATAAAGTGTCTAAATGGATTCAATCTTAAAGTGTTGATACATAAGGGGATGCCATTAGTTTACAGGATGAAAAACCTCAAGTTTTTTTTGGTCCTAGTTCAAATATGATTGATGTAAGTGCAACTCCAATTCATGTCACCTTGAAATTTCATGATTACATTTTTATATAATTGCATGTTAGATTCTAGTGCTTCCCATAATATAATGCCTAAATTAATCATGGATCAACTTCATTACAAATCACTAGACCATATCATGATCTTTATACTTTTTATTCTAAGAAAGTACCTTGCCTCGGATTAATTGAGGATTTAGTTGTAACACTTTCTCAGATCTTTGTCAAGAGTGTAGTCTTGGACATTATTGTTACAGAGATTCCCCCAGAATTTGGAATGTTAATGTCCAGATCTTGTTGTGCTAAGTTAGGGGGGAATTTTTCAATTGGACGTGTCTTATGCTACAATCCCAGTTTATGGAGGTGAACATTTAAGACTTACAGAGAAGTAAGATTCATCAATACAATATATAAAGAAAATCAAGAAAATTAATCATCCCATTTATGTAATTGATCAAGATTTTGGATGTTTTACTTTAGTTGTTGATAATCTTCCAAATCCTCAAATCATCATTCAAGAAACTATCAATACTCCTCAAATCTTAAACACTGATATTTGGAAAATGTATTTTGATGGGGAATTTTCGAAAGATGTGGTTGGGGATGGAATTGTACACATATATCCTAATAAGAAAAATATAACCCAATATTTGAAATTATATTTTTGAGGTCACAAGAAATGTGGCAGAATATGAAGCCCTAATTTTAGGATTGAAGTTAGCTGAGTTTGAAGTTGAAAACTTGGTTGTATATGGTGATTCAGAGTTGATTGTAAAATAAATCAAAAACCTTTTTCAAACTGAGCATCCTAGGCTTAGATCTTATAGGAATGAAGTTTGGGATTGTGTAGATAATTATTGTCAAGCCTTTAATATCACATCAATCCTAAGAGAAGAAAATATTCATGTTGATGCTTTGGCAATTTCTACTAGTTCTTTTAAAATTCTTGATCCTCTACAATTGCATTATCAAATTGAAGTAAAATACAGACCTTCCATTCCTGACAATCTTAAACACTAGCAGGTTTTTGAATATGATGAATAGTTAAAAAACGTTTTACAAGAAATAGATGAATTTTCTACATTGCATGTTGAAGAAGAACACATTGATGAAATCAAATCAAATGAGGATGATCAAAATTCACATTTAAAACAGAAAATCATTGATCATGATATCATTCAGTTATCAAATAATTACATTCCAAAAGGATTAGTTCCCCTTGAAAAACATTTTTATCATAATGATGTTTCAAAAACTTCATTGTTAAATTCACAGCAAGAAGATGTTCAGGACTATAATATTGGTACTTCTGAAGAAATCAAAAATGTTAAAATTTCAGCATCATTGCCTCAAGAAATCAAAGACAAATATATCAATCTTTTCAAACATTATAGAGATGTATTTGCATGGTCATATGAAGAATTGAAAACCTATGACACAACCATTATTGAGCATAAAATTCCTTTCAAACCATAAGCTAAACCATTTCAGTAGAAATTAAGAATAATAAATCCAGTCTTGCTTCCAATCATTGAGGAAGAAATTAAAACCCTATTGGATGCATAAATAACTGTTCCTTTAAGGTATTCTGAATGGATATCCAATTTAGTACCTGTTAGGACGCAAAATGGTTAAACAAGACTATGTTTTGACTTAGGAATCTAAATAAATTGTCTTTTAAGGATAATTATCCATTAACAAAAATGGACCAACTACTTCAGAGGGTTTCAAGTTAAAATATGATTTCAATGTTAGATGGATTTTTTGGATGTAACCAGATTTTGGTTAGTCCAGAAGACAGAGAAAAGACAACATTTGCAACTCCATGGGGTAAATTTATGTATTCCAAGATGCCATTTGGTTTAATAAACGTTGGAGCAACATTTAAAAGAGCAATGGATCTTGCATTCATTGGGAAGAGAAATAAATTTATTGTCATTTATCTTGACGATTTAACTATATTTTCTAATTTTGATGAAAAAAACTTTAAACACTTGAGAAAAGTTTTTGAAAGATGCAGGAAATATGGGATTTCTCTTAATCCCAAAAAGGCGATCTTTGCAATCAAACAAGGACTTCTATTGGGACATATAATTTCAAAGGAAGGAGTTGTAATTGATCCAAAAAGAATCTCATCAATTCAAGTAATTAGCTTACCTAGAAACAAAAGGGAAATTCAATCAGTTTTAGGAAAAATAAATTTCTTAAGAAGATTCATACCTAATTATGCTGAAATTGTGAAAGATATTACTAATATACTTAAAAAGGATCATGAAGTCAAATGGATAGTATAGGCTAGATATTATTTTTCACGGATCAATAAAGTCGTTTCAGAAGCCCCAGTACTAGCAAGTCCGGATTACTCAAAACTTTTTAGTATCTTCTCCTTTGCCTCTGACACTACCATAATAGTTGTTTTACTACAAAGGAATGATGATGGATATGAGCAGCCAATTTCATTTTCTAGTAAGGTGATGAAAGATGTTGAACTGAGATATGACATCATAAAGAAGAATTCATATTCCCTTACATAAGATCTAAAATAATTTAGGATTTGTCTTACATTCTCCTGTTATTTCGTATGTCCCCAATAATGCAGTAAAAATAGTTCTAACACAACTTGATAAAGATGGGAGGGCAAGATGGATTGCCAAGATACTTGAGTTTGATCTAGATATCGGCCCTACCAAATTGGTGAAAGGACAGGGTTTAGCTAAACTTTTGTTTGAATCAAATTGTAAGATTCTTGGTATCAACACCATTTTGCATATCTCAGATGAGAAGAATGAACAAAAACCTTCTCAGACCTCAGGAGAGAAGAATCCACAAGAACCTTCTCAAAATTCAAATGAGGATAATCCACAAGAACCTTCTCAGATTTCAAGTGAGAAGAATCCACAAGAACCTTTTTCCAGTTCAAATCTTGTTCCTTTTCCTTTACATATTGATGACAATTTTTTAATTTCAGATTGGTATAAATACATAGTGAATTTTCTTCAAGATTTAAAGTATCCTCCTGAACATAGTGAATTTTTTACTTTCAGATTGGTATAAATACATAGTGAATTTTCTTCGAGATTTAAAGTATCCTCCTGAATTTACAAAGAATCAATCCATATCTCTTAGACTCAAAGCTATGAAATATTGTATCATAAATGCCAATTTGTATTGGAGGGATCCTTTGAATATACTTTTATTATGTTTGACTGAAACTGAAACCAGAGTCATTGAACAATTTCATGAAGGCATTTTTGGAGGACATTATGCTTGGAAGGAAACTGCATACAAAATTCTGAGAGTGTGTTTCTATTGGCCTAAATTGTTTGCACAAGTCGAAGCAAAGGTGTTATCGGGAAATCTAGTGTCTATGCAGAGCTGATAGTCCCACTAAGGCTGGTAGCTACCTTAGAAACAAACAAACTAAAACCACTTTCGTTTTCCTTTATGAGAAATAGATAAGAGGGGAAAGAAGGAGACCAACCTCTGTCTTGCGCTTGGTTCCTTGCTTGATTCCTCTCCCTTTTGACAGATCTTTGCCACTTGCTTCCTCGTCTACCCAGCTTCAAAGAGCACCTGTAGAATCAAAGCAGCATAACACTATCCAAGAATAAAGATCTACTATCATAAACAATATAAGACCAGATATATATTGACCACACAAATGCATATATCATCAATCATACAAGAATGTGGAGGAAAACTTGAATAGCTTTATTAATAATCAAGAATAGCAAAGAGGATTACAACCCATTGTTCTTACCCAGCGTCATCCTCTTAGCAACAAAGCCCTTCTTCACCTCATGAAAAGCTTAGATCACCCAACACTATGATGTTACACCAAGAAACCAACAGCACTTCCTTACAAGATACAAAATTCCAGCCTCTGGATCTCTGGGATGAGGGATCCATATATAGATGTTTGCAAAGGGGGGTGAGTCAACTTTTGAGATTTGATTAGTGTCCTCTCTCTGATAGTTCTTGATTCCACTTGGAGATTGATGATCTCTTACTCATCCCTGGGCGAATGCAAAGAGGCAAGTGTCACAGGAGAAGTTTCTGGAAGATTCCATGATCCTCCACCTTGCAGATTGACCCTTCCATTTGTCCACTCTCACCCATCGCGGCCCATAGAAGGGCTTTTCAGTATGCATCGCACCTCCCGTGTGTATTTAGGTGGGATGCAGCGCACTTTGACCATGGAGCAGGTGAGATGGTCTAGTTTTGACCAGTTCTGAGTAGTTTTTCATGGAGAACTTCTGGGAGAAGATGTAATCAGTTGACCTTGTTCTTTTAGGGGTTGGAACAACACTTTTAGGGACTTAAGATCCCTTGGTTTATGAAAATTTATGATTGGGGTTGCAGTGCCCAAAAATGTCTATAACAGTTGCCCCCTAAAGCATGAGGTCGTTAATCTATTGATGTCGGGTGAAATGCTTTATCATGAGGATCTGAATTTTTTTCAAGCTGGAAGGTGACCTGTAATAAGATACAATACAATACATTGTCTTCATAGTATTTTCATGATCTAGTTGAGGCGGGCATTCCCATGCTCAACTTTATAAATTCATTTTCATGTACATAAGACAGACAATCGTTTGAGTGTAGACTGATGGTTCTGGTAGAGCCATCATCCCTTAGATTGGATGATTATCTGTGCAGTAATGATGTACATTTGATGTCTTTATTTTCCTGAATATATATCGTAGCCCGGATGGATAAAACTAGATCCGGGGTCTTCAATCTCATTCGATCTTCACTCAAAGTACAAGTCGATCCATGTGAGAGATATTCTGGAGTCGAACATGGAAAGACATCGCCTGATTACCAGCCAATGATGTAAGTTGTTAACAAGCGTGAGAGGAATTGTAGGAATTTACAGGGTAAGTTCCTCAGAAAGAACACCAAAAGGACACCGCTCACAACCAGATCACAGATCAATACACCAGTATTTTGACGTGGTTAAAACCCTCAAAGAGGGAAATAGTCCACGGCCTGAGCCAACACGGCCACTTCAGGCAATTTATTAATCAAAGAATGAAAATTTACATAAGCTTCTCTCATGCACGGATTACCCTACAAATGACCCTCCATGCGCTTTAAATAGAATTCATGGACCAATCAGGTGTCAAGCCACGGATCAAGTGTCGGTAATACCAAGGAGAGAATGAACCGTCGGATCACTACATATCATGACCGTCGGATTGTAAGTTACAAAATGTACAACGGTAAAGAAACACACTTTACCTAACTCTATACTAGACCAAGTTGTACTTAACTATTTCCTATGTGTCGGAATATCCTAACATCCCCCCTTAAGAACAACTTGGGATAGGATTGAAGGATTTACAAATATGACACAATAGGAGAAGGAAGGAGGCACTAGAGCCTATCCCCCCTTAGTGACAACTTCCTGAACTCCAACCATAAATCGAAGTTTAGTGAACTTCGCCTCTGTGAGAGCCTTTGTGAAGATGTCTGCAACTTGATCATCTGTTGAACAATATTGCACTTCAAGAACATGGTCGTGAATGAGCTTTCTGATGAAGTGCATGTGTAGTTCAATGTGTTTGCTGCGCTGATGTTGGACTGGATCTTTGCATAGCTGAATGGCACTTTGATTATCACACCAAAGTGTAGTCGGATGTTGCTTCTCAAAGCCAAACTCTGACAGGATCTGACGAAGCCACAAGGCTTCCTTACTAGCTACTACAGCACCACGATACTCTGCTTCTGCTGATGAAAGAGAAATGGCACCCTGTTTCTTGCAAGCCCATGTAATAGGTCCTGAACCAAGAGTGAACACATAACCGGCAGTAGACTTCCGATCATCAGGGTCACCAGCCCAATCGGAATCAGTGAAACCAACCAATAGAGGAGATGCTTTGGCACTGTAATGAATCCCAAACTGAACTGTACCTCGAACATAATGAAGTATTCTTTTAGTTGCTTTCCAATGACTTTCACGGGGGTTTTGCATGAACCGAGCAACAAGTCCAACAGCAAAGGAAAGGTCAGGACGAGTATGGGTTAGATACAAAAGTTTTCCTACAAGTTGACGGTATAAGGTAGCATCAACTTCAGGAGAAGTACAAGTGACTGAGAGTTTGACTCCAGACTGAAAGGGAGAAGGGGCTGGCTTACAGTCTTCCATGTGAAAATGACGTAGAATATCACAAGCATACTTTGACTGGGAAAGGGAAATACCCTCCTTGGATTGCAAGACTTGAAGACCGAGAAAATAGTGTAAGTGTCCTAAGTCTGTCATTTCAAATTTCCTTTTAAGGCTAGACTTCACATGGTTTATAAGGTTGGGATCACTACCACTAAGGATAAGATCATCAACATAAAGAACAAGGATGATAAGAGAGTTGCCCACTTTCTTGGTGTAGACAGTATTGTCAGAATGACACCTAGAAAAGCCAGATTCTAAAAGAAAGCTATCCATTTTGGCATACCAAGCCCGAGGAGCTTGCTTGAGACCATAAAGGGATTTCTTAAGTCGACAAACAAGGCTGGATTCTGTTTGTATGAAGCCAATGGGTTGTTCCATATAGATTTCTTCATGCAAGTCCCCATGCAAGAAGGCAGATTTAACATCCATCTGATGGACTTCCCATTTGAAAGAGGCAGCAAGGGAAAGAACAAGGCGGATAGAGTTCATTTTGGCAACAGGGGAGAAGGTTTCAGTGTAGTCAATGCCTTCAACCTGTGAAAAGCCCTTAGCAACAAGACGAGCTTTATGTTTATCAACTTTCCCATCTGGTCCATACTTGGTTCTGTAAACCCATTTGCATCTTACAAGTTTTCGTCCCTTTGGTAAAGGAACAAGATCCCATGTATCATTTGCCAATAATGAATGATATTCTTCATTCATAGCTGCTTCCCAATCTGGATGGCCTGAAGCTTCTGCAAAGGTGTCAGGATCAGAATTTACTGGAGCTTGAGCCAGTAAAGAAGAGGCTCCCTCGAACTGAGAACGTGTGCGTCGCTGATCTGTAGGATCACCGGCAAGATCACCTGCTGCATCTCGAGTAGCACGAACCCATTTTGGAAGCTCAGGAGTTGAAGGAGGATCCTGAGATGGTGGGGGAGGATTGTCATCCTCACTTTCATCATCTGAAGAAGAAATGTTTTCAAAGGTAGAAGAGATAGGGAGAGGTGGCACATCCGCCGGACTAGGCTCGCAGGCCGATATATTTTCATCAAATTTTACATCTCTTCTAATGATAACATTTTTGGACTTAAATGGAATAAGTCTATAGCCTTTGACATCTTTAGAATATCCAACAAAAGTACATTTTTCACTCTTAGGTTCTAAAGCTTTATGCTTTTCATCTGGAATATGGGCCCACGCTTCACTTCCAAAAACACGAAAGTGACTTACATCTGGTTTGATTGAGCTCCATGCTTCTTCTGGAGTGATATTCTTTAAAGCCTTAGTAGGAGTGCGATTTATTATGTAATTTGCACAGTTAATTGCTTCTGCCCAAAAACTAAGACCAAGTCCTTTAGATTGCAGCATACAATTAGCCATTTCCTTTAAGGTGTGATTCTTCCTTTCAGCTACACCATTTTGTTGTGGAGTATATGGAACAGTATGTTGCATTTGAATTCCATTCTCAGTGCAATAGTTGATGAATGTGTTTTTAACATATTCTCCGCCATTATCAGATCTTAACTTAAGAATTTGATGTCCAGATTGTTTTTCAACAAAGGCCTTGAAGGCCAAAAAAGTGTTAAATACTTCACTCTTGAGTTTTAAGAAGTATACCCAAGTGCGTCTGGAGAAATCATCAATGAAATTTAAGAAATACTTGCAACCAGAGAATGACACAACTGGAAGTGGACCACATAAATCACTATGCACAAGCTGTAAAGGGGCGGAGGCATGCCAAGAGGCACATTTTTCAAAACTGTCCCGATGATGTTTTCCAAGTACACATCCGGAACAAACACCATCTCTGCAAGATACCATAGGAAGACCTGTCACCATATTTTCTTTACATAGATGCTGAAGGGAGCGATAGTTTAAGTGACCAAATCGCTCATGCCAAAGTTTGCTCACTTCATCGTTATGAGCAACAAATACTGAGGGAAGATTTGATGACCCAAAGTTGTGAAACTTATACAACCTTGTAGAATCATCAGCAATGCCAGTAGCCAAAATCTGTTTAGGATCTTTTAAGTCCTTGATTACAACATCATGAGGTGAAAATTCAACAATTTTACCTTCACCTGAATGAGTTATCTGATATACAGATAGAAGGTTGCAGGATAAGGTTGGAACACATAATACATCATTAAACTGACCATTGTCTAGATGAACAGTTCCAGTCCCTACAACATTAAGAGATCTATCATCACCAACATATATATTTTTGGTGTTACAATCATTTAAAGAAGAAAACATGGCTTTGTTTTTGGACATGTGATAAGAAGCTCCAGAATCAATGAGCCACTCATGAGAATGAGAAGAAGAAGATACATTTAATGCATAACCAGACCGAGATGCTTGACAACCACATGCAGAAAGTGCCATTCCTGAAGATGAAGTTGAAGTTGAAGATTGCCCCAAATGGATGTTATGCTTCTTCATTGCTGCTTCCAAGGCTTCCATCCTTTTAAAGCACTTTGATTCTAAGTGGCCATCTCGATTACAAAAGTTGCAATGTCTGTCAGTCTTCTTCCATTTGTTTTTATTGGTCTTATCATTTTGCTGAAATGATCTTTCATTTTGAGGCTGAGTTTGCTTAGGACCCTTGTTTGGTTTAGGACCATTCTTTTTAGGATATGACTTCTTAGGATTCTTTGAATTTGGTTGCTGCTGGCCAGCTAACGCTTTCTTGGAAGAGTTTCCAAGATTAAGAAGACCAAGGTGTAAGAGTTTTTCTTGTTCTCTTATTAAAGAATCACAAAAAGAGTCAAAGGAAGGAGGCTTATAGTCTTTTCCTTGAGAAATAAAGGCTTCCCTTGTAGAATGGAAGGTGGAAACAAATACAGAGTAAGCTGGTCCCAACTTAGTAAGGATGGAATAAATAAGGTTACTATCTTCTTTCTTAACCTTAACACCTTCCAAAAGATATCTAAGGGTCTTGAACTTAGACAAGAAATCTTCAATGCAAGAAAAATTATTAGGGTCCAATGTAAGCAACTCATTTTCAAGTTGATGGGCTCTAATTTCATTTTTAATCCCAAAAACTTTATTGATTTGTTCCATTGCTTCATGAGGAGTATCAAGTTCTGCAATATGGAATCTAAGATCAGGAGAAATAGACATCCCTATCAAACCACGTGCTTGATCTTGTCTATTTTCCCATTTAGCAGCCTTGTCTTCATCTTTCGGTTTCTTTTCTTGGCCTGTGGCTATTCGGTAGAGACCTTTACTTCTAAGTAAATCCTCCATGTAGGACAACCATTGGAAGTAATTGGTGCTGTCAAGGGTAACTTGGTATTGACTTTCCATTTCAACAGAAACTGAAGCTAAAGATGCTGAAAGTAAGTGTTCCAATGGATAGATCTCAAAAAATTAGGCTGGTTTAAAAAAAATGGCTCTGAAAAAGGCTTCCGGATGAAGAAGTTATGGCTTTTTGAAAAAAAGTTGTTGAAGTTGAAGACGAAGTGCGGGAATGTGCGGAAATGAAAAAGTCCGCCCCCACAAAATGGAGACTTGAACCCAAGACTAGAGAGAGAGAGAGAGAGAGAGACCGGGGAGGGCTTTGGGTTGCGTGCTTGCTTTGAGAAAGCTCTTTTTCCCTACAAAACAAAAAACACAAAACCCAACACGGACATGCAAAGAAAACGAACCTTGCGGCTCGAAGTTAGCTTTACCCAAAAAACTAAATATTTTCAAAAATTGAACCTTGCGGCTCAAAGTTAGCTTTAGCCGAAAAACTAAATATTTTTCTCAATGTTTCTGATTTTCCGAGATCACACTAAGGTGCAGGGAAAAGAGCATACGCATGAGAAAAATCCTTCCTTTCTGTTTCTGATTTGCCCAGATCGCACAGAGTCGCAGGGCAAAGAGCATATGCAGAAATGAAAGGTATAGATCCGGTTAAAAAAAAAAATAAATAAACCGAAACCGAAATGAGCAGAGAGAAAATAACAGTAAACTGCAAATAAACACTGTATACCTCCAGATCTAAAAAATGACGCAGCTAGGGCTACCGGAAACCTTTTCGCGTGAAACGAAAGGGGTTCCTCACTGGAACAGATGCTCCGAACACAACAGAGCAGTCCTCTCGGCCTGAAAGCAGTCAGAAACAGCAGATCTAGGAAACGGCAGTCGGATGCAGTTCTACCGGCTTCAGATTTGGATCACCAACGGACGCGGCCCTCAAATAGCTCCGATACCATGTAGGAATTTACAGGGTAAGTTCCTCAGAAAGAACACCAAAAGGACACCGCTCACAACCAGATCACAGATCAATACACCAGTATTTTGACGTGGTTAAAACCCTCAAAGAGGGAAACAGTCCACGGCCTGAGCCAACGCGGCCACTTCAGGCAATTTATTAATCAAAGAATGAAAATTTACATAAGCTTCTCTCATGCACGGATTACCCTACAAATGACCCTCCATGCGCTTTAAATAGAATTCATGGACCAATCGGGTGTCAAGCCACGGATCAAGTGTCGGTAATACCGAGGAGAGAATGAACCGTCGGATCACTACATATCGTGACCGTCGGATTGTAAGTTACAAAATGTACAACGGTAAAGAAACACACTTTACCTAACTCTATACCTAACTCTATACTAGACCAAGTTGTACTTAACTATTTCCTATGTGTCGGAATATCCTAACAGGAATCACCGATAATGATGATGACCCTCAAGGTACTACAGTACAATTTACATGGTGTGAATAAGGGACTTGGCGTCGAACACCACGCAAAATCTTTCGGTCGAAGGCCATTGATGTAAACCTGTCACCGGAAGTGAGAAACTTGCCATTGAGGCATGCAAGCTTCAAAGCACGGAAAGGGTTGTTCCTAGATCGACTTCCTGGATAATGAGCTGATGTCGACAAGAAGCGATCCGTCATAGGAGGGCCTTAATAAATCCCACATCAATGACACGGAACGGAGCAAATGATTTTAATGGAGGTGAAAACGATCTGATGATATAAGGTTCAGGGTGGCGGTCATGAAAGAATGGAGCGTAAGTGTATTGCAGTGGGTGAGACACAGGTGAATTCTCTGAGCGACTTCTCTTGAACATATCGGCGACACTGACATGATGGATTGGTAGCGTTAACCCCAAATTTCAATGGTGTGATGGACCCATGGTGATATGACCAGTGAACGGAACAACCCAACCCGACTTGGATGCGGAGTGAAAGTGTCATGTTCAAGAGCGACTTGCTACCAATAAAGTTTCTTCAAGTTTTCTTTCCAATTTTTCCCCAGTCATTGCTAACCAGTACCTCTTTATTTTTGTCAAGCTTGAGGAGGATAACGTATGTTTGTTCTATAATTTTCCCTTCAGGCAAACCCATCGCTATGTTTTAACGGGCCTAGCGATAGTGAAACTCGTTCTTGTCTGTACGGACAAGTTTGTCGCTATTTCGGTTTTAAGGAGTTTAACGACAAGGATAACTCGGTCCTTTTCAATTTTAGAGAGTCTGAAAAATTGACGTAAAGAAAACTCCAATAATCCTTTTTCGTCATATAATCCCTTGAGTCCGAAAAAGTATAAAACAATACAAAAGGGATGAATTTTCGGTACTTTTAACGAGCTGAACAAAACAAGCGCTCGATCTTTTTGTGTAATAATCCCTCAAGTCCAAAAAGATTAAAATCTAAAGGAGGGATAGCACTTCCGGTCACTTTAACGAGCTGGAGAGGCCAATCGCTTGGCAATATTTTCATATTTTACGAGTCAGTTGAAAAGAGCTTAAAGGAGACTCATTTTTTGAGGAACGAGTGATAAATTTGGGTAGCAGCTAATTCCAGGTAAGGTTTGGAATTTTCCAATCACGGCAGTGTCACAAGGATGGCTAACAGTATCACTCTTCACAGTTGTTCCTCAAAAGGGGTAAACAATCAAATGGAGGTGAATAATCGGCCAAAAATAGAGTGGAGGTGATGATGAGAACACGACCAAGGCTTCAAAGGCTGATGATAATACATTCACGATGGTTATTTACCGGAAATTGGTTCATTTTTTAATGAGCTTTAACTCTGGGGGAACATTTGCTCATTGCTTATGTTTCTTTTTTAACGAGCTTGAATTCCGCGTTAAAACTGCTCGATCCAGTCGTATAATAAGGATGTCTCATATAAAAAATGGCATTTTTTCAAAGCTTTGCCCCACATCCTTTCTTTATGCAAGTTAGGAAACGACCAATCCTACGAGTTTAAAGGGTTAGAGGACCTACAAATTTAAAAAAATAAATGGTCACTCTTCGCTTGCATGGCCCCAGGCATAGTGAAGTAGAGTTTCTAGGTTACCCCTCAATTTGCAGACAAAGCATTTGTTTTATCAGGAAAGGCCTACCTTTTACAGGTTACCCCTCAATTTGCAGAAAAAACATTTGTTCTATCGGGAAAGGCCTACCTTTTGACAGAGGTATCTTATTCCAGTCTAATCTCATAAACCAATCACATATCCTTCGTGAAAACCTACCCTATACCCAAGGTTTTCCTACTGAAACAGACCAGGGTGCATGCCCTCTGGGTTTCAGTCATGTCCTCCGAATCACTCGCGCTCATCAGGTGGACAGACTGGGGATTGATGAGACATTCCTTGCGTGAAAAGACCATTCAGGGATGGTATTTGACTATTTTCTATGTGTGAACTGGGGAATGAAAGCTGGTCTACGAGCTTGACCACTCTTCCTTCATGCGGAAAACACATTACTCTAAAGAGTGAGGAGACAATGGCTCCCATGCAATAAATACAGTCGCGTCCAAGGAGTAGATTATAATCCAGGGGTCCTTGGGCTACCATTACATTCATGTGAATGGTTTTCCTTCTCAATGTTATCGGCACATTGGGAAGGATCCCTAACGGTCGACTGGTTCCTTTGTCAAAGCCTATTAGATTTCTCATTTCAGCGAAAAGCAATGGCGAACCAAGCGCTTTCCAAGTAGTTGAGGAAAGGATACTCACAGAAGCCCCTTCATCTATGATGATACCGGCCATGACCATTCTATATATTTGAGCAGTGATTCGAAATGGTACACTAGCCGATAAGCAGGGTCTGCCTAGTAGATTCCAATCGAAGGAAACAATTAGGTTGCCTGGAGGTGGGACCGAATAGACGGCCGGATACAACTCTGACGAACTTCCTTCCTGCGGTAAAGGAACGGGTAGACTGCCCCCATGTTCATCGGAGTCTGTGCTTACGAAGAGAATTTGGACGGTGTCGTTCTTGTTCTCTCCGGTGACTGTATCATCTGAAGATGGATCCTCTGAAGGCAAGACCGGGTCAACTGCCACCTCAACCTTTTGACTTTCATCTAGTGTGGATTCAGAGGGTTTGTCTTCAATGATAGACGCTTCAGCCGACCACAATGGCGTGTCAACCAGATTTTCAACTAGTGACGGACTCAGCAAGAGTTTCTTATACCCAGGAGGAAGCCGTAACGGTGAAACCGGGTGATCGCCCAAAATTCTTTTAGCCTCGTCTAAGAAGGGACAACAGTGGACAGCATGATCGCCTTCACACAGTTTACAAGGAAATTTACATTTTCCTTTTTGTCCAGGGACTTCACTTTCACTAGTTGATGGTGTATCTTCAACATGATCATCAGAGGTTGATGACACCGGATTGTGCAAACGAGGAGACCAGTCCCTTAAGATCCAAGGGATGCCAGGACAATCTCGATGATAGTGGTCTCCTTTGCAAATGACACATGGCAATTTAGGCCTGGACGGTGCAGTGTGTGGATTTTCGCTAGACGATTCCTGGTTGCCCCTTTTCGCCTTTGGCTCCTTCTTCTTCTTCTCTTTCTTCTTCTTAGTTACTTGATTTTTGGCTTTACCAACTTCATCAAGCAAAGAGGAAGGAGGAGAGGGGGAATTGGACGAAGTAGAAGGTTGGGGGGTAACTCTGGTATTGTTTAGTTGCTGATTTGATTGTACAGGAATCACGGTGTTCTGAATGACAAAGGTCGAGAAGAGCCATACGGGCAAGACGATTGTCAATCCGGGAAGCGACAATGTGACCATATGGGGTGCACCAACATCTCCCCAAGAGGAGAAAGGACTAGGATTTCCTCCAAGGGGAAATCCTTGGTTGGTGGACTCCATTTTTCTCAACCTAAGACCAACGTAGGAAAGGTGATATTTATTCCAATTAAAATAAATTTTAGACGCTTTGACACAACTTATTTTTTCAATTTTTAAGAGTCGAGAAAAAACAAAAGATGACTCTAGTCGCCTTCGATTTTTAATGAGCTTGAAGTGACAAGTGCTCAGATGGACCTTTTCCTTTAAGGAGTCTGAAAAGGAACAAAAGAGACTGCTCTGGAAATCTAGACAGAGGTATTACCAAACCAATCGCAAAACTGCAGAATACTTTTTACGGTACGGCAGTCAATATTCCCGAATGTTGTGTTCAGTGCATTGCAATCGATAGGGTGGCAGACACGGCTTCCTATGGATAAAGGATAAAGCCTATTGTGGTCTCCCAATATATACTCGACGGTACGTGGGAGCACAAGTCCGTACTGGCACTTATCGTCTCAAAGTGGAGGAATCACCCAACCATCAATGAAAACAACAGTTACCAGGCTTTACGACGCTGGAATACGTCTCTAGCCTAGACTTCTAAATGTTGTGCGTTAGGTTCCAAAGCGTTTTTAGATTCATTAAATTTATTTTACAATTGATCTTGCTTAAGAAATTTGCCTTTCAGGTTCACCGCGTGATGTAGATGTACAATTCCTAAAATGCAATCTAAGATGATAAAAAATCATTTAATCTTCTTTTTGCAATGAAAATCCTAGCTACTAAGGAAAGAGAGACGAAATTCTTTCAGCATAGAGCAGAGAGCACACACTATATGCACTGTCCTAAATCAAACCAACAAACAGTCTAAATGCAAATGCACATGCATGTATTTGTTTTCAGCCTTCTTAATGTGTGAATGATAAAAAGAAAGCTAAGCACAAATCTGAATTATTTTTCAAAGCGATATTACTAACAAGTTTCTTTTCAAGACAAAATGAATACAATAACGACACTTTGAAATTTGGAATTGAAAACTTGCTTTCGACACTTGAAAAACTACTAATTCAAATCAAATACAAAAGTAACAGTGTAATTGACTATCAAGAACAATCGGATTCTCTTCTATGACTGAAAACGACACTTGCGACACTTTCAAATCAAGAAACGACAGTTCAATTACGCTACTTCTTTGTAAAAGAGAACTGAAAATGGCTCAAAATACATAAAAACATTTACAGTTCTTTGCACAATTGAGGCGGAATAATGGCAAGGAAGGGGGTTTCAACAGAGGTATACTGACTACAAACAGCAAAACTCCTTAATAGAGCTGAAAAGAGTGAACACAGAAACCAAAATCTAAGAGCAGAAGAGGTCTTGTCTAATCAGCGCACCTACTACACTCGGGAAGTGCGATGCATCCAGATTCCAGAGAAGAGACAGTGTGTTGATCCAGGGACGAGACTTCAACTGGTTTTCAGGTCACAGTTTGCAGCTTAGTTCAGGGATTTAGGTCGAGCAAGTGGTAATCAGTAAATCAATCACAGGGTTAGATCTAAGGAGGTTACTAGAGCCACCACAAGGGCAATTATAGAGCTTGTAAATCAATTGTTCAATTCATAAACAAAACTCGGAGATAGACTGAAGCAGCATTGATCTACTTTGCACTTGCATAGCAAATGCAGTTCGAAGGCTAGCTGGCTTGACTTCAGGCTCGTTTGTAAGTTTATAAAGCAAACAAATATAGACAAACAAACAATCTATTCGCTTCCCAGTGGAGTCGCTATTTTGTTATCAGGAAATCTAGTGTCTATGCAGAGCTGCTAGTCCCACTAAGGCTGGTATCTACCTTAGAAACAAACAAACTAAAACCACTTTCATTTTCCTTTATGAGAAGTAGATAAGAGGGGAAAGAAGGAGACCAACCTCTGTCTTGCGCTTGGTTCCTTGCTTGATTCCTCTCCCTTCTGACAGATCTTTGCCACTTGCTTCCTCGTCTACCCAGCTTCAAAGAGCACTTGTAGAATCAAAGCAGCATAACACTATCCAAGAACAGAGATCTACTATCATAAACAATATAGGACCAGATATATATTGACCACACAAATGCATATATCATCAATCATACAAGAATGTGGAGGAAAACTTGAATATCTTTATTAATAATCAAGAATAGCAAAGAGGATTACAACCCATTGTTCTGACCCAGCGTCGTCCTCTCAGCAAGAAAGCCCTTCTTCACCTCATGAAAAGTTTAGATCACCCAACACTATGATATTGCACCAAGAAACTAGCAGCACTTCCTTACAAGATACAAAATTCCAGCCTCTGGATCTCTAGGATGAGGGATCTATATATAGATGTTTGCAAAGGGGGGTGAGTCAACTTTTGAGATTTGATTAGTGTCCTCTCTCTGATAGTTCTTGATTCCACTTGGAGATTGATGATCTCTTACTCATCCCTGGGCGAATGCAGAGAGGCAAGTGTCACAGGAGAAGTTTCTGGAAGATTCCATGATCCTCCACCTTGCAGATTGACCCTGCCATTTTTCCACTCTCGCCCATCGCACCCCATAGAAGGGCTTTTTAGTATGCATCGCACCTCCCGTGTGTATTTAGGTGGGATGCAGCGCACTTTGACCATGGAGTAGGTGAGATGGTCCAGTTTTGACCAGTTCTGAGTAGTTTTTCATGGAGAACTTCTGGGAGAAGATGTAATCAGTTGACCTTGTTCTTTTAGGGTTTGGAACAACACTTTTAGGGACTTAAGAGCCCTTGGTTTATGGACATTTATGATTGGGGTTGCAGTGCCCAAAAATGTCTATAACAAAAGGTAAGAAGTTGTATCCCATGTCAGATATTTACTGGAAAACAGAGGCTAGCAGCACTTCCGCTTGTCCCAATTTTAAATGAAGCTCCTTTTTTACAATGGGGATTAGATTTCATAGGTGAAATAGTTCCATCTTCCAACAACCAATATAGATGGATATTAATGGCCACTGACTATTTTGCCAAGTGGGTAGAAGCAATCCCTGTTAAGAATGAAACTAATACAGTGGTCATAAAATTTATTGAAGAGAATATATTGTCTAGATTTGGGTCTCCACAACAAATAGTTACAAACAATGCACAAGATTTCAGCGGCATTAAAATGATAGCTTTTTTTCAGAAATATCAGATTTCATTGCATCATTCTACAGCATATTACCATAAGGTAATGGGTTAGTATAATCATCAAATAAAAGTTTGGTTAAGGTAATCAATCAAGTATTGGAAGATTACAAAAGAAGTTGGGATAGTCATCTCAAATATGCAGTTTAGGCAAACAGAGTATCGCTAAAAAGATATACTGGAAAGTTCCCTTTCCAACTTGTATATGGAACTGAAGCAATTTTCCCTACACAACTATCATTCCCAGTCATAAAATTTTTACAGAAATCATATGAAGAAGCTGATGATTTTTCAAGGAGAACCAATCAGATCATTAAGTTAAACCAAGCCAGAGCTGAATTCCAGCACAAACTTCATCAATATCAAAACAAAATGAAAATTTTGTTTTACCGAAAGGCTAGAGAAAGAGATTTTAGACAAGGTACTCTAGTTTTAAGATGGGATGTTAGAAGAGAGGAAAGAGGTAAGCATGGAAAGTTTGATCATTTGTGGTTGGGACCATTCAGCATTCCAGAAATAAAGGGTAATAACACTTTCATTGTGTGCAACCTGGAAGGACAGTATTCTTCATTGCCAGTCAATGGACAATACCTCAAACACTATATTCCATATTAAATGCTTGCAATCATGTTCATTGTAAATTTCTGATTTTCTTTAAATTTCGGCATCAAAGTGTGTTTTCCACAGCAAAGGCTCCATAGCCTGAGGAGAAGGCACATGGGTTTGCAATTTCTCTACATCCCACAGGGAGAAGCAGTCCCCAGATGGAGCCGATGTTATAATTTATTTTTACCCTAGTTGTTTTTTGCTATTTCCTTTATGTTGAAAAAAAAAATGAGAAAAAGTAAATAAATAAATAAAATATCAAAATAAAATAATGAAAAAGGGATATAAAAAAATAATATATATAAAAAGAATAAAAAATCCCAAAGTTGTTTGCTAGTTCAAATGTCGCATTGTTTTATATTCTTATTATTTAATCCTCCATAGTTTTCCAAAGGATTATTTTATTTTGTAAATAAAAATGATTTGACACTTTGTCACCTAGCTATAAATTTCAAATAGAAACCCACATATAATATCATCCCCACCTGGATCAATGGCAGAGGATGCGTTCAGGACCCCCTTGCAATTTCGGAAGTTAACAAGGGGGCAAGGGGGGACGAAAAGTTTATTCCCTGAAACCACCCGCTCGTATGTGGCAACCTCACGTTAAGTTCGGGACCCCCCTTTGCTAAACCACAAACCACCCACCCCCCCTCCAAAAACCACTTTCCCATTCCCACCTCCACTCTCACCCTCGCTCATACCCCTCCATTTATCTCTACGCTATTCACTCCCACCAAATGATCATTATATCATTAAATTTCTCCCGCCAAATAGCTATTTGATCATTTAACAATAAATCGTTCCTGCCAACGTCTAAATTTATTAATTTGATGCACCCAAAAATAGTTATAGTATGTTTATTTGTTCGAATCTCTTCTTTTAAAAAAACCTTGCATTTCCCTGCATTCTGATGTTTCGTTATTTATTATTCCAACAACACCAGTGTGGCCCCAAATTTCATAGCTATGCAGCGATCTTCATATGCCAGTAATTTCCATAGCCTGGTAATTCGCCACCCTAGCATATAATTTGTTGTTTATGATGTCTTCTCACAAAGGCAAGTCCAAACTAGTTGTAGAAAGCCCTACATTTCCCTTTGTTATCAACCTAGAAAAGCTCCCTCTGGTCGATACACAATACAAAATCTCAGAAACCCAATGCGAGTTCGATCTTTATGAACTCCACAACTGGGAAAAGAAAAAATTCCTAGTTGTTAGTGATGAATTGAGTATTTTTCAGTCTTTCTTGCCTCAATTTGTCTTTCCCCAAACTCATACCTTCGAAGAATTTGTCACCTGGTGCCATCTCAAGTATATTCATAGTCAGAGGGTTGTAATTACCCAAAAAAATGAAGTTTTATTTGCCATTACACTTGAATCCACATGCCAACCACTCCAAATCAATTTCCAAGCTCCTTTGCACCCTTTTTCTATTGATTCCCTCATGGAGATCTATCAGAAACTCACATTTCCTAAACTAGCCCGTATCTTTCAGTCATTCTTACCTGAAAATTTTGAGCTGCCTAGAACTAATCCACCCTATTCCACTTCAATTTTCCCAAAAATGTCAAGGAAGGCTATTTCCATGGTCACTTATCTGTTAGGTTACCTTGTCGATCAATGGGCGGATGAAGTAATACTGGGATTTTTATCAGTGTTCTCTATGGTTAATAAGCCCTCATTGATTTTCAATTACAGTCAGTTTTTGTCGAAAATTATTCATGATCAATTTCTAAAGTTTTATGTTGAATGTGCATTTAAACATCAATCAGTTCTTATATATTTGCTATTATTTCATCAAGTAGATAGGTTTAAGTTCCCATTGCATAGGTTAGATGCACAAGGAAAAACTCAATCAGACACTCACAGGACTTACTTAGTAAGGAAGAACACAAAAGAGTACTTCTTCAGTGACTTTGTAAACCAGTTTTTGCATATGTCCTTATGTCTTCTCAGCAGTGATGTTATACCAATAATTTCACCTGAAATCAGAAGAATTTTTCACCTTACTGATCAATCCAAAGTTGGAGACTGGTACCTTTACCAGAATTATACAGAGATTGGAATATATGGATGTGAACTCCCTCCCTACAGGTTACCAGTATTTATGCCAATAAGTATCTTTGCCTTAGAATACATCAGGCAAATAATGAATATGGACGATTTTCATTTTGTATCTAGGAAGGAGAAAGAAAAATTCAAACTGAAGGCGCATATTGGCCCTTTCATTGTTAATACCAGAGCAACATCAGAGGAGGAAAATAATTTATTAAAGTGGATGAAATTCAAGTTGAGTTTTACTTGGTCCTATGATACCTTGGGAATTATTTAAAGGTTGAGAGTTGAGCAGAAAACAACACCATATGTACATATAGCCAAACTAGAGATAGAACAATATCCAAATCAAGAAGAATGGCAGGACAATTATTCATTTATTTCGAAAAAACAATAAGGAGCATACTCATTCATTACAGCCTTCACCCTAGTTGATTACCCTTTACTTAAGTGCATGCCACCTGTTCTACTAGACTTTCATTTACTACCTGCCCATAAACTAGATAGATGTCATATATATATATATATATATATATATATATATATATATATATATATATATATATATATATATAGATAGATATAAGCCAAGGAATAAATTGTTAGTCAGACATCGTCACAAACTACAGTTCCTCAAGAAAAATAAACTAAATGATCAAGAGAAATTTTGTCTCCTACAGACTCAGAAGCTCAAGCTACAAGTTTCACAATTTTCAAAAGGAGAAAGAAGACAAACACTCATGAAGAACTTGTTGTAGGGAAAACCCAACGTCCCACATTTTTCACTTAATTTTCATAATGGGGACCCTTTAATTTAATGTTGGTCATGTCATTTTTTGAGTTTGGTAATTTGGGTTACTTCAATGAGTTCAATATGTTCCTATCTTCCTATCAAAACTCATTTGATCTCATTTGGTTATTTGGTTTGCAAACGGAGCATAATTGAATATTAGATATTTTTCACTGCCTAGGCCTATTAAAATGTATAAATTGTACTTTACTTTTGTTTCATAAATTTATTCATTTGTAAATAATTAATTTTCAATTGTAAATATTAATTTATATTTTGTAAATATTTTATTTTATACAAAGCCCTCGAGACCAATATTGATATAATTAAGTGGCTTTAGGTTAGGCCTTAATCATTAAACAAGTGATTCTTTTTATATCAATAAAATATTATATCAGAGATATCGGAGCTTTGATATCAGAAGAATTCATTTGAAATCCCCGATATTCAAATTGCAATCCATAAAGTGGCTCTTTTCAATAATCATATGAATATAATAAAGTGGTCATATAAATTTCGTAACTATATAATAAAGTGATTGTCAGAGGACCCACATTCCACGTCATTATTTCACTCCCACATATCAGAGGTAATGCATATCAGAGATTTCCTTTTGAGACACATTTAAAAAACTCTAACAAGATTCATTCCCTAATACTCTGATATGATTCCATTTTGATATGTCAATACACCTTGCCTCTCCGACTTCCGATAATCATATCCCTCTAATCTCAGATATTTTGATGGTCATGATCGTCGATATCCTGATGTGCATCCTTCTCGACCTTCGATATCTTCCAGGCTCTGATATTATGGACCCGATATGGTTATAGAATTTGTTTAATTGTAACATCAGGTCTGCTTATTATATTGTGACTTTTGTTATTGGCTCACACCCAAACCTTTGATTTCTAATATTCCTTCGGATCCGATGAGCATATAAACAATGATTTAATGTTGATATCGTGTCCGCTCCTCAACGGGATTTATTTACATCGTAAGTTTTATATTATTTCTATTATTGAAAGTCCTGATATCCATTTTTCTAATACTTGTTAAAGTTTTCCACTTGTCACCTCCTATAGGCTGTCGTAATATAAATTTACAAAGGCATTTGAATTTATATTGATTTTGGGCATAATTTGGTTTATTTACAAAGTTTGTTTTACACCATTTTTAATATAATTTTGTTTTCTTTTGACAGAGAGATTCTGATAAAGGCCGATAGTGAAACAAGATCTAGTCAATAATACGATTTCCAACGAAATTCCTCCAGGCGGAAAATGGATCTATTAATAGGAAAAGGTTGTTGAATCAATGAAACCAATGAGATAATTTTAGCACTGCGCAAATCAAATAGAGAAATTCATTCTACTGTGCTCATATGCATTTTTCCAGAATTCCAACTGAAACCATCTTTGTCGTAACTAACTTTGTTGTTGAGAGATAAGGGGAGTTTGTTATATTTTCCCATTTTGTATAAATACTCATCTCTGGGTTGAGTATAAAGAGGATTCGAATCCAGGAGAAGAGGCAAAATAATATAGGAGTTTATAGCCTGTTTGTAGAGGGAGTTCAATGCTCATGTGCACTACTATAGTGGGATCTGAGCCTTTCTTTGCAGACCGGGAATCAAGTCTGCTGGAAACTGGGGATTTGCACTACTGTAATATTATGAGGTTTATGTAACTTGATTCATATTCATAATAATATTTATTTATGTAATTGTTTTCATAGCACTACTGTTTGCATCAGTTATTGTAAATAAATTCTTCAGCTTTCAAATACATTTCTGGTGTATGAGTAGATTAGTTGGCTTTAGCACTATTGTTAAATGTTACCTATTAACTCATTTAAAATATGATCAAGCTATCTTGCAGGATTAATCAGAAATGCGCCTTGAAAACTGGAAATTGTATAAGAACATACTTTTATTTCTTTAGGCTGGATAGCTATCTAACAGTTTAAAGTTATAGATGTCCTGCTTTTCTACATGTCATTTTATTAGAACTATTTCAGTATTATGGCATGAATCTTTCATTTCTTATGCATATGTTTATTAGGAGTTGGAGTTATTTACAGTTAAGTGTTTGGTAACTATTTATTAGGAATTTAGTTGTTTATATCTACTTTAACAAGGATTAGATATTGTGAACTATTTCCCTGGTCTATTTCCTTTATCTCATTTCAATTCCAACATGCTTCTTTTCCCTTCCTTTTAACTTGCTCTTGATTGAGAGAAATGCTACTTCTTCCAATTGAGATAGGTCTAGGATAAGTGAATCTTAGATTAGATTTTTCATTTTAGTTTTAATTCTCGCATCCTAGAAATCCCCTCATAAAGGGGTAGTCTTTAGAGTGCCTTGGTTGAGCCCCAAATCATCTTAAGGATCACTTTCTTCCCTGATTAGCAAGAGGGTTGATTTGATGTCTCTTCTCTATTGGTAAGTGAAAGTCATACTTTAAGCTAGTGGAGATAGAGAGAATGTAACTGGACCTAGTTTAACTAGTCGGAACCACCATTTCAACAGAAAAGGAGTTTCTCTAAGTTCCCGGATGGGTGGTCTCCCTTATAATGTTGTAGGTAGATATTTTTGAGCCTTGAATAGAATCCTCGGAAGGAAAGAGTTCACAGGAGTAGGCCACAGTGGTACTATCAAGTTTTCCTACTAATTCATTTACACAAATTGAAGAGATAGTAGATTATCTTGTGTCATGTGTTTCTCAAGATACAACGTAGTAAAATATTTTTTCTAGATATAGAGAAATTAAAAGGAAGAACAAAGCATTAAAGACCACTACTTATTCAGAATTTTGGAAGTAGTCTTCCACTAATCAGCATAGACTTTTGTTTGCACTTGATACTGAAATGGGACAGTTTCAATTAGATTTCTTGGAACTTAAAGTTCTAGTCCCTAAAAGTGTAGAAGATTACAAAACATCCATTTTTGCTTTTGATACTAAGAAAATTCATGCAATTGATCAAATTGACCTTCATAAGCAGGCTAGTGAAATGATATATTCAACATTGACAAGTTCAGTTATAGCATCCTCTAAACTACAAGCTTCCTTGAACAATATTCACACATAGTTGAAAATGGAAATAATGTCATCTTTGTCTAAAGATACCAGAATCAAAGCACTTGAATATTTGATGATCAAACTAGCATGTGATCATATTGATATCAAAGTATAAGAAGAGATGATAAAGAATAAAAATGATGACATTCAACCATTGAGGAAGCATGTTAAACTTCCTACTATAGAACATAAACAAGATAAGGAAGTAGTTCAATTAGAAAGAGAAAAGGAAAATATGTTTAAATTGATAGTTGAATAGAATCTTCAAATTCAAAAGATGGAAGCTGACATGGAAACAATCTTAAAAGAAAAAGAGTAGCAACTCAGTATTTCAGTTGCCATTCCTATAGTGACAACTTCTATAGTTGTACTTCAGCAATAGGGACATCTACAGAAACAACAATCATAGTAGAGACACAATCTACTAATTCAGTAGAACAACTGTCAAAGGTCATGGGAGACTTATCTTTGAAGGATCAAGAAATTAAAAAACTCAAAATGCAGCTCCAAAAGATTCAAGAGCATAAAATCAAATCTGATAATGCATATTTGTCTAAGATTCAAAATAATTACAAGTTAACTCAGCAATTAGAAGTTTATGAGAATGAATCTCTAATTGCAAAAAATAATGTTGGGGCCAAAGAAAATATATGGATTGACATTAATGCATGAGTGACTGAATTATGGCCTTCAATTGAAATTATTTTTTAGCAAGAATATTTATTGCAAAGGTAAAAAGTAGCAATAGCAAAAATAAAAGAAGACTTGGACCACAAACCAGGAGATGCCACAAGGATAATCAAAGTCCTAAACTCCAGGACAAAAGATGAGCTTGAAGAATTCAGCATTGAAGACGGAACTGAATTTGCTTGGAGGTGAGGAAAGTTTTAACTAATACAAATTTGATGCTACAACTTGAGAACAAGTGCCAGAATTTGGAGGTTCAGATCAAGAAATTTCACAGGAAATTCAATGCTTTACATTAAAAAGGACTTCCAGCTTTGCAGGATATTGGTGGCAAATTGATTCCACTTGAAGATTATAGACACGAGATACATGTGATAGTAGTGGATAAGACCAAATTTGCCAAAATTAGAGGAATTATAAATGGAAAAGCTTTCATCGAAGGCTTAAGTTATGATTTGCTAATTCGGCATGAAATTAAGCATATGTTTTTAACTAGACCTACCTTTTAAAAATATACTCAAGTTGACGAGTCATATAGAAAATTGTTAAAGTCTTCTATCCCTAATGAAAAGAGATGGGATAAATTATGTGAGCTCATCGAATAAGAACATAATGCTAAATTTCAGGAGCACGCAGGAGATTAACAGGGGCAATGAATAGAAAAGAAAATTTCTAGCTACAGTCATCAATAGAAACCCTCGAAATATGTGCAGAGTGTTCAAATCGGTTTAGATCTACTGTTTTTTAGTTTTATTTCTGCAATATCCCAACTATTTTGGATGATATTATGTTTTGTAATAAATTTTGGTTCAAGCTTAGATATGTTTGAAGTCAAATTCTATAAATATTTTGTAATTAATATAAGAAAGGGTTGAACCCTTGTGATGAACCATGAACATGCTTGTAACATTCTAAGTTGTTTCTGAATTTAATAAAAGGATTCTGGATTCATTCTAAGTAATTTGTGTATCTCTGTGAGTTCTTCTAGTTATTCAATTATGTATTCATTTTTTTTTCTCAGCACATGTTCAAGATAACATAGAAGTATGGGTAATATTATATTGAATGTCAATCTCTTTGAAAGCTCTTGCAAAGTTATCATTATTAAAAGAGATTAATTAACTGAAACTGTTTCTCTTAGTTAATTCCTCTAAATTTTTAAAGTGTTGCCTTCTTCCATCTATTGCACATGTATTGTTTGGCTATAGAAAACTTCTAAACTCAGTTGCTATATATAACAAATTAGATGTTCAATCTGAATATTTAGGGAATTATATATCTTCTTAAATTCTTCTTTCCAGATCATTTTAAAGCTTAATTCTGTTAAGAATGAAAAATGATTCCTTATCTTTTCTCATAAATACTTAGCATTTTCATCTATTTAAAAGTTTAAGCATTGGTTATTCATTCAAAATCAAAAACCTTATTTTAGATTTTTTGGAATAGTCCCTTAGCCTAGGATTATCTAAAAATCACAACAAGACATATCAAAAGTAGTTTGTACCCAATCTATAAGCATATGAACCTTCAGGAACTTCAAAAATTCCTCAACATCTAAATCCATCTAAGAATTCAAAACTAGAAGTGTAGATCATGTGAGGATTGAGGCTGAAGACAAGGTTTTCCTTAAGTGGGATGTGAATCAAATCTAACCATTAATAGGAATTTGGAATCAAAGTAGTTGTTTCAAATGTTAATATACCTTACAAATTACTTTTCACACTTTAATTTTAATCTAGATGAAAACAATTTCTTTCAAGCATTTTGATAGAATAAACTTGAGATAATCTCTTCTTTGGGGGGTTGGGGTTAAAAATGCAAGTTGGCTCATGGATATAAAATTACATGTACTATATTTAAATATGGCCCTCAAACATCTAGAACAACATTTGTAGGCCTAGAAACTCCACCTAGATGGACACTGGAGTTACACATCATGCTCAATTAAAGAGTTTGTAGTGCACATAGACATAACTACTAAAGTGTTATATAAATCCAAGGGCCTCAAGAGATATTGTCAACATAGTCAATTTCTTCTTTAAATGAAATATATATAATAATAAAAAAACCTATTTTTTCAAGTTATGGGTATTTATTTATATCTCTTCCTGACCTCCCTAACCTAAACCTTAATAATGGACTTGACTGGATTTAGTTGACAAATTATTCAAGGTTTGAATTCCTTGTATGTTTATCATAAGCACTCAAATATAAATATATAAAAAATAACAAACAAACAAAAAAATCCATAGGAGCTTCTTTAGAAGGATTTTATTACCTTCTAAAAAACCTTCAAAATAATTTTTGGTAGAGCTTCCCACCAAACTAGGTTGCAATGGCTACCTTTGTGAATAACTTGAGAAAATATTGAGTTAGTAAAATCATTTTTCAGCCCATGTTCATCCATTTTAAGTCACTCTCAAGTTTGAGAAAAAATGGGAGTCGCCCCTTACAACCATCACATGAAAACTAAGTTTTCCAACAGCCCCTTAGGTCCATCACATGAAAAATAAGTTTTTAGAAAAGGAAGTTAAGAAAAAAACTATTGATAATAAAGATGAACGACACCAAACCATCAAACCCTAATAAAATTAATTGTTTCTATTATTTTTGTTGCTCAAATGATATTTGAGCGAGTTCATCTTAGCAACCATCAAATGTCATTGATATATCTAGCAACAATATAATCACCCCCATCACTTTGTTCAGATATTATGAACAATCTATACAATTATTCAGTGTATTTATGTACCATCATTTCCTTTTGCTTCATGTTTTTCAACTTTCTGGACAGATTCAACAAATAGTCCAAAGGCAGGCTTGTATTAAACAACAGCCATGAGAACATAATATATAATGTTTCTCCAATCTGAGAATGAATCTAATTTAGACAAGTAGTAATGTTTCTCCACAAGTAGAAATGATTTATAAATGAGGATTTCTTCTCTTATTTATATGAGATATCAAGCATTGTCCTTATCCGTTGGTAGCTCCAAAAACATTAAAAAAAAAAAAATCCTTTATCTCTCACAAGCCCTAGATACCAGTGAACAATAAAATGAATTAAATGCATTTCATACCAGTGAACAGTAAAAGCTACAAGGGATTGGTTTTTACCTCTTTAGGACACACAAAAAATGATGTAAATAAGGCCAAAATTGAGATGGATCTAGGGACTAATATTTGCCTATAAGTTTGTCAATGTTTGACTCAATAAATCAGCTCTCAAATCTATTTTAGTACTTTTTTTATTGCAAGTTTTAGTTCCATTTGAGGAATCCACTGATAGTACATTTTGAATCAAGGTGTTTCATCCCAATAGTAAGATTTCTTCATCTTTTTTGGAGCTTTGAATTGAAAGTGCATACCTTGCTTCCTTGCTATGTGTTTTATAATAAATCAATATTATTGTGGAATTTTACTTAAATTTTCATTTATTTATGTGCAAAAACAGATGGATTTGTTTATAAAATTGTTACCTGTGAAGAAAAATTTGTCATTGGCATGGTCAAGTGTCAAGAAGGTTGTACATTTGCTAAAATTCATGTTGAAATTATGGATAATGAAATCATTGAATACCCTTTTGATTTTATCCAGGATGTATTAACTTTAAATCCAAATCAAGATAAAAAATGGAAAGTTTATACAACACTTTTAGGAATCAAGAGGAAACTAGGCACATTTGATTTGGAAATAGAGGGTTCAAACATAGTGGAAAGAACACCAACCTTTGAAAACATTGAAGAGAATGTGGAGGGACCTATGCATAAATAACCAAGAGTTGAAAATATGTAATTTTGTGAATGGAACAAGCCATAGTTGTTGATCCTAGTTTATTGGCATCTTGGGAAAAAAAAGGTGAAAAGTTTAATGGAAGAGGTTATCAATGACAAACTTACTCTCAAAGTATATTCAGAAAAGGGAGAATCTAAAATAAATATCCATTGTGAAATTTGTGGCATTGATTATGGAACAGGTGATGTATCCTTGGAAGCACGAAAAATGTGCAACTTCAAAAACAATCATATGAAAACAGGGGCCCATCAACAGTACCTTTCAATGCCAAGTGGCAGTGAAATTCCTTCATGTAACAAAGTACAACAAACAACTGTGGTTGGAGATGGATTTCATATTGATCAAGCAATCAAACTTCTAGATGATTTAAACAAGACACAATAGCCTAATTTGTTCAATGTGGTGGAAGCAATATTGCAGACTATAAGGACATGAAAAAAGTGAGAGTGGAATGTACATGATGCAATAAATGGTTTTGTTTAGTGTCGACAAATGGTAATATTGTAAGTTATCTATATGAACATATGAAATCAAGGAAGAACACTACTACTAAACATATGAGGCTTCACATGAGGAGATTGGGTTGAGGAGTGACATGATCAGGGGACCTAAGAAGCCTACCAATGATAAGTCCCAAAAAAGTTTGACTAGGTTCTTGGTCCCATCATCACCATCAATATTACATAGGGGTTCTAAAAGTGAAAATCCTTCTACTTTAGGTGTGTTCATTAACAGTTTAGACTAAAATTGAATATGAATTTGTATATTATTTTACTTATCTTACTTCAAGTTTATTTGTTTTTTATTGCGTTGTCATATAATTATAGTTCAATTATCTCCCTTGTTATTACAATGTTGGGGGTATTAGTATCCTAATATCGGATAGTAATGGGGAGATATTGGAAACAAAGGTCCTAATGGATGATTAAAGGGGTGGAAAAATATGGGCCATAGATAAGCATACCAAGATCATGTTATGTTATGAGGGTATTGAATGTTGTTTTAATGTTACATATAGGCATATTTATTGCCAGAGGGCTTCGAAATAGGGATCCCATTTGATTCATTAACATGTAGATTTTGTAAGTTGGTTCTAGAATGTGATGACTTCAGGATGTGATTATATTGTGAATCAAGGTGCACCAATAAAAGAAGTGAGCAAGATACAGGAAAAGGTAGAAGAATGGACTATTTGACTCAAAATGAATTGAAGAATGTTGCCAGGGTTACAAATGCTAACCATATATCAACAATGTGAGCTCTTTGGTGGGAGAGGGAAAAGGTTGCTACACTCTCTATTAGAATGAGATCCCTAAAGAGAAAGTTGTTTGAATCGGAAAAAAGGAAGGATGTCTTTAGGTTTTGCAAGGATGTGTGTGAGGCACATAAGCAAGGAAAATTATAAGGTAAAGATGCATTTTGTGAATTTTTCAAGGATATATTTCATAACTCTATGCATGCAAAAGTAGGGAGAAGGTATAGTACATCCACAAAATCCCTTTATGAGATGATCAAGTTATGGGGAGCTCCTAGATTACATAGCTTTATTAGCTTGAATTTGGATGGTCCTTCAATATCTATGACTTTAAGAAAGTTAGAAATTCATTGCGCATTTATCCCAAGGGAGCACAAGCACATTTTTTAGGGAGTCAAAAAAGTGTATTCTTCTTATAAATGCAAACATGGTATAGATGGCCCAATTCCTTTATGCCTTTTTGAAGATGAAATAGTTGTGAAAAAATAAGTTAGGTGGGTAGCAAAAAGCGATACACTGATAGGGTTTTGTGGTACGAAAAAAGAACATCACTTCCAATCACATTCCTTAGTGAGAGGGGAGTTGTAGGATATGAGATATAATAGATTATTTAAAAAAAAATGTTATTGCCTATTATGCACATGTTATTATTGCAAAATCTTTACATGAAAATATTCCTTGTTTGGTTGTAGTTGTTCATCCAACATGCAACAGGTTCAATGAAAATTTTGTTTATCAACAATGGGAAAAGGTAGAATCTATGTGGAAGAAACATGTGGAAAAGAATTTGGGACCTATTGTTGGTCATTCCTCGGATGGGGATAGCAAAAGAAGAAAACTTATGTTGAAGTATTATTCTTCAACATCAGGTCTTCGGTATCAACTTCCTTTGGAAGGGTGGACGCTGATTGGGTTGTACAATGGTTGCAATGCAACAAGATTTCATGACCAAGATTACATATACAACGACAAAAACCTAGTGAATCCTTTATTTAGTAGTCGACGAGAATTGGTTTTAGGAAATGAGTACATAAGTTTTGTTCATGTCAGAATGGTTTATCACACTTTTAAAGTGGATGATCACAAGCTTAAGGGTGGAGATATAAAGAGGATGGCTTGACAAAATTGGGGTTCCACACAATGCATTGCTTCAAGGCATTTTCATAGGTGTTTGAAAGAGTTGAGAAGTACACCAAGTGGAAAGTTAGAGAGGACACTAGCTACAATGACTTATATAATGATTGTTGTTGACTACATTGGCATATTTATGTCTCATAGTTTGAGCCTTTGGGAAAGAGTGTGAAATGCTTCACGAGTTCATCATTTCTTCACATTATGGCTATGTTTGGTATAGAAACAATATCATACTAATGTCAACATAAATTTCATCAGTAGAGAGGCATATCAAGATGTGAAAATTTCTTTCCATCTTGCAGTTTTGTTGATGAGCTTGTTTCGAGATCAATACTCTATATTTCCATGTTTTTTGCACCTGACTAGGTCAGATGTATGTGAGAACTTATTTAGCAAATTTGGTGTGATGGTTGGAGTGGAGAGGGCCTATGATTTCACTGACTTTCTTCATGTTGTTGGAACCCTTAATAGCGTTGTTGAAGAAGAATTGAATCCCCAAAGGTTTCATTTTAATAAATCTCATAAGAAGCAAGAAAGCATTTGGAATAAATTGCACCAAGAAGCAATACAAAACATTGACATATCATCACAATATGATTCAATATCCACAGATGCTAAAATTGTAGAAGCCCTTAAGATTGGATTGAAGGATGCACGAGACATTTTATCAACTCTTGGAATGCAACCAGAGAATTACACTCAATGTTCTTGGTTGTAGATGAAGTAGTTGATGATTCTCCACTAATTTGTTCCAACTCTATATTTGGTACACAATGAAAGTGAATTGCAAATAATGGAGAGTGGCGACATGAGTTGGACGAAATTTTAGATTCCATTGGTGAAAATTTAAGAAAAATGATAAAACTAGTGGTGGATCTTGATGGTAAGGATATGTTCAAATCATGTTTGGTTAGTCAGTTGGAAAGCTAACATTATCTAAAGACAATTTGACAAAAGTGAGAAATTGGGCCTACTTTAGGCGAGATGGGAAGGCTCCAAAAAAAGGTGTTTCAATTGGCTTTGGGATTGGATCATATTATTTGGTGTTGTTTGAAAGCAACTCAATTCCCCCCACTAAACATACTGCAAGAAAATGTGTTCCTTGAAGTTCAAAACAAGGTGTTTCTAGTGGAACGTGGTACATTGGAAGGCTTCAAATAATAAGAAAGAAGGATGGTAATAGGGTGTTTTATTACCATAATGACATTGACCTTTTGGATAGATTAGAAGGCATTGAGATTCAATTATGTTGGTATAGCAGAATTAAGGGGTAGTGCAGGTATAAGTATCATTTGACAAATCAGGATTTTATACAGCTTTAATATTTTATATTTATCACAAACTTATCATACAATGCTAGGAATGATACATGCAAATTATAAGAAAGTGATTACAAAGTTTTTTTAGATTTTGTGAAAATTTTGAACAAGGTTAATTTTCAAAAAATTCTAATTTCACTTTATGTATTTCCATGTGTTGGATCATTTATAAATAATTATTGGTTTTATTTTTGTTGATTTGTTTGTATGAATCTGATGTTAATTTTGTAATTTTTGGCTTTAGGTCTAGTGAATAGCTCAAATGGTGAATGTTTAAGCTAACTCAACCATTTTTTGCTACCTTCTTTTGGGTGTAAATTTCTTTCACTAGCCATTCATCTTTTTGTAGTTGTGTTTCATTCAAACATTAATTTGGTATTTCCTCCATAAAAACAATATAATTACATACCTATATAACTATATGTACCCCTTACCTCAAAACATATATACAATTTAGAGATAAGGGACTCCCTTACCTCAACACTTGTGTTGGATGCCTTCTATTGTGGTTCCTCTGAAGTTGGTCCATTTAATTATGAAAAGAAATAAGAGCTGGTTCCTTTTTCATGAATATGTTTCCTTTGGTTCCTACCTTACAATATTGTGTTTGTAACACAAAATATTTTGTTGATTGCAGGTTTTATTGTCAATCTACTCCTTGTTGACTAATCCAAACCCTGATGATCTACTTGTGCCCGATATTTCTCACATATACAAGAACGACAAGCCCAATCGTAAGAAACTAGACCCAAAAGTATGCAATGGGTTAGACATGTTAGAAGAAACTGGAAGAAACTTGTTACCTATAAAACTTCATCCCCACCTGAATTTTCTTTAAGGACATGGTTATAAAATTGGCCTCTTGTATGAAATGTTATTATAAGCTTTGTTTCCTCAAATTTTCTCAGAATGGTTACTTGGGATGAGTATTAGGCGTTACATTATTTTTTGGAAGTGGATCTGCATCTTTTAGGATGATGATCAACAATTGGTCCTCTTACTTGTTCCATTATGTAAAGAGATGGGAATTATTCGCATTTCTTGTTGAAAATTGTAACTAGGTTCGGTATTCATAGTGACATGTGTAATTATGATTTTATGTAATTGATGTAATGAAGAAAATAAAATTATTTTTGTAATGCTTGATTCATGGATTTCATGATCAAGGAATTTTATTTTATAGTTAAGACACCCATGATGAGTCTTTAGGTTGGTCATCAAGTCATAAAATCTAGTGGGGTCAATGTCAAGGATTGAAGACCCAT
The DNA here is from genome assembly GCA_031772625.1 of Pinus tabuliformis. Classification (NCBI taxonomy): domain Eukaryota; kingdom Viridiplantae; phylum Streptophyta; class Pinopsida; order Pinales; family Pinaceae; genus Pinus; species Pinus tabuliformis. The sequence goes on from CM062819.1 coordinate 181,619,613, forward strand.
CTAGGTATGTTACACATTATAAAAAGAAAATTTGTGTGTGTCATAAAACCTCCAAGACCTCATCACAATCATTCCTTAAAGTCATCCTAAAGGATGATTCTAGAAAAGACATGTCGACCTAAAAACCTATTCAATTCGGCTTATTTTGGGTGCACTAACCACTATAAATATGCAACTCGGTATTCACTTGGAGACAATAATTTTGTTCAAGGCCTGAAGTAATAATATAGTGAGAGAATCATTCAAGAAGAGCCTCCATTCAAGCGAAGAAGAAGGACTAGAAGCCATGGTAATTTTGGATCTGTTTCAGGGTTATTTTCTGTCAGATGTGTGAAGAGGAGAGGCATCATCTGCTATAGGAGAAGCTAAGAATATTGCAAGTCATATAAGGTAACTGAATTAGGAAGAAGATAAGTCTAGAAGGAAGTCGATTTGAAGTAGAATAAGCCTCAAATTTGATCCAGGTGGATCCAGAAATAGAAGTGACCTTGAAAATAGCTCAAAAAATAAAAGTCATTGTATGGAAGTTAGACTAGGACCAAATCGTAGTGCTTGTCGCCCCAATTCCAACAGTGTAAACGAAACTCAAATCCAAGTTCGTATGCTCAAGTTATAGATGGTCAAAGTTCTGGTCAAATTGGGCCAAGTGGCAGTCACTAACAAGGCAAAAAATTGGCAGAGTCTTGGCGCACAAAAAACAACAGTTAGAAAAGGCGAATTTGTCCAGTAACCCTTAAAAATGGACGGAAAAAATTCAACCATATAATTTAAAATAAAAAATAAAAAAAAAAATAAAAATTTGGGGTGGCGAGCCACCAACCCTTCCACCCCCAACAAAATTTGCATATATATATATATATATATATATATATATATATATATATATATATATATATATATATATATATATATATATATATATATATATATATATATATATATATATATATATATATATATAGATATAGATATATAGATAGATAGATAGATAGATATATATATATATATATATATATATAGATATAGATATATAGATAGATAGATAGATACGGGTGGCTAGGCCACTTGCCAGGAGACCTGGCCCCACCCAAAAATTGTCGACGCATAGTCAAACCACACCACCAAAAATTATATGGCGCCAACCTTATAACATATTTTCCTAAACATTAATATGCCATATGGGGAGCGATGGGGGTTTGAACCCTATCCGCCACCAATGAGCCATGGCTCATCTGTTGGTGGCTCCACCCAAACGCTTATATGTAAACCTCACTTCTATCATTCGAATCAGATTAGCGAACCAGCGAAACCGTGAGCGTCCAAGAGGGCCAAAACCATGAGCAAGGGATTTGTTAAGATTCTAAAATATTCCCTTAGAGGGCCATATGTTCTACTGTCAGAATTTAACAAGTTTATAGTCATTTTTGCGTATTTTCACACCAAGAATCCAATTGTGCATTTTGTTTCTCTAGTCGAGGTCTCCATTTTTTTTCCATGACAGATATTAGAGGTATAAGGGTCATTTTTTTGTAAAGTTTCTTGTAATTCATTTCTTTGCTACCATTTAATGAAAGAAGACCTCCCCACTTTGAGCAGGGCCCGAAGACGTAGCCCACATTGGGTGAACTCCATAATCAAATCGTTTGTGTGCCTTTGATCTCATGGTTGCTTTATGATTTCCTCTTATTTTTCATGTGTTAAGTTACTTGGTTAATATGCTCTTTTCTATGCAATTCTATATGCTTCCTTGAAGTTAAAATATCTGGATTAATTTTGGTATTAGAGAAGGTCTTCTTGATGCAAGTTGCATGATTGAATGCCAACCAAGAACAAGCTCCAAAGAGGTGAAGGAAAACTTAAATCCTTTGATCCTAAAGCAAAGCATGCACCACAAAGACGGAACATGGCATATGAGGAAGCTCGAATGGAGGAAGAGCAAAATTATCGCAAGATCTTCTTCACCATGGCAGAGAAAGTTGGAAAGTCATTTGCAGAGTATGAGAAGACAATCAAGCCTGAGAAGAAATATCCAGATGACCATGCATCATCAAATCATGAAGGTGGAAGAGGAGAGCCTCATAAACCAACCTCTACATCCTCTAGTGACAGTTTTTCTTCTTCTCGTTCTTCTCATCACTCTAACAAGCATCATAGGATTACATCTAAGAATCCATTTTTTAAGCTAGATGTAAAGTTTGATTTTCCCACATATAATGGAGAATGCAATGCAAATAAACTAAATAGTTGGGATAGATCAAGGTCTATTACCAGATTTAGCAGATCGAGGAAGATGAGGAAAAGATCCAATTAGCATCTCTTTGGCTGAGTGGCACTACTCTCGTTTGGTGAGAGAGAAAGTTGCAGAAATGCAGCAAAAGCTTGGGTAATATCCTTTATTCTTTGTCCAATTTTGTTTCTGCATTAAAAGATCAATTTTATCCTTTGGGTTATCGACAAAAGGCTTTGAATGGCAATATTTAAAATAAGGAAAGGGTAAAAATGTACAAAGCTTCACAGAAGAGTTTAGAAAATGAGCATTGAATTTGGGTATTTCACTTTATTCACTTGAAACTATAACAAAGTATATTGGTGCTTTACATAGTTACATCAGGGATTATTTGTTATTATTTGAACCTACTACTATTGATGCAGCTAGTGTGAAGGATATTCACCTTGAAAGCAGGGGCAACAATGATAAAGAAGAGCAACCGAAGAAATCATCTTTTAAACCTCATAATGGCAAGTTCAAAGGAAAAGGAAAGGGAAAGGATAAGAAGGAAACTACAACCAAGAAGGAGGAAGGAGAAAATCCATCTTGCACACATTGAGAGAAGGAAGGCAATGATGATGAAAATTGTTGGAAGTTTCATCTCGAGTTGAAACCAAAGAGATTTGGTGGGAAGAACAAGCAAAATACGATGGAAACTATGCAACAGGACCTTGGATCTGATTTCGGTGATGAGACATGGATCACAGCAATGGGAACACAAGGTACTCTTTCTCTTCATGCTAATGAAAATTCTAAATTGGATGCAAGTTCAAGTTCTTCAAATGAATCTCTTGTTAATGAACGAAAGATAATTTAATTGTTCCACATTAGAGTCGTAATGAAACATACTAAAGTGGAAACGTTGTTTGATCCAGGGTCACAAGAAAATTTGATTTCATAATCCTTGGTTAAAAAGTTAGGATTAGAGACCAGGGCTCATCTGAAACCCTACTCTCTAAGTTGGTTGAGTGGGTGATAAAGAAAAATTACATGTAACCAAGTAGTGTAGAGCTAGAATTGTGATTGCATCCAAACTAGTAGGTGAGGTTGATCTTGATGTTTTACCCTTCGATATATGTGGTATTATATTGGGGAGTCAATATTTGTATGACAAGAAAGCAATTTTATTTCACCATGAAAACAAGTATCATCTCATTCAACATGAGGTGGAATTCATTATTAGATCCCTTCGAGCCAAAATCAGTTCCAATCTTGTAAGTGCAAGTCAGATGAAGAGATTGATTAATTCCATGAAAGTGTGCATGATCATGGTTGTGAGAGAAAAAGATGTCTAGGCATTTGAAGCTTTCCAAGCTTGTGATCCCACTCATAAAAAGGAATTGTATGAAATTGTCTCTAACTATGATGGGATTTTTCAGGAACCAAGTGGGTTACCTCCAAAGTGTGAGTTCCAACATGAGATTCACTTGCAGTAGGATGCTTCTTTACCCAAAATTTGTATGTATAGGTTTTCAGCCATTGATATGGAGGAGATAAAAAGCAAGTACAGGAATTGTTGAACTAAGGGGTCATAAGACCAAGTTCTTCTCCACATGGTTCACCTTCGTGTTAGTGCCGAAAAGGGATGGCACATGGAGGATATGCATAGAATATAGGTCACTCAACAAAATAATGGTGAAGAATTGGTACCATCTCCCTCCCATTGATGATTTATTAGATCGATTGAAAAATGTTAGCTATTTTGAAAAACTAGACTTGTGCAGTGGCTATCATCAAGTCAGGATGTATGGAATATTGCATTCAAGAATAAACAGGGGTTGTTTGAATGGTTGGTGATTCCATTCAGACTATGCAATGCCCCAGCCACATGCATGAGGGTGATGAATGATATTTTCATACCTTTTCTTGATGATTTTGTACTTGTGTATCTTGATGACATTTTTGTTTACAATAGCCCATGGGATGATGATGTGAGTCATGTTAAAAAAGTGTTTGATGTTTTGCAAAAATAAAATTTGTATGTTAAAATGTCTAAGTGTGATTTTGGGAAGACCTCTTTGGTTTACTTAGGTCACATTGTTGGAGGTGGACAATTGAAAATAGATCCTTCTAAAATTGATGTGATTGTAAACTGGCCTAAACCCACAAATGTTACAAAAGTTCGTAGCTTTTTGGGTGCAATACAATACTAGAGAAGGTTCATTTCTAACTTCTTCGTCATTGTATCCCCATTACATGCATTGACAAGTGTGAAGAAAACCTTTCAGTGTGGAGGAAATCAGTGTTAAAAATAGCAACAAGAAATCCTAATTTAATTTGTCCTTGAATTAAATTAGGAATTAAATCAAAATTCTATTCTCATAGCAACTTGTAATAGTTAACGAAGTTAATTTGACTTAGTTGGCTCAGTAAATTCGATTTGGAAGTCTATCTAGAGTCATGTAGAGTGATCCCTAAATTTTAGGGGCCCAAGTTGAGTTCTTTTGAGTTGTAATTAATTAACTCAGTCTAACTGAGTTATAGTCAGTTAAACTAGTTCCAACTGTTGGAGGAACTAGTAGGAGGTCTAGTAGTGGGGATGGGCACCAGTCCAGCTTCACTGATCCACCAGTTAACTGAATATTCACTCATAAATAACTCATGCATGTTAATTTTAAGGAAGACCCAGTTGAGATTACAGTTCAGGGACATTGTACTATCAGTTTTATAATTTTTCAAGTTTTACAGATGGTGCATGCAACCAGTTGAGGTATTATGATGGATTGCGCAGTTATGGAGAGAGAATTTCCCAATTAAATATGGGCTAATTCTCTCAAGAATTGCGACAAGAAGTAGGGGCTTGGCTGGGAGCATATTTGGCTAAGCGTTGGATTGAGCTAGTTTGTGAACCAAAGAGATAGATTATAGTTGTGCATGAATTGTTCGGTTGAACGAGCATTGTATTTTCTTCTTCGATCTTCTAGTTAATGCAATATAGATAGTTAGGGTTTTGAGCAGTTGTTTTCCATAGAGAAATATTGTGTTATGTGAGATTGAAATTCTTCCTTTTCTGCGTATTGTTTTCATCGATCAATTTTGGTTTTCGCTGATTAGTGGAGTAGATTCTTGTCTTATGGTTTATCATATCACATAAGTTGTTGAATCTACAAATAAAAATCTACATGGTATCAAATTTGAAGACAATATAGAAGAGTTGAATTCAAGTTTGTTGTGCGGGTGAAATTGAATTTGCAGGTTCATACTTCAGAGCCAGCAATATATAATTCTATGGTTTGAGACTTGAGTATGCCTTGGAGGACAGCTCGAATTACATAGCTTGGAAGGATAGGATGGAGGTAGTGTTGGAAGACAACGGGCTCAAGGAATTCATATATCATGATATTTTGAAGCCTCCAACATCTGATGAGAAAGATATGGCTGAATGGAGAAAGTGTGCGGCAAAATCGAGAAGGGTTATCCTAGAAGGAGTTCGAGATCACATTGTCTCGAATCTCCACGATAAGGAAACTCCATTTGCAATGTGGAAGGAATTGTTGGACCTATTTCAAAATAGAAGTGACCACAGAAATTTGGCACTGAAGGACAAACTCATAAATATCAATATGGAGAAGGGAGACTCAATTATGAAGTACTTGACCACGTTCACCCAATGTTGGGATGAGCTTGGAAGTGTCAGGATTACTATTGTTGAAGACAATCTGGTGAGCCTAGCACTTCTAGGACTTCCCAAGTTCTGTAATAGTTACCAGTAATTAGTTAATGGGAGGGAGAAGCTACCATAGTGGGAGCAGTTGTGGTCTGACTTGGTACAGGAAGAGATTTGGAGGAACACCGAAGATGGATCCTCATCAAAGCATGATGATAAGGATAATTGTGCCTTAGTGGGTAAGGCAAATAAAGAGAAATGGAATTCATCCCATTCCAGATCATATTCTTATCAGGGTGGCAAGAAGAAGGACATTTCGAAATTTAAATGCTTTCATTGTCACGAGCTGGGACACTTTACAACAAAGTGTCCACTCAAGAAGGCTAGTAAGAAGCCATCAGTAGGAGCGGCAGGTGAAGCTATTGATTCACAGTTCGAACTGGACTTTACCCTCATTGCTTGTATGGTGTCACTGACGATGGGTAGTGTGTGGTACCTGGAAATTGGAGCTTCTTTCCACATGATTGGTAACAAAGAGCTCTTCAGTAACTTGGAGGAGAAGGATCTCCATATGCATATCGAGATGGATGATGATGGGAGGTATCACACTATAGGCATAGGTACAGTTACTTTTCAGAGGGAGTCGGGTTCTCCACACTTTGTGAGATGTTATGTATGTTCCTGGTTTGAAGAATAACTTGGTATATATTGCCATATTGGAGGATAGAGAATATGATGTGATATTTAGTAAGGGAAAGGAGTTATTTCGTCACATAGCCACAGGACAGGTGAAGAGGATAGTTGTTCGAGTGAAGAACCTCTACAAGTTGGAGGTAGAAGATTGTACTACCTTGAGAATTAAAGCAGAAAAGGCGCAGAGCTAAGACATCGGTGATTTGTGGCACAAGAGATTGGGTCGCTTGCACCATGGCGCTTTAAAGATCATGCAGCAAATTTCTACCTGTCTTCCCAAGGGTACACTAGAGAATATAGGCACATGAAAAGGGTGTACATTGGGAAAGTACACCAAATTTTCCTTTCATGATAGAGATAGTCGAGCATAGGTAATCCTCGATCGAGTTCACTCAGATTTTTGTGGACCGTTCTCGACAGCATCCATGACCAAGCACAGGTATTATGTGATATTTGTTGATCATAAGTGTTGGATCTTCTTCATGCAGAAGAAAGATCAGAATTTTTCTAAGTTTTGTGAATTTAAAGCACTTTTCGAGAAATATACTAGTAGTAAATTTAAAGCTCTTAGGAGTTATAACAATGGAGATTATGTTTCGAATGAGTTCAAGAACTTTTGTGCATCAGAAGGTATTCAACAGGAGTTGATAGCACCTCATAACCCACATCAGAGGGGTGGATGAAATGGAGAATGGGAGTATTGTGGGAGTAGCACGAGTGATGTTGCATGAATAGGACCTACCATTACATTTGTGGGTTGAATCATGCAACACAACTATTTATTTGCAGAACAGAAGCCCTCATCGAATTCTCGGGATGAGTACATCGGAAGAGGATTTTTTAGGAAAGAAACCAAATGTGGAACACTTCAAGATTTTTGGTTCATCAGTCTACTGCCATGTGACCAAAGATGCATGGAAAAATCTTGAGCCAATAGCAGAGTTGGGCATATTTTTGTGGTACACTAATACACCTCACAACTATCGAGTGTACCTGCCAACCAACAGGATGATAATGGTTTGCAAAGATGTAAAATTCGATGAAAAGAAAGCCATGAGATGTTCCCTTGAGAGGGAGCTTCAGCTATATGTGGTTGAGGAGCTCTTAGATCCAAGGGAGGAACCTCAGGATGATGTGGAGCAACCACATGCAGAGGAGCAGGGAGTGGAGACACCCACTCATACAAAGTCTTCCAGAGATGGGAGAAAGCACACCAGAGAGGCTAACAAGTTATTGCATGATGCTAGAGAGAATGTGGGAGAACCCACATCACATTGCAGGAAAAGGAGGCCACCAGAGAGGTACACTGGCTACATGGCTCTAATGAATGGATGTGTAGAGATTGAGCCTTCCTCTTTTGAGGAAACAGTGTAGCAACCAGTTTGGGTTGATGCCATGGTTGAGGAATATGAGTCCATTGTCAGGAACAGTGTTTGGGATGTGGTCCCAAGACCGACAAACAAGTCAATGGTGAGTTCTAAATGGCTTTACAAGGTAAAGAAAGCAGCGAATGGTAGTATGGAGAAACATAAGGTTAGGTTTGTGGCTAGAGGGTTTTCTCAGGTGGAGACGATTGATTACAATGAGACTTTTGCTCATATTTCAAGGTACTCATCAATCATATCCATTCTAGCACTGTCAATGCAAATGGGATGGAAGATACATCAAATGGATGTAAAGACAGTATTCCTCAATTGCATAATTGAGGAAGAGGTTTATATTGAGCAGCCTGAAGGATTTGAGACCTTCAATAGAGATTCGAATGTGTGAAACTCAAGTGAGTGGTGTATGAACTTAAACAAGCACCTTGTTCTTGGTACACCAAGATCGATAGCTATTTCAACGGGTTGGGATTCACCAAAAGTGAAGCAAATGGGAACCTTAACCATATTTTCATTGAAGGTAAAATTTTTATTATTTTCTTATATTTCTAGGATTTGATTATGACAGATGATGATAAGTTGTTCAAGTCTTACAAAGAGGATATTGCAAGAGAGTTCGAAATGAAGGACTTGGGGCTCATGTCCTACTTTCTAGGGATGGAAGTATGGCAAGGAGATGAGTAATTTTTTGTCTCAAAGGGCAAGTATGCCAATAATATACTCAAGAATTTCCACATGGACAGTAGTAAACCCATGGAGACTCCTCTAGCTGGTAACTAGAGGAAGGAGGATGCTACTTCCGGTGAAGCAGTGGAGGCTACTATTTATAGGAAGCTTGTGGATTCACTCATGTATTTGGTGAACACATGATCAGACATGTGTTATGCAGTTAACCATCTTAGTTAAGAAGTGGTTAAGCCAACCAAACTATATTGGAAGGAAGCCAAACATGTGTTGAGATACCTCAGAGGCACCACTTAGTTTTGTCTTTGGTACAAACAGACAAACCGAGTGAAGCTTCAAGGCTTCACCAATGGAGATCAGGGAGGGAGTCAATATGATAGGAAGAGCACATTAGGTGGGATCTTCAGTATTGGGTCAATAGTTGTTTCTTGGTACAGCAGGAAACAGAGATCAGTTGCACTCAGTTCAGCAGAAGCAGAGTACATGGCTGCTAGTCAAGCAGCTTGTGAGGCTATCTAGATGAGGAATATTCGTGTTTGTTTGTTTGGTCAGCAGATGGATCCAACTGTGATTTATTGTGACAATTAGAGTTGTATCAAACTCTGAGAATCCAATTTTTCATGATCGGTCCAAGCATATTAATATCTGGTATCATCATCTTCGAGATTGTGTGCAGAGGAGAATTATGTTGTTGGAGTACATTCCCACAGAGGAGCAGGATAAAGATATTTTGACAAAGGATTTTTCAAGATGCAAATTCGAGTTTCACAGAGGCAGGATTGGGGTAGCATATAATCCCTTTCTTGTTGAGAGGGAGTGGTAAAAATAGTAACAAGAAATCCTAATTTAATTTGTCCTTGAATTAAATTAGGAATTAAAACGAAATTATATTCTCATAGAAACTTGTAATAGTTAACTAAGTTAATTTGACTTAAGTGGCTTAGTAAATTCGAGTTGGAAGTTCATCTAGAGACATGTAGAGTGATCCCTAAATTTTAGGAGCCTAGGTTGAGTTCTTTTGAGTTGTAATTAATTAACTCAGTCTAACTGAGTTATAGTCAGTTAAACTAGTTCCAATTGTTGGAGGAACTAGTAGGAGGTCTAGTAGTGGGGACAGACACCAGTGCAGTTTCACTAACCCATCAGTTAACTAAATATTCACTCATAAATAACTCATGCATGTCATTTCTGAGGAAGACCTAGTTGAGATTAGACTTAGAGATAGTGTACTATCAGTTGTATAATTTTCCTAGTTATACAAATGGTGCATGCAATCAGTTGAGGGCCTATGATGGATTGCAAAGTTATGGAGAGAGAATTTCTCATTTAAATATGGGCTAATTCTCTTAGGAATTGTGCAAGGAAGTAGGGGCTTGGCAGGTAGCAGATTTGGCTATGCGTTGGATTGAGCTAGTTTGTGAAGTAGAGTGATAGATTTTACTTGTGCAGGAATTGTTCGGGTTGAAAAAGCATTATATTTTCTTCTCATATATTTTGGTTAATGCAATATAGATAGTCGCGGTTTTTGACAAGTTGCTTTCCCCAGAGAAATATCGTGTTATGTGCAAGTGAAATTCTTCTTTTTCTACTTATTGTCTTCATCGATCAATTTTGGTTTCTGCTAATGAGTAGAGTAGATTGTTGTCTTATGTTTTATCATATCACATAAGTTGTTGAATATAAAAGTAAAAATATACAAGCAACAAAAATCCTTTGATACATTGAAAGAGAAGATCAGCACCTCACTAGTTTTTGCCTTACCTGACCTCCAAGATCCTTTCAAGATCAAGATCGATTACAGTGGATACACCATGGGAGAAGTATTGATACAAAAAAGGAAAATTGTATGTTACCATTCAGAGACATTCTCCCAAGCTGTTGTGAAATATCCCACATACAACAAGGATTTGTATGCCTTGGTTCAAAGCGTGAAGAATTGGAAGCACTATTTGATCGGAAAGGAGACCATCATTCACACAAATCACCAGTCCTTGCAGTACCTTCAATTGCATACCAAGCTTCAACAAGATTTTCATTTCAGATGGATGGGATTCCTTTAGTAGTTTCACATGGTAATAAGATACAAGAAGGGAACTAGCAACAAAGTGGCAAATATGATTTCTCTCCCTCTTATTTTGGCATCTACAATTTTGCAAAATGTCTCTTTATCTTTTGAAAGTTATGATGAATAATATGTTGTTGATGATGATTTTAAGGAGATGTATGCAAAACTGACTCATGGATCGCAGGTGGATAATTACCATTTTTAGGGAAATTTTTTATATCACCTTGGAAAATTTTGTATCCCCGCCAATGAACGAATACATGTAATCAAAGAGGCACATACCTATTTTATGTCGGGTCATTTTGGTGTAGGGAAAACTTTGTGTCATTTGTAGAGGTTTTGTTATTTACCTCACATGAAAAATGTTGTGACTCGATATGTAAAGGGATGTGTGTTGTGTTTAGTTATCAAGCCCACTAATAGAAAATTGAGGCTCTACAAACCACTCCCTGTTCTGAGTCATCCATGGGAAAGTGTGTCAATGTATTTTGTAGGAGATTTTCCTTTATCTAGGAAATGTCATGACTATTTGTATGTCATTATGGATCAATTTAGAAAAATGTGTGTATTAATGCCTTGTAAAAATAAGGTCACTGCAAAGTAGACTGCTCATCTCTTCTTCCAATTTGTATGGGTCCACTTTGGGTTGCCCACATCCATTGTGTCTGATCAATACTCTCACTTTCTTGAGGATTTTTGGACGAGTTTGTGGAGAATGATGGACACCAAGTTAAATAGGAGAATGAAATTTCATCCACAGACCAACGGAAAAACATAGGTTTTCAACTGCACAGTGATACAATTACTCTGAGGCTATTGTGGAAAGCATCCCAAGTCATCGGACAAGCAACTTGCTTATGTACAGCATGCATACAACCGGAAAGTGCATCCATCCACTTAGAGCTCACCATTCGAGACATGCTTTGGTTATTCGCCAAAGGATCCCTTAGGGATGGTCATTGGGAGAGATGAAGATTCGAGTGGGCAAGGTGAAAGCGACAAAGCACAGAAGTTCATTCAGCAGATTCAAATTATTCACTAGGAAGTGCAGGATTAGTTGGAGAAAATTCAAACTCAATACAAAGCTCGACGTGACAAGCACTGATTCAATCACCAATTCCAGGTTGGAGACAAAGTGTGGCTCCACATCAGAAAAGAAAGAATGAAAGGGGAAGGAAAGAAGTTGCAACCAATCTGATATGTCCTATTCACCATATTAGAGAATATTGGAGACAATGATTTTTGTCTCGATTTTCGAGTGTACATGCAGATGTATTTAGTGGTGAATGTTGAAAAATTGAAGCTTTATGAACCTCCTTTGATCATGGACACTGGAGATTTTGGACAGGTTCCTACAGTGGATGATTTTGCACCTAAATACTTGAACAAGCTACCAGAGGACATCAGTCTCGATAGGAAGATCAGGACTTCAGGACAGGGAAACGCGGAGTACCTTCATATTGGTTTCAAAGGAATGCACCCAAGTTTTATGCAACCAACTCACAAAATAGAAGAAAAGATAGATCAATGACTTCAAAACCAGCCTCTTTGAGGGGGAAACCTCCTTTACATTACACAAAAGAATAATTCTTGGATCATACAAATGAAAATACCTCCTTTATATATATAGGAGTCTAAGGGGTCCCAATACAATTAGAGCCTACATAACAATAATATTGTAGGGGGGAAATAATAAAAGTAGTGGGCTTCTATGGGGCACAATAATAACAACATGGGAACTATATGGGCACAATAATACTATAAGGGGGTTGCACTAATAACAATAAGGGGTTACACTAGTAGTATAGGGACCTATCATGCCCCTCTCCTTCAAAAAGTGTTGTCCTCGATGCTTGAGTAGTTCTGGACGCTTCTGTATAAAATTCTCATCCTCCCATGTGGAATCTTCAGTGAGTAAGCTCTTCCACTTGATGAGATACTCTGAAATTGATCGATTTCGTAGCTGTCGATTTCTTCTTTTTGTGACTACTTCAGGTTCCAATATGATTTTTCCTTCCTCGTCAAGTTCTGGCAATATTGTTTGAACTGGGATCTTCTCACCTATAACCTTCTTTAAGCATGAAACATGGAAAACTGGGTGCACTCGTGAAGATGCAGGAAGCTCTAATTTGTATGTCGTAGTACCAATCTTTTGTAACACCTTGTAGAAACCATAATACTTTGGTGATAATTTATTATCCTTCTTAGCTTGCTTGAGGAACATTTGTTTATATGGTTTTAGTCGTAGAAATACCCAATCACCTACATCAAAACTTATTTCGCTGTGATGTTGATATGCCTGTTTTTTCATTCTATTCTGTGCCAAAGTGAGGTTATCCTTTAAGAGTTTGAGAACTTGTTTTCGATGTTCAATGTGATCTTCCACTGCTTGAACCTTAGAATTTTATTTTAAAGATGACGTGATGGACAATGGATGATATCCATAAAGTTCCATAAATGGGGTCATTTTTGTTGCAGTATGGAAGGAAGTGTTATACAACCATTCAGCCATAGGCAACCACTTGACCCATTATGTATGTTTATCAGATACAAAGAAAAAAATATATCCTTCCAAACATTGTTCACTATCTCAGTTTTCCCATCAAATTGAGGATGATAAGATGAGCTATGAGCTAACTGAGTACCCAGACAAGAAAATAATTCTTTATAAAAATATCCATTGAAAATGGGATCTTTGTCACTTACAACAATCTTTGGGTTTCCATGTATCTTTTGAATTATTTCCATAAATACAGTAGAAACTATAATAGTTTTAAATGGATGAGATAATTCACAAAAGTGTGCATACTTGGTAATTCTATCAACTACCACCATCATGACACTCTTTCCTTCCGACTTAGGTAAACCTGTGATAATATCCATTGAAACCTCCTCCCAACGTTGACTTGGAATGGATAAAGGTTCTAATAGACCTGGGGTCTTAATTGTCTCAACTTTATTTTGTTGGCAAACCAAACATTCTGCCACAAACTTTTGAATATCAGATTTAAGGCCATCGCAAAATATATATATATATATTTCTTGACCCTGTGGTAAGTTTTTAAAAATCCTGAGTTCCCTCCTAAGGGAGAGGTGTGCAATTCCAAAAGAATATTTTGTTTGAGTTGGGGATTCTTACATAGGTATAAGTGATCTTTGTACCATAATGAATCATTTTTCCAGCTAAATGTATCAATGTACTAGGATCTTGCTGCAACTTTTGAATGAGTGCCCACACTTATTCGTCATTCTTCCATTCACCCCTTGCTTTGTTTATCTAATCTGGTTGGATAATAGAAACGACACAAAACAATGCTTCCACATCCTCATCCTTACTTGAGAGTGCATCTGCAACAACATTTTGCTTCCCTTTTTTGTAGATGATTTCAAAGTCATAACCCAACATATTTGTGACCCATTTTTGTTGTTCTTCTGAAGATATTATTTTTTCTAAAAATTATTTTAGACTATCATGATCCGTTTTTACCTTGAAGTATCTTCCCATTAGGTAAGGTCGACATTTCTTCAGTGCGTGTAGTATTTCCAACATTTCCTTCTCATAAATAGCTTTGTGTAAATATTGTCCTTTTATTGGATGACTTTTGAAAGAAATGGGTCTTTCTTCTTGCATTAAAACAACACCAATTCCATTTCCTGAGGCATCACATTCCACAATAAAGGTTTTTTTGAAGTCTGGCATAGCTAAGACTGGTGCTTAGCACATTGCCTCTTTAAGATGTTCAAAGGCCTTCTTTGCTTCTAGAGTCAGAGAAAATGCATCTTTCTTTAGTAATGTTGTTAGAGATGTTGCTATTCTCCCATAATTCTTAACAAACTTATGATAATACCCTGTCAACATGAAAAATCCTCGCAGATCCTTTATGGATGTGGGAATTTTCCATTCCTTAATGGCTTTAATTTTGTTAGGGTCTACCTTAACACGTTCATGAGATACAATATGACCCAAATATTCCACCTCTTGTACTCCAAAGAAACATTCGGAGCTTTTCGCATATAATGTTTTCTCTTCAAATAGTTTAAGCACCCTGTCAACATGTTGAACATGATCCTTCCAAGACTTGTTGTAGATTAGTATATCATCAAAAAAGACTAACACAAATTTTCTAAGGAAGGGTATGAAAATGGAATTCATCAAACCTTGAAATGTATAAGGTGCATTGGTAAGGCCAAAAGGCATGACCAAAAATTCATAATGACCCTCATGAGTTCTAAATGTTTTTTTTGGAATGTCTTCAGTCTTCATTCTAATTTGATGATATCCTGAACGAAGGTCCAACTTAGTGAAGTAAATTTCTCCATGCAATTCATCCAATAATTCATCAATGACAGGAATAGGAAATTTATCTTTAATAGTGAGCTTTTTGATCTCCCTATAACCCAGACACATGTGCCATGATCCATCCTTCTTTTGCACCAATACTACTAGAGCAAAGAAAGAACTTTGACTAGGTTGAATTATACTAGCCTCTAGCATTTTTCAACCATACATTCAATTTCACTCTTTTAGGCATAGGCATATTTGTAAGGCCTGATGTTTGGAGGAACACTTCCTGGCATTAAATTAATAGCATGATCATGATCACAAATAGGTGGGAGGCCTTTGGGAGTCTCAAATACCTTGGAATGATTGTCCAAAAAATTTTGGAGATCTGGAGAAATAGATGATTTCAATGTGGGAACCTCTAGTGAGCATAATTTTGCAATTAAACCCTGTTGTTCTTTCTTTAGAAGATTTGGCATGATGTTAGAGCTGATTATCTTTCCTGGTTTCCCTATGCTATCCCTTAATTCAACTTCCTTTCCTTCCCAAAAAATATTCAAGAAAAGTTCTTGAAAATTAAAAGCTACCTTACCCAAAGATTGTAGCCATTAGACTCCTAGTACAACATCAGCACCACCCATTGGAAAGGAAAGCATTAAACTATTCACTACATATTCTCCCATGGATAGATTGATATTATGGCACTTTCCAGAGCATTTTTTGGTTCCTCCATTTGCAACCATCACTTGACACTCTGATGTTGGATATAGGAAGCAATACAATTCCTTGGATATCTTACAATGAATAAAATTATGGGTACTACCTGAATCAATCAACACTATTACCTTTTTCTTCTTGATATGTCCTTCTATGTTGAGAGTTTGAGGAGTGGTAATTCCTGCCAATGCATTATAAGATATGGTTGGATTCATTTATTCTTTCTATAGGGTTGCTTCCTGGTGTATATCCTCTTCTTTTGACGTTTCTTTTTCCTTTTCTTTCTCCTCTTCACAATCTATGTAAAACAATTTCTTCTCAACACACTTATGACCTTTAGTGTATTTTCTATCACAATTGTAACAAATCCCTTTTTCTCTTTTTTCTTCCAATTGTTGTGGTGTCAACCTTGTAGGTTGTGGAATGCTAGGATAAGCAACACTTTCATCTTTATAGTTGTGAGTGGTAGGCTTCCTTGTTGCCATAATTTTGCTTTCAATTTTTCTTGCCAACCTGAATACCTTCTCCAATGAATCAGGTTCCCAAAGGTGAACCTCATGTTAGATGTTATCCTTTAAATTCCCTATGAACACGTCAATTCTATGCTCCTCTAGAATATCTTTTACCCTTATATTCAATTTTTACAATTCCTCAATGTGCTCCACCATTGAACCCTTTTGTTTGAGGTTTATCAATTGGCTAAAAAAGGTGTTGTTTTTTTTATCCTCATAATTTGCTATCATTTCCTCCATAAAAGTTAACCAAGTGAAAATTTGTTTATGAGAGAAAATCCTCGATACCATATAAATTTATTGGGTTCTAAATATAAAGTTGCAATGTGTACTTTTTGTGTGTTTTGCACATTATGGAGATTGAAATATTGCTCCATCTGTACTATCCATTTTATGGCATCCTTGTCATCAAACTTCCTCATATAGATATTTAGAACATGGTGGGTCTTCAATCCAAAATTAGATTCTATGGAATCATGATCAACGTTTTTTTTGTTCTCATCATGAATTTCCTCTACTATCTTTTATTCATTAGGAAGAATTTCTTGAACCAATTTTGTCAAACCTCCTTTCAAACCTTCCATGTTTTTCTCCAAATCTTCAATGTTTACTTCTAAACCATCCATATTAGAGTCCATGCCATCAATATTAGCTTCCACACCATTCATATTATATTCCACGCCATTCATCTTAGGTTCCACACCTTCTTTAAACCATCCATCTTAGTTTCTGTTACTTTTTGTGACAGTGAAATTTATTGCACTTGGTCTCGTAATTTTGATATATCATGTTGCATTTATTCCTCTCCTTCATGTGTCATGGTAGAGATTTCAGGTTTCTTACTAGGTGTTTCCATTTTCTTTCTTCGGGACATCAATTAATGATAAGTATTCTTCACTATGCCATTTGAATTACTTCAAACTAGTTTTTCAAACCAAACTTATGCAAAATTTTAAGAAGACTACACACCATTTTTCTCTTTGTAGGAGTTCGATATTGAATCTCTTGTATCTCTGTAATTTTGGATCTCCAAGGTATTAAATTTCGTCCTATGGTAGCCCTCTGAGACCTATTTCCAACCCCACAAGTCTACTCAAGATTGGATTCTCCTAGAAAGATTTATTCCAAATATCCCATGATGGCCTAATTATAGACTGGTTCAGTAGATCGAACTTGTGATAAGTACCATGTGTCACTGTTTCAACCTTTGAACCTAGAAACGATACACAAAAGAATACAATTTGTCTTATTTATGTAACTTTTTACGAAATTGCAATCTGATTCTTAGAGAGAAAGTTATGACAATTTTCCCCAAGTCACATGTTTGAGATATAATTCGGGAGCCTGAAAAAACCCTAACTTGCTTGGATCATATCTCTGAAACTATAGCAAGACAAGATCTGAAATTTGGACCCGAGGTTCATCAAGATTTTGGATCAAATGTATTTTAATTTCAGCTTCTAAAACTTCGTATAATCAAAGTTATAGTGAAAATTTCACGATGACCTGTTTGAAGCAGTGAAGCCCTAGAATCCAAAGCTCTGATACCAAATGTTATGCAACCATCTCACAAAACAGAAGAAAAGATAGATAAACAACTTCAAAATTAGCCTCTTCGAGGGGGAAACCTCCTTTATATTACACAAATTAAAAATTATTGGATCATACAAATGATAAGACCTCCTTTCTATATATAGGAGTCTAAGGGGTACCAATACAATCAAAGCCTACAAAGAAATAATATTGTAGGGGAACAACAATAAAAGTAGTGGGCTTCTATGGGGCATAATAATACCAACATGGGGACTATATGGGCACAATAATACAATAAGGGGGTTGCACTAATAACAATAATGGGCTACACTAGTAGTATAGGGACCTAACACAAGTAAGGCTCGATGGATGGAAAAGGAGAAAGTGAGGGAGAAATTTCTTCAATTTCCAATTGACTGATAAATATTTTGGTGGCCCAAAATCTCATTAGTTGGGAGGAATGATCCAGGTATATCTAGAAATAGATATGGCCTTAAAACTAGCTCAAAAATAAGTCATCAAATGGAAGTGAAACCAGGACCAAATCATTGCGCTCGTCTCCTTGATTCCAACGGTGTGAATGGCACTCAAATCCGAGTTTGTATGATCAAGTTATAGTTGGTAAAATTTCTAGTCAAACTGGATCAAGTTGCAGTCACTAATGAGGAAAAAAATTGGTAGAGTCCCGGCGCACAGAAAACAACGGTGGGAAAGGGTGAATTTTATGCCTCCTTAATTCTTCCAATAACCCTTAAAAACGGGCTGAAAAATTTCAACCATATAGTTTTAAAAAATTGAAATTTTTGGGATGGTGGGCCACCAACCCCACCACCCCCCAATGGAATTCGCATATATATAATAACATTAATTTGTTTGGGAAGATTAATTTATTTGGGTTTTCCTCTCAAGTTGGAAAGGTTTTGGCCTTGACTAGTCACGTATATTTTGTGTCTCTTGTCTCTTTATTGTTTATGCTTTGGTAGTTGTTTGATTAAGAAGAACACTATAATAATATAAGTAAAGAGAATATCCTAATCTAAAGAAGTGAAAAGTATTCACAAGAAGTTATCATCGTAGAGAAATCTCCTAATCCTAATGCCCTAGATTTCTCAACATGGTATCAGAGCTAAGGTGACAAAGTCAAGGAAGGGAATCTTATCAAGGGACACTCAAGGATAAAAATCTCAAGAAATACATAAAATCAAATCTAAGAATATCATGTAGGAGTCAAGATATACAAATAAGTATCAAAAACCTAGATTGAAGAAAAAGTCTACACCAGCAGAAGCCTTAGGATCCTCAAGTCATCTCAAGGAACCACAAATACCCTACTCAAGTTGAAGGACTTATAAATCAAGTTTATTACTAGGAAATAAAGATCAAGGATGTTTTCATCATCTTCAAAAGTTCTAAGGAAATATCCTCTCATTGAAGCAAGGACCTTACCATTGTAGAATATCATCCAGTAAACATCAAGAAGTGATCATTGATCATCATCAACAAGCTCATCACCATCAAAGGATCTAGAGTGATCTCCCTCTTTGTAGGGTCAAGGATCATTCTTGAAGAGAAACACCTTCATCAAGGAGAAACTCTCTATTAATTATATCATCATCAAAATTCAAGGAGGCAACAAGCAAAAGAAGTATCTTCACAAGTAAGTATATTTATGTCTAAATCTATCAAAATGTATTTTCGCAAGGAAAGCAACAAATTGGTTGGGGCTTCAAACTATCTTGCATGGAAGAAGAGGAGAGATCTGAATCTCATTGAAAATGAGGTTATGGATCATGTCAAAGGATATATCACCAAACCAGGAAAATGAGATGCTCAAGCACATGCAAATTTTATGAAAGGGGTAATGAGGGCTCAAATTATTCTCATAGAATCCATCAAGGATCCCCTCATTACATATGTTTCTAAACTCGACACCTCAAAATAAATATATGAAAAATTGGTAGATTTATTTTATGTAAGCACTGCAGGAGAATTTATCTCACTAAGGATAGAACTCTATAGGCTAAGGATATCTAAAGAAGAATGAATAACCTCATAATTTATGAGGATATCTTAAATAAGTGATCAACTTCAAGATCTAGGAGAAGTAATGTATGACAAGGAGATGACCATTGTAGTACTAAATGCACTACCACAAGAGTGGGGCAACATTACTTCAAGTATTTATGAGAAGAAAGAAGCTACTCCATTCTTGGATCTATGGTCTCTATGAAAGATTGAAGAAACTAGGCTGAAGGATAAAACTAATGTGGGATCAAGTGAGAAATATCAAGCATATGCTGCTATGGCAAAGAGAAGAGGAAAGTCTGGGAAATTTGGTCGTCATAAAAAGAATAAGAACCTGGATGTCAAGAATATGTGCATTACAAAATAGATTTCCCTAATCTCAAGAAGGACAATAAAAAAAGAGGTAGAGAAGAAGCCCATATCACTGAAGAAGTGGAGGAAGATTAAAGGAAGAAGTCCAAGAAAGAGGAAGTAAAATATCTCTAATATGATTGAGATAGTCTTCCTCGCCTAGTTATTTTCAAGTCTCTATTGTAAAGTATAAATAGCATGATAAGCATGATAGGATTCATCATGTTAGGAGATGGAATCATAGAAGCATATGATTCAAAGCAAGATCTCATGATATCATCATAAATAAGCATGAAAGATAGCTTAAATAGAAAGTCTATGAAGTCACCTATAGAAGGATGTAGCTCTTGGTAACCTCATTAGAAGCATAAGTAGTACTTATGGGAAAAATAAATTCATCTAGTATAGATCTCATCTTACATCATTCAAAAGGAAGAAGAAAGTGTCTCGTCAGGAATTCTAACTTGTATGGGATTCATGGGATGATGGTATGATGTCAAAATAGGTAAAGAATATCAAGGTATTGAAGTTATTTCAATCAATAAAGCTACTGAAGGAAGTTTGGATGACATAAAGGAAAATGAGTTATGTATGCTTGTATTTGGTATTGTAGAGTCATTTCATATGGTTGTAAGCACCATGGATAAATTCTCTATCTCAAGAGAATTATCAAAAGGGAATGGATATCCTCTTTTGAAAGGATGCAGGAAGACATGGGTCACACATTGTCTAGATGGAATCAACATAATATGTCCTCATATGGAATATGAGGTGGTTGAAAAAATTGAAGGAACTATGACTGGAAGTTCCTAGAAGGAAATGTGTGTAGGAAGAGATCATCAAATATGCAACTATGGAAAAGGCAATAAACATCTTAGGACTGAGAAATTTGACTAGGATATCTCCAAGAAATATATGAATACTTTGATGAGGTCTGAAAAGGAAAGAAACCCTTGATAGTATATGTATTTTGGAGATGTTTCAATGTGTATGTAGGATGTTGATGCAAACTAGAAGATGTCATGACGAAAGACCATCACAAAGGTAATTTTAATTTAATGTTCGTTCCTTATTTTTGAATGATATCTAGATGAGATTATGCAGGGCTATCAAGGGAAGAGTTATGGATATCTTCCAACACTGATGTCCATGTAGTAGGATGAAAGATCCTTAAGGAAACACGGCATGAAGAAGGCAAAATCGCATGAAGGAAGGCTAGATATGAGCTGATGGATCACTTTCCGATGAAAGGAATAATGACATGACTAACTCATGTATGAAATTGATGGATGGTTTATGCACTATGAAGAAGTCCCAAAAACGTGAAGACTCCTAAATAAATAAAATGCTTTCATGACATCGTAAGGAGTAGTTATTCAAACAATTGGTTGTCCCATAATATCCACCTAAAGAGCTATTGTAGGTCCCTAATTAAGAGGGAGCCTAGAAACAAGTTTCTAACTTGGTAGAAACTTGGAATCAAATTCCTAAGCTAAGAGGGAGCTTAGGTAAATTCATTCCATAGGAATGGGTACATTCCTTTAGTGGAATGGGTATGTCCTCCCTAATTGAGAGGAAGATATAGACACATCATTCTTGTCTTCACTTTGGAAGACAGAATGGAGGATTGGGTAAACATCTAGCATCTGATATTATTTAAGGATGATTTAGGGATAAGAGTAGTCGTCGAGGATCTATATTCTTTGAGGAATGGGAATCCAAGATAAGAATAGTCCTAGTGGAACACACCCTGAGAACTCGAGTGGTGTATGTTCCGAGAGAGACAATGATGAGGGTGTTTATACATAATTGGTCTCGCCAGCATTGTGCTCAGATCTTATGGAGAGATAGATTTGTTAGTCAAGGCCTTGTTATGTGCCAATGTTGGTTTATATGACGCTACACAAATGGCTTACCAATCTGACTCTTCTTATGAGAATTCTTCAGATTGAAAATATCCAAGTACCTTGTATGGAGTATGAATACCTACCTACTTAAGAGGGAGTGTTGAAAAGTGTAACTAGGTTTGATATTCATAGTGACATGTGTAATTGTGATTTTATGTAATTTATGTAATGAAGAAAATAACATTATTTTTGTAATGATTGATTCATGGGTTTCATGGTCAAGGAATTTTATTTTATGGTTAAGACTCCCATTGTAAGTCTTTAGGTTGGTCATCAAGTCATAAAATCTAGTGGAGTCAATGTCAATGATTGAAGACCCATCTGGGTATGTTACACATTGTAAAAATAAAATGTATTTGTGTCACAAACCCTCCAAGACCTAGTCACAATCATTCCTTGAAGTCGGCCTAAAGGATGATTATATAAAATACATCTCAGCCTAAACATCTATTCAATTCGACTTATTTTGGATGCAATTACCACTATAAATAGGCAGGTCAACCTTCACTTGGAGACAATAATTTTGGTCAAGGTCTGAAGTAAGAATATAGTGTGAGAATCATTCAAGAAGAGCCTCCATCCAAGCGAAAAAGAAGGACTAGAAGCCATGGTAATTTTGGACTTTATTTTAGGGTTATTTTCTGTCACACATGCTAAGAGGAGAGGCATCATCTGCTGCAGGAGAAGCCAAGAATATTTCAATTCATCTAAGGTAATCGAATTAGGAAGAAGACAAGTCTAGAAGGAAGATGAGTTGAAGTAGAAGAAGCCTCCAAGTATAGCGAAGGAAGGAAGGCATCTCCAAGATCATTCTCTCTCCTCACACGTGTGAAATTACAGAAGTGCAGACTACAAGTCTATGGTAAAGGGACCGAAAATTTTAGATAGACAAGAAGTGTGGTGCATGAAAATAGTTTTACTTGCATTGATCTAAACAAGGAAGAGAAGCAAAAAAGAAGGAACTTGTGACTTGGTCGTGGAGAGGTTTTTATGTCACTGGTCTAATTCATGGTCTTGGTATTCGTCAATTGAAGTCTCTATAAGAAGAAGAATTCATTTGGGTTTTCCTCTCAAGTTGGAGAGGTTTTGGCCTTGTATGATCGCCTATATTATGTGTCTCTTTTCTCTTTATTGTTTATGCTTTGGTAGTTTTTTTATGAAGAAGAACACTGTAATAATCTAAGTAAAGAGAAAATCCTAATCTGAAGAAGTAAAAATTATTCACAAGCAGTTATCATCATAGAGAAATCTCCTAATCCTAATGCCCTAGATTTCTCAACATTTCTGACTTTACTAGCTTTGAGTTTTTGTTATAAATAAATATTCATAACTAGATATTATTAAAATAAATATATTAAATCATAAATATTATCATTTAATAATTTAATTAATTAAATTCCATTATTTATGAAAGGGCATTATTTTCCAAAAGACATGACTTTAAAAAACAAAAACATTTTGGTTTGTCAATGCCTATTAAGGTGAACTACCCCACTCATTGTAAACCATCAATCATTCATTCAACAATTAATAAATATATATATGCAATTTCTGTTATGAAACCAACTCAAGAAAAGATAGAAAAGATAGATCAACGCCTTAGAATTCAGCCTCTTCGAGGGGGCAACCTCCTTTACATTACATAAATGAACAATTCTTGGATGATACAAATGACAAAACCTCCTTCCTATATATAGGAGTCTAAGGAGTCACAATATAATCCAGCCGACCTAACAATAATAATATAAAGCCACAAAAATAACAATAGAGGGATTCTATGGGGCACAGAAATAACAATATGGGGGTAATAGGGGCACAACAATATAAATAAGGGGTATAACTACAATAGTAATGGGGTAATCACTAGTATTATAGGGACCCAACATGCCCCTCTCCTTCAAAAAAGTGTTGTCCTCAACGCTTAAGTAGTTCTAGATACTTCTGCATAAAATTCTCATCCTCCCATGTGGAATCTTCAGCGGATAAGTTCTTCCACTTGATAAGATACTCTGAAATTGATCGATTTCGTAGCTGTCGAGTTCTTGTTTCTGTGACTGCTTCCGGTTCCAATATAATTTTTCCTTCCTCGTCAATTTCTGGCAATATTGTTTGAATTGGGAGCTTGTCACCTATAACCTTCTTTAAACATGAAACATGGAAAACTGGGTGCAATCGAGAAGCTGCAGGAAGCTCCAATTTGTATGCCATAGTACCAATCTTTTGCAACACCTTGTATGGACCATAATACTTTGGTGATAATTTATTATCCTTCTTAGCTTGCTTTAGGGACATTTGCTTATATGGTTGTAGCCGTAGGAATACCCAATCACCTACATCAAAACTTCTTTCACTGCGATGTTGATCTGCCTGTTGTTTCATTCTATTTTGTGCCAACACGAGGTTATCCTTTAAGAGTTGGAGGACTTGTTGTTGATGTTCGATGTGATGTTCCACTGCCTGAACCTTAGAATTTTCTCTTAAATATGATGTGATGGATGGTGGTTGATACCCATAAAGTGCCATAAATGGGGTCATTTTTGTTGCTGTATGGAAGGAAGTGTTATACCACCATTCAGCCAGAGGCAACCATTTGACCCATTGTGTCTGTTTATCAGATACAAAGCAACGAAGATATCCTTCCAAACATTTGTTTACTATCTCAGTTTGCCCATCAGATTGAGGATGATAAGATGAGCTATGAGCTAACTGAGTACCAAGACAAGAAAATAATTCTGTCCAAAAATTTCCAGTGAAAATGGGATCTCTGTCACTTACAATAATCTTTGGGTTTCCATGTAGCTTTTGAACTGTTTCCATAAATGCAGTAGAAACTGTACTGGCTTTAAATGGATGTGATAATGCACAAAAGTGTGCATACTTGGTAAGTCTGTCAACTACCACCATGATGACACTCTTTCCCTCAGACTTGGGTAAACCTGTGATAAAATCCATTGAAACCTCCTCCCAACGTTGGCTTGGAATGGATAAAGGTTGTAATAGACCCGGTGTCTTAATTGTTTCAACTTTATTTTGCTGGCAAACCAAACATTCCACCACAAACTTTTGAATATCTGATTTAAGGCCATCCCAAAAAAATTCCTTCTTAACCCTGTGGTAAGTTTTTAAAAATCCTGAGTGCCCTCCTAAGGGAGAAGTGTGCAATTCCATAAGAATCTTTTGTTTTAGCTGGGAATTCTTACAGAGGTATAAGCGATCTTTGTACCATAACGAATCATTTTGCCAGCTAAATGTATCAGAAGTACTGGAATCTTGTTGTAGCTTTCGAATAAGTGCCCACACTTCTTCATCGTTCTTCCATTCCTCCCTTGCTTCGTTTATCCAATCTGGTTGGATAATAGAAATGGCACACAACAATGCTTCCACATCCTCATCCTTTCTTGAGAGTGCATCTGCCACCACATTTTGCTTCCCTTTTTTGTAGATGATTTCAAAGTCATAACCCAACATCTTTGTGACCCACTTTTGTTGCTCTTCAGAGGATAATCTTTGTTCTAAAAAGTATTTAAGGCTATCATGATCCGTTTTTACCTTGAAGTGTCTTCCCATTAGGTAGGGTCGCCATTTCTTAAGTGCATGGAGTATTGCCAACATTTCCTTCTCATAAATAGCTTTGCTTAAAAACTTTCCCTTGATTGGACGACTTTCAAAAGCAATGGGTCTTTCATCTTGCATTAGAACAGCACCAATTCCATTTCCTGAAGCATCACATTCCACAATAAAGGTTTTTGTGAAGTCCAGCGTAGCTAAGACCGGTGCTTGGCACATTGCCTCTTTAAGATGTTCAAAGGCCTTTGTTGCTTCCGGAGTCCATGAAAATGAATCTTTCTTCAATAATGTTGTTAGAGGTGCTGCTATTCTCCCATAATTCTTAACAAACTTGCGATAATACCCTGTCAACCCAAGAAATCCTCGCAGATGCTTTATGGATGTGGGGATTTTCCATTCCTTAATGGCTTTAATTTTGCTAGGGTCTACCTTAACTCCTTCATGAGATACAATATGACCCAAATATTCCACCTCCTGGACTCCAAAGAAACATTTGGATCTTTTTGCATATAATTGTTTCTCCTCCAATAGTTGTAGCACCCTGTCAACATGTTCAACATGATCCTTCCAAGACTTGCTGTAGATTAGTATATCATCAAAAAATACTAACACAAATTTTCTAAGGAATGGTTTGAAAATTGAATTCATCAAACCTTGAAATGTTGAAGGTGCATTGGTAAGGCCAAAAGGCATGACCAAAAATTCATAATGACCCTCATGAGTTCTAAATGCTGTTTTCGGAATGTCTTCAATCTTCATTCTAATTTGATGATATCCCGAACGAAGATCCAACTTGGTGAAGTAAATTGATCCATGCAATTCATCCAGTAATTCATCAATAACAGGAATGGGGAACTTATCTTTAATAGTGAGCTTGTTGAGCTCCCTATAATCCGGACACATGCGCCATGATCCATCCTTCTTGTGCACCAATACTACTGGAGCTGAGAAAGAACTTTGACTTGGTTGAATTATACCAGCCTCTAGCATTTCTGCAACCATACGTTCAATTTCACTTTTTTGGGCATAGGGATATCTGTACGGCCTGATGTTTGGAGGAACACTTCCTGGAATCAGATGAATAGCATGATCATGATCACGCATAGGTGGGAGACCTTTGGGAGTCTCAAATACCTTGGAATGATTGTCCAGGACTTTTTGGAGATCTGGAGAAATAGATGATTCCAATGTGGAAACATCTAGCGAACATAATTGTGCAATTACACCTCTTTGCTCCTTTTTAAGAAGCTTTGTCATGCCATTAGAGCTGATTATCTTTCCTGGTTTCCCTGCAATACCCCTTAATTCAACTTCCTTTCCTTCCGTAGAAAATTTGATGAAAAGTTCTTGAAAATTAAAAGCTATTGTACCCAAGGATTGTAGCCATTGGACTCCTAGTACAACATCAGCACCTCCCATTGGAATGGAAAGCATTGGGCTAGTCAATACATATTCTCCCATGGATAGCTTGATATTATGGCACTTTCCAGAGCAATTTATTGTTCCTCCATTTGCAATCATCACTTGACACTCTGGTGCTGGATATAGGAAGCAATTCAATTCTTTTGCTACCCTACAATGAATAAAATTGTGGGTGCTTCCTGAATCAATCAACACTATTACCTTTTTCTTCTTGATTTGTCCTTCTATCTTGATGGTTTGAGGAGTGGTAATTCCCGCCAATGCATTACAAGATATGGTCGGATTTATTTGTTCTTCATCTAGGCTTTGTTCCTGGAGTATATCTTCTTCTTTTGACCTTTCTTGCTCCTTTTCTTCTTCCTCTTCACAATCTATGTAGAATAATTTCTTCTCAGCACACTTATGACCTTTAGTGTATTTGCTATCACAACTGTAACAAAGCCCTTTTGCTCTTTTTTCTTCCAATTGTTGTGGTGTCAACCTTATAGGTTGTGGAAGACTAGGGGCAACAACACTTCCGTCTTTATAGTTGTGAGTGGTATGCTTCCTGGTTGCCATAATTTTTCTTTCCATTTTTCTTGCTAACCTGAATGCCTTCTCTAATGAATCAGGTTCCCAAAGGCGAACATCATGTTGGATATTATCCTTTAAAGACCCTATGAACACATCAATCCTATGCTCCTCTGGAATATCTTTTACCCTTATGTTCAATTTTTGGAACTCCTCAATGTGCTCCATTACTGAACCCTTTTGTTTGAGACTTATCAATTGGCTAAAAAAAGTGTTGCTTTTTGTATCTTCATAATGTGCTATCAATTCTTCCGTAAAAATTGCCCAAGTGATAAATTGTTTACGAGAGCAAA
This sequence comes from Pinus tabuliformis, assembly GCA_031772625.1. Classification (NCBI taxonomy): domain Eukaryota; kingdom Viridiplantae; phylum Streptophyta; class Pinopsida; order Pinales; family Pinaceae; genus Pinus; species Pinus tabuliformis. Next base: position 181,647,492 of record CM062819.1, read on the forward strand.
GCCATTGATACCATACAAACTGATTTGGTTCCAAATATACAGTTGCCATACGTACCTTTTGTGCGTTTTACACATTATTGAGATCGAAGAATTGCTCCATCTGTAATATCCATGTGGCGGGATCCTTGCCATCAAACTTCCTCATATCGATTTTTGGAATATGGTGATTCTTCGATCCAACATTAGCATCTATGGAATCATGATTAACATTTATTTTGTTCTCATCATGAGTTTCCTTAACTACCTTTTCACCATTAGTGACCCTTTCTTGTAGCAACTTCTTCAATTCTTCCATGTCTGTCTTCAAATCTATCTTCAAATCTGCCATCGAATCCTCCATCTTAGCTTCCATGCCCTTTATCTTAGATTCCACGCCATTTATCTTAGATTCCACGCCACTTATCTTAGCTTCTGTTAGCTTTTGTGAGCGTGACATTTGTTGCACTTGTTCTTGTAATTTTGATATATCATGTAGCATTTCTTCCTCTTCTTCATGAGTCATGCTAGAGCTTTCAGGTTCCTTACTAGGTGTTTGCATTTTCTTTCCTCGGGGCATCAGTTACCGATAATAAAGTTTTACTATACCCTTTGAATTTCGTTAAACCAAGCTTACACAAAAATTTTAAAAAAAAACTACACACCTTTTTTCGCTTTATAGAAGCCTGATATTGAATCTGATGTATCTCTATAATTTTGGATCATCCAGTTCTGAAATTGCTACCTGTTATAGCCTTCTGCGTCCTCTTTCCAATGCCACAAGTCTAAGCCAAATTGGATTCTCCAAGGAAGAGTTATGTGAAATCTCCCACAGTGACTTGCTTTTAGACTGGTTCAGTAGAGCGAACTTGTACGACGTGCCACAAGTCACTGTTTCAACCTTTGAATCTGAAACACACACACAAGAAACTATAGTCCGTCTGCTTTCTGTACCATCTTATGAAATTTCAATCCGATCCCCAGAGAGAAAGTTATGACGATTTTCCCCAGGTCACCTGTTTTGAATGTAATTCAGGAGTCTGTAAAAAGACCAACTTCCTCAGATCATATCTCCGCAAATATCGCGCGAAAAGCTCTGAAATTTGGACCCAAGGTTCAGTGCGATTTCTTCTCAAATGGGTTTTTTTTTGCGACTTCTGAAACGTCACAGAAAAAAAGTTATAGCGAAAATGCCACGATGATCTGTTTGGAGCAGCAAAACCCTAGAATCTAAAGCTCTGATACCAAATGTTATGAAACCAACTCAAGAAAAGATAGAAAAGATAGATCAACGCCTTAGAATTCAGCCTCTTCGAGGGGAAACCTCCTTTACATTACATAAATGAACAATTCTTGGATGATACAAATGACAAAACCTCCTTCCTATATATAGGAGTCTAAGGAGTCACAATATAGTCCAGCCGACCTAACAATAATAATATAAAGCCACAAAAATAACAATAGAGGGATTCTATGGGGCACAGAAATAACAATATGGGGGTAATAGGGGCACAACAATATAAATAAGGGGTATAACTACAATAGTAATGGGGTAATCACTAGTATTATAGGTACCCAACAATTTCAGTGTGAAATTTGAGTCAATTTCGCATACAGTTCTGGAGTATTTCTCTGACAATGGTATCAGAGCGGTCATCCTTTCACCTATGCTTCACCAATCATGTCACTTTTTCGTTGTGTGCTTCACCGGTCGCCCATCACTCATCTCACATGTGCTTGACCAGTCGCCTTTCACCTATGCCATCGACCCTTGTCACCAAGTACGATTGGTCATGTTGTGCATCTCGACAACACAATGGAAACTCGTCCCCCCAACCAATTGATCTGTCGTAGTAACACTTGTCTTTCCCCTCGTCCAGATCTCCGCTGGAAAACGGTGAAATCCCTCTCCACCATCATTTACCTGTCTCTGCACACCCATCACTCGGCCACATTCACCCTACGTTGACTTTCACGTCGTCTTTTTTTCATTTGGTTATACCGCATTAACTTGGGTATTAAGTTATAACTTTAATAACTATATACTATGGTTATAAAAATTATTTTGTTATAAATTAAAATTATTAATTAAAAAATTGGTTCCACCAAGAAGAAAAGGAACAAAATGGGAAGTAGTAATGACAATCTGAATTCATGAAAATTTTAGGAGGAACTTGATAGAATGTGCCAATGCCTTCATAATGTTGAAAAAAAATAGGAAGAACTCAGAAAAGGCCAAGAAGGGATAATTATTACTCAAGATAAAATGGAAACCGATATCAATAGAATAGAGAATGTTGAGAAAATGTTGAGCTAGTTGATGGGAGTCAATCCATATTTTAATCCCTTAATCACACAAGAGTCACAAAGTCCCAAGACTCCAGAAGGTGAATTTTCTCCAAGTCATGAATTTCTTTCGATATCCAAAATCCCACAAATACCGCATATACAGTTTCGAAGAAGTCAGTACTATACAATGTTTCCTTTTTTTTTCCTCGGAAAAAGTGTAACTTTCATTAAAAAAAATAAGAAAATTACATGTTGTATGATACTGCAGATATGAACTGTTGTCAAAAAAAAGGGAGTACTATTTAGAGCTATTATAAACTTTACAAAAACTATTATGATGCTTACTGATAATAAACTTCTGAGAAGTCCAATAAGTTTCTGAGAATATGAGTTTCGTCCAAAAATATACTGAAAACTGGTAAGTTATATACATAGAAGGAGAAAGTAAAAGAAAAGTTGTTGAATGATCTAGCGATCATTCTAATAAGAACCAATCATGTCCATAAAAGGACGATGATAGTAACTGTAGAAACCGTTGCCCCTGTATTCTTGTATCTGCCATTGACCTATGTTCAGTTGCGCTGCCTCCTTGGAGAAACGATCAGCGATCTTATTCCTTTCCCTGTATATATGTGAGCATGCAAATGAATCAAAGTGGCACTTTAGAGAAAGGATATCAGTCGGAATATCTCTAAGTGTGTGCAAGTGACAATGATTAACTTCATTTTTCCAGATAATTATGAGCTGTGAGTCTCTAAATATCTGAAGTTGTTGGCAATTTTGTTCTTTTGCAAAAAGGAGAAGGTATTTTAGACTGCTCAATTCAGCATAGTTGTTGGTGTCTCTTCCAAGGCCAACCTTGATTCTATAAGACACTATATTATCCATATGCAGCACCACCCCTCCACCACAGCCTTCAGCTTGTGATGAGCCATCAAAATAACCCCAGGCGAAGTTTATGTCTATGGATTCATGGCTAATGATCCGAGGGGGTCAGATGTCCTGGTCCTCTGGGAGCGAATTGTATAAAGCCAACAGTGAAATACTGGATGAGTTCCAATCTATTTTGGCATTCTTGAAAATGGATTTGTTCCTGTTAAGCCAGAGTCCCCAGCCCATTAGTAGTGGAAGGCATATAGTTTTCTGAGAGTTGGCTTTTATCCACCATCTTTGCCAAAGCTCTTTAATATCTCATCCCGACCAATCAATATGTAGATTTAGTGAAGTGAGGATCCTTTGCAAGAAGGCTTTCGAGACAGAACAGGTAAAGAAGAGATGAGAAGTATCTTCCTCCTGCATCCTACACAGGCAGCATCTAGAAGGCCCGTAGTTTGCACGACGCCTTAGCATTAGTTCAGTGGGAACCTTGTCTGTTAAAATGCACCAGATGAAAAGCCTAGATTTTGGAGGGGCCTTTAATTTCCAGATATGACTCCACCACCAAGAGAAATCACCCGTGTGTCTGGCTGCCATTCTATAACCATAACCTGATTTGGGGGAGTATTTGCCTTGGGGATCCAATGCCCAGATAAGGACATCTTGATTGTCATTTATACGCACATTGGCCTCCTCTAATGATCCTATGAATCTCTGCCAATCATCGACCCAAACTGCCGAAATGTTGAGCGTTCTGTGGTCCTTCCAGGTCTGGTTTTGCCACCTGTCCTGAATATCATCTACTATATGTGATAAGTGGGTGATGCCTGAGTCTTGAAGGAAATTGCAAAGAGGATGGGGGATAATATGGCCATTCCCACATCCACTCCACACGTCCAAACCAATCCTCACTTGAACTCCATTGCCAACTTTCCAAGCCAGACCATGGTTGATCAGAGAGATAAACTGAGATCATGCTTTCCAAATTATGGAGGATCCAGTCATAGGAACTGAAGGTCTACGGATCCATTCCAGAATTGAGAGTGGATATATGTACTTATGATAAGTGGTTTCCTGCCAAAGACTTCTGGAATTAATAAGTTTGCCAGCCTAGTTTTGCAGCCAAAGCCTCAACGAATAAATGCAAATTTTTTATGCCCCAACCCCCCAATTTTTTGGGTTTGTCAATGCTATCCCAACGGACCCAAGCAAAATTTCTCCCTGGAATTTGTCCGTGCCAAAGGAAGCGACAGCATAATTGTTGAATTATTTTTAAAATGCCTTTGGGAATCCAGGCCAGCGACATCCAATAAACTAGAATAGCTTGTAGGACTGACTTGAGGAGATTTAGCCTACCTGCTCTAGAAAACCATCTCTGTTTCCAAATATTGATTCTGATTTCAATCTTGGCTATAAGCCAAGTCCAATCTGCTATGCAATAACCATTTGGTTACAATCTGAAACCCAAATATTTAAGACCATCATCCAGATCTTGACGCTCATATTCAAAAAATTGGCTAGCTAATCTTGCTTCATTCAGCTAGCAGGAAACTATGATAATAGTTGATTTTGAAATATTTGGTTGCAAGCGTGTAGCTATACAAAAAATATCTAGAATGGCCTTGAAAGCATATGAGTCTTGAAAAGATCCATTTAAAAAAATCAGAACATCATCAACAAATAAAAGATGGGTTATAAGGACATATCCGAGAGCCTAACTCTAGCCAAAGAGCCTTCCTCTCTGCCTTTTTTTATCAGTCTATTGAAGCCTTCCATGATGAGGAGAAAGAGCAGCGGGGAGAGAGGACATCCTTGCCTAAGGCCTTGTTTCGCATGAAAGAAACCCGAAGCCGCTCCATTGATGAGAATACTAAAGAAGACTAAAGTAAGATAGCCCATGATCCAATTGATGAAAGTAAAGGGGAAGCCAATGTGAGTGAGAGTTATCCTGAGGTAGGACCAACAGGTACGATCAAAGGCTTTGGAAAGATCAATTTTTAGGATGACAAACTTTTTATGGAGCTTCTTAATCGAGTGAAGAGCTTCCTGAGCAGTACTAATTGCGTCATGGATTTGGTGATGGTTGAGAAAGGCAAATTGTTCCTTGGATATCATTTGGGACAGAAAGGGTTTAATACAGAGGGCTATTGTTTTGGATATGATTTTTTAAATACTATTGCAAAGGGATATGGGTTTGTAATCTTCAAAAGAGGAAGGGTTGTCAGATTTGGGTACAAGTGTTATAGACATTTTTGGGCACTGCAACCCCAATCAAACATGTCCATAAACCAAGGACTCCTAAGTCCCTAAAAGTGTTGTTCCATCCCCTAAAAGAACAAGGTCAGCTGATTACATCATCTCCCAGAAGTTCTTCATGAAAAACTACTCAAAACTAGTCAAAGTTGGACCATCTCACCTGCTCCATGGTCAAAGTGCGTTGCATCCCACCTAAATTCACACGGGAGGTGTGATGCATACTAAAAAGCCCTTCTATGGGGTGCGATGGACGAGAGTGGACAAATGGCAGATTCAATTTGCGAGGTGGATGATCATGGAATCTTCCAGAAACTTCTCCTGTGACACTTGCCTCTCTGCATTCGCCCAGGGATGAGTAAGAGATCATCAATCTCCAAGTGGAATCAAGAACTATCAGAGAGAGGACACTAATCAAATCTCAGAAGCTGACTCACCTCCTTGCAATCATCTATATATGGATCCCTCATCGCAGAGATCCAGAGGCAGGAATTTTGTATCTTGTAAGGAAGTGTTGTTGGTTTCTTGGTGTAACATCATAGTGTTGGGTGATCTAAGCTTTTCATGAGGTGAAGAAGGGCTTTCTTGCTGAGAGGATGACGCTGGGTCAGAACAATTGGTTGTAATCCTCTTTGCTATTCTTGATATTAATAAAGTTATTCAAGTTTTCCTCCATATTCTTGTATGGTTGATGATATATGTTTGTGTGGTCAATATATATATGGTCCTATATTGTTTATGATAGTAGATCTCTGTTCTTGGATAGTGTTATGCTGCTTTGATTCCATAGGTGCTCTTTGAAGCTGGGTAGACGAGGAAGAGAGTGGCAAAGATCTATCAGAAGGGAGAGGAATCAAGCAAGGAACCAAGCGCAAGACAGAGGCTGGTCTCCTTTTTTCCCCTCTTATCTACTTCTCATAAAGGAAAACGAAAGTAGTTTTAATTTGTTTGTTTCTGAGATAGCTACTAGTCTTAGTGGGACTAGCAGCTCTGCATAGACACTACATTTCCCGGTAACAATAAGGGCCGCGAAAGTCGAGTTGAAGGCCTCCAAAATTCTTCCAGAATTTTAGCTTTCTTCAATGGTCTGGATGAGATCATCTCCAATTAAACCTAAAAAGGAACTGAAGAATTCAACCGAACACCCATCAGGACCCGAGCTCTTATCCTTATGAAAGCACTTCAGCATAGCTTTAAGCTCTTCTCTAGTAACCTAAGAGTTAGTTCTTCAATTTCCTCTGGCTCGATGAATCTGGGCAGAGCTTCAGTAGTGAGAATGATGCTTGGAAGGGTTATTCCATTAGGGGCTTTGTAGATATTAGAGTAATGTCTAATCCCCATGTCAGCCAGTTGTTCAAAATTTCTCGCTTTCCTTCCTTTCGAGTCTTGTAATTCCCATATTGAGTTAATGGCTTTCCGACCCCTTGCATATTGTTGAAAGAACTTTGAATTTTCATCGCCTGCTTTGAGCCATATTTCTCTGCTCTTGATCCTCCAGGTTTCTTCTTTTAAGCGAAGAAGCTTTATTCTGTCAGTTTCCAGCTGAATCAGTTGCAACTTTTGTTCTGCCGAGTTCGATCCTGTGGGAGTTGATTCTTTGAAGGCTAGTAGAGCCTTTTCAATTCTTTGAATATCTTCATCTTCTTTTCTTTGTATTAATCTGGCCCAGGTTATTGTTTTTCCTTTTAGAACTGCTCTATTTTTTGCAAAGAGCTCCCCTGGGGAGGAGGTTTCATTCTGGGAGCAATGGATCCAAGTGGCCGAGACCAAGTTCCCGAAACTAAGCTCCAGCAACCAGGAGGAGTTAAATTTAAAAGGTGAAGAGGGTTTAGAAAGATTACCCTTGAGCTCCAAAAATATAGGAGAGTGATCAGAGATCCCACCACTCCCCACCCATTGACAAAAGAGAACTAAACTTGCCATAAGAGGGGCTTTGATCAAGAATCGGTCCAATCTTCTAGCAATGGAATCTACCCCCAATCTGTGATTCCTCCAAGTTGGCTTGAGTTTAACAAGGTCAATATTTAGAAATTCATGAGAATCCAACAAGTTTTCAAAAAATGCTATGAGATGATGATCACTTTGACCCCTAAAACCCCAGGATTCCACTGATCTGAGGGAGAAATTTAAATCTCCACCAATAATGATAGTATCTTGAATCATAAATTAGCCTCCATGATTCTGTTCCAGAAGAATTCTCTGTTCTGGCAAGGGCCATAGATGTTGATGATCCTAAATGGTCTACCGAGCTCCATAAACCAAATATCTACACCAAGAAAACCTTCTCCTCCCGAAAAGTTGAGGATTTTTATAGAACGAGTGTTAAACCCCAAGGTGCAGCCACCAAAGCGACCCTTCATATCCAAAAAATGAAAATCCAAGGTTGGGAGAAAACTTAAGAGAAGCTTATTTATCTAGTGACCTTCCCCCAGAGTTTCTTGAAGGAAAATAGCATCCAGCTTTTCAGACAGACAGACCCTCTTGAGAGCCAACTTTTTGTCAGGGTTGGCTAGACCCCTACAATGAAAGGAAAGACAGATCATGGGGGAGAGGAGTGAGCATTGCTCTTTGCTCTAAGAACCCAGTTGATTGGGGATTGGACCTCAGAGGCTACTTCAGCACTAGCCCTTTTAATAGCCTTAGAAATTTTTGATTGATGGCCTCTCGGAGGCTTGAGAGTAATTGAAGGAGGGGGGTCAAGTTCCAGGCCTGAGACTAAAGAGGGAGTAGCACAAAGGGATTTGAGGAAATATCGGTGAGGCCCACTTGATAGTGGGTGATCATCAAGAGGGCAGGTGGTCCTATCCACAGAGGGTTGGGGAACGGGGGAGGAAAGTGAGGGAGGTACAGTGGGAATAGGACAAACCGATGAACATAACTTATTAGCTTCAGCTTGAGATACAACACAGTTCAAAGAAGATGATAAATTTACTGAACCTTCAATAGAATGAGAAAAAAGAGGAAGAGTGGAGAAGGGAGTACCTACGAAAGTCATGTCCCAAGATCTGGATTTTTCAGGGGGTCGATCTGATGCCCTTGTGAAATGGTGAGCTACGGCCTACTGTGGAGTCAGACTAGAGGGTGGAGTACTTTCTTGGAGGTCCAATTGAGAATCGAAATCTGAATCCAGAGTTTGAGTGGAGGCTGAGACCAACACTTTGGCCGGATCTGATTCTACCCTGAAATTCTTGGACAGTCTTTGTATAAATGCCCCACTTCATGACATTTGCAGCAATGGAAGGGAATGCCTTCGTAATCTAGAATTTGCCTCTGAGTGATGTCGCCCATCTGAAGTAGGTAGCTCTCTACCAAACCTTCTCTGGTATCTAGATGCACTAGAATACGTGCCAATGCTAGGCATCCTGTGTCTTGGTAGGTTCTATTATGATCTAGATAGACACCCAAATCATCTCATATTACCATGAAGATTTCTTCCCCCCAAAATTGTAACGGGAGAGCAGACAATTGGACCCAAATTGGCCCCACTCCATGATTTTCCTTTTCTGGGTTAAACATTGGTGACCATCGCTTCAATAGCACTAGTGTCATCTCGATGTGCCAGTACTGCATGAGGACCCAGTCTACCTGGTTTGGATGAGTGAAAATCAGAGCAAACCAGCGCCTAGAAAGAAAGAGGATACCTGGGAGCTGTATGAGGAGATTCCCCTAAATTTCCATTGTCCGGTTTTTAAGGCATATCAGGGAGTAATTTCATCCTCTCACCCTTCCAACTAACATCGTGCTCTCCATGAGGGCCACTTGAGCCATAGAGATTCCTTGTCTGAAGATTAACCGCCTGTCCCTTTATCTGATTTTTGAATTGCTTGATTTTTTTGGATGTTTTGGCCGCACTTTAGCTGCTAGCTCTCCTTCCTCAAGGCCAATGTCTTCTGAATCGGAACGATTTCCTTCTGAAGCGTGGTCCAGTCTGGGAATGCCAATGAAGCAACCTGAAGGAGGGGCTTAATCGATTGGTTGGAATGTTGTATAGAAGGGGGCAGTCCCGAGGATTCCTACTTGTTCAAGAAGCAATCCTTGTGCTGTTTGACCCAAGTTACTGGGTCCTTCTCCTGAAACACTCACACCACCTTGGGTAATTGTTGCTACCGGGAGGGCCTGCGACCATATGTTCAGGTCCGACAGGGAAGGAATGGGTAGGAAGGGTAACTCCAAACCTTCTTCCAGGATTAATATTCCTTCCGTAACTATCGGGGGCAGAGTCAATTCTAGGGTCTGCAGAGAGACCGCCATATCTTCCATTTGAGTTATAACTGCCTCAACCCCTGTGACCGGTAAACTGGCTATCACCGGCATAGTAAATGTTGGAGTTGGTCGAGAGAAATTGACCCAAATATCCTCAGCAGCAAGGGAATTAGAAGTGTATTCAAGTAGTTGTTCATCCATCTGGGAGCCAATTGCCCAAGAAAACAGTGTGTCATTCCACCGCATCTTCCTGTTGGGGTTACACTTGCACGAGACAGCCATTCTTGGAAAAACGCCCTTGTGCTCTACTTCAAACCCTCTTGCAAAAAACGGATTTTGTTTTGACACAAAAAAGACAAGGGTTTATTTTAATGCTCCTACCAGACTGACCCACAGTCCCACAAGCTCTCAGCAGAAAACGTGTGACCTCATGAATCCACCCTTGGTTGCAATGTGGAAACTTTAGTTAGAGTATGAAGACAGGAGGTAAACCAAAAAACAGTGGTTTGTAAACTACCCCCTTCAAGTGTAACCAATGTCACTCAAGCCACAAACTGTGGAAAGAAAAAACCCCTACAGAGCAAGTACTCTAACCATGAGCACCCCAAGTACAAAATTTCTTGAAAGAGTACCAAAAAATTAGAAGGGAATTACCTAAGTACGATGGTAAGGACCATAAGATCTCCATTGTGTGGGTAAATAAAATGGACACCATTTTCGGAGCAAACTCACCAATAGGTGAGAAAGAGAAGATCATGACTGCATCCAACAAATTGGAAGTTAAATCATATGATTGTGTTAGGATATTCCAACACATAGGAAATAGTTAAGTATAACTTAGTCTAGTGTAGAGTTAGGTAAAGTGTGTTTCTTTACTACTTACTTTTGTAACTTACAATCTGACGGTCACGATATGTAGTGATCCGACTGTTCATTCTCTCCTCGGTATTACCGACACTTGATCTGTGGCTTAACACCCGATTGGTCCATGATCTCTATTTAAAGAGCATGGAGGGTCATTTGTAGGTTAACTGTTCATGAGAGAAGCTTATGTAAAATTTCATTCTTTTATTAATAAATTTCCTGAAGTTACCGCGTTGGCTCAGGCCATGGACTGTTTCCCTCTTTGAGGATTTTAACCACGTCAAAATACTGGTGTATTGATCTGTGATCTATTTGTGAGCAGTGTCCTTTGGTGTTCTATCTAAGGAACTTACCCTGTAAATTTCTACATGGTATCAGAGCTATTTGAGGGCCGCGTCAGTTGGTGATCCAAATCTGAAGCCGGTAGAACTGCATCCAACTGTCGTTTCCTAGATCTATTGTTTCTAACTACTTTCGGGCCGAGAGGACTGCTCTATTGTGTTAGGAGCATCTATTCCAGTGAGGAACCCCTTTCGTTTCACACGAAAAGGTTTCCGTAGCCCTAGCTACATCATTTTTAAGATCTGGAGGTATAAAGTGTTTATTTGCAGTTTACAGTTACTTTCTCTCTGTTTATTTCGGTTTCGGTCTATTTCGCTTTTTGTTTTTTTTATTACCGGATCTATACCTTTCATTTCTGCGTATGCTCTTTGCCCCGCGACTCTATGCAATCTGGGCAAATCAGAAACAGAAAGGAAGGATTTTTCTCATGCGTATGCTCTTTTCCGCCGCGCCTTAGTGTGATCTCGGAAAATCAAAAACATTGAGGAAAATATTTAGTTTCCGACTAAAGCTAACTTCGAGCCGCAAGGTTTGTTTTTTTCGTATGTCCATGTTGGGTTTTTTTTTTTTTTTTTTGTAGGGAAAAAGAGCTTTCTCAAGTAAGCATGCAGCCCAAAGCTTCAGCGACTAAAAAAAAAAAAACCCTTCCTCTTTTCCAAAAATTACTAAACTTTTAGTTTAGCTCACTTGGTCCAAAGCTACTTTATGAGAGTAGAGGTCTTGAGTTCAAGTCTTCTTTTTGTTGAGCTAATTATATTAAGTTTGGAAAGGGGGCGGATTTTTTTTTAACATTATCATTCATTTCCGCACATTCCCGCACTTCGTCGGCATCTTCATCAAATTTTCTTCAAAAAGCCATAACTTCTTCATCCGGAAGCCGTTTTCAGAGCCGTTTTTTTTTAACTAGCCTACTTTTTCGAGATCTTTCCATTGGAACACTTAGTTTCAACATCTATAGCTTCAGTTTCTGTTAAAATGGAAATTCAATGCCAAGTTATTATTGACAGCACCAACTACTTCCAATGGTGGTCCTACATTGTGAATTTACTTAGAAGTAAAGGTCTCTACAGAATAGCCTCAGGCCAAGAAAGAAAACCGAAAGATGAAGATAAGGCAGCTAAATGGGAAAATAGGCAAGATCAAGCACGAGGGTTGATAGGGATGTCTATTTCTCCAGATCTTAGATTCCATATTGCAGAACTTGATACTCCTGATGAAGCAATGAAACAGATTACTAAAGTTTTTGGAATTAAAAATGAACTTAAAGCCCATCGACTCGAAAATGAGTTGCTTACATTGGACCCCAATAATTTTTCTTGCACTGAAGATTTTTTGTCCAAGTTCAAGACCCTTAGACTTCTCTTGGAAGGTGTTAAGGTTAAGAAAGAAGATAGTAACCTTATCTATTCCATTCTTACTAAGTTGGGACCAGCCTATTCTGTGTTTGTTTTCACCTTCCATTCTACAAGAGAAGCCTTCATTTCTCAAGGACAAGCCTACAAGTCCCCTTCCTTTGATTCCTTTTGTGATTATTTAATAAGAGAACAATAAAAACTCTTACACCTTGGTCTTCTTAATCTTGGAAACTCTTCTAAGAAACCCAATAGCAACCAAATTCAAAGAATCCTAAGAAGTTGTATCCTAAAAGGAATGGTCCTAAACCAAACAAGGGTCCTAAGCAATTTCAGCCTCAAAATGAAAAATCATTTCAAAAAAATGATAAGACAAATAAAAACAAAGGAAGAAGACTTATAGACATTGCAAATTTTGTAATCGAGATGGCCACTTAGAATCCTAATTCTTTAAGAAGATGGAAGCCTTGGAAGCAGCAATGAAGCATAACATCCATTTGGAGCACTCTTCAACTTCAACTTCATCTTCAGGAATAGCACTTTCTGCATGTGGTTGTCAAGCATCTCGGTCTGGCTATGCACTAAATGTATCTTCTTCTTCTCATTCTCATGAGTGGCTCATTGATACTGGAGCTTCTTATCACATGGCCAAAAACAAAGCCATGTTTTCTTCTTTAAATGATTGTAACACCAAAAATATATATGTTGGTGATGATAGATTTCTTAGTGTTGTAGGGACTGGAACTGTTCATATAGACAATGGTCAATTTAATGATGTATTATGTGTTCCAACCTTATCCTGCAACCTTCTATCTATATATCAGATAACTCATTCAAGTGAAGGTAAAATCGTTGAATTTTCACCTCACGATGTTGTAATTAAGGACCTAAGAGATCCTAGACAGATTTTAGCTACTGGCATTGCTGATGATTCTACAAGGTTGTATAAGTTTCACAACTTTGGGTCATCAAATCTTCCCTCGGTATTTGTTGCTCATAATGATGAAGTGAGCAAACTTTGGCATGAGCGATTTGGTCACTTAAACTATCGCTCCCTTCAGAATCTATGTAAAGAAAATATGGTGACAGGTCTTCCAATGGTATCTTGCAGAGATGGTGTTTGTTCCGGATGTGTAACCGGAAAACATCATCGGGATAGTTTTGAAAAACGTGCCTCTTGGCACGCCTCAGCCCCTTTACAGCTTGTGCATAGTGATTTATGTGGTCCACTCCCAGTTGTTTCATTCTTTGGCTACAAGTATTTCTTAACTTTCATTGATGATTTCTCCAGACGCACTTGGGTATACTTCTTAAAACTCAAGAGTGAAGTATTTAACATGTTCTTGGCCTTTAAGGCATTTTTTGAAAAACAATCTAGACATCAAATTCTTAAGCTAATATTTGATAATGGCGGAGAATATGTTAACAACAAATTCATCAACTTTTGCACTGAGAATGGAATTCAAATGCAACATATTGTTCCATATACTCCACAACAAAATGGTGTAGCTGAAAGGAAGAATCGCACCTTAAAGGAAATGGCTAATTGTATGCTTCAATCTAAAGGACTTGGTCTTAATTTTTGGGCAGAAGCAATTAACTGTGCAAATTACATAATAAATTGCACTCCTACTAAGGTCTTAAAGAATATCACTCCAAAAGAAGCATGGAGCTAAATTAAACCAGATGTAAGTCACTTTCGTGTTTTTGGAAGTGAAGCATGGGCCCATATTCCAGATGAGAAACATAAAGCTTTAGAACCTAAAAGTGAAAAATGTATTTTTGTTGGATATTCTGAAGATGTCAAAGGATATAGACTTATTCCACTTAAGTCCAAAAATTTTATCATTAGAAGAGATGTAAAGTTTGCTGAAAATATATCAGCCTACGAGCCTAGTTCGGCGGATGTGCCACCTCTCCCTATCTCTTCTACTTTTGAAAATATTTCCTCTTCAGATGATGAAAGAGAGGATGACAATCCTCCCCCACCTTCTCAAGATCCTCCTTCAGCTCCTCAGCTTCCAAAATAGGTTTGTGCTACTCGGGATGCAGCAGGTGATCTTGCTGGTGATCCTACAGATCAGCGACATACACGTTCTCAGTTTGATAGAGCCTCTTCTTTACTGGCACAAGCTTCAGTGAATTATGATCCTGACACCTTTGCAGAAGCTTTAGGCCATCCAGAATGGGAAGCAGCTATGAATGAAGAATATCATTCATTATTGGCAAATGATACATGGGATCTTGTTCCTCTACCAAAGGGACGAAAAGTTGTTAGATGCAAATGGGTTTACAAAACCAAGTATGGACCAGATGGGAAAGTTGATAAACATAAAGCATGTCTTGTTGCTAAGGGTTTTTCACAAGTTGAAGGCATTGACTACACTAAAACCTTCTCCCCTGTTGCCAAAATGAACTCTATCCGCCTTGTTCTTTCCCTTGCTGCCTCTTTCAAATGGGAAGTCCATCAAATGGATGTTAAATCTGCCTTCTTGCATGGGGACTTGCATGAAGAAATCTATATGGAACAACCTATTGGCTTTATACAAACAGACTCCAGCCTTGTATGATGGCTTAAGAAATCCCTTTATGGTCTCAAGCAAGCTCCTCGAGCTTGGTATGCCAAAATGGATAACTTTCTTTTAGAAAATGGCTTTTCTAGGTGTCATTCTGACAATACTGTCTACACCAAGAATGTGGGCAAGTCTCTTATCATTCTTGTTCTTTATGTTGATGATCTTATCCTGACTGGTAGTGATCCCAACCTTATAAACCATGTGAAGTCTAGCCTTAAAAGGAAGTTTGAAATGACAGACTTAGGACACTTACATTATTTTCTTGGTCTTCAAGTCTTGCAATCCCAGGAAGGTATTTCCCTTTCCCAGTCCAAATATGCCTGTGATATTCTACGCCATTTTCACATGGAAGACTGTAAGCCAACCCCTTCTCCCTTTCAGTCTGGAGTCAAACTTTCAGTCACTTGTACTTCTCTTGAAGTTGATGCTACCTTATATTGTCAACTTGTAGGAAAACTTTTGTATCTAACCCATAATCGTCCTGACCTTTCCTTTGTTGTTGGCCTTGTTGCTCGGTTTATGCAAAACCCACATGAAAGTCATTGGAAAGTAGCTAAAAGAATACTTCGTTATGTTCGAGGTACAGTTCAGTTTGGGATTCATTACAGTGCCGAAGCAGCTCCTCTATTGGTTGGTTTCATTGATTCCGATTGGGCTGGTGACCCTGATGATCGGAAGTCTACTGCATGTTATGTGTTCACTCTTGGTTCAAGACCTATTACATGGGCTTGCAAGAAACAAGGTGTCATTTCTCTTTCTTTAGCAAAAACAGAGTATCGTGGTGCCATAGAAGCTAGTAAGGAAGCCTTGTGGCTTCATCAGATCCTGTCAGAGTTTGGCTTTCAGCAGCAACATCTGACTACACTTTGGTGTGATAATCAAAGTGCCATTCAACTATGCAAAGATCCAATCCAACATCAGCATAGCAAACACATTGAACTGCACATGCACTTTATCAAAAATCTCATTCATGACCATGTTCTTGAAGTGCAATATTATTCAACAGATGATCAAGTTGCAGACATCTTTACAAAGTCTCTCACAGAGGCGAAGTTTACTAAACTTCAATTTATGGTTGGAGTTCAGGAAGTTGTCACTAAGGGGGGATATGCTCTAGTGCCTCCTTCCTTCTCTTATTGTGTCATATTTGTAAATCCTTCAATCTTATCCCAAGTTGTTCTTAAGGGGCGATGTTAGGATATTCCGACACATAGGAAATAGTTAAGTATAACTTGGTCTAGTGTAGAGTTAGGTAAAGTGTGTTTATTTACTATGTACTTTTGTAACTTACAATCTGATGGTCACGATATGTAGTGATCCAACGGTTCATTCTCTCCTCGGTATTACCGACACTTGATCTATGGCTTAACACCCGATTGGTCCATGATCTCTATTTAAAGAGCATGGAGGGTCATTTGTAGGTTAACTGTTCATGAGAGAAGCTTATGTAAAATTTCATTCTTTTATTAATAAATTTCCTGAAGTGGCCGCATTGGCTCAGGTCGTGGACTGTTTCCCTCTTTGAGGGCTTTAACCACGTCAAAATACTGGTGTATTGATTTATGATCTGTTTGTGAGCGGTGTCCTTTGGTGTTCTGTCTAAGGAACTTACCCTGTAAATTCCTACAGATTGGTTCCTATGGTGATCCAACAAATCTGAGACTCGTTTGTTTGTTTGTAATAATTTTGTGGATGCCCTTCTAAAAAGGTTCCATGAAGAAGAAGAAGAAGACGTCTACAAAAAATTCATTCATCTCAAAAAAAAGGGTCTATAAGAGAATACACCCATGAATGGGAAGTATTAGCTGTAAAACAAAGGGGATTCTCTTACGAAGAGCTTCTAAAAATGTATAGATGTGGGCTTAAAGAGTATATTTGAGCTAAATTAAAACTACATAAACCCCAAAACAAATGAAGAAGCTAGACATGCAGCAATAATTATTGAATGAAAGTATAAGTTCCATAGAACACCATATACCAGAAATGAAAAATTGAGCAACTAATCAAAAGGAAATTCAAGTAAGTCTTATTTAGAAAATAATGGTAAAGAACATTCCACTCCCATTTCACGAAGGAGGAAAACAACAATCAAATTTCGAAAAGAAAAGAGATGGTAAATGTTGGACATGCGGAGATAAATATTCTCTGGGACACATATGCACTACACAAAAACTTTACAACTGCGAAGAAGAATAAGAAGAGGAATATTCAAATAGTAATTCCAATGAAGAAACAAATGAAGAAAATGAGACTCCTAATCCAGATCCAGAATAAGAAAATATGCCAAGAATTTCTCTGGCAGCTATCACGGGAATATGTCAACCACAAACATTAAAGCTTAAAGGACATATTAAGAAGACAAATGTTATATTGTTAATAGATTCATGAAGTAGACACAATTTTATAGATATCCATGTCACAAAAAGGCTAAACATTTTTTCCTCTCCCATAGCAAATTTAAAAGTTATGGTGGCAGATGGTAAAAGAATAGATGGAGTAGGGAAGTGTCATAAAGTCAAAATGAAACTAAACATATACAAAATGGATTCCAGCTTTTATACAGTTCCCTTAGGAGGTGTATATGTCGTCTTAGGAGTACAATGGTTACAAATACTAAGGACGTACTCTAAAAATCACCAAAAACAATTCATTAAGTTCAAAATGGATGGAAGAAAGTACAAGTTGTTTGGATTCCAAGCCCCTCCTACCCAAATCATTTATGCTCAGCAAATGAAGAAGCTTATTTGCAAGGGAGCATCGATATTCATTCATAATGCCAATAGTTAGAATTGTTATCTATGGAAGGGACACACCAAAAATCATAAGTTACATCCCTAATCCAGAAATATGACAAGGTATTTTAGGAATTGCCAATGAAATTACCTCCCGACAGAAAAAAATCGAACACATCATTGAATTTAAACCAGATTCAGCACCAGTGAATGTCAATCCATATCGTTGTCCCCGCCATCATAAAAAAGAGATAGAAAGGCTAATACAATATTTGCTAAAATGTGGAGTCGTTACGAAAAGCAGAAGTCCATATGTTGCACCAGTAGTGTTAGTTAGGAAGAAAGATAGATCCTTACAGTTGTATATAGATTATTGAGGATTAAACAAGATTACTATTAAACACAAATTTCCCATTCCATTTATTAATGAAATGCTAGACGAACTCCATGGCACAAAATATTTTTAAAAATTAGATTTGATTTCAGGCTATTATCAAATTCGAGTAAGATTAGAAGGCGTCGAGAAGAGTGCATTCAGAACTCATGAAGGGCACTAAGAGTTTAAGGTAATGCATTTTGGTTTAACAAATACACTATCCACTTTCCAGTCAACCATGAACTAACTCTTCCACCCATACTTGTAAAAATACGTATTAGTTTTCATTGATGATATCCTCATCTACAGCAAAACGTGGAAGGAGCATCTCAAGCATCTAGAAGAAGTACTTTCTGTATTGGAGAAGAATCAATTCTATGAAAAAGTACCTTTATGGAGAAGGAAATTGAATACCTGGGATACATTATACCCAAAGAAGGGGTCAAAGTGCATCCCAACAAAATTAAAGCAATCAAAGAGTGGACCAAACTAAATAATATATCCAAACTTACGGGATTTCTTGGATTAACCGGATACTATAGAAGATTCATAAAGAGTTATGCACATAAACTTCTGCCTTAACAAATTTACTAAAGAAAAATTCCCTTCAATGTGACAATAAGGCAGATAAATGCTTCAAATCCTTAAAAGAGATAATTTCATCCATGTCAGTGTTGGCAACCCCTAATTTCTTCAAACATTTTGTGATAGAATGTGATTCTTCATGGTTTGGGATTGGTGCAGTGCTAATGCAAGACGGTCACCCCATAGCTTATGAAAGTTGAAAACTTAATAAAAGGGAAAGCTTGAAGTCTACCTACCACAAAGAGATGTTGGCCATTATTCATGCACTAAGAAATTTGCATCAATACTTATTAGGTAGCAAGTTTTCAATCTGCACCGATCATAATAGTCTTCAGTTCATGTTACAACAAAAAACATTATCTACATAACAACATAAGTGGATAAAGAAACTTGCAGCATTTGACATGGAAATCTCGCACAAAAGGGGGAAGGACAATGTGGTTTTTTACGCTCTTTCACGTAAAGATGAAGAAGTAGTTCCTGATTGGTTGGACGAGATCCGATTTGAATATGCCAAGGAACCAGACTCTTTCTCGATGATCGAAAACATTAGTCAACACCCTAATTTTGAATGGAATAATGATATACTATGGTATAAGGGTAGAATTTACTTAAGTCAGTGATCAAAGTTTAAATTAAAAGTCCTAAGGGCAGCACACAATTCCCTTGTATCTGGGCACGTTGAGTTCTTTAGAACATACTACAATGCACGTCAGTCATTCTACTAGAAGAAAATGAGTAAAGAGATTCAAATATATGTCGCCGAATGTGAAAGAATCAAAAGAAAAAATGTCTCAAATCTTGGATTATTACACCCATTACATGTTCCAAATCGAAAATGGGAAGAAATTTCAATGGATTTCATCGACAGTTTACCCATGTCTGATGGTAAAGATAAGATAATTGTTGTAGTAGACAGACTCACTAAATATACACACTTTATGGCAATTAAGAAAACAGATTTAACCAAGAAAATTGCAGAGGTCTTTTGTAAAAACATCTACAAGCTACTTGGTATAACTAAATTCATCGTTAGTGATAGAGATAAGAGATTTAAGGGGAATTTCTCGAAGGAATTCTGTAACCAACCTGGAATAACCTTAACATGAGCTCATCCTACCACCCACAAATAGATGGTCAAACAGAAATGGTAAATAAATGTTTAGAAACATTCCTACGATGCTTCATATCAGATAAGAAAAGAAAATGGTCACAATGGTTGCATTTAGCAGAATGGTGGTACAATACTACCTATCATACCTCAACCAAAATGACCCCTTTCTAGGCCTTTTATGGTTATGAACCCTTGATATGGAAGGATTTTTCATTAAATGAAACTAAGGTTCAAGCAGTGAAAAACCATTTGGAATAAAGTCAAAATATTATCAAAATATTAAAGGAAAATCTAGGAAATACCAAAAATCGAATGAAGCAACAAGCTGACCAACACCGTTCAAAACAAGAATTTGAAGAAGGAGAGTGGGTCTTCATAAGACTACAACCTTACAAGCAGTTGTCCTTGAAACAACAAGGAAAAAACAAGTCAGCTCTAAAATTCTATGGGGCTTTCAAAAAAATCAAGAAAATCAATGGCAGTGATTATGGATTGAAACTACCAGATAATTTCCTAATCCACAACATATTCCATTTATCATGTCTCAAAAAAGTACTAGGTCAAAACCAATCAGCTCAAACCAAGATTCCTGAAGTCAATGAAGGAAGGATTGCCTTAGAACATGAAGGTATCCTTGTAACTAGAGAGAAGGTGATACATTCCAAAACTATTAGAGAATATCTAATCAAGTGGGAAAAACTTCCAGAAGAAGACTCTTCATGGGGAACTGAGAAGTTCTGATAGCAATATTCTTCGCTACCCTTGCTTTGAGGACAAAGCAATTTTTAAGGGTGGGAAAATTTTATGAATAAATATTCATAACTAAATATTATTAAAATAAATATATTAAATCATAAATGTTAAACAATTAATAATTTAATTAATTAAATTTCATTAATTATGAAAGGGCATTATTGTCCAAAAGACATGACTTTAAAAAAAAAACCTTGTGGCCTGTCAATGCCTATTAAGGTGAACCACCCAAGGCATTGCAAACCATAAATAATTCATTCAATAGTTTATATATATATGCATGCAATTTCAGTGTGAAATTTGAGTCAATTCAGCGTACAATTTTGGAGTACTTCTCTGACAGTTTTGCATATAAGGATTTTATGCAATTATATTTTGTGACCTTAATCTATCAAATATTTAGACTTGGATTTTGTTTTGAATGATTTTTAAATTTATCTATGTTAATATTTCTTGCTTGGATGAGTATTCACTTTTTTGGTATTACTTGGTGAAAGTCTGAAAGGGTCTTTTGTTGATGATACCAATTTCTGCAATATTTTGAGAGTCAATTGATGGTTTCTCTCTCAACAATTGATACTTTGATTAATGTGAATCTAATGGTGATGATTTATGGATTTTTCTGTGTGTTGTACTACCATTTCTACTTAATCATTTTCCAATGGAGTGTCCATAGAAATAACCATCTTTATGTGGTGCCCATGGGAAAAATATGTAAATGATATTTTTTGTGTTCTATTTGAATGAAGTTATGAATCTTAATTGAAATTTACTATGAAAAATATGTCCCAATCATGAATTGTTTATTAGCTAAAAACAATTTCATAAATTCCAACCTATTATTTATACCAAGAAAAAGATAGGGATAAATGTCTTAAATTTGGTTGTTTTGAGGATGCTTATTGCAAGTTTGTTCCATTATATTTTAGTGATTTTGAATTGTGATGTGAATAATGTTATATATCTTAAAATATGTAAGATGTTACATTGAACATTCATACGTTACTATATTCTATTTGGTATTTAGAGAGATTTGCTTGCGACTTTGGGACCTTATATACAATTTTTTTATCATGTCCGGTGGCATCTCTTAAGTTGTGTATCATTGCCTTTGGATATTGGATTATTGTATTATTTACTGATACTTTTCTTAAAAGTGGGTACAATGATCATAATATGGATACTAATCTAAGCCAAAGAGGTGTTTGGTTTTTGTATACCACACTCTATTATTAACGACAATTAATACATTAAAACAAGAATAGGGGAACAAGAACTTTGAAAAGGTATTCTATTACACAAGCAAGGGACAAATGTGGCTTGACGTTGGGGTATTTACACCTAACATGGAAAAATTTGAAAATGTTCCCTATTTCACAGGCGAGCAACGTGGTTTGACTTAATCGAGACTTCACATGGTCAATCAATTGGGCATTCCTCCTGGTGAAGATGAGATCATCACACTAGCAAGGCATAACATAGTCAAAGGAGGTTTAAGGATCATCACATTAAAATTTTGAGTTACAAAGAAAGATATGATTGTTGAAGTTTAATTTAAAGATTTGGATCAATTTTAACAAACTCCTTTCTAGATTTCACATAAAATTAATTAAAATAATTCAAAAAAAAAATGAAAAATGTGAAATAATAAATTAGTAAATGTCTCATAACCTAAACCATGCCTTAAAATTAAATTATTATTATTATTCTTATTTATTTGTTTTAAATATTAATTTTACTATTTGTCTCATGAATACTCATTCATCCTTGTCATAAAAGAAGCCTTGAACTTAACTTGACAAAGAACACAAATTTTTAATTAATTCCATGAAAGTGTCCATGTTTATGAGATGGATATTTCATAGTCACATCATCTACAAATCGACATTAGAGCAAGATTTCACATTGAAGAAGGAATAATCCATGCTAGAGGATTGAAGAAGGGAGGGTAATAATTGAAGGTTGAGTGTAACTTCCAGTAGAGTATTCTCTATGTGAATGTCATTTGTCATTAGAATTTTCTATAGTTTTCATTTTTATATGTTTTTGGAGAGATTTTGCATTAGTTTTTAAGTGAACTAAGACAATCACAACATAAAATACAATACTCATTCAGAGCTCAAAAAAATTCTCAAAATTCAAAGTTGTCGGATTGGTGTGGAACCTAAATGACCACGTAGTACTCGTCATCCTGAATCCAACGCAAATCGTTTCACATGAAATGGACTCCATATGCTCCCATAATCATGTTATATTCGTTTTCCCAAATAGGGGAATTGTCGTAAAAAAAAGAAGCACTGCACAATCAGCAGTCCGTATTGTTGACATGGTAGACTAACTGGGATGATGATGTGGCAGGTGATTGTATAGTTGACTGGGTTTCCTCCGGTGAATCAGGTGGTGCCAAGTGGCACCTCATCATTGGTGTGATGTGGTCGAATTTCATTAGGAGTTTAGTGTTCAACCATATGCCACATGGAAGCATTGGGGCCACCAAAATTTTGGTTCAAAGTCTGAATATCGTCCACCGGAATCGAAACAAAAACCTCCATCGAACAAACAACCACCGTTACTGTTACACCAAACCTTGACGCATTATGTGGAAGGCAGACTTATTATATTTAACGTGGTGCAAATTGTGTTTGGGGGGTCGGGCTAAGGCCTAGCCCCTGGCCACCCCCGCGCCATGGGACCACAAGAAGGGGGGGCGAGGTCTACGCCCTAGCCCATCCCCATGGTGTAAATCGTAACCGTGTCCACCGTCAGCGCATATGAATAGGTTGGAACTATCGGCATTAATATTAAATTTCGACCACTCCAACCGTGGGTTCGCCTAACTGTCACGCCAAACAAACCGCCTCTGTCACAATCGTTGTAATGTGACCACTCCTGCCCAAACCGTGGTCAGCTAACTTCCCACCTCCGAAACCGTCGGCTTAACCATGCCGCTGCCATGTGACAGTGTTCGCGGTTATCCTAAACCGTCGAGACTTAACCGCCAATGGGAAGGGGGCTAGCCACTGGGCTTATGGTTCCCATGTGACCAACAGCGCGGAGATTCAGGGACTTATTGGAAAAAGTAATGGTCCTACAATTTCACCCATTGAGCGTGAATTGAGCTAGGTTTGGAGGAGTCATTCCGTCTTCGAGGTGCCCATGCTGGGTCTAGGCCAAATTGTAGGGAGGCTAACTGTAGAATTGGATGAAAGAGAGAAAATCTCATAACTTTCTCATTTTTTGGTCTTTTCAGGAGAAGGAAGAGGCTAAACAAGAATGTTTGGGTCTTTTGAAGCTAATGGAATAGATTTCAGAGCCATTGGAGCACTTCTGAAGAGACTTTTTGCAGTTTTAAGTCTATAGGTGCTAGGATCAACCAGGGGGTTGAATCAGTTTTTGAAGACTTTTGAGAATGAAGAGGTACTTGTAGGGGTTTTCTACCCTTCATATGTTTTCTGCAGCAACTGAGACATCTATGGTGTATCTCATGTTTCTCTTTTCTCATTATGTCTTTGAGGAAAGTTCTCTTTTAGTACTTCAAGTGAATTGTTGTACTTGTTATGCTCATTGTCAGATGGAGTATGGGGTCTTGATTTGAGAACCCTTTTCTTGTTGATTGTTTCATGACTGGTTGTAGGTTGTCATGTGTTTAGAGTGAGAGTTCTTTGTAGGATAATTTTTCCTTGAAGGGGAAACTAGCCACTCTTTTGGTCAGCAAACTTTATGTACTCTTTATCACTGAAGTATTTTGAGCATAATGAGATTAGGTCAAGCCATTGGAAGCTGGACCAAGGAGATGTAGCCCAAGAGAGGTTAACTCCTTTATCAATTTTTGAGTGTATTATTATTATTTTGTTTTCCAATTTCTTTTTAATTCATGTTTTAAGCTCGTGAATTCAATATAAAGACATAAAAACTCATGTAAAACTTGCAATTTACCTCATAATCCTCAAGCACTTTATTTACTATTCAAAATTGGAATTTAGCACAGAAAACACTAACTTTCCCATTTAGATCAATTTTGGTATCAAATATCTTCATTTTCTTTGTGCAAGGAGGATTTAATTATTTTACAAGTGAATGTGAAGCTTACAAGTTTGAAGCTCAAGAGAGGAGAAGATTTGGGAAGGATAGCAAGATTGCTACAATCTCCACCACCAAGTTCTACCTCAAATTGCAGTTGATGTTCAAAGAATGATAGTCTCCAAGATTCAGAGGACATTATTTCATTTCTAGAACAAGATAACATTGAGCTCAAAATACTACTTGAAGTTTTTGAGGAAGAGAAGCAAAAGATGTGCCTCATGTTGCAAAAGGTTGTGGAGGAACAGAATGATGAATGTTGTTCTACCAAAGTAGCAAAGAGTCCCTCCAATACTAAGCAAGCTTGTGGACATGGCAAGAATGCAACCTATGTCTCTTATCAAATGGAGGATGCCTCCTATGTACCAGGGACACAAGGAGGTTTCCTTGAAGCATCCTCCACTGCTTCATCTAGGGCAGAGAAGAAGGAGGAATAATTGGATGAGTACCACAAGAGGCTAGTGCAGAAAGTTCCTCAAAGAAGGAAGATGGCAAAGTCTGCACCTTTTGTCCACATGATGTTGAGGTTGAGGTTCTATTAGCGCCAAAGTCCAAGGAGCTGAAAGAAGAAAGACCAAGAGTCCAAGAAGACACCTAAAGAACTAGGAAAGATTTTAAGAGCATCTTTGTCCCTCAGTCGAAATATGAGGAAAATGGTAAGCATTTGCATGCAGTTTCTTTACATGAAAATGCTAATTTAATATTTTTTGCAGCCTTTGAGAAGCAATCAAAGGCATAGGAACAAAGCTCTTTTCCAAGATGGGTTACAAGGGAGGAGGCCTTGGAGTGAACAATCAGGGCATTCTCCATCCAATTGAGGCAAAGGAGAGACCTTGATCCGAAGGTTTGGGCTATGTTGAAAAGGAAGAATGGTCTTTGAATGATAGCTCTTGGGTATCTTGTTCTTTTTGTCATAAGAGAGGACATGAGGAGGCAAATTATTGGTATTTTCATCCGGAATTGGTACTAGATTGGTTTCTAAAGCAAAAGGAGGACATGAAATGCAATACTTCTCCAAAGAGAGATGAGCAAGTTGAAGAAGAGACTAAGACAAGTTCTTCTCACCATTCAAGTTCTCCTTGTCAGG
Organism: Pinus tabuliformis; assembly: GCA_031772625.1. Classification (NCBI taxonomy): domain Eukaryota; kingdom Viridiplantae; phylum Streptophyta; class Pinopsida; order Pinales; family Pinaceae; genus Pinus; species Pinus tabuliformis. The sequence goes on from CM062819.1 coordinate 181,672,950, forward strand.
CTCATAAGCCAAAGGACAACCATAAGAGGTATAAGCATCCTAATTATTCAAAGGCTTTTGATGATTACAAACAACATGATGATTTGAATAACATGTTGTGGAATGTTTTTCCTTGCACCTTTTTTCATGCACCCAACCATTGTGTAGCTAAGTGCCACAAAAGGAAAGAATTAGTCAAGAAGATGAATATCTCAATTGGAATTGAGACCAAGAAGGGAAATTCTCATCCAAGTTTAAAGACATTTGTGCCAAGAAAAGCTCACAAAAACTTTTGCACTCATTGCAACATAAGTGGGCATTGGATTGAAAAGTGTTGGAAGTTACATCCACATCTTCATCCAAAGAAGGACAAATAGATAATGGAATCACCTGAGAAGGAGAAGGTAGAGTAATGTGCAAGGCACGCCATAACCATTCCAGAAGCAGTTCCAGAAGGAAGTGAAGTGAAGAAAGAAAATTTTCTGGCATGGTTGGGTAAGAAATTGTTGGACTATTTGTCTAATTAAAGACAACATTAATATTTTTATTTCACTTGTTGCATGTCCCCACAGTTGGGCATTTTGTAAAAGTGATGTTTGTGAATAAATCACTTATATGCAACAGTAATTTCTTTGGCATTGTTATGCTATTTTGGCTTGATGATGAGTCAATTTGTATGGGAATTTGGGAGTCAAATTTATTCCATATTGTAAGATGCATTTCCATTTGTGGACATTTTAGTAAGCATCCTAAACTTTGGGATGAGTAGTTGCAACACATTCAGTATGTTACAAATGTGTCAAGCACTCATTTATACAAGTATTTCCATGTGAAGATTGTTTGGGTTATTTTCCAAAGTCTTTTTGGACTTTATCCTTGGTAAAGGTTTTGCAGAAGATCTCCATTGGGTTTCATTCTTGGGAAGGATGTTGCTATTGATGGCCATAGCAACATAGACAAATGCAAGAAGTTCATTGAGAAAATCCAATTGGTACATCAAATAGTTCAAGATCAGCTTGAAAGGTTCCAAGGCCAAATGGATTGAGATTGGAAAGGTGAGGGAACTATACCCTCATCTGTTGAACAACTAAAAGTGATATTTTTGGGTCCAAAATCTCCCAGCAGGGAGGAGTGATCTAGAGCTCAAAAATTTGTTCAAAATTAAAAGTTTTCAAATCAGTGTGGAACCTGAATGACCACGTAGTGCTTGTCATCCTAAATCTGGCTGTTGGCTTGATGGGCCCTAACCCAGGTTCAGCATTAGTCAACCAAGAAAATCCCTACATGACTGGCCCTTTCGGCATCAATCCGCAGAGCGTGTACTGAAGTCTCACATGAAGCAGTATGGGGGATGCAGGAACCAAGTTTCCGCACCTTGAGATGTCTGTGATGTCATTTTTATCCCTTAGCTCTGCCTTCACGCAGATCAATAAGCCTTTAGGGCTTATCGATGTACTTCTCTCGCAAAGGTCTACGATCGTCCTTCGCGTAACTTTAACAAGTGATCTTGGCACTTATGCGCCTCTCTAACTACTTTGTTGTATATTTCCCCAAATTATCTTAAGTGTTCGCCAATTCTATCATGCAATTAAGATTATCTTTGCTTAAACATATATCTCTACTTGCGTTCATATAACATAGGAAACATATAGATTCGCGCATCAATTTATCAATAAAACATAAACCCATTGCTTGACATAACCTAATCGCATGCAATTGACAGAAGTAACATACACAGTAATTTCAAAATAATCTTCTTTATTGATGATCCAGATTTTCAGTACAGACTCTTACTACCCTACGCACACAGCTACAGGGGTCTGCGCACTTAGCTGTGGACTTCTACCCTAGGCCTCTGTGCACTCAACTGCAAAGCCTCATTCCTACGCTAAGACTCTCACTCTTATCTCTTTACAGACCCATTAGTGACTCTATCTCCATCAACTTAACTTAACTTACTATCTTAGACTCCTTTAAGACCTCCTTTTTATACAATCTCATTGTCCGCGGACCAAGGGTGGATCTCATCAAGCCAACATAACCTATCTAAACTAAGGGTGGAAACCCTTTTTGAATCTTGATATCTTTGCACTCCATGATCACAAAATGCGGAGACTTTACATTTCTTTATACAAAATTCAGGCTTTCTGCTCCAAAACTTAAGTTTTTAACCCCAAAATTGACCCTAGCGGACCCGTTCCCAACAGGTCCCCAACACAAACATGGTGACTCGCCCTCGAGTCACTCGGCTGGAGTGAAGATATTTTCGCAAATACCTCCCAGCTCCACTTGGACTATTGCAACTTCGGTAGTGCACTGTGTTTCTGCCTGCTTCATCTCCTCAACTAGCTGCTCCATCGATGGCCCTGTACTATCTGATTGTATCTTCTACTGAGTCGCCTGCAAACCAGCCAGCTTTCCTTCGATGGTGGCAGTGAGCGCATAGGCTTCATCAAGCCAAGGCCCTATTCTAGCCTTGAGAACATCTCTTTGTGTTGTGCTGCATCCACCTGCTCCTTTAGTACCTTTGCCTGTTGCAGCTTTTCTAGCCTCTATGTAAGGGCGACAGTGCGCATCGTCGCTTTGACTTCATCATATCTCTGCTACAACTCCCGAGCCTCCATTTCCAACCTTTGCAAGGTGCGATCCTCCTAAAAATTGGTAACCACTTCGAGCACCTGCTCAAAGAGCTCGGTACACTCCGTTACAGCGTTGTTCAATGCTTCCACGATGTCTTTCACAGTTGTCTCATGCTGCTCTTTGACTTTTGGCAGTGTTGAAGGTTTGGCCTTCAACTGCAATTCTGCAATCTTGAGGTTCAGGTCGAACTGAACCTTCACCAACTCTATTCTAGCGTCTCGCACTCCAACAGCGAGCTTCTGAATCCACACATCTATTGGCTCATCATCGGGGATGGCCAGCTCTAGGACAAACCTATATGCCTCAGCCACCACCTTGGTCATGCGCTCATTTTTGTTTGTGATGACTTTGACAAGGTTTACATCAGAATCTCTTTGTACCGTCATTTGACCGTTGTTGACTTTCTGCTCACTGATTACTTGTAACGTAAGTTTTTCGCGGGCCCAATGTTTCGCAATCACGCCATCCTGCAAATTGTGAATCACCTCACTAGGAAGTGCGGCCAAGTTGAGCCCAATTCCTTTGAGGGCGCTGACAGTGGACCTGTCAGCTTCAATCTCTATGGTTAGCGCTCCCTCTGGCAGTAGTATTTCCCGGGGATCCAGTGTGCGTACCATCCCTACTGCTTCCGATATGCCGAGCGCCAAACTAGTTGACGTTGCATTGCTTCGTCCCATGCCAGTCTGGACCTACGACGCCTGGATCTATAGCTCGCGTAGACCCGTCTAAATGGCACCCAAGGCCTTCTTATATTGTATCTCGAACTACTATAGCAGTTCCATGGTGGCATCTCTGACCGTATCACCGATATCATTTAAATCACCTTCTATTAAGGTGATCGGATCGAGATAATTCTTGATGGCCTTAGACTTCTTTCGCGACCCTACCTTCTCTGGATCTTTGTTGCACTTAACGTAGAACATAGTGGTCTCTAGGTTCGCTCTTCCCTGGTCCGACTATTGGTCCTCCTCCTCTGTCTCCGACGAAGGCGAATTCTGACTCCTGTCAAAGTCGCGCTCCTCTTCTTCTACCTATCCTCCCGTATGCTTCGTGGTGGCGTGCTCTGCCTTGGCCTTGTCCTCAACCTCCTTTTTTCTCTTTTTGGCCAACTGCTCCATCTTCAACTTGGCCTCTTCCTTTTTCCATTGCACTGTGGTCTTGCTAGACCTAGCTGTCAAGTCCGAGGCAGTGCGCCAATCTGTCGACCAGCGGTCGAGGACCACTGTTATTGTGTCATTTGCGGCCAAGTATGGCAGGTCATACCATTTTTGCTCAGGGTCCTTTCACACACGTATCGAGACCCGATGGAAGTCGGCCTTGAACTCCACATACTCCTGTAGCTTCTCAAACACAGTTGGCGACAGCCGTGGTTTGCAGTTGATGGCCATATGGATGCTCATATCCATCAAGATCCAAAATACCTTGTTGTCCTTGACCCTTTGAGGGTCCTTCGTAGCCCACAGTGAAGCAAACTTCACTGCCTCTAGTAGGTCGAGCGCGACCAGAGGAAACTGGCTATCCTCTAGTAACTCCCACGTGACCAGCACTATGGACAGCAGCAGCCAGGCATAGTGGAATGTTTTGCTATGATCCTGCACCTCTCTGTAGTTCGCGAGGAACTCCCCATAAAGGTAGCACTCCCAGTTAACCTGTACACCTTCTCACACTATGCCACTAAGGCTACTACTGGTGTCAGCACTTCATCTGCGCGACACTTTCGCATAATCTTTCCTGCCAAGATTTGCGTTGCTACTTTGATCGTGGGGTCAGCTATACTTGTGATGGCATAGCTGCGCGGCTTCTTAGCAAGTTTGAATTTGTCCTTCATTGCTTCAGCGAGGTCACGCTCGCCTGTCTTTCCGCCAAACGCCATGGCCGGATTTTCTCCCAAGTGCGGCAGCTGAGTGATCCTATGGATCAGCATGTCAGTGATGGGTATTGGCTCTTCTAGCCACATACACCCATCATGCACCAAGCATAGCAGCTACTTGATCACTACCATGGTTATGGGTGTGTTGTTGTAATGTGGCACCTACAACATATTTTAACAAACCTGCCTTATCCACCCCTTTTACCCACTTTCTTGGCTCTAGCATGGTCACACCAGAGTCTTTGTAGAAGGCATGGTGCATGAGTTGGTCCATCGCTAAGTGGGGAAAATGTTCCACATTAGCCAAATCCCAGTCCTCCAATTTTAAAAGGGGGATGTGTCCCAGGCACGGACCTTCAAAGACGATTTGGTCTGGTAGTAAGGGTGTGTACAGTGTGACCTTACTTTCATCAATATCCTTCGGAACCTTCGTCTTGCCTCTGCATGGAGGAATGTACTCGGGCAGTTTAGAAATGGGGTCAGACCCCTCCACATCAACATCCTTTGCCCCCTCCATATCAATGTCATCCACACCCACATGGAGTTCTTCATCCTCAGCTTTAGACTCTAGGTCAATCAACTTACCCTTTTCCTACGCAGTGGGCTTTCCTGTCTGTGGGTGCTTTATGGGTCATGCGCGCACCAGCTGTTGCACTTTTTTCTTGTTCTTCTTTGATTTTGGTCCCTCCTTGGTCGGCATGGGCCTCGGCCTAGGTGTTAGGCACTTCTGTTGGTACTTCTACACTTTCAACCTCTGGGGAAACTCCCTCAGCTACCATTACTACCTCCAGTGTCGTTCCTTCGGCTGTCATTGTTTCTCCTGCACTCATGGTTTTTGCAAGTGCTGACATTATGCTAGACAAAAACACCTGGGTCTCTGTTGGTAACTTCTCAAACACTGAACTCGTTATCAGGGCTTCAAATATCTCAGGGTTCATATGCGCCTAAGAGCTTAATACCTCAATTCTCAAAATGCCAAGTGTTTTTCGCTGGGCAACCACCTGTAATTTATAGGCGTGTCAAATTCAAATCCGACTGTTCCCCACATAATGCGTTCATAAAGGCTAGATTGGCGGTAGATTTTCATGGATCTTGCCCTTAAATTCCGAATTAAATGTCGCCCCCCACCCCCCTCCTTTTGGCCGTTTTGCGACTATCAAGTCATGAACAGTGACCATAACGGTCACTTTCTAGCTACCCTGCGCAGTCCCTCCTTGGATAGCGCAGCTCCCTGCACGTATCTGTTGATACTATGACATTCCTTCATTCTGTGCAGTTCCTCAATCACGCATCTCCCCAACCCGGGCAGTGTAGTTTATAGTCCCGCGCCTCTTTTTAGCTGCCTGGAGCGTTGAGACTGTGCTTCCATCATGTAGTCATCTAGCTGGATCGCTCATGTATAGCTTCAATAGGCTTCCATTCAACCGTCTTAGGAATGGTTCTCCATTCAATTTCACTAACTAAACTGCTCCACTATTGATAATCTCTTTGATGACATAGGGACCCAACCAATGCATCCTAAATTTCCCTGGAAATTTATCAAACTTGTTTTCATATAACAAAACCAGATCATTTACCTTGAAGGTGTGCAGTTTGATGTGTCGATCGTGCCATGCCTTTTCACGCTCCTTTTGAACCTGTTGATGGAATCTAGCTAGAAATATATCTTCTTCAAGATCTGTTAGCTACACGAGCCTCTCCTCCAGGGCTTCGCGATCCGCCATTCCCGTGAATGCTGCTATGCGCAGACTAGGTACAATGTACTCCATCGACATCACAACTTCCATGCCATAAACTAGTCTGAACGGTGTTTGTCCAGTCAACTTATTGCAAGTTGTTCTATAAGCCCATAGCACCACTGATATGCGAACATCCCAGTCATTTCTTTGAGCATTGCAAACATTCGTGAGCGTGCTCTCCAATATTTTATTAAATGCTTCCACCATCCCATTAGCCTACGGATGATAGGGTGTGCTCTTCTGATGGTACACCTGAAACTTCTCCATCATCGCACTGATCGTCTCATTGAGAAAGTGAGTACCGCGATCACTCATTAGAATTTTGGACAACCAAACCTTGTCAGTACGTACTCAAAGATAATAAAAAAATTGTTGTCACTCTCGTACAGTCTTTCATGGCTGCGCCTCCGCCCATCTAGTTAAATATTCAGTCGTGGTGATGATATACCGTGCACCCGTCTTCATTCCTGGAGCCTGAATTGGTCCTACAAAATCAATCACCCACTTCTCAAAGGGCTGTAGTGATATCTATGGATTCAGTGGCATCTCATCCTTGCGTGAGGATTTTCCCATCCTTTGGCATGCATCGCATTCCCTACAATACCCTTTTGAGTCCTTATGCAAGGTCGGCCACCATAAACTAGCGCGTAGAATCTTTTGCGTTGTTGATTTTCCTGCATAATGGCCTCCCGCGACTCCATCATGAGCCTCAGCAAAAATGTTGTTTCGTTCAAACTCTAGCACATAACATCACAATATTTCATCTTCTCCCATTTTGTACAAGTGCCCTACAATGACAGAAAAGTCTGTCGCGTGCACCACCAGTTCCTTCTTTTATTGGCTTGTATATCCTTCTAGATCCGTACCTGTCATCAAGAAGTGTATAATATCTTCAAAGTGACTATCTGCGATGCGCACTGCAAAGATTTGCACGTCAGGTAGCCCCTCCTCCAAATTAGTAGGTTCCTCTCCCATTTCGATGTGCGACAAATGATCCGGTCCAGCATTCAAATGTACTAGTTTCACAATAACTTCAAAATCATACTCCTGGAACAATAACATACATCTGCATATCTTTGCCCCCAACACAGGCTTGTTGACCACGTATTTCAATGTGGAATGGTTCATATACATCTTAAAGTGTCCGCCCAACAAATAGTGCCTAAAATTCTGGAGTGCATACACCATAGCTAATCCTTCACGCTCTGTTGTGGAATAATTTTTCTCTACTTTGAACAGCTTCCTACTTGCAAACGCTATAGAATGATCCAATTCCCCTTCACCAGCCTATATCAGTACTGCTCCGAGTGCGATACATGATGCATCCACGTGCACATGAAATTCCTTTTTCGACTTCGAGAAGAGCAGGATCAACACGGTGACCATCTTCTCCTTCAGCACATCCAAGCTCTTCTAGCATTCTTCATTCCAACAGAACGTAACATCCTTTTTTAACAATTTTTCCATTGGCGCGGTAATATAGGCATAGCTCTTGATGAATTTCCTATAGTATCCCGTATGCCCCAGTGTTGCGCGCAGCTATTTCACACTCCTTGGCACCTCCAAATTGATTATGACTGCGATCTTAGCTGGGTCTACCATCAAGCCTTGTCTGCATACCACATGGCCCAACAAGATCCCAAAAGGGACACAAAACAAACATTTCTTCAAATTGAGCGTGATCTGGTATCTCCGGCATGTATCTAGCATCAAGCGCAGACTTGCCACATGGCGCTTCACCAGTCCGAACACTGTCCAATCATCGAAGTATACTTCCAGAAATTTATGAATAAAATCCTTGAATGTCATGATGACTACATGCGAAAATATCGTCGGCGCATTCTTCAGCCCAAAAGGTATCACCGTATACTGGAAGCATCCCCATTCAGTCGTGAAGGTCGTCTTACTTCTATCCTCTAGCGCGATCTTGATTTGATGGTACCCAAAGAACCCATCAGTGAACGAATATGCTTCTTGGCCGCCAACATTATCCAGGACCTCATTGGTGAACAGAGTTGGGAAGAGATCATGCACGCAGGCATCATTAAACTTCCTAAGATCTACACATATCCTTGTTTCTTCCTCCTACTTGTTTTCCTGAACCACTATTGGGCTTATGCAATCAGATTCTTCCACTGGTTCAATAATTCCTGCCATGAGCATCTTATCTAACTCAACGCGGACCCTTTCCTTATACTTCGGATTGAGGCAGTAAGGTCTTTGTTTCACAGGTTTCGCATCTAGTTTTAGGGTGATCTTCATGACACCCAGGTCTCCTATTATTCCTTTCAAATCGGAAAACTTCATGGGGAACAATTCTTGATATTCGCGGAGCAGCTTGGTGACATTATCTACTATCGTGTCATCCCAATAGTCCCCAACCTTTGCAAACTTTGGTTCTTCCTCCGTGCCAATGTTCACCTGCCTGATCTTGAGCGGCTCAGTTATGTCTGGGTTCTCTATTTGTGGTCCTTCAACTCCGCAGTGACCTTCAGTCTCCGGGATATTAATATTTCTTGGATCTTTGTCTTCTTCTTCTGTTGTTACATTGTAACACTCTAACGCATGGCTCAGCTGGGTAGTCCAATCAGGTTGAATCAAGTCTAGAGGATCCTACGGTATCCTAAAGATGGTTGTCTTCACCTCCTGCAACACTTCATCGACATATTCGAATCCATCCTCAAAACAAAATGTCATCAGAAATCCTTGGCACAAAACATCCCATTCCTCAGTGCCATGATGGAGTTCTGTCTCCAAGTACCAATTTATTGGTATAACATCCAAGGTATGACAAAATAGATGGACCCACTCCAGCCGAGGCTTTGCTCCATATACTTCAGTCCATTTGGCCAAATGATCGTGCAGATCATTCTTCCCGTCATACTTTTCTACTAGTCGTACCTTCGGGTGGCCAAGGTGTATCCTCATCATCCTTCTATATTCACGCTAATCCTCAAAATTGTCCTTGTGTGTACCCCATCATCTTGCGGGTGTAGCCCGCAGCGCCCAATCTAATGCATGGAAGAAATGCTTCTTGGGCACTTCCCTTTCGAATGCATCCAAAAATCGATCAACATAAGTTAACCAATCATAGTGAGGAAAATTTCTTACCTCTGATGATACGCAGTGAAACTACTTGGTCATCATATTACGGTGCAGTGTAGATACTTCATGCAGCCGGTTCTGCTAGTGCTCCAGTTCTTCATCTGAATCTGATGTGCAGGAGCTCTCGCGGTCCCATGCAATACATCCGTCTGTTATTGGATTCACCCAATCTTGGTCTCACGTCATTATCTTGTAAATCTAGTCCCAATCGTCATCACTTTCATAATCGCGGATCGGTTCTGTGTAGTGCGGTCCTTCTACAGGATCCAGTGGCACCACTACGCGAAGCGATTTCTTCTCAAATATCATCTTTCGCTTCTTCATGTTGATTACCCCATTCATGTTAGTGGCCCAATTGATTCCAAGGAGCGTAGGGTAGGTATTGCTATCATCCACAATCTCTATTACTTCAAAATCCGCTAGTGCACTCACGCCTTCGATGTCAACTGTTACCCCCTACAGCCTCCCCATTGGGATTATTTTCCATCGATTCGCCATCCTAACTAGATCGGAGACCACTGTAGAGCAAGTCTCCCCGTTCTTTCCCATGTTTGTTTCAGAAAAACATTCGCGTCGGACCCCAGGTCCGAGATAACTTGGTCCATTTCATATTCCCCTATCTGTGTGGTGAGTCTCATCTCACGTCCAGTCCTTGCCTTATGCTTACCAAGCTTTCTGACTACGCGCAGTTCGCCAGTAGAGTTGTCCTTTCCAGCGCACTGATTGATTAGTTCCTGCAGTCCCTTCACAACCTTACTATCGTGGAGCAGTTTCATGCAGGTCTCCAAGAACGTGGTAATCATGGATGGGTCCATTTCTTCAACTGGTTTCTCCTAACTTCCTAAGGTATAGGCCTCAGCGAAACTTTTCTTCACTTCCATAAGTGTTTCTTTTGCACGCTCTAGATCAACCCTGGTCTCCTTTTCTGGTGCTTTGTGGACCCACTCGCCCTTTACAGGCAACTTCCCCTTATCCTCACCAGTCGTCATTCCACTCTGCAACATAATGTTTACCTTATGGTCTTCCTCAGCGAGGCTTAGCCCTCATCATCTGTAGGTTCTAAATCAGTTACAGAGGTTGTGCCCCCTTTTCGTGAATCTTAGCCAATAATATAGGGAAATCCTCAGTCGCATGGTCAAATTGAGTACAATAGCAACATGACAGTCGCATCAGATTCGGGCGTCTCTTGCGTAGTGTCTTGGCCCTCCACAATTGTAACAGATAAGCTGCCCTCGACCTCTACCAGGTCCTCCTCCACCTCGGCCTCTGCCGCGCCCCTAATACTCACCTTGCGCTCCTCCAGCGCCTTGGTCCGAAGGCCGCGTTTCTTCCTGCACCCTGTATGCAGGTGTCCTATCCATCATTAACTCGTAACTACAGCAATTACACTCCTCATGACCTACTGACTGACAAAAATTGCAGAATATTTGTTGTGGTGTCTGTACGAATTTCTGCAGCAAATGGCAATTGTCGATCGCATGTTTCCCAGCTACCTAGAATATAGCACACCATAGTGCGGGCCCTGTACTTGGCCCTGCTACAGCCTACGTCCTTAGAGGCATTGGTCCCCCTGCTACAACATAATTCCCAAAGACTGGACAGTGATCCTTGTCATGCCCCTAAGCTTTGCATTTCAAGCACTAGACTTCTTTGTGCACTTCTGGCCGAGTTGTTTTGTCTTTCTTCAGGCTTTGAATTTCGAGGCAAAGGTTCTGCAACTACGCGTGAATCTACTGAACCCCCAGATTAGCATCCTACATTGGTGTCTCGTGGAATCTCATCACAATTTCCAGAGCTTCCGCCTGGGTCCCAATCTTCTTTTGTGATAGCGCAACCCTTAGGTGAGGCAGCAGCGAGGCCACAAACCATTCGCAGTGCTTCCCATCAGTCAGGTTCATGTTGGCTTCACAAATTGTACACTTCAATCTTTGATCCAAATCCCAGGGCATCTCCCCAGGCTTCATCATCATCGCCTTGAATCCCACAATGGATTGCGCTTGCGACTTAGGTCTACTGAATTCCTTATTCAACGCAGTCTGGATAGCTGCCAACGCAGACATTGGGTTATCAGTACTATACTTAATGTACCACGTTAGTGCGCAGTCTCACAGAGCACTAACCAGTGTTTCTTTCTTCATTTTATCATCTGTGATACCCTGATCTTCCCATACAACCTTCGCAGCGAACCAAAACTGGTCCGGATCTTCATTTCCTACACCCTTGAACACATGTAGCTTTACGGAGTTCACAATGTTGAACAGTGGTGGAGGTGGCGGCAGTGTGGCTGATGGGGTAAGCAGTGGAGGTGAGGATGGAGGTGGTGTGGATGGATGGGATGACGATGGAGGTGGTGTAGTTATTCACGAGAACCCTTGTCTTATCAACTGAATAGCGCTCAGCGGAGAAGCCTGTGCTGCTCCTTCGTCGTCACTCAAAGGACGATCAATCAGCGGGCTATATTCAGGACCTTTTCCTCCTCCGTACTTGAAATACCTTCCACTTTGCGTAGTTTCAAACATCAAGGTAACTGCATGATCCGATTTTCACACAAGAGCATCTTAATCCAAGTATTTAATGATTTCAAGTACTTACCTCGCACTCCCTTAAAGAAGTTGTGCTCTGCTTCATTGTAACTGACCAAAGTATCGATCATGAACTCTGTCACAAACCCTCCTATGATATGGTCGAGCCAATGATCGATAGCATGCGCAATCTTATCTTCAAAAGTTTCCAATTTCCTCACTAACTCTGGGGTCCAGATAATTGGACCATCAAGCCTCCACCTTCCCTGACCATTTTCCAACTTCATGATCCACTCGTATAATTCAACCAAGAAAGAACAGAAGAATATCTTGTGAATTTCTATGTACAAATATCTATCCAACCATTGTTCCTTCGTCAATCGCGGATTCCTATTTTTTTGTGTCGTGAATTCATAGATCTTTCTATCCAACCAGTCTTCAATCTCCTTCTTAGTTGGATTCCAATGATGCGACATCACACATCTTATTATGCAGACCCCGGTTTTGGAAATGGAACCATTTTTTAGCATGGTGGGCCCTGACCCAGGTTCAGCATTAGTCATCCAAGCAAATCCCTACACCACTGGCCCTTTCGGCATCAATCCGTAGAGCACGAACTGAAGTCTCACCCGAAGCAGTATGGGGGGATGCAGGAACCAAGTTTCTGCACCCTAAGATGTCTTTGATGTCGGTTTTATACCTTAGCTCTACCTTCGCACAGATCGATAAGCCTTTAGGGCTTATCGATGTACTTCTCTATTAGTCTTTTAGAACCCCCGCGAAGGTCTGTGATCGTCCTTCGCGTAACCCTAACAAGTGATCTTGGCACTTACATGCCTCTGTAACTACTTTGTTGTATAGTTCCCTGAATTATCTTAAGTGTTCGCCAATTCTATCATGCAATTAAGATTATCTTTGCGTAAACATATATCTCTACTTGCGTTCATATAACAGAGGAAACATATAGATTCATGCATCAATTTAGCAATAAAACATAAACCCAGTGCTTAACATAACATAATCACATGCAATTGACATAAGTAAAATACACAGTAATTTCATAATACTCTTCTTTATTGATGATCCATATTTTCAGTACAAACTCTGACTACCCTGCACACACAGCTGCAAGGGTCCGCACACTCAGCTGTGGACTTCTACCCTAGGCCTCTACGCACTTAGCTGCAGAGCCTATTTCCTACGCTAAGACTCTCGCTCTTAGCTCTTTACAGACTCATCAATGACTCTATCTCCATCAACTGAACTTAACTTACTATCTTAGACTCCTCTAAGACCTCCTTTTTATACAATCCCATGGTCCGCAGACCAAGGGCAGATCTCATCAAGCTGACACAACCTATCTAAACTAAGGGTGGAAACCCTTTTTGACTCTTGATATCTTCGCGCTCCGTGATCACAAAATGTGGAGACTTTACATTTCTTTATACAAAATTCGGGATTTCTACCCCAAAACTTGGGTTTTTAACCCTAAAATTGACCCCAAGGGACCCGTTCCCAACATTGGTGCAACTTGTTCCCAAAACAATTTTTTGTTCATTTTCCCAAACAGTTGAATTGCCGTAAAAAAGAGCAACACTACACATTCAGCAGTTTGTACTGCTAACATGGTAGGCTGACTGGGATGCTAATGTGGCAAGTGACTGTATAGTTTACTGGGTTTCCTCCATCGAATTAGGTGGTTCCAAGTGGCACCTCTTCATTGGTGTGATGTGCCAAAATTTCATTAGGTGTTTAGTGGCCAACAATAGGCTACCACGTGGCCCAACTAGAGGCTGCCACATGGCAGCATGGGGGCCACCAAAATTTTCGATCAAAGTTCGAATGGCCTCCACCGGAATCGAAACCACAACCTCTTCCGAAAAAACAACCACTGTTACTGTTACACCAAACCTTGTTGCTTGAAATGGAGGGCGGAGTTATTATATTTAACATGGCGCAAATTGTGTTTGGGGGGTCGGGCTAAGGCCTAGCCCTTGGACACCCCCGTGCCATGGGACCGCAGGCAGGGGGTCGAGGGCTAGGCCCTAGCCTACCCTCATGGTGGAAACCATAACCATTTCCAACACCAGCGGATATGAACAGGCCAAAACCATCGGCGTTAATATTAAATGTCGACCACTCCAACCATGGGGTCACCTAACCGCCGCACCTAAAAAACCACCTATGTCGCAACCGTTGTAATGTGACCACGCCAGCCAAAATCGTGGTCATCTAACCACCCACTTCTGAAACTTCCATCTTAACCATGTCGCCGCCATGTGACAGGGTTGGTGGTTAGCCTAAACCGCTGAGACTTAACTGCAAGCAGGAAGGGGGCCAGCCCCTCGGCTTATGGTGCCCATGTAACCAAGAGTGTGGAGATTCGGGGGCTTATTGGCAAAACTAACAGTCCTACAATTTCATCTGTCAAGCGCGAATTTAGCCATGTTTGGAGGAGCAGTTCCGCATTCGGGGCACCCGTGCTAGGTTTGGGCCGAATTGTAGGGAGGTTAACTACAAAATTGGGTAAAAGAGAGAAAAGCTCATAAATTTCTCATTTTTTGTTCTCTTCAGGAGAAGGAAGGGGCTAGACAAGCATTTTTGGGTCTTCTAAAGCTAATGGAATAGGTTTTAGATCCATTGGAGCACTTCTGAAGAGACTTTTTGCAGGTTTAAGTCTATGGGTGCTAGGATCAACCAGGGGGTTGAATCAGTTTTTGAAGGCTTTTGAGAATGAAGAGGACCTTGTAGGGGTTTTCTAGCCTTCATATGTTTTCTACAGTAGCTGAGACATCTATGGTGTAGCTCATGTTTCTCTTTTCTCATTATGTCTTTGAGGAAAGTTCTCTTTTAGTACTTCAAGTGAATTGTTGTACTTGTTATGCTCATTTTCAGATGGAGTATGGGGTCTTGATTTGAGAACCCTTTTCTTGTTGATTGTTTCATGACTAACTGTTATCATGTTTTTAGAGTGAGAATTCTTTGCAGGAGAATTTTTCCTTGAAGGGGAAACTAGCCACTCTTTTGGTCAGCACACTATATGTACTCTTTATCACTGAAGTATTTTGAGCATAATGAGATTGAGTCAAGCCATTGGCATTTGGACCAAGGAGACGTAGCCCAGGAGGGGTGAACTCCTTTATCAATTGTTAAGTGTATTATTGTTATGTTGTTGTTCAGTGTTTTTTTAATTCATGTTTTAAGCTCATGAATTACATATAAAGACATAAAAACTCATGTAAAACTTGCAATTTACCTCATAATCCTCAAGCACTTTGTTTACTATTCTGAATTGGAATTTAGCACATCAAACACTAACTTTCCCATTCATATCAAATACTTAATCAAACACACATGCTTATGAATACAACACAATTATTTAACTTTAAAACTTGGACTCCATTAAAAATCTTTTTTGGTATATAAAAGAAAAGATTTATCTTATTGAGAATTTACAAAAGAACACATCACATCATTGAAGAAACTAGACAATATTTTTCTAGTTTATTGTTCCTATACCATAGTTTGTATATACAACATTTGCCAAAAAAATAGAAAATTGCTTGTCTCTTGCTTTTAATTTGTAACTACTACAAAAAGAAAGGTTGTTACTTATAAATAAGGGTAGTTGTTCATGTCCATCATAATTAACCATGAATGGATGATCATAGCAAGATTCTTAGATATGCATTGCATTAACACACAAGGAGGTTGCTCTCATTATTCCTCTGCAATGACTCAAATAGGTTTTAATAAGTTCCCTTACTTGAAATATAGTGAGTGAATGATTAAGTGAGTGATGGGGGTATAACCCATCACTTTATATGGGATTTAGATTTGAGGACCCAACCTTGGTTGTAGATAGTGGTATTGCATCTAGAGGGTCTAGACTTGTGCTTGAACACCTTATTTCGTGCAAACATATTCATAAATATTCATCAATTGATTTTTCATCATCATATATGTTGTAACACTAGAGAAAATCTCTGGCTGAGAAGAGGTCAATTCCTAGGACATTTGTACAAAAAGATAAAAACTATGCTTGGTGTCCCATACATCTTTGCTCAAAGATATTTTATTAGAGGGTAATGCAAGGGGAGTCTCTTGGAGAAGAGACACCTTTCTCGATGGCCACACTGCCTAAGAAAATGATTTTAGAGCAGTAACAAGATAGAAAAATGAAAAAGTGGAAGATTTAAAATAGAAGGTTGTAGTAACATAATATCTTGTAATAAACCTTAGCATAAACATGAAAGACTGAGAAGGTGACAATATGAAACTATGGAGCGTAGTTTAAGGTTATTTTAATCATAAATCTACAAGTACTGTGAGATTTTTCAAGCAAAGTAAATATGTATTAATGGAAATAACCAGCAACTTCTTACACAATTTCAGAAGAAGAAAAACAAATAATGACTTACAGTAGAAAAGAAACACATATCATTTTCAAAAGGCAGTTGGAATCATCCAAAAACTTTATTAAATCTCCAAGAAAATGTTGATACATTACACCAATATTGCTCTCTGAAGCCAAAATTTGGAACCCCAAAAATGGTTCCTCTATGTCTTTTTAAAGAAACATTACATTAAGGACAATTACAAAAAAAATTAACTGTCAAAACATATTTCAAACTACTTTCAAAACTATCTTTAGTTCTACTTGATCCTTAGGAGGACTCAAAAATTAAAGTTTTTGACTTGAAATTAAAAATATAATATCTTTTTCCAAAATAAACTATATGCTTTGTCTTCATTGGATCACTTGGGATCGTTGTGCAGGCTCGCTTGGGGAAGCTCTAGGTTCCACTCCTTTTGTTGGTGATATTAAATCTAGGCATTTCTTCCACACTGCCAAGTCAGGATTTGGACACTTGATCAATCTGTCATAGGCCATCTTGAAATTTTTTATTCTATTGTAGGTTGTCTTTTCAGTGAAAAGAGTCTTAACTAACCATAATAATTGAAAATCTCTCTACAAGTGATTCACAATTGTTGACCCTTTTAAAATTGTTGTTTTTTCATGGGAAGCATTGATTTTACTTTTTGCTTCCACTAATAAATTTTCATAGGTCTCCCATGGAAGAATATTTCCTTTTTGGTCCCAACATGAAGGTAATCTTGCTCGGAATCTCTTGTCAAAGTTTGAATTAAATGCCAACACTGATTCCTTGATTTCTCCCAGTCTGGTTTCTACATTTTTCCTACAGATATTATTTTGCACCATCTTATTTATTGCTAAAACAATGGATGTTTCGTATTGAATATACATTTCTCTCAACTCCAGAGAAGACTTAGCATTTATAAAACCAATCATCCTTTTTTCCAACTATGCAATTTGTTGTGATTTGTTTTTATTGGAATAAATAATCATTTATAAATCCCTTACCATTGTTTTCTCTTCTGCCATGACCAACATATGATCCCAGATTACCTTTATTTGTTGGATGATATCATTCCAAATAATTTCTCTTGCTTGAATAAGAGACATGTTACCTTTTAGTTTTTCTTTTAATTCCTTAATTTCATCACAGGTTGTTAGATAATTTTTGTGGTACTGTGATGCATTTTCTTTAGCCATGTTCAATTGTCTCTCCTTATGCTTCAATTTCTCTTTAGTATCATCCAAATTCTTTTGTATTTTCCTTAACTCATCCTCTAAAATATTTAATTCATTCATCACCCTAGTGAGCTTATCAGTAGGGTCCTCAGAGTCTGGTTGCACTACAATTGTGCAAACATGTGCATCTATCTTTTGTTGTAGTCGTGCATTGAGTTCCTTCAAAGTTTCCACCTCCTTATTTATTTCTAGCAGTTCATGAGTTATAAGTTATTTTTCCTTTTCAATTTGAGCTACTTTTGGAGCCAAGACATGCTCAGTAGCAGGCAATTTCAGCTTTTTTCTTAACAATTGGATCTCAAATTCTGCTCCTTGTAAAAGTTTTTGGACAATTGTTTTTTCCTCTGGATTCACCCCAAGCTTGATAATTAACTTCTTAAATTATTCATTTTGAGTGTGTAGAGCTCATGAGTTAGCCTTTTCTAATTTCAACTAACCAATTACTTTCCCCAGCAAGGCCTCTGTCTTACTTGCTGCTAATGAAGTTTTACTGAGATCGTTATAAATCAACTCTCCAGTTTTCCTATGCAGATTTATCTTGTCAGGAAAAGGTATATATTTTGTATTCATTGATAAACTAATTGTCCTGAAATCAGCTCCATAAGTAATTGATTGTGTAACAGGGTGTGTAAATGAGAGTTTCAATTGACTCCTCTCCAAATCCATAGCTGAAAGGAGCCTAGTCTGATTACCAGGAACAAACTGTGCCTCCAACTAGGTAGCAACATTAGTCAATATTCTCTGGTTCCTTTCCTCAATTTGTTCATATGAATCTTTCAAAGCTTCTAAAGATACATGTTCTTCTCCTTTGGGAATGGGGGATGAGGGTGCACATTTAACTCCTCCTATTTGCAATTGAAACCCAATTTCAGTGTAAGGATTTTCCTTGAAATATTCAGCTTTATTTCCTCCTTTCTCCACCTTTTTCCTCTTGCTTCCTTGAGAACTTTCTCTTTCTAAGTCTGCAATGTCTAGTCCTCTGTTTAACCCTTTTTCAGAAGGAAGGGGAGTTTCAACTTCCATACTTCTTGAATTTAGACTGCGCCTCCATTTGCCAATTTCTCCCATTCAAGTTTTAGTTCATGGACATAAGGAGCATGATCATTTTCTATTCTCCTCTTAGAAATTATACGATGAGGATCTTAGTACCACTTTTCTCCCAGTTGGAAATTCATACTCTATAACAGCTTTTCTACCTCCTTAGATGCTTACATGTTATTGACAATGAAAGGCCCAATAGTATTGGGTAATTTGAACAAATATCCTTTCTTGGTTAGGACAAAATGTACTTTATCAATGTTTAGGCTCTACCTAATGAATTCCAATGCAAATATTCTCATAGGAATAAACATTGGCAGTCTATATGGAGGAATCTTTGTACCATATAATTTAATCTTTGTGTAATCCTCAAATGGAAACCAATCTCCAACCTTTACATCTCTACTCATTTGCAACAACGACTGAGATTTTAGAAAATTCGAGGGGCATCATTGTTAACAATTGACATGAAGGAAGAAAGGAAATAGGAGAAACCTTCATTATTTGGTTGAGCTCTGACAACATCAGTCCAATCCCATAATTGTTTGTTTATTCTTATTGGGATCTAAAACATTAAATCTAGGTCCATAAATTGCTCAACATGTACATATGGAAAATGATATACTAGGAGAGAGGGAAATCTGAAACATCTAGTTATGTTGAAGTTAAGGAGATGAGAATTGATGGTTTTCTCCCAAAATGCAGGAATATTGAGCACAACATTTGACTGCATCCTCAAATGAAATAATCCTATGGCTTGACCATCTATCATTGATGCATCATCCCTTCCAAGAATCCTCATGATTACTTGAAAAATGGGTCCAACACCTTCAACAAAGAAAGAAACAGGGAACTGGGCAGAATCTGAAGGTAAAATAGTGTTTGGAAGCAAAATGGAAGCATACAATTTCCTAGAATCCTCTATTGACAAGTTCTGAAAAGTTGATAGAAAGGTTTCATTGGAAAATGGAAGATACTAATCAGACTATGGAAAGGCTAGGGCCTTATGGATTAGTAATGAAGAAACTTGGAAAATATTTTCCCCTAGGGAATTCATGACAAAACATCATTGAGGGTACAGAGAGGAAGTTAACCAAGTGATCTGATTAAGAAAATTAGTTTTGTTGTGCTACTTTCCTTTTCAGATTATATTAAATATGCTTGAGGATTCATGTGATTGTTTGCAAGTTTAAACATGGGTTTTTGAGTGTTTTTATGTAATTTTTATGTGCAAATTAACATAAACAAATGATTGAACAGCAGAAAATGACAAACATAAACATCACCATAAATAGTATCACAGCAGCACATGATGAAGGATTTCATCCCTCCTGGGCTACGTCTCCTTGGTCCAGCTTCTAATGGATTTTTCCTCTCTATTATGCCCAAAAATGTGAATACATCAATTTATAACATGCTCTTGATGCTCTGAAACTGTTTCAATGGCTCCATAATGCCCAAAAATTCCTGTCAAGCCTCTTTTTGCACCTGATTTGGTAAAAAACTGAAGAAGTTATTGCCTTTCCCAATATTCTTCTAATCGCACTGCAAATTCCCCAAAATCCGGCATTATCCTACAATTTCACCCCAAAAACGTGCTAACGGAGTGACAATTTCGCCGAAAATCGAGCGAAATATTTGGCCAGTTAAAATGCTTGCTAACGCTTAAGTTCTGAAAATTGAGGCCACATGGGGGAGCCACGTGCTTTGGGATAAGTCCAACAGCCCACCCACGTTGGCTGGTCCCCCACTCCTCCTCCGCGGTGGTCGCATGCGGTGGTATGTCCACGGGCTGGCCCAACCTCCGAACTTCGTGCCAACCAACTTTAAATACACCGCGCGATCATAAGGGTTAAGCGACAATGGATATGGTGCAATGGTAATGGATTTGGAATATTGTTGGGACGTCGCGAGTTTGACCTTCGTTGCTTCTGCCCAGACTATAGCCAAGTTTTTGGTGGCCTCCCGGGCTGCCACGTGGCAACCTCCGACTGGCCACATGTTAGCCCGTGGTTGGTCATCCCACCAACCAATCAAAACTACATAAATTCAACCAATGAAAAGAAGACACTTGTCAGCACACCGAAGGAGCCCATTGACCAAGTCAAAATCCACATACCCTACCCAATCAACGCCACATCAGCAGTACAGACTGTTGATTGGGTTGTCCTTTTTTTTTAAATTCATATCTTTGGGAAAGTGGACAAAACTCGTTCCTGGAGTCATATGGAGTATGTTTCGTGTGAAACGAGTTGCGTCAGATTCAGGATGACAACCACTACGTGGTCGTCTAGGTTCCATACCAATCTGACAACTTTGAATTTTGAGCTATTTTTTTTAGCACTTGATCACCAAGTGATAAATTCTAGAAATTGATAAGTTTGAGGGACAATTGCAGAGAACAGACCATACTTGACCATTCTATCATAAACTTTTAACTTACCTTGGTTAGCTAGGACATTTTGGAGAAATTCCATTAAGTTCACAGGGCAAACTGAATCAAAAATGTTGTGTTCAGTATCCATAAGGGGAATATGAATGGCAAAGCCTAAAAGGGTAACTTTATTTGACATTTTAAACCTCTTCGAAAATTGACAGAGTGGAAAATGTGTTTAAATACCTGGTATACTTGGAGTGCTGAGTTGGAAGCTTCGTGTTGTTGGAGGGGGTTATTGTCGCCAAGAGAACACAGTGAAAATGAGTAAATTGGGGGGAAAATGGGGTTTTATTAGAGAAATGCGGACGAAAAGGAATTAATTGAATGTGGACAAAATATTATGGACACATGACGTGGAAGATGACATGGAAAGATGACATGGAGGGATGACGTGGAAGGATGGAGGGGTGATGTAGACATGATGTGGATATGTTTACTGCCGCACTTTCCTGGATGTCACGCTTGCTTGCCAAAGACCAGAGTGAAAACTACTTACCACTCACACGCACACCCGCAGTGGTAAGTGGTATCACCTTGCAGTGATGTCAGGGATGATCCTGACCGTCGATCTCCCAACGACGTTTTCCCACCAAACTGTTTACGAGAGCACCTCTAACATAATGATCAATTATGTTGTGGGGTCAGGTTTACTATGTGCGCGGGTCCCAATGCTATTGACGCCATCGATCTTGAGAATTGCGCTCTCTTTAACTTATCCGCCATGGGAAAATGGCCCACCACCATATAAAATATTTAAAAATGTCTTCACATAGTGGACCTGCACCACCTTGGACCAAAATTAGTTTCTCTTCTTTTATTTTAATAAAATTACACAAAACAATCCCAATGACATTTTGGCATTTCTTTGCATTTTTCCTTCTTCTTTTTTTGCATATATGATTTTTAATGTTTGAAATAGAATGAAAATGAGCTACAACAATATAGATAAATTATATGTCATTTTATATGCATGCACATAATTAATATTCCTAAAACATGGTTGATCTTTGTGTGCCTTAGACCATTAAATGCCACAAGTCATTGTGAGATGTGCTTGAGTGTGGGTTGAGTAATTGCATTGTGGGAGAACTAATATGCATCTACAATGTATATCAAAAGAAAAAATATGTATTGTAGATAATTGTAGAATTCATGTGTGATCATAATAGAGGCATCATGTTACTCACATGTCACTATCCTCGAGATATAAATATAAAGGGGTATAAAAAATGTTAATGAAAATATGGATACCTACAATATCTAGTGAAAGTAGAGGTTTTTTAAATTGGGAAGGTGTATTGGGTTCGTATTGGTAGGGGGTTAAATAAAGTGATTTTTAGAGGTATTTTCCAATATGTGGTCAAATTAAGGGTATTGTTTAGTATGCCACGAACACACGTGCTATGTCAGAGGATCATTGAGTGAAGCCCTCGTGTACATATTATGCTTTTGTGGAATATATGGAGACAATCAGTTATTTCTTAGAATCCCATGAGATCATTTTTTTGTCAAAAGGGAAATCATATCCTAAAGTTCTTTTCCTATCATCAATACTAGTAAAAAAACACTATATGTGTATCATGTATGCATGTTGTCTTCAAAACTTGGGTACCACAATCCATTATTAGTTGTACTTATTGAGAAATCTAGGGACACCAAATTAGGTGATTTCTCTTACTTTGATAACTACTTGTCATGTTTTATTTAACTTAATTAATTTAATATTAATATTATAATATATAATAATTTAATATTTAATATTAATATTAGAATTAATACTAATATTAAACCTATATAATACCAAACTCTTTCCTTATAATATATTTAGTATAATATAACCCCAAGGGTTAGCTCAACCGGTCTAGTCCCTATTGTTAAGTACCTCACTGATCGGGAGGTCACGGGGTCAATTCTCCTTGATGCCCTTGGGGTTAGGCCCTGCTAGTCTGCCTGACGGGATTTAAAAGATTCCCTTCAAGGTTGATCTGCCCAGATTTTTCCAAGGGAAAAAATATATATTTATTATAATATATATTAAACTTAATGTTATATTAAATTTTATACTAAACTTTTTCCTTTATAATATATATTAAACTTAATATTATATTATTTTTTTAGATTAAATTATTAACATATGCTAAATTAAATTTTTTAGATTAAATTATTAGTCTATGCTAAATTTAATGCATTATTAAAAGAAATTATTAATTATTATTACAAACTGAGTAAGCAAGTGGCTTAGAAAACTTTATATTCAACAAAATAATATAATCTTTGTTGGCACTCTTATAGTCTATTTCTATTTTTAAATTTTCACTCAAATTTTATTTATAATTTATTATTCTTTCCATTATTTTTTTCACCCCTGTTTGTATTTAATTTATCTGTACAAGTATTCTCGTTTTATATTTTATTAACTTGATAAGAAATATATTCATATGTTAAGAGCATGTGTTTCCTCCTAAGAGGTCACATGTTCAAAACCACGGGGGAAAAAAAATGTATGCCTTTGTAGACTTAGCAGTGAAATCGCTACGTGGAGATGGGTCCCTTGTCCCACAAACAAAGGGGTCTCATACACCAAGACTCTGTAAAGGTGAGTAGAGCTCAGTAACAAGACCTGTGCATCATAAGATTTAGTAAATTCGAAGAGGAAGTCGACAACATGTTTCCATGACTTTGTTTGAGCACCGTAATCCAAAATCCCTTTGAAGTTTGGTGTAGTAGGTAGATAGGAGGAGTAACGGCATACAAAGGGTGTTGGAATCCCACAACATTATATATGTGCTTTGTGGACTCAATTGGAAGGTGAGGGAGTTGAGATTGAGCAGAGTATTTGGGTAACATCCTTGTCGTGAGGATTTGAGCACCGAAGCACTAGTGCGTTCAATGACCAGAGGGCTCAATTATCAATTCTGTAGTTGTGTGAAACCAAAGTTGTATGAAACCAAGTATAATGGTAATGACTCCCAACCAATCAAATAGTTGGAAGTCGAGTCATGGTGCTTAGGTGACTCGCGTGCGACCAAATTTGTTCCGACATCCGATTTCATAGTCGGGTCAACCTCCAAATTCTAGCAGGGGGGGCACAAAATAAATATGTGTATATAGTTGGACGTGTTTGCAAGGAGCCTCAAGTCATCGACATTAAGGGAAAGTTGGAGCGAAATGGAATTGCTCCCATAATTAAGGAAGGCATTCCTTGTTGGCGTTAAATAGAGATAGGGTTAAGGAGGGTTTCGATTTTTGTAACAAGAAAAAATAGTTACTTTGATTCAATTTTTTTTTAACTATTATTGATGAGAACAATTATTGGTTCAAATTTTTGAAGCAATTATTGATTCAATTTTATTAATTTTTATAATTATACAAAATAAATTATAAATAAATATGACATAATGGTCTAACAAGTGTATTCATACATTATAACTAACATCTAGATGTTCCAACTTAGACATTTTTGTGACTGTGCAAGACACTTGGTTTTACCAAATTAAATACAAGTATGGAAATGTTTCAATCCAACAACATAATAATTTTACATTATGATTGTTCTACTTCAAAAAACTTTGTGATTTTGTAAAATGATTTGGTCAAAAAAATATTAGCTATGAAACAACTAAAAAAAAAGTGATTAATTGAATGTTAATGCAATCAAACTAAATGTTTTACGGACATAAAATTTAAAACCAAGGCTTATACTTTGCCCATTATTATGATTACATCTCTCTCGATCACCTACATTGAAAGTTTTGTTTTTGTAACCATATTTAAACTAAGCAACATTATCTACAATGTAGCTCTTGGCCAAATGTGGCAATTGGTTCATACTTTTCAAAGTTCAATAATTAAACTAAGCAACAGGGAACGCTAGCTATGCGGCCTTGTTTAAATAAAATTTATTTTAATGTGATATGCATATATGATTTTTTCTTGGGAAATTTTTGTTTTCAATTATTTGAATAAAAATAAAATTATAACACATATTATTATTATTATTATTATTTGATGTAATGTTTTATTTGACAAACACTACAATATCTCTCAAAAAATGAGCCAAGATTTAAATGTTTACACTCATTTAGGGACACTATACAGTCTCCCCTTTACTGAGTGGTAGAGTGTTATCCATGCAATAAATAGGATGAACTTTTTTCATTTACTTCATAATTATGTTATTTTAATGCTTTTAATATTATATTAATCAAAAAATTAATGTCATTATTGTGGGAATACAATTATACAATTTTTGGTTTAAAACATGTTTTTGAATATATACATAAATTTAACACCCTAAAAAATCCCTACGACATTTAATTTTTAGAGCTCAAAATTAATTCTAAAAAACATAACATGAGAAAAATAATACAAAAAAACTTACCATGTTTAAGAGAAAATTAACCAAACAAAAAAGCTTGCAAATTATAATATTACGCCATACAAAAGTTTTATTAAATCACACCATATACATCTTGATAAAATATGATCGTGGACACAAAGATTAAAGTCATCCTCCACTAAACAATATACAAGATAATCTATTTCTCAAAAGAATTCAGGGGGTATAACTTTCAAATGATACAATGGCATCATACTTCATAAGAATCTCTCAAGGCTATTGATGAAATTATACCTTCTAAGGAACTTGCAACTACAACACTCAATGGCCTACCTAACTTTTGGAATTCTTTTACATCAAGAATTAGTGGCAGAGAAAATGCACCTTCCTTTGAAAATCCCTGGACTGCTTGCACTCAAGAAGAATCTAGGCTCATATCTAAACATAAGATTCCAAAACCAGAAGAAGATTCTTAAGCTTTTGCAGCCCAACCAAAAAATAGCAAGGGAAGAAGAACTTTTGTAAATTTCAAAGAAGTACAGGAATAATACCTACTCCAAGACCTTCTCCACAAAGAAGACCTCCTCCTCCGTCTTAATAAAGAAAGGACATGTCAATTGTTCAATGTTTTTGTTGCCAAGCATATGTTCATTATCAAAATAGGTGTCCTCAAAAGGATAGTCATCAAAAAAGGAAAGGGAAGAAACATGTTTCTATAGTTGATCTTAATGAATCTTCATACAAGAGGTGGCCTAAGAACAAAGATATTGATGATGATAATTATTCCTTTAATTCTCCTTTCACAAGTTCTATTATGGGTCATGAAGAAATTTGGTTGGAGGATAGTGGTATTGCTAGGTACATGACTAGAAGTCATGATAATATTTATGAATTAGTTAAAAAGAAGATATCTCAATGTTTATTTTCTAGTTTTATATGTTATAATAGTCACTTAACCAATTTCTTCTTTCAATAGCAATCACTTTATTCAATAATCCAATCTTTCAATGACAGTAATAAATTGTAGATAGAACAGTGAACCAAATGCACAATAGAACACAGTCGAGAACAATAAAGACACAGTGATTTGGTCAAAGACCAGGGGAAAACCCCACACGGGGAAAAATCTTTCCAAATTCGTCTTCTATTAGATTGTCATCAAATGTTCAGCAGAGAGATACATACTCCAAGTACATCAATAAAAAGTCAAAGGTCAAACCCTTGACTATCCAAACCAACCATCCAGTATCCAATCATGAGCAATATAAACAAATCTTGTCAAAAGTCAAATCTACAATTTCTTGTCTAAGTCAACAACGAATAATATAAACTTTGAAATGGGAACTATAAACTCAAAATGAGAACTCTAGCCAAAAAATCCTCTGAGAACATGAAAAATCAATTTGAAAATAGGAAGTGTTGATGTTGGAATAGCACCTTTTTTTTCTAGGGTAAATTTTCAACATGTTTTAAAAATGGCAGTGAAAACCAATTTTTTGTGCAAATATTGTGCAAAAAACGCCCTAAAAACGAAAAGTGTTGATGTGTTGATGTTGAAATAACTTTTGTCTTTTTTTTTTCAGATAAATTTTAAACATTTTGAAATAATGACGTTAAAGATTTTGTCATGGCTCCGAAAAACATTAAAATTTCAAAAGAATAATGAAAAAATAAATTTAAAAATTAAAACAATCAAAAAAAACAAAATTAAAAAAATAAAAAATATATATATAACAAAAAGTAAATAAAAATATATATTAAAAAAAAATGACAAAAAAATCAAATATATAAAAAAGACAAAAAAAATCAAACATAAAATTAAAAATACAAAAAACAAAATTAACCTAAAAAAAAATCAATCATAAAAATATTAAAAATGAAAAACAAAATTAACCTATAAGAATTATATATATATATATATATATATTATATATATATATATATATATAAAAAGAAACAACTAATAACAAAAATATATTTTCAAAAAATAATTATCTTGTAAATGATAAAAAAAAAAATTAAAAAGCTATAAAAATACAGAAATTTTAAAAAACTATTAAAAAAACTAGAAAATTAACCAAAAATAAATAAAACGATTTTAAATAATTTAAAAACAAACAAACAAAAATTAAAATACTATTAAAATTAAATTAAAAAACATAAAAAATAACAAAACAAAACATAATTAATAAAACATTAAAATTAAATCATACTTCATATTTCCGACGCATTTCGAACCAACGAGTGTTGTTCATCTTCAGGATCACAGAAACCTTAATTCAACAATTAAAATTAAAATCTTTAAAAAAATATTATTAACAAAACTTTTAAAGCCCTCCAAATTTATTTATTTATTTTTCTAAGTTTTGTTTTAAGATTTTAATTTTAATGTTCTACGGTTTTTTAATTAATTATATGTTTTTTTTAATCTTATTTTTTTATTTATTTTATTTATTATAATTTTTTATGTTTTTTAAATGTTTAATTTAATTTTAATAGTTTTTTAATTTTGTTTTTAAATTATTTAAAATCGTTTTTTTTTTTTTTTGGTTTTTTTGGGTTAATTTTCTAGATAGCTTCTTTTTTTTCTTTTTTTCTTCTCTTTTTTTTTTAATCAGGTTTGTTTTTAATTTATTTTATTTTTTTAAAGAGTTTTTTTTTTAATTGTATTTTTTTTAGTTTTTTTTAAATCAATTTTTTATCGTTTACAAGATTGTGTATGTGTGTGTGTGTGTCTTTTTTATATTTGTTTTATATTTGTTTTTTTAAGTAATCAATATTTAAAAAACAATTGGACATAAAAATAAAAAATAAAAATAAAGTATCAAAAAATGTAACATTTAAAAAAATATATCCACACTTAATACATTAGAAAATTTAAAGTGCCAAAAATAAACCCATTAAAAAAAGGGTTGATGTTGCATCAACACATTTCAAAATCAGCATGAAAATTACTAACAATTAAAAACAAATATTTATATTTGATACATAAGAAAATTTTAAAGTGTCAAAAATATGTTCTGTGAAAAAAAAAAACAAAAACAAAACAAAACAAAAAAAAAAATGTATTATGAATCAGCGTTTTTCAAAATCGAATGGCTTTTTTGCTACCTCAAAAAAACGGGTAATCGTATCAGTTCTCGTTTCAAAGTTTACGTTGTTAGCAGTCACTGTGGCCCTAGTCAACAGTCAAATCAGACTCCAAAGAGCTCGGTCAACCATTCAAATATGTGGCCTTCCTTCAGTCAAACCCTATCAAAATAGCCCCAAAACTCTCAGTCAAAGAAGAGATAAAATCAACTGTCAAACCCTAACAAACTTGCGATCAAACCCTGTACAACTTTGCAATCAAAGATAGTCAACATGCCAATAAAATTTTGGTCCAAATTCCAGTCAACTCGGCCTCCCAAAACAGGTCAAAATTAAAGTCAAATGAATTCATACATTCCCAAGTCAACGCTGGTCAAAACAGTCCCAAGCATAATATCAACGCTGGTCAATAGAAACACTCTCTCTCCTTCGCATGTGTGAACTCGGACCCTGCGATTTCAGAGAAGAACGAACCAAATGAATATGAATGGATGAGTGATGTGATGCCAAGTGATGTCTATTTATATGATAATGTGGGGGTCGAATTTCCTCCTCTAGGTCAACTTGAATATTTTGATGTGACATGGTCCAGCATTAATATAATAATTTTCCCATGTGAAAATTAAATTCTTACAAGCGCTAGTAAGGCCTTCTTAAGATGAGGAGGGCTTCCCTAAGGAGGGAATTTCTCCCTGCGCTGCCGAATTTCAACACTCCCTCTCAGCTAGGGAGGAATTACCAACTGCATCATAAATCTCATCTCATGTGTCTCGTGATCATCATCGTATCATGTCTCGTCTCTGCTCATCTGTTGAAAATTCTCGATCTAAAAGAAGAATCATCATAGGGAAGATTAATTTACCATGAAGCTAAAGATCTGTCGACCCTATATCAAACGAGCTAATCAAAAGTCTCCATCCAGATAATAGGGGAGATGAATTTACCACAAGGGTAAATATTTGCCGAACCTCTATCTTCAATAATAGGGGGGATCAATTTGTCACAAGTGACAAATATTTGTTGACCCTATGTCACCCAACTTGATCTTAAAGACCAAGTGGTTAAACACCATGCATCTTGGACTTAAGGAGATCACTTTACTAGACGCATGCGTGATAGGTAAAATATCTGTCGACTTAAGTGTCTCCTCACTCATTGGCCATATGAATGGAAATCGCAACAAATCCATCTTGTGGGTAGGATGCATATTGGGGTATATTATGACAAGTCCCAAATGTGATAGGGGATATCAACTTATCCAAAATACAACGATCTGCTAACTCTATGTGCAGAGTTCCCTCAACCCTAGGAGCTCTTTGGCTCCATTCCCTCCCTGGGAGCTCAAATAGGGGAGAGGAGCATAGTTTAGTGTTCTCGATGATTCGTGACCCGGTAGGGTCACATCCACCAATCCAAGATGCTCTCTAAAGACCAAGAACTTCCCTTTCGGAAAAGCCTTGGTAAGAATGTCGGCTATATGTCCATCAGTCGAAATGTGATGGAGTCTTACGGCTCCTCTCTGCACCATATCCTAGATATAGCGATATATGATCTCTATATGCTTGGACTTGTCATGGAATATGAGATTTTATGCCAGACATGTCCCACTCTTGTTGTCACAATATATCATTATCATATCTAAAACCTGCTCAAACAGCTCTCCAAGGAGCTTCCTCGACCATATAGCCTCACAACTAGCCATGCTAGTAGCAATATACTCAACATTAGTTGTGTTAAGAGAAACGAACTTTTCTTTCCTGCTCATCTAAGATATCATGGCAGACCCCAAGCCAAAATAGCACTGTGATGTGCTGCTCCTGTCAACAACATTTCCAACCCAGTCAGCATCAATGTATCCATGTATTCTCACATCTCCGGCAGTATATATCTCAAACCAAGGTCGATAGTCCCATGAAAGTATCCAAGCACATGCTTTAATAGTAGCGACCCAGTGTGCATGATCAGGCTCAATCATAAATTGACTCAGTGTTACCTGCAAAACATATGTCCATATGAGAGTTCACTAAGAACATCAAATCCCCAACCAATTTTCGATACTCAGTGGGATTTTTTAGATCGGGTCCCACATCTTCTCGACATTACTTCTTAAAAAATCATCTCCATTAGTGTGGCCATGGACTTGCATTCTACCATTCCAAATAGCTCCATCAGTTTGACAACATATTTCCTTGAGAAAGGAAAATCTCACCAGGGCTTTGCCACACCTCTAAGCCTAGGAATTAGTGCATCAATCCAAGGTCTTTCATCTCAAATTCAGAGGCCATCTCTCTCTTACATTCAAGAATAAGAGGCTCTCCACCTGTCAAGAATAAATCATCAATATATAAAACCAAAATCAAGGGCATAACTTTGACAACTTTGAAGTAGAGGTCCGGGTCAGCACAGCTCCTTGTGAATCCAAGCTTCATCAAATAGCTATCAATGTGGACATACCATGCCCTGGGGGCCTGCTTCAATCCATAGAGTGGTTTCTTCAACCAGCACACATGATTCTTCCTGTCCTGCTCCTCAAATCCCTGTGGTTTCTCAATGTATACTTCTTCCTTAAGTACGCCATGTAGAAATGTGGTTTTCACATCCATCTAGTGAAGTGTCCATCCCTGGCTAGTAGCAAGAGCAACAATAGATAAAATAGTAGTGTAGCGGGCAACCAATGAAAATATGTCATCATACTCCTCTCTCTCTTTCTAGGAGAAACCTCTAGCCACAAATCTCGCCTTATATTTCTCGATACTTCCATCTTCACCATGTTTGATCTTGTACAACCATTTATAAATCACAATAGACTTTCCTTCAAGTCTCAGAACCACTTCCCATACATCATTCTTCATGATAGATTCATATTCTTCTGCCATAGTGTCCTTCCATGCCTACTCTTTCACTGCTTCTTCAAAAGTGTGAGGTTCAACCTATATAATGTTGCTCATAGCTACAACGTATCCCTGGTATCGGCATGGTTTCTTACTTTCTCTGAAGGTTCCTCTTGCAGCATCATCTTTCAACATCTTGTAAGGTATCTAGAGGCCATAGTGCTCTCTTCCTGGCAGGAGGATCACACATAGGGGGATCCAAGGGGTCCATAGGTTCCAAAGGATCATCAGCAAGTTCAGTCTCTATTCCAAGCATAAAAGGGCCTTCTTTTGTATCTATAGCATCATCCTTTCTTTCAACATTGGCGGGGGAGGAGTGTCCCTTGCTTTCCCAAGGGTAGCATCTTCATCAAATGTCACATCCTTGCTAAACTCTATATTCCTTTGACCAAGCACATACATTCTATAAGCTTTAGAATTTTCATAGTAACCAAAAAACACACCTTTCTTCCTTGTGGCTTCCAGCTTGTTCCTCTTGTCCTTCGACACGTGAAAGTAAATGGGGAAGCCAAATATGCTCAAGTATCCAACATCGAGTCTCGCACTGTGAAAACTTCTTCGAGAGTCTTGTCACCGAAGGCTTGATGAAGTGTCATGTTTTGAACATAGACAGTAGTATTTGCAACTTCTCCCCATACAAAATTCACTAGCATTTGATCATGTGACATAGTTCCGGCAGCTTCCATGATGATCATGTTCTTTCCTTAAGCCACTCCATTTTTTTAGGATTGTAAGGTACGATAGTATCCTTCTTGATTCATGATTTCTTGAAAAATTAAATGAATTCATTTGAAATGAATTCTCCTCCATTACCAAATTTGAAGACTTTGATTATTTTCCCTATTTGATTCTCTGTCAGTGCCTTGATGTATTTGAACATGTAGAATGCTTAATCTGTATGCTTCAAGAAGAAAATCAATGTCTTGTGATAGAAGTCATCCACAAAGATTATGTAGTACAGGTAGCCATCAAGAGATGTCACCATCATGGGTCCATATAGATTAGAATAAATGAGTTGTAGTATTCCACTAGTCCTGGTACTACTAGAAGGGAATGCTCCCTTTGACTTCTTTCCACTTGCACATCCTGGACAAACTCCATCATGATTTGTTTGAACCTCGGGCATTCCAGAAACCATATTCCTAACCTTAGGCAAGGCTTCATAATGAAGGCGAGTGAATATTCGGTGCCACGTCTCACATTGATGATTACTATCATGAACCAATGCTCGGATCTATCTTCCATTGACTTTATAATAGCCTTCAATTCTAGATCCCAAAGTGAAGGCATCCCTCAAGCTAGATTCCATAGGCCAAGTAAGAACCTTTCCATTTATAAATGCAACCTCCATTCCTTTGTCCTCCAATGCAGATATAGACACAAGGTTCTTTTTCAATCTTGGCACATACAAAACATCTTGTAGATGTATACTTTGACCATAATCCAAATGAAATGAAATAGAACCAGCGCCTTTTATTAGATAAGTAGAGTTGTCCCCAAGAATGATATTCAAATTTTTCTCCCTCTCAACCATGTTTGAGAGGACTTCACGATAACCAATGAAGTGTCTTGAAGCCCCATTATCTACTAACCAACTATCAAACGAATCTAGAGGAGAGAAACTAGAAAGAGAGGAAATAAGAAAATATTCAGATTGAGTAGAAACAGTGTTATTATCATATCTTGAGTTCCTTGGTCTCTTTTGAGGACGATGGCCTTCTTCACGAGTAGAGGG
Organism: Pinus tabuliformis; assembly: GCA_031772625.1. NCBI lineage: Eukaryota > Viridiplantae > Streptophyta > Pinopsida > Pinales > Pinaceae > Pinus > Pinus tabuliformis. The sequence continues at coordinate 181,705,952 of CM062819.1, forward strand.
TCTCCTCTTTTTCCTCTTCGCTTCTTCCTTCTTCCTTCCAGACAATCTCAGACATAATGACCAATACTTATGGCAATTGTAGCATTCGATGAACTTGGATGTGTCCTTCCTGAATCCTCTATTATGATTCCTAAACCTCTATTATTATTCTTGAATCCTTTATTGTTGTTCTTGAATCCTTGACTTTTCTTTCTTGATTTTGATGGTCCTCATTTTCCTTTCCTCCTCTTGTCTTGATCAACAAATACAGAGGGTTCTTTTTCTTCGTGCTTTTGAATCATCCCTCTAGAAATCATCAAATGAAGGGAACATGTCATTGTTGCTAATGGTGGTAATAAATATCTCCCAAATTGGTGGAAGACCTCCAAAAGAAATTAGAATCAACTCTCTGTCATAGGTAATTTCTCCAACAGACAATAATTGATCCTTGAGTTGGGATATCCTCATGAAATATGACTGCACAGTCTACCCCTTTTTCATCTTGATGTCCTTGAGTTGATTTTTGAAGGAAAGAATATGGTTGAAATTGTGGACCTCATACATCCCAACGATCTTATCATACATTTCCTTAAACTTCCTCAACTTTGCAACATAAGTAATTAGATGACCTCTCAATGAATCAATAATAATTCTCTTAGCTTTGACCTCACATTTCTTGTACTTGAACTTGATTGTAGCAGAAGAAATCTCCGAAGTATTAGGTACCTTACCTTCAACCAATTCCAAAACATCATTTTCTTGCAAAGTCAAATCAACCCTAGCTCTCCAAACAACATAATTAGATGAGTCATTCAGCTTCTCTATAACTTTGAATTATGAGGTAAACATCTTGACCAAGTCAAGTGTTCTTCAGCGACAGATAAAAGATCTTCAAGGTGTGATTTTTCTTGTCTTCTTGTGCTTGTCTTCACCTCAGCTCTTGAACCGTATTAATTTTCCAATGTCCTATTCTATAAAAATCACTTAATCAATTTCTTCTTTCAATAAAAATCACTTTATCTAATAATTTCAATCTTCCAATGATAGTAAGCAATTATTGATATAACATTAAACCAAATTCACAATAGAAGACAACCAAGAACAATAGAGACACAGTATCTTGGTCAAAGACCATGAAAAAAACCCACAAGGGGGAAAACCCTTTCCAAATTATTCTTCTATTATATTGTCATCAAATGTTTAGCAGAGATACATAGTTCAAGTACAGCAATAACAAGTCAAAGGTCAAAGCCTTAACTATCCAAACCAACCATCCAATATCCAACCAAAGATGAGCAATATAGTCAAATCTAGTCAAAAGTCAAATCTACAATTTCTGGTCAAAGTCAACAACAGTAAATGTAGCCCTAACCAGCCTTGGTCAACGATAAAATAAGCCTCTAAAGCACTGGATCAACCAGTCAAAACATGTGGCCTTATTCATTTAGTCAAACCCTATCAAAGTAGCCCCAAAACTCCCAGTCAAAGGAGAGATAAAATCTGTGGCAAACCCTAACAGACCTGCAATCAAACCCTATACAATTATGTGGTCAAAGACAGTCAACATGCCCAGAGAAATTTGGTCCAAATGACAGTCAACTTGGCCTGCCAAAATGGGTCAAAATCCAAGTTAAACGAAGTCATACATCCCCAAGTCAACGTTGGTCAAAACAATCCCAAACAGAAAGTCAGTTTTAGTCAACAAAAACACTCACTCTCCTTTACACGTGTAAACTCGGACCTTACAATTTTAGAGAAGATCGAACCAAATGAAGATGAATGAATGAGTGATGTGATGCCTCAAAATGATGCCAAGTGATGTCTATTTATATGAAGTTGTGAGGGTTGAATTTCCTCCTCTAGGCCGACTTGAACATTTTGATGTAACATGGTCTAGCATTAAAATAACAATTTTCCCATGTGCAAATTAAATTCTTCCAAGAGCTAGTAGGGTCTTCTTAAGATGAGGAGGGTTTCCCTAAGGAGGGAATTTCTCCCTGAGCTACCAGATTTCAACACTCAAAGGGTGGAGCTTGGAGACAATGGCAAGTATGAAGTCAAAGGCATTGATTCATATCCTTCCAATTAGAATCAGGAGGTAATGTTTCTATTAACAATATTTTATAAGTTCTTAGTTTAAAGAAGAATTTGTTATCCATTTCATCTCTTAAAGACAAAGGACATTAGAGAAAATTTCAGCCTAAAAGTGGCCTCCTAAGGAAAAATAATAAAATAATGGTTAAAATAATAAAATAAGAGTTATAAATATTTTAGGGAAAAGAAAAAAAATTGCTTATTCAAATTGCATTTTTGGCTTATCTCTTTATATGTTTAATCAAATTTCAAGTGTAAACACTCATTGGATGCGAAATTAAATTCCACATCCAACGAGTATCTACACTTGAAATTTGAGTAACCTATAATGAGATAAGCCAAAAATACAATTAAAAAAAAAAAAAAAAAATCTTATTTTCCCTTCAAAATATTTACATGTACCTCTTTTTAAATTTAAAGAATTTTGATTCTTTTACATATTATGACAGGGAAATTACATGAAAATTTCATGGGCACTTTTAGGCCAAAATTTCCTCTAATGTATAGAATAATTTGTCTTCTAGCTATGCAAGTCGGCCCCACCTCTTGAAAAGGTTTGACCCAAGGTCAAAACCCACCTATTTGGACTACTACATATTAGCATTCAATTCACTCCACTTGGGAATCCATCCACAACAATTTGGACCTATTCTGCAAGAGAATATATGCTCACACGTGCAAAGAAGAAGACTATCTTGACTAGAGACCTAACTTTTTGTTCTCTGCATTGACCATATTTGACTTGGACTTTTCTCTTGTTGTTTGACCGAGATTTTGACTAAAGTTGGAGGTTGAATATTCCTAGCATATTTCACTTTATGTTGACCAAAGTTTGGATCTATTTATGAGGTGTTGCCTTAGGTTTGATTGTAGGTCAAACACTGTGGTTTGATCGAACTCTCTGTGGAATTGCAAGACCGAATTTTGGCCCTTTAACCAATAGCTATAGGCCTAAATTCATACCCTTGACCAGTGAGCATATCGTTGATATTTCCCTCTCTTTTAACTGGTTTTAACTTGGAATTTATTGAAGTCAAAGGTTCACATTTTGACTGGAATAATCTGATGTTCAATTTGCGGAATTGAATTCTCTCTCATAAAGAAAGATTACCAAGTTTTGTCCCAAGAAACTTTGGTCTCTATCTTTTTACAGGGCTTCTTGCTCATTGATGGTCTTTTTACAGGGCATCAAAGCAAACATCTTGTTAAACCTGTCAACTATCTCGAACAAGTAGTCATGTCCCTTCCTGGTTGTTGGTAAACCTCCCACAAAATCCATGGAAATTTTTTCCCAATGATGAGTGGGTACAAGTAAGGGATGACGTAGACCATGTTTCCTATTGCTAGGCTTGTTGGTACAACAAATCATGCATCCTCTTATGAACCGAGCTACCTACTCTTGCATCTTGGGCCAATACACATACCTCAGCAAGTTGGCCACGGTCTTCCCTACACCAAAGTATACTGCAACCTTGGAGGTACGATCCTATCTAATTAGTTGCAATCACTCACCTTTAGGAACACATAGCTTACCCATCATGTAGAGTAACCCATCCTAAAGATGGTGATTAACAGTGTTGTCGCCATCATGCACAAATCTGACTCCACAACTGTTGAAACACCTCCTTGAAGTCCTCATTCTCTAAATATCTCTTTGTATGCATCATGGGTAAATGGTTCCCTATACATAATAATTCCCAAATATGTGATATTTGGTGTGGCCTTGAAAGCATGTCGGCCAACTTGTTTGTCCTTCCCTTCTTATACATAATCACTAAATGAAACTGTTATAGAAAGCTCATCCATTTGTAATTCCTGGTATGTTGTAGCTTACTCTGGGCTTGCAGGTACTGTAGTGGTTGGTGATCTATGTGGATTACTGTCTCCTTTCCCATCAGATAGTGTTTTCACTTCTTCACAGCTTGCACCAGGGCATAGCCTTGTCATAGGTAGGTAGTTAAGAACTGCTCCGTGAAATACTTCAAAATGGTAGCATATAGGCCTTCCTCCCTGCATCACGACAATTCTCATAGCATACCCACTCGCATGTGTCTCCACTTCAAAGAGTTGTTGCAAGTTTGGTAATGCAAGAACTAGTGTTTGACTTATCTTCTTCTTTAGCTCCTTGAAAGCCTTTTGCTGACCCTTTCCCCACTGGAAACTTTACCACTCCCTGTTATGGCATGGAGTGGCGCTATTACTATGGAGATTTATTTATGTTGCATCTTTGTGTTTATGTTTATGTGTATTCTATTGTGTTCCTTCATAATTCTGGATCATAGTTGATGCATTGCATAGGCCAAATGGCATGACTAACCACTCATACAAACCTTACCTGGTTTTGAAGGTGATCTTCCAGATATCTTCTTCTCTAACTCGAAGCCGGTGATATCAAGACTTTAAGTTCACTTTGCTTGTTGCAATTGATCCAACAGATCATTGATCTTGAGTGTGATTTTGTTCAACGCCTTGTAATCTATAAACATCCGCAATGTCTCATCCTTCTTTAAAACAAGGATGATGGGTGACACGCATGGTGATATACTCGATCGAATGGCACAGTGTTCTTGTAGTTGTTGCAATTGTTTCTTCACCTCGCTTCTATAATAGGCTACATGTACAGTGCAATGTTTGACAATGGGGGGTCTGGCAATAGCGGGATCTCGTGCTCCACTTCCCTCAGGTGGTAACCCTTTAGCCTCCTGGAACACATCATTGTATGTCTGTAGCAACTCTTCCAGTTGTTGTTTTTGTTTCTTACTACACCCCTCCAAGGATGTCTTTTCTCTTACTGACTCTTCTATAGACTAATATTCTCTTAAAAACAACAAAACTTAGTTATTTCTAGAACTGATCAATCTCTTGGCTTGGTTGGCACTCACCAGTGAAATTTTTGACTTGACTTTGTGCGCATTAATGGTGAACGATTTTCCATCCTTAACAAGTCAATATTGGTTGGCTCTCTACATGAATATTGCACCTCGCATGTACATGTAGGGACTCCCAAACACGACTCCAAATACAGGGGAACCACATCTAGTTATACTTCATCAATAAAATAAGCACTGATGGAAAATCTGATTTTGCATTGTTTTTTTATCTTCACCTTTGCATCCTTATTTACCAATTCCAGTGGATATGGGCTTGGATGATCACAAACTTCCAATCCCAATTTCTTGACACTTTGCAGAAATGAGATTCACCTGTTATCCTGAGTCAAACAAAGCATCAATCATGGTCTTCTTGACCCATATCTTTATATCGAAGAGGTTGGTCTTTTTTTTCTCTTCGTGCTACTAAAGGCTACTCAGATTCACCTCCTTCTACACTAGCATACAAATGATCTTCTCATCCACATCTAAGTTGCTTTCAACATGGTTTCTCGAATCAATGGCCATGAGATTCTTCTTCTTATTTTCTTTCTTTTTGTTCTTCAAGTTAAGCTTTGGAAGCAACTTCCAGCACTTTTCCTTTGTATGGTCGTCAACATTGCAATGGTTGCAATTATTACTGGGATCTTTGCACTAATGTGTTGTGGTTGTAGTCTTTTTATCTTTTCCCCCTTTCTTCTTCTTCTTCCCCTCCTTAGAAGCGTCATGTTGCTCCTTTTGCTTCAATCCACTTGATTGCACTTTCCTCAAGCATATGTTCTCTAGGTATTGTGCTTGTACACAAGCCTCGTCCATTGATTTGGACTTAAACAACATCACTTGCTCACACAGATGGAAGTGCAAACCCCCCGAGGAACACATTTGGGTTCTTTAGGGAGATACCCAGCATTATGGCCATCTTTTTGAACTATATGTGGTATGCTCCCGCGTGCTTTTCTCGAGCTTTTGCCTAAGTAGTGCCATCAGATCCATTGGTCCTCTACATACCCAATAGGGTAAAACTATGACTTTCTGAGGGTTTTGAAGTCCTCTCACTTACTTAATGGAGGTTCTCCCTCCAACCTCAAGGTCTCTTTGTGGTTTTCCCACCAGGTCAGGGCATGGCCCTCTAGTTTTAGTCACACAAATAAAATATTTTGTTCGTCAATTTGATGGACATTGAAATAGACATCCAATTGTTGCAACCAATGATTTAGCTTCAAAGCATCGATCTCGTCGTGGTACGGCTTAATATCGACCTTCACTTCCATTTTGAACAAGGGTTGTGATTAATTCACGGCACTCGAACTAGGTTGATCTTTTCTAATTTCTTTCTTTAGTTGGTTCTTCGTTTCTTCCCGGTTTCATAATCCCCCTTATGATTTGTCCTCTACATTAGAAACCCCCATTTTCTTTGAATATCCCAAGCTTATTGCTCAAGTCTGCCATGAGGAGATTTACATTACAAGTTATAATTGTGACATGTTCCAGCCACAAAAACCTCTCCTCGACAGAATCACGAGGGTTATTCCCAGATGCATCGGCCATGATTAGGGTTTTACGCCTTTTGGCCCAGCTGATCTAGATCCCCTTTTGGCTCTTATACTAATATGATCTGTAAATTGTTGTGGATATTCCACTAGACAGTTTGTCACAATAGATCTAATAAATTATACTTAACAATCTGAAATTTACACTATTACAGTGTTATTTCTCTTTAAATTTTTAAATCTCTAGATTATTATTGATACTATATGCATGAGAATTAAAATTATATAGATAAATGAGAAAAACCGAAATAAAATCTCACACACCATGACACAAGATGACCTGGGAAACCCGTTCAGAAGACAAACCTAGCTAAAAGGTGAGGTCTTTTTACTCTCTTTCTCTAAATAGAAAATGCTTGTGAGTACTAAGTAGGGCATGTTGCATGGGGGCTACTGCAGTGCATAAATCCTCTCTATGTGCTCTATCTCTTATCCCTCAACTATTTTTGCTCAGCGATGGAACAAGTGCACTCGAAAGAATGGAACCATGTTTCCTCCTAGTGGCTTAGTTATAACACAACCTGATAGCCTACTAGTGGTTAGGTTTGACTACCTCAACTCTTAACTAGAGTTACAATATAGAGTCTTCTACATCATAATCACGCAGCTAGCCCCTTCTGCATGAATAATGGGGGCTAAAGTGGCATCATCTCGAATTATGGTGGTGAAAACAAGATGGTCAACTTCTGAGTGGCATAACTTTTGCATATAACTTTGATTGGCATGATTCTTGCACCGTTGGAATGCTTTGTGTGTAGAATAGGAAAAAAAGATGCTACACTAAAACGATAAAGTTTTACCTCCAAAAATATTGTTTCATGCCTCAAAATGCTTTGGGAAGGTTTCAGGCCTCAAAACTCCTTGGAATCTCATACCAAGGGCAATGACCAAATTACAACAACATTCAAATTTTATCATCAATACCCTTGTCTTCAACAACTTGCTCCAAGACATCAAAATAAGCACCAAAGGTCGTCTCCAAGTTTGCTTCAACAAATATCTTCAAAATATGCTCCAAGTCTACCTCAGGTATGCTTCCAGAAGGGCTTCACAAGTTTGCGCAAAAATGTCTTCTCTTTATACTTCATAGAATGCTTCAAGTGTTGGTTCAAAATCTTCTACAAATAAGGCTTCAAGAACTCCTCCAAAATGGGTGTCCAAAATATGCTCCTAAGGTCACTTCAAATTCTGGTTCTAGGTTTTCTCTAAGAGACTTCAAGGTTGCTTCAAAAGGGTTGCCCAAGAGTACCTCAAAATGTATCCAAGTATGCTCCAAAAATCTCCAAGTCTACTTCAGATTAAACCTCAAAAAAAATCACCCACAAGCCTGAGATATATGCCAATATAGGATCAAATTTTGCCCTCGAAAACAAGTTCAAGTTCTATTCAAAATTGGCAGAGTTTAGTCACAGTTGGGGTCCAAGTTCCACAAGCCATAAGCCCGAATTTCCATAGGTCCAAGTTATGTTTTACAAGCCCTAAGATCAACCTCACTTTAAGACCAAAGTCTTCCTTGCCTCATGGTCGAAGTCTACTTACCTTTGGGCCAAATTTCCAGAGGCTCGAAATGTCACAGAGGGGAGGTGGGTGAGGAGGGGGCGAACTCTACCCACAAGCCCAAATTTCCCCTATGGAAGGCTAAGATTTGTACAGGTAAAGGAGGTTGAATTTGCTCCAAGAAGAGTCATGATTCGGCTCCACAAGATACAACAAAAGAGGTTGAAAAGATCGCTTCCAAAATGTTCCAAAACCTTATCTGAAAACCCACCAATAACCTTTATCCAAGATTAGAGATAAAAGACAGAAAATATGCCTTCAAATTGCCTCTAGGTTCATGAGGGATAAACCTTCTTCACCCCTTCCTTAGGCTGAATTCTTCTTTTGTTTTGCTTGATCAAGTTGGGTGATAGAAGGTCGACTTCTTTTAAAAGCCACGACATTTTGCTAGAGCCAACTTGAGAGATTTTTTATTTAGAAGGACCTGAACAAGGAGCTTGACGCACAATAAAAAATATTTTTTGTCTTTTTAAATGTCTTTGATCGAGGCTAACTAGGATATGTGAATTTAGGACAAATTGAATTTCAATTTGACCTTCTTCTAGGGTAAAAAATAAATATTAAATTTATGAATATAATGGGGAAAGAGTGGTGCTAAACCCATCCATTTGGGGCATCAAACTTCAAATGCCAATATCTATCCAACCACGAGGACTCACAAGGTGTGCCACCTATCAAACTGAATGGTGTGACAAGGGCTACCAATCTAGAGGGTTCTTGCACCCAAATTCACTTGATTTGTGCATGCAAAACATCAAAACGAATGCTGGCCCATTCACCCTTTGATGTCAATGACATATTCTTTCAACAACCTTTGACAACTGAGAATATTATCTGAGATTTTAGCATTATTTTCAAACTTCAAGCTTTTACTCAACTGATCAGTGGTTTTCTCTTGTTCCTTTCTTAAAGAAAAGATTTTCGCTTTAGCTTCTTGCAATTTTCTTCCTTTTCTTTTAGGTAGTTTCTCACTACAACTATCATTATGGCTATGAAGAGGAATTCTTCTCTATCAATATCATAAACTCTCTCCTCAAACAAGCTTTTGTCCTCTCGAGAGTAAAAATTGTCCTTCTTAGTACATTTCCCCTTGTTGTGTCTATAGGGTTTGCTTTTATTATTATGTTCTTCATCATCATTGTATTCCCTTCTTGCACGTGGACATTTAGTAGCAAAAGGTCCTACTCTGCTACAAAACACTTGAAGGGTAACTTACCTTTGTATTTATGAGATTCTCTTTTCAGCTTTCTCACAAATTATGCTTCTTATGTCTAATTCATGGCTTGAATAATCACAAGACTTGTGTCCTTTTATATATAATGCTTTGAATGTTGCTTCCTCCAATGTTAGAATTTCTTTTTCTATCCTGATTTCATATATAGTGAAAATCCCATGCAATTCATCCATCGTCAATTTCTTCAGATCCTTCATTTCTTGAATGACAGAGACCTTGACATCAAATCTTAAAGGGGAGTGACCTTAGCACATTTTACACAATCATTTGTTCTTCAACCTTCTCACCACGTCCTCTAATAGTGTTATAATTTACTCTGCTAATGTATAGCCCCACATTTACCTTGGTCTTCCAAGCAAATCTGTGGGTCAGCTTCAAAATCCAAGGAACTCAGCCCATTCTTTTCATTGAATTACAAAGCACCATTTCAGTCGCCACCCAACCTGCATGATTATGAGTTATAGTCCCAATTATTCAGAATCAAAGAGATCTTGGGTAAGAGGGAATACATACATATTTTAACTCAAATTTTAGGGCAAGGTAATTTATAGTCGATAATGTTTCTTACAGTCCCATTCCCATTCAGTTGCTTAGCATTTTAATTTTAACAGAAGAAAAAAATTACATAGACATCATGTTTAAATCGTTCAATTTGGTTCATCATAACAACATTTAAATGCCGATACAAATGATAACTACATAATTAATTACAATAATGATGGGGTCAAAATGGGTTCGTAATAATTGTATTTCTTGTGTGTAGAAATAGACCCTATCACTGAAAAAACATTAATAATAACCGAAGGAAGATAGCCATTTTGACACCGGAGTTTTTCCCAAAACCGGTTTTTCCAGTGTATCTCGTGTTACTGTTATTATGTGATGGCAATTAATTATGTTCAAAGACTAGTTAGGAAAATCCATTCCCTATTTAGCACTGCAGGTTATTAATGCTTTTATAGTTTATTTTATTCCACATTAAGTTCTGCATTGGCGAATCACTAAAGCCATATGCCAAGGATTACCAATCCTTAAACACAACATGGAGGATCCATGAAGGGGTCATTATCTCATCAACTCAGTGGCAACTTAACCAAAAATGAAGAAGTCCCAATGGTCCAACAGACCCTCCAGTTGGATTTACATCAAATATTTTCACATCCTTTGGAGGATCTATGAAGGTCGAATTATCTCAACAACAGTGCCAACTTTGAGCCATGCATGCCAACAAATTCAAGGTTTCTTTTTTCAGTAAATGCAGAAATTGGAAAAGGCAATAGGAGCAGCCCTGGTCCAGATCCATAATGAAAAACGGAGTTTGATTAAGTGCCAAATTATTATCATCATACTGCATCCCCAAGGCTAATCTACAAAAGGGAGCAGCAGTTGTGTCTTTGGACACTCAAGATATTTTGAACAAGGAGCAGAAGGCTAATTCACATACAAGCAGTAACAATTTTTGAGGAATATCGAACATATCTACAGTTAAGGCAAATAAATTGGGAAAACCATCAGTGAAATCAAAAGAATATGGTATTGGAAACTTTTACTTGCAACATATCCCACTTCACCACAACATCTTCCAGGATTGGAACTCTAATTACTTGATTGTACACCATCAAAGGGAAGTATTATTTATTTGCAGGGTCCGGTGACAGTATAGATTTAGAAGAAACAAACTAGAAATGAAAACCTTGGACCATAGCCTTGTTTTTCATCCCAGCACTGCACTCCAGACTCATGTAAACTGATATTTCTTTCGGGTGGTTCTTGTACCTGTAAGCTTGAGCCTTTAGAATATCATTAACTTTAACATCTTGGCTACTTCTGCACTCTTATCGTGTTTAAATTGTAGGGAAGGATGCCTGAAACTATACATGCATGCCAGACAGCTAACGTTTCATTTGAATTTTGCTACAAGCACTTTATAGGTTCCCAGCTAGTTTTTTAAGCCTGGGGATGTGTGTGCAATGTTCAATACAAACCTGCTACTTTGAACTATTTATAAGCTCTGAACACCTGAAACATCTTAAATTAATTGTGTTTAATCATATCCACAATCTTAAATATTTAAAAACTATGGTCATCCTGGACGCCAAGAAAGCTACAGATTTAATTCAGGCTGATTCAAGGCTGCTGCCTTGCCCTTTCCTTTGCTGAATAAGCTATCGCAACAATAAATACAACCTGAGTAGACTTTCTTTTGGAACCCCAAGAACTAAGTGTACAGCATCAAAGGGCAGTATTAGTTATTTGCAGGGCCTCATACAGTATCTATTTGGAAGAAACAAACTAGAAATTAAAACCTTGGACCATGGCCTCGCATTTCATGCCAGCACTTGACCCCAGACTCATCTAAAAGGTTATTTCTTTGGGGTGAATCTTGTGCCTGAAGGCTTGAGGCTTTGGAATATCCTGAAGTTTCAAACGCATGACCTGTAAAGCAGGAAGAAATTCCTATCCCAAATAAGATATTTGAATTGACATCCCAGCTACTTGTGCACAATCTTATAATGTTTACATTGCAGGGCAGAAAACCAGAAACAGTACGTGTGCCAGAAACCTAAAGTTCAATCTGAATTTGTTGGAAGCACCCTATAGGTCCCCATCTAGTTTTTCAAGCCTGAAGATGCATATAAAACAACCTGATTTAAACTATTCATAAGCTCTGAAACCCTGAAACATCTTTAATTAGTTTCATTTTAAACATTCCACAACCTCAAAAATTTAAGAACTTTAACTATGATCATCTCGATGCCAAGAACACTATAGATTGGACAAATAGAGACATCCAATTCAGGTTGATTCCAAGGCTGATACATTACCCTGCTAACTTGCCCTTTCCTTCTCAACCGTATTTTGGCAATGAGCTGTTGCAAGTTGCAACCACAAATCTAACCTTAGGAGCAGACATTCTTTTGGAAAAGCAAGACAAGCCTCATGCTCCTGTTTTGTTGTCACAATTTGGAAACTCGTTACTTGTCAGATGCTTGACCTCAATTTGGCTTTAGGTCTCTTACTGCTGTTGCAAAAATCTGCACTTGTTTGAGGAGACAATAATTAGTGTTTTTCTCATTCATAACTAATGTTGCAGATTATGGAACTAAAATATTTTATGACATAATTTGAAACATAAATAGTCAAGGTCCACACATGCATGATTCTCCAACTGCAGCAGCAAAATGAAACCTATGGTTATTCTCCTGATAGACAGGAGATGCACTGGGTATACAATGATGCAAGTAACACATATCTAATTCCTCTCAAATCATGCATGATGATAATAAATCTATCTTTTCGACACTTCAATATAAGGAAATTTGCATCTGATTCATCATCAATTTCAATTGTACAAGGGAGATTCCCTCTGATTATGACAATTAACTGCAATTGACTCTAAAATTTAGCAGGTCTTTACACTTGAGAAACAGAGTACAACTGACACGGAGGTTGAGATTCAAGAATGCCTCACCCTAGATGAAGAAGCTGTATTTTTGGACTGATTCAACTCAAGCCTGCCAACTCGATTCCTCCTATGAGTCATATTTTCATTTGGTCTGAGACTGCCATCTTCCTCAACCATCCTCTGTGTTCCAGCTGCATTAGCTCCTGCAGCTGATGCATTTAGACAATACGACTTCACTTTGTTAGATTTAGGTGAAGGCTTCATCCTGCAATACTGTTTGATTTGTTTCAAGCCACCACTCACCTTTATCTTTCTGTCTATAAGGTCCAGTTTGACTCGACTGAAGTTCCCCACCTAATTCTTTCCTCCCATCAGACTTTGTTCGACTTGATTCAAACCTAGCAGGTTGTTCTTTCCTTGAAAATTGTGTGGCAGCTGCTCGAGCTCCTGCAATTGCTGCATTCAAACTGGGGGGCTTGGCCAGGTTTTCCATTGATGATCCAAGATAGGGAGCAAGGGCTCCAGGCCTCAGTGAAAAGGGATTTGACGGATCAGGAAGTGGAAATTTTACTGGTAGTGGACTCTGGACTGGCCTGAGGCCTCTTACTGCTGATGCAAAAATCTGCCACGGTTTTTTCCATAAATGATAAAAACTTTCTGCTGATCAGTTATAAATAACAAATATACTGCAGCTTCAAAAATAACTAATCATGCCTCATACAACAATTTCCAGATACAAACTATTTAGTTGCCAGGTGAGTTAAGGTCACAATACACAATCTTTTCATACTGTGTATCAAAGGAACATTAAAAAATAAATAATTTATCATAGGAAAGGATGTTGATGATATACACAATCTTTTCATACTGTATATCGATGGAACATTTAACAATTAAATATTTTCTCATAGGAAATCATGTTGATGATATATATATGAAAAGATTGTGCATTGTGATATATATATATATATATATATATATATATATATATATACTGCAATCGCATATCTCCTGCTTTCACATAGGACATAAACAATCTACAAATGTCAACCTGAAAAGGACAGAATGTTACCTTTTTCTCTAGGTTATATACACCCTGATATCCCCGCATTTCGAAAGGAACCAATAATTTCTGCTACACAGAAACAGGTATACATTTATCAAAACCCTAAAAAATAATTTTAAGAATTAATTCCAACTTCCTTCAAAACTTCTGCTAGAGTATGGCACGTAATATGAAGTCTGGGAAAGAAAACCATTCAAACCAATACTAAATTCCTCAGGATATGGCACTCAAGTAGGAACTACTGAAAATACAAGGGACAATATAACCGCTGACATAATGTTACTGAGTGTTTATGCATTTGACTAGTTGCATATTCACCAGAAAAACAAAGTGACATACAGGCTAGTCAAATAGTTAGCTGGGGGAAAACGAAAAATTAACCAATCACAAATAATTATTCGGCATTTTGCACTGGATTGTTTAACTTTACTCTTGAAAGTGTTACTAAAGTTAACAGACAGATACTGCATTATAAATGTCGGTATATTTTCCAATTCCACATCTTAAAATGCTGGAAGTGTAGTTTTCCTATATTTTTTATTCCACATACCCATCATAGCTAGTAAAGATAAAATTTGTAATATCACTCCTCCCCCACCCCAAATTAATCCCAAACTACAACAAACCAGCTAGACCATCTTAACTCCGGATCTACCAAGCACCGAGAGGGATCAAATGTCAAGATGCAAATCCCTTTTTGAGTGCAAAACTTAAGAAAAGTTTTGCACATCAAGAGATTTCATTCCTCTCGGTGCTTGGTAGATCCAGAGTTAAGATGGATCTATGTTGGTTCTTAACAATATTATTTATATTTATTCTTATTAAGATAGATCTATGTTGGTCTGTTAATTTTAGAATAACAATGCTATGTTCTATGCTTAGAGCAATTTTACTTCCATTTTCTTTATTAGCTCAATATCATATTTAGTATAGCAATCACATCAACATGATAGTAAAATGCAGATAGAACATAAACAATAACAGTAGAAGACAAGCCAACACAAGAGGACACAAGATATGGCACCGCCGCACAAGCCAGGGACAAACCCCAATGTGGGGAAACCCTTGACCAATTCTTTTTATAATTCTTCAAAAGTTCAGCAGAGAGAGAGAGTACACTTAACAATATTCACTTGCCCAAACTGATCAGTCAAAACAGTAGAAACAGAAAGCCCTAACTAGAAAGTCAACGCTAGTCAACAGGGCTGAAATTGACCTCCAAAACAGCTCGGTCAACCTTGGTCAACTCGGCCTCCAACAGCAAGATAATGCAGCCCAAAACAGTCCGAAAATAACCAGTCAAATCTGGTCAACAAAAGTCAATGCAGCAACCTGAATTAGGGCAGTCAATGCTGGTCAACGTAGGGGTCAAACTGCCTCGGTTTTTGTGCCCAAAACAGCGGCCTGCCCAAACAGAAGTCTCCCTCACAAAACCAAAGTCAAACATGATCAACGCTGGTCAAATTCAGCTTCCTAAAATTTCTGCCTCCTGAAATTTCTGTCAAATCTAGTCAACGCAGCAGCTAGAAAAGACAATCTTCCTTTCGCACGTGTGGAGAGAGAGAGGCCCAGAAATCCGTACCTAATCAAGATGAGAGAGAGAAAGATGAATGAGATGAGATGCCAAAATGAGGAGGCACCTTGTATTTATATGTAGCGTTGAAGGTTGGAGGAGGCAAATTTGATGGCTGGCCGACTTTGACAATTTGTCCATAATCAAAATAAATTCATAACTTCAATTGTACATGTCAGAATGGGATGATCTTTAGATCAATCCTACACCTCTCAAAAAGAGGAATCCAAGAAAAATATCAGCTGCCTCATAAGAGCTGTGCAAAGTGACGTTTGGCCCTAGTTTCCAAATTTAACACTCCCTCTCAAACTAGGGAGAACATCACCTGCCAAACTATCTGACAATCTGTACCATCCCTGTCACTGCACTACTCTGCTCTGCTGAACCATGAAGAAAGAAGAAATGATCGAGAATGTATCATACCATTCTCCATTGACCCGAAGTCAGTCTCCAACAACAGAGTGTGTCATACCACTCTTAACTGACCCATAGTCAATTTCCATTGATCCCAGATCAATATCAACATCCTAGCATAGGGAGTACGGTAGTACACAATGCGTCCATCGGTAGTACTATGGTCCCTATCCTCATTTCCCTACTCATTGGCCAGATGAGAGGTACTTCCCATGAGTCCCGGACTGCATGGGTAGGATGTGCCGGCAGGAGAAGGTGAACCATTCATCTTGCTCATATGCCATAGGGGAGGGTGAACCACTCAGCCTATGCATATGCCACCATGGGGTATCACAGGGGAAGGTGAACCATTCACCCTGTACACAGCGCACCACTAGGGGAGGGTGAGTCACCCTATGGTCGCTCATCGCTCCAAGAAGTACCCCAAGCCCCCCGGAGCTCCCAGAGCTCACTATCCATCTCATACAAGACCCTCATAAGAGGGTCTCTCCACGACTCCAAGTCGTTCACGGAAGGTTAAGAATTTGACCTTCTCAAGGGACTTTGTAAGAATATCGGCGACCTGCTCATCGGTCCCAATATGATGGAGCCTTATTGCTCCCTGTCGTGCCATATCCCGAATAAAGTGGTACCTGATATCAATATGCTTGAAACGATCATGAAACACGAGATTCTCGGAAAGACGAATCCCACTCTGGTTGTCACAGAAGATCACAGTGGTATCCAGCGCATGTCCAAACAGCTCACTAGATCACAGTGGTATTCAACCAGACAACTTCACAGGAGGCCAAACTAGCAGCAATGTATTCAGCCTCAATGGTGCTTAAAGCAACCGACTTCTGCTTCCTGCTCATCCATGATATTGAAGCAGAACCTAGAGAGAAGCAACATCTTGATGTGCTTTTGCGATCCACTACACTGCCAGCCCAATCTGCATTAGAGTAACCATGAAGCCTCACATTCCCGGCAGTGTATCTCAGTCCATAAGTGATTGTGCCCTGGAGATATCTCAAGATATTCTTGGCAGCAATCCAATGTATATGATGAGGCTCGACCATAAACTAACTCAATGTGTTCACTGCAAAACATATGCCCGGACAAGATTTCACCAATAACATTAGGGCCCTTATGAGTTGACGATACTCAAAAGGATTTCCCAAATTGGGTCCGACGGCACTTCCGCATAACTTCTTGAAGTTAAGTTCCATCGGAGTAGTCACGGACTTGCAGTCCACCATCCCAAATCTTTCAAGTAGCTTCACAACATATTTTCCTTGAGAAAGGAAAATCTCCCCTGGCTTTTGCCAAACCTCCAACCCTAGGAAGTAATGCATCAGTCCTAGGTCCTTCATATCAAATTCGGAAGCCAACTCTCTCTTACATTGATGAATAAGAGGGTCTGCACCTGTCAGAAAGAGATCGTCCACATAGAGTACCAAGATGAGAGGTCTATCATTCTCAACCTTAAAGTAAAGGTTTGGATCAGCTTCACTTCTTGTAAATCTCAGCCTCATCAGATACCTATCGATCCTCTCATACCAAGCCCGGGGTGCTTGCTTCAACCCATAGAGGGCTTTCTTCAACCTGCATACATGTGTCTGACGATCTTGAACTTCAAACCCCTCAGGTTGTTCCACATAGACTTCCTCCTTAAGTGAACCATGCAAGAAGGCAGTCTTGACATCCATCTGGTGTAGATTCCATCCTTGCGAGGCAACAAGGGCTATAATCAAACAGATGGTGGTGTAGCGAGCAACGGGTGCAAATATCTCATCATAATCTACACCTTCCTTTTGAGAGAAGCCTCGAGCAACAAATTTGGCCTTGAACTTCTCAGCGCTTCCATTAGCACCATGCTTGATGTTGTAGAGCCATTTAGAGGTGACAACAGATTTGTCCTGGGGTCTAGGGACCACATCCCAAACATCATTCTTCATAATTGACTCGTACTCTTCATTCATAGCATCCTTCCATACTTGTTGCTTCACAACTTCTTCGAATGAGCAAGGTTCAGACTGAATAATGGTGCTCAAATCAGTTAAGTACCCTTGGTACCTATTAGGCTTCTTGCTTTCACAAAATGTCCCAGTCGGTGCAACATGTTTCTCGGCATCTTCGAGAGTTTCCCTCAACCATGAGGATCTCCTTTTGGAGGATGGCTCATGAGGAGGAGGATCAATGGGATCCATCGGTTCTTCAACATTGGGCATCGACTCATCCTGCGAATCTCCCTAATTTCCTGCATCTGCTTCTTTGTCCTTCCTTGGAATAGAGAAAGGTTGCTAATCTTCCTTAGGGCAACATCCTCATCGAAGGTGACACCATGACTCAACTCTACTTCTCTTTGACCAGGCACATGGATTTTATATGCCTTAGAAGTTTCACTATAGCCTACAAAAGTTCCTTTCTTCCCAGATGCCTCCAATTTACTTCTCTTTTCTTTCGGCACATGAAAGTATAAGGACTACCAAAAATTCTAAAATGAGAAACATCAGGTTTCTTACCAGTGAAAACTTCTTCGGGAGTTTTGGAATCCAATGCTTGATGAGGGCATTGATTTTGAACGTACACAGCAGTGTTGGTAGCTTCTCCCCATAAGAACTTTGGAAGTCCTTGATCATGAAGCATGGCACGAGTGGCTTCTATAATGGAACGATTCTTCCTTTCAGCAACACCATTTTGCTCAAGAGTATATGCAGTAGTAGTCTCCCTCTTAATGCCAGCTTCCCTGCAATAGTCATTGAATTCATTTGACTCATACTCAGTTCCATTATCGGTCCTCAATATCTTGATCTTCTTCCCTATTTGATTTTCCACCAAGGCTTTGAAGGCACGGAACCATGAAAATATTTCGTCCTTCTTCTTCAAGAAATATATCCAAGTTTTGCGAAAAGTCATCCACAAAGACAACATAATATAAATATCCTCATAATGATGTCACAGGCAACATACTAGATAGATCAGAATGAACCAATTGCAAAATGTTTGTGGTCCTGCTATCACTTGAGGGAAATGGTCCCCTTGTATGTTTTCCCTCGGCACATCCCTAACATACACCTTTATGCTATATTTTGAATTTGGGCATACCTGTAACCATCTTCCTTGCATCGGGTAGAGCCTTATAGTGAATTTGCACAAACCTCCAGTGCCATAGTTCGGATTGAAGAGATGTGTCGCAAGACATGGCTCCCAGTGGACTTCCTCCAACTTGATATAAACTGTCAACCTTGAATCCAAGAGTAAATGCTTCTTTGAAATTTCTTTTCCACATATGTACCTTTCCATCGATGAATGCCACCTTGAATCCTTTGTCTTCCATCGTCGAGATATACACTGGATTCTTCTTTAGATTAGGTACATATAGTACTTCTTGAAGATGAACGGTGTTACCTTGATTCAATTGAAGTGTAACATTCCCAACTCCCTTCACGGGATAGGCGGCATTGTCTCCAAGGATAATTTCCAAATTTGTTTCCTTCTCTATCAGATTTGAAAGAGCTTCCTTGTACCCGGTGAAGTGCCTTGAGGCACCACTATCAATCAACCAATTTCCCAAGAGTCTTTGGTGTGTTCATCATCTTGAAATACATGCAGATTTGTCAATTAGGTGGCAGCATACAACCATTAGGGTCACCCCCTTCAGACTGGAAAAGCACCAGTCTGAACAGAGAGGCTTTCTAACTGTGACAGGGGTTGATTTGCCTGCAGTTGTTGGACAAATTCTGTGCAGATTAGCACGATAACAGCATCCAATGACATCAAATGTAGTCTAAGAGAGACAATGGTACCACCATGCAGGCTGCAACAACATGATGTTCATAATAAAATGCCATTTTAGGGCCAAGACACCTGGGGGAGATCCAAGCCCTCTAAATGTACATCAAATAGATATCAACGCCAACTACCTGGTTGATCTATAATTTTGTGCGAAGGAAATGACTAAAAGGAGGGAGAAACTCTATCAAAATGCCAACAGAATGGAGGAATCAAGTGGCCTCTGAGAACCAGAACTGTCTACGACTGGAAAGGCATGTGGAAGCAATCTCCTCAGACAAGCAAAGAGTGAGATACAGATATCTCTGTCATCCAGAAACAGAGCCCCTTTGAGTGCAGATCCTGTGAAGAAAAACAAGTTTGAAAATATTCTCCAAACCTAAGTCCCCTAGTTCGTGTTTGTGTTCGAGTTCGACGACTTCGAAATTCGAAAAAAGTTCAACCATGAAAATTTTGAGGTTAAAATTTGGCATTAGGTTCGACATATTACAAATTTTGAAAATTAAAAAATATATAGTAAAATTCAATATTTTCAAAAACTATATTAAAATTCACCACACATTACAAAATTTGAAAACAAAAAAATATATAATCAAATTCAACACTCAAATACATATGATAGAAATAAAAATAGCATACTAACATGATTAATCATTAAACATGTATTTCAAAAAAAAAATCTTGTTCATAATCTAAAATCAAGTTCAGGAAACATAAAATTAAAAACTTAACATCAAAAAGTTTACAAAATTGAGCATACAAAATGAAAATTAAAACGTCAATACAAAAAATTGAGCACTCAACCCTTTACACTCGGCACATTGAAATATAATTGTTAAACGCTGCAGCCTGAAAGAAACTTGAGGAGGGAGCCGGGGTGAGGGTCAATCAGTCACCATTGTGCCCATCGACAGTCATGTGATGACAGTGGAGTGTGCAAATGGACACCATTACACCAGCCACAGAGCTAAAACACAATTCGCAGGTTAAACTTAAACGTGGAGCCTGTAGCTTGTAGGGTCCTGGTCGGTGGGATCTCCTTGGCATCGATTCGCACAGTGGCAACCTGCATTACACAGTCAAGGCCGAGTCACGAAATCCAAGATTGTGCACTATGTAGGCAGTAGTTGGGACCACTTAAGGTGAGCAATGAATGTGGGCGGCCACGGCTTCGAGGTTTTACTAAGGGTTTCACAACTTTAGGGTTTTATTCTTTATTCAAAAAAAAATTAATTCATGGGTCGAACCAAATTGAACCTCAACAAATTTGTTCAAATACGGATCAGTTTCAGTGATTTTTGAACTTGGAGGATAATGTTAGCCGAACCTGGTGACTTGGCTCTAGAGTCCAAACACAGCTTGAATGACTTCATTTGGAACAATTCAATTGCAATGGATTATCCATTGGTACATGATAGATTGCTCCCTCTAAATATGTGCCCAATCTTCAGAGGATGCACACAATCCCAAGATCTCCACCCCATAAAGAATGACAAGTTTAATGAACTACGGTGAATGATGTATAATTATTAGTAGCTTCTTTAATAGCAAAATTTCTATTTATTGTGTAAAATAAAGGATAAATAAAGGGTTGAAATGCTACCTTTCTACTCATCCCGTTCGTATAAACAAGCCCTTTATGCTATCTACATAAAAGGGACGTGGAGACTGAAATGCATAAACAAATTAAACATGGGGACTAGCCAGCATGTATGCAAATCTAATGAATAATTATTATTTTATAATAACGCAGGTTTTTACATTCAAAAGATTGTTCAAAAATATAGCTTGGGGCAAAAGATGGTTATCGAAGTCAGTTCTAAATGTGGGCATTCGGTGTAGCCAAAATTCAGACAACTTATACATAACTGCAAGGAGATCACACGCTTAATTTCTCAGTAATATCCTTAATGTACAAGCTTCAATTGCTGTCTAGTGCTTAAGAAATGTGAACATATGGATGTTAAGCAACGTTTGCTTGTATCTGGCAAGATATGATGTTGGTGTATTTAGATCCACTGATGTTGTGATAAGATGCCTACTGTGCTTTTCCATTATTCAATTAATTGGAATTGTCTAACTGTTCTACTTTTTGGACCCATTTTGGTCGTATATTAACCTTTTTTGCTCATGATTTGACTGATATTGGTGATATATGGGTCCAAAAAGTGAACAGTTAGATTGCTCCATTTAAGTTTCTTCATTTTTAGAGAACTCAACTTATTTACATATTATGTTACACTCCATATTTAGCAGTTGCAAAATCATATAAATTCACAAGAATGTCATGAGCGTAGCTAAATCTGTTTGACCAGATAACATACTAGAGTAGTTTTCTAATCTCCAGTACTCTGGATGAATCAATTGTGCTAACATATTTCTAAAAAACCCTAGATAGATCAGCTGACTTAAGATATTCTCTGAATTTTAGAGGATCAAGTGTGCCTCTAATACTCTGAATTTCTGAAATGGACCTTGTCGCATTGATCAACTGATATGAAAATACAACCAAGTATTTTCCAATCTTCCCCTATGCTGAAATGGTGTGCACAATCATAAAGACAGAAACATACCTGTGGATCCTCACAAAGCCAGCAACAGTCTGTTTGTCCTTCTAGTCGTACCTGTATTCCACACATGATAGTGATACCTTATGAAATTTACTCAATGATAAGTTCAAATCCCAAGGAAAAGTAAAAAATACTTACTCCTTTAGGAAGCTCCTCCCAGCAGACTAGTTCTTCACATTTTACACATCCAACTACATTAACACAACCTGCAAATATAGCTCTTTCATCAGAAACCTGGACTTCAGCGTTTAATTTTAAAATAAACTACAAAGGTGTACAGAACAAACCAAACAACTCCAAAATTTGGGACAATCAAAAACAAACATGGAAAAGCACAAGGCAAGGAGACAAATGCAGTGACACAAACCTTCCAGACAAGAGAATAAAATGTATGCAAGCAGCCCCATGTTACTGTATGAAAGCCACTCCACAACAACATAATTTATGATCTGACCATAACTAGTCCAGGAAAGAAGACTGAAGGGGCCATGAGGGCAAAAATAACATTCAATTCATCTTGATTGATGACTTTCAGAAAGGACCTCAACCAAAACTGCATGTGAATTTAAGATGACCCGGAGACACCAAGCATGGCTGCAAAACACAAGAATCATTCAGATGTGCAGCAATGATCTTTTGGTTTTTCACTTTGATTTGTTTATTGTCTATTGAAGACAGAGGCCCAGTGAGTTGGAAACAGACTTGTTCTCCAAATGTAACCTCAACCTCAGTGTGGAAGAAGAGTAAAGAGGTGATTTCCCCTCTAGAGGTGGCTGGTAAAAACAGAGTGGGGGTCAAGAGGGAGATCAAGCAAAGGATAGCCAAGTGAACACAAGCGGGAGACAAACAGAGCAAGTCCAAATACACTCCTAACAAGCAAGCAGTAGAGACCTATTGTGAAAAGGCAAATGCCACTCATCCTTAACAGTGTTGGAAACAATAACACCATGAGGCATTGCAATATCTCTGAGACGATCTGGATTCCCAATCACAAGACAAACAGGGATATAGTGAAGGCATAGCTACAATGGTGTTTTTTAGTGTACAATATTTTAATGGTGCTCAGATTCATCATACAAATGTGGATTATCATTACTTGCACGGGTAGCAACATGTGAATGTTGAGACTTATGTCAAATTGGAAATAAAATGGTTAAAGGAGTTGCAGGTGCTCCTCATAGCTAACTTATCACCTATTTTAAGGTGTTCCTCATAGCTATAACCTATCACCTATTGAAATAAAGTCGTCGTGTTCGTTATGAGATTGTGATGAAATTATTGGTCAGTTTGTTATTCAAGCAGTTATGCATGAATTCATTTTGTGAAGTTATCTTTGCAACTGCTAAATAGCAACAATAGAAGTGATAAAGAGAGGACAAACCTATACAATGAAGCTTAAAACTTTTTTCTTACAGTAAATAGCAGTTAAAAATGAACAACATGAACTTGAGCATCTAGTAATCTTCAAGCTTGCAATAAGGCACAGCTAATGTTCTCATGTAGAAGGCAGCATGAAATTATAAAAAGCCTTCAAGAGAGATAAAAATTGCTTGACAATTTTTTATAGCAAGATAGCCCCAAGGGTCAGCTTGATTAGAAGATGTTCTTGTGCTTAACCCAGACTCCACAGCGATCTCAGGATCAAATATAATTGGATCCTTTTCGGGTTATCAGCAGCCTATAAGGCTGGCTGTCTATCAGCCTTCCCTGAAAGACTTACCAAATGGGGTCAGCCTGAAATACTTCCTAGAGCAAAGGAATTTGTCCCCTGAGCACAGAAATGGGTCGCCAAAATGTTAGGATATGATTATGAGATCCATTATAAGAAGGCAAGGAGAATGCGGAAGTAGATGCTCTCTCTCAAAAGTATGAAAAGGAATGGTCCCTCTTTTCACTTTCTTGCATAGTAGTAGACTAGTTAAATGACATCTCTAACAAACCTGCCTGATACAATAACTTCAAATGGCACACCATGCATAACAGGGCTACACTTGGCAAAATGACAAGCTTCACTATAAAAGGCCATTGTATTTGAACAAGCAGTCTACCTTGAAATCAACAGTGTTATCTGAACTCCATGCCTCTCCAATAACAAGACATTCCAATAGTCATAAAACATATGAATGGATCAAACGTTCATTTTTTGGGGAAGGTATGAAGAAGGGCATCCACACTTCCGTGGCAGAATGTGACCTTCACCAACGACAAGGGAGAAACAGTGATACCTCTAAATGAACTACAATCTTTACACATTCCACCAACTATATGTACTAACATTTATATGGACTTCATTGTGGGGTTTACCCAAATCTAGCAATAAATCTGTCATCATGGTTGTGGCTCATAGTCTTTCCAAATATGTTCACCTTTGTGCTCTACAACACCCCTTTAAATATCTGCAGTCACTCAAGTCTTCATGGATAATATCTTTAAACTCCATGGTATGCAACAATCTATTGCGACAAACCATGACCCCACTTTTGCTAGCAATTTCTGGTGGCTCTAGGGCACTCAATTGAATCTTAGGACGGCTATCACCCCTAGAGTAATGCTCAGATTGAAGTTGCCAATGAGTGATTGGAAGCACAGTTAAGGTGTTTTAACTTTGAACAACAATCCCAATGGGTTCATTGGTTGCCCTACCAAAATGGTGGTACAATACAACTTATTATGGTGCCACTTGAAAGATTCCCTTTGAGGTTGTCTATGGACAAAAGCCTGCATTAGTACTATCCTACTTACTCAAAGTCTCTAAGTTATAGGAGGTAGACAAAACTCTCACAGCTCGGGCCGTCACTTTATGCACTGACAAGGATAATCTCATAATGGCTCAAATTGAATGAAGCAACGAGCTAATCAACATCATTCCAAATTCCACTTCGAAGAAAGGGATCATGTGTTCCTTCATCTGTATCCTTATAAGCAAACCTCCCTCAAAGATAGCCACTACCAGAAGCTTGTTCTAAAGTCTTATGGACCCTCTAAGGTCCTCAAATGTATTGGGCCAGTGGCTTACAAATTGGAACTTCCAACCACTCTAAAATCCATCCAATCTTTCAGGTCTCCTGCATAAAGAAAGTGGTTGAATCTAATTGCTTTATTCAAACTAGCCTTCCCCAACTAGATGAACGTTAAATTTAATTGCAGAGCGAGGCCATCCTTGACAAAAGAGAGCATCGTGTCCACCAACACACTATATAGTGAAATGATACCTCACCCAAAGATGCCAAATGGGAACCAGCATAAATCCTTCACAGATTCCCTCATCTCTAGCCTCAAGGACAATGTGTGAAAATTCTATCACTGCAACAACAGATTTACTTTTCCTACTTATTCTTCAATAAGTTATTTATGAAATTCCTTCAATAAACATTAAAATAAATTCTGCTACAGATATCACATCGTAATACAGAAACAAATACATGCACAAGAATCAACACATTGACACAATTATTTTGGACAACAGTCCCCGAAAAAACCCAATGTGGGAAAATCGGTGCAGCAAGGGAGGATTTTATTATTCAGCAATTCTTCAATACAACAGGGTGCCAAACTGGCTTACCCACAGAGAGAAAAAATTCTCCAGCACCTCTCCCAGTCCCAGCGTCAGCTTGGCTGACCTCTGCGTGGCTCCCAGACACTCTGCGTTAGCCCTGGGCCTCTCTGCGTCACCCACGCAGGCCTAGCTAGTGACTACGCAGTCTCCTACTGCCTCTGCGTCTGCTTGAAATGCCCTGCGTCTGCCTCTCCTGCCTCAGCGCTGGTCTCCAGTGGCTGATCCCGTCTCTCTGTTCTATACTTGTTGCCTCCTGACTGCTCACCAGACCACTAGTTCCAATTCCTCAGCTAACCCCACTCCAGAAATTGAACAAACTGGTCTCCCTCAGTGTGTTCTCCAAGTGACCCTCAAGTCTCCTCTTATACTTTTCTCGTTGACAAATCAACGGCCGAGATTAAGTCCCTAATCAACGGTTAAGATTAGATCTGGCTTGATCCATGACTTTTGGACCATTTTAACACAGTTTTATATTAATTCACATTAATATTTTATTTTCCCTAAGTTTAGACTTACGGACTCCATTAAAAATATTAATTATTTTAATATCTCCCAAACTGTTTAGATTCTGCCCAAACCCTTTCTAAGTATTGGTGATCTCATGCGCCTTAGCCTCTCCACCAATTTTTGTGTCTAGAGCACATCCGATGCTACCCCAAATCAACACAATGTTGATTTTCATGGGGGAAGACATGTTAGGGTCCTAGAGTAACACCCTAAAATATTGTGTTTTTTAAATTGTGACTTATGAGTGGACTACTAAAGATCTCATTCAAAACTAGGAGGATCCTTGCAAAGTCTATAATCAAGGCCTCTTCTCCCAACAGGGCGTATTTACGTGGAAGACCTGACAACTTTTGCAAGAAGAAATAATTGTATAACACAACTTCCAAGAATAGTTAACATGAGCAATAATGATGCATGGTCCTTACCAACAATATATTGGCATGTACAGTTAGAAAGCAATTAGGATATTTTCTAAGGATACATCGACAATGTTCTTTAACATAGCACAGTGAACATGTCCAAGAATCAAATAGGTTGTGATACCAATTCATGTGGTTTCCAAAACAAAAGGAATACGGATACATAAAGATGACAATCAAAAAAGCAAAGAAGTTGAGATCCAAATCAAGAAAGAGAAAGGAGTTGAATAGTAACAAAGGAACAAAAAAAATGAATAGGCAATAATTGTAACTGTTGATTTGTCAAGACCACCTAAATTACTTCTTTCTCTTAATTTAATCCTTCTTATGTTCGCATTCATCATTACGCAATTACATAGAGGGTCTCAACATTAGAAATAGCAATGATAGTAGGATCATGAAGAGACAGCGAAACACAAGATACACAAAAATTTGCCTTAGGAAAACACTTTTCTAAGGAAAAACCCAGCAACCTTTTCTTAGAGAAATTATCGAATTCAACAAGAGATACAATCTTATCTTTCCAGTCAAAATAAAGTCAAGTTGACCAGCAACAAGACCCAGGTCAAACCTAGTCAAACTAAGAAATTTCGGCCTCCTGCACCTTCCTCGGAATTCAGACTGTTGCCCAAAAAGATACACAGAAAAATTCAGTCTACTCCCACATATTCGAAGTCAAACACAGGTCAAAAAAAAGATGAAAGATAGCTTGGTGAACATTGCATTGATCTGGTCAACTTCGGTCTCCTTTTTTTCTCTCTCCTTTGCATACATGAACAGAAGAATATGTTTGTGTGTGATCTAAATGGTGCCTTGAGGAGGAGGACAAGTAGCCTTTATATAGTCATCTCATGAGCCTGAATAGGTGTGTCTACTGGGTTTGGATGACTTGTACTTCTTGGAAGGTCGACTTGACTTTTGTGGAGACAAATAACTCAAATTTCAAAACTTTAAATTCCCTCTTTTGAAGAGGACTTGAAATACAATTCATATTGATCATTTCTTTGATTTTAGATGGCTAAAATAAATCTAAAGACTGACCATAGCTACAAAATTCAACACTCCCTCTTAGCTAGGGAAGTATTCATAATAACTTCTTCAGATGATCTCACTGTTGAGAAACTTCTCTATCCCAAGAAAAGGTTGAAGAGCTTGCTATGTTGATGAATCCATCCATCTCATGTTCTATTACATAACCATGTGGAAAGCATCCTGCTTAACAAGTCATGACTTGGAGCAAAGTCACCAATTATCCAAGTCATCACTTGGAAACTGGTCAAGACCTATGACCTATGTTGAAATTGTAACTAGGTTCGGTCTTCATAATGTATATGATTTTGTAAAAAGTCAAAAAAAAAATTGAGTCAAAAAGAATTATTATTTTTGCCATGTCCCATTTGGACATTTAAAAGAAAAAAGAGAAATTAATTTTTATGTGTCTTTTGGTCAAATCACAACTGCCAAGTCAGCCCTCCAGATGACAAGTCGACTCATCCCCTTTTTTTGGCACCCATTCGGACTCATTTATGGCTATATAAAGAAGCCATCCGTCCTCCCTCATGAGCACTTGAACACACATCACGTAAGTCATCCATCTCTGCAATCTACGCAGAATACAAGGAGTGAAGAAGGCCAAAGTACAGAAGGATACGAAGTGATTTGTATGCCCTCGCTCAAGCAAGAATAGAAGGCCGAAGAACAATCCAAATCTTTGTGACGTCTCCCTGTGGAAAAATCTGAAAATTACAGTCCAAATCTCTGTGGGTTTCAGTGGTATATCAGTGATCAGGACCAAAACGTCTGTGGTCAGGATATAAGCCGAATTTAGGCCTTTTGGAACAGATCTATCTCAAGTTGTAAGCATGTTCTTGGAAGTTTCTTTGTGGACAGATTCATGGGGGCTGACTTGGCACTTGGGTAATTGGTCTATTGGTCAAGTTTGTCATGACTTGGATATCTCTCTTGTTGACAATGATTCTATAAGGAAAGGATTGTTGGGTTTTCCCCTTTGTGGGTTTTGCCCTGGTCATTGACCTAAAATTTTGGTGTCTCTTTCTGCATTGTGATCTCTATTTTCTTTATACTTGCATAATTGAATGTATAATTGCTTGATGACATAACTGAATGAAGTGAATGCTAAAAAAAAAACATATATATCAGTCACAAGTAATTATCATGATCATAAATTCTAGCTTGCAAATGAATTTAAACATGGAATCAGAGCTTGGAATCAAAGAGCAGTTTGAAACAAGGTCTGAATTATCCTCTGTGATCCCATGTCTGTGGAGGAAGTCTGCGATTATCAAAAGTCTGGAAACGAATTCGAAAGTTTGTGCTAAAATTCAAAGGTCCTCAAGTTAATATTCATCTGTGTTGGGATCCAAGCTCCTTGATATAAGGTGTCTGAACTATATAATCTATGTGGAACCATGCGAGCCTGAGGCACTATGTGCATACCTGTGGCATTATACCTCTCTAAATTAGGCTGAGTTCTTTGACCTAAGGTTGCAGGCCTAAGACACTCTATCTCTGTGGAAGGACTTAGGAATACAAAGCCTGAGGCACTTTATCACCATGGAATGACACAGGCTATACACAACTGTGGAACTATGCAAATTACATTTGTCGTTAAAGCCAAGTCTGTGTTAAATCCAAGACATCTGAGCTCTCTGTGTCATATAAGTCTCCTATATGATATCCATCCGAACTTTTCTAAGCGTCTGAGTTATATTATCTCTCTGAAATTCAAGTTAGTTACATCTATGGCATCCAAATTACAGTAATATTATTGTGACAAAAAGATGAAATATATATTACAAAGAGCCGACCTAATTTCCCTTTGAAGCAAACAACTTGAAGAATTTCTTGGATTGGTTTGGCTTGAGATACAAGTTGAAGCGTGGCATACATGTATTGTCAAAGCAGTAGTAATTCTTTTGAAGCTCAGTTGTGACATGGCTCGTATAGGATCAAGGAGGAATTCGTTCTTTGATAAGCTGATATGGCAAAGAAAACTAACATTGAAATATGTGACCTATGATCCTGATGCATTTTTAACCATCAAAATCAATGAAAAGAGGTCGAGCTCCTCTTCAAGGTCAAATATCAAAGTTATGGTGCAACAAGCCAAGGATATTGGATTAAAAGTTGTTGAGTTGCTAAGAGGTTCTAAACTTCTAAAGTATTGATGCCAAAATCTCTTGGGTATTGAGATCTATCATGATGAAATACAATGATTCTAAGAAGCCAGGTTGCTTGGCTTGATGAATTCAAGGTTGACTATTGATTAATTGATGATGTAAAAGAATCAAGAGTCTTGGCATTTGGGCACCTGCAGATTGAGGGTCTAGGGTCTATAAAACCCTAGCAAATTGACAAGAGGCTGAAGGGAAAATCTTATCAAGCTACAATCAGTGTGTTGATAAACCCTAGCGAGGGTTTGAACAAGAAAGGTCAAGGGTTTCTACCCTAGGAATGATAGTTTCCACTATAAAGAAGAAACCCTAGCTTTTGAAAGAAGGATATGACATCATGTTGATGCTGTGGACAAGGATGATGAAGTTGCAAGATAAATGCAAGAAGTCCAAGAGTAAGAGGGCACTGACTTTTGTTAAAAGATAGGTATTCTATATATTCTCTCTTTGATTACTGCTATTGCTATTGTCTTTACCTTTGGATAGTCTCTTGTCTATGTACTTTGCTTATTTGTATTTGTTCTTCTATTGCTTATTTGTATTTGTTCTTCTATAGCCTCTTAGTGAGGATTGCGGGTCGATGACAAGGACTGCCTAGGCCTTGGCAACAGATGAAATAAATAGAAGAATGTAGCAAAGCAAGAGAATTTTCCATAATTATAGAAGATTGGAATGCAAAAGGAGCAAGCAGTCTAAAGAATCCCTTGATTGTATCTAAGAAAAATCAAGATCTAGCATACAGCAGATGATAGCATGGAAGCAAGAAGATTCTCCCAAGTAAGAGGGTGAGAATCATGATAACACATCTGTCTCAATTGGAAAAGTTACCTAAGATTTTTTAAGAAGCACGACTAAAGAAGACCTTGTACTTTGGGCTTGGTTCATTGGATCAAGGATCTTTTATCTCTAACAGAAGTGTTGATGATGGAAAAATTACTACTGGTGGTTGTTTCTACTTGAGCTCTGCTATGATTTCTTGGATGAGCAGAAAACAGAACTCTAGCACTACAAAGGAAGAATATATGGCAGCTTGTGCAGTTAGATGTGAAGCAATTTGGCTCCATAAAATGTTTGATGCATTGTTTGATGGCGTGCAGGATTTTCCCATGATACTTTGTAATGATCAAAGTTGTATGAAGATTGTCAGAGAACCCGCATTTTCATGGAAGGTCGAAGCACATTATGATTTGGGATATGGTGCAGATGGGAGCCGCGAAGCTACAATAGATCTCCACAGATGAACAAGTAGTTAATGTAAGGGAAGCTTGAGTACTTTCGAGACAAAGTAAGGTTTGTGGATAACTCCTCCCAGTTTAAGAGGGAGTGACGATGGACACCTATTTTCTCCCTATGTCATGTATTGTGACCGATTAGGATTAACAACCTAAGCAATGTTACCAGACACGGAATCGGCAATAAATCGGCGAGGCAAAAGAGCGAAAGTTTTAATCGGATCGGGAAAAAATCGGCAAATTCATTAAATAAAAATATACACATATATTGAATTAAAAAAACCATTTTTCATTAATATTGGGTAAAGGTATGTCCAAACAATGCATAATATCAATAGATGTCCAAAATATCATGAATAAATAAGTATCTCATATATGTTACGAGTCCACACATGATCCAAAGCACTGAGTCTTGAGTCCTTAGAAGCATATGCTTCTAAAAGTTTACAAAAAAGTTAAAAACTGCATACTAATCAGAAAAAAATCAAAATATTCCAAAAACTTATTAACAAATTGACATTCTAATAATAGTATTATATATCTATTATGAAACTAGTTTAGTATCAGCCTTCTTTAAATTGTATCACTGTTTTAGTTATTTAATACCCATAGAAGGCCATAATTCTGGAATGGCCTTGAAATAAGACCATAAATTTATCAACTCACCAAATGAAAACCCCAAAATAGTTCAAGATTAAGATTATTTCATGAATATGATCATCTTTATATAAATTTATTAAGATATACCACGTTTATCTAAATTTAGTGGGATGGGTTTTAATTTGATTGGTTGAGTGAATTAATCAAATGGTATCCTGCCACATAGAAGGGCGTACAATATGGACCTCCATATATCGACCTCGTACGAGTACCCCTTTCTGGACAGCATCTCTGGAGCAGAATATCCCAATGTCCCTATGTTTTGTCTACCAACTGTAGAATATAGTTCAAGTTCAAAGACCTTTATATAAATTTAATTGAAATATACAATTTTAGCTAACAAAATTAATTTATATACGAATCTAATTAAGATATTAATTTTACACCAAAAAATAAGATACCAAGGATAGAATCGAAGAGATATAGTTTAGAAATTAATGTTGAAGAATAATTTTCCAACTTACCTTGAAATTGAATTCATCGAATGAAACTTTCCAAGTTTAAAGCCGTTACAAGCGGGAGTTCGATATAGAGATGTTCGATATCTTTAGTCTCTATCAATAATTCTCCCTCCGGTACTGCCATTCCCAGAGAATTATTGATAGAGACGTAAAGCTATCGAGCATTTTTATATCCAGAACTATTGATAAATAATTCCAGATGCATTGCGTTATTCTACCGGCTTCTCTCCGAAAGTATGTTATTTCTTGCAGGGTAGCTTTGGATATCGCCATTAGAAAGCTCGGAAATCATATAAAGCTTCTTTGACCACCTCTGTTTTCCTTGCCACTGCAGCCAGTAGCGCGATGTTTGCCGGATAAATACATCAGTAAAAACATCTCATTCTATGCATAAATCACATCACGCATGAATCTAAATCATATATGAGGGAGAATGGCGACTTAAGAATGGTGCCATATGGTTATCAAGCTAAATTTAACTTTCTAAGAGTGACTAACCCTAAGCGCAGGCATGCAAATAACAGGGTGTCTCTGTTTTCTACAAATAGACTGAAATACCCGTCGAAACTGTGAAACCCGAAATACCTCGGCCCCGATACTAATCCGAAACCCGAAAAAAACGCAGAACCGGCGATTTTTTCAGAATCGCGAGTTTGACCACGATTCAAAATCGGTCAACGCAAGTTGACTCGGAACGTTTTGGATCGGATCGTTTAGCCGCCGAGCAGGATTAAAACTCGCGATTTTGCCGATTAAACGGCGATTCCTGTTTCACTGACCCTAAGTCAAGTACATGGCCCCGGGTAGGGAGAATGGTAGATTGGATAAGCATCATGGACTAACATTCTTGTGTCGTGTGTTGTGACCGATTAGGATTAACACCATAAGTCAAGTATATTGACCCGGTTTAAGAATGGTCCGGTGGACTGACATTTCCTTGCGTCAAGTACTATGTCACCAAATTAGGAAATGGTCCTGTGGAGGACATACTCTGAGGAACCTAGGTGGAGTATGTGCCTCAGAGAGGCAGTTGTGTGGTGTCCTGTTGAATGCCTCCCAACATTGTGCTCTGATCTAGTGGAGAGATGGAGCTTACTTGTCAATGCCTCGGTAATTTGACAACTCTGGTCATGATGATGTTGTTAACAATGCTTATCAATTTGGATCCTTTCTTGTAGAATATTTCAACTTGAGAATATCTCGATGAGTCATTATGAATACCTCCCTAGTTAAGAGGGATTGTTGAAATTGTAACTAGGTCTGGTCTTCATAATGTATATGATTTTGTAAAAAATCAAAAAGAATTTATTTGAGTCAAAAGAATTATTATTTTTGTCATGTCCCATTTAGACATTTAAAAGAAAAAGGAAATAATATTTTTTTTTGTCTTTTGGTCAAATCCCAACTGCAACGTCGGCCCTCCAGATAACAAGTCGGCTCAACCCCTTTTTTTAGCACTCATTCGGCCTCATTGATGGCTATATAAAGAAGTCATTCGTCCTCCCTCATGAGCACTTGAACACATATCACATAAGTCATCCATCTCTGCAATCTACGAAGAATACAAGGAGTGAAGAAGGCCAAAGTATAAAAGGATAAGAAGTGATTTGTATACCCTCGCTCAAGCAAGAATAGAGGGCCAAAGAACAGTGTGAATCGTTGTGACATCTCCCTGTGGAAAAGTACGAAAATTACAGTTCGAATCTTTGTGGGTTTCGGGGGTATAATAGTGATCAGGACCGAAACTTCTGTGGTCAGGATATAAGCCGAATTTAGGCCTTTTGGAATCTATCTCAGATTGTGACCATATTCTTGGAAGTTACTTTGTCGACAGATTCATGGGGGTTGACTTGGCACTTGGTCTATTGGTCAGGTTGGCCATGACTTGGATATCTCTCTTACTAACAATGATTCTATAAGGAAATGATTGTTGGGTTTTCCCCTTTGTGGGTTTTGCCATTGTCATAGACCTAAAATTTTGGTGTCTCTTTGTGCATTGTGATCTCTATTTTCTTTATACTTGCATAATTAAATGTATAATTGCCTGATGACATAACTGAATGAAATAAATGTTAAAACAAAAACATATATATATCAGTCACAAGTAATTATCATGATCAAAAATTATAGCTTGCAAACAAATTTCAACAACCTATGGTGAAACCTTGGGCTATTACCATTCCTGCAATGCCAATTGAATGGTAACATACCCGCCCAATGCTAAAGGCACTCATTGTACCCACTAGCCAAGTACCTCTTGGCAATCTCGGGGAGCACTCTAGACCTTAATGCTCTCTGGCCCATTCTCCCTAGCCACATTACATGGCCCCTGGTCAATATCTTTGACCTGTCAATATCCTGACCTAAGGAGAATGTCTGCCCATTGATGCTACAACATCCACACTCCCTCTGACCGAGGGAAGCATTCTCAACTAATCTAAGCTTGTCCCTGAAGTATACAATCTTCACATTGGGATAAAAGCTTTCTGAGAATGTCAACATCCAGCTTGTCTATAGAAATGTATTGGAGCCTCATTGCTCCCTTCTGTACCATGCCCCATATGTGGTGATACCATGATCTCAATGCGCTTCGACCTGCCATCACGATTGTTAAAATAGTTAATTAACTCCTGCAAGGAGATTTATCTAAAATCAGAGAGTCAGTTAACTAAGCGTTGAGTCAAGTCGAGTTAAGTCATAGTCGAATTTAGTGTGTGGTTGCATGTCAAGTTATTTTAGGCGAGTCGCTAGTTGGAAAAGGTTAAATACCCTTCACTGGGTTCATTGTAATCATCAAGTTTTTGTGTGATCAATAGAAGAGCTGCGGCTCATGTTTTGTGTGTTAAATTTGTGTTTTGCCTCCTCTGCCTTCCAACAAATTGGTATTAGAGCTGAGGAAGGATCGCAGGATCCGTGGTGCCTGCAAAGCCAATGAGAAGAGGGCCAAGAGAAGAAGGCCAACGAAGCAGCAGCAGAAGCTTCAACAATAATCAAAGAGTTAACAAATCAACGATGAGATGTTATTATTACAATAAATTTGATCACTATGGCCGTGATTGCAGGAAGAGGATAGTTGATCAAGGAAACCAGAGAGCTAATGTCACTACAGAGAGTACTAACTCCATGTTCCTAGCTTGTCATACCATGCATGAACCTTCTGATAATATGTGGCTATTAGACAGTGGTTGCAGTAACCACATGACAGGCAACAAGAATCTAGTTGCAAATTTGGATCAATCTGTGAACACAAAGGTAAAGTTGGGGATTGACAAGACTGTGGATGTAGAGGGAAAACATAATTTGATAAGTGTTGGTCAATTGACACAGAAGGGATATAGAGTTATCTTTCAAGGACAAGAGTGTGTTATATATGACAAGCCCCAAAGCAAGTAATTGATAGCAAAGGTGCAGATGACGAGGAACAAACTCTTTCCTCTAGTCATGAATTACAGTGATCAGGTCAATTCTTTTACAGTTGCATGTTCTAATGATTATTGGTTATGGCACTTTCGGTTTGGACACTTGCACTTTTCTAGTTTAAGATTGTTGCAGCAGAAACAGATGGTCAAAGGATTACCTCCCATCAAAGAACCTGCTAGTACTTGTGAGTGTTGCATCTTGGGAAAGCAACACCATGAAAGTTTTCCAAAGGGAGTTGCATACAAAGCAAAGCAACCTCTTGAGCTAGTGCATACATACTTGTGTGGACCTATGAGGACACAGTCGATTGGTGGAAGTTGTTACTTTCTCACTTTCATTGATGACTATAGCAAAAAGATTTGGGTTTACTTCTTGAAGCAAAAGTTCAAAGAATTCAAAGCCTTAGCAAAGAACCAAAGTGATAGACAAATCAAGGTATTGAGGTCAGATCATGGTGGAGAATATGATTCGAATGCATTCCATGATTACTATAAACAATATGGAATCAGAAGACAATTTACAACCAGGTACACACCGCAGCAGAATGGTGTAACAAAGAGAAAGAACATAACCATTATGAACATGACAAGGAGCATGTTGAAAGGAAGAAATTTGTGTAATGAGTATTGGGAAGAAGCAGTTGCATGTGATGTTTATGTGATAAACATATCTCCTACAAGGAGTGCGATGAACAAAGTTCCAAAAGAAGCATGGTCATGTATATCTTGCAAAATGCAGTGTATCTCATCTCAGAGTGTTTGGATGTGTAGCTTATGCACATGTACCTAAAGAGCTAAGAAGCAAATTGGATGATAAAAGTGAAAAATGCATATTTACTGGTTATAGTGAGCAATCAAAAGCGTACAAATTGTATAACCCTGTCACTAAGAAGACCATAATTAGCAGAGATGTTGTGTTCAAAGAACAAGAGTCGTGGAATGGTAGTATAGACAAAACAGTGGATGCACAAGTGCCATTGATGGAAGAAGATGTAGCAAAAAAGGAGCAGCAAGAATCACAGGAGAAGACACCAAACGGAGACACACCAACAAGGACTCCAACATTTTCTGAGCAGCATGGATCTTCAAGCCGATCAACAGATCCAGATTCTCCTAACAATCA
This sequence comes from Pinus tabuliformis, assembly GCA_031772625.1. Lineage (NCBI taxonomy): Eukaryota > Viridiplantae > Streptophyta > Pinopsida > Pinales > Pinaceae > Pinus > Pinus tabuliformis. Next base: position 181,742,610 of record CM062819.1, read on the forward strand.
ATCAAGTGATGAATCAAGCAATGGTAAGAGAAAGATGAGAAGTCTGAAAGATATTTATGATGATTTGGATGTTAGTTCGAATTCTGCATTATTGTCATTCCAACCTTCTTCGTTTGAAGAAGCAATCAGAGATGAAAATTGGGTGCAAACCATGGATGAAGAAATTGAAGCTATTGAAAAGAATAATACATGGGATTTGGTTGATTTGACAATACCTCTGCAATAAAGTTGGCCAAGAACCCAAAGTTCCATGATCGAACAAAGCACATCAATACTAAATATCATCTGATTCGACATCATGTTGCGGCCAAAACAATCCATCTCCATCATTGTTCCACAAATGAGCAAATTGCAGACATCTTCACCAAATCACTTGGAAGAGAAAAGCTTGAACAATTCAAAATGATACTTGGACTCACCAACATCCCTTCAGATTAAGGGGGGGGAATGTTGACACCTAATCCTTGTGATTGGGTGAATTTATGTAAATAGATAAATAGGAAATATGAATAGTCATCAGGAGACGAACTGAACAGTCTCTCCCTCATGTATATAATGAAGACCTACCTGATGGAATACAACAGTCGAATCACTTTTGCCTTTGTGGAGTTACTGCCTGGCCTAACAGTTTGCATACTTTATGTTCATGTCCCTTCACAACAAATCCTTCTGGCTAGGACATAAAAACATTCTCTTTCGGATCTCCATTCAAGAAAGCAGTTTTTACATCCATTTGATGGACTTTCCAACCGTTCTGAGCTGCTAAGGCAAAGAGTGTTCAGATGGTAGCCCATTTTGTTGTAGGGGCAAAAGTCTCCTCATAATCGACCCCTTCCTTCTGTGCAAAACCTTTTGCCACAAGCTTGGCCTTGTGCTTGTCAAGTGAGCCATCAGCTTTATACTTGTTCTTGTACACCCACATGCAGCCAATTGGTTTGGTTCCCAATGGAGGATCAACCAGCGTCCAAGTGCCATTCTTTATCAAGGCATCATACTCCTTTTGCATCGCTTCTTTCCATTCATCATGAGAAACAACTTCTTTGAAGGAAGTTGGTACAAAATCTATAGACAAATTCAGTTCACAATCATAAGAAACGTCCATATCAACAAGTGAATTAGAATCATCTACATCACCTCCATTTTGCCTGGTTGAATTTCTTGTTCCTGTCTTTCCAACCTCATCAGGATGAACACTTTCAAGTGTCTTTGTCAACCACTTTGGGGGACCTTTCTAAGATGGTTCGGGTTGCTCAATTGATTGAATTGGGACTGAATCAAGATTGAGTCTCCCAATTCTGTCAATCACATCACTCAAAGTATCATCAGTGGTTGGAGTTTCATATGGGGGAGAGAGTGCTTCAGAAGAAGATTCCACAAACTGATCCAATATAGGGATCTCCCCTTCAAGATGTGGAATCTGATGATCAAATTCTTGAAATGATTTTGCATGTCTGAATCTATCCAAGCGATCAAGTTGCCGCTCAACAACATTGTCAGCTTTGGAAGATTCAAGAAAGATTACATCTCTAGATACAACAAACTTTTTATTAACTTCATCATAGAGACGGTATGCTTTGGAGATATTTGAATACCCCAAGAAGATACACTTACGACTCCTTGCACCAAGTTTGTTTCTATGTACCTTTGGTATCAAGGCATAACTGGTGGAACTGAAGACCCTGAGATGCTTTACCGAAGGAATGTGGCCATACCACATTTCATAAGGAGTCTTGTTTCTAATAGCATTTGATGGACATTTATACTTTACATATACAACACATAAAACTACATCAGCCCAAAACATCAATTTTACATTTTTGAAAAATATCATGGAACGTACCATATTTAAGATTGTCCTATTCGTTCTTTTAGCTACTTCATTCTGTTGGGGATTATAAGGCATAGTTGTTTGATGTTTGATCCCATGTTGGCGAAGATAGTTTTCAAATTCATTTGAAGTGTATTCTTTTCCATTATCAGTGCGAATAGAGCCAATATGATATTGTGCATCATTTTCAATCCATGTATGAAAGTTCTTGAATAATTGAAAAGCATCAGATTTGTTCTTCAATAAATAAACCCCAACACATTATGGTGTAGTCATTAATAAATGTCATCATATATTTATTTCCATTTGCAAAAGGAACAGGCATTGGACCGCATAAATCTGAATGAATGAGTTCAAGTTTTCTATGTGCTCTGGAATGTGAATCATGAAAACACTGTTTGCTATGCTTTCCTAGAATGCAAGCATCACATTGCTTAAGTTTCCTAGGAATTGTAGGCAAACCAGTAACACCATTTTTCTTCAACAAGCGAAGGTTGTCATAGTTCAAGTGTCCAAATCTAGCATGCCATAATAGACTTGATGGAAATGTACCTTCATCATAATGAGAACTGTATGAGAAATTTTGTGCACGAGCAGAGGTACCTTGCAACTTGAGAAGTCTTTCTTCTTCTATCCCCATCATGAGAAGTGAGTGATCTGATGCTTTTCTCACCTCAACCTTGCCATCAAACATATGAATGAAGTGTCATTGCTGGCGGATGTGAACCAAGGATAGTAAGTTTCTCCTCAGCTGTGGGAGATATAAAACATCATGCAGAAGAAAGTCTGGAAGACCAGGGAATTTGAGCCTGATTGTGCCAAGCCCTGATGGCTTGAGTTTTGATTTGTCTACAAAGTATACTACTCCATCAACATTGTCAGTAAATTCTTCAAAATAATCTCTTCTAAAAGTCATGCAGCAAGTTGCTCCTGAATCAAGCAACCAATCATTTTTCCAAGCTAGTGAAGCATTAAACAAGTCTTCATTTACTCCAATATTACAATGTGCCACAACGTAGTGAGCGGATTCAGGTGCTTTACCTTTCTCTGTCATTGGTTTTACCTTTGGCTTGATTTCTTTCCTGCTCAACTTTGTCCCAAGGCAACTTGCACGTGGATGCATCATGTGATCCATCTCTATTGCAACGTATGCAATGAAGATCAGATTTTTCTCCTTGAGAGTGTATGCCCCCCCTGCCTCTGAAATTTATTCTTCCTCTTCCTCTTCGACCACATCTACCTCTGGAAGAATCTTGAGCATGATTCTTCTCTCTATGTGCAAGACACACGGCTTCTTCAGAAGACTGAGGAGTTGTCTTCTTCCCAAAGGCTCTCTCTCTCTCAGCAAATTTAGGAGTCAAAGGTAATCTCTTTGAGGTTTCCATTTGCTTGCAATGACTCAAGATAATTTGAATAAGTGGAATAAAGCGCCTTGAAAAAAGCTACCAGAGAAATGTCTAGTTCAACATTAGTGACTTTGATATCATGCATAATAGATTTTACTTCTGATGCTAGAGCAAGAGGATCATCATTTTGTAATTCAAGACTGAACAATTTAATCATCAATTGAACAACTTCAAGCGCAGAGTGTGAGTCATAGAGTTCCTTCAACTTCTGTAAGGCTTCAAAAGCATTTGAAAATGGTGAAATATGGCGACTCACCTCTTCATTTACAGATGTTGCAATCAAGGCATAGGCCTTGCTGTTCTTGTTTTCCCAAATGGTGAATTCCTTGTCTAAGGTAGGCTTTGCAGGTTCATTATCTCCTTCTCCTACACAAACTCCTTTCCACAGTTCATTGAAAATGAGAGTGTGTTTGCCTTCCAAGACCACTCAATATGGTTCTCCTTCTTGGTGAGAACCACTCCCACAATAGATATCAATGAATGCATTTTAAAATATGTGTACTGTAAAAAATATACTTTGCTGCCAATATATAAATTTGCACTTGTGGTTGTAAAAACTACAATTCTGATATATATAATAGAGATATATATGGGGGGAGGGCTTATATGGGGAAGGGCTTATATGAGGGAGGCGGGTTCAGGCCACAGTAATATATAAAAAAATGAAATGTCAGGCCTGCGTTATATAAAAAATGCATGTATTAAAAAATATGTATGGCATGCATTATATCATTGGCAGCGCACAAAGTAATCTAAAATGTAACACCAAATGACGGTTTTAGTTCTGCGTTATCTATTAACAAAAACCGATGGTATACAATGGCATTCATATATGTTATAAAACGAAGGTATAACTGAGATTTGGACAGTCTATGAAACCGGTAATATGGAGAAATGTTATATGGACAACGCTAGATAGTGGACAAGCTTTATATAGTTGCCAACATTAGGCAGGAGACGGTATGTTCCTGCGCAGTGGGGAGAACATCATGTTATTGACCAGGTAGTGTGGGAGAGATACGCAGCTTTGGGACAGCATTCAACATATACAATGGATATGTGTATGGAGGCCGGAGGCACAGTCGAGGGCCGAAGGGCCAAGGTCTACTGTGTAAACAAACGAAGCCGACCGTGAGGTGAGTCCGATAAAAAACATTGCATCGAGTATCTTAGGTGTGGAGGTATGCGTGGAATATGAGTGGAAACCAGCCATTAACCAACAACGTTCGGGCCAACGTTCAGGCAGCGTTCAGGCTTGGAATAAAAACACATATGATAGTTATGGAAGGTGGGTTCAGGCCTCAAGAATATGGCAGAGGTGTCAGTTATACAAAATAGGCAGAACATAGGCAGAAGGGAGTTACAAGGGGAGATAGGGAAGCCAAAAATGGAGTTGGCTCTGATACCATGTCAGGCCAGGAGGTAACTCCTCAAATGAATTGTGTTTATTCATTAAGATTACTCATGGTTATATACATGAGGTAGTGAATCTTGGGCTTCACCTCCCCATGACTCTTCATTTTCCATTATTTACAAGTGTTCACCCAATCCCAATGATTAGGTGTCAACACATTTTATTAGAGAACTTGTGAACAATGGAGAAGTTCACTTGAAGCCTTGTAAATCTAGTGATTAATTGTCTGATATATTTACTAAGTCATTAGAAAAAGATGTGTTTGAGTATCATAAAAGAAACTTGGGTGTTGTAAGCCTAGCTGAGACATGGACCAACAGGCATGTTTGAGTTGTCATGAGTCATGTCTTAGTTTAGCGGTCGTAATTAAAATAGCAAATTAAATCTCGCTTGAAGATTTATCTAAGAGAGTCAGTTAACTGAGCGTTGAGTCAAGTCGAGTTAATTCATAGTCGAATTTAGTGGTTGCATGTGAAGTTATTTTAGGCGAGTCGCTAATTGGAAAAAGTTAAATACCCTTCATCGAGTTTATTGTAATCATCAAGTTTTTGTGTGATCAATAGAAGAGACACAGCTCCTGTGTTTTGTGTGTTAATTTGTGTTTTGCCTCCTCTTCCTTTCCAACGTTATTATGTCCCCGGTCTCAAACATAATTTGTTGAGTGTTGGTCAATTGACATAGAAGGGATACAAAGTTATCTTTCAAGGACAAGAGTGTTATATATAAGACAAGCCCCCAAGCAAGCAGTCGATAGCAAAAATGCAGATGACGAGGAACAGACTCTTTCCTCTAATCATGAATTACAATGATCAGGGCAGTGCTTTTACAGTTGCATGTTCTAATGATTATTGGTTATGGCACTTTTGGTTTGGACACTTGCACGTTTTTGGTTTAAGATTGTTGCAGCAGAAACAGAGGGTCAAAGGATTACCTCCCATCAAAGAACTTGATATTACTTGTGAATGTTGCATCTTGGGAAAGAAACACCGTGAAAGTTCTCCAAAGAGAGTTGCATACAGAACAAAGCCACCTCTTGAGCTAGTGCATACAGACTTGTGTGGACCTATGAGGACAGAGTGGATTGGTGGAAGTTGTTACTTCCTCACTTTCATTGATGACTATAGTAAAAGGACTTGGGTTTACTTCTTGAAGAAGAATTCTGGAACTTTTGCAAAGTTCAAAGAATTCAAAGCCTTAGTAGAGAACCAAAGTGATCGAAAGATCAAGGTATTAAGGTCAGATTGTGGTGGGGAATATGATTTGAAGACATTCCATGATTTTTGCAAACAACATGGAATCAGAAGATAGTTTACAACCAAGTACAAACCGCAGCAGAATGGTCTAGCAGAGAGAAAGAACAAAACCATTATGAACATGGCAAAGAGCATGTTGAAAGGAAGAAACTTGTCTAATGAGTATTGGGCAAAAGCAGTTGCATTTGTTGTATATGTGATAAACAGATCTCCTACAAAGAGTGTAATGAACATAGTACCAGAAGAAGCATGGTCAAGTATGTTTTGCAATGTATCTCATCTCAGAGTGTTTGGATGTGTAGCTTATGCACATATGTAGCTTATGCACATTGCCTAAAGAGCTAAGAGGCAAATTGGATTATAAAAGTGAAAAATGCATATTTACTGGTTATGCTGAGCAATCAAAAACTTACAAATTGTATAACCCTGTCACCAAAAAGACCATAATTAGCAGAGATGTTGTGTTCAAAGAACAAGAGTTATGGAATGGTAGCATAGACAAAATAGTTGATGCACAAGTGTCGTTGTTGGAAGAAGATGATGTAGCAGAAAAGGTGCAGCAAGAATCACAGGTGAAGACACCAAATAGAGACACACCAACAAGGACTCCGAAATTTTCTAAGCAGCATGGATCTCCAAGCAGATCAACAGATCAAGATTCTCCTAGCAATCAATCAAGTGATGAATCAAGCAATGCTAAGAGAGATGAGAAGTCTGAAATATATTTATGATGATTTGGATGTTAGTTCAAATTTTGCATTGTTGTCATTCCAACCTTCTTCGTTTGAAAAAACAATCAAAGATGAAAATTGGGTGCAAACCATGGATGAAGAAATTGAAGCTATTGAAAAGAATAATACATGGGATTTGGTTGATTTGCCAAAGGATAAAACTCTCATTGGTGTAAAATGGGTGTACAAGACAAAGTTGAATGAGAAACGTGAAACTGAAAGATTTAAAGCAAGACTTGAATCAAAATGGTTCTCGCAGCAACCGGGAATAGACTTGGGAAAAATGTTTGCTCCGGTAGCCAAATTGGGTACTGTAAGAGCAATTCTAGCCACAGCAGCTCAGAACAAGTGGAAAGTATATCAGATGGATGTGAAATCAGCCTTCTTGAATGGAATTCTGGAAGAAGAAATGTATGTGCAGCAGCCTCCAAAATATGAAGTTGAAGGTAAAGAAGATAAAGTTTACAAGTTGAATAAAGTGCTCTATGGACTCAAGAAAGCGCCTAGAGCTTGGTATAGCAAAGTTGATAGCTACATGATCAAGAATGGATTTTGCCGAAGCAGCATTGAGCCTAACTTGAATTGGATGAATTTAAAGCAGTCATGATGAAAGAATTTGAAATGACAGATCTTGGTCTCATGAAATATTTTCTTGACATAGAAGTTGAGCAATTTGAAAAAGGAAATTTTATTTGCCAAAATAAATATGCTAGAGATTTGTTGAAAAGATTCAGGATGGAGAATTGAAATCCTGTCCCTACACCAGTTGCAACAAGTACAAAGTTAAGCAAGGATGATGAAGGATCAGATGTCAATCCAAGTCTATTCAAACTATTGGTTGGCAGCCTCATGTATCTCACAACTACAAAACCGGATATTATGCAAGGAGTGAGTTTGATTTCCAGATTTATGGAGACTCCAGAAGACACACATTGGAGAGCAAGAAAAAGAATTGTGAGATACATAGCAAGAACTAGAGATTGTAGCATAATGTATGCAAGCACAAAGAAGAAGGATTTGATTGTATATAAAGATAGTGATTTTGCAAGTAGTTTGGATGATAGGAAGAGGCTAGAGCACTTCTAGTTATGTGTTCCATCCTGGTTTAGGTGTGATTTCATGGGCATCTAAGAAGCAGCCTATTGTGACATTTTCGTCAACAGAAACAGAATATGTAACAACAACATTTCAGGCAATATGGTTAAGAAGAATATTTGATGGACTCAAACAAAAACAACAAAGATCAACAACAATATATTGTGACAACACCTTAGCGATTACACTATCCAAGAATAGTGTGTTTCATCAAAAAAGCAAGCATATTGATTCAAGATATCATTTTATTAGAGAACTTGTGAGCAATGGAGAAGTTCACTTGAAGCCTTGTAAATCTAGTGATCAATTGGTTGATATATTTACTAAGTCATTACCAAAAGATGTGTTTGAGTTTCATAGAAGAAACTTGGGTGTTCTAAGCTTAGTTGAGACATAGACCAGTAGGCATGTTTGAGTTGTCATGAGTCATGTCTTAGTTTAGCGGTCATAAATAAGGGGGTGTTAAAACAGCTAATTAACTCCCGCGTGGAGATTTATCTAGACTTAGAGAGTCAAGTCAAGTTAAGTCATAGACGAATTTAGTGTGTGGTCGAATGTCAAGTTATTTTAGGTGAGTCGCTAGTTGGAAAGGGTTAAATACCCCTTCACCGGGTTCATTGTAATCATCAAGCTTTTGTGTGATCAATAGAAGAGCCGCAGCTCGTGTGTTTTGTGTGTTAAATTTGTAGTTTGCCTCTTTTGCCTTTCCAACATTATTATTAATGGAAGAAGTGTCCTCAGACACATAATTTTATTAATCAGAAAAAAAAATAGTTACATATTTGATTTTGCAAGAGTTTACACCCGAACAACCAAACACTCTTGCAATGAGCTATTTATAAGCTAAATGTCCTAACTACCTCTAATTATGGATCACTTATCAAATAACAAGTGTCCATTTACAATAAATGCTATTCAAAACAACTAGCTAACAAATCTCCTAAAATAGAGCCTAAGATATGACACATTTGAAGAGTCATATCTTGTTACAACAATATACTAATTCTAAATGTCTCCATTAAATAATTAAACATTCTAGAATAATAATTATTAATTTAATATCTTAAATTAATAATTATTTATTCCAACTTTATAACCTATGATAATATTTTATTTTTGGATCATCTAACATTCCCCCCTATGATCCAAAGATACATTACAACAGATACCAAGTTCATCCCTGAACTTAGTAAATTTTATTCTACCAAGCGGTTTCGTGAAAATGTCAGAGATCTGATCTTCAGAAGGACAATAAATTGGCTTGAGGACATCTTTGGCAATGAAAGATCTGATATGATGATACTTGGTGTCCACATGCTTTGTCTTTGAATGAAAAACTGGGTTCTTGGCAAGTTTGATGGCTGACTGGCTGTCAATGAATAATGATGTAGCTTCTGCCTGAGAAATGCCCAAGTCCTGCAAAATTCTGCACAACCAAACAATTTCACATGCTGCTTCCCATGCTGAAATGTACTCTGCTTCTGCTGAAGAAGTGACCATTGTAGCTTGTTTCTTACAACTCCAAGATACTGCTGCTGACCCCGTGTTCATTAAATAACCTGATGTTGATGCTCGATCATCAATACTTCCAGCAAAGTCGACATCGGAACATCCACCAAGTACAAAGTTTTTAGTCTTTGTGTAAAGAAGACCAAAATCTTTTCTTCCTTGGATATATCAAAGAACTCTTTTGGCTGCATTCCAGTGGCTGTCTCGTGGTTCCTGCATAAAACGTGAAAGAATATTGACTGCATAAGATAGATCAGGGCGAGTATTCGTCAAATAAATCAAGCTACCAATCAACTGTATGTAAGTAGTACTGTCCACCTTTCCCCCCCTTCAAATTTTGAAAGTTTCAAGTTTTGCTCCATGGGGGTAAGAACGGGCTTGCAATCCTACATGCCAAATCGTTGAAGAACCTTTGTTGCATACTTATTTTGAGAAATGAAAATATGATGTGGACGTTGGAAGACTTCAACTCCAAGATAGTAGTGATGTAATCCCAAATCTGTCATCTTAAAACCTGCATGTAACTCCTTTTTCACCTGTGCAATATGATCATCATGGTTGCCAGTAATGATCAAATCATCTACATACATAACAAGAATTACCAGATATTTTCCCTGTTGTCGCACATACAAAGTATCATCAGGTTCACTTCGTTGAAAACCAACTTTCTTAAGGTATTCATCCATCTTTGCATGCCAAGCTCGGCGAGCTTGTTTTAATCCATATAATGCCTTAATCAATTTGCAGACTTTATGTTCTTGCCCTTCAATTTCAAAACTTGGTAGTTGTGTCATATACACTTCCTCCTGTAAATCCCCATTGAGAAAAGCACTTTTCACATCCATTTGATGAACTTTCCATCTTTTCTGAGCGGCCAATGCAAGTGTTAATTGGATGGTGTTCCATTTAGCTGTAGGAGCAAAAGTTTCCTCGTAATCAATGCCTTCCTACTGCGCAAAACCTTTTGCGACAAGTCGTGCTTTATACTTTTCAAGTTCTCCCTTTTGATTATACTTAATTCTGTAACCCCATTTGCATCCTATGGGTTTAACATTTGATGGACAATCAACAAGTTTCCAAGTGTTGTTATCAATTACTACTTGATATTCTTCAACCATAGCCTGTTGCCATTCTTTATGTTTTACTGCTTCTTTGTATGTGGAAGGTTCAGTAAAATCATTTGATATCAAGGCAAAATTTCCTTCACTTCTATGTGCCCTTCTGGTGCCTGTTTTATTCTGCTCATCAGGCTTTACATCTTTCAAAAGTTGAACTGCCCATTTCGGTAGTTGGTGCTCACTTGTTTGTGATTCTGAAAAGTCTCCATCATTGTAAAGAGGATTAATATAAACTAATGTTCTTCGTTCAGGTGAAGAGTCTGGAGAATCACTGTCAGAAGAACTGCTACTGCTTGGAGATGCGAATGAACTGCTAGAAGACCCAGATGATGTTGTTGAAGTAGATGGACTGGATGACTCATCTTTAGAGGAAGGAAAATCAAGTTCATACCAATTTGGTATAGTTGGTTGACTTTGCATTTTTCCTTTTCTTTCACTGCCCCTAGTTTCTAACTTGTGAAGAACATTTTCGATTTCTTCAGCACTCTTACTTTCTGTTTCATCAAAGATTACATCCCTGCTCACAATAAATTTTCCATTGGTCAAAAGACGGTACCCCTTCTCATCGGAATAGCCAATCATTGTGCATTTTAAACTTCTTGAGTCAAGTTTAGTTTGTTTTTCTTTCGGAACTAAGGCATAACATACTGATCCAAAAACTTTAAGATGTTTAACTCGAGGTTTGAAACCAAACCATGCTTCATAAGGTGTGATTCCGTCTAAAGAAGCAGTTGGAGATCTGTTTCTTAAGTGACAGCTGTATGTATTGCTTCTGCCCAATATGTTGGACTTAACCTCTTGAAAGTTAACATGGATCGCGCCATTCCTAACAAAGTGCGATTCATTCTTTTGACTAGTCCATTTTGCTGTGGAGTGTAAACATTAGTAAGATGTCGTCTTATGCCATTTTCACTGCAATAAGTTTTGAATTCATTTGAAGTGAATTCTCCCCCATTATTTGTCCTGAGAGTACCTATCTTTTCTTTAACTTCATTTTCAACAAGTTGGCGAAAAATTTTAAACTTATCAAATGCTTTTGACTTGTTCTTTAAGAAGTAAACCCAAGTCATTCTGCTGAAATCATCAATGAATAGTAAGAAATATTTGCAACCACCAAATGAAATTTGTAGTGGTCCACAAACATCATTGTGAACTAGTTGTAGCCGCCTGTTTGCATGCCATGAACTTGTTGGAAAACTTTCTCGACTTTGTTTACCACAAATGCAAGCTTCACATTTTGCATTTTCCCTTTTGAAAGTGGGAAGTCCTTTAACCATTCCTTGTTTCTGCAATTGAGAAAGACTCTCAAAATTTAAATGTCCATATCTTACATGTCATAGTCTTACAGGTGAAATACCTGTAGTCACTGCCCATGCAAAATCAAAATGCCTTGGAATAACTGTCCCTTTCATCCATAACAGTTTTCCATCTTCATAACCTGTCATGACAGTTTTCAAGCTCTGTTTGACTAAATTAATCTTGACTAAACCATCTTCCATAATCACCTGATGTCCTGCTTGTCGAATCGTGACTAAAGAGAGCAAATTTTTCTTAAAAGTTAGTACATACCATACATTGGAAATCATTTTTTCTCCAATGCCAGGGAGAAAAACGTTAACTGCTCCTTTTCCATAAGGAGTATGTTTTGTATCATCAGCAAGAAAAATGGAATTAAGTTGGCAATCTTGAAAATTCCAAAAAAAATCACGTCGACAAGTCATGTGCTGAGTTGCCCCGGAATCCAAGATCCAGGCATCTTTATAATCACTTCTAAGATGGGATGAAAGTTGTGACGCTGGTGAGGAAGTAAAAACATATTCTGAGTTATCATCATCTTGATCATTTGCAAATTGCGTTGAATGCTGCTGAAACTTGGGAATTTTATTAAGAGAAGTTCGACAATCTTCAGCGTAATGTCCAACTTTGTTACATCTTCGACACACAATTTGACTTAAGTCTCTTCATCTTCCTGAAGATTGTCCTCTGCCTCTGCTTTGACTTCTATGTTGAGATTGTCCTCTACCTTGATTATTATTTCCTTGTCCTTGAAAATTGCCTCTTCCTTGGTTGTTTCCTCTACCTTGAAAATTACTCCTTCCTAAACTGTTGCCTCTATTAAAGTTGTTTCCTCTGCTTTGGCTTCGACCTCAACTTTGTACATTATGTGTTGCTTGATTCTGATTGAAATTCCCTCTGCCTCTGCCTCGAGAACTGTCTGTTGATGATTTACTAGAGTTGGCCTCTGTGAAAAAAACATCTTCACCAACTTTCTTCTTCTTTCCAAAGGTTTTATCATGTTGGGTCAACATTTCACAGAGCTCATCAAACTTTAGTTTCTCTAATTTCCTAGTTAATTGTAAAGTCTCCAAAAAATGCATGTAGGAAGAATGAAGTCCAGCAATTACAATTGTTACCATAAAACTATCATCTATTGCTGGAAAACCAGCATTAATGATTTCCTGCCTAATATTCTTAAGTCTTGAGATATATTCAAGAACATCACCTCCTTCAGTCAATTTTTGTTGCAACAATTTTAATTGTAGACCAACTTTTTTTTATTCAGGCTGAGTATCAAAGAGGTAAAAGTTTTCAAAGCAGACCACGTATCTGTAGCATTTTCTATATGGACATACATTTCATCATTGACAGAAGATTTAATAAGAGCTAAGGCTTTGGCATTCTTAACTTCCCATTTTGCTAGTGCAGCTGCTTCTGTGAGTTTATTTGGCTTAATATCTCCATCACATATAACCTGCCATAATTCATTGTAAATGAGAGTGCTTTCGATGAGGCAGTGCCATGTTTTATAGGTTTTTGTACCTTCAAGTTTGTCGGAATCAGAGAACAAATTAATTAACTTGGACACTGTAGTGTTGAAGCTTCGCACCAAGAATCAGAACAAAAATATCAAGATGGGCAACACAACATGCAACACACCACGCAAAAAACACAATCTATCGGGGCTTGGCCTTGACCCTCGTATAGTCGTTGAAGCAGGAGAAAAATGACTGAGCTTTGCACTTGGCTCTAGTCAATTTCTCAAAAATTACAAGGTAACTTTCAAAATTTGATTTTTACAACGATGCTCCTCCAAAACTTGGTAAAAAAAAAATTGTTACCCCCCCCTCAAAGTAAAATTACTTTGAGTTACAATGCCACACTTATCTCTCCAAAAACAAATTACAAATAAAATCTCCTTATTACTCCAAAAAATTCACTGCCCGAAACATTTACAAATAACCCCTCACACCTTATTTCTCCAAAAATATTATTTTACAAATAAGAGAAAATTCCTTATCTCTCCAAATTACAAATTACAAAATAAAATAAAAAACTTTATGATCCACCACATAATCCACTAAACCAGCCGACCTCAAGCCTTTCTTAATAATACCGTTTGAATATTACACTGCCATGTTTTGCATCCATCCTAAAAAATACAAGAGCATAGAAAATCGGAAGTAAAACTTCACGAGTGCCCTGAATTAAACAAGTTCCAATCATGCAAAAGTTGCAGCCAAACTATGACTGCAAATGGTTTATATAAACCTACTTGATAAGGCCTTAAGTGAAAAAAACTGATCAGCTCTTAAAAACAACCAAACAACAGCGCAAAGAGTACAAAAGTCAATGTACAGTTCTTGCGCCTTTCTTGCCTGAAAATTTGAAGTCTCTCAAATTATCACAAAATGCGTTGTCAGAGCACCACATGACAGCATCCCTGTAAGTTACGCCTCAGCAAGTGCAGCGTCTATTTCCGCAGCCTTGAAGCGGGGATCGAGCTCTCCACGCTCTGACCAGGAATCGAAGGAACTGGTCCGAAATGTGATCTTTAAATGGGTCATATAACATTTTCAGGTCATTCTTTCACCAAGAAATTAAACACCAAATCCTAGGAATAAAGCTGAAGCTAAAAAAAAAGATTTTAATATAAACTGGTCCCACATAAACTGCAGTCCCCGGTCCAAGTCCACTAGATCTTGCTCAGTAACAATACATGTGCTCAAGAACATACAAATTCCATACTGAAAGGACCTTAATACTCTGCAGCTTTGTATTGCTTTACATAATCGTGCATCTACATCTGTTCTTTGGAGCATTCGCCAGTTGTTTCTCACCGTTTTTGTCTGATGAAGGAGGGCGCACAACAACATGCATTGTAATAACCCCGCCAGGAAGCTCACCGACAGGAACTCTAGACTCTACAAGTGTCTTTTTGTTCTCCAAAATCTTCCCCAATAATGGGTCAGGCATTCAATTTGACAGTACATGGTGGCAGCAAAAATTCTTACAATTGATTTTCAGATTTAAACAAAAAAAAAAAAAATCTAAAATCACTAAAATAATAAAATTTCTTTTCTTTTGAACATAAAACTGGACAAATTCATACCAATCATTCGCTGATCAATTCAATGGAGTTTTCCAAAGACTTGTGGAGCTAAAATCTCCTCTTCACATCCACTGCAACATTACTGGAGCTCTGATACCACAATAATGGCAGAAGTGTCCTCAGACACGTAATTTTATTAATCAGAAAAAAAAAAAAAAAAAAAAAAATTTACATATTTGATTTTAAAAGAGTTTACTCCCGAACAGCCAAACACTCTTGCAATGAGCTATTTATAAGCTCAATGTCCTAACTACCTCTAATTATGGATCACTTATTAAATAACAAGTGTCCATTTACAATAAATGCTATTCAAAACAACTAACTAACAAATCTCCTAAAATAGAGCCGAAGATACGACACATTTGGAGAGTCATATCTTGTTACAACAATATACTAATTCTAAATGTCTCCATTAAATAATTAAACATTCTAGAATAATAACTATTAATTTAATATCTTAAATTAATAATGATTTATTCCAACTTTATAACCTATGATAATATTTTATTTTTGGATCATCTAACAATTATGCCCTTGGTCTCAAACGTAATTCGATAAGTGTTGTTCTATTGACACAGAAGGGATACAAAGTTATCTTTTAAGGACAAGAGTGTGTTATATATGACAAGCCCCCAAGCAAGCAACTGATAGCAAAGGTGCAAATGACGAGGAACGGACTCTTTCCTCTAGTCATGGATTACAGTGATCAGGTCAGTTCTTTTACAGTTGCATTTTCTAATGATTATTGGTTATGGCACATTCGATTTGGACACTTGCACTTTTTTGGTTTAAGATTGTTGCAGCAGAAACAAATGGTCAGAGGATTACCTCCCATCAAAGAACTTGCTAGTACTTGTAAGTGTTGCATATTGGGAAAGCAACACTGTGAAAGTTTTTCAAAGGGAGTTGCATACAGAGCAAAGCAACTGCTTGAGCTAGTGCATACAGACTTGTGTGGACCTATGAGGACACAGTGGATTGGTGGAAGTTGTTACTTCCTCACTTTCATTGATTACTATAGCAAAAAGACTTGGGTTTACTTCCTGAAGTAGAAGTCTGAAACTTTTGCAAAGTTCAAAGAATTTAAAGCCTTAGCAAAGAATCAACGTGATCGACAGATCAAGGTATTGAGGTCAGATTGTGGTGGAGAATATGATTCGAACGCATTCCATGATTACTGCAAACAACATGGAATCATAAGGCAGTTTACAACCACGTACACACTGCAACAGAATGGTGTAGCAAAGAAAAAGAACATAAACATTATGAACATGGCAAGGAGCATGTTGAAAGGAAGAAACTTGTCTAATGAGTATTGGGAAAAAGCAGTTACCTATGATGTTTATGTGATAAACAGATCTCCTACAAAGAGTGTGATGAACAGGGTATCAAAAGAAGCATGGTTATGTATGTCTTGCAACGTATCTCATCTCAGAGTGTTTGGATGTGGAGCTTATGCACATGTGCCTAAAGAGCTAAGAGGCAAATTGAATGATAAAAGTGAAAAATGAACATTTACTAGTTATAGTGAGCAATCAATAGTGTACAAATTGTATAACCCTGTCACCAAGAATACCATAATTAGCAGAGATGTTGTGTTCAAAGAACAAGAGTCGTGGAATGGTAGTATAGACAAAACAGTTGATGCACAAGTGCCATTGATGGAAGAAGATGATGTAGCAAAAAAGGAGCAGCAAGAATCACAGGTGAAGACACCAAACAGAGACACACCAACAAGGACTCCAAGATTTTATGAGCAGCATGGATCTTCAAGCAGATCAACAGATCGAGATTCTCCTAGCAATCAATCAAGTGATGAATCAAGCAATGGTAAGAGAAAGATGAGAAGTCTAAAAGATATTTATGATGATTTGGATGTTAATTCAAATTTTGCATTGTTGTCATTCCAACCTTCTTCGTTTGAAGAAGCAATCAGAGATGAAAATTGGGTGCAAGCCATGGATGAAGAAATTGAAGCTATTGAAAAGAATAATACATGGGATTTGGTTGATTTGCCAAAACTTAAAAATCTCATTTGTGTAAAATCGGTGTAAAAGACAAAGTTGAATGAGAAAGGTGAAATTGAATGATTTAAAGCAAGACTTGTAGCCAAAGGGTTCTAGCAGCAATCAGGAATAGACTTGGCAGAAACGTTTTCTTCGATAGCTAGATTGGATACTGTAAGAGCAGTTCTAGCTAAAGCAGCTCAGAACAAGTGGAAAGTATATCAGGTGGATGTGAAATCAACCTTCTTGAATGGAATCCTAGAAGAAGAAATCTATGTGCAACGCTCTCCAGGATATGAAGTTGAAGGTAAAGACGATAAAGTTTACAGGTTGAAAAAAGCGCTCTATGGACTCAAGCAAGCGCCTAGAGCTTGGTATAGCTCAATTTATAGCTAAATGATCAAGAATGGATTTTGCCGAAGCAGCATTGAGCCT
The DNA here is from genome assembly GCA_031772625.1 of Pinus tabuliformis. Taxonomy (NCBI): domain Eukaryota; kingdom Viridiplantae; phylum Streptophyta; class Pinopsida; order Pinales; family Pinaceae; genus Pinus; species Pinus tabuliformis. Next base: position 181,759,795 of record CM062819.1, read on the forward strand.
AACTTGTACACAAAGGTAAATGAGCATGGACAAATTTTGATTGTTTGCTTATATGTTGATTACATGATTTATACAGGTGATTTTGAATTGGATGAATTTAAAGCAGCCATGATGAAAGAATTTGTGATGACAAATCATGGTCTCATGAAATATTTCCTTGGTATAGAAGTTGAGCAATCTGAAAAAGGAATTTTTATTTGCCAAAATATATATGCCAGAAATTTTGCTGAAAAGATTCGAGATGGCGAATTACAAACCTGTCCCTACACCAGTTGCAATAGGTACAAACTTACAAAGTTAAACAAGGATGATGAAGGATTAGATGCCAATCCAACTCTATTCAAAGTTTGGTTGGAAACCTCATGTATCTCACAGCTACAAGACCGGATATTATGCAAGGAGTGAGTTTGATTTCCAGATTTATGGAGAGCCCAAAACAACATTGGAGAGTGGGAAAAAGAATTCTGAGATACATGGCAGGAACTAGAGATTGTGGCATAATGTATGCAAGCACAGAGAAGAAGGATTTGATTAGATATACAAACAATGATTTTGCTGGTAGTTTGGATGATAGGAAGAGCATTTTTGGTTATGTGTTCTATCTTGGTTCAGGGTGGTTTCATGGGCATCTACGAAGCAACCTATTGTGACACCTTCGTCAGCAAAAGCAGAATATGTAGCAGCATCATCAGCAGCATGTCAAGCAGTATGGTTAAGAAGAGTATTTGATGGACTCAAGCAGAAACAACAAGGATCAACAACAATATATTGTGATAACACCTCAGCGATTGCACTATCCAAGAATAGTGTGTTTCATCAAAAGAGCAAGCGTATTGATACTAGATATCATTTCATTATAGAATTTGTGAGCAATGGATAAGTTCACTTGAAGCCTTGTAAATCTAGTGATCAATTCACTGATATATTTACTAAGTCATTAGCAAAAGATGTGTTTGAGTTTCATAGAAGAAACTTGGGTGTTGTAAGCCTAGCTGAGACATAGACCAGCAAGCATGTTTGAGTTGTCATGAGTCATGTCTTAGTTTAGCGATCGTAATTAAGGGGGAGTGTTAAAATAGCTAATTAACTCCCGCATGGAGATTTATCTAAAATTAGAGAGTCAGTTAACTGAGCATTGAGTCAAGTCGAGTTAAGTCATAGTCAAATTTAGTGTGTGGTTGCATGTCAAGTTATTTTAGGCGAGTCGCTAGTTGGAAAAGGTTAAATACCCTTCACCGGGTTCATTGTAATTATCAACTTTTTGTGTGATCAATAGAAGAGCCGCAGCTCATGTGTTTTGTATGTTAAATTTTGTTTTGCCTCCTCTGCCTTTCGTCTCTTGCACTTGATCAAACAATACTGCAAGTAGCTTCCAAAGCCACACAGCTTCACAACTCACCAAACTAGTTGCAATATATTGGGCCTCTGCAGTCGTGAGTGAAACAGAGATTTGCTTCCTACCCAAGCAGAATCCAAACTAAATCATCATCATGATGTGCTCTTCCTGTCTTTAGCATTCTCTACCTATTCTAAATCTGTATATCTCTACAGTTGTACTTCTTAATTCACACCCCAACTATACCATGCTAGTACCCCAACACATGTTGTGCCACAACTACTTTTTGGTCATCCTGGCTGGGTGCTCCCTTTAACACTAAAACAAATCTTGTTGTGGCAATCCTGGCTTCTCCCTCTACCATTTAGCTTCTTCATATTAGTTACAATGGAAGTGGCCATGGATTGGTTTTCCATCATCCCAAATCCCTGAAGGATCGTGATAATATGCTTACACTTCTAGTTCCAAGAAGTGAGGTATCCAACCAAGATCCTTCATCTAGAACTCAGAGGTCAACTCCTTGTGACACTGAAGCAAGTCTTCTTGTTGTAATCCCGACTACTCCCTCTACACAGAAGCAAGTCCTTCTACCACTATCACTTCCTCTGTCACGTGAGTCTTACTTTTGCCAGAAATAAGTCATCTAATAGCAAGATCCACCAGGACTCATCAAATAATCATCAATCTGAGAATACCAAGACCGAGGTCCGTACAAATCCCTCTTTAGTCTTCAAACATGAGATCCCCTCTCATGTAACTCAAAGCCTTGAGGTAACTCTATGTACACTTCTTCTTCCTCAATCACTCCATTGAGGGAACCATCTCGACATCCACCTAATGTAATTTCCAATTCATAATAGAAGTAACAGAAATAACAGTTCTAACATAAGTGTACCTGACATCTGGAGCAATCGTCTCCACATAGTCCTCTCCCTCTTTGTAGGAGAATCCTCACAAATCTTGCTTTGTACTTCTCTCTATTGCCATCAACCGCATACTTCATCTTGAGATTCACTTGGAAGTCACCATTGACTTCTCTTTGGCACAATTTCCTTCATCATAGCATTCTTCAAATTTGTTGGCCTGCCTGCTCCCTTTGAACTAGGAGCTCTTCTGATCATCAAGTACAATTTGTACAATTTCTCTCTTGAACACAAATCATTGATCCTAGGAGAATCCTCTTGTCACAAATTTTGCTTTGTTCTTCCATTGCGTCCATCTGCTACCAAAGCCTTGTTCGCCTTCACGATGTACTTGCAACCCTCACTAGGAGGCCATGGAAGAAACGATTATAACCTGACAAAATAAACAAAGACAAGAAGTTAACTGATAGTAAAACAATAATAATCAAGGAAGAAAGATATAAAGTACTTACCTTTTGAGGATTGTGGGGAATTTGTCAACTCCCTCTTGATCCTAGCTTTCTTGCAGAAATGAAATCAATCTACAAACTCATCATCCTCATCCTCATCATCAGCTGCTAATGCATGAGCTAGGGCTTCTTCATTCAGCGGAATTTCTCAATCTACTTCAAAGACTCAACTACAAAACAATGAGCTCTTTCTAGCATTCAACATCCTTGGACACATTCTAGGGTTTCACAAACCTTTATTCAAAGTATATCCTTCAGGTCTTCTCTAGGGTTTACAAAACCCTAAGACTACCTGCTCTTCCAAGAGGGAGGTCATTCTTTAGCACAAATGTTATGACTTCTCTTGTTTTATGAGAGAACCCTTTAGCTCCTTCTAACTTTGGAGTTACTTTCTTGAATCATATCTCAAATGTTTGAAAGAAAAATCTGCCATTTACTAATCTAATCCAGCAACACCAGGGATCAAGCAATGGCACCCTAACATCGACAACATATCTCGGCCAATCCAATCATAACATCTGTTATCACAATAAACTTTGTTTTTTAATTTTTTTAAAAATGCTGACAGTTGCAGTGTTAGCATCTTAATTGTAATAAACGGGGAAAATTATTGATAGCAGGGCTATCAGTGTTTTTGTGATCCGATATGGTCTTGCGAATAAATTTGCTGACAACGGGGATATCAACATTTTTCATTTTGGTTGACTGGCCAATTGTCAGCGCCAAAAACCAGTTTTTAAATTAAAAAAATGATGACTGTGCTGACCACGTCAGCATCATCGTTTTCAATGAAACGTGTCTTTATTTGTTTTGAAGGGGTAAAAGTACCGGTTAATCATTTTTCCTCTGCTGTAATGAGTGAAATGTCATTTAACATGATCTTATCATATGATACGAATTTTATTCGTAATCATAACCTGAAACGATGTGATTATTCACTCGCCACCTGTGTTATCTCAACCGCATGTCAAGTTATCTCACCTTGTCCCGTAAGCAGTTTGTTTGTGTTAGTTCGAAAACATTTACACTTGGCATTGGAAACTGTTTTGTTCACAGGGATTCAGGATCGAATCCATGGAAGACCACACAACGAAATGGGGAAAGGAGGTAATATGAACCGGTCCGAGCCCAAAGCGTTGAACTTGTCAGACATTTACCCCGAAATTCTTCGATTGTTTCAATAGGGAAACTGGAGCGAATTCTTCCACCGCTATACTGACTACCATGATCTTGTGGTTCCTTCTTTTGCGCAAGGGTTCGATGGGAATTGTGTGGAGGTGGGAGGCCTGTCATTTGCAGTTACAAAGCAAACCATTGTTGAGGTCACAGCCTTACTAGCGGACGGTGAGAAGATTTTTCACAGTCATGTTTTGGCAGGGATCAATGTCCCTTTCTTCTTCAAAGAAGAATTTAGAGGGCAAAATTGGAGGGCTGGAGTTCGAAAGGAGTGGTTGCAGGACCAATGGCATGTCCCTTTACACCTCTATCAGCAATATTTTACGTGTGAAGGCCGGTTTAATCAAGTAAACCTCTACCATTTTTATTTTCTCGCACATATTGCTGGTCAGATTAGAATCAATCCATGTTTTTATTTGTTAGAGAGCCTTAAACATATGGAAGCTAGGTTCAAGGCCCGCACTAATCCCTCTTCTCATTTTATATACCACAAAGCCCTGATAAAATTGATAATAGAAAGACAACTAGCTAAGGCAAAAAGAACCTGGAATCATTTCCTTTTCTGGGGAGGTTTTCAACCTCAACCCCTTAAGAGAAGAAGAGGCAGACCACAGACTGCCAAAAAAGGGAAAAAAGTTAAAAATCAAGCTCCTATTGAGCCCCCTCCCAGCGAAGAAAACCTAGGAGTTCCATCTACATTAGCTAGTCCGAAAATTCCTAAAGTTTACGAGAGGAAAAGTGCTCGACTTAATAAACCAGACCCTATACCACTTGTGAACCCACCTTCCAAAACTTCCCCTGCAGACACAGCTAAAACAGAGGATCCTAAGGGCAAAGAACCATAGGTTGAATGCAAAGAGAAGGAGACACTATCTGAGGTCTTCAAGGGTGGCAATAGACATACCAGGCCAACTAACAAGTTAAGATACAAGATCGAACTCAGAAATAACCCAAAGTTGGCCAAGGAGGTGATTGACATTGACAACATGCCACTGAAGGTCCTCATTATAATAGGAAAAAGGCTACAGGCTCTAAGAAGGGCCGAAGCGGAGAAACTATGAAAAAGGGTCCCATGGTGACAAGGCAGAGCAAAAAGCAGAAATTGAAGAAGGTAGATGTATTTCTTAGAGCTGCTAGCACCCTCAGCTAAGATGCTTGGGGGAATAAAACTCAGAAATTTGCCTATCTTTTCATGAAACAGGGTTTTCATTTTATCGCTAACAGTCGGCCTTATAGCTTTTGCGGGCAGCGTAATAGTCAAAAGAGCTGACATTCCCATCGTCAACGTTTTTGATAAAGTTGACAGAGCCACTGTCAGCAATTTTGGGGCGAAAACTATGTTTGTTGGTTGATAGAGACTATACCCAGAAATGCTGACAGTTAACCTGGTAGCGATGTTGGAGCAAAGAGGGAGTGTTGACATCTCCATTGTCAGCGATATTCAGATAGGCGAAAATGCCAACCCTCCGGTCGTCAGTGATTTTGAAATCAGGCGGAAACAAAAATGATGACAGTCAGCCTATCAGCGAAAGCTACAAACAGAAAACCAGTAAGCTGACAGCAACAGTATCAACGTTTTTTCCAGGAGTTTCGAAGGAAAGAGGGATGAACAAAATGCAGTTTTGGACGAGTTTTGGGCCTAAATTGTAAAGGGACCTATTTTTCCAGCTAGTATGTTGAGTTATCAATTAGGGACCTTTTTCTTTTTCCAAGGAAGACAGTTTGAGAGATATTTTACTTCACCTACATATCAGCATATTTTCCTGTGTCTATTTTAGGAAAAACAGAGTGTATTTATGTTTTATATTTTATATGCATGAACTTGAAAGATATTTTCGATATCTCAGGTTTTTGTAATTAATATGGAGACTATTATTTTGCAAACAGTTTATGTAAGTTCTATAAAACAGTTTATGAAGAATGAAGAAGGGTTGGAATTTTATTGAAAAACATATTTGCATTCTGGTATATTTGAGCAGTCTTGAATATATTTACAGTTTTTAATGAGCATTTTGTAGGAAACTCATGTGTTGTAGTTCCCTGTCAGTTTCCTCTTTGTTATACAAACTTTCTTTCATGTCTGAAAATGTTAGTATCTAAGATTGGATTTCATTTATGCTCATTTCTTGTATTATCAGCCATTAGTATTTGTTATTTCAGTCAGCTATAAACTCTGTCTCACTTCATTTTTCTTTTTCCAATTTCTCAAACAGTCAAAGAATATGCTGCTATCATGCTTTTTATAGTTTGCTCATTAGATCTATAACCTTACTTGTTTAGAACTATACTCCATGCCCAATGGTATGTTTTGTACACTGCCCAACCAATTTTATCCTATAAACTAAATCTGGCCACCGAACTCAATTGTGAAACCTACTACTACAGTGACCATAGAGTAGTTGAGTTTTACGGAGAGATCCCTCTCTGGGTTGAAGGGCCAGCTTTCAACCTAAAAGAGGTTTGAGCCTTTTGAGGTCACCTTAGGGTTTTTCCCGCAGCCAGGGTTTTCCCGCAGTGATAACAAACTCAACAGACCATATTAGTAGTATATGCAAGGCATCTTCTGCATACTTGACGAAAGGACCTTACTTAGTCATATAAGATGTTTTCACAGCAGTACAAACATACTGCTTATGAACACATATTCTGGAAGATAATGCAATATATCCAAGGGAAATATCCCTTCACTGGTTCGTACAGAAACTTTAATCCAACACACTTCAAACAATGTGCTGGTGTATGGATCATACTTAGTCCATCTCCCATTAGCAAGCCTTATCTTTGTCTTGAACTAGCCCTCATTAGTAACATTCTTGAGACAGCCTTTAGTTAGCTTTCTAAACAGGATTCAAAATCTGCCCAAACAGGCTTGAACATGAGCCTTTGTTTAACCTTAACCAAGGCCCTAGATCTTGAATCAATACTGCTTATTCTTAATGAGATCTGACCCTGTAACAGAATTCCAAAGTATGTCAATGAAGTCCCTTGAATCAATTTTTGACCCTGTTATTAGGATCCTCAAGAACCAGAACAATATTTTGTATAAGAGTGTGATTGAGGAACATTTTTTGGCTTCCATTTTCCCATCTTGTTCATCTGTCTAATCACAAGATTAAGGCAAGATTTACTCTAAAACCACATCTTGAGATCGCATGCCAATTTCAGCTGACCACTGTACCACTCTCGGATTCATATCATAAGGTATCAAAGCCAAGTCTCGATAGCTTAGTCGAATTGGGTATCTTCTTCTCTGTGTAGTGCATTATTTAGATTAGAAGCCCTAGCATCAATAACAGTTGGGCATAACGATCCATCCGCATTGCTTTTGTAAACCATAACGCCCTCCAAGCTTGCCTCATCTGCCCTCTCATACAAGATCATAAATCATATTACACGTTCATAGACAAACAAACGATCAACAGAAGAATTATCTTCTATCACACAAGTTCTTCGATATACTCAGCTCAAAGGCAGTGGACAAGACAACATTAAATCGTGTCTTGCAAAGCCTGGGTAGTACTCTCAGAAAAGTTGACATGGAACACATCATTTATCTGCAGATCAAATTGCCTTTGATAATTCACATTGTCACATTTATAGATTCCAAGATGTTTGGTTGACTTGTCTTTCCATAATTAAATTTCTGTTCTTTGTTCTCAGACTTATACAAGGATATCAGTCTTTAGAATGACTACAAGGCCCCTGTTATTTTGAGGTTGCAATGCTCTGTGTTTAGGTACCAACTGATTGACACATGCTCCTTCTCTGTACGTGCAAATTCTGTAATAGATTCAAATCCAATTCACTTGCCCATTTACACCTCTGTTAGTATGAGCACTAACAAGTGGACAAACTGTTCTCAGAACTACAAGGTGCTAACTCATACTGGGTTGTATGGTTGTAGCTGACATCATTATCTTCCAACAAACAAAGCTTCAGAAAATATTGCTCATGTCAAGCCAACAGCAGATAAAATGTGTTGCTCCATCATTAATCAGCACATAACCGCTTTCTTCAAAATCAACATTACCCAACATCCTTAATTTGTCTTTTGCTGGTCTGAGGCTTCCTGCCCTGAACTTACGGTTATAGGACTAGAATTTCATCAAGGCTACTCTTTCACCATAAGCTCAGATACCATGTTGATTTTTACAAGACCACCTAATCTGATAATTACTTCTAATGATTTTTTAATTTAATCCTTCTTATGTTCACATTCACCACTAAGAAACTACATAGAATATCTCAATATTAGAAATAATAATGACAGTAGGATCATGAAGAGACAGCCAAATACAAGAGACAAAATTTTACTCTGGGAAAACACTCTTCTAGGGAAAAACCCAGCAACCTTTTCTTAGAGAAATTATTCAATTCAACAAAAGATACAACCTGATCTTTCCTATCAAAAATAATGTCAAACTGACCAGCAGCAAGACCCAGGTCAAACCTGGTCAAACTGAGAAATTTCGGCCTCCTGAAATTTCAGCTTCCTGAAATCTCGGTCTCCTGCACCTTCCACGGAATTCGGACTGCTGCCCAGAAAGACGCAGAAAATTTCGGTCTGCTCCCACACATCCGAAGTCAAACAAAGGTCAAACAAAGATGAAAGATAGCTTGGTCAATGCTGGACTGATCTGGTCAACTTCAGTCTCCTTTTTTTCTCTCTCCTTCGTATAGATTCTAGAATAAGAGAAGACTATGTTTGTGTGTGATCTGAATTGATGCCTTGAGGAGGAGGAAAAGTAGCCTTTATATAGTCATCTCATGAGCCCCAAGAGGTGTGTCTTTTGGGGCTGGCCGACTTAACTTTTGTGGAGACAAATAATTTAAATTTCAAAAATTTAAATTCCCTCTTTGAAGACGACGTGAAATTTATCATTTCTTTTGATTTTGGAGGGCTAAAATAAATTATGAAGACTGACCATAGCTACAAAATTCTACAACAACACGGTTTATTAACATGAATACTCTTAAATCAAGGAAGATTAGACTAAGAGTCATAGGGTATAAACTTAGGAACTTTATTATCAACACCAGTTTATCTTATCATAAGATTAGGCCATGGGATTAAAAGATGCCAAAACATTATTACACAGTACTTTAAAGTAACTAAGACCAGAAGCCATTATATCATCACACGTTCATAAAACTTAGGACTTTACAAAGATAATACAAAACCATAACATCAAAATACCAATACAAAATCTCAGTGGCAAACACCACAGCTTTCAGAAACCATATTAACAGCCAATGGGCCACTCTAGAAGTCCTTGTGATACGTAAATTGTCTTGTTAATGGTAAAAGGATGTGCATAATGAATAAGAAAAGAAACTGCTTAAAGGTTGAACAGTGGGTTGCTATGAATTGCCTCTTCAAAGTGACACCAATGTCTGTCTAGTTTACATGACATCCAGTTACTAGCTAAAGGAAAACAACTTCAACCATGCTTCAAGGATAAATCATTTCCAAGAAGGTAAGGCTTGTAAGTTACGATATTAGCATTCGTGATATCTATTTATAAAACTCTAAATAATAATGATATTAAATAATCAAAATTAAGAGGCTAAGTTACCCCCACAGCGGGTCTCCAATAATGACAATGTTAAGGTCAATGGTCTGTCAGGCGGTAAGCATCATGGAGGTGATGGCACACTCATGGCATCTGCTGAACATGGTCAATCACTCGCACTCCACCGTTGTAACCAAACCCATTTACTCCTGCACTCAAAGCTGGAAGGGAACAACTCTGTTTAGAGGTTGGAAAGGCCAGCAAATTTTCAAAATGCAAGTGTACAGGCATATCATGGTGGAAGCCGGGACTGTTTCTGAGCTTGGTGGTGAACAGAGCAGAAGTACACCAATACTGGCAGCCACTAGGGAGAATGAGGAGGCAGGACTCCACCTCGACGTGTTTCCTGTAGTTGGCCAGCTTTTATATCAGGTGCTCTTTCTGTTTGTGTTGTTGTTTCTCTCCAGTGGTTTATTTCTCAAATCTGGATTCGATGCTGTTCTTTGTCTGTTTCCTTTCTTTGTGGAGGTTTTTAGAGTTTCTTCCGCAGCTTACAAGGGTCTGGGCTTAGTGCTATCTCTCACTTCTGAGTTGCAGTCCCTTTCGGGGTTCAGTGCTTTAATTCGCTTCTTCGCAATCATCTTTTTTATGTGAGGCATCTCAGCCCTGAGCCTGTTAGGAGCTCTGATCCTATGGTTGTTCCCACTCCCAGTGCTTGAGGCTCTCCTCTGCTCCATCTGGTTGATGCCACTCTGTAGCCTTCTCTTTCTCTGTAAGTTCTGGTTTCCCCTGTTTCTATTCTTGGTTGGCAGCTGTGAGACACTTCCTTTCTGTTTCTGCACAGCAACCTTTCAATTCTTTTCTAAGACAGCTCAGGGTCCTTTGGGCTCAAGTTAGACGACTCTTCATTCTCTGGTCTCTCCCTTGAACTTCCAGCTCTGCTCCCATCCTCTCTCTGGTCAAGGGAGCACCCTTGTCCCTCTCTGCTGTCATTGCTGCGGATTTACTTGATAAGACCCATGTCAAGAGCCAGGGAGCCAGGTATATGATCAGAGATGGATCAGACCCCATCTTCCACAAGGGCCCAGACTTCTGCCGAAAATTCTTCCAGGATCTACCACAGCAACACACCTCCAGCAGTCCAGCAAGAAATTGAGAATGTGGAAGGAGAAGCAGGAGTTGAAAGCAGTTTCGTGTCAAATGAGGAGGTTCTAGCACAGCTGGGAAAGTGAGTACAGGATACAGGCACCACAAGGACCAGAAACACGAAATATATCCAGGCAGTCGATATTTATTGGCAAGTAAAAATTATGGGGAGAGTTTTAGTGGAATGCTCCAAGGAACAGCAGGAAATTTTGATCTGCCTAGACAAGACTCAAAAGCAAATGTGGAAGCTAGATAGCAAGGTTACAAATATGACCTAGGCCCTGGCGAATCTGAAGTTTACAAACACAGAGGAGGACACCAGTCTACAGGTGGATTCTCCTGAATAAGTTGTTATGCTGTCCAATTCTGCTGCTATGTTTTGTTTATTTTTGAGACTATCAGTTGATAGGAGGTCAATAGTAGCTGTTACCAGTTACAGTAGGATGTGTATGCAGTATCTTTAGGGTTTTTATTTCTGTTTTAGACTATATCAATGGACCAATACAATCATGCTGTGTGACTGGTCTGGTTTCCCGAGTTGCAAGTAAGGGCACGCAGCAGATATATCATGTAACATTATTTGATCCGATCTAATATAATATCTGCCTAGCTTATAATAAAGGAGGCTAAGTTACATGGAAATGGATATGGATCTAAATTTGGATACAGAACATTATAAAGGGAAATGTTATATTAAAAAATTAATATATAAAAAAAATCTCAAAAACATGAACCAGAAACATAGAAACTTCAGATTTGCTCAAAATTGGTCTCACAAATTCAGAAATGCAGACTGCTGTGAGAACTTAGATTTGTGTGTTTTACGTTGGAGAGGCTATTTTCTAGGCAAAATTTAGGGTTTTACCGTTTTAGGCCCTTGCACTTTGCCTTTTGTTTTTTATTATATTTTTCTCTGATGTGTTTTTACTATTTAGCAAAAATGGTTTTTTGGAGGATCCATCAGCTTGATGTTTCCAGCAAAGCCAAAAACATGTCTTGAGTGGATCCAAATCCAGATCTGCAGAAACGAGGACCCTAAATCCTTCAAAGGTGGATCCAGTGAGATAGTTAGGGGAATAACCTTTAAGGAAAAAGTGCAAGGATAACATCCAATCTCTATCATACCATGTAACAATCATCCTGGCACAGTGACATAAATACAGCATTACCTATCAGTACACAAACAGAAATTTAAAATAAATTCCTGCTAAATTTGCAAAACCAACCCCCAAGGGACCTTGATAAAAGCACACATGGTTATGCACAGATATCCATTTGACAATTCTAGGAACGAGAATATAACAGCAAGGTAAACAAAATTAGCAACAGAATGAAATGCAAATTCTTTAACCTAGTTTTGTGTCGCACACTAAACCCCATAATGGACCAGAAAGAGGATTTTGTTTAAGGTTCCTTTTGAGTCACATTATAAGTAATTACAGATAATGGGTCCTAAGCTTCGTCAATCGGGTCTAGCTCAAGTGGTAGAGAGAATTTGTTATCGTCCATGTCCGGATTCAAATCCCACCTGTGACATGGTTGCTCTTTTTGAGCCAATTGTTCAATGGGGCTCTTTGTGAGCTAACTGTTGATTGGGGGCTGCAAGACACCAGCAATCTCATTCTTGCCTATGGGCTGGAGAGTGGGAGCTTCACAGGATGGATGGAATGAAAAAAAAGGATAATGGGTCCGAAGACCATTTTCAGTCCCCAGTTGGTCTTAAAGATAATTTCCAACTCAATTTCAGGGCAGATTCATATGGCTCAAAATACTAATGGTTTGGAGCACCCACGATTGACAGAGATATTTCCCCAAATTTCCAAGCAGTATTCTATTTTACCAAAAAACATAGCTACCTAAAAGTTGAGATACTGGGTAATGTTCGGGAAATTCTATGTCTGTCACTCCATCAACTGCATAGATTTCCTTGTAAAACTCCTCCATTGCTTTTATAGTTGCAGGGTCTGGAACTTTACCAGCTGCATGGATCCACAAACGGCCTGCAAACATAAACAAAAATAGTGATTAGCACATAGCCAAAACACATGAGCAAGATTCCCTCAAAACTAAAGTCCACTAATCTCAAAGCTTACTGAGAAATGTCTATTTCCATGGGTACTTCAGGTGAAGAGGCATAAGGGAATCCAAAGAAGCAGTAACTTTCAAAGAAAAAACTTAAAAGTGACCACATTTCTGACAGGCAATCTTCCTCTCAACTAAAGAGTTTCTGAAGCAAAAAAATGTTTCACATCCCTTTAATTTTTGTACCAAACTTGATTCTTCTGAAAACAGAGCAAAGAGGATGATAACAACAATAAAGGACGTTTTGGTATTGTATGGTCGAAACATATTTGAAAATATATATTTTAAAACATTGAACTTTATTAAATTCTTTGTAAATTCATTTTGAAAATAAGGATGAAAATATGTATATTCAAAAGACAATTCTGTCGCATTAATTGACAGGAAACCAAATATATCAACTCATTTGAAATATTTTGACAAAAGCTGCAGAGTATGGTGAACTAGCATTATAGTCTCAACTATATTCTTAATGACTATTACATAGTGAAATACAAGAAAGTAAAGGCTTTAAGAATAATAAAATTGGCCAGATCCATCACATTAGTATTGCCAACATTTTGAACCAACAAGTGTGGTTGATTATATATGTTTCATGAAAATGAACCATACTTGTTGGTTCGAAACGTCAACAATAAAATACCTATGTGATGGATCCAGAATTTCTCAACACAAGTCAAATCACAAAAGTCTTAATTCTGAAATTGCCTTCTCTTTCTCTGTGAATCTATATCAGTGTTGCGATTCGCGAACATCGCGATTTAATCGCAATGTTTTCAAAAAATCGAGATCCTTTCGCGCTCCCAATTTAATCGCTGATTTTTTCGGTGATTTTTTTTATTTTCAAAAAATAGCGTTTTTTCGAAAAAAATCGCGAGTCGATGAGAAAAAATCGTGGGGGTCCAAAACAGCGCATATTTAAAGAAAATTTTGGGTTTTTATTTGTCATTTTTTGCAGATAGCAGCGGGCTTGTTTGATAGATGGGGAAGAGAGGAAAGCGACTACAAGGGCGGAAGAGGAGAAAAACAAAAGATTTTAACATCCCAAGCAAGACAAATTCGAGTTTCAACCAAATTTCTTCGGCAAAGCGTGGTTTCCAGGTATGGGCACCAAATTTGGCCATTTATTTTGTTTTTTCTTGTTTTTGCTTGGATTTCTATAACCCATTGATTATCAATGATTTTTGCGTGGATTTGATTGTGTTTTTTTTTTTTCATTTTTGTTGCATAGAGTGGAGAGACTTCATTTTGGTCAAAAATGCAAAAGAGTGATTGTTAGATTTATTAGTCTACTTCTTTCTTGTGCTCTATGTTTTTGCATCATTTTTGTTTGGGTTTGAATGTGCATTTTTCTTATTATTGTTGCATTGAGTTGAGGGTTTTTTTGGTCAAAAATTCAATGTGTTGTATGTATTTTTTTTTTTAGCTTGCAATTCTTTTTGTGCCCTAGGTTCAACTTCAAACTTCATCTTACATTAAAACTCAAGAGTTCAACCAAGTTACAAACATGCCAAGGAAATTGGACCCTCTGTGGGAATTTGGTGAACCTGATGAAGAGTTTGACAAAGCAAACTCGTTGCTGATTTGAGGTAGCATCGGATGTGCTCTAGCCACGAAAATTGGTGGAGAGGCTAAGGCACATGAAATCTCCAATACCCAGAAAGCGTTTGGGCAGATTCTAAACAGTTTAACTTAGGGAAATAAAATATTAATGTGAATTAATATAAAACTGTGTTAGAATGGTCCAAATGTCATGGATCAAGCCAGATCTAATCTTGGCCATTGATTAGGGACTTAATCTCGGTCGTTGATTTGTCAATGAGAAAAGTATAAGAGGAGGCTTGAGGGTCACTTGGAGAACACTCTGAGAGAGACCAGTCAGTTCAATTTCTTGAGCGGGATTTGCTGGGAAATTGAACCAGTGGTCTGGTGAGCAGTCAGGAGGCAGCAAGTATGGAACAGAGAGACGAGACCAGCCACTAGAGATCAGCGTTGAGGCAGGAGAGGCAGACACAAGGCATTTCAGGCAGACACTGGGTTTGCGTGGGTAACGTAGAGAGTCCCAGTGCTGACGCAGAGGGTCTGAGAGCCACGCAAAGGTCAATCGGGCTGATGTTGGGATTGGGAGAAGTGTTGGAGAATTTTTTTCTCTCTGTGGGTAAGCTAGTTTAGCACCCTGTTGTACTGAAGAATTGCAGAATAATAAAAACCACCCTTGCTGCACTGGTTTTCCCACATTGGGTTTTTCCGGGGACTTTTGTCCAAAATAATTGTGTCAATGTGTTGATTCTTGTGCATATGTATGTTTCTATATTATGGTGTGATATCTGCGGCAGTATTTAATTTAATGTTTATTGAAGTAATTTCATAAATAACTTATTGTGGAATAAGTAGGAAAAGTAAATCAATTGTTGCAGTGATAGAATTTTCACATGGTATCAGAGCGGGTAATCAGAGACAGGAAGGGAAAATCAGTTATGGGTCGAGACCACGATGCATAGGCATCCACGTAAGGGGACTGACACAGATTTTCAAAAGATTGCACAAAAGAAAGAGATTTCAATTTCTCTATGTTAGCTTCCAGGTTGGAAGAAGAAGTGGCATATATGACTAGTGTTGCATCATCAGAAGTATGGTATATAGACAGTGGAGCCTCGTGGCATATGACGGGAATCAGGGAGTGTTTCTCAGAATATCGAGAAGAGAAAATGAACTTTCAGATCACCATGGGGAACAAGGCAAAGTGTACTCCAGTAGGGAAGGGTACCATAGTCTTTCAGACAGAATCAGGAGAAAGATTTCGTGCTACAAATGTGTTGCATGTACCAGGATTGGGGATGAACTTACTTTCCGTGTCACAACTACAAGGCAAGGGCTATAACGTCTACTTTATCAAGGAGAAGGTATACGTCAAACACCCGAGTTAGAAAAAGAAAGTGCAGATCGGGATCAAAAGTAATCAGTTGTATCGATTACAACTAGAATAACCAATGGCACTAATAAGCAGTCATGGAGACAAGGACTTGAACGAACTATGGCACAGAAGAATGGGTCACTTACACCATGGAGCTCTGAGAATTCTCAGGAGCACTATAACAAAAGTTCCAGATCTGAGTATGGAACGAGATGACGTATGCAGGGGATGTGCTCTAGTTAAGTATGCCAAGGCAGCATTTCCTAGGAGTAAACACAAAGCCAAGAGTGTACTAGGATTGATACACTCAGATATCTGCAGACCTATGTCCGTCAAAGCTCTCAATGGTGCCGAGTATTTCCTTACCTTCATTGATGACCACTCAAGGAAAACTTGGATTTATTTTCTGAAAACCAAGGATGAGGTTTTCTGTCCATTCGAGTTCAATGGTGGAGAATCTGACTGGGAAGAAAATAAAAGTTTTGCGCTCAGATAATGGTGGAGAATATGTTGATAAGGACTTCACTGATTTTTGCGCTAAGGAGGGCATCAAATGAGAGAGGACAGCTCCCTACAATCCGGAAAAGAATGGGGTAGTAGAAAAAAAGAACAGAACTATTGTAGAAGCAGCTAAGGCCATGATGTATGATCAGGATATGCCAAAATTCCTGTGGGCAGAAGCATGCAACACAACAGTCTATGTTCAGAACAGGACTCCTCATCGGGCATTGGGTAAGATAACTCCAGAGAAAGTCTTCACAGGGAAGACACCTAAAGTCGATCATTTCAGGATATTTGGGAGTTTAGCATATTGCCGCATACCCGAATAAAGGAGGAAGAAGTTGGATCAGAATACAGAAAAGGGATATCTGGTGGGATATAGCGAGAACGCTAAAGCATACAGAACCTATCTTCCAGGAAGCAGAAAGGTAGTAGTATGACGAGATGTAAAATTCATGGAGAACAGGGCTTTCAAAAGATCTCGCGAGATGCCTTCTAAGGAGCAGTCAAAAGAGGAGTTGTTCTTTAAGCCTCTTCAACCAACAAAAGTAAGGAATTCTTCCTCAGGACAGGAAGATTCTTAGGATGAGGAGGAGGAGCGAACAGAAGCACCTGCTGGAAGAGGAAGAACTAGCGGGGAACTTCGTCAGATTCTGCGAGATGCAGAGGACTTCATCAGTGCGCCAAGAAACAATAAGAGGGAGCGAAAACAGCGAGATAGGTATCAAGCATCAGTAGCTCAGGATGGAGAGCCTGCCAATTTCAAGGAGGCAACTCAACAACAAGTTTGGCTAGATGCGATGGTAGAGGAATACAACTCCATAATGGTAAACGATGTCTAGGAGGTGGTGCCAAGGCCGCAAGATAGATCAATGGTAGGTTCAAGATGGATCTACAAGATCAAATATGCTGCAAAGGGCAGTGTTGAGAAATACAAGGTTAGGTTTGTGGCTAAGGGGTATGCTCAAAAAGAAGGGATTGACTATGAGGAGACCTTCGCCCCGGTAGCCAGGTATACATCTATTAGGACCGTGATATCTCTTGCAGCCCAAATGGGATGGGAGATCTATCAGATAGATGTCAAAACGGCATTTCCAAACGAGGTAATAGGAGAGGAGGTATACATTGAACAACCAGAGGGCTTTGAAACTCATGAGAAGACGTCTCATGTATGCAGAATGAAGAAAGCCTTATATGGGCTGAAATAGGCACCGAGAGCATGGTATGGTCGAATAGATGGCTACTTGCAGAAGATGGGATTTGTCAAGAGTGACGCGGATCCAAATCTCTACTATCTGGTTGTAGAGAATGAGCCACTAATCTTAGTATTGTATGTGGATAATCTCTTTTTGACAGGATCATCCAAACCCATTGGGGACTGCAAAAAGATTCTAGCCACAGAATTCGATATGAAGGATTTGGGACGAATGCACTACTTCCTAGGGTTGGAAGTTTAGCAGCATAAGGGAAAAATCTTCCTTGGGCAAGGAAGGTATGCTACGAAAATCCTAAAAAGATTCGGGATGGAAGATTGTAGACTTATGGCTACGCCAATGATCACCAACTAGAAGAAGATTGATGCATCAGAAGACAAGGATGTCGATCCCACCCTATACAGGCAGCTCATAGGGTCCCTGATGTATCTAGTCAATACCAGACCAGACATTTGCTACGCTGTAAACACCCTCAGTGAGTTCATAGTGGAACCAAAGAGGGCACATTGGGCAGCAACCAAACAAATTCTTAGGTATTTACAGGGAACAACCGATTATGGGCTCTTGTACACTAAAGGTAAGGATATCAGTTTGAGTGGATTTACTGATGCAAATTGGGCAAGAAGTTCAGTAGATCGGAAAAGTACCTCTGGGTACTGTTTCAACATTGGATCAGGAATGACCTCCTGATGTAGTAGGAAACAGAAGTTTGTGGCTCTGAACTCATCTGAGGCAGAATATATGGCAGCAAGCACAGCTTCGTGTGAGGCCATATGGCTTAGAAAACTATTGGTGAACCTATTCAGAAAGAATATGGAGGCGACCAGGATCATGTGCGACAATCAGAGTTGCATCAAGCTCTCTGAGAATCCAGTGTTTCATGATAGGTCGAAGCATATTGATATCCGATGTCACTTTGTCAAAGACTGTGTCCAACGAGGAGTTGTACAGTTGAGCTACACTCCTACAGGAGAACAAGTGGCAGACATCCTCACCAAGGCCCTTGGAAGGACAAAGTTTGACTACTTCAGGGAAAAGATGGGGATGGTGAAGAACCCATTTCAGAAGCAGAAATGGGAGTGATAGCAGCACGGATGCAGAGGGAGTTGCAGTGCGGATGCAGTGTTGGGAGAAAGGACCAGCAGCAGCACAGATGCAGAGGGAGTTGTCGTACAGATGCAACAGTGGCAGTGGCAGAGCCATGGGCAGCAGTACAGGATGCAGCAGTGCAGAGGATGATGGGCAATAGGCCTAGCATCAACACAAGGACCGATGCCAGATGATCAGGGTGATGCTCAGTGAGGAGTATTGCTAGAGCACAGTCCTCACTAAGAGGGAGTGCTGATTTGAGGTAGCATCGAATGTGCTCTAGCCACCGAAATTGGTGGCGAGGCTAAGGCACGTGAAATCTCCAATACCCAGAAAGGGTTTGGGCAAATTCTGAACAGTTTGTGAGATATTAAAATAATTAATATTTTTAATGAAGTCCATAAGTCTAAACTTAGGGAAAATAAAATATTAATGTGAATAATATAAAATTGTGTTAGAATGGTCCAAAAGTCATGGATCAAGCCAGAGCTAATCTTAGCCGTTGATTAGGGACTTAACCTCGGCTGTTGATTTGTCAACGAGAAAAGTATAAGAGAAGGCTTGAAGGTCACTTGGAGAACACACTGAGGGAGACCAGTCAGTTCAATTTCTGGAGCAGGATTAGCTGAGAAATTGAACCAGTGGTCTCATGAGCAGTCAGGAGGCAGCAAGTACAGAACAGAGAGACGGGATCAGCCACTAGAGATCAGCGCTAAGGTAGGAGAGGCAGACACAGGGCATTTCAGGCAGACACAGACATAGTTTTAAAAAACGGCCGTTTTGAAACGGAAACGGCCGAGTTGGTCCGTTCCATTGCCCTCCGGAGTGACTCGGTACAAAAAACGGCTCGGTTGGCCGAGTCCTTGAATGACTCGGCCGGCCAACTCGGCCGTTTCCTGTACTGACTCGGCTGAGTCACAAACAGCGGCCCGTAACCCACTAAAACAGCGATTTAACATTATTTTAATAAAATTTTAAGGGGTTTGCTGATTGGTTTGGACTTCAAGGTGTTTTATGAATTAGCTAAATGTTATTTGGGGTCCATTTCCCCCTCCCAAACCCTATTTAACACACTCAAATGCTCTCTACTATTGATATACTATTCAAATTTCATGGTAATGTTAAATTCTTAAAGTAAAAGTGACATTCTCCTTAATCTTCATTTTCATCCTTTTACTTAAATTTTTAACATTACCATGAAATGACTTTGGATGTTTGAGAGTGGTTTCGGCCTCATTGGATTTCATATGGAGAAAGTAGAATTTTAGATTTCATTCAAAATCCAGCAGACTTATCAGTTTTTCAGGATTTCAGGATTGGAGGATTGCAATGTTTCCATTGAATTTTGTCATGTATTAGGGTATGGAACTCGTATTTAATCAAGAGCACTAATCCCTCTATGTACCTTGATGTTAGTGACATTGGTTGTTGAACTCCTCTGGGATTCGCTCCCAAACCAGGTGCTTCTGAAAATGTCGCTCCCGCTCTCGTTTTCGCTCCTGCTCCCAAGTAACACAAAGAAGAGAAACCGTTTGGATCAAAAACGGTTAAATGATCTAGTTTATGTCCAATACAACCTCCGGCTCAGACGAAACCATTTGCTGAACAAAAGACCTGATTCAAATCCCATTGTGTTGGAAGACATTGATCCAACATCAAATTGGGTAGTGGAGAGTCGTCCAGCAGAGTTTGATCCTGATGAGGATCTTGATTTAGATTTAGATATCAAGACATCAGTTGAACTTGAACATGTTGTTCAGTTGAATGCAGATCCCAATCCACCAGCCACAGTCTCACAGCCAGCAAGGACTCCAATTGTAGGTGCTTCCTCTGCTCAGCCACGACAGAAGCGCAACCGCATATCTACTCTATCTCAGCTTGCATCTGCCGCAGTTGCACAGCCTGCTAGTGGTACCACTTCTACAGCTGCAGTTGGAGATGATGATGAGGAGGAGGAGCCATGGGGCCCCCTGTCCGACTCTGATGATGATCCAGAGATTGATCAACATGATCTTGGCTCCTCTGGCAGTAGCTACTAGCCAGTAGCTGTAGTACTAGTACTGGAGTCTGGTCATAGTTTACTTTTGTTGCAGAGGCCATTTCTAGCCTCCTTGGTTATGTGTTTTTTGTTTTGAGTCTTTGATCATGTATGACAGTTGACTATGTATTGCCATTGGGTACCATTTTTATATAATGGATTGGTTCATGAGCCTACTTTGATCATATGTTGTCTTCCATCTATATTATAATGCTGTGTGTTTGGAAACATGAATGAAAATCTTTAAAATTATGTTTAAAATCTTTAAAATTATGTTTTTTTATAAAAAATAAATATTTAATGTATTTTTTACAACGACCGAGTCATTGAAATCGGGCCGGCCGAGTCATTACCGTTTCGGAGTCGAAGTCGGAGTCGGAGTTTTAAAACTATGGACGCAGAGGCAGCAGGAAACTGCATAGTCATTAACTCGGCCTGCATGGGTGACGCAGAGAGGCCCAGGGCTGACGCAAAGGGTCTGAGAGCCACACAAAGGTCAGTGGGGCTGACGCTGGGATTGGGAGAAGTGCTGGGGAATTTTTTTCTCTCTGTGGGTAAGCCAGTCTGGCACCCTATTGTACTGAAGAATTGTTGAATAATAAAAAACTCCCTTGTTGCATCGGTTTTCCCACATTGGGTTTTTCCGGGGACTGTTGTCCAAAATAAATGTGTCAATGTGTTGATTCTTGTGCATATGTTTGTTTCTGTATTACGGTCTGATATCTGCAGCAGTATTTATTTTAATGTTTATTGAAGTAATTTCATAAATAACTTATTGTGGAATAAATAGGAAAAGTAAATCAGTGGCTGCAGTGATAGAATTTTCACACTTGTCTTACAAGTTGTGTGGGCATCATATGACAAGGGGGGTTTATAGATTGAAATATCAAATGCACAAATCTCTGGACATGAGGTAGGGACCTGCACCAATACAAATCCGGAAATCATCCGAAAAGCCCTCTAATCATTGGAAGAAATAGAGCAAGCCAAACTGTCCAAGTCAGATCTGAGAAATCAACTAGCAGGGAATAGAGTGTTAGGAGGTGAATATGAGAGTGGCACTGGTTCTACTTCAGCATCAGTATCTACAACCAACCATGTAGCTACCTCATCATATTTTGTTCCTAGAACCACGGCTGGTTCACAACCATCTATCTCTTCATTGGTTACAAAAAAGGAGAAAGAAGAAGCTGACAAGTTGTTAGGCAAGTTTCTTCTTTGGAGTGATATTCCTTTCAGCGTTGCAAGGAATAATCCATTTTTCCATCCTGTTGTTGATGCTATTGCAATTGTTGTCCCAGGGTACAAAGTCCCTTCTTATGATGACTTTAGAGGTCGCATTCTTCAAGATGAAAAAGTTGGTTGCACCAAAAGATTGGAGGAGTTTACGACATCATGGGCACACACAAGATGCACTGTGATGTCAGATGGTTGAACCGATCAAAAGGAGATAAGCCTTATAAACTTCTTAGTTAATTGTCCCAAGGCGACAATGTTTATGAAATCTGTTGATACATCTGCACATATCAAAGATGCAAAATTATTATGTGATTTGTTGGATGTGTTTATTTTGGAAGTAGGTCCAAAACATATTGTCCAAGTCATTACGCACAATGATGCAAATTATGTTGTTGCTAGCAAGATGCGTATGGAGAGGCACCCTACTTTATTTTGGACACCTTGTGCTACACATTGCATTGATTTGATGTTGGAGGGCATAGGAAAAATTCATTTTGTCAAAAATATTGTTGATTCATCAAAAAGCATTACAAAATTTATATATAATCATGCATCTGTGCTTCATTTGATGAGAAAATTCACCAACAACAAGGAGTTGGTGCACCCCGCCATTACACAGTTTGCCATCAGTTTCATATCTCTTCAATCCCTCTTGAATTCTATGTGGGATGTGAAGAGAATGTTTCTTTCAGATGAGTGGCGTGCTTTGGCATTTAGCCGCAAACCAGAGGGAGAGGCCATATGCAGATTAGTTTCATACCAGGAAAGCTTCTAGGCAGGAGTGCAGGAGGTGTGCAACATTACTGAACCTTTGGTAAAGATTCTTCGATTAGTTGATGGTGACAAGCCCGCAATGAGCTACTTGTATGGGGCCATGGACAGAGCCAAAGAATCCATTCGGACCTACTATGATGATAAGAGAGATGAGGGGGTTTCAGAAACAACCCTCCTATGGGAAGTGATTGATGAACAATAGAACAACACACTCCATCATCCCATTCATGCTGCAGGGATCTACCTAAACCCCACATTTTCTTAC
Organism: Pinus tabuliformis; assembly: GCA_031772625.1. Taxonomy (NCBI): domain Eukaryota; kingdom Viridiplantae; phylum Streptophyta; class Pinopsida; order Pinales; family Pinaceae; genus Pinus; species Pinus tabuliformis. The sequence continues at coordinate 181,782,454 of CM062819.1, forward strand.
CCCTGTGGGTTCTTGTTTGATGCTAAGGTCATGGATAGATTCTTCACCTGTGTTCAGAGGATGGTGCCATCTCCAGCAGAACGTGCAGAAATCTCCAAAGAAATAGAGATATACAAGATGGCTAGTGGCACATTTAGCTTTGATATGATTGTGGTTGATAAGAAGACTAAAATGCCAGGATTTTTTTTGTTTGTTTCAAATTTCATTGTCTCTTCAAGTTCATAACTTCATACTTTGCTTCAACTTTCAAATTTCATTTTTTCCTTATTTTTATCTTATTTGTAATTTTGTTGTAGATGCATGGTGGAAAAGCTATGGTGCCAAAGTACCCCATCTGCGAAAGCTTGCCATTCGAATCCTCAACCAAACATGTAGCTCCTCAGGATGCAAGCGCAACTAGAGTGTATTTGAAAAAATACACACCAAAAAGCGCAACAGATTAAACTTAAAACTTAAAATATTCCAAATTTCCAATTAATTTTTTGAGTTCATTAAATAATATTTTTTTATAATTATTATTTTATGACGTTTGTACAGGTTGGAGTCCAGCGACTTAATGACATGGTCTATGTCTACTACAATTTTCAATTGTGGGTGAAGCAACTTGAGAGGACACTTGATATGGACACCATCTCATTGGATGGGATTGACACCACTGCTGCATGGAGGGTTGAGGCCGAGAGGCCTCTCATGGAGTCCGTTGATGATTGGTTAGAGCAGGAGGTAGTGGAAGGGGTAGAGGGGTGGGAGGGGGAGGAGGAGGAGGTGATAACATCTACCCAGGCTACCCCTGTTACCAGTAGAGGACGTGGTCTACCTCTTGTAGCTCCTAGTTCTTCAACTTCTAGAGTACAGCAGAGTCCACTGCCAACTCCACCGACATCTACATCTGAGGGAAAGCTATTGCATTTTCTCGCAAGAGGGGCAGAGGAAATCAGTAGTATTAGTTATCTGGTTCATTTCATTGTATATGACATTATGACTCATGATATGAGATACATTATTATATTTTTTCTTGATACTTTAAAGCTGAGTTGGGACTCGAGAGTCAGGACTTACTATTTAGGACATGATTCACTGTTATGTGTGATGTAGCACTAGAAATGATATTACACATCTTATATATTAGTTCTTTTATCAAATTTATGTGTCAATGTATTTATTTTATGTTGTAGATACTTTAGATATTAAAAATTTAAAACAAACCAACAAAATTAAAATATATTGTATTTGCCGATTTTTTCCCAATTTTTACTGTTTTTTTCCCTATTTTTACGATTTTTTCCAATTTTTTGCCCTCGCCGATTTAATCTCAATCACGATTTTCGCAACATTGGTCTATATACACAGTGCCATGTTGTATTGTGAACGTTTTAAGGTTCAACTTATGTGAAATTTATCATGAAGTTCATAAGCCCATTGACCATACACAAAGAATTACTAGACTAACTATAGTTTGTGAGATCAGATAAAGAAGAAACTCATATAGGGCCACCAAGAATAGTGACCTTTTCATGCTTATGAGTCTAACTCTATATACACACTACCATGCTACATCGCAAATAGTTTAAGGTTCAACTTATGTGAAAATTATCAAAAGTTCATATCATAAGCCCATAGACCATACACAAAGCACTAATAGACTATAGTCATGGAAATTTCTGGCAGTGGGCAAGTCCTTCAATGTGATCTAGTGGCTACATAGCAGGTTTGGCCTCATCATCCACACTAATTACATTCCCATGCAGATAATATAGGTCCACAATGACTTATGGAGATGGAGAAGGCAGAGCACTTAGGTTACTAGAAGGAAGCGGAGGAAAAAATTACAAAATAAGATTTTAGCTCAAGGGATGAACCTCTAGACCAATGAAAATCTTTTAGGGTTTCAAATTTTGTTTGTGCACAGGAAGTTAACAAGGACAAAAGAGAAATATCCATGTTCCTCCCATAAGCCCCAGTACCAAAACTGCGCCAAGTAACCAAGGGGGACCCTGCTAGGGGTCAACAAAACTCAGACTTTATAATGGAGGGTGAAATAACTTATGGTGGAGGAACCATGAGAAGGTTTTAGTGTGAGAAGTTATGAAGGCACAGGTAGCAGAATATGGAGGCAAGCAGTTATTGGTGATGGTGTCAAGCCCAAAGGCAATGGCATTGATTTTGAGCAAGGGAGTAAATTCAAAGGGGTGCAGGTTTGTCGTCCCCCATTCTATGTCACAAGGTTCACCAAACTTCAACCTTTATGTTCAAAATCTGGGAATCCTAAAAAAATTAAGGTCCATTGAACTTCATGCCCATTGACTGAGTCAACAACTCAAGATCATAAACTTATGTCACAACTCAAGTTCATAATCTATCCTTGCAGTTTCCATGTCCATCGTAATATTGTTTATTTTTATTGATGTTGATATCTTACTCATTGAAGTTACCCTATCATTAGCACGACTTGCCTAATTAGAATATGCAAAACCATGCAGCACCAATCATGACTATTATGCCTCAACCCAAAATGCATTATTCCCTTCAAGTACCAAAGCACATGCTTTGCAACAACAAAATAAACCTACCTAGGTTGCACCATGTACTAACTCAAGTTGTTTACTGCAAAACAAATTTTAGGCCTAGTAATTACTAAAAATACACAAGGGAACCTATCAACTGCTTGTACACAGATGTATCAATCAAATCTAAATCTAAATCAACAAATAAATTCAAATTTTCTACCATAGGAGTAGCTACAAGCTTACAACTTATGCCACAAGGTTCATTGAACTTCATCCTCGAGGTTCAAAATTTGGTGAACCTAACAAAAATTGGGGTTCGGCAATCCTCACAGCCATTGACCAAGTTCATAAATCAAAATTCATAACCTCGTGTCACAACTCAAGCTTGTAATCTATCCTTGCATTTCCAAGTCCATGATAGCATTTTTTATCTTTATTGATGTCGATTTCTTACTATTTTATGCTATATTTCATTTTAAATTTAATGTGTGTGTATATATACATATATAGAAAATGTATAGAGACAAACATAATGGCGAACCTCATCAAAAAAATCGAACTCAAACCGAACATAATCATTGGTGAACTCAAACTCAAACCATGTGACCTAGCTTGCAACCCATTATCTGAAATCTATTCAAACTCTCAACCGCATACTTTACCTTGTCCAAGGAAAACTTCACCTAGACTTTGCCACACCTCTAGACCCATAAACTAGTGCATCAAGTCAATGTCCTTCATGTTAAGTTTTCTCACTAACTCTGTCTTGCACCATTCTATGGGTTTCCTTGCACTATGTACTTCCTATGAGTATGAAATCACCTACATATATGACTAAAACAAGCATATTTTAATGATCATCCAAATAAAAAAGATCGGATTTGTATATGTCCTAGTGAAATCGAAACTTGAAAGATACCCATTGATCCTAAAGTACCATGCACATGATGCCTATTTCAAACCATAAAGGACCTTCTTCAACCTGCAAACCTGGGTCTCACACCCATGCACCTCAAAGCCTCTTAGCTAATTTATGTACACTTCCTCAATCAAGCCATTAAGACATGTTGTTTTCACATCCATTTGATATAAACACCAAATAAATGCTAATATTATAGATGTATTGAAACTAATAGAGGTGTACCTAGCAACACAAGCAAAAGTATCCTCAGGCAACTCCTTCTTTCTAGGTGTTGTCATTCACTGCTTTACAAGTTATCAGTTGCCCGGAGTGTAGAAAACCAGTGAAGTTTGAAGCCATTTCCAGCGCCACAGAAACTCCTAGAGTTTAATCAGCCCCTCTCCATTGCATAGTGCTCGTGATAAGATTTCCAACGGTATGTGGAAGTCCAAAAATGGACTTTTGGATCAGAAGTTGGAGCAATTTTAAAGTTACCCTTGGAAAGTTAGAAAACAAAGGGAAATAGCCCAAAGGAAAAGGCTCATCGAAAATCGCAATCGGAGCTTTCCTTCGGCAGCAAAGGAAGGCAGTAAGATCAGCGATCAGCCGATCACCGATATCGCAAATCAGCTATAGGCGGGACAAAGGCAGAGCACAAATCGCAATCGACGATCGAATGGTCCACGGCACATAGCGTATCGGCGGTTCATGATGTTGAACGTCGACATCGCATATTGGCGATCGCAAGCGCAAAGAGGTACACATAGGCAAAGGGTCCTGAACATTGTCGAACGTCGATAAACACTAAAATCGTCGATAATTCGGGCCCTCAATGTTAAAGCGCCAAGAGGGGCCGATTTCATTTAACAAAGAACATCACTGAAAAACCAAGGGCAGGCAAACCCCCTTTCTCTCTCCTCCAGGCGCCACATCGCAAGATATTAAAAGTCTCGCATATCGCACTTCCTGCAACATCGGCGATCGGCGATTCGGGACATGACCGGGGTCAAAAAGACTGTGAATGGAAATTCGTCGATATGGTGTTAAATTGTCGGGGAAGGCCAAAATCATTTAACAAAGGAAATCGACAAAAAACAAAGACAGGGGAGCCTTTTTCCGTCCTCCATGGGTCCACGTGGCGGACTACCATTGGGCCTCACAAATGACATGGCAGTTGACGTCATCATGACGTGGCAATACGGAGGTGATGTGGCACGTAGATTCAGCAATTTCAGGGGTTCTATGGGGGCATTTCTGGGTGACACGTGTCACCACTCACAAGGTGACACGTGGCAAGGATGACGTCACCAATCCCGCAAATTGACAAAGGTAAAAGGTCGCAACTCCATTTACATATCTGCGATTGCGATTTGTGGTAAAAAGGGCTCCGATAAGGGGGCTAGCCCACGATCACACAGAGGTCTGAAGAACCAAGGGCCATGCACTAAAAGCGCAAATCGGCGATCACCGATCTCATAGGTCAAAGCTTCTCCTCCGTCGAAGTCCCTTCTATTGGGAATAATACTAAGAGGAGGGGGTGAATCAATATTTACACTTCATTTCATAATCAGATTTATATACGCTACTTCAGTGAAGGGAACTCGCGTGTGCACGCAACTATTCTTAAGGAAACCAACGTATATCCAATGAACTTATGATTCAGTTAATTCATCATATATTGATCTTTAATCAATGCATCAGTACTTTATTAAACATTAAACAGTAACCATGTGCAGTAATAACAGAATAAACCATCACACATAAGCAACACACATGAACACCAAGATTTAAGGTGGAAACCCAATGTGAGAGAAAAACCACCTGCTGTTGTTGTCTCTGTCTTCTTTTTAATATAAAGAATAAGTTGTTTACAATCTTGTACTAGTGCAGACTCATACCAGTACGCAGGCACCCACCTGCAGAAGGCTACAACCTTCTCTCGTTCTCTAGCTTCTACTGGAAGGGAGCTACAAACCCCTGGCTCTTGTACTGGCTGATATGTTTACTAGTACGTAGGCGCCGGCCTACCACCTTCACTCGTTCTCCAGCTACTACTGAAAGGGAGATCCAACCCCCTGATCTAATCACCAGCCACTACTGGCAAGAAGCTTCGACTTCCTCACTAAAGGCTCCAACCCTCAGTATCATCCAGGGACCACGTTTCATAAATATTCAAACTAGATACTCCTGGTACTCAACAACACAATATGTAGGCCACATTTCATCAAATTTTCATACTGGACCCTTCAGTAACATTGAAGCTCAAAATCAATCACCTCTACAATACATCCATCAAATACAACTACAACAACCAATCAGTGAAACCCAATCATAAATCTCTGATATAACTGAAACCCAATCATCACTTTCTGAATCAACCAATAATTGAAACTTCTGAGACAACTGAATCAAACAATCACTGAATCTCTAACAACCGACACTTAATAAAAATTCAACCAATCAACTGGAACAGACAGATCATTGTAACCAGTACACACATCTGAACCCAGAACACTGCATCAACAACCATAACCAACTGCAATCTCAAAAATCATATGTCAGAATGTATACACTACTTCAATGAAGTCAACTTGCATGTATACACTACTTCAATTAACCCAACCTGCGTGTACCTCTAAAAGAAGTGAATCATAAAACCTCTGAACCAAAACTATACCAACCAATGACATTCTGAAGATCTACTGTCATATTACAGAGATCTAAACAAACAGCAGCAAAGATCACCTTTCTCACTTAATCAATCAATCAATCAGACTCAATCTCCTTATGCATTCAGTTCTACTTTCAGATCTAAGAAGACATCATTGACAAACAACAGTAAAACAGCAGCACTGATCAGATAGATCAGTCATCTCTAAACATCAAGCTTTTCTTTTGCATACGCTACTTGGAAGAGCCGAACCAACATGTATACGCACCTTCACCAAAGTGAACCAACGTATAGATCTGCAAATACTTACTTATAACTTCGCAACTATTCCAAACTTCAAACATACCTAGATCATAGCATTTAAAGGATAAAACATTTGTTAGCACTCAGATCTAGCCTATCCATTATCAGATCACATAATGATAAGTCATTATGATCCTGATCCATCATTAGATCTCATCCATCATCAAACACTTAGGTGCATACTTAGTTCAAATCAAGCAAAGCATCAGAAACCCATAACATGCATAATTGCTTTTTATCTAACTTCATAAGATATTCATTCCTTGTCCACTTAGCCCTTTGATCTTCTCCTCCTTTTATAGTTTTAGTTTTTCTCAATACCTCGGACCAAAACAACACTTAGAACCTATGGTATTCATGGACGAGATCAAGTAAGCATTATTCCGCTCAACATTGTGGGCTAATACCATGTTATGGACCCTTGGTATTCTTTCACCTTAATTTCTTTAATTATCCATCCCATACGCGCTTTTCATCTTGTGAAAGTGCATGCATACGTATACGGTCTTTTTGTACAGTGAACCCGCTTGTATACACTCTTTTTGTATAGTGAACCCGCGTATACAGTGAGCCAAGCATTTTGTCTGTCCATCATTCTGTCATTTCTAACCTGTAGATTTATCTTTGTTCCATCATTCTTCTCACCTCTTATCTGTCCTGTAGATTCATCTACTTACCATATACTTGTTCTACTACAAGTGAATTGCCATCAAGTACAAAACATGCATCATAATGCCAACACTTTCCAGCTTGCGATTGCGATATGCGAGAACTTCCTGGATGCAATATTTTATGTGTTACATCTTACGGGGATTTCACGTCCAGACTGTCGGCCAACACTATGAAAGAAGGTAAATGGTCTCCCTTTCCTGTGTTGTGATTGTGATATCTTTGGTGAGCCCGATCCCGCAGATCAGCGATCGCAGGTGTCAAGGGGTGTTATCAAAGACAAGCGCTTTGAACCGCCGGTGTGCGGGATTATAATTAACAAAGAAAAAGCTCCCCTGACAGGAGTCTAAAGGCCTTAGAGCCTAAGGGCTAAGCATCTAGTTCAAGCCCCAGGTCATATGAAGGAAATTACAGAAAGGGGCCAAAGTAAAGGGGCTAAAGCAGATCAGAAGGTCCCGCCCTATAAACACTAATTTAAGAGGAAAAGTCCTGCTGCCATAAGTCCTCGAGTGCATGATATAGAGTTTTAAAGACATATGGGTCGGCAATTGAAAGTGTTGACTGAAGTAGTGGCTTAGCAGTAAACCAATAAGGGGGGCTCAAGAAGACTTAATGGCACAGCATGGTGCTCCACTCCTATACACAGCAAAGGACTGTCGGGAGGGGCTCCATTTCTACTCTACGACAAACACTCACAGTCGACCCACTCCCTACTCCAGAGAACGAGCTATTCAGGCAGTTAAGGTGGAAGTGATAGGAAACAGCCGAACAGCAGGAGAAGCACATCACAGTTGAGACGTGACTTGACCAGAGGCCTTTCACAAGAACAGCAAGGGGGGCAATTCCTCCATCATCTTTCAGTCTTCCTCTTTCGATGCATTATTTTATAATTTTTGTTTGTTTCCAAAAAAGGGATCAGATCCTTAGAAAAAAATTTGGGCAACAGGAGCTATCACAGAGGTAGCTAGTACATCATACAGTTGGCCTTTGGCTGAGATATTTTGTAACTGTAATCTAAGCTCCCCCTTTTCTTATAAATAAGGAGTCTATAGGCCTTAGCGCCCGAGGGCTAAGCATCTAGTTCAAGCCCCCGGTCATATGAAGGAAATTACAGGAAGGGTCTGAAGTAAAGGGGAGAAAGCAGATCGGAAGGTCCCACCTTGTAAACACTAATTTAAAAGGAAAGGTCCAGCTGTCGTAAGGCCCCGAGCGCATGGTATAGAGTTTTAAAGATAGATGGGTCGGCAGCTGAAAGCGTTCACTGAAGTAGTGGCGCAACAGTAAAACAGTAAGGGGGGCTCAGGAAGACTTAATGGCATGGCATGGTGCTCCACTCCTATACACAGCAAAGGATTGTTGGGAGGGGCTCCATTTCTACTCTGCGACAGACACACACAGTCGACCCACTCCCTACTCCAGAGAACGAGCTATTCAAGCAGTTAAGGTGGAAGTGACAGGAAACGGCCGAACAGCAAGAGAAGCACATCACAACTGAGACGTGGCTTGACCAGAGGCCTTTCATAGGAACAACAAGGGGGGCACTTCCTCCATCATCTTTCAATCTTCCTCTTTCTTTGCATTATTTTGTAAATTTTTTTGTTTCCAAGAAAGGGATCAGATCCTTAGAATTTTTTTGGGCAGCAGGAGTTATCACAGGCCGAGGCAGTGAGTACATCATATAGCTAGCCTTTGGCTGAGATATTTTGTAACTGTAATCTAAGCTCCCCCTCTTCTTATAAATACGGGGAAACAACATTTTAACAAGGTTCCGAAATTCTGCACCTACGGGTCAGGATTTCTGTGATTCCACTTTGGTTCTACTTGCCTACCCATGAGGGACTCTAGTGATATCCGGCTGAATGTAAATGGACTGGTATGTTGGACTCATATTAGATTAATGAAACTCCCTGGTGATTCCAAGCAGATCAATGCGCAGTACATTTTCCCTTCTGTAATATTATTTCATAATATGTTTTTCCTTCTCTGAAATAATGTAATGAGATTTTCGGTTTCTCCCTGATTCATGGACTTATCTAGGCTACTAAATAAGCGAACACTACCTGTGCATAAGACATATTTACTTGTGTTAGCCTATAACCTACAGTACCTATGTACAAGACAAATTTACTTGTGTTATTTGGTTACCCTGCAGTACCTGTGTGAGCCCCAGATTTGCTTTTTTTGTTTAGCACTAATGGTACCCATGGTATATCCGGAATGAAACCTAAATAAGCACTTCATTGTTTCTATCTGTCCACTTGCTCTCTCATCATTATTTCTGTTGGAACATCGTTGCTTAGGATTTTGTCATGTTTACAACCCTCTGCATTGAATTCCCTCCTTCCTTTCCTCCTCTTCACTTTACTACAACCTCGATATAAAGTTGCTTGTTGTTGTGTGTCGACCACCAGAATCAGACATTTCTCTTTGAGGTTGGCTCGATTTACCCCTTAAGCGTTTGGATCCTTGTATCAACTTGAGTTTACCTACATGACAAACTATTGAACCAGGCCCCTTTTATAATCTTTTTAACTACGTGACAATTGGAGTGCAATCGAAACCCCACTCATAATCTTCCATGCACTCCTCTATTTAAGATGTCCTAGGCACTAGTCTACAATCAACCCAGAGGCTATCTAGGAGGCTTTCTATGTCCCCTGAAGCGCTCGTGCTGCAGGTGCTAGGGAAAGCCACAACACTAGGAGAACCCTCTAACCACAAACAAAGCTTTAAATTTTTCTACATTGCCATCTATTTCATACTTGACCTTATACAACCACCTAAAGTCATATCACTAACTCACCATCTGGTCTAGGCGCTACATCCAACACATCATTCTTCTTGATGCAATTGTCCTCCTCTATCATGGCATCCTACCAAACCTAGTGACATGTTACCTCCTCAAAACTATAAGGCTCTACATTAATGATGGAAGACATTAGCACCACATAATTCAAAAATTCCTTAGAAGGATAGCTTACACGTAAATGAAGCCATAGGAGCTCCCACTTAGTCCTACACCTTTTATAGTGTTTACGTAAACTACCTAAGCTTTCTAGCCAAACTAGATGGTAAAGAGGCACTATCTGCACCTCCAATGGCTTACTAATTTGAATCTCACTTTTTTTATTTCTATAATCAACCTTTAGGGCAGCAATCTCCTCTATCTTTTCAGTCACTGACTCACTACTAGAAGTTCTTGAGACCTGGAGGATCATGCATCCTTCTCAAACTTGATGTCTTTGCTAACAACTACTTTCCACTTAGAGGGAATGTAGAGTCTAGACTTGGTAAGCTTTTGATGTCTCACTGTAACACAAAAAGATGTAATGTCCCTAGGGAATTTTTGCCCTTAGGGTTAAAGAACATATGACAAATTTTACCAAGATTATTGTATATAATTCAAATATTATACACTGGTAATATTAAATGCACAATAGTGTAGGGAAACAGTAGATTACATCATTACACCCATCGCTCACAAGTTCACATCCAATTGCATCAATAACTCGGGCACATGATACCAATCCAATAATACAAAATGGGGTTTTAAACCCGATACTTCACACTACACATTTAGGTCCACAATAGTTGCCAACACTCCTATTATCCTAAATCTGAGCTTCAATCAGCTTTAGTGCCAGACCTTGTTGTCTCTTTGTTGCTTCTCAATTGCCCTAGTCAACTGAATCCAACCGCTACCACAGATCAAGGTATTAGCTTTCCAACGACCACGATTTGACCTTGTGTTGTCCAACGTCTCTCCCCCTAGACTTTAGGAAGATGAGACTACCCAATTGGGACCTCAATTGCTAACATGTTTCCATAGTCAGGTTGCCAATCTCTGCTCTGTTACAAGGGCTTGATTTGTTGTTGAAAGTCTTCCTGATGGTGAAACCACAATCCTAATTCAGCCTAAAGGCTTCTTTGCTGCCACAGATGCCACTCGAAGAGCTTGTGTTGACAAAAGGGAGGGCTCTGCAGCCCTAACCAGTCCTTAATTCCACTAAACAATCCCTTTGTAGCTCAGTCAAGGGTGTCATTGCCCTAGAAATGACCAGAATGACCTTTGTTGTCCTCATCTACCCTCAATAAGGTTGCGGTGCCACAGACAGGATTGAAATGGGGTTGTTGCCTCAATCAAAATGTTCGAACCTGGCTCGTTGCTTCTCCACTGCCTCACTACACCAGGTTCATCCCATAAAAGCCACAAAATACTTTCCAAGCCAACAGCCCAACGAATTTCTCTCATTGAATGCCAAAAACCAGATGGATGTGCCTCAGAAAATTGTGCCAAACAGATTGAGGGAAAAGAAGGGATTGGCTAGGGCAGGATCATCACCACTGAAACCAATCAAAAGATAAAGGTTCTTAAAACCCTCAAAGTCTCAGCTCACAAAACAGAAAAGTCCAATAAACCATGATGAGAAAATGGTTTCTCCTCTCTCTTATTTATAGATTCCTTTTGGGGTCTCTTCTCCTTATTTTAATTCGAGGGGTTACAAGTTTCCCTCCACTTAGCCCCAATTCTAGCTTCCTTCACAAGTTTTACCCCAATTTACCCAATGTTGCCCCAAAAGCATTTGATAATGGGTTTCCCCCTTTATCATTGACTACTTTGTAAGGCTACTTTGATAGTTTTTAATGGTTGGGTAGCATCGCACAGGTGTTCTAGTCTCGAATTTGGTCTGAGTGGCTAAGGTACAATAGAACTCCAAAACCTAGAAGAAACAAAAAAAAAAGGAGAAAACACCCAGAGATGCCTCAATTAAGTTAATTAGTCAATAATTAAATAGTTCCTAAGTCTAACTTTGGAAAAGTGATTAATTAACAGGAACTAATTGAGAAAGGTGAGATTTCTCTAGAAACTCTCATGGATCGACTCAGAGGTGATCTTAGTTTATGAGAAGAATCATGGTTGTTGATGAGCCAACAAGAGATTATAAAAGGAGGTAGATGGGGTTGGAGCTAAACACACTTGAGAGATCGATTTCCTTGGGAGATCGAGTTGTCCAGCAACAACACCTAAGCAGGGAAGAGGAGTTTGAGCCAGAGGGGAAGTAGAGCCAATGGGGCAGAGAGAGTGATTCCGAAGGAGATTCCAATTCCGAAGAGGCAACAAGAAGTGGTAGAAGTATTCCATAGTGAAGTTGCACAGGGGCTGCGTAGATGCTTCAGTGAGCAGTTCGATTTTGCTGAGAGGGAGGTCAATTCAGCTTCCAAAGGTTGGGAAAATTTTCCAGAGGGTCGAAGAGACACTTCCAGCAACAAATAGAGACCGGACAGCTTAATTAGAGGTTGAACAAAACCACACGTGTGAGGGTCTACGTAGAAGGCTTGCGCAAGGGTTTGAACGACTAAATTTTCTTAGGTAGCCAGTGTCAGCACTACTTGTGGAGAGAGAGAATTTTCTCTCTAATATTTTTGTCAAACATTTGCTGATTGGAAATCCCGCTAGGCATCCATAGATTGTACTCAGATTATTCACTATTGCATAGTAAAAAAACCCTCATCTGCTGCACCGGTTTTCCCGCATTGGTTTTTTCCAGGGACAATTGTCCAAAAATAATTGTGTCAAATTTTTATGTGTGTGCATCTATATTTCTCAGTTCCTGTTTATTTTCTGCAGCATTTTTATTTGTGAAGAATTGCAGTGTGATTTATTCATTGTTTGTTGTAGCAAATAAACTACATAATCAATTAGTTAGAAGAATAAATTTCCACAATTTAAGAAAAAATTCACATACTTTGTCCTCCCTTGCGCAATTAATTAATAGTGTTGGAAATACTAAGAGGAGGGTGAATCAGTATTTCTTATCAATTAGTATATTTTTAATTTCACATGGCATTAATTGTTATCAAAATTAGATAAACATAAACATTCATCAACACCATTCAACAATGCATAACAATAGAGACAGTATACATAGAGATTTTTAGGTGGAAACCCCTTCAAGACAAACACCATCGAACGCCTCATAATATTTGCCTTTTACAAATTTACATCAAGTTTTCAACTCTAACTGAAGGAGGCTCCAACCTGTAGGACACTCCTACACCCTGTTTACTAGTTGCAACCGGAAGGATGCTCCAACGCCCTAGATTTCAAGCTCCAACCTGAAAAATGCTCCAACACCCTGTTTACTAGTCGCTAATGGACAGAGGCTCCAACACCCTATGCAAGCTACAACCTACCCTAGCACCACCTTACCGCCCTGAAGTGTTCTCAGGCTCCAACCTGAAGGAGACTCCACTCTCCTGCCTTGCACCACCTTGCCACCCTAATCGGCTGACGGACCATGTTTCACAATTTTCAGATTAGATCCACCTGTGCTCGATATCAACACAAACTATAATAAAATTTATGTCACTCAAATCTACCTCTGCATACCAAACTGTCTACCGCCACTACCGCTACTGTCACTTCTGTCGCTACCACTATCCACTCTCACTTTACCACTATTGTTGCCATAGGGTTGCAATCTATAGTTGTTCAAACTCTAGCAATGTCATCATAAGGAACATATACAAGGTGACTGCTATGTTATGCAACCAACTCACAAAATAGAAGAAGAGATAGATCAACGACTTCAAAATAAGCCTCTTCAAGGGGGAAACCTCCTTCACATTACACAAATTAATAAATCTTGGATGATACAAATGGCAAAACGTCCTTTCTATATATAGGAGTCTAAAGGGTCACAATATAGTCAGAGTCAACATAACAATAATAATGTAAGGGCACAACAATAACAATAGTGGGCTTCTATGGAGCACAATAATAACAATATGTGGACAACATTGGCACAACAATAACAATAAGGGGCTACAATGACAATAATAATGGGGGAATACACTAGTATTATAGGGACCTAACATGCCCCTCTCCTTCAAAAAAGTGTTGTCCACAACGCTTGAGTAGTTCTGGATGCTTCTGTATAAAATTCTCATCCCTCCCATGTGGAATCTTCAGTGGCTAAGTTCTTCCACTTGATGACATACTTTGAAATTGATTGATTTCGTAGCTGTCAAGTTCTTGTTTCTATGATTGCTTCAAGTTCCACTATGAGTTTTCCTTCCTCATCAAGTTCTAGCAATATTGTTTGAACTGGGAGCTTGTCACCTATAACCTTCTTTAAGCATAAAAGATGGAAAACTGGGTGCACCCGAGAAGATGCAGGAAGCTCCAATTTGTATGCCATAGTACCAATCTTTTGCAACACCTTGTACGGACCATAATACTTCGGATATAATTTATTATCCTTCGTCGCTTGCTTGAGGGACATTTGTTTGTATGGTTGTGGTTGTGGTTGTAGTCGTAGAAATACCCAATCACCTACATCAAAACTTCTTTCAATACGATGTTGATCTACATGTTGTTTCATTCTATTCTGCGCCAAAGTGAGGTTATCCTTTAAGAGTTAGAGAACTTGTTGATGCTCAATGTGATCTTCCACTGCTTGAACCTTAGAATTCTCTCTGAAAGATGATGTGATGGGCGGTGGATGATATCTATAAAGTGCCATAAATGGGGTCATTTTTGTTGCAATATGGAAAGAAGTGTTATACCACCATTCAGCCAGAGGCAACCACTTGACCCATTGTGTCTGTTTATCAGATACAAAACAACGAAGATATCCTTCCAAACATTTGTTCATTATCTCAATTTGCCCATCAAATTGAGGATGATAAGATGAGTTATGAGCTAACTGAGTACCCAAACAAGAAATTAATTCCATCCAAAAATTTCTAGTGAAAATGGGATCTCTGTCACTTACAATAATCTTTAGGTTTCCATGTACCTTTTGAATTGTTTCCATAAATGCAATAGCAACTGTACTGGCTTTAAATGGATGAGATAATGCACAAAAGTGTGCATACTTGGTAAGTCTATCAACTACCACCATGATGACACTCTTTCCTTCGAACTTGGGTAAACCTGTGATAAAATCCATTGAAACCTCCTAACAATGTTGACATGGAATTGATAAAGGTTGTAACAGACCCAGGGCCTTAATAGTCTCAACTTTATTTTGTTGCCAAACCAAACATTCCGCCACAAACTTTTGAATATCAGATTTAAAGCCATCCTAAAAAAAATCCTTCTTAACCCTATGGTAAGTTTTTAAAAATCCTAAGTGCCCTCCTAAGGGAGAGGTGTGCAATTCCAGAAGAATCTTTTGTTTGAGTTGGGAATTCTTACAGAGATATAAGTGATCTTTGTACCATAACGAATCATTTTTCCAACTAAATGTATCAGATGTACTGGATCTTGCTGCAACTTTTGAATGAGTGCCCACACTTCTTCGTTATTCTTCCATTCATCCCTTGCTTCGTTTATCCAGTCTGGGTGGATAATAGAAATGGCACAAAGCAATGCTTCCACATCCTCATCCTTACTTGAGAGTGCATCTGCAACAACATTTTGCTTCCATTTTTTGTAGATGATTTCAAAGTCATAACCCAACATCTTTGTGACCCATTTTTGTTGCTCTTCTGAAGATAATCTTTGTTCTAAAAAGTATTTAAGAATATCATGATCCGTTTTTACCTTAAAGTGTCTTCCCATTAGGTAAAGTCACCATTTCTTAAGTGCATGTAGTATTGCTAACATTTCCTTCTCATAAACAACTTTGTGTAGATGCTTTCTTTTGATTGGACGACTTTCAAAAGCAATGGGTCTTCCTTCTTGCATTAAAACAGCACCAATTCCATTTCCTAAGGCATCACATTCCACAATAAAGGGTTTTGTGAAGTCTAGCGTAGCTAAAACTAGTGCTTGGCACAATGCCTCTTTAAGATGTTCAAAGGCCTTTGTTGCTTCTTGAGTCCAAGAAAATGCATCTTTCTTCAGTAATGTTGTTAGAAGTGCTGTTATTCTCCCATAATTCTTAACAAACTTGCGATAATACCCTGTCAACCCGAGAAATCCTCGCACATGCTTTATGGATGTGGGAATTTTCCATTCCTTAATGGCTTTAATTTTGCTAGGGTCTACCTTAACACCTTCATGAGATACAATATGACCTAGATATTCCACCTCCTGTACTCCAAAGAAACATTTGAAGGTTTGCATATAATCTTTTCTCCTCCAATAGTTTGAGCACCCTATCAACATGTTGAACATGATCCTTCCAAGACTTGTTGTAGATTAGTATATCATCAATAAATACTAAAACAATTTTCTAAGGAAGGGTTTGAAAATGGAATTCATAAAGCCTTGAAATGTAGAAGGTGCATTGGTAAGGCCAAAAGGCATGACCAAAAATTCATAATGACCCTCGTGAGTTCTAAATGTTGTTTTCGAAATGTCTTCAGTCTTCATTCTGATTTGATAATATCCTGAACGAAGATCCAACTTGGTGAAGTAAATTGATCCATGTAATTCATCCAATAATTCATCAATGACAGGAATGGGAAATTTATCTTTAATAATGAGCTTGTTGAGTTCTCTATAATCCGGACACATGCGCCATGATCCATCATTCTTGTGCACCAATACTACTGGAGCAGAGAAAGAACTTTGACTAGGTTGAATTATACCAGCGTCTAGCATTTCTGCAACCATACGTTCAATTTCACTCTTTTGGGCATAGGGATATCTGCAAGGCCTAACGTTTCGAGGAACACTTCTTGGAATCAAATGAATCGCATGATCATGATCACGAATAGGTGGGAGGCCTTTAGGAGTCTCAAATACCTTGGAATGATCGTCCAAGACTTTTTGGAGATCTGGAGAAATAGATGATTTCGATGTGGGAACCTCTAGCGAACATAATTGTGCAATTGCGCCTCGTTGTTCTTTCTTTAGAAGCTTTGTCATGCCGTTAGAATTGATTATCTTTCTCGATTTCCCTGCGATACCCCTTAATTCAACTTCTTTTCCTTTCCAAAAAAAATTCAAGAAAAATTTTTGAAAATTAAAAGTTATCGTACCCAAAGATTGTAGCCATTGGACTCCTCGTACAACACCACCCATTGGAATGGAAAGCATTGGACTATTCAATACATATTCTCCCATAGAAAGCTTGATATTATAGCACTTTCTAGAGCAATTTATGGTTCCTCCATTTGCAACCATCACTTGACACTTTGGTGCTGGATATAGAAAGCAATTCAATTTTTAGGGTATCTTACAATGAATAAAATTATGGGTACTACCCGAATCAATCAACACTATTACCTTTTTCTTCTTGATATGTCTTTCAATCTTGAAAGTTTGAGGAGTGGTAATTCATGCCAATGCATTACAAGATATGATTGGACTCATTTCTTTTTTCTCTAGGGTTTGTTCCTAGTGTATATCCTCTTCTTTTGACCTTTTTTGTTCTTTTTCTTTCTCCTCTTCACAATCTATGTAAAATAATTTCTTCTCGGCACACTTATGACTTTTAGTGTATTTGATATCACAACTGTCACAAAGCCCTTTTACTCTTTTCTCTTTCAATTGGTGTGGTGTCAACCTTGTAGGTTGTGGAAGGCTAAGGGCAACAACACTTCCATCTTTATGGTTGTGAGTGGTAGGCTTCCTTGTTGCCATAATTTTGCTTTCATTTTTCTTGCCAACCTGAATGCCTTCTCCAATGAATCAGGTTCCCAAAGGTGAACGCCGTGTTGGATGTTATCTTTTAAAGTCCCTATGAACACATCAATCCTATGCTCCTCCAGAATAGCTTTTACCCTTATATTCAATTTTTGAAAGTCCTCAATGTGCTCCACCGTTGAACCCTTTTGTTTGAGATTTATCAAATAGCTAAAGGTGTTGTTGCTCTTTGTAACCTCATAATGTGTTATCATTTCCTCCGTAAAAATTGACCACATGACAATTTGTTTACAAGAGCAAAGCCATCAATATCATACAAACTGATTGGGTTCCAAATATAAAGTTGCAATGCGTACCTTTTGTGTGTTTTGCACATTATGGAGATCGAAATATTGCTCCATATGTAGTATCCAAGTTACGGGATCCTTGTCATCAAACTTCCTCATATCGATCTTTGGAACGTAATGGGTCTTTAATCCAACATTAAAGTCTATGAAATCATGATTAACATTTATTTTGTTCTCATCATGAGTTTCCTTTACTACACTTTCACCATTAATAAGCATTTCTTGTAGCAACTTTGTCAAATCTATCATCAAATCTTCCATGTTGTCTTTAAGTTTTGCTTCTATACCATCCATCTTAGCTTCCATTCCATTCTTTAAACCATCCATCTTAGTTTCGTTTACTTTTTGTGAGAGCGAAATTTGTTGCACTTAGTCTCGTAATTTTGATATATCATGTTGCATTTTTTCATCTTCTTCATGTGTCATAGTAGAGCTTTGGGGTTGCTTATTAGGTGTTGCCATTTTCTTTTTTCAGGGCATGAACTAATGATAATTTTCTTCACTATGCCCTTTTAATCACTTCAAACTAATTTTTCAAACAAAACTTATGCAAAATTTTAAAAAGACTACACACTTTTTTCGCTTTGTAGGAGCTCGATATTGAATCTGTTGTATCTTTGTAATTTTGGATCTCCAAGGTCTGAAATTTCGTCTTATGGTAGCCCTCTGAATCCTCTTTCCAACCCCACAAATCTAATCAAGATTGGATTTTCCAAGAAAGATTTATGCCCAGTCTCCCACAATGACTTGATTATAGACTGGCTCAATAGCGCGAACTTGTACAAGTGCCCTGTGTCACTGTTTCAACCTTTGGCCCTGAAAACGATACCCAACATACTACAGCCCGTCCTCTTTTTGTCACGTTTTACGAAATTTGAATCGAATGTTCAAAGAAAAAGTTATGACAAGTTTCCCAAGGTCACTTGTTTGAGATGGAATTCGAGAGTCTGCAAAAACCATAACTTCCTCGGTTCATATCTCCGAAAATATAGCGTGAAACGATCTAAAATTCGGACACGACATTCATCACGATTTCGTCTCAAATGGGTTTTTTTCAAGTTCTGAAGCTTCGTAGAAAAAGGTTATAGCGAAAATGCCACGATGACCTGTTTGAAGCAGCGAAACCCTAGAATCCAAAGCTCTGATACCAAATGTTATGCAACTAGCTCACAAAATAAAAGAAGAGATAGATCAACGACTCCAAAATAAGCCTCTTTGAGAGGGCAACCTCCTTTACATTACACAAATGAAAAATTCTTGGGTGATACAAATGACAAAACCTCATTTCTATATATAAGAGTCTAAGGGGTCACAATATAGTCAGAGTCGACATAAAAATAATAATGTAAGGGCACAACAATAACAATAGTGGGCTTCTATGGGGACAACATTGGCACAACAATAACAATAAGAAGCTACAATGACAATAACAATGGAGGAACTACACTAGTATTATAGGGACCTAACATGCTATATAAGGTAATACAAGATCTTTGTCATACAAGGTCACAGTCACATATCACAGTGGTACATATAACCCTGTCAAGCTCATTCATGCCTCACTACCATACAACCATACATATCATCATTACCATAGCTATCATATCAAAGTTCATTGTAGTAGGGCCACTATCATATGTCTAAATTACATACACGTCAAGGATCAAGGTTGCTACCATATATTTTACTAACAAGTCATGATGTTATATGGATCATTGTCAAGTCAAAGTCACTGCCATGTCGACGATGTTGCTATCAATGTCAAGGTTACTATCATCAAGGTCACTATTTCATGTATCACAAGAGCAGGATCTCTACATCAAAGGCTCTATCATCATAAGCAAATTCATTGTCCTTTTGTCACTGTGATTATATATCAAGTATATAAGAAGACCATGTCATATAGAAGATCAATGTCTTATATGTCACACAACTTTAATAAGGATATTATTGTCATCATCAAAACAAATATTCTACTAAAAGTTTTGACATTATTAGCTCCTTATGGTTGCCTCCATTTAAAAAGTGTCAAACTACTTGGAGGTATACTTTCCTCTACTCTTATGCCTTAATACCTTAGTCTTCTTTCCTGTATGATTCTCTACAAGAACTCTCGAAAAATCTCAAAAACCTCATCTTTGGTGTTCATGAAGTAAATTCAAGACTCCATAGAGGAGTCATTGATAAACAACACATAGGAAATGTTACTAGATAAGGAAGTTCAAGACATGGGTCCACATACATCTAAGTGAATTGGGTCAAGAAACTCTCTTGACCTATGCTATTGCTCACCACTAGGAAAAGCAGCCTCCACATGCTTGCTAAGTGCATAGCCCTTGCAAACTCCTTTCTTCTCAACCTTGAAGTCTGACAATCCCGACACCATGTCCTTTAAGATTGGCAACACTCCATTGTGCAAGTGACTTAGTCTCTTGTGCCAAAGCTTACACAATTTATCACTATCATGTACTAGAACTCTCACAGAATCCCCCCTACAACCTATATAGACAACCCTCTCAAACACGTTTGGCCAACATCCAATGAAGATCCATGCATCTCTTTCAAATGAGAACTTGTCGTTAAGAAATCTAGGGCATAACAATTAGGTGATTTCTTTATTATAGATAACTAATTGTGAATGTTTTTTACTTCTTAAATTAGGATCTTCTTTTACTTATCTTATTATAGTGTTCTTCATCAAACAATTACCAATGCATAAACCATAAAGAGACAAGAGACACACAATGTAGGCTATCAGCCAAGGGCAAAACCTCTCCCAATTGAAAGGAAAACCCAAACGAATTCTTCTTCTTATGGAGACTTCAATTGACGAATACCAAGACCAAGACCCTTGACCTATTTGCCACTCCAAGACCAAGACACAAAGCCTCCTTAATGAGATTTTTCTTGCTTGAGTCAACAATAGTCAAACCATAGTTTTAAAACTCCGACTCAGATTTGGAACTAGCCGAGGGTCGACTCTAACTCGGTATCGACTCAGCCTAGTTGATTTCAATGACTCGACCATTGTAAAAAATACATTAAATATTTATTTCTTATAAAAAACATATTTTTAAAGATTTTCATTCATGTTTCCAAACTCAAAGCATTAGAATGTAGAGAGAAGACAACATATTATCAAAGTATGCTCATGAATATATCTATTATATCAAAATGGCACCTAGTGCACTGTCCAAAACATGTAATATATAGAGACCAGAACAAAAACACATAACCAAGGAGGCTTTAAATCGCCTCTACAACAAAATATCACTAGTCACTATTGCTAAACAAGGCAAGATCATCAGACTCAGACTCTAAATCAGAGTCAGACGGGGAAACCCATGGCTCCTCCTCACTACTACTCCAAAATCCAACTCCAACTCTTCACAAACTCCTCACTACTGCTCCAAAATCCAATTCCAACTCTTCACAAACTCCTCACAAATGCAATGAGACAGTTGTTGTGAGTAAATGTGAGGGGGTTGGGTCACTTTTACAGGGTTGGGTCACTTTTATAGACTTGGGAGAGGGGAAGAGGCATTAAGAAAAAAAAACAAAAATAATTTGATTTTGAAGTTCGAGTTGCCGCCCTTTTTCCCCACAGACTAACTCGGTTGGTTTAAGACGAGCTCGGCCAAACCAACCGGTTTGTTACCAAACAGGCCGAATCGGTGTCCAGCTCGGTCGGTTCCGTAATGGACTAGCTATCGGAGCGATTTTTCTACCTAGCCGACCCGAGCAAGGGTCTGGCTCGGTCTACCAGGCTGAATCCGACTCGGACCAGCCTAGTTTTAAAACACTAAGTCAAACCTCTGCTTCTTCCTCCTCCTCGGCTACCATTCAGAATTCGGCTTCCTTTTCTCTGCTTAAGACCTACACCCTATTTCGGCCTCCTTAGAAACCCTAGTTGCAACACATGTGAGAGATATATGGTGATTCAACCCCTTAATCTCCTTCACTTGGACTGAATCGCTTTCTTCTCCAACTCAGCTTCATGAATTGACTTAAATACTTCTTGATTTGACTTCTAGCATAGCAAAGAAGACTTCATCCCTTTTCTGCAGCAGTAACACTCTTTTTCTTCGCACGTGTGAGTGGAGATCAACCCTAAAACAGTCCCAAACAACCTCGCTCTTCCGTCCTTCCTTTCGTTGGCTATAAGACTCCTTTCTAAGTGATTTTCGCACTCCTAATTGCATAATTGCTTGACCGAAAATCTCTGCCCCAAATGAAATCCGAGTTGCCCTATTTATAGTGGTTTGCTCATCAAATAAGCCGACTTGAGTGAGGGTGAAGATCATTTATTCCATCTTGTAGCCGACTTGAAAAATATGTTTTTGTTTGGTCTTGGAGGGCCTTCTTATTCTTTTAATGACTCGTACAAAAATGTAACATGCCCAAGAAGGGTCCTTCATACATGACATTGACTCAATTTGACTTTTATGACTTGATGACAAAACCTAAAGGTTCACAATGGGAACCTTAACTAAAATAAAATTCCTTGATCATGAAACCCATGATTCAAGTGCTACAAAATAATTTTATTTTTTTCTTTACATCAGTTACATAAAATCACAATTACACGTCTTTATCAAGACTAAACCTAGTTAAACTTTTCAACACTTGCTAATCACCAAATTCAACCATATATCTAAGATTTGTCATAACTGATATTGAAGGGAGATTTTTAGTTGACCCATGTACACGCAAAATGATAGTAAGCTCGAGGGTATCATCTAATAGCCATTTAGAATGAGATGGATCCCTGTAATGTTGAATTTACCATAATAGAAAGTTATCTTCTAATCCAAGAATTACTTCCTAATGATTTATTAATCAATTTATCTTATGCCACATATATCACTGAGCAATTATACATAGAAAATCTCAACAATAATGCAATGATAAAAGTAGGATCATAAAGAGACAGCCAACCACCAAAGAGACAACAAATTTACCCTCGAAAAACCCAACCTTAGGAAAAACCCAACAAACTTTTCTTCTTAGGAGAAATTGTTCTTCAGCAATAATTACAATTCAAAAATATTCTAGGAATCTGTGCCAAAATTAGGTCAAAGATACTAGTCAAACCTTGTCAAAATATCAGCCAGTCAATGTTGTTCAAACCCTCAAAGTAATCACCTCTAGTAAATTTTCGACCTAGCCAAACAATCTTCTGCAGTCAACTAGGTCTGTTTTTAACCCCTACAATTAACTCGAACCTGTGGTTGACTTTATGCGGTCAAACCTGTGGTCAACCCTATGGTCAAACAATCCTTCACAGTACCCTGATTCTCAGTGAAAATGAGGCAAATCAGATTCGTTCAAATGAGCAAGTCAATGTTGGTCAAATGCAGCTTCAATATTTAGTCAAACTTCAAATTTCCTCTCTCCTTCGCACGTGTGGATCAGAACAAAAAATGTTGATGTGATGTCCAAATTGGTCAAAATGGAGGTCAACTTGTATTTATACTAGAAAATGGGGTGGACTTTGACCAAGGGTCACACCCATTCACTTGTGGGACCGACTTGACTTTTGAGGCCTACATGAAGCCCAAAATAATAATAAAAAAAAATCATTTTGTACAATTTTCTTTGGCCAACTTGGGAGGCCTTTTGGCATGCAAGAATACCTCCTGATGCTACAAAAAAATCAACACTCCCTCTTAGCGAGGGAGGTTTTCTCTACAGTAGATTTATCTAGCTAAAAAATTTCCTTCCTTAAGAAAAGTTCATGAGCTACTCATATTGATGCATGTCTATAAAATAACTCCATCCTGGAGTGGGCAATGTAACTCCTCATATACCCAGGGTTGGCGAAAGTCCTTTATGGTTCCTTAGGCAAATGTATCAATCTCATCTAGTCATGACCTAGCCTAGGCATCCAAATTTTCTAGCTTCTTGGGTAAGAATTTGCCTTTGGACCATTCACCTTTTCTGACCAAAGTCCTTTATGACCTTGCCAAGTCTTTCTAGCTTTAAAGGTGAGTTATATCTATCTCCTTTGGTCGACATAGCCAAGTCCTTCTGGCTTCTAACGAGAAAATCTATCCAATCCTATAATTTCCCTGGGACATTCCCTCGTCGTCGACCTGGCCAAGTCCTTATGGCTTCAGAGGTGAATGTATCCTATAATTACCCTTGTAATTGCCTTGGGTCATTCACCTTTTTGGTCAAAGTCATTTATGATCGAGCCAGGTCCTTCTGGCTTAGAAGAAAAGGTGAATGTATTCATCACATCTTGATCAAAATCCTTTATGACCCAACAAAAGTCCTTTATGACTTCAGGAGAAGGTCAGCACAATCTTGCAAAGACCTCACCATTCCCTTCCAATGAGGGAGACATTCAGCATCAAGCTAAGCTCTTCTTTGTCCACAATCTACTCATTTGTCGATATGTACTAGAGCTCTACTACTCCTCTTTGCATTATGTCTCGAATGAAGTGACCCGACCATGTCCTTTTGGCTTCTGAAGCCTCATTGCTTCATGACTAGTGATATTCTTGCAAAGACTTACTTCACCTCATGAGACATATCTAAGATCACATCCAACTGTACAACAAAGGTACCATATGCTTTGTTGTCATCCATTGTATATGCCTCGGCTCAACCATCCTTTTGGGTGGCAAGGGGGGGTGTTAACGAGGCCCCACTTTGCCACCTGACACGCATTGTCGCCCACAATTGTTCAATCATTTTGAGTCGTGGGCACTGGCTTAAGTCAAGCACTAGTTGCAACCCGACGTTGATCGTCAACCGTTCGATTGCATTCGCCTTAGCTATTCAATGGCTTCAGCCAGAGGCAGAGGTGTTAATGAGGTCTCCTGTTGCCATCTAACAACGCATAAAGGCCACTCGATCAAATCCCGCGCGGCTATTTGATGGTTTCAAGTAAAAGAAAACAATAAGATTTGCATACAATGACTCAACAAGATTCTAATTCAAGTTATATTTCAAAAATTACAATCACCACATTATGATATTATAGTTAATCATTTCTATAGAACTATGGAAGCAAGACCGTAGTCATTAACATGTAAAAATCCTAAGAATTCAAACAATAATCGCAGGAATGCATTCAATTTGCTAATTTTGTATCAGAGATGTGTATGGAAAAAAAAAAAATTAAGACTTCGAAATATTAAAGGCTTAGGTACAAATGTGGGTACAACAGATAGCCATAGTTTGTGTGAGTTATGAGACTAGAGGATGGGTCACTTGCACCATAGAGCATTACCTATATTGATGGAGATGGTCAATGGTCTTCCCCATATTAGTGTAGAGCAACACAGTGTGTGCAAGGGTTGCGCACTTGGCAAGTATACCACAATGACCTTTCCTAACAATGACAACAAGTTTAAGGGCACATTGGATATGGTACATTCAAATGTGTATGGTCATATGTCAATGTTATCTTTCAGTAGTGTTACAGCTATTATGTGACATTTATTGATAATTTCTACAAGAAGACTTGAATCTACTTCATAAAGGCCAAGGATGAGATATTTAGTCGGTTTCGATAGTTTAACGCTCTCGTGGAGAACCAAACAAGGAGGTAGGCCAAAGTTTTGAGGTCATAAATGGTTGCGAGCATACCTCCAATGGCTTCAAGAATTTCTACAAGGAGACAGCAATGAAAAAGTAGTTGACAATGCCTTACAACCCTCAACATAGTAGGGTTGCAAAAGAGAAAGAACAAGGCCATCATTGAGGTTGACAAGGCAATGATCCATGATCAAGATCTGTCCATGTTTCTTTAGGGAGAAGCTTGCAACACAATAGTATACATTCAAAACAAGAGTCCTCACAAGGTCTTTGAGGACAAGACTCCTAAGGAGGTGCCTATTCACAAGGGGGAAACTAAAGGTGGGGCATTTTCATATCTTCAGGTATCTGGTATATATCCATGTACCTTCAAAGAAGACGACAAAGTTGGATCCCTAAGCACAAAAGAGCATCTTTGTAGGTTACAGTAAGACTTCAAAGGCATATAGGGTGTACATCCCATCGCAAGGGAAGACTATGGTGGGCAACGATGTCAGGATCAAGGAGAGTCAAGCCTTTAGGAATTCACATGAACCCTTTCCAGTAGTGGCAGAGGATAGGGAGCGAGAGGCTCTAAAGGTTGAGGAGAGACCAACAAGAGGGACTCAATCTTTCGATCAAGAGCAGAAGTTGGAGGCTCCTTTTGGTTTTGTCAAGAGGAGGTCGAGATGGCTAGGACAGACACTGAGAAATGCTCGGGAGCATGTAGAGGTTCCTTGGAGTACTTTCAGGGAGAGCAGACCATCGCGACAATTTCCCAATTAAATGGTGCTCATGAGTGACAACATTGATTCCAAGCCTAGCTATGAGAAGGCTACAGGCCAACAGGTTTGGAGTGATGCCATGGTGGAGTATGCCTCCATGATCCATCATGAAGAATGATGTGTGGGACATAGTGCCTAGGCTAGAGGGAAAGTCAATGGTTAGTTTGAGGTGGATCTATAAGATCAAGCATGCCCCAGAAGCCAGTATTAAGAGGCATAAAGCTAGGTTCATGGGGAGAGGGTTCTCTCGAAAGGAGGGAATGGATCTCTAAGATCAAGCATGCCTCAGGTGGCAGTATTGAGAAGCATAAAGCTAGGTTCATGGCAAGAGGGTTCTCTCAGAAGGAGGGAGTGGGCCATGAGGAGACATTTGTGCCAATGACAAGATATACTTCTATCAAAGCCATTATATATATTACTTCAAAGATGGGGTGGAGTGTTGATTTTTGTAGCTCGGAAGGCACTTCTAGCCTTTGTCTTGACTAGAAGGACGTTGATTTGCCTCTTTAGGAGCTTGCACATAACATGCAAAGTGTGCAAGTGAGTTGCACACATGCGGATGTGTTGCATGTGACATGCATGAGATGTGCATGTAAAGCAAACTAAATTTATGACTTGTAATTGAGTTAAAGTAAAGAAAGTTTAATATAGGAATGTTAACTAAAGTAAAGTCACTTATCTTCATTTAAGTTGACGAGCTAATTTTGGCCGTCAATCTTAGCTTAGGAAAGTTATAAATTGGGCCTAAGTGTTGAAGTTATTACACAACAACAACACAACATTGAGAGAGGCTTCTAGAAAGGTTGGTGACCAATTTTGTAATTTGTATTTTCTCAGTTGGGCCATTATCCCAAAACAGGAGCCCAAGTAAGTTCTGTGATTAATTTATTAATGAAGAATTGTTGATTGGGCAGAAATTTGTTTATGTGTATATGATTCAAATCAAATAATTTTGTTCCCGCTAAATATTTTTCATTAGGAACTTAGTTGTGTATCCGTTCAGTTAATGATTGCTCAAAACGAATACTGGGTGTTGGGTTCGAGAAATTCTAACACGGTATCAAAGCCCCAACTCTAAATCGATCTCGGAATTACAGGTGTCAAGTTCGTATTGAATCGTCAACGCTAGGTTGGTTGGGATCATACGAATGGAAAGTTTTTTTTTAAGGGCCGAGAGTATTAGATCGTCAGAGCCAGGTTGGCTGGGATCATATGAATGGGAATTTTTTTAAGTGTCTAGAGGAATTTCTTTTTTTATGGGCGGAATTTTTTTTAACATAATTCAAAAAAAATCCCATAATCAAAGAAAGGGGCCATATTTTCAATAAAGAAAAAAAAGGGGCTCGTGGTGGTGGTCAATAGCCAAGCCAACCAGCTAGCCGCTAACACGAGCCACCAATTGTAGCCAGGGCAGCCACCAGCTATCCCCAGGGCAGCCACCAGCTGTCGCCAGGGCAGCCACCAGCTAACCAGTCGATACGCCAAAGCAATGGCACTAGTGAAGAGTGTTGCAGGCTGAACACAATCGGACCAAACAAAGGGCAACGGGCTCTAACCAATCGCGCAGTCGAGTGGCAGATATCGACCATAGTAGGCCGACAAGGGAATATTGCCAAGAATACCGACCAACCATGAACCGCCCACAAGTTGGAGATCGAGAAAACAATCTTAGTCAACAACATAGATAAATTCTAGGGTGGAATTGGAATGGCAAAGAAGTGCCCCACAACCAAAAGCGATGACCTGTGTGCCGAGAGGAAGACAATAAAGTTGTGGGTTGGTGTTTGGTCAACTAAGCGCACAGGAGCTATTGGCTTGTGCCACTCTTTATGACTGTATCAACACTCAAGAGGAGGACCGCATTGTTATTGCAACTGTAGCTAGCACCAAAGCACATACCAGGGGATCATGTTGTTGAACGTAACTGCTAAAAGGCACAAGAGATCTATATTGTTGTGGGGGAGAAAGTTGGGTGGTGTTGAGCCACTGTTGTTGTTGTGAAGACTAATGTGTGAGTTGGGTAAACCGTGACTAGCTGAGAGCACTAGGAAGAGGAATGTGTGGCAGATGGTGACCATATAAACATGCAAGAGGGAGGACAATAATCACGTGAGGGCCTAGTGTAGGGAACGTTGCAGAAGTCAACGCTGAAACAGACTAGCATTGGTCAGTGGGGTTTGAAATGACTATGGGGTTACATTACGAGGATTGTTTAGATGAGGTAGGAAATTTCAGGCCATGGAAGGAACAGATCGTTCTGTTATTTGAGGAGCAATAATTGTGGGACATCGTGGAGAAGGTTGTCCCAATTCCTACAGATCCTACTCAGTTGGCTAAGTTTAATAAAAAGAACGTGAAGGCCAAGAGAATAATCATGGACTCCATTAAAGACCATATTATACCTCATGTGACGGGGAAGAAATATGCCTTTGAGATGCGCGCACCCTTAACCAAGTTATATCAGAGTACAAACCAAAACAAAAAGATGGTGTTGAAAGAGAAATTGAGAAACACTAGGATGTTTAAAACTGACACAGTTGCATCATATATAACCAAGATCACTCAGATTAGAGATGACTTGGCAATAGTGGGGGAAACTATTGATAGTGAAGAGTTGATCAAATCAACCTTGAGTGGCTTTCCACCGAAATGGGATGTCTTTGTTGATGGGATCGTCGCAAGGAAAAATCTGCTCAATTGGGATATATTGTGGGATGATTTTGTGAAGGAAGAGACAAGGAGACGTTCCAAAATTGTCGGCCAACATGATGGTGGGGATTATGAAGATAATTTTTCTCTCGCTGCAAAGGGTAAGAATAAAATAAAGGGAAGTGGGGGATCTGCTTCTGTGAAGGACATGAGCAAAGTGAAGTGCTTTGCATGTCAGAAGACTAATCACTATGTGAGCCACTGTCCATACAAGAAGATGGAGGAGGAGGATCAGGTGGCTACATCAACATCAACTGAGATTAATGAATTTACAGAGAAATTTGAGAAGGAATTTTCTCTTGTTGCCTATACTTCGAACAGTAGTATTGTTGTGCATAAGGACAGTGGGTTATGGCTAGTGGATAGTAGAGCGTCAAGTCACATGACGGGGATGATTTGAGTGTTCCGTAGTGTTTCAAAGACAGACACAAATTGCCATGTGAGTTGTGGATTTAGCACCACGCATGTAGTAAAGGGGGTTGGATGTGTCAGAGTCCAGTGAGAGTCAAGAGGATTTTTGGAGGTGACAACGATGTTGTTTGTTCCAAGGTTGATGGTACACATGCTCTCAATATCATCCTTGGAAGATGCTAGATATAGAATTTTGTTTCGGAATGGGCAAGTGTTTCTATATTCAGGGGGAGCGCCCTTGGATGCAGTTGTAGTGCTTGTCATCAAACAAGAGCAGTCATACTGGTTCCTAGGACATCCTGTGGGTATAACGAAGGGGATCTTGGATACAGGATCAGTGTTAGTTGCTGAGAGGGAGCGGGTGGCGGGTGGCAAGGAAGAGTGATTCTTTAGGCACTTCCAAGAGCCTCAGCTAGTATGATATGACATTGTTAGACACTCAAGAGTATGATCCTAAGAACATGGTTGGAAGGAACAAGTCTTCAATCAAATTTTGAAGCAAGTAGTAGGGAAGCCTCCCAGTTCAAAGGGAGTAGCTACAGAAGCAAATGACGTGATGGTGTTAGAGACAGATCCAGGTGGATGAGGTTCTTCTAGAAGTACCTCCCTCGCTAAGAGGGAGTGTTTATTTTTGTAGCTTGGAAGGTACTTCTAGCCTTGTGTCTTGACTAAAAGGACCTGGATTTGCCTCTTTAGAAGCTTGCATGCGACATGCAAAGTGTGCAAATGAGTTGCACGCATGCAAATGTATTGCATGTGACATGCATGAGATGTGCATGTAAAGCAAACTAAATTTATGACTTGTACTTAAATTAAAGAAAGTTAACTTAAGTAAAGTCACTTATCTTCAGTTAACTTGACGAGCTAATTTTGGCAGTCGATCTTAGCTTAGGAAAGTTATAAATTGGGCCTAAGTGTTGAGGCTAAGACACAACCGTGGCACAAGATTGAGAGGGGTTTCTCAATGAGCGTGTGATAGGCCCGAGAGAGTGCACAGAGGCCATTATCCCAGGACGGAAGCCCAAGTAAGTTTTGTGATTAATTTATTAATGAAGAACTATTGATTGGGCAGAAATATGTTGGTGTATGTGATTCAGATCAAATAATTTTGCCTCCACTAAATATTTTTGGTTAGGAACTTAGCCGTGTGTTCGTTCAGTTAATAATTGCTCAGAACCGAATATCGAGTGTTGGGTTCGCGAAATTCTAACATGGAGGATATATCAGATGGATGTGAAGACAACCTTCATTAAAGGAGTGATTGAGGAAAAGGTGTACATTGAGCAACCGCAGGAATTTGAGGTGCATGGGAGGGATTCTCATGTATGCATATTGAAGAAGGCATTCTGCAGACTCAAGCAAGCATCGAGAGCATCATACTCAAAGATTGATGGGTATGAGAGTATGAATCAAATGGATGTGAAGACAACCTTCTTCAATGGAGTGATTGAGGGAGAGGTGTACATTGAGCAGCCGCAGAGATTTGAGATGCATGGAAGGGATATATTTGGGCTACTTATATATTAAGTAAATCTGAAAATTACATTTCTGTGTTACAATCAGATTTGCTAGTTACCTATTGTACCTTCATTTTATATCTTTTGAATAGATTTCACAAGTAGTTTTCACCACTTGTTCAAAACTGAAAATTACCTTCAAAACTATTATAAACTAGATTTGTTTTTAAGATCCAAATGCTTATGAAATATCTTATTTTCGATTGAATATAGTTGATGTATGCTTTAGTTTCTTAATGTTGGAATTTGCTTGCACGAAGCACCATATCATAATATCTTGTAAGTGTTGAAACCATTTCACTTTGCAACGGTACATCTTTAATTGGGTTTAATTCATTAGTGATATTCTGAAGTGCAAATCTATGCATTGTGTATTCATCATGAATCAGATTTACATCCTAAGTCTAAGGCTTTCAGTGATAATTTCTAGACCTAATTTATTTACTCATTCACATCTAGGGATTTCTGATTATCCTCTTAGCCTTAAGAGAGGCTGCCACAAGTAAAAAGAGAATTGTACAAAGGTGACAGTATCATAGCAGTACTTCTCTTAGGCTTACCTCAAAGTTACATCAGTGGATTAGGTCTTTTTTCACGTAGATGCAGGTTGAAGAGGTAAGTTGGTAACAGGGCCATAGTTCAAAAAGGAAGCTAACCCTTAGTTGGATGTACTGGACAACATAGAAGACCAAAACCTTTCATCAATACCTTATACATGCAGGGCATTTACTATTTGGAAGATGTAACAGACCTCTCTTCTCTTTGTAATCAAGGTTGGAAAAGAGTAGTATGTTTGGGCCTTCAAGGAGACGAAGCAGATAATTGGAACCACTAATATGTAAAGATTCCAACAGAGAGCTATGAGGTTGAGGAGTGAGGGAGATGAAATAACTTGGTCCAAAAATAGTTTTTAAGGAAGATACAATGCACCTTTAGGTTATAAGGCAATGTCTTCGACTTTTTCGAGGAGGAACTAGGGGAACAGGTGTGGTTGTGGAAGCCCATTGGGAAGATAAAGGGTACTCTAAAACTGTTTCTTTTTCTATGGTTAGCGTTCTCTAACAAATTTTGACATGGGAAGTATACAAGAAAAGAGCATTGCATATTCCATGAAGGTGCATACTGTGTAAAGAAGATGTGGAAGGAAGCATTGCTGTTGACTAGAGTTATAAGTTCTTGGCAAGGAATATCAGTGATACATTGTTGGAAGAAACGGTTATGGACAAGGTAGTTAAAGCTCATAGGGAACTACCCTTTGCAGCTCCTTGGGCACTTTGGCTCGCCAACACTGAAATGTTGCTTCAAAACAGGGACATTCCTCATGTTCAAGTTATTCATCAAATTCAGTGTTACCAGAACCGAACCAGTTCCAGCAAAACCAGTCCGAACCGGCGCTCCGAACTGACCTATTTCACTGAACCGGTCAGGACCAGTTTTGTGCAAAAAAAATTGCCTTTATTTTTTTTTTTTTTTTTAGTTAGTTGGCACACTTCTTACTCTCCCCTAGGCTAGCCTAATATTCAAGTCTATGGCCGTCAGCCTAATAATCAAGTCTATGGCCCTAGTATGGCTATGCAATTCATAGTAATGTTAAATTCTTAAAGTAAAAGTGACATTTTCTTTAAATTTTTAACTTTACCATGAAATGACTCGGGATGTTTGAGGTGGTTCCAACCTCATTGGATTTCACATGAAGAAAGTAGAATTTTAGATTTCACTCAAAATCCAACAGACTTCAGTTTTTCAGGATTTCAGGATTGGGGGGATTGCAACATTTCCATTGGATTTTGTCATGTATGAGGGTATGGAGCTAGTATTTAATAAGCCCTCTATGTACTTTGATGATAGTGCCATTGGTTGTCGAACTCCTCTACCATGACTCTACTAAAAACGTACCCATCACTCAAACAAAATCTTGACATGACATGCCACGTTTTTTCTATCTTATTTTAATGCCTAAATGGTTATATTGATGGCGAAGACCCCAATACAGGCAATGATTTTGATGATATGTAGGCATTTGTTGTAGCACGATTTTTTTGTATGCTAGAGGCCATCTAGAGCATATTTGTTGATGTATTTTCGGTTCACAGATGGATTGCACTCGATGTTATTTTGGTTATGTGCACCCTTACATGCTATGTAAATGAAAACTTTTGCATATTTGTATATAAATCAGTGAAACAGGAATCGCCGTTTAATCGGCAAAATCGCGAGTTTTAATCTGCTCGGCGGCTAAACGATCCGATCCAAAACGTTCCGAGTCAACTCGCGTTGACCGATTTTGAATCGTGGTCAACGCGAGTTTGACTCGCGATTCTGAAAAAATCGCCGGTTCTGCGTTTTTTTCGGGTTTCGGATTAGTATCGGGGCCGAGGTATTTCGGGTTTCACAGTTTCGACGGGTATTTCAGTCTATTTGTAGAAAACAGAGACACCCTGTTATTTGCATGCCTGCGCTTAGGGTTAGTCACTCTTAGAAAGTTAAATTTAGCTTGATAACCGTATGGCACCACTCTTAAGTCGCCATTCTCCCTCATATATGATTTAGATTCATGCGTGATGTGATTTATGCATAGAATGAGATGTTTTTACTGATGTATTTATCCGGCAAACATCGCGCTACTGGCCGCAGTGGCGAGGAAAACAGAGGTGGTCAAAGAAGCTTTATATGATTTCCGAGCTTTCTGATGGCGATATCCAAAGCTACCCTGCAAGAAATAACATACTTTCGGAGAGAAGCCGGTAGAATAACGCAATGCATCTGGAATTATTTATCAATAGTTCTGGATATAAAAATGCTCGATAGCTTTACGTCTCTATCAATAATTCTCTGGGAATGGCAGTACCGGAGGGAGAATTATTGATAGAGACTAAAGATATCGAACATCTCTATATCGAACTCCCGCTTGTAACGGCTTTAAACTTGGAAAGTTTCATTCGATGAATTCAATTTCAAGGTAAGTTGGAAAATTATTCTTCAACATTAATTTCTAAACTATATCTCTTCGATTCTATCCTTGGTATCTTATTTTTTGGTGTAAAATTAATATCTTAATTAGATTCGTATATAAATTAATTTTGTTAGCTAAAATTGTATATTTCAATTAAATTTATATAAAGGTCTTTGAACTTGAACTATATTCTACAGTTGGTAGACAAAACGTAGGGACATTGGGATATTCTGCTCCAGAGATGCTGTCCAGAAAGGGGTACTCGTACGAGGTCGATATATGGAGGTCCATATTGTACGCCCTTCTATGTGGCAAGATACCATTTGATTAATTCACTCAACCAATCAAATTAAAACCCATCCCACTAAATTTAGATAAACGTGGTATATCTTAATAAATTTATATAAAGATGATCATATTCATGAAATAATCTTAATCTTGAACTATTTTGGGGTTTTCATTTGGTGAGTTGATAAATTTATGGTCTTATTTCAAGGCCATTCCAGAATTATGGCCTTCTATGGGTATTAAATAACTAAAACAGTGATACAATTTAAAGAAGGCTGATACTAAACTAGTTTCATAATAGATATATAATACTATTATTAGAATGTCAATTTGTTAATAAGTTTTTGGAATATTTTGATTTTTTTCTGATTAGTATGCACTATGCAGTTTTTAACTTTTTTGTAAACTTTTAGAAGCATATGCTTCTAAGGACTCAAGACTCAGTGCTTTGGATCATGTGTGGACTCGTAACATATATGAGATACTTATTTATTCATGATATTTTGGACATCTATTGATATTATGCATTGTTTGGACATACCTTTACCCAATATTAATGAAAAATGGTTTTTTTAATTCAATATATGTGTATATTTTTATTTAATGAATTTGCCGATTTTTTCCCGATTTTTTCCCGATCCGATTAAAACTTTCGCTCTTTTGCCTCGCCGATTTATTGCCGATTCCGTGTCTGGTAACATTGATATAAATGGTTTGGATTCATATGGATGCACATGAATATATATATATGTGTTTCTTTAAAATATGAATATTTTATGTGTTTTTGGTCAACCGGTTTTTTTCCAGTTTTTTACCGGTTCCGACCAGTTCCTGGTCCACAAGGTTTTTCGGTTCGATCACCGGTTCGGTTCTGATAACATTGATCAAATTAGATTTGCATATGAAGGGATATGGAAACCTAGGAATGAAAAGCCTTGAAGGGTAATTGTAAATCCAAACCTTGACAACTCCTACATGTGGGGTTACTTTGATGGAGCTTGTCAAGGGGATCCTGGAAAATATGGAGTAGGAATTTTATTTATGAAGGAAGATCATAACATTTTCTTTAAAGTTGCATTAGCAGTAAGGAGAAACAATTAGGAAGAGTTGAATTCCCTGAGGATGCTGATGATATTGACCATTGAAAAGGAGGCTTTACAAATTCAGACTATAGGAGACTCTAAGTTGGTCACTGATTGAATAAAAGGTGAATGTAATCTACAGAATTTAATTCTCTGTCCAATCTTTGAAAAAACAAAGAAACTAAAAGGACATTTTTCAGAAATTTGATTTCAACATATATAGGGAATTAACTGTCCAAGCCGATGAGCTTCTGAACAAGCTCTAACTCTGAATGCAGGTAGAATCTATACAGAAGAGGAAGTGAAAGGATCCCAGTATCCAGAAATCTTCAAAATTTCAAATCCCTGTATGATTATTTCTCAGTACCAGCTACAGCAGAAAGGCACAACCTCAGAGGAATGCTATTGCTAAAAAGCCAGATGTTTTTACTGTTTTCCTGTTATATAGTTCTGAAACTCCAAAACCCAGTGTATTTGTTTGTTGTTTTAATTTTTGCGAGCCTATATGGAAATTTTTAGTGGTATGACTATGTATATCAGAACTAATACTGAAGATGAACAGTTTTTTACGCTTTTAGCTTTTCCTTCTCGTTTAGAGCAGCTTCAGAGTGCTTCTGTGCATGTTACAATGTATATGTTCATTTCTTCATGAAATGGAAATAATAAATATACAAAAAAAAATCCTGAAAAAAAGATACAGGTACACAATAAAGTCAAATACCCTAACTGCCACATACAAATTTCAGACTTAAAAAATTTGTGAACAATTAAACCAATTTGTGCTACAGGCACATAACCAGTCAGAATCACAAATTGCAGCCAAGGGATCTAATCATGCTTTTCCAGCCAAAAATTACTTCGTTTCTTGAAAATTTTCCATTACATAACTTTTAAAAGTATATGAAATTGAAGAGTCTGATGATTCGAAGTTTCTATTTTATGTATGTGTAGATACATGGATGCCTACCTTTTGTTTGCAAATGCATTTTAGGGCCTTTTGTTCAACAAATATGAGAATACTTATATTGAATGTGTAAGTGCTTTTGCTGAGGCTTTTGTTTATACTCAACACATAGAAGCTTAGAGCCGATGAGGAAATTCAGCATGTACAAAAAAACAACGTATAGTTGTATATAATTCCATGAAAATGCAACATATCTTACAAAATAAAAACATTGTGATATATATCTATGCAGGTTGAAGTAAGGCATTTGAAACTTCATAGAGTCTTGGGAAGCCTCTTTTGACTTTATCAAGTGTCCAGTATCCAATATCGTTTACACATTTTTGGCATGTGACCACCTATAACCCAACTTAATGGCCATGACAGCTCCACCACTTATAAACAGCTGCCTTGCAAGAGGGCACCAGCCAATTTTTAAGGATTCAAACCCTGGTGTGGTCTATAACACTACCCACTTTCACCAACCAGGTTGTCACCCATTTGGAGCTTCATGATTATGTTTTGGACAGTTCAAAGACATTATATATATTGGGCTGTTTGTTTGCCAGTTTGCTGGTTTGATGGAAACCCTGGGGCCTGGAACTCAGTATCCTATAAGTGCAATCCAGAATCAACTTCTTGAGGGTGCCCTATTGATATAATAATAAACCAGACTGATGATTTGAATCGTTGACTTGACGCTTATTACACATTGCATCATGTGGGACTGCCACTCTTTAGAATTTTCCCATGTAGATACTAGAGGCAGTATATCCCCAACACCAAGTTTAGTTCTGAAAAATAAAAGGGAAGGCTTTGAAAGCTTTCATCTTCTTTAAACCCCTTCAGAAGCAATCAAAGAAGACATAGAAAAAGGTGACGATAAAAGTTCAGTATCAGATATCACAAACCTTGCCAAATGGGCAAAAGATATTGCCTGCATTGTGTATTTGGATAGCCAAGAATGGGCTGACTGTGATGGAGATGAAGATGGAGATGGAGATGGAGATGGAGATGGAGATGGAGATGAAAACAAAGATTGCCACAGAAAAAGACCAAAACAGAGTGGATTGTTGATAATTAACTGATGTATTTTCCCGTGACAAATACAAAGAAAAACCAACAACTTGAGGGAGTTAACGGCTATGACTTGCAAGGAAATGTAATATTCACATCAAGCGTTAGCCCAGAAGACTATGTGCCAGAACCCGGTGATGGTTTGTGAAGTAAACCCGTTAAGAGGCTGAGAGAAAACTAAGATTGTCCACTAAAAGATTGCATGGAGTCTTGTACAACAGTGGATACAATAAGTCGAACAAAGGAGGGATAAGTACAAAAACCTTCGCTACTCTTTATACAGAATGAGCTACAAGATTCACTTACAAGAAGTTTTCAAGAACGGGCAGTTACAGTTCAGTTTAATTGTACTATTTTAATTGATTCTGCAGTCAATTGTACTATTTTTTTATTCTGCAGTTAATTGTACTATTTTAATTGATAAAAAAATGGGTACGACTGAGACTTTGAGGCTTCATCAGCTAAGGAGATGCACTTATCATGATTTCCACTAACTAGATTTTATAGCTACAAGTGATTTTAGTTGTTGAATACCAGTGAAAACAAGTAGGGTCCAATTTACCAGAAACAAGCTAACTGAATTTTTCCAATTAAGAGAACTGCACCCAAAAGGAACTAACTACCAAGTAATTCGAAGGAAGGGATCGGTAGGCTTCATAAATATAACCCAAACAACATGAATAACAATTAGTTTTACCATTGAGAGGTTCAAATCTTAAGGATACACAACAAGGAAATTCCTCGCAGAAAAAGTACCCAGAAAGAGATATCAGAATTTGGGTAGTTACTTACCTCGCACTGGTGCAGACCAAGAGCGACCTTCAATTCGCTTGATTCCGTGCACCAACAGTGAAGCCCATGGCTGATGCATTGTGAGGCAAGGGTTTCTTAAATTATTATCTGCCATCCTATTTTGAAGATTAACACCTGTGTGCCAACCTATGAACCTTTGCTTTAACTCTGCTCTATGAAAATGAAAATTTAAATCAACCCCTAAACAGCAGAGACGCCTGCTTATAGAGCTGCGACGAATCGGATGACAACCATCGATCTTAGGAGTGACGACCCTATTTCACAGCGTGGAAACATAGGGAATCCTTCCTCTTTTAAAAAGACGCTTACCGTATGCGTGGGCAGGATAGATTCGCGGTCAATTATTTCGACTTTTTAACTAAGGACACAACAACATTTTGTTTTATATATGTTGATGCATTGAAAGCTAAGATCAAAATGAAAACCTAAATTAAAATGAGTAAAGCTAAGGTCTAGCGAAGTTGAATGTTACGGCAAAGGAAATGGGGGATAGTAAATTGTTTTGATTTCACTTTTCAATGATATCAACAAAGTTCAAAGTAAATATATAATAAGTGGTTATCAACCCTTGTGCATACTTAATCATATTAAGTAAATATGAAAACATATACATGGATTTACACATTCAAAGAAGTTATTATTAGAAATTATATTTGTTGGTGTAAATGAAATAATAAGAATATATTGGCATCATTTATTTCTTGATCATAAGATTGAGAATTTTAATTAGAAGAAGAATTAATGTGTGAAGGTTCAATAGGGAACACCTATCAATGTAATTTTAATGTTTTGTAATATTTATGTATTAAAGGAAGTGATATGCACTCGACTTTAAGGTCTAGGTATGGTGAATAAGTTCTAGGTTTTGTTGTTTTGCAGGTGTGATGGCAAGTCATATCCCTACTTCTTTTTTGCTATAGAGGCATTCATGGCATGGAGGAGGAGAAAGTGGATTTTGGCAATGACATCATATGCATGAATGAGATCTTCCACTCATATTTGGAGTTTATTGGACAAGAAAAGGATAAGAGGGCACAATGATCGAAGATCTCTTGGCCCATGTTAGGGATAGGTCGTGGCCCAAGAGGAGACAATGTATTGAAAGGAAAGTGAAGTTTTAATGACATGCAAGGTGACAATGAGGGTTTTTGGGTCCACACTAATATAAGATTTAGTGATCATGTGCTCAAAAGAGGGAATGTTCAAGTATCACCATCAATCTGTAGTCGTAGTCATCCTGGTATCGATGCAGTTTCTTTTGTAAACTCTCTTTCTTCCTTCACCCTGTCAGCTCAGGGCTTGCTTCCTCTAATTTTCCTTCTGCAAATAAATCTTCTAAGTGTATATGTGCCTGAAAAGGATCAATAAAATGGTGGTTGGAGAAAACATATTAATAGAGAGCATTTTGGAATTTTTGGGCAAGGTTGTGGTTATGTGATTTTTTGGGAAATCCTTTCGAATATAAAGTCTGAAAAAATGATTGATTAGTATATGGGTTCACGTGCTTTGATACTATCCAATCTTCCATGTCCTTGTTAGGGGTTGGATCTCTTTCATGCTCAAATCTACAAAGGATGTACAAGTCATTCTATAATAGAATTGGAGTTGGATCCTTTCATATTGAGAGAGAGTTGGTTTCTACAATGGTGTGTGAGAAATCGTCCTTGGACTACCTATGGTTTTTTTCCACCAAAAAATTATGAAATCCATTGGAAGAAAAATTGGTATCATTCAACTGGAGAAGGATTGGATCTCTAAACTTGACCAAAGATGGACAATGATGCAGATGGAGGTTGACACTAATGAAGGTCTTCTTGAGGAAGTTGAAATAATGGTTGGTGAATTCTCCTAGACTTAGTACATTGATTGTTAATGCATTACATTCCATCATTTTGGATGTCATTCTATAGGACATACTCATGCTTATTACTCCAACCCCTGGAGATCAAAGCCTTTGTTTCAAAAAATCTGGAAGTCAAGATGGTGAAGACTCCATCTCTTATAACAAGCCTAGAAGATGAAAAAGGTTTGTTGAACATCAACTCGAAGGATCCACATTTAACTTCAAATAAGGCGAAGGGGCAAAATGACGCTTATGAGATTTTTCCATTAGGTAATCTGTTTAGTAAGCCTAATGTTCATTCAATTCATTTTTTTATGTTGATCTTCTGAAAGATGTTGACCTTCCTAGTCCTCTTCTAAGTGACACACTCGTGTCATATTTTGTGCATGGGTCGGGTTAGCCTTGTTTTGGTCTTAACTTCTCGAATCTTAAAGCCTCTCTTATTTGTTATGCAACCAGCTCACAAATAAATAGATCAACGACTTAAAAATTATCCTCTTCGAGGAGGAAACGTCCTTTACATTACATAAATGAACAATTCTTGTTTGATACAAACGAAAAGACCTCCTTTCTATATAAGTCTAAGGGGTCACAATATAATCAGAGCCTACATAACAATAATAATGTAAGGGCACAACAATACCAATAGTGGACTTCTATGGGGCACAATAATAACAATATGGGGACTACATGGGCACAACAATAACAATATGGGGGGCTACACTAACAATAACAATAAGGGGCTACACTAGTATTATAGGGACCTGACATGCCCCTCTCCTTCAAAAAAGTGTTGTCATCAACGCTTGAGTAGTTCTGGATGCTTCTGTATAAAATTCTCATCCTCCCGTGTGGAATCTTCAGCAAGTAAGTTCTTCCACTTTATGGGATACTTTGAAAATGATCGATTTTGTGGCTGTCGATTTCTTGTTTCCGTGACTACTTTAGGTTCCAATATGATTTTTCCTTCCTCGTCAAGTTCTGGCAATATTGTTTGAACTGGGAGCTTGTCACCTATAACCTTCTTTAAGCATGAAACATGAAAAAACTGGGTGCACTCGGGATGATGCAAGAAGCTCCAATTTGTATGTCATAGTACCAATATTTTGCAACACATTATAAGGACCATAGTACTTTGGTGATAATTTATTATCCTTCTTAGCTTGCTTGAGGGACATATGTTTGTATGGTTGTAGTTGTAAAAATAACCAGTCGCCTACATCAAAACTTCTTTCATTGCGGTGTTGATTGGCCTGTTGTTTCATTCAATTCTACGCCAAAGTGAGGTTATGTAATAGATCTGACCTACAAAAATATGATAAAGCAAATATACCCAAAAATAACAAGATCGACCCAATAATATAACATGGAAATGCGTTTATTTATTGATCAAACCCTTGAGGTAGGGTAACACCATACAATCACTCTTTAAGGAAGGATAACACTCCACAAGCCGTATGCTTTTCGATACAATAATCTTTGACATCTCTCTCAATGGAGAGTCTCTAGCCTCTATATAGACTTCCTATATACAATATCACGGGTCATTACCATGGGTCTCTCAATACCATATATCTAATATAATGGGCTTATCACATTATTGCTAACTACTTGTGGTCCCTTACATGATGCTAGTTAACCACTTTATTTACTAACTATGGTCCATCCCATTATTACATTGTTCCCTTGGGTACCTCCCTATGTACCCCATACTATCCCCCCTAGGTATACTACATTCCACCCCCCTTAAACATGTTTTGTCCCCGAAACATAAGAAGAACACAAATAATAAGATCTACTCAAAAGAGTAGTCCATTGGTACCATGCACGTGCATCTAGACATCCAAGAGAAAGGTGAACCTCGATCTAGCTCATGCCTCGCTCGCTTAAGATGGAAGTTGATCCCGGCGGTTCCTTTGTGTTGATGTGTTGTTGTTGGATTTGCGCACCTCTCTATCTGTCGTGCGGGGTTGTTGTCCTTGTTGCTAATTCATTACCACCTTGTTGGTTGTTGTCTCGCTGGGTGATGTGGGTGGTGATATGTTGAAGCTTTAATTAATGGAATATCCTTCGTGAATTCCTCTACTGTTGGTGTCTGGGTGGTCTCTGGTGCTTTTTCTGGTACCTGGTTTGATGTTTGTGTTTGGTTGTCAACCATCAAAGGTTCATCATCTGATGTGTCAGTGTCATTAGAGCTTTGTGCTTCTGTCTCCATAGTCTCTGCTTGGGTCTTGATGGAAATATCATGCAATGTAATTTTCTTCTTTTTATACCAGAGTTTCATGAATTTCTTCTACACATTAATATTAATAGTACCCACAGATTCCATCCAAGGATATCCCAAAACAACATCCATATTATCCATAATTGAAGTATAAAAATCACAACGCAACACATATTTATCCATAGAAAGCTTCAAATCTTTATAAATTTGAACATCCTCATTATCAACCTGCAACTTTGCAATATGTTTTGCTGAAATTTGTAATTTTTTTGTCACATTAACATTAATTAAATTATACTTGCAACTAGGATTGATAGACACAATGATTTTCTCCTTCTGAATACATCCATCAACCTCTAATAAGGAGATACCAGCAGAAAATAACCATTTAGGTTTCTTGGTTTCCTTCTTTCCAGTATGAGACCATTTGTCCAAAAATAGTTTTTCAATTTCATCAGCACGACATAACTTCAGAATCTTACTATCAAGTGATTTCCACCATATAGCAACCTCATCTTTCAAATAATACCCTATTTTGTCCTTCCAACACCATGGGAAGTCACATTTCTGAGATTCTATAAAATTTTCAATAGTCAGCCCATCATCTTTTCCTGTAAAAAAAATCTTGCTAGAAGCCACGAAGAGGGTTTTGAAAAAATCACTTACTTGGCAAAAATTTTAAATGGCCAAAGTTCGGTCAATGTTGCTCAGAATCCTTATTATGCCCTGTTTTTGGAAATGGAACAATCATGCTACATCTTCCCATGTGATAGAAATCTCAATCTAGGGACTCTAGAATTTCATATTTTCTCTGCAACTATCCTGTTGTCACAAAAAATTCTAGAAAAAGAGTTGATTTTAAATCAACGATATCTTCCTCATCCGGAC
The DNA here is from genome assembly GCA_031772625.1 of Pinus tabuliformis. Classification (NCBI taxonomy): domain Eukaryota; kingdom Viridiplantae; phylum Streptophyta; class Pinopsida; order Pinales; family Pinaceae; genus Pinus; species Pinus tabuliformis. The sequence goes on from CM062819.1 coordinate 181,825,455, forward strand.
TCTGATTCGACCAATTTTTTGTTTCCCGATTTGGGTAGTTGTTCAAGAGGATCCTAGATTTGCGATTAGTTTCTCAAAATTACCCACAAAACTACAAAAATTAATTTGAGATCCACCCTCCATGAATTTTCATCAGAAAAAAATTTCTGCAACCCAGCTAATTTTAAATCAGCGATATCTCCCTCATTTGGACTCCGATTCGGCCAATTTCTTTTTTGAATTTGGGTATTTTTTCACAAAGAGTCTAGATCTATAATTTGATTCTGCGAATTTTGCACCAGAAGTTTTAGATATGATCTGCAAACTTGCCACCCCAAAATATTCCTGCCAAAAAAAAAAAAAAACTCCCTACTTTGCCCAAGAAAGTGCTCCGGTACCAATTGTAATAGATTTGACCTGCAAAAATATGATAAAGAAAATATACCCATAAATAACAAGATCAACCCAATAATATAACATGGAAATGCTTCTCTTTATTGATCAAACCCTTGAGGTAGGGTAACACCATACAATCACTCCTTAAGGAAGGAGAAACTCCACAAGCCATATGCTTGCCAATACAATAATGTTTGGCATCTCTCTCAATGGGGAATCTCTAGCCTCTATATAGGCTTCCTACATACAATACCATGGGTCTCCCAATACCATATATCTAATACAATGGGCTTATCACATTATTGCTAACTACTTGTGGTCCCTTACATGATGCGGTTAACTACTTTATTTATTAACTATGACCCATCCCATTATTACATTGTTCCCTTAGATACCTCCCTCTGTACCCCATACTATCCCCCCTAGGTATACTATAAGTTATCCTTTAAGAGTTGGAGAACCTGTTGTTGATGCTCGTTGTGATCTTCCATTGCTTGAACCTTAGAATTTTCTCTTAAAGATGATGTGATGGATAGTGGACGATATCCATAAAGTGCAATAAATTAGGCCATTTTTGCTGCAATATGGAAGGATGTGTTATACCACCATTCAGCAATAGGTAACCACTTGATCCATTATTTTTGTTTATCGAATACAAAGCAACGAAGATATCCTTCCAAACATTTGTTCACTGTCTCAGTTTTCCCATCAAATTGAGGATGATAAGATGATCTATGAGCTAATTGAGTACCCAGACAAGAAAATAATTTCGTCCAAAAATTTCCAGTGAAAATGGGATCTCTATCGCTTACAATAATATTTTGATTTCCATGTAGCTTTTGAATTATTTCAATAAATGCAATAACAAATTTATTGGCTTTAAATATAGAGATAATGCACAAAAGTGTGCATAATTGGAAAGTCTATCAACTACTACCATGATGACACTCTTTCCTTCAGACTTGGGTAAACTTGTGATAAAATCCATTGAGACATCCTCTCAACATTGACTTGGAATGGAAAAGGTTGTAACAGACCCAGGGTCTTAATTGTCTCAACTTTATTTTGTTGGCAAACCAAACATTCTGCCACAAAATTTTGAATATCATATTTAAGGCCATCCCAAAAAAATTCCTTCTTGACCTTGTGGTAAGTTTTTAAAAATTATGAGTGCCCTCCTAAGGGAGAGGTGTACAATTCCAAAAGGATCTTTTGTGTGAGTTGGGAATTCTTACAAAGATATAAGCGATCTTTGTACCATGATGAATCATTTTCCAGCTAAATGTACAGATGTAGTGGGATCTTGCTGCAAATTTTGAATGTGTCCACACTTCTTCATCATTTTTCCATTCATCCCTTGCTTCAGTTATCTAATCTGGTTGGATAACATAAATGGCACAAAGCAATGCTTCCACGTCCTCATCGTTTCTTGAGAGTGTGTCTACAACAACATTTTGCTTCCATTTTTTGTAGATGATTTCAAAGTCATAACCCAACATCTTTGTAACTTATTTTTGCTTCTCTTCTGAAGATAATATTTGTTCCAAAAAGTATTTAAGACTATCATGATATGTTTTTACCTTGAAGTGTCTTCCCATTAGGTAAGGTCTCCATTTCTTTAGTGCATGTAGTATTGCCAACATTTCCTTCTCATAAATAGGTTTGTGTAAATACTTTCCTTTGATTGGACGACTTTCAAAAGCAACGGGTCTTCCTTCTTGCATTAAAACAACACCAATTCCATTTCTTGAGGCATCAAATTCCACAATAAAGGTTTTTTGTGAAGTCTGACGTAGCTAAGACTGGTGCTTGGCACATTGCCTCTTTAAGATGTTCAAAGGCCTTAGTTGCTTATGGAGTCCAAGAAAATGCATCTTTCTTTAGTAATGTTGTTAGAGGTGCTGCTATTCTCCCATAATTCTTAACAAACTTGTGATAATACCCTATCAACCCGAGAAATTCTGGAAGATGCTTTATGGTTTGGGGATTTTCCGTTCCTTAATGGCTTTAATTTTGTTAGGGTCTACCTTAACACCCTCATGCGGGACAATATGACCCAGATATTCCACCTCCTGTACTCCAAAGAAACATTTGGAGGTTTTTGCATATAATTGTTTCTCCTCCAATAGTTTGAGCACCTTATCAACATGTTGAATATGATCCTTCCAAGACTTGTTGTAGATCAGTATATCATCAAAAAATATTAACACGGATTTTATAAGGAAGGGTTTGAAAATGGAATTCATCAAACCTTGAAATGTGAAAGGTGCATTGGTAAGGCCAAAAGGCATGACCAAAAATTCATAATGACCCTCAAGAGTTCTAAATGTTGTTTTTCGAATGTCTTCAATCTTCATTCTAATTTGATGATATCTCTAACGAAGATCCAACTTGGTGAAGTAAATTTCTCCATGTAATTCATCCAACAATTCATCAATGATAGGAATGGGAAATTTATCTTTAATATTGAGCTTGTTGAGCCCCCTATAATCCGGACACATGCGCCATGATCCATCCTTCTTATGTACCAATACTACTGGAACAAAGAAAGAACTTTGACTAGGTTGAACTATACCAACCTCTATCATTTCTGCAACCATACGTTCAATTTCACTCTTTTGGGCATAGGGATATCTGTAAGGCCTGATGTTTGGAGGAACACTTCCTAGAATCAAATGAATATCATGATCATGATCACAAATAGGTGGGGGGCCTTTGGGAGTCTCAAATACCTTGGAATGATTTTCCAAGACTTTTTGGAGATCTGGAGAAATAGATAATTTCGATATTTGAACCTCTAGTGAGCATAATTGTGCAATTACGCCTCGTTGTTATTTCTTTAGAAGCTTTTTCATTCCATTAGAGTTGATTATTTTTCTTGGTTTCCCTGCGATACCCCTTAATTCAAATTCCTTTCCTTACCAAAAAAAATTCAAGAAAAGATCTTGAAAATTAAAAGTGATTGTACCCAAGGATTGTAACTATTGGACTCCTAGCACAACATCAAAACCAACCATTGGAATGGAAATCATTGGACTCTTCAATACATATTTCCCCATGGTTAGCTTGATATTATGGCACTTTCCAGAACGATTTATAGTTCCTCCATTTGCAACTAACACTTGACACTCTAGTGCTGGATATAGGAAGCAATTCAATTCCTTGGTTATCTTACAATGAATAAAATTATGGGTAATACCATAATCAATCAACACTATTACCTTTTTCTTATTGTTTTGTCCTTCAATCTTGAGAGTTTGAGGAGTGGTAATTCCTTCCAATGCAATACAATATATGGTCTAATTCATTTCTTCTTTCTACGGGGCTGGTTCCTAGTGCATATCATATTCTTTTGATGTTTCTTGATCCTTTTCTTCCTCCTCTTCACAATTCATGTAAAATGATTTATTCTCAGCACACTTATGACCTTTAGTGTATTCGCTATCACAACTGTAACAATCCCTTTTGCTCTTTTTTCTTCAAATTTTTGTGGTGTCAACCTTGTAGGTTGTGGAAGGCTAGGAGCAACACTTACATCTTTGTAGTTATGAGTGGTAGAATTCCTTGTTTCCATAATTCTTCTTTTTTCTTTCCACCCTAAATGCTATCTCCAATGAATCAAGTTCCCAAAGGCGAACCTCATGTTGGATGTTATTCTTTAAAGTCCCTATGAAGACATAAATCCTATACTCCTCTGGAATATCATTTACCCTTATATTCAATTTTTGGAAGTCCTTAATGTGCTCTGCCATTGAACCCTTTTGTTCGAGATTAATCAATTGGATAAAGAAGGTGTTTCTATTTGTATCCTCATAATGTGCTATCATTTCCTCCATAAAAATTGACCAAGTGAAAAGTGGTTTACAAGAACAAAGCATCGATATCATACAAATTGATTTTGTTCTAAATACAAAGATGCAATGTGTACCTTTTGTGTGTTTGAGACATCATGTAGATCAAAAAATTGCCCCATCTGTAGTATCCATGTCACTAGATCCTTGCCATCAAACTTCCTGATCCAAAATGAATTTTGGATAGACTCCTAAGTCTAAGTGTTCCTCACAGAGGAAAAATGAAAGTCCAAGAAAGTTCCTGTAACTAGCCCCATTGCAGAGATCGTCTCATTCTGAATTTGCTGCAACTTGAATGGGCAAAATTGGACTTAAGATGCAGAAGTTATCACTCAAAGAAGATGTCCTTTGTTCCTTAGAAAAAGAGGCAAAATCTTTTAAAAATGGCAAAAAACCCTTCAAAAGGGAAATTGCATCGGACCAGGGCAAAAGAGTGGAGTTAAGTAGAAAAGGGGAAGCACCCCCGATTGCCGATCCCCGACAAATTGGGTCGGAGGAAGGCACATGCACATATAACATAAAGGCGGGACCGGGCTGAGCGATATCGCGATCGTCGATATCGGTGGATCATAATCGGCGATACCACGAGGCAAATGCAAGACCCGAGCTGATGCGATATCGCGATCGCTAAAATTGGTGGATCGCAATAGGAGATACCACGAAGCAAAGGCAAGACCTGGGCCGATACGATATCGCGATCGCCGAAATCGACGGATCGCAATCGGTGATAGCATAAGGCAAAGGACGGACCCCCAGGCCAAGCGACAGTGCGATCACCGAAATCGGCAAATCGGTGTCGACATAGGCCATGCCACACACACACACACACACACACATATATATATATATATATATATATATATATATATATATATATATATGGGCCAATACGATATCGCGATTGCCGAAATCGACAGATCGCAATCGGCGATAGCATAAGGCAAAGGACGGACCCTCGGGCCAAGCGACAGTGCAATCACCGAAATCGGCAAATCGGCGTCGGCATATGCCATGCCACATATATATATATATATATATATATATATATATATATATATATATATATATATGCACCGATGCAATGCGACCAGACCTGAAAGGGTTATAGATTCCACTGCATAGGTATTTGAAGTCCACCATAAAGCCCTTCGTCAGATTTTCAAGGTTTTAATGTATTTTTCAAATACAAAGGGAAAACCATGGAATGAGCATTTGCGACATGCTTAAGCGATGCGATATTATGCCTAATGGCGGACCCGAGAAGGTTATAGGGGCGATTTAATGGATTTTCAGGTCCGAAAATCATGCCCGATAATGCATTTTTCGAAAATTTTCTGTGTAATGGGATTTTCCCAATTCTCGAGTTTTTTCCAGAGAAACGGCCACGATCCTTTTGTAACAACTCTGTTGGGTCCCTATAATACTAGTGATTACCCCATTACTATTGTAGTTATACCCCTTATATATATTGTTGTGCCCCTATTACCCACATATTGTTATTTTTGTGCCCCATAGAATCCCTCTATTATTATTTTTGTGGCTTTATATTATTATTGTTAGGTCGGCTGGATTATATTGTGACTCCTTAGACTCCTATATATAGAAAGGAGGTTTTGTCATTTGTATCATCCAAGAATTGTTCATTTATGTAATGTAAAGGAGGTTGCCCCCTCGAAGAGGCTGAATTCTAAGACGTTGATCTTTCTTTTCTATCTTTTCTTGAGCTGGTTTCATAACATTTGGTATCAGAGCTTTGGATTCTAGGGTTTCGCTGCTCCAAACAGGTCATCGTGGCATTTTCGCTATAACTTTTTTTCTGTGACGTTTCAGAAGTCGCAAAAAAAAACTATTTGAGAAGACATCGCGCTGAACCTTGGGTCCGAATTTCAGAGTTTTTCGCACGATATTTTCGGAGATATGATCTGAGGAAGTTGGTCTTTTTGCAGACTCCTGAATTACACTCAAAACAGGTGACCTGGGGAAAATCGTCATAACTTTCTTTCTGAGCATCGGATTGAAATTTCGTAAGAAGTTACAGAAAGAGGACGGACTGTAGTTTTCTTTTATATATTTTTCAGAGTCAAAGGTTGAAACAGTGACACGTGGCACGTTGTACAAGTTCGCTCTACTGAACTAGTCTATAATCAAGTCACTGTGGGAGATTTCGCATAACTCTTCCTTGGAGAATCCAATTTGGGTCAGACTTGTGGCATTGGAATGAGGACATAGAGGGCTACTACAGGTCACAAATTCAGAACTAGATAATCAGAAAGTACAGAGATACATCGGAGGCAATATCGAGCTCCTACAAAGTGAAAAAAGGTGTGTAGATTTTCTTTAATTTTTGCTTAAGCTTGGTTTGAAAATTTATTTTGAAGGAATTCAAAGGGCATATTAGAGAATTATTATCGGTAACTGATGCCCCGAGGAAAGAAAATGCAAACACCTAGTAAGGAGCCTGAAAGCTCTAGCATGACTCATGAAGAAGAAGAAGAAATGCTATATGATATATCAAAATTACAAGAACAAGTGCAACGAGTGTCACTTGCACAAAAAGCAACAGAATCTAAAATGGATGGTTTAAGGAAAGATGTAGAAGCTAAGATGGATGGTTTAAAGAAAGGTGTAGAAGCTAAGATGGATGGCATGGAAGCTAAGGTGAATGGCATGGACGCTAAAATTGATGGCATGGATGATAAGATGGATAAGTTGCTACAAGAAATGGTCACTAAGGGTGAAAGAGTACTAAAGGAAACTCATGATGAGAACAAAAGAAATGTTAATCATGATTCCATAGACTCTAATGTTGGATCGAAGACTCACCATGTTCCAAAAATCGATAGGTTACGTCAGCAAATCATAAATCACTTCAGTACGAATCCTCCGGGCGCGCCATTCAAAGAAAAGACACTTACCATAATCTGACTCGAAATCATGCGCTTTTAATGATAGTAAATGAATTAGTTGTCAGTTATTAAATGGATTAAAGACGCGTGCCTTGGTAGAGATTTACTCACGTAAGGTGGCATATTTGATTTATCTGCTGCATTTAAAACTCTCCCATCACCTTTCTGGATCAGTCATTTCCATTTCACTCGTAATTTGCAGGAACGAAGAGCTAAGACGACTCAGACACAAACGCAGAGAGAAATGGGAAAGAAAAATAAAGCTCAAAGCTCCGAAGCAAAGGAGAATACTAAGGAGATGGCGCCTCTATATACAGACATAGCCTGTAACAGAGATGCGGGGATATCAACATGGGAAAGCATGTACAGGCTGCTAGAAGAGGAAAAACCTAGAATAATGAAGGTTGCTGCTGTCGCGGGTGCACCACGCTCTTCTGAGGCGTCCTTAGAGGACCTAGCATGTTCATTCCTTCACAGAATAGCGGCAAGACCCAAAATTCTACCATATATAGACATGATCAAGTGGATACTGGATGATGCAGACTTGAACAACAGACAATTCAAAGTTCATGGACATGGGCTCATCGGATCGTTTGCTGCGCAAGATTTGAAGCTTATGTATCATCTTCCAGAACCGCAAGCGACCTATAACGCACAATTTGTTAAGAAGTTCGCGACGGAGAATCCAGATCTATCAGACACCACTAAAGAATGGTCTAGAAGAGACGAGCCGCTAAAAAAGGATAAAAACGGTATGTACAGCACTGGTTCCCTCACCTCTCCATATTGTTTTGCTGCGGCCATGCTCTGTAGGTTATTTGGGATGCCGGATATCAACAAGTTTTCATCTGAATGGCTACCATTAATTGATGCTGCCACAAACGCTGACATTATAGATTGGGCCAAAATTCTTTCTGATAATCTATACACAGCTGTTATCAATTACCGGCCTAAAAGATCCTTGTCTCAAAGGGTCTATCCTCCTTTTTATCTGTCTGCATATATTATGGATTTTGTTTGTCTTGTATCTAAATTCCCTACTATGGGTTGGAAATGGACTACCCAAGACCCATTGCCCATCCAAGTTTATCATAAGGTATTATGGGATTCCCAGTTTGCCCCTCACTTTTACCAGATTTTCCATGGGCTTATTTTGCCCCTATATAGAATAATGTATGATAAAGACCCCCCAAGGTGCTCTCCCGAGGCCCAAATTGACATCATCCCCATCGCGAGATGGTTCGGGGAAGAATGGTTTACTTACATTAGAGTTTTTGGAAGCACTGTACCTCCACATGTCCTACCCCTATATGTCCCTGATAAACTTTTGGCTCGGGAAATCACTTATCAAACCTGTTCTGAAGGCGGCCTGACCAAAGACCTAAAGGATAAGAAGAAGGCCATATGGCCTCAATTTCCTGTAACTTGTGGGGCCTTCTCTTTGTTCGATGTGGGACACGCTTTTGGCGAAGTGGAGAATGTGACGTGTCTTCAATTATTTAAATTCCCAGTGAGGCCATTCGACCCAAATAATGTGGCCCAAGAATTCACAACGAATGTCAAGATAAGAGTGTTCTCTGGAAAGAAAGATTTGTTTGATGATCTGTTTCAGAATAAGAGTTCGCTCCAAGAAATTTTGCGGGAAGCTCAGTTGAGGTTGTCTCCAGGTGACCTCCAAAAATTCACGTTATACAGAGAAAGAAGGCTGGCCAGTATTCCGCTAGAGAAGCTGCGACTGCCTGCTAGAGAACCAACTCCAAGCATCAGCCTCAGTGAAAACTCTAGCACTTCCAGATCTAAGTCCAACGCCGTGCAAGAAGTATCTGAGCATCCTGAAGAGTCTGTTTACGACCAAGAAAAAAACGAAGAAACAACCAAAGATACAGCTCAGTCAAGTGCAATGTCTCAACAGCAAGTTATCGCCTCCTCACCAAGAAATCTCCCCCCTCCTGTCGTCGAAGCACCACTTGTCACAACAGAGCTAGATAAAGAGTGGGAAACCTTCAATGAATTGATCAATCTTGAAGGGCAAGCCCCGAAAACACCTGTGAATAATACACAGGTGGTGCAAGAAGTGGTTTCGACCATAGTCAGTAGTGCCGCAGAAGCAGAACACCTTCCTATCGCTCCACCTTCAGAGCTTCTACTTAACGTAGAAGAAATTCCCCCACTGGATGTATTCTATAGTCCCCAACACAAAGCAGTTGTAAGGAGACAGAGAAAGAAAAGAAAACTAGAGAATACACTGTCGCAAGATGCTGAACATTTGGACGTCTTATGGAAAGACCCCAATAATAATCCGACTGAAAATCTCACGAAGCTGTCTCAGATTGCAGGAGCATATGCTTCTGCAACTATTGACAAGGCCTCGGAAGTTCAGCAACTATTGAAGGAACAAGAAAATCATATACAGCTACTACAACAACAGTTGCAACAAGCCAACGCTAACACTGAAGCTTCCAGACAGCTCGAGAAACTACAGGAAGACTTTCAACAAATGCAGGTAAGCTATCAAAGGAGTCTCGAAGAGAAAGAAAAACAATTGCAGACTTTACAAGAAATGCATAAAGATGAGCCCAAGCTAGCAGAATTCATTTCAGAATCTATTGGCTTGAACGAGCAACTACTGCAGCAACAGGAAGAGTTGGGACGTAAAATATCACAGTGGAGTCACTATTGTGAACTGAGCGACAAAATCACCAGTCAAGTGGTGGACTTGCGGAGTGACTATGATCAGAATGACAAAAAGGTGACAGAATATTTGACTTGGCAAGATGATGATGAAGGCAAAAGGGCAGGTGCACCCAGGATAAATGAAAATCATAAGGAGTTGCTCTTTAATAAATGGGACGATCAAATCAGGCAGGCGGAGCAAGCAGCAGAGACAGTGGCAACACAGGCAAGCATTCTTATCGACTGTGTAAATGAGAATTTACACAGGGCCAATTTAATTGCAGAGACCACCCTGGGGTACCTACCAAACAAGTTGCAACTGGAAACAGAATGGAGGCAGAAAGCGCAGGTAAAAGGGAAAGCGATCCAAGCATTGGCCAGGTTGAATTGGGAATGTTACTGGACGTACTTGGTTAAACCGCACAGCCAATGGATGACGGTGAAATGCATTACAAACGCAGCCAAAAAGTTAGCGCCAGCTCTCGTAGATGTCGTTTACGCAACCCATCTCAGCGCAGAAATCAGTCAGCTAACTCTTCTCAAGCCTGTGCTGAACACTTGCAACTTTAAGGACCAAGTTCATAAGTGACTTCATTTAGAATGTTGTTTTTTCCTTCAACTAGATTAGAAAAAGGACGGTCGTTTGAAAACCGCATCCTAAATTTTGTAATAATATTATTATTAGAATTAGGAAGTAGTATTTTAACCCTTCTCATTGCATTGGAGAAGGGTCCAGAAATTTGTCAAAAACTTGTCCTCGGAACATGCACTTCTGCACCCTCAGAGGAGGTTTTGATAAATGGATGGATCGAGATTTATTTATGTTTGCATTTTAATGTCTGCTACTGATGTTGCACTTCTGTACTCTTAGTAGATGTTAGAACAAGTAGAGATAAATCGTTATTGCTTGAAGTTTGTGAGTGAAATCAGTCATAAATGGTACTTTTATCTCTTGACCAATTTCTGCTTATATTCTTAGAGTGATATGCAGTTTTAGTTGTTTATATGTTAATGTATGAATGTGTGGGTTACCATTTGGCACTTCTGTACGGTGGAGTCATTTATTTGTGCTTGACATATGAATAACTTATTATGCGATATGCTGTTCACAACTGTTTTGCCTAACTTTTAATGCATAATGGTTTATCTTAATTGATTTATATTCTTATGATAGCTGAATGATCTTTATTACCAGTTATTGTTCGAAATATTTTTAGATCGCATAATAGAAGAAATATACCCCGGGTTAGCGTAGATTAGATGTGTTGTTTTCATTAGATTACAATAGCATAGAGTCAGTTTAGGAGTTAGAATTGAATTAGCTCTAAAATTACTTCTAGATCAGCATCATCAAACTCTACACACACACACACCCCTTACATTGGGAAACTGGTCCCATTATCCCCAGTCGGACCCGCTATACCAAACGGACAAGGAGCTGCCAACCAAGTTCCGGACCGGGTGGGTATCCCCCTTGTTGTTGACCCGATTTTCGGACCCTCAACATATTTGGCGCTAGAAGGAGGGCTGAACATAGTGTCTGTTGGAATGATTTCCAAATTGTAAAATTGGAATCAGGATGGCTGCTCATGAAATTCCCATTTGGAGTTGCATCCAAGTTCCTACCTCTTCCAACACTCCACCAGATGTGGTAAGACTCTTGTCTCAGGTAAAATTCAACGGTAAGAATAATTCTTTTGCCTTTAATCATGCCCTTCAGTTTATTCAAAAAGTTTCAGGTTCTGATATTCAGAGAATTGATGAAGGCGTTTTGTGCAGGATTTTTACTCTTACATTCACAGCGGAAGCTAGAAAATGATGCAGAACCCTCCCAGTTGCATCAATTCACAGCTGGGACCAATTCGTCAAAACTTTCATTTTGGAATTTGATTGTTATGACTACGATCGGGTATATGATGAAATTGATTATCTACGGAAGCAAGATGAACCCGTAAGGGATTTTAATATGCGATTTCATCTTAAATGTCTAAAGTATGATCTTGAGAGTGAGCTCACGGATGAAGAATCTTCAGATTATGATGAGTATTCCCTACCCCTTATGTCTGATCAAGCAGAAATTAGTTCAACCTTTGTTTCATTTTCTTCTAATATGAATGAGGATTCCAAGTTGAATACACAAATCATCCATAATGAAGAAAATCTACAAAGCCTAGGAGTCATGCATGCTCTATTGCAAGAAGACAAAAACGAGAATGCTGAAGGAGAAACTACCTTGGAACCAGGAGATGACTCTGATACAAGGTCAGACAATATCATTACAAACCAACAAATGCAGATGCCAAGGTTAGAACAGCAAACTATTTCTCTTTCAAAAAGTATCAGCGCACAAAGGTATGATCTAAAGCCCGATGTTTATGATGAATCTGATGAACAAAGTTTTTTTCATGATGTTTTCAAATGCATTATTCCAGATTTGCATTTTTCTCTTTATCCCGATGTTTTCAGTGATGACAATTTTTCCCCTCTCAATATTAAAGATATCTCAAAAAACACAGAGGGTTATTCCAACAACTCATCATTAGGTTTTCAAGATAAAGAGACAGCTTTAGCACATCCTTTGACCAATGTCAAACAAGAGCCGCTTGACCTCCCTTGTCTGAAAATATATAATGAAAAAGAGAAGCCTAGGGAAATCTGTAAAATCATTTGTGATAGTTACTTTGACAACAATGATGTTGTTGAGTTATCCCAAGTAACTCAACTAGGTTCAGATAATGAGAAACATCCTAAATCAGAAATCATATCAGTCGACCCTCATTTCAAAGTAAAAGATCATTTGCATGATTTTACTATCCAAGACGATACTCCGATCTATGATTCATATCATGAGGAAAGCTCCATACCTGTTCGCAATCATAACTCATCTCCTGATTCACAAGACCTGGCCAGTTCTTGTGAGGAGCAAGATGTTACAAGTAAATCCCAGTTGTGTTGTAACACTATCTGTACAAATAGTCATTCCTTTCTTTCTCACTTGCACTCATTTTGTACAAAATCGGATTTCGTTTTAAATTTTCAAACTTTTGATAGACTATGTTTTAGCGATTTATATATGGGAACTTTCATTTCAAATGAAATCGCTAAAAGCTCAGCGTTAACAAACAGTAGGTTACAAGCCATTGAAACTAAAAAATCATCTTCACAACCTGGCTTGTTATCCTTCCTATTACGAGATCATCAATTCATAACAGAAATTCATCCTAATTTTTATGATCCAATAGGTATCCAGTTGGAAAGAAGTTCTCATGAGAAAGGAAAATCAGACAGAATTCCAACTAAGGTTATATATTCTTATTCCACATCTAATATTCACGGTCCAAGGAAGATTTGGTTTTTAATACTGATGTTTGGAAGTTACAAACTGCTAGGAATAAAAATGAAGAGATGGTTCCATTGGAAATATCATTTCACCTAGCTATTTTTCTGTATATAGTTAGAATAGGAGTAGGAGTAATTTAGCTAAGTTATTAGGTTTGCTTTTGATGATTGATAGGCAAAATTATACCTATTCTGTACATAACCCTAGGGAATGTCTACCTCTCATTGCGTTAAATATTTTTCTCCATAATGACATTTGCTTTGGTTAACGGCATTTGACATTTACTAAAGACACCTTTTCTCTGTCAAAGATTTTGAACTTCTACTTCTATGAACAACAAATCTTTTAGAAACTTGATCTTTATTATCAATAGAACTTTAACCCAGATATGATGATAGTTTCAACTCCAAGAAATTTGAAGAAAGCTATCTCAGTGAAGAATTTGTTTTAGGTCAGCACAATGAAAGGTATCAATAATAAAATAAAGATTCTCTGTAGAAACAGCCATAACCAAACAACTCTATCATTGTCGTCCAGATCTTTCTTAAGGAAAGAAAATTTGACTTCCTCCCTACTAAAGGAAAACGCAGCATTCAGAGGAACAATCCAAAAAGACACTATATCTCAAAGAATAAGAGGTCTCATCACGAGCCGGCTTATCATGATCACAGATATTATAACTTGCTGACTTTGCCAAAACTGTCTATCAAAACAGGGCAATGACTCAAGATTGTTACAATCAAAAGACAAGGGGTCTCATCACGAGCCAGCTTGTTCAGCAAATGTGTAAATCAAGTGAATGACTGTGTCATAATTTGGACACCAAACCAAGACATTGTTCTTTAGAGAATAAAAAAGGAAAAAGTGTCAAAAAGGGTTTTTTCTCTGAAAGAGTTGTAAATAACCTTAAGCAGGATAAAGGATCATTGCTGGGTAATAGGTAACCCTGTCGAGGCTATGGACGCCTGCTGGCAGTAGAGGCTCTACCTGTGACAAAGGAGCATATTTAAAAGAGGCTGTTACATAGGGAAGACTTTATTTTATGTTTTACAAAACCAAGTAATGACTGATTTAAATGCAAGGACAAACTGAGGATGCAAGTAATTGAAATAGAAAGGGGTTGAAACAAAACATCATTGACAGTTTGAAGTATCATTTGCTTTATCTTTTTATAATAAAGTTCAAGTTTTCTGGAAAAAAAAATTTCAGGAGTTTGAAAGTGTCAATAGAAAATCAGAGATAACTGGTTCTCCCAAGTGAATCGCCAATTGTTGTGGCCAGCAACACCCCCCCTAGTTCATTTAAGTATCAACCAAGATACTTAAATGAATGGGGACCCTTAGTTAATTTTTAGGAAAAGCAAGAGTTTCTTTTTGAGGTTACAATCATATGCTTAGGAAAAGCCTCTTGGATATTTTAAGCCTAAGTTTATGATGAAAAGAAAATCTTTAAAGTCGTGTTGCAAAAGGATAGGAAATACCTTCATTTCTCTTTGAAAAATCGATATGCGCACGACCCTCGTGTTAACAATAACATCGCATCGCAACAAAGTAGTGCCCATAAAGAAAAACTTAAAGATTCACCGATCTGTGATAACGTCGATTGCTAGATCACATATCGCAGAAATGAGTCGGCAAGATTTGGCAAACATCAAATTTCTGCGATCTGCGATGTTGCGATCCCTGCGATGCTACATCCTTGCGATTTGTGATGATGCGATTAGCGATCGCGCGATATGCAAGGTTATGTCAGCAAATCATAAATCACTTTAGTACGAATCCTCCGGGCGCGCCATTCAAAGAAAAGCCACTTACCATAATCTGACCCGAAATCATGCGCTTTTAATGATAGTAAATGAATTAGTTGTCAGTTATTAAATGGATTAAAGACGCGTGCCTTGGTAGAGATTTACTTCACGTAAGGTGGCATATTTGATTTATCTGCTGCATTTAAAACTCTCCCATCACCTTTCTGGATCAGTCATTTCCATTTCACTCGTAATCTGCAGGAACGAAGAGCTAAGACGACTCAGACACAAACGCAGAGAGAAATGGGAAAGAAAAATAAAGCTCAAAGCTCCGAAGCAAAGGAGAAGACTAAGGAGATGGCGCCTCTATATACAGACACAGCCTGTAACAGAGATGCGGGGATATCAACATGGGAAAGCATGTACAGGCTGCTAGAAGAGGAAAAACCTAGAATAATGAAGGTTGCTGCTGTCGCGGGTGCACCACGCTCTTCTGAGGCGTCCTTAGAGGACCTAGCATGTTCATTCCTTCACAGAATAGCGGCAAGACCCAAAATTCTACCATATACAGACATGATCAAGTGGATACTGGATGATGCAGACTTGAACAACAGACAATTCAAAGTTCATGGACATGGGCTCATCGGATCGTTTGCTGCGCAAGATTTGAAGCTTATGTATCATCTTCCAGAACCGCAAGCGACCTATAACGCACAATTTGTTAAGAAGTTCACGGCGGAGAATCCAGATCTATCAGACACCACTAAAGAATGGTCTAGAAGAGACGAGCCGCTAAAAAAGGATAAAAACGGTATGTACAACACTGGTTCCCTCACCTCTCCATATTGTTTTGCTGCGGCCATGCTCTGTAGGTTATTTGGGATGCCGGATATCAACAAGTTTTCATCTGAATGGCTACCATTAATTGATGCTGCCACAAACGCCGACATTATAGATTGGGCCAAAATTCTTTCTGATAATCTATACACAACTGTTATCAATTACCGGTCTAAAAGATCCTTGTCTCAAAGGGTCTATCCTCCTTTTTATCTGTCTGCATATATTATGGATTCTGTTTGTCTTGTATCTAAATTCCCTACTATGGGTTGGAAATGGACTACCCAAGACCCATTGCCCATCCATGTTTATCATAAGGTATTATGGGATTCCCAGTTTGCCCCTCACTTTTACCAGATTTGCCATGGGCTTATTTTGCCCCTATATAGAATAATGTATGATAAAGACCCCCCAAGGTGCTCTCCCGAGGCCCAAATTGACATCATCCCCATCGCGAGATGGTTCGGGGAAGAATGGTTTACTTACATTAGAGTTTTTGGAAGCACTGTACCTCCACATGTCCTACCCTATATGTCCCTGATAAACTTTTGGCTCGGGAAATCACTTATCAAACCTGTTCTGAAGGAGGCCTGACCAAAGACCTAAAGGACAAGAAGAAGGCCATATGGCCTCAATTTCCCGTAACTTGTGGGGCCTTCTCTTTGTTCAATGTAGGACACACTTTTGGCAAAGTGGAGAATGTGACGTGTCTTCAATTATTTAAATTCCCAGCGAGGCCATTCGACCCAAATAATGTGGCCCAAGAATTCACAACGAATGTCAAGATAAGAGTGTTCTCTAGAAAGAAAGATTTGTTTGATGATCTGTTTCAGAATAAGAGTTCGCTCCAAGAAATTTTGCGGGAAGCTCAGTCGAGGTTGTCTCCAGGTGACCTCCAAAAATTCACGTTATACAGAGAAAGAAGGCTGGCCAGTATTACGCTAGAGAAGCTGCGACTGCCTGCTAGAGAACCAACTCCAAGCATCAGCCTCAGTGAAAACTCTAGCACTTCCAGATCTAAGTCCAACGATGTGCAAGAAGTATCTGAGCATCCTGAAGAGTCTGTTTACGACCAAGAAAAAAACGAAGAAACAACCAAAGATACAGCTCAGTCAAGTGCAATGTCTCAACAACAAGTTATCGCCTCCCCACCAAGAAATCTCCCCCCTCCTGTCGTCGAAGCACCACTTGTCACAACAGAGCTAGATAAAGAGTGGGAAACCTTCAATGAATTGATCAATCTTGAAGGGCAAGCCCCGAAAACACCTGTGAATAATACACAGGTGGTGCAAGAAGTGGTTTCGACCATAGTCAGTAGTGCCGCAGAAGCAGAACACCTTCCTATCGCTCCACCTTCAGAGCTTCTACTTAACGTAGAAGAAATTCCCCCACTGGATGTATTCTATAGTCCCCAACACAAAGCAGTTGTAAGGAGACAGAGAAAGAAAAGAAAACTAGAGAATACACTATCGCAAGATGCTAAACATTTGGACGTCTTATGGAAAGACCCCAATAATAATCCGACTGAAAATCTCACGAAGCTATCTCAAATTGCATGAGCATATGCTTCTGCAACTATTGACAAGGCCTCGGAAGTTCAGCAACTATTGAAGGAACAAGAAAATCATATACAGCTACTACAACAACAGTTGCAACAAGCCAACGCTAACACTGAAGCTTCCAGATAGCTCGAGAAACTACAGGAAGACTTTCAACAAATGCAGGTAAGCTATCAAAGGAGTCTCGAAGTGAAAGAAAAACAATTGCAGACTTTACAAGAAATGCATAAAGATGAGCCCAAGCTGGCAGAATTCATTTCAGAATCTATTGGCTTGAACGAGCAACTACTGCAGCAACAGGAAGAGTTGGGACGTAAAATATCACAGTGGAGTCACTATTGTGAGCTGAGCGACAAAATCACCAGTCAAGTGGTGGACTTGCGGAGTGACTATGATCAGAATGACAAAAAGGTGACAGAATATTTGACTTGGCAAGATGATGATGAAGGCAAAAGGGCAGGTGCACCCAGGATAAATGAAAATCATAAGGAGTTGCTCTTTAATAAATGGGACGATCAAATCAGGCAGGCGGAGCAAGCAGTAGAGACAGCGGCAACACAGGCAAGCATTCTTATCGACTGTGTAAATGAGAATTTACACAGGGCCAATTTAATTGCAGAGACCACCCCGGGGTACCTACCAAACAAGTTGCAACTGGAAACAGAATGGAGGCAGAAAGCGCAGGCAAAAGGGAAAGCAATCCAAGCATTGGCCAGGTTGAATTGGGAATGTTACTGGACGTACTTGGTTAAACCGCACAGCCAATGGATGACGGTGAAATGCATTACAAACACAATCGAAAAGTTAGCGCCAGCTCTCGTAGATGCCGTTTACGCAGCCCAACTCAGCGCAGAAATCAGTCAGCCGACTCTTCTCAAGCCTATGCTGAACACTTGCAACTTTAAGGACCAAGTTCATAAGTGACTTCATTTAGAATGTTGTTTTTTCCTTCAACTAGATTAGAAAAAGGACGGTCGTTTGAAAACCGCATCCTAAATTTTGTAATAATACTATTATTAGAATTAGGAAGTAGTATTTTAACCCTTCTCATTGCATTGGAGAAGGGTCCAGAAATTTGTCAAAAGCTTGTCCTAGGAACATGCACTTCTGCACCCTCAGAGGAGGTTTTGATAAATGGATGGATCGAGATTTATTTATGTTTGCATTTTAATGTCTGCTACTGATGTTGCACTTCTGTACTCTTAGTAGATGTTAGAACAAGTAGAGATAAATCGTTATTGCTTGAAGTTTGTGAGTGAAATCAGTCATAAATGGTACTTTTATCTCTTGACCAATTTCTGCTTATATTCTTAGAGTGATATGCAGTTTTAGTTGTTTATATGTTAATGTATGAATGTGTGGGTTACCATTTGGCACTTCTGTACGGTGGAGTCATTTATTTGTGCTTGACATATGAATAACTTATTATGCGATATGCTGTTCACAACTGTTTTGCCTAACTTTTTATGCAGAATGGTTTATCTTAATTGATTTATATTCTTATGATAGCTGAATGATCTTTATTACCAGTTATTGTTCGAAATCTTTTTAGATCGCATAATAGAAGAAATATACCCCGGGTTAGCGTAGATTAGATGTGTTGTTTTCATTAGATTACAATAGCATAGAGTCAGTTTAGGAGTTAGAATTGAATTAGCTCTAAAATTACTTCTAGATCAGCATCATCAAACTCTACACACACACACCCCTTACATTGGGAAACTGGTCCCATTATCCCCAGTCGGACCTGCTATACCAAACGGACAAGGAGCTGCCAACCAAGTTCCGGACTGGGTGGGTATCCCCCTTGTTGTTGACCCGATTTCCGGACCCTCAACAGGTTCTTTCAAAAGCATAAAACCAATTAAAAGGGCCTTGCTGTGTGTTTTATCACATTATTTTGTTTTCACAATTCAACTGAATAGGCATTTCTCTTCATATTAGGTATGGACCCAACCATTCATCAAACCACCATACATGACAGAAAATCAACCCTCCACATAATACACGAGAGAAAAGTAACCCTTAAAAAAAGAGAAGTACTCCTCAAATATGCTTGCCATATAGAATATACATAAACTCGCTACCCGTAACTGGCCTTCTCCTCACTTAGTTCTGTCCCTCCAAGCTAATCGATAAACATGTCAATATCGATATGTTTAGGGCAAAATATGGTATATCTTATTATGAAAATTAGTAACTACCATGGATGGCACCGTCTAAAAATCTTTACCTCTCATATGGTGGAACTCTGTGTCGATTTCTATATGATATACACAACTTCATTAAAAGAGAAGAAATAAACAGTGGTAGATAATGGTGTTAATCTAATTGGTAATTAGGAGAGCCAAACTATGCATGATGATTTCAAGACTAATGAATCTCAACATTGTATAGAGATTTCACTGTGTAGAGGAAGCTTCCTTCACAAAGTGAAAGCTACACACTAATAATATTAATTGGATATATGTTTAGCCTCCCCCCTCCTGTGTAAAGGACCTACAACCACGTCAGTTCTGACATCATTGCGCAGATTTGTTCTCTTATCTGTTAGCTATACAAGATGAACATTAACAATTTGCTTTCATAAACAACAAGAATTGACATCTAAGGTCTGAAATAATTTTTTCCTTTTCATAGTAAAAGCTTTGCTTTCAAACCCCTTGTCTATGCAAAGGACTTAAAACTACGTTAATTCTAGAATAATTTCCTATAGTAGTAGCACAACAGTGTCAGTGCCATAACATCACCGCCTATGAAAAGGGCCTTTGTTCTCTCACACATCCTTTATCATCTACTCAATAAATGCTTCACACAATGAAACATAATGATATTAATTCAATATTTATTCAGTGCCCCCCCCTCCCCCTGTATGCAAAGGATATGTCATCATTGTGGATTAAGTCATGAATTGACATTAAGATATGAAAGGGCACTTAACTACTATCGATTTTAATGGTATTCATTAACCAATGATCGTCATCAATTTGGCTAGTACTAATTTGCTTGATCTTTAATAAAAAAATACTAGTGTGAAATTGGTTACTTTATGTCATATCTGTTTACTTAAATTTCAATTCGAGATAATCCAATTGATATGACTAGGTTTCATGATTGATATATTTTTCATGCTTTAGAAATCAATATCAAGATACTATTCTATTAATATCCTATATCACATTCTATTTTGATTAACTAAATCTCTCTTACTAATAAATACAAGTTTTTGCCATTTATTCCATGAACTAACACGTATTCAGGATATTTAATATGTATAGTTCTGCTATTGACCAATTTTGCATTAAGTGATTTCACATTTGTTAATTGTACCCCTATTTTCCATTATTAAATGAACTTTGTTTAATTAATTAAGTCAATTAAAAATTTAAGTCTTGGTATGGTTTGTACCATTTTATGTTAAGCTAAAGACTAGCATTCCAAAACTGTGATAACCTTCTTCTGCACAATTAAAGATTTCATTGTAAGATTTTCACAATGAACGATTTTCACAAGAAATATCTGGTATAAAAAAACATAAGTTAGAAAATAAAATGGAAAAAGGTTACTATTCTAAATGGTTTAGACATTAGCAATTATGAAGTTGAACATTATAACTAATGTTTATTGAAATTTGCAAATGTGGCGTATGCAAAGATTTTATGTTTATTATTCGTTTGTGCATTTTAGCATTACTTTCAGGAACAAATGACAATGTTGGAAGAACTTGTAAATGAAATGAAATCTCAGTATATGCCACAAAAGAAGAAGAAAATATTTCAATATTGATAATAACTTAATAAACGTTTCAGGATCCAAAAACTTTTAGCATCACCACATTGCCACTGTTATGCAACCAACTCACAAAATAGAAGAAACGTTAGATCAACAACTTAGAAATTAGCCTCTTCGAGGGGGCAACGTCCTTTACATTACATAAATGAACAATTCTTGGATGATACAAATGATAAGACCTCCTTGATATATATAAGAGTCTAAGGGATCACAATATAATTAGAGGCTACATAACAATAATAATTTAAGGGCACAACAATCATAATAGTGGGCTTCTATGGGGCACATCAATAACAACATGGGGGATACATGGGCACAACAATAACAACAGGGGGCTATAATAGCAATAACAACAATGATAATACACTAGTATTATATGTACCTAACACACCTCTCTCCTTCAAAAAAGTGTTGTCCTCAATGCTTGAGTAGTTTTGAATGCTTTTGTATAGAATTCTCATCCTCCCATGTGGAATCTTCAGTAGGTAAGTTCTTCCACTTAATGAGATACTCTGAAATTAATCGATTCCATAGTTGTTAGGTTCTTGTTTTCGTGACTTCTTCAATCTTAAATATGATTTTTCCTTCTTCATCAAGTTCTGGCAACACTCTTTGAACTAGGAGCTGGTCATCAATAACCTTCTATAAGCATGAAACATGGAAAACTGGGTTTACTCGGGAATATGCAAGCAACTCCAATTTGTATGCTATAGTACCAAACTTTTGCAACACCTTGTAAGGACCATCATATTTGGGTGATAATTTATTATCCTTCCTAGCTTGCTTAAGGGACATTTGTTTGTATGGTTGTAGCCGTAAAAATACCAAGTTGCCTACATCAAAACTTCTTTCACTGCGATGCTGATCTGCCTATTGTTCCATTTGATTCTGTGCCAGAGTGAGTTTATCCTTTAAGAGTTGGAGAACTTGTTGTTGATGCTCAATATGATCTTCCATTGCTTGAACCTTAGAATTTTCTCTTAAAGATGTTGTGATGGATGGTGGATGATATCCATAAAGGACCATAAATGGCGTCATTTTTGTTGTAGTATTGAAGGAAGTGTTATACCACCATTCAGCCAGAGGTAACCACTTGACCCGTTGTGTTTTTTTATTAGATACAAAGCAATGAAGATATCCTTCCAGACATTTGTTCACTATCTTAGTTTTCCCGTCAGATTGAGGATGATAATATGAGCTATAAGCTAATTGAGTACCAAGACAAGAAAATAATTCCGTCAAAAAATTTCCAGTAAAAATGGGATCTCTGTCACTTACAATAATCTTTGGGTTTCCATGTAGCTTTTGAATTGTTTCCATAAATGCA
Organism: Pinus tabuliformis; assembly: GCA_031772625.1. Classification (NCBI taxonomy): domain Eukaryota; kingdom Viridiplantae; phylum Streptophyta; class Pinopsida; order Pinales; family Pinaceae; genus Pinus; species Pinus tabuliformis. The sequence goes on from CM062819.1 coordinate 181,847,862, forward strand.
GTAGCAACTATACTGGCTTTAAAAGGATGAGATAAAGCACAAAATTGTGTATAATTGGTAAGTCTATCAACAACCACCATGATGACACTCTTTCATTCAGAATTGGGTAAACCTATTATAAAATCCTTTGAGACCTCCTCACAATTCTGACTTGGAATGGATAATGGTTGTAATAGACCCAGAGTCTTAATTGTCTCAACTTTGTTTTGTTGGAAAACCAAGCATTCTGCCACAAACTTATGAATATCAGATTTAAGGCCATCCCCAAAAAATCCTTCTTGACCCTATGTAAGTTTTTAAAAATCCTGAGTGCCCTCCTAAGGAGGAGGTGTGCAATTCCAAAAGAATATTTTGCTTGAGTTGGGAATTCTTACAAAGATAAAAGTGATCTTTGTACCATAATGAATCATTTTTCTAGCTAAATGTATCCGATGTATTGGGATCTTTCTTTAAATTTTGAATGAGTGTCCATACCTCTTTCTCATTCTTCCATTCATCCCTTTCTTCAGTTACCCAATAAGGTTGGATAATAGAAATGGCACAAAGAAATGCTTACACATCCTCATCCTTTCTTTAGAGTGCATTTGCAACAACATTTTGCTTCCTTTTTTTGTAGATGATTTCAAAGTCATAACCCAACTTATTTGTGACCCATTTTTGCTACTCTTTTTGAAGATAATATTTGTTCCAAAAAGTATTTAAGACTATCATGATCTCTTTTTACCTTGAATTGTATTCCCATTAGGTAAGGTCTCAATTGCTTTAGTGCATATAGTATTGCCAACATTTTGTTATCATAAATGGGTTTGTGTAAATACTTTCCTTTGATTGGAAGCCTTTAAAAAGCAATGGGTATTCCCTCTTGCATTAAAACAACACCAATTCCATTTACTGAGGCATCACTTTCCACAATAAAGGTTTTTGTGAAGACTAGCGTAACTAAGACAGGTGCTTGGCACATTGCCTCTTTAAGATGTTCAAAGCCCTTAGTTGCTTATAGAGTCCAATAAAATGCACATTTATTCAGTAATGTTGTTAGAGTTATTGCGATTCTACCATAAGTCTTAGCAAACTTGCAATAATACCTTGTCAACCCAAGAAATCCTCGAAGATGCTTTATGGTTGTGGGCTTTTTCCATTCCTTAATGGCTTTAATTTTGTTAGGGTCTACCTTAGCACCCTCATGAGATACAATATGACCCAAATATTTCACCTCCTATACTCCAAAGAAACATTTGGAGGTTTTTGCAGATAATTATTTCTTCTCCAATAGTTTGAGCACACTGTCAACATGTTGAACACGATCCTTTCAAGACTTGTTGTAGATTAGTATATCATCAAAAAATACTAACACAAATTTTCTAAGGAAGGGTTTGAAAATGGAATTCATCAAACCTTGAAATGTGGAAGGTGCATTAGTAAGGCCAAAAGGCATGACCAAAAATTCATAATGACCCTCATGAGTTCTGAATGTTGTTTTTAGAATGTCTTCAATATTCATTCTAATTTGATGATATCCTAAATGAAGATCCAACTTGGTGAAGTAAATTTCTCCATGTAATTCATCCAACAATTCATCAATTATAGAAATGTGAAATTTATCTTTAATAGTGATTTTGTTGAGCTCCTTATAATCCAGACACACACGCCATGATCCATCCTTCTTATGCACCAATACTATTGGAGCAGAGAAATAACTTTGACTAGGTTGAATTATATCATCCTCTAGCATTTCTGCAACCATACTTTCAATTTCACTCTTTTGGGCATAGGGATATCTGTAAATCTGATGTTTAGAGGAACACTTCCTAGAATGAAATGAATAGCATGATCACGATCATGAATAGATGGGAGGCCTTCAGGAGTCTCAAATACCTTGGAATGATTGTCCAAGACTTTTTGGAGATTTGGATAAATAGATGATTTTGATGTTTGAACCTCTAGTGAGAATAATTATGAAATTATACCCTGTTGTTCCTTCTTCAGAAGCTTTGTCATGCCATTAGAGGTAATTATCTTTCATGGTTTTCCTGCGATACCCCTTAATTTAACTTCCTTTCCTTCCCAAAAAAATTTCAAGAAAATTTATTGAAAATTAAAAGATATCTCCCCAAAGATTGTAACCATTGGACTCCTAGTACAACATCAACACCACCCATTGGAATGGAAAGCATTGGACCATTCAATACATATTCCCCCATGGTTAGCTCAATATTATGGCACTTTCCAGAGAAATTCATAGTTCCTCCATTTGCAACCATTACTTGGCACTCTAGTGCTAGATATAGGAAGCAATTCAATTCCTTTGCTATCTTAAAATGAATAAAATTATGGGTACTACCTGAATCAATCAACACTATTACCTTTTTCTTCTTGATATATCCTTATATCTTAAGAGTTTGAGGAGTGGTAATTCCTACCAATGCATTACAAGATATGGTCAGATTCATTTCTTCTTTCTCTAGGTTTGGTTCTTGATGTATATTCTCCACTTTTTATGTTTCTTGTTCCTTTTCTTCCTCATCTTCACAATCTATGTACAATAATTTCTTCTCAGCACACTTATGACCTTTACTGTATTTTCTATCACAACTGTAACAAAGCCCTTTTTCTCTTTTTTCCTCCAAATGCTGCGGTGTCAATCTTGTAGGTTGTAGAAGGATAGGAGAAAAAACACTTCCATATTTATAGTTGTGAGTGGTATACTTCCTTGTTGCCATAACTTTGATTTCAACTTTTCTTGCCACCCTGAATGCCTTCTCCAATGAATTAGGTTCCCAAAGACAAACCTCATGATGTATGTTATCCTTTAAAGTCTCTATGAAGATATCAATCCTATGCTCCTCTGGAATATCAGTTACCTTGATATTCATTTTTTTGAAGTCCTCAATGTGCTCTGCCATTGAACCCTTCTGTTTGAAATTTATCAATTGGCTAAAGAAGGTTTTTCTCTTTATATCTTCATAATGCACTATTATTTCCTCCATAAAAATGACCAAGTGACAAGTGGTTTATGAGAACAAATCCACCCATACCATACAAACTGATTGGGTTCTAAATATAAAGATGCAATGCGTACCTTTTGAGTGTGTCATGGAGATCAAAATATTGATCCATCTATTGTATCCATGTTACCAGATCCTTGCCATCAAACTTTCTCATATCGATTTTTGGAATGTGATGATCGTTATACCCAACATTGGAGTCTCTAAAATCAAAATTCATATTCCTTTTGTCCTCATCATTATTTTCATGGATTACCTTGTCACCACTAGGAAGCCTTTCTTGCAGCAACTTTGCCAAACCTTCCTTCAACCCTTCATTCTTAACATTCATCATTGCTTCCATGTATGGTTTTAAACCATCATTCAAAGCTACCATGTCCCTTTTTATACCATATATCTTAACTTTCATCATGGCTTCCAAATCATTTTTTGTTACTTTTTGCAAGAGCGAAATTTGTTGCACTTGGTCTCGTAATTTTGATATATCACGCTGCATTTCTTCCTCTTCTTCATGCGCCATGGAAGAGATTTATGGTTGCTTACTAGGAGTGTCCATGTTTTTTTTGAGGAATTTTTGAATCAACTAATGATATCTACGCTTCACTATGCCCTTCGAATTACTTCAAACTAATTTTTCATTTAAAAGTTATGTAAAATTAAAAAAAAATACACACATTTTTCTTACTTTTTAGGAGCTCGATATTGAAATTGTTGTACCTATGTAATTTAGTATATCCAAGTTCTAAAATTGTGTCTTGTGGTATCAGTTTAAGTCTTCTTTCCAACCTCACAATTCATACTGAGATTGGACTCTTCAAGAAAGAATTATGCTCAATCTTCTACAATGACCTGATTATATACTTTTTCAGTAGAGAAAACTTGTACGAAGTGACATGAGTCATTGTTTTGACCTATAGCTCTAAAAATGATACATGAAAAACTACATTCCATTCTCTTTTAGTCACTTTTTATAAAATTCAAATCCGGTGTTCAGAGAGAAAGTTATGACAATTTTCCCTAGGTCACCTGTTTGAGATGGAATTCCAGAGCCTACAAAAACCCTAACTTCCTTGGATCATATATCCAAAACTATAGTGAACCAAGACTTTAAATTCATACACAAAGTTCCCCAATATTTTATCTCCTTGCGGTTTCAATATCAAATTCTCAAGCCTCACAGAAAAAGAGTTATAGTGAAAATTCAAAGATGACCTTTCTGAAGAAGAAAAACCCTATAATACAAAGCTTTGATACCAAATGTTATGCAACCAACTCACAGAATAGAAAAAAAGATAGATCAACGACTTAGAAATTAGACTCTTTGAGGGGAAAAGGTCCTTTACATTACATAAATGAACAATTCTTGGATGATACAAATGATAAGACATCCTTGATATATATAGGAGCCTAAGGGGTCACAATATAATCAGAGCCTACATAATAATAATAATGTAAGGGCACAACAATAACAATAGTGGGATTCTATGGGGCACAACAATAACAACACAAGAGATACATAGGCACAACAATAACAATAGGGGGCTACACTAATAATAACAATAAGGGAAATACACTAGTATTATAGGGACCTAAGAACCATAAAATCATTTTTCTTTGAACATTATTAGAGAGATTACAGTAAATAGTACTCTGCAAACCACAAATAAAGAAAACTGACCATCCATATCCATATTTCACCTTCATATAAGCACATCTTAATAGAAATGATTCTCAAACTATATACTCGAGAAATAGTCTAGGAAATAGACTCAATCTGCAATGCAAGGAACGAAAGCAGGTCCATTCGCATAAGCACAGTTTGGTCTCCAACCTAATCTCTAACTTGTCACATGTGATACAAGCTACTCATATTTAGCACCAACAACACAAACACCAACTACACCAACACAAGCCACTCTAGCACCAACACCAACAACACCTCCAGCTGAAACTCATAACTTTTTCTCCAATCTAGGATGGCTCCATCGAATGCTAGGTGTCACTCCTTTAAAAACAATATATATACTTGAATTCACCGAATAAATATCGAAAAAAGTATTTTATAATATCAATAGATACAACCTTATCGATATATTTAGAACCAACAATTATTACACAACGAGTCAAAGTAAATGCTACTAAGAATTTTTTGTGATAACGTGATTGCGTATCAATTTTTTGAATATATATTAATAGCAGTACTTAGAATTAATTAATTCTTGGATGCTATGTGTGAATTCCATGTTTTGTGCATTTTCGTACTAGATTAATTCTTTCAATAGTTTGTGCATTGCATGTTATCATTAGAATGACTACATGATATAATATGTCATAAACATGAATATTAAACCATGCTAAAAACCAATACAATACACAAAATTAAAATTGATAAATGAGATTTGGTATTGTATATGGCTTTGAACTTTCTGCATCCAGACAAAGCTCTGCACTTCTGTATGTGTTCTAAAAAATGTGGAGTGCAAAGTATTTGGTGCAGAAGAAGTTGATTTTGTGGGAATACAAAAAAATCACTATTTTGCACTTTCGTACATTTACACATTCCCAATTATAATATTAAACTAGATTTCAACCATTCAATAAACTGAAAAAAATATTCGACAATAGTCAAATTATTCAACCAGAAAGTAAAGGTAATGTTAAGATTGCTTGACAATGTAAGAAACAAGAACTATACCATTACTGGATTTCTTGACAATGCAAACAAAGAAAACTGTCATTGTAGACTCCATTAATTGGCAAAAATATCACTGCAAAATATTCATTGATTTTCCCATCTAGATTCATAATGAAAAGACAATAGTACTTCCGCACATTGGAACTTGTCAAAAAACTCTCTCAGTTTGCCTTATGCGTGCTTTCGCATATCTGTCTTCCCAATCTTAACATTGTATTGGTAAAAGAGATTTATTTAACCAAAATAGAATGAGATTTAGGATATTAATAGAATACTATGCTCATATTGATTTCTAAAGTGCCTTAAATGGGGCAATCATGGCTAGTATTGATGTTTTATTGTTCCAATATTTGTCCTCTTATTAATAGAAAACATTGTTGCGGGTAAATACCAGTCCTCTCAGAATTCGATTCACCAACTACACACATGCACAAGTATTCAGTCAATGTACATATACATAGAAGGAACGAGAAAACCATATAGGAATTTAAATATCAAATCTAGAAGCATGATTTTTTAAGCATTAAAATATTAATACTAACATACACTTTCAAAATAACACAAATGCATATGTGCGAGACTGCAGAGGAAATCCATTGTGCAAACATCTGACTTTGCATAATCCATTAATAATAAAATAATCATTGGTCTTATGTCAGAGTGTGATAGAAATGTGCCTAATTACATAGATATAACCATTATAATAAATTTGGATACAAAAATAGGGGAGGAGTACGATACAACAAGAGAAAAAAGGGTGAGAAAAAAGTGGGAGTACAGAGTGCGAAGCTTTTCTGTTAGGCCCCAATACTACTAGTGTAACCCCTTATTGTTATTGGTACAATCCCCTTATTATATTGTCGTGCCCATGTATTCCCCATATTGTTATTATTGTGCCCCATAGAAGCCCACTATTGCTATTATTGTGCCGTTACATTATTATTATTATGTCGGCTCTGATTATATTATGACCCCTTAGACTCCTATATATAGAAACGAGGTCTTATCATTTGTATCATCAAAGAATTGTTCATTTGTGTAATGTAAAGGAGGTTTCCCCCTTGAAGAGGCTGAATTCTAATGCGTTGATCTATCTTTTCTATCTTTTTGTGAGTTGGTTTCATAACATTTGGTATCAGAGCTTTGAATTCTAGGGTTTCGCTGCTCCAAACAGGTCATCGTGGCATTTGCGCTATAACTTTTTTTCTACGACGTTTCATATGCTACAAAAAAAACCCATTTGAGAAGAAATTGCACTGAACCTCAGGTCCAAATTTCAGAGCTTTTCGCGTAGTATTTGCAGAGATATGATCTGAGGAAGTCGGTCTTTTTGCAGACTCCTGAATTACATTCCAAACAGGTGACCTAGGGAAAATAGTCATAACTTTTGTTTTGAGCATCAGATTGAAATTTCGTAAGAATTTGTATAAAGTGGACGGACTGTAGTTTCATGTATAAATTTTTCAGATCTTAAGGTCGAAACAGTGACACGTGGCACTTCATACAAGTTAGCTCTTCTAAAAAGGTATATAATCAGGTCATCTTGGGAGATTGTGCATAACTCTTTCTTGGAGAATCTAAATTCAATCAGACTGGTGGAATTGGAAGGAGGACACAGAGGATTACCGTAGGTCACAATTTCAGAACTTAAAGATCTTAAAGTACAGAGTTACAGTTGTTTCAAGATCGAGCTCCTAAAATCAAGAAAAAGTAAGATGAGAAAGTTTGATGGCAAGGATCCGGTAAATTGGATACTTCAGATGGAGCAATATTTTGATCTAAATGGTGTACCACTATTACAAAAGGTATGTATTGCATCTTCATATTTAGAACTGGATCAATTTTTATGGTATAAAGGGCTTTGTTCTCGTAAACAACTTGTTACGTGGTCAATTTTCATGGAGGAAATGATAGCACATTATGAGGATACAAAGAACAACACCTTCTTTAGAGCAACACCACAACAATTGGAAAGAGTAAAAAGGCTTTGTTACATAGTGGAAAGTAAAATTATGGCAACAAGGAAGTCTACCCCTCACAACTATAAAGATGGAAGTGTTGTTTCTCCTAGCCTTCCACAACCTACAAAGGTTACACCACAACAATTGGAAGAAAAAAGAGAAAAAGGGCTTTGTTACAATTGTGATAGCAAACGCACTAAAGGTCATAAGTGTGCTGATAAGAAATTATTTTACATAGAGTATGAAGAGGAGGAAGAAAAGGATCAAGAAACATCAAAAGAAGAAGATATACGCCAGGACCCGACCCCAGAGAAAGAAGAAATGAATCAGACCATATCTTGTAAAGCATTGGCAAGAATTACCACTCCTCAAACTCTCAAGATAGAAGGACATATCAAGAAGAAAAAGGTGCAAGAAGTGAAAGATCACATCGAGAAAGAAGAAATGAATCCAATCATATCTTGTAATTCATTGGTCGGAATTACCACTCCTCAAACTATCAAGATAGAAGGGCCTATCAAGAAGAAAAATGTTCAAGAAGTGAAAGATCACATCGAGCATCAAGAAATGAATCCAACCATATATTGTAAAGCATTGGAAGAAATTGCTACTCCTCAAACTCTCAAGATAGAAGGAAATATCAAGAAGAAAAAGGTTCAAGCAGTGAAAGATCACATCGAGCATCAACAACAAGTTCTCCAACTTTTAAAGGATAACGCCACTTTGGTGCAAAATCAAATGAAAAAACAAGTAGATCAACATCGTAGTGAAAATTTTTTTGATGTAGGTGATTGAGTATTTTTACGGTTACATCTCAAGCAAGCTATTTATGAGAAGGAAATGTTGGCAATACTACATGCACTTAAGAAATGGCGACCTTACCCAATGCGAAGACACTTCAAGGTAAAAATGGATCATGATAGTCTTAAATACTTTTTAGAACAAATATTATCTTTAGAAGAACAGAAAAAATGGGTCACAAATATGTTGGGTTATGACTTTGACATCATCTATAGAAAAGGGAAGAAAATTTTTGTTGCAGATGCACTCTCAAGAAAGGATGAGGATGTGGAAGCATTGTTTTGTGCTATTTCTATTATCCAACCAGATTGGATAAATGAAGCAAGGGATGAATGGAAGAAGGACAAGGAAGTGTGGCCACTTATTCAAAAGTTGCAGAATATCCCAATTCAAACAATATTTCCAGAACTTGAAGAGGAAGGGAAAATCATATTGGAACCTGGAGCAGTCACAAAAACAAGAACCCGACAACTACAAAATCGATCAATTTCAGAGTATCTCATCAAGTGGAAGAACTTACCTGCTGAAGATTCCATATGGGAGGACAAGAATTCTATACAGAAGCATCAAGAACTACTCAAGCATTGAGGACAACACTTTTTGAAGGAGAGGGGCATGTTAGGCCCCTATACTACTAGTGTAACCCCTTATTGTTATTAGTACAACCCCCTTATTATATTGTTGTGCCCATGTAGTCCCCATATTGTTATTATTGTGCCCCATAGAAGCCCACTATTGCTATTATTGTGCCCTTACATTATTATTGTTATGTCAACTCTGATTATATTATGACCCCTTAGACTCCTATATATAGAAAGGAGGTCTTGTCATTTGTATCATCGAAGAATTGTTCATTTGTGCAATGTAAAGGAGGTTGCCCCCTCGAAGAGACTGAATTCTAAGGCTTTGATCTATCTTTTCTATCTTTTTGTGCACTGGTTTCATAACATTTTCTAGCTGTGTGAACCTCTGAATCTTCGCACTAGCGAAATGTTTTTTTGAATCTGCATATAAATTTCCATCGTCATAGAATTTTTCAATAAATCTATTTTTTGCAAAGTAATTATTGTGAATATGGGTAACTTTTGCATGTTTCATAGACATTAAGCTATTCCCAAATTTATTCCGCCCAATAGTTTTATGCTAATTGATAATGGTTAACCAAATTTACATTTTTGTATATGCAATCGGTTTGGGAAATGGGGATGAACAAAACTCCAATTAATATTATTATGTTTCCTTGTGTGGGGGACGACGTATGTATGGGATAATGATCGCGTGGAAAATAATTATGTGTGGAAGAACCTTTATGTCATGTGTTTGACAACCTTGCATACATTTCCTGATAGCACAAATAGATGCTAATGTTTAGTGATTCACTTTAACATCAATAAAACAATTAATTAAGAGCGTTCATTACAAGATTAAGTAAACCATTTTGGATTTTTTTTTTAATGATCGATGTGTAATGAGTCCATTGTTTACCTTGCGTCGAATATATGTCAAAGAAAATTTCAAAAAAGATAAATGTCCTATGTATAGAACATTAGTAAAACCGTTGAATCATTTTGTGTTAGAGCTAAGTGATTTTATACACAATATTTATGTACCATTGTATTGATTGATTGATTGTATAATAATGCAAATGATCACAATTAATTCATATATATATATATATATATATATATTATTTCATACATTCCTACTACTTAGTATATGTATCAACAATATTAAAGCAATAACAATTAACAAAATAATTTTTGATTTTGAAGATTTATTTTACCACCTACCATTAATGTTCACTTTGGTGTTTTTAATTGTTATTTATTGAACGTGCTAAATGTGTTGATAAATATATAATCGGATTTGAATCCAATAATGGATAAGAAGAATGGCGACAAGAACTACTCGACTTGGACTATTAAGTCACGATTAATAAAATTATCAGGAGAAAATGTTTGTCAGAAATCATGGGAAATGTATAAGCAGCCAACTAGAACGCGTTATGAAAATGATATTTATTTTGTGATCTTGAAAATCATGAAGAAGAGTGTTTGTAAATCAAGGCTCGTTCAACGTTTTTCATACTCCAGCACTGAAATAAAACAAATCAACAACGATTTAGTGGTGGGGGCCAACTCAGTCACCAAATCAATTCGTGATATAAGTTGCTGGTCACGTTTACGCAAAATATTCATTTGCCACTATTTACATTTATTGTTGGCAGTTTAAAAGCTAATTGTCATTATCACAAATAGTTCATACTTATACTTATTTTGAGTGTTCTTTGAACATGCTACATTTTGGATTTTTTGACTAGAATCCGATGAAGTTTTTCGAGCCAGAGTATTGTGGAGAATTTTCAACCCAAATTCGTGATTCCAAGAAATTCTTGCCAAACTTTGAGTAATTTAAATTGAAAAATTTAATGAGAAACCTTTAAAAACATAGCACAGATAGACTATGACCTTATTTTTGTATCACAAATTTCTATTTGTAATGACACACATTTCAATGATATTAAAACAAGAGCACAATGTGCAGTACGTGGACAAGATGGTTTTGGAATATCAAGACTTATTTCCATTACTTCCTGTAAATGTTAGCTTTGATATTTTCAATTGTTTTTTAATTTAGAGTGTCATGTGTAGAAGTTTCCACATGAGAAATAACAACAACTAGTAATTGATAATAGAGTGGGAAATTGCGATCTTAGGCGAGATTTAGAGCAAAAATAAGTGCCAAATAAATGAAACAAGCTATTTGCAATTATACAATCAACCAAGTGATATTTGAATCTACCAATGGAAGAGAAAATAAACAAGGACATTTGCTGTAGCGAATTGACGAATGTTGTAGCGAACAAGTGCTTGAAATTGGGAGGAGAAAATACTTTCCTAGGTTCACAAGTGGGCAGAGTCAATGTTATTCAACAATTCATTTTCTCAACTACGTAGGTTTTTTCACATATTTCTCTCCAATGTATTTCTTTCTTTGCACAATTTTTTAGAGATTTCTATTTGCTCTTTTCACACCTTATGAACACTGTAACTCCAACAAATGTTTCAGCACATGTAATAGTCACTACATCTTATCAACTCTGTCACATGCAATAGGCACTCCATTTTATATATTTATTATTACTTTCTCTTTTCCCTATGCTATTTTCATTTTCTTTTTTAGTGATACAAGATAGATTGTATTTGATGACTTACTTTAATAATGTAAATTGCATCCAAACAAAGAACCAATGCAATTTTCGCATCTTATAATGTGCAAGCAAAAAATTTGTTTGAATCTTTGTCTAATTGAAAATATGTTTAGACAATGTATAATTTATAAAACTTGCACAGAAACAAAATATCAAATATCGTCAATGGATGCTAAAAGAATTGCTTAAAAGACCAACATTAATAGGGAAGAAAAACAAAGGAAAAAAGTCCTAAATCTTATGCAACAATCTCTATTTTCCACACTTGGTACTGGTGCAACCTCATCCTCGAGTCTAAGAAAGAGAAAAACTCTTGGTACTTGAAAAATGGTTCATGGTGAGCTTGTTTCAAATAACTTTCAAGATCCATCACATTCATGATAGTTAGATAATTGACGTTTCAAACCCACAATTGTGGTTCATCTTTAGGATTCAAAGAAATGTGGAAAATTGATCAAACCAAGGGTGACAATAAATAGGAAAAACATGGTTGAAAAATGACTGACAATCAAACCCTAAAAGAAAAAATATTTTATTAATATATTATAAAATGTGTGATATAATATGCTATTAATAAAATGATTAAAAATCATATAAATATGCTATGTATTTAATCGAATTATTAAGGGTTATATGAATATGCTATGTATTAAATATTAATTATAATGTTTTATGAAGATGATTAAAATATATGTTATATGTTATTAATCTATTAGTTACATAATAAAAATAATTGATATATTTGTTCTTAATTATGAATGATGTGTTTTAAATGGTAAAAAAATAATATTTAATAACGAATCCTAAGGGGAGTGTTATTAATTATTGAGACTTTTAAGGAGAGGGGGTTTGGGAATATATTGATTTAGATGTTAAAATAGGAATCCAATTTTCACTTATAGTCCATCCTTCATCCCTATTGAGGTTTTTAGGATGTTTATTGATTTCTATGGCCTCTTTAAATTTTCGGTTGAAGTAGTGATAAATTTTAGCAAGGATGTGAGTTCTTTCAATGCAAATTTGATGATTGGTTTTATTGGAATGCTATGCTAGAGAAGAGTTTTTTGAATCATTATGTTTAATTTCAGCTAAATGTTCTTGGATTTTAGTTTAGATAGATTGACCAATTTCCCCAACATATGGAATTTCACAAGAGCATGGAATTAAATACACACCTTTCTGGAATTTAGGGTAAATGGGACCTTTAACCGAATTGAGACAATTGCAGATGGTATTTAAAGGTTTCAAGGTGGTTAAAATGTTATTTGTTAACATTTTCAACCATATTTTTCCTATTTATTATCACCCTTGGTTTGATCAGTTTTCCACATTTCTTTGTATCATGAAGATGAACCATAGTTGTGGTTGTGAAACGTAAATCATCTAACTATCATGAATGCGATGGATTCGAAAAGCTATTTGAAACAAGATCTAAAATCTGAAATCTAAAATCTAACAGTCGCAGAAATCTGAAATCTAAAATCATGGATAACTATTAGGTAATCGAGATGATGAAGAGTCTCTTCGCAAATACTTTCCAAATAAAGCGCATATAGTTCAAATAAAAAAGTCAAAAGGTTTTGTAAATAGAGGAAGAATTCAACAAGCCATAAACTTGGAAAATGACAAAAATGTGCCACCTGAATTGGTTAATTCTTGTTTTGAGTAGAATCAGAAGATAATGGAGCAAATTGCAGAAGAAGACATTATTTTCGATGAACATCTTGTGACATTGCATAATGAAAAATATGACAAACCCAATTGTTGTAGCTGTTGCAACACCCTCCAAAATTTTGGCTTACACTCAATTTTAGATTCTTCCTTGGTCTTGTACATTGTTGTTGCAAACACCGAAGCTTATTTCATGAGCTTCCTTGAAGTGTTTTGTTCCCTTTTGCATGTTGGGTAAACAATCATCTTTTGGCATGATTTGCTATCAAAAAATGTGTACAAGTCTATTATAATGGTTTTAAGGCTCGGTCTTTGTGTATATGATTTGTTCTAACTACTTAAACATCTGTCAGACTCATTCACAAAGTTCTGAGCATTGTGCACAAGTGTCGTCATGGTTGTCCCAAAGTCTATCCTAAGTGTCGCACTTTTCGTACCTTGTTGTAAATATGTCACATGAAGGTAACTTGTTTATTCATGTGTTTGGATGATCTATGTTGTCATTTTGTCAAAGTATTCTAAGTGTGTGACCACATTCAAAGTTCATCACCGATCTCATCGATCCCACACATAGCCAATTTCGAAAAACTTCCCGATCGAGCAACCTAGCCTCTCCGGGCCTCTCCTGAGCTGCGCACTATGTAGTATTAGTCTTCTAGTTGTGATCTTGCTGCTTGGAACTGTGCAATGCACAATTCATGTCTCTCAGGACTATTGCACTGTGCAGTTTCTGTGCCCAATCCCCAGCCTTGACCTCTAGAATTGCATAGTCATGTCCCTAGTTTGACTTAAACTATGCACTTCGAACACTCAAACCTCAAGCTCATCCTATGAGCCCTTGAACTGTGTAATTGCGTAGTATCCAAACCTCTCTTAACTCCCAAAACTGTGCAGTTAGCTCTCCTAGTGTCCATTCCCTCAGCATGTCCCATTAGCTTCAGAAACTACGTAGTTTTGTCCTTCAGACCTGCCCGAGCTGCGCATTGCGTAGTCTCAGAGCTTAAGCTTTTCCCCTGACTGTTGGAACTGCAAATTACGTAGTCACTGAGTCCCTCTTCCCAGCCTGTCACTTTTTATGGGCTTAGTTGGTGGATTAGAATGCATCATATTAGACTAGGGGGTATTCGAATTGATGTCATCTCAACATGAGTGAATTGCAAGAACATTTACTCTATCATGTCATGACAAGATGATGGATAAGGAAAATAAGGAGGGAGGTGTGCTTAAAGACTCTCTTGTAGTTGAAATTACAAGTTGATCGATCAAGAGAAAGGGAAGGGACACTAGTTTGCGACCACTATCCAAGACTGGAGATCATTGAAGATTCCACATCACCAAGCCATGTAGAGGTGAAGAGAAAACATCTTCAAGAAGCCATCCAACACTTAACAACAAAAATGAATTGATATTGCCTCATTATCAAGTTGTCCATGTCAATAGTGTCATGTCATGAGTGGTCATATGCCACATCACTATTGTGGGTCATGTATATTGTATTCAAATGTATTGTAAAGTGGAAGTCCAAAGGACACACATGGAATGTAAAGAGTCATGTAAGTTGAAAAATCATATGAAGTCAAACAATCATGAGGGTAGTTAAAGAGTCACCCATGGTTATATATACTCCCTCATTGTATGAGTAAAGGGCTTTTCACCTTGGCTCCTCCCGCGAGGCATTAGAAAGATAAGCTAGTTCTTTGAGGAGCAAGGAGTGGCTCCAACGCTCCACTACTAGAGCTAGTGATGTACATTGTACACTTGTGTCTTGGATTTTTTACTTGATAATAGAATCCTTCAAGGCCAACATGTTATTCATGCATGGATTATGAATGTTTGTAAGACTATTTTGTGAATGTTTGTATTTCATGTTTTTTTTCACATGTGCTAAGATATTCGAACTATTTCAGTTATTTTTATCACTTATCTCATTGACAATGTGCTGTAATGGTTGTTATTGTTGTCCCATCCTTATGGACTATTTCGCAGGATATTAGACAAATCTTTTTTCATTTTTTGGTTGTAATGACCATCGCATCCTCTATGGACTATTCCACTGGATGTTAGACTGATCCTTCTGGTTCATGTGTGTCTCTTCTCGGGTGGTACTATACCTCTCACTTAGAGGCTCACTTCCCCCCCCTTTCCGTAGGAGAAGAATCTTGACACATTTGCAACTGAACACTCACCAGGCACATCTTCTTGCTTTTTGAAGACACCATTTCATCCCTCTCTCTTGATGATAGTTAGATCCAAGGAAAATCTTTAAGGATTCAACAATTGGGCCTTTATACTGAATGGGACTCCACCAAACAGTGTGAGGTCTACTTGGGACTTCACATTGAGGAGATCCCCTAAATGTTGATGAGTCCAGAACCGTTAACATTTTTGGCGATAGAAGGAGGGAAACCAGTGTTTTATGGCTGGTAACCCCACTAACCCCAACATCTCATATTTTGGTTAAGGAAACAATGCTCATTGAACCTCCCCTACTCGTGTTTCTAAAGTTGGTGACTCTTCTCATCCAATCCTGAATGGACTTGTGAAATCCCATAGGATTAGATTCGGGCCATCCGTCCTATAACTCGTCAGTTTGCAAAAGTTGTTGCATTGATCCCGAGAGTACTCAATCTTCCATATTCTTCGAAGAAGAATAATACCACCCCCATAGGGATAATGGTTTATAATTTTGAATATTTGGTTCTTGCCACCCTTCAATAATTAGCAGACACTGTGGAGAATGCAGAAGAGCCTCCAATATTTCATGGTGGTGACGGAGATAACGTTGTACTCTCAGACTCAACTTTCTATGGGTCAGGTGGAGAAGAGGAAGATGAAGAAGAGCCATTAGTTTCTGACAAAGAAGAGGAGGAGAGCGAAGAATAAGACATATAATACCAAGATCTAGATTGGATGACTCAGGGCCCACTTGCACTTTTGGGTGTTTTACACAAGATGCCAATGCATTCGGAGAAGCTCGTAACAAAGTAGTATTACCATATGGAAAAATTTTACCTACATCTATAGACACTTGAGGTATGTTACAATGATGTTGCATGTAGTATTTTTCCATGTACATTGGATGGTATAGTAGTTGTATGGTATCACAACGTTCCTCTGAACTCCATCCAGAATTGGAGGGGGTTTAAGAAAAGCTTCCTTGAAAAATTTGCTGATATTAAGACCCCTGCCATGTTATTAAAAGAGCTGGGTAATATTAAGATGGAACAAAAGGAGAAAGTGAAAGACTTCAATTAGAGGCTCAACCAAATCCTGAATAAATTTACAGAAAACACAAAACCTCATGACTGCATCATAATAGATTACTACACTTCTACCTTGCCAACAAGCATTGTGCAGTTTGTGAAGCGAACTATGAAACAAACATTAATGGAAAATTATGAAGAGGCTATCACAGTTGAGAAGGAATTGCACACAATCGGAGTCATCATGGACAATGAACCAACAAAAGACTCCAAAGACATGGGTAAAAGGTCTTAGGCCTCCATGAGCAAGGCCAAAGAGAAAGAACCGCCCGATCTTGAAAGCTTGACTTGTCTTGTCAAGACTCTGTCCAATGAGATGATAGAGCTCAAACAAAGGTCAAATGAGACCACTGTGAGTAGCAAGCCTCCTAGATTCAAATTGTTCAGAAGGACTATGAACTTGGGTAACAACGGTAACCAACCGACAAAGTCTGCACATAGCTCCAATGTTGTGTTGAATATTGGAAAAATGGGCACAGATCAATACTATTCGTATCACCAAGAATATGATTTCGAGAAAACATGCCCAAAGTGGAATCATGCCATGAGCATTCTTGCTATGCATCTTGTTGATGCAGTAATGGCTGAGGAGGAGACTGAGTGAAGAAGCTACTGCAAATGAAGAGTCTCTGAGTGTGGGGCACCCGGTAAACATGTTAAATTGCATACTTATAGACCAAAAGAGTATGCCAACAAGTAGCCTCCAAGGGATAGTCAGACCCAGAAGCAGACAAACCAGTACAATTTGAGGAGCCAAGGGTTGGCTACTACACTAGAGTTGACCAAGAAAAAAATCAAAGAAAAAGTATTAAGGAAGACCAATCCACCCATAAATTTGACACATAACACTCAGAGCAAGTCTGGTAACCCAACTACAATGAAAAGTGCTTCTGTAAGTAGTAAGGATAAGACCAACATTCTGGAATCCACAAACTAAGTTACATCCCCAGACACTTCGGACATTCTTCACATCATGGACTACAACATAGGTGATGACATGAAGAAGGTTCATGTGAACATTTCAATATTTGAGTTAATAAAGATCACGAGCCAACGGGACATCATCTTACACGCACTTGGGAAATCCCCTGTAGGTAATGATGCTTCTTCTAACAAAGGATTTGGTATGTCTTCTGGTTCCCTCGAATTTGTATTTAATGCTTTAACAATGGATGCAAATACTCTCTTCCCTCCTTTTTTGTTAACTTTTGAATTCTTTAATTTCAATGTACACAATTGCTTGGTTGATTCTAGTGCATCAGTGAATGCAATGCCATTATCTGTTGATAAGAAAATCAACGCAAAATGGGAAAAAATAGATGCACAAATTATTCAACTGGAAATAACTCATGTCCATGCAGTTGGTGAACTCAGAGATGTGATCATCCGTTTATCATATGATGAGCGAGTCCACCAATGTATCAAAATAGTGATTATGGAAATTTTGGAAGTATATGGAGTGTTTTTGAGCAAATACTAGTCCGACAAGCTATAAGGGTACTTTTATGAAGAATAGTCACATTTATGGCTTCCGTATAAGGGCAGAAATAATCAGATCTAGGTGGATTCAGAAAGATACATGAAACAAACTATCATTCCCTTGAACGAACAATGAACTGACGACTTTCACTAAACTAATCTTCGGAAATTGCTTCGTGGAAACTCAACTGGGGTGCTATATTACACAACCATCTCCAGTCCCACCAGATACACAGTTGGATCTCCTTCCTATTCCGATTAATGAAAATGACCTTTGTACAATTAGTAGTAGTATTAATAGTACTAGTGTAGTTCCTAGTCCTTGTACATATGATATGTGGATTTTTAACTTCATTGGTTCCAAATTGCAGGAGGGCTTTGGAGCTGGTTGCATTTTAATAGACCCACTATAGAGAAAGCATTTTATCTCTAGTTGTTTGGAATTTGAGTGCGCAAACAACATTGCAGAATATGAAGCACTCATCTTGGGCTTGTAAAGAGCCATTGACCTCAACATTGCCATATTGAAAGTAGTAGGTAACTTAGAAATTGTGGTACGATAGGTATGTAATACCATACATTGTGTGTCACCTCATCTTAGAAGCTATCAACAAGAGGTATGGTGTATGATTTCACAATTCCAAGATTTTAATATCATTTCTTGTCTAGAATGTGTAATGCAACTGCACATGAATTAACATATGCCGCTGCTATGTTGTAACCATTAAGGGACAATTTTTCTGTTGAAATTATTTATAAGCCATCCATCCCCAATAATATCACTAATTTATGCATTTTTGATGATGACCAACAGATACTATGCTTCATGGTGAACGCTGATGTGTTCAAAGAAGCAACAATCAATGAGGATGAGCATGAAAAGGCATTGCAAGGTTCATCTAGTGCAAGCAAAGGAAATCTTATCCCAAAGGGTGTGGTATCATTGGAAAAACTGCATGACCTACAAAATCGCTTATGGGGACTGGTTAACGCTAAAACCCATAGTTCTATGATTTCACACGATCAGATTCACTTGGGAATAGAAAAATATCTGAAGTACGTCAATCCTTGTACTTGATGTACACAACAAGAGTGACAATCCTTTATTCACCTATTCAAGCAGTACCAATATGTGTTCACTTGGACATATGATGAGCTTGAAACTTATGACATGCGAATCATCCAACATGTGATACCAATAAAAGAAGGGGCCAAGCCATTCTAATAGAAACTGAGAAAAGTACATCCAACGCTTCATCCTCTTATTGAGAAAGAGTTAAGAAAACTTCTAGATGCTCGGATCATATATAGAGTGCGACACTCAATATGGGTGTCAAATTTAGTCCTAGTGAGAAAGAAGTTCGAGGAAATCCACTTGTGTGTCGATTTCCCAAATCTCAATCACACCTCAGACAAGGAAAACTACCCTGTGTCGTCCATGGAAGAAATATTCCAAAAAATATCAGGGTTAGAAATGTTTTCTTTGCTAGACAGTTACTCAGGATACAACTAGGTTCTAGTTTCAAAGCTTGACAGACTTGAGACCACCTTCCACATGAAGTGAGGCACGTTCGCCTTTAGGCGAATGCCATTTGGGTTATGTTGGAAATAATACTGAGAGGGGGGGTGAATTAGTATTATCAAATCAATAAAACTTTTTCATCTCCATACTTAGATACATATATGCTACTTCAATTAAGGGAACCCGCGTGTATACACAACTGTGTCTAATGCAACTAGGGTATATCCAGAATAATTATGATTTAGTTAATCCATTAAATGTTGATCTTTAGTTAGTGCATCAGAACTTTATTAACCATATGTACAGTAAGCAGGTGCAGTAAAACAGAACAGATCATCACACACAAGAAGCACACATGAACACCATGATATAAGGTGGAAACCCAATGTGGGTGAAAACCACCTGCTGCAAGTCATCTCTATCTTCTTTTAATAAGAAACTTCATTTTACAATAGTTCTGTACTAGTGCAGTCTTATATCAGTATGCAAGCTTCTACCTACAGAGGGCTACAACCCTCTCTCGTTTTCCAGACTCTCCTGGATGAGAGCTACAACCCCCTTAGCTCTTGTACTAGCTTATCCATTTACTAGTACTTAGGTGCCTGCCTATTGAATGCTCCAATCTTCACTCGTTCTCTAGATGCTACTGGAAGGGAGCTACCACCCCCTTTGCTCTTGTACTAGCTGATGTACTAGTACATAGGGGCCGGCCTACAATCTCCTTTCATCCTCCAGGGACCACATTTCATACATTTTCAGACTGGATACTCCTGAAGCACAACACTATAATTTTCATACTGGACCCATCAATATCATTGAAGCACAAAACAATCAATACTAGCATCATCAATTTCTGAATCACTGAAACACTGAAACCCTGTCAATAACACAGTCACTAGAATATAGAGAAGACAACAAAAATCTGCAATAACAGTCAAACCCAACTGCAACTTCAAACATCATACTTCATAATGTATACGCTACTATGATGAATAAAACCCGCGTACATACACGCTTTCACCAAATCCAACCTGCGTACAGATCTATAAATATTCAATCATGACTTGCAGCTATTTCAAACTTAAATTATACTCAGTTCAAAACATTACATGCGTCAGTATGCAGATCTAGAATAACATAACCAACCATATAGAGATAGTTCATTTCAAACCATTTGATCCCAATCTATCCTTAGATCTTGTTCTCCATCAACCGATGAGATTCCTCCTTAGCTTAGATCAAGAAATGCATCATCAACCCATAACCTGCATATTGGATCTCATGCTTCATCAGATATTCAAGAGTTTTTGAATGCCTTTGCCTAATGATCTTCCTCTTCTTTTATAGTCTTAGGCCTTACTCAATACCATGGTCCAAAACCATTGAGAACCAATACTAGAGACCCAATACCTGGGTTCAACACTTCGGGCGCAATACCAAGGACCAAAACCATAGGTCTAAATACCACGGACCCAAAAATAAGCTTTCCCACATGTACGCGCTTTTCTGTGCATGAAAGTGCGTGCATACACATACGCGACTTTTGATCAGAAATCCCGCGTGTATATGCTCCTTTGTATATATGAACCTGCGTGTATAACCTATGTGTATACCCTACTTGGTATATAGTGAACCTGCGTATATATGCAACTTGGTACATAGTGAACCGACGTATAACCAGTGTGTATACCCTACTTGGTATATAGTGAACTTGCGTATATACTCTGAGCCTGCATATATACTCTTCTTCTTCATTCTTTGTAGTCTGATCATCAATTCTTTGCTACTGATCTGCTGCACTATGATCTGTCATCTGTGTGATTTGCCATCAAGGACAACACTTGTCTCATAATGCCAACAGGTTAATCTATACAGGTGCAACATTTCAACATGCTTTGGACATCGCTTTGTGCAGGCTGATTGGACGGAGCGTAGTGGTCTATCTTGATGATGTAAAAATGTTTTCCAAACAGAGGTCAGACCACATATGCCAATTAAATAAAATTTTCAAGCGATGTTGCAAGTACGGGATATCCTTGAATCCCAAGAAAATTATCTTCTAGTGTCTGAGGGTAATCTCTTGGGCCAGATTATTTCCAAAAGTGGGATTAAGATAGACCTAGACAAGGTCAAAAAAATCATGCAGATTCCCTTCCTAGTGAATAATAAGGCCATGCAATCCTTCTTGGGGAAAATCAATTTTCTCCGCAAGTTCATCTCTAACTATGCCCAGATTGTTAAGCCGATATAGGAGATGGAGAAGAACGATGCAATTTATAAATGGGGTAAAAGGGAAAAGGATGCATTTTCCCATATCAAATAGGCTATAACAGAAGCACCTGCATTGTACAACTCAGACTTCATCAAATATTTCTTGCTCTACACTTTTTCTTCTGATACTTCTTTGACCATTTTACTCACCCAAAAGGATGAGATGAACAAAAATCAACCTATCTCTTTCATGAGCGCAAGTCGACAAGGACTAGAAATTAACTACCCCACTGTGGATAAACAAGCTTATGCAGTATACAATGCGGTAAAGCACTTTTGGCCCTATCTCTTGAAAAATCATTGCATTATCTTTGTTCCGCACTTAACAGTTAGATCATTTCTCATTCAAAAAGAGCTGGGTGAAAGGAGAGTGAACTAGATGATTGGGTTGAAAGAATATGATCTAGAGATCAAGCTAGTTCATATAATCAAGGGCCATGGTATTTTTTGACTATAGACAGAAGCTGTGACCACATAGGAAGAATAAGAAGATCTTTCAAGATGGAAGCAAGAAATTGAGATGTGCAACATTGAGCGAGCCTCCCCCATTATTAGAAAAAACTCTTGGTACATCAATGTGCACCAATACCTTGGGAATGACACTATTCCCTCCCACTTTTCTACATGATAGAAGAGGGAACTCAGAATTAAAGCATTATCATATCAATTGGTTCATGGGGTTTTGTTTAGAAAGCACCACAATGGAGTACTACTCAGGTGTTTAGAAGCACATGATTTAGAAAAGGTATTGCGTGATCTCCATGATGGATCATCTGGGGTTCACTTTTCAGGCAACACAATGACACATAAAGTCATGCAGGTGAGATTTTACTAGCCTACATGATCTAGGTGGCTCCAAAAATACTCAGAATTCAGGGGTGGCTAAGAAAAAGCTGAAAAATAAAAGTTCTTGGATTTCACCCAAACTATGATCAAATAGTAGTGCTCATCGTCTTGATTCCAACGACATGAATGCCATTCAAATCTAAGTTCGTATGCTCAAGATATTTTGTTAGGTCCCTATCCTACTAGTGTAACCCCTTATTGTTATTAGCGCAACCACCTTATTGTATTATTGTGCCCATATAGTCCCCATGTTGTTATTATTATGCCCCATAGAAGCCCACTATTGTTATTGTTGTTCCCCTACAATATTATTGTTATGTAGGCTTTGATTGTATTGGGACCCCTTAGACCCCTATATATAGAAAGGAGGTATTGTCATTTGTATAATCCAAGAATCATTCATTTGTGTAATGTAAAGGAGGTTTCCCCCTCGAAGAGGCTAATTTTGAAGTTGTTGATCTATCTTTTCTATATTTTTGTGAGTTGGTTTCATAACATTTGGTATCAGAGCTTTAGATTCTAGGGTTTCGCTACTCCAAACAGGTCATCGTGGCATTTTGATCCAAAATTGTTATAAACCTCGGGTCCTAATTTCAGATCTTGTCTTGCTATATTTTCAGAGATATGATCTAAGGAAGTTAGGGTTTTTGAAAGCTCCATAATTCCATCTCAAATAGGACATTGTGGCATTTTCGTTATAATTTGTTTTCTATGAAGGTTCAGACTCTGAAATTAAAACATATTTGAGCCAAAATCTTGATGAAGCATGGGCTTGAATTTCAGATCTTGTTTCGCTATGCATTCAGAGATATGGTCCAGGGCATTTAGGGTTTTTGTAGGCTCCTGAATTACATCCCAAATAGGTGACCTTGGGAAAATCGTCATAAATTTCTCTCTGAGCATCATATTGAAATTTCATCAAAAGCTAAAGAAACAGGATGGAATGTAATTTTCTGTGTATCATTTTCAGGTCCGAAGGTCAAAACAGTGACACGTGGAACTTTGTACAAGTTTGCTCTACTGAAGAAGTATATAATCAGGTCATCTTGGGAGATTGGGCATAACTCTTTCTTGGAGAATCCAATTTTGATCAGACTAGTGGCATTGGAAAGAGGACCTAGAGGGATACCATAGATCACAATGTTAGATCTTGGAGATTTAAAATTTAAGAGATACAATAGATTCAATATTGATCTCCTAAAAGCAAGAAAAATAATGACTCGAATCAAGAAAATAGAAACACCTAGTAAGCAAAATTGGAGGGATGATTTGAAGAATGTGATCGAAGATATGATCAATAAGATAAATGGTATACAAGAAAAATTTAATGGAAACATGGAATATTTGAAGAAAGACATGGAAGGTTTGAAGGAAGGTTGGACAAAGTTGCTACAAGAAAGGCTTCCTAATGCCAAAAAGGTAGTAGAGGAAACTAATGATGAGAATAAAAGAAATGTTAATCATGATTTCATAGACTCTAACGTTGGAATGAAGACCCACCATATTCCAAATATAGATATGAAGAAATTTGATGGAAAGGATCCGGTAACTTGGATACTACAGATG
Organism: Pinus tabuliformis; assembly: GCA_031772625.1. NCBI lineage: Eukaryota > Viridiplantae > Streptophyta > Pinopsida > Pinales > Pinaceae > Pinus > Pinus tabuliformis. Next base: position 181,872,153 of record CM062819.1, read on the forward strand.
GAGCAATATTTCGATCTACATGACATGCAACCACCACAAAAGGTATGTATTGCATCTTTATATTTAGAACCGAATAAGTTTGTATGGTATAGAGGGATTTGTTCTCGTAAACAACTTTTGAACTCATCAATTTTCATGGAAGAAATGATATCACATTATGAGGATACAAATAGCAACACCTTCTTTAGCCAGTTGATAAATATCAAACAAAAGGGTTCAATGATAAAGCACATTGAGGACTTCCAAAAATTGAATATAAGGGTAAATGATATTCCAGAGAAGCATAGGATTGAAGTCTTCATAGGGACTTTAAATGATAACATCCAACATGAGGTTTGTCTTTTGGAACCTGATTCATTAGATAAGGCATAAAGGTTGGCAAGAAAAATTGAAAGCAAAATTATGGCAACAAGGAAGCCTACCACTCATAACTATAAACATGGAAGTGTTGTTGGTCCTAGTCTTTCACCACCTAAAAGGTTGACACCACAAAGATTAGAAGAAAAAAGAGAAAAAGGGCTTTGTTACAATTGTGATAGAAAATACACTAAAGGTCATAAATGTTCTGAGAAGAAATTAATCTACATATATGAGGAAGAGGAGCAAGAGAATGAACAAGAAATGTCAGAACAAGAGGATATACACTAGGAACCAATCCCAGAGAAAGAAGAAATGAATCTGACCATATATTGTAATGAATTGACAAGAATTACCACTCCTCAAACTATCAAGATAGAAGGGAATATCAATAAGAAAAATGTAATAGTGTTGATTGGTTCGGGTAGTACCCATAATTTTATTCATTGTTAGATAGCCAAGGAATTGAATTTCTTCCTATATCTAGCACCAGAGTTTCAAGTAATGGTTGCAAATGGAGGAACCATAAATTGATTTGGAAAGTGCCATAATATCAAGCTATCCATGGGATATATGTCTTGAATATACCAATTCTTTCCATTCCAATGGGTGGTGCAGATGTTGTACTAGGAGTCCAATGGCTACAACCTTTGGGTACGATAGCTTTTAATTTTCAAGAAATTTTCTTGATTTTTTTTTTTGGGAAGGAAAAGAAGTTTAATTAAGGGGCATCACAGGGAAACCATGAAAGATAATAAGCTCTAACAACATGAAAAATCTTCTAAAGAAAGAACAACGGGGCGTAATTGCACAATTATGTTCACTAGAGGTTCCCACATCGAAATCATCTATTTCTCCATATCTCCAAAATGTTTTGGACAATCATTCCAAGGTATTTGAGACTCCCAAAGGCCTCCCACCTATTTGTGATCATGATCATATTATTCATTTGATTCCAAGAAGTGTTCCCCCAAACATCAGGCCTTACATATATCCATATGCCCAAAAGAGTGAAATTGAACGCATGGTTGCAGAAATGCTAGAGGTTGGTATAATTAAACCCAGTCAAAGTTCTTTCTTTTCTCCAGTGGTATTGGTACGCAAGAAGGATGTATCATGGTGCATGTGTCCGGATTATAGGGAGCTCAACAAGCTTACTATTAAAGATCAATTTCCCATTCCTGTCATTGATGAATTATTGGATGAATTACATGGAACAATTTACTTTACCAAGTTGGATCTTCATTCAGGATATCATCAAATCAGAATGAAGGCTGAAGATATTCCAAAAAAAACATTTAGAACTCATGAGTGTCATTATGAATTTTTTGTCATGCCTTTTGGCCTTACCAATGCACCTTCTACATTTCAAGGTTTGATGAATTCCATTTTCAAACCCTTCCTTAGAAAATTTGTGTTAGTATTTTTTGACGATATACTAATCTACAACAAGTCTTGGAAGGATCATGTTCAACATGTTGACATGGTGCTCAAACTATTGGAGGAGAAACAATTAAATGCAAAAAGCTCCAAATGTTTCTTTGGAGTATAAGAGGTGGAATATTTGGGTACTCAGTTAGATCATAACTCATCTTATCATCCTCAATCTGATGGGCAAACAGAGATAATGAACAAATGTTTGGAAGGATATCTTCGTTGCTTTGTAGCTGATAAACGGACACAATGGGTCAAGTGGTTGCCTCTGGCTGAATGGTGGTATAAAACTTCCTTCCATACTGTAGCAAAAATGACCCCATTTATGGCACTTTATGGATATCATCCACCATCCATCACATCATCTTTAAAAGAAAATTCTAAGGTTCAAGCAGTGGAAGATCACATCGAGCATCAACAAAAAGTTCTAAAACTCTTAAAGGATAACCTCACTTTGGCGCAGAATAGAATGAAACAACAGACAGATCAACATCGCAACGAAAGAAGTTTTGATGTAGGTGGGTATTTCTACGACTACAACCATACTAACAAATGTCCCTCAAGTAAGCTAAGAAGGATAATAAATTATCACCAATGTATTATGGTCCGTACAAGGTGTTACAAAAGATTGGTACTATGGCATACAAATTGGAGCTTTCTGCATCTTCCCCAGTGCACCCAGTTTTCCATGTTTCATGCTTAAAGAAGGTTATAGGTGAGAAGATCCCAGTTCAAACAATATTGCTAGAACTTGATGAGGAAGGAAAAATCATATTGGAACCTGAAGTAATCACAAAAACTTGAAATCGAGAGCTATGAAATCAATCAATTTTAGAGTATCTCATCAAGTGTAAGAACTTACCCGCTGAAGATTCCACATGGGAGGATGAGAATTTTATACATAAGCATCCAAAACTACTCAAGCATTAAGGAAAACAATTTTTGAAGGAGAGGGGCATGTTAGGTCCCTATACTACTAGTGTAACCCATTATTGTAATTAGTGCAACCCCCTTATTGTATTATTGTGCCCATATAGTCCCCATGTTGTTATTATTATGCCCCAGAGAAGCCTACTATTTTTATTGTTGTGCCCCTACAATATTATTGGTATGTAGGCTCTGATTGTATTGGGAACACTTAGAATCCTATATATAGAAAGGAAGCCTTGTCATTTGTATCATCCAAGAATTGTTCATTTGTGTAATGTAAAAGAGGTTGCTCGCTCGAAGAGGCTCATTTTGAAGTCGTTGATCTATCTTTTCTAGATTTTTGTGAGTTGGTTTCATAACATATTCATGATCAAATTTTTGGTCAAACTAGGCCCAATGGAAGCCACTAAGGAGGAAACAATTTGGAATTTTCTAGCGCACAGATTCCAACAGCCGAAACAGGTGAATTTGTCGCCTCCTTAATTTGTCTAATAACCCTTAAAAACCACTACTGAAATTATATATATATATATAGTTATCCAATTTTAAGGTCACGGCCAAGCCAGACACCAAAGTGGTGTATGAGACCCCCTTATTTGTGGGACAAGGGACCCACCTCTGTGCAACGATTTGACTGTTAAGTCTACAAAGGCATACATACTCTACCCCCCTATGGTTTTCAACCTGTGACCTCTTACGAGGAAATACATGCTCTTAACCATTAGGCCCACTCAAGCTATATATATATATATATATATAGATATATATATCCAATTTTAAGGTAACGGCAAAGCCAAACACCAAATTGGTATATGGGGACCCCTTGTTTGTGGGACAAGGGACCCACATCCGTGCAACGATTTGACTGCTAAGTCTACAAAGGCATACATAATCTACCTCCCTATGGTTTTCAACCTGTGACCTGTTATGAGGAAACATACCCTCTTAACCATTAAGCCCACTCAAGCTGTATATATACTTATATCTATATATATATATATATATATATATAGATAACGGTGCTGGTGGACTTGCCCAACATTCCATACAACCACTCCATATGTGACAGAGCCAGCAGTGATTGAACCCATGCCGGACGATTGCCACGTGATGACTCCACATCAATACCAAACGTTAACCCATAAACCAAAACCGCTGACAGTTAAATTAAAAACGCGCCATATGAAATGGTTAACAAGCTGCTAAAAACCATAAAAACAGACCGCCCAATTTTAAAGTTCCATTCAAAAAAAATGCACCATTATGGGGGAGGCCCGCATGTTTGACCCCAGGACCTCCACCCATCTATTTCCCAGTGTCCACCAACAAACCAATGGGCCCAGCCTTCAAACATTCGTTCAGAAAAGTATACATAACCTGATTTTTCCATTCGATAAGGGGGAAGAAGAGAATGCCAAATAGAACAATGAGTGTGTCCGCCAAGGTGCAAAACCTTGACATGTGGGAACCATGACTAGGGAAGAACTCTGTTGTCATGAATTTCGAGACAGATTCTCAGTGAATATTTGTAGGAATCTTTTTTTATGCTTGAGGAATCTTTAGATTCCCTTGGGGGAAATTTTTCACAGTGACATAATCATATCAACTTTATACTCAAACAAACCAGAATTTCATAGGGAACGTGATGGTGTGGTCCATTTCCTCATCTGAGAAGCATAATTTTAGGTAGTCAGCAGTGAGGAATCTTTGCAGAATCTTGAGGAATCTAAAAGATTCCCTTGGAGGCTAATTTTTTATAGAGGAAAAATGATGCCGACTTTATAGTCATTTTTCTCATAATTTCGCAAGGAATGCAGTGGTGTGCTCAAAATTTTCATCCGAGGAACTAATTTTTCACCCATATCTAAGAAGGAATATTTGGGGGAATCTTCAAGATTCCCGAGGGTCCATATTTTGAAGGTATTATAAAGGGGCCAAGTTTATAGTCACTCGACATGATTTTGCGCCACGAATTCAATGGTGTTGTCCATTTCATTAGTAGAGATTTGTATTTTCAGGACACCCCCGAAAGTGGAGGTATATAATGCAGTGATTCCATGTCTTTCTTTTGATTTGCTGAGATGATGATTTTGTGGTTGAGATCCTTGTTACCATTATGTTGAAGGATGCTTGTATGCCACGTCATGTGAGAATTTATTATCTTGTCATGTTGAAGGAGGGCCCCATATGAGTGCGAGTTCCTATAGGCAAACATCTTGTGGAGAGACATGCCACTTTGGTTGAGGGAATTTATCCTTGTAATGAGTTGCACCACAAAGAGTTGCACATCTGGAAACCCTTCCTCTAGATTATTAGGCTCCTCTCCTACTTCGATCCATTACAGATGGTTAGGTCCCGCATTTAACCTTCCGGGCTTCATAATGACTTCAAAGTCATACTCCTAGAATAATAGCAACCATCTACAAATCTTTCACCCCAACATAACCTTATTGACCAGGTATTTCAAGGAAAAATGATCTGTGTACATCTTGAAATGTCCTCCTAACAGATAATGTCTGAATTTCTGCAGCGTGTACAACATGGCCAATCCTTCACGCTTAGCCATTGAATAATTCTTCTCAGCCTTCAATAATTTCCTACTGGTGAAGGCTATAGGATGGTAAATTTCTCCTTTATCAACCTACGTTAACACTGCACCTAACGTAATGCAAGAGGCATCCACATGTATGTGAAACTCCTTTTTCCAATAAGGGAATACCAAGATCGGCACAATGACCATATTTTCTTTCAATATATCTAATATGCACTGACATTCTTCGTCCCAACATAATGTTACATCCTTCTTCAACAGTTTCTCCATGGGTGCAGTAATTTGAGCATAATATTTGATAAAATTTCTATAGTATCCCATATGTCCTAGCGTCGCACGTCGCTCCTTGACGTTCCTAGGGGCTTCTAAATTAATAATTACTACAATCTTTGCAGGGTCCACCATCAATCCTTGCTTGCACACCACGTGACCCAGCAAGATCCCAAAGGGAACACAAAATATACATTTTTTCAGATTCAACGCGATCTGGTATCTGCGACATGTATCCAACATCAGGCGCAGACTTACTACATGGCACTTCACTAATCCAAACACCATCTAGTCATAAAAGTATACTTCCAGGAACTTATGAATGAACTCTTTGAATGTTGTTATGTGTTTGGGTCCAACCCTAACCCCCTTATTTATGTAATAGGGTTGAGTCATAGCTATAGCTAGTTAAAGAGTCAATAAAGCTCGTATTAATAATTGTAAGTGGTTGACCCAGATTTAAAGAAAGTGACCACAATTAGTTGAAAACAGGCCATGGTATTAGATAGATGGTATTAAGAGAACCATGGTACTGATCCATGGTATTACATGTATGAATCCTATATAAATGATAGAGACTCCCCATTGAGGAGCATCATGTCTTATTTTGTAATTGAGCTCTGCTCTGTTGGAGGTTGCCCCCTCGAAGAGGCAAGTGAACATTGCTTTCATCTCTGAATAATAAAATACTTGTTGTTTTTCTCATTTTGTTCTGTGTTTTGGGTTGTATTTCTTCGTATATTTGGTATTTTGGCATATTCTTATAGGTCAAGAGCATAACAAGTGGTATTAGATCACTTTCCAGGGCTGGTGGTATCTCCATTTTTAGTAGAATTGATTTTAGGCTAGAGACGTGTTCCAACGTCTTTAAACCATGGGATCTGTCGTTGAGTGCATAAACTTGCAGATTTGGGGAGGCATGCACACAGGAAATACAAGAGGTGGTCACACTTGTTGCACTCCCTTGTAACCCTTGTGGGTACCCCTTCGAGTAGTAGCGCATTAGACAAAACCGTGCACGGACTATCTTCCACGTACCCTCTAGGTATATCGGAAGCCCCCTAGGCTCACCTGAAACCTCGCCTTAGATAAACCGTTGGTCATCTTGCTACTACAGTACACCGAGAACAACACTCAGGGAGATTACTCACACGTACGATAGGGTAGTTGGGTAGTACAACTAAGGGTACGGTTGATCCTCCTTAGTTAGTGCCCTGAAAGATTAGGCCGAGTACTATTGTTGGACCCTTATGTATATTGCGATATGTAGCACCTGACACTCCTTGGACCATAGTTCCCTTGTCTCTCTGAAGATCGCTCATTATCTTCTTTGCTGTATAATATCTAGCAGTTGGGGTTCTGTCACTGTCGCAACAATCAGATCCACCAGTTGAGGGTTTACCGCCACAGTACCATTTAGATCTAGTAGTTGAGGTTTTGTCGCTGCCGCAGTCCAACTCACATTCAACAGTAAGGGTTTCGTAGGCAGATCTGACCATTTGTGCAGGGAGGCCTTCTCGAGACGCTTATAAGAGACTTAGCCCATAAGAATTAAGACGATGAGCTGATCGAGGTGGTACCATTCACTTGTCAGTTTCAAGTTTCAGGTGGTCCCAATTTTTTCAAAGTGATGACTAGTGACCAAGATCTATGTATGGTAGAAACCAAAGCTCAAGCCATGGCCAATAAGAAGATCAAGAGCCTTGAAAAACAGTTTGCGACTTTCAAGCTCCTAGCAGACTAGATGCAACAATTCATGAACACATTCATAAGGGGCAACTCGGTGTTGCAATCAGAGGCACATGGTTTTAATGAAGACCTTGAAGGCAAATCTAGCCACCATCTTCACTTCCATGGAAATCAACAACATTCCCACCCTTGACCACCCAAGCTGGACATGTACAAATTTGATGGCTCTAATCCGACAGTATGGGTAGCACAAATGGACCAATATTTCACTCTGAATCATATTGTAGATGATGAAACTAAACTACATGTGGGAGGCCTTTACTTGGACCAAGAGAGATGGCAATGGTGGCAGTGGCATCAGAAATGCTATCCCAAGAACATTACTTGGAAGGTGTTCACAAAATCCATTTGTGACCGCTTTGACCGCGAATCTAATTTTTTGGGCCGTCTTACTAAGCTCCGACAAACAGGCATAGTAAAAGACTACATTGCAGCGTTTGATACTTTGGCCATCTGCACAGAAGGTCTGGGAGATGCATTCTACTTGGAATTTTTTATAAGTGGTGTCAAAGAAGCCATCCAAGCCCATGTTTGGATGCACCACCCACCCACCTGGATGGACACTTGCAACAAGGCCTCCGAAGTGGAACATGCTTTAGTTTCCCAGCCACCTCGTCCAAATTTCATAGCCAAGGGACGCCCCACCCAAGCTCAGGGCACTACCCAAACACTTAAGGTTCAAAAGGCGTCTCCCATAGAAATGGCTGAACGAAAAAAAAAAGGATTGTGTTACTACTGTGATGACAAATACTCCCTGGGGCATTAATGCAAGGAACCTAAATTCTTTTAAATTGATGTTACTGATCACAACTCATCTAAGGAATCCCCACCTCTTGAGGGACCCAAGGAGTAAGATGAGGACACCTAGTAGGACAACAATCTCCCAGCTACGCTAGAAGAACCAATTATCTCACTACATGCTTTGGCAGGCATTTCTACACCCCAAACTCTCAAAATCAGAGGTTTTATTAAACATCACCATGTAGTAGTATTGATTTATAGTGGAAACACTCATAACTTTATCCATCAAAGAGTTGCTGAAGCTTTTCATTGTTTTTTTGGGGCAGTCTTTAATTTCCAGGTCCAAATTACTGATGGGGGGATAATGATATGTGAAGGTCGCTACGAAAATATCAAACTTCAGATGGGAGATTACCACCTAAAGACTCACATGTTTGCCATAAACATGGGTGGTTGTGACATTGTCTTGGGTGATGAATGGCTTTGCACACTAGGCCCAATCACAATGGATTTCCAGGAGTTATATATGATTTTTAAGTAGAATGACCACATGCATACCCTCCATGGACTCTAGGCAGGTACTTCTTCTATCATCAGCTTGCATCGAATGAATTTTTTTTTGAAAAAGGACCATCATGGAGTTATCACCCAATTTAATGCCATCCAGGCCATCGAGCCCACTACTCTTCATATTCATCCTGAGATGAAATAGGTCTTAAACCACCACCAGCAGGTCTTTGCCAAACCTAAAGAGCTTCCACCCTATAGAGGGGAACATGATCATAACATCACTTTGGTCCCAGAGGCACAGCCACCGAATGTGCGCCCATATAGATATCCTTTCGCCCAAAAGAATGAAATTGAAAAAATCATCAAGGAACTCCTGGAAACCCGTGTCATTCATCCTAGCATCAGTCCTTAGTCATCACCAGTGGTCATGGTGCTTAAGAAAGATGGGGAATGACGCATGTGTCTAGACTTCAGGACCCTCAACAAGCTCATGGTCAAAGATAAATTACCTATCCCGGTTGTTGATGATTGGCTGGATGAACTAAATGGTGCTCAATTCTTTACTAAGCTAGATCTTCATTCGGGCTATCACCAAATACGCATGAAATAAGTAGACATTCCCAAGATTGCTTTCCGAACTCATGAAGGCCATTATGAATTCTTGGTCATGCCATTTGGTCTCTATAATGCTCCATCCACTTTTCAGAGCCTCATGAATCACCTGCTCAAACCATAGCTCAGAAATTTTGTCCTCGTTTTCTTTGATGATATTCTCATCTACAGCCTCACCTGGGAAAAACATCTTCAGCATGTAGACCAGCTCTTGCAACTTCTCCGGAAGCATAAATTATTTGTCAAATTGTCCAAGTTCTCTTTTGGCATGGAATAAGTTGCGTATTTGGGCCACATTGTGGGTCGTGAAGGTGTCAGGGTGGATCCCAAAAGGATCCAGGTAATGCAGGATTGGCCCCAACCAAAGACCTTGAAGAGTTTGAGGGGATTCTTGTGTCTCGCAGGCTACTATCACAAATTTTTCCAAAATTATGGTCGCATTGCTAGACCCCTCACTAACCTTCTCAAGAAAACTTCATTCCTCTGGATTGATGAAGCACAACAAGCGTTTATGGCTCTCAAACAGGCCATGTGTTCCACTCCCTTATTGGCACTACCCGACTTCACCAAATATTTTGTGATTTAATGTGATGCTTCATGCATAGGTATTGGGGCTGTCTTAATGTAGGAAGGTCGACCCTTGGATTTCACCAGCCAATGAATAAGTGGGAAACATCTGGGACAATCTACCTATGAGAAGGAGATGATGGCCATCTTACATGCAGTAGATACCTGGTGACCATACTTATTGGGGAGGCATTTCCAAATCTGCATTGACCATCAATGCCTCAAATATTTTTGGAGTAACGTCTATCCTCGCCCCAACAAAATAAATGGCTGGCCAAAAATGTTGGGATATGATTATGAGATAATTTACAAGAAAGGGCATGAAAATGTAGTAGTGTATGCTTTATCGCGCCAATTTGAGGATGACAACACCTTGCTATCAATCTCTCTTCCCATTCCGGATTGGATTGAAGAAGCCTGCAAGGAATGGTTTTCACATCTATCTCTCTCCCAAATCATTAATAACTTGAGACAAGATCCTAATTCCACAATGGGCTACTCTTGGAAGGATGAGATTCTTCGCTACAAGGATAGCGTAGTGATATCACCGTAATCCACCCTAAAAACACACATTTTGGTAGAGTTGCACTCATCTCCCACTACAGGCCATGTAGGATTTCAGAAGACTCATTCTCGCACTCGTCATTCCTTCTTTTGGACCAGCATGAAAACTAGCATTCTTAATTTTGTAGCTGAATGTGATGTGCGTCAATGCCACAAAGGAGAAATAGTCAAGTCCCCAGGTACCTTACAACCATTTCCCATCCCTGCCTTAATATGGATAGATGTTTCTATGGATTTCATTACTTATCTTCCGAAGTGTAGATGCCTCGAAAATCGCTGCAACAACATCGGGGATAACCACCCGGTCCGGACCTTGGTACAGCTCCTTTTCCGTTTGGAATAGTGGCTCCGACTGGGGATAATGGGACCAGTTTCCCAAAAGTAGATAAACGGGATGAATGGATGATTTATAAAACTAAGCTAGCAATGGGTGAATAACTAAATCTATTGACAAGAATAAAAGAACTATAATCTATCCCGGGAATCTATTGAGATTTAGAGTGTAGCGTTTGATGGTCTATGTCTAAAGACAGGCATATAGATGACTCCATTTGTCAGACATAGATGTTAATTCATTCAAGATTGCTGTGCATAAATAGTTAAGCAGAGCGATTAAAGCGATATTACCACACTCATCATTTATATTATCGACATATACATGATTAAAAGGAAAGCATTTCATAAAACATCCAATAGTGGAAGAAATATAGATCTGCTGTTACAGCGCATGCATATAATCAACAATAGCAAGGATAATCAAATAACGATTCACATAACAGGAATGGATTCAGACATAGATAAAAATACCATATGAGCTGCTTTGACACTCCCGATATCAATCGCTACTTGTAATTCTTCCTTCAACGCAGAAACATTTCCATACAAAGACAATAGTGCACAATCGCATAAAAAGCTTCCTTATCGAATTAAGAATAACTGGTCCAGTTTCATAAAAGAATATGACTGAAGCACAATAGTGCAAACTTCAGTCTTTTAGTCTGGTACAAAACTTTACGACCCTTTCCAAAACAATGAAAGGGTCTATAAATACTAAATTAATCTAAATATCTATTAAACTGAAATCCTACTAAATTGGTATCAATAAATCTTGATCCTATTTCCCTCAGCGATCTGGCAATCGGCGGCATGATTCATCAAGTAGGCTGCTTGCCTTTAAATCTGAGCTGACTTATCGCAAGCATTGGCTCTACTTCAGGAGGTTTGTTGAGGCGCGAACTGAGCTGGGCGGCATAGGTGGCATCCTGAATATCGGGAATTATATACCCGATTGCATCTGTTAAACACTTAAGGGCGGCTCGCTGTGTGTGCGGCTTAATCAGGAAAAGCCAATATGCATCGAAGGTTAAACTGTTAACCCCGGCGATTAATCTCCCCTTTTCCTCTAAAACAGGATAACATGATTGCTCCAACATGTTTGTTGTTGTCATCTTTCCTGGTGTACATTGGGAAATCATATTTGCTAAGTAGAGAGTGTTATTAACTAGATCAACTAGATTGCTGGAAGTTGATTTACATCTTGAAGCCGCCCTCTCCGCTTTCATTACCTGAGTGTGCCATTCTGTGAAGAGTATATCTTTATGTGTTTCTAGGATCCTGGGCAAATTTGCTGCTTTCCCTTGATCAGAATCTTGCCAGTCAAGATATGCGGTTATGATCTCTTCGGCTTGGTCTAACTCATTCCTGGCCTTCTCTACCTGCTGATTTATGGATGTCGTTAGCTCACACAATGGCTCTGCCTGAGTGATTTGTTGACACAGAAGCCTAATCTGGGATATTAATGCAGTGTTTATTTGCACTGCTTCTGCTCTGAATTCATCCACTTGTGGAGCGCCCTTTATTATTTCGAGCTGCGATGACAATTGAGCGATTTGCTCATCTTTTGTTTTCATCATTTGCTCGTTTGCTGCCCTCAATTGTGCCAATGCCTCCGATAATTCCTTTTGTTTCTGGATCACACTTTGGTCGATCCTTTGCTTTTCTGCCTGTAATTGCTGAGTCAATTGACTGTTCACTTGCTGTTGTGTCAACAATTTCTGCTCTGCCTGTTCTGCCTTCTGCTTTGTCTCAGCCAACTCTGTCTGTAATGCGAAAATTTCTTGATCCTTAGTTTTCAGTAGAAGACTTACCTCTGATGCCTTATCGATTGTTGCTGCCGAATAGGCTCCTGCATACTACGATAGTTTTGTCAGGTCATCGGAGGGATCGAATTCCTCCTTCCAAACCACGCTGCCCGTAACAGTTTGTTCTAGGAAAAGGGAAGGTTGATCAATCCTCCTTCTTTTCCTTTGTCGTTTTACCACTGCTTTATGCCTCGGGCTGTAGAAAACATCCAGGGGAGGAATATCTTCTATCTGAAGAATGATTTGGTCGGAGGGGTCCTTTGGTATTACTTCAACATCCTTAGAAATGGGTGGGCCGCTGGTTCCACTTAGAACCTGAGGTGAAGTGATGTCCTGTGTGTCGTTTGGCTTGGAAACGTCTGTATCCCTGGAACATTCCAACCCACTGATGATGGAATCAAACTGTTTCCATTCCTGGATCAGTATAGGGTCAACATGAGCATCACTGGTGGTTTTTTTTTCCTTTTCAGGTTGAGATTCCTTGCGTGCTTGTTCCTGCGCTTTCTTCTGCTGTTCTTCTTGTTCCTTCTTTTGTCTTTCCTCTTGCTCTTTTATTTGCTATTCCTCTATCTCTTTCCTTTGTTTTTCCTCTTGCGCTCTCTGCTGCTTTTCTTCCTGTTCTTTCCTCTGTCTTTCCTCCTGTTCCTTTTTATGATCTTTTGTTATAACAGGAGGTTCCCTTGACTGTCGCTGACCAGGCTCGCTTGATGATGTCGCTGGAGTTGTTGCTAATAAATCTAGAGGCAGAGTTTGCAACCTCTGTTCTCTAAGTTTATTAAATTCAGTCAACCCTTCATCCTTATACTTTGCTAGGGCAAATTGTCTAACCTGACTTATTGACTCGGCTGAGGAGAACAGGTCATCGAAGATATCTTCCTTATGATCAAATCTTGTCAGTTTGGCCTGTTCAAGTGCATTATAGGCAACTTTCTTTGGATCATAGTGCCTATTTGGGATAGTCGCCAGAGTTAAGGATTGAATTTTCGTGGCTTCCTTTTCTGCATGTTTGAGATCATGCAGAGTATAGACACCACACCTCAAGGGAAAAGAGGGCCAGCCCCTCTTCTTTTCTTTCTTGAGAGTCTGTGTAACACTCTCAGCTGTAATCTGATAAGCGATTTCTCTCGCTAGCAATTTATCTGGTATGTACAAAGGGAGAACATGTGGGTTGGCTTGGCTGCCGAAAACTCTTATGTAGGTAAATCTCTCCTCTCCAAACCAACTCCCTACCGCTGTTAAATCAAACGAAGCTTGGTAGGAAATCTTGGGAATGGGTTTATCAAAAATAGAATAATAAATAGGCACCATAAAGCCATTACAGACTTGGTACAAATGTTGCTTGTAAGAAGACTTCCACAATTTTTGGTGATACCTCAGATTTCTGTGGTGAAATCGAGAAGCTCTGAAGTTTGTGGATAAGAGACTGGACTTCAGGTGATTCAAGACTTAATTGTTCTGGAGTATGATGGGTTTGAGCAGTGGTAGTGGATTCCTCTTCTTCTTGTTTGGGTACTGGAGAACCAGTATGCAAATAGGAAGATCGAGGGGATTCGGAGGGAGAATTACTCTTAGAATGGCTTATAGGTTTTGGCTTATGTGCCATTCACAGTCGATGGCCCTCCTTCTAGCGCCAAAAATGTTGATGCCTCGAAAATCGCTGCAACAACATCGGGGATAACCACCCGGTCCAAACCTTGGTACAGCTCCTTTTCCGTTTGGAATAGTGGCTCCGACTGGGGATAATGGGACCAGTTTCCCAAAAGTAGATAAACGGGATGAATGGATGATTTATAAAACTAAGCTAGCGATGGGTGAATAACTAAATCTATTGACAAGAATAAAAGAACTATAATCTATCCCGAGAATCTATTGAGCTTTAGAGTGTAGCGTTTGATGGTCTATGTCTAAAGACAGGCATATAGATGACTCCATTTGTCAGACATAGATGTTAATTCATTCAAGATTGCTGTGCATAAATAGTTAAGCAGAGTGATTAAAGCGATATTACCACACTCATCATTTATATTATCGACATATACATGATTAAAAGGAAAGCATTTCATAAAACATCCAATAGTGGAAGAAATATAGATCTGCTGTTACAGCGCATGCATATAATCAACAATAGCAAGGATAATCAAATAACGATTCACATAACAGGAATGGATTCAGACATAGATAAAAATACCATATGAGCTGCTTTGACACTCCCGATATCAATCGCTACTTGTAATTCTTCCTTCAACGCAGAAACATTTCCATACAAAGACAATAGTGCACAATCGCATAAAAAGCTTCCTTATCGAATTAAGAATAACTGGTCCAGTTTCATAAAAGAATATGACTGAAGCACAATAGTGTTGTAGCGAAAAGTATCCGATTCGGATGACCCTATCCCACTCTAAGGGTGATAGTACCTCAGCAACAACTGTAAACAAAACTACTTAAGGTTTACTTCTTTATGAAAGCAAGAGAGAATGAAGATATGCACTAACCGTTGCCTTGCGCTTAATATTTGCTCCAATCTCTTCTCTTTACTGCTTGCTCCTAGCTCTTTACTCTTTTGCTGGCCCAGCTACAATGAGATCCTGCAAAATAACAAAGAAGGAAACTACAAGAAGCATGCATTCATAACTGATTCAAGGATTAGCATAAATCAAATATACAATCATCACAATACATCATTGAAACAAATGCATATAGAAGAACCTCAATAGCTTTTATTAATGGAAGAAGTAAAGTTCTGAGAAGGTTACAACCATTGAAGGCTCCAATCCAGCAACACCTCCCAGCAGAAAGAATTTCTCCTCTTCACCTCCTTCAAGCAATCACCCAATAGTTCTATAGTGAAACCAACAGCATATCATTACTTTGCACAAAATTCCAGCCTCCTGAGCTCATAGGAGAGAGCTCAATATATAGATGAATTGAGAAAGGATGAGTCAGCTTGCAACTGATGTGTAGCTGCCTTGTGTCCTCTCTCTCTTCAGTTGATCTTCAGTTCTTGAGTCCACTTGGAGAACCTTGCTTCCACTTGGAGAAACAGAGCCTCTGACTCATCACAAGGCGAAATCCCTGATCCAAGTGTCATTTTTGGAAGATTCCGGAGCAATGACTCAGTGTGCCACTTGTCCCATCTCGCTCAGCGCAGGTGGCCTTTGTTCTACCTGCTTTGCAACGCAGGTACACCATGGAGGAGTTGAGTTTCAGCGCAGAAGCCTAGTGGAGCACCTGCTTTGATTTCAGGATTGCTTGTTTTTGAGTGTTTTCAGGTGGAGAACTGATCTGAGAGCTGTTGGTTTGCTGACCTTGTTCCTCTAGGGGTAGGAACATCATGTTTAGGGACTTTGGATCCCTTGGATTATTGACAATTCATGCCTGATGCTGCAAGGCACAAAATTGTCTATAACAAATAGTGCAAACTTCAGTCTTTTAGTTTGGTACAAAACTTTACGACCCTTTCCAAAACAATGAAAGGGTCTATAAATACTAAATTAATCTAAATATCTATTAAACTGAAATCCTACTAAATTGGTATCAATAAATTTTGATCCTATTTCCCTCAGCGATCTGGCAATCGGTGGCATGATTCATCAAGTAGGTTGCTTGCCTTTAAATCTGAGCTGACTTATCGCAAGCATTGGCTCTACTTCAGGAGGTTTGTTGAGGCACGAACTGAGCTGGGCGGCATAGGTGGCATCCTGAATATCGGGAATTATATACCCGATTGCATCTGTTAAACACTTAAGGGCGGCTCGCTGTGTGTGCGGCTTAATCAGGAAAAGCCAATATGCATCGAAGGTTAAACTGTTAACCCCGGTGATTAATCTCCCCTTTTCCTCTAAAACAGGATAACATGATTGCTCCAACATGTTTTTTGTTGTCATCTTTCCTGGTGTACATTGGGAAATCATATTTGCTAAGTAGAGAGTGTTATTAACTAGATCAACTAGATTGCTGGAAGTTGATTTACATCTTGAAGCCGCCCTCTCCGCTTTCATTACCTGAGTGTTCCATTCTGTGAAGAGTATATCTTTATGTGTTTCTAGGATCCTGGGCAAATTTGCTGCTTTCCCTTGATCAGAATCTTGCCAGTCAAGATATGCGGTTATGATCTCTTCGGCTTGGTCTAACTCATTCCTGGCCTTCTCTACCTGCTGATTTATGGATGTCGTTAGCTCACACAATGGCTCTGCCTGAGTGATTTGTTGACACAGAAGCCTAATGTGGGATATTAATGTAGTGTTTATTTGCACTGCTTATGCTCTGAATTCATCCACTTGTGGAGCGCCCTTTATTATTTCGAGCTGCGATGACAATTGAGCGATTTTCTCATCTTTTGTTTTCATCATTTGCTCGTTTGCTACCCTCAATTGTGCCAATGCCTCCGATAATTCCTTTTGTTTCTGGATCGCACTTTGGTCGATCCTTTGCTTTTCTGCCTGCAATTGCTGAGTCAATTGACTGTTCACTTGCTGTTGTGTCAATAATTGCTGCTCTGCCTGTTCTGCCTTCTGCTTTGTCTCAGCCAACTTTGTCTGTAATGCGAAAATTTCTTGATCCTTAGTTTTCAGTAGAAGACTTACCTCCGATGCCTTATCGATTGTTGCTGCCGAATAGGCTCTTGCATACTGCGATAGTTTTTTCAGGTCATCGGAGGGGTCGAATTCCTCCTTCCAAACCACGCCGCCCGTAACAGTTTGTTCTGGGAAAAGGGAAGGTTGATCAATCCTCCTTCTTTTCCTTTGTCGTTTTACCACTGCTTTATGCCTCGGGCTATAGAAAACATCCAGGGGAGGAATATCTTCTATATGAAGAATGATTTGGTCGGAGGGGTCCTTTGGTATTACTTCAACATCCTTAGAAATGGGTGGGCCGCTGGTTCCACTTAGAACCTGAGGTGAAGTGATGTCCTGTGTGTCGTTTGGCTTGGAAGTGTCTGTATCCCTGGAACATTCCAACCCACTGATGATGGAATCAAACTGTTTCCATTCCTGGATCAGTATAGGGTCAACATGAGCATCACTGGTGGTTTGTTTTTCCTTTTCAGATTGAGATTCCTTGCGTGCTTGTTCCTGCGCTTTCTTCTGCTGTTCTTCTTGTTCCTTCTTTTGTCTTTCCTCTTGCTCTTTTATTTGCTGTTCCTCTATCTCTTTCCTTTGTTTTTCCTCTTGCGCTCTCTGCTGCTTTTCTTCCTGTTCTTTCCTCTATCTTTCCTCCTGTTCCTTTTTATGATCTTTTGTTATAACAGGAGGTTCCCTTGACTGTCGCTGACCAGGCTCGCTTGATGATGTCACTGGAGTTGTTGCTAATAAATCTAGAGGCAGAGTTTGCAACCTCTGTTCTCTAAGTTTATTAAATTCAGTCAACCCTTCATCCTTATACTTTGCTAGGGCAAATTGTCTAACCTGACTTATTGACTCGGCTGAGGAGAACAGGTCATCGAAGATATCTTCCTTATGATCAAATCTTGTCAGTTTGGCCTGTTCAAGTGCATTATAGGCAACTTTCTTTGGATCATAGTGCCTATTTGGGATAGTCGCCAGAGTTAAGGATTGAATTTTCGTGGCTTCCTTTTCTGCATGTTTGAGATCATGCAGAGTATAGACACCACACCTCAAGGGAAAAGAGGGCCAGCCCCTCTTCTTTTCTTTCTTGAGAGTCTGTGTAACACTCTCAGCCGTAATCTGATAAGCGATTTCTCTCGCTAGCAATTTATCTAATATGTACAAAGGGAGAACATGTGGGTTGGCTTGGCTGCCGAAAACTCTTATGTAGGTAAATCTCTCCTCTCCAAACCAACTCCCTACCGCTGTTAAATCAAACGAAGCTTGGTAGGAAATCTTGGGAATGGGTTTATCAAAAATAGAATAATAAATAGGCACCATAAAGCCATTACAGACTTGGTACAAATGTTGCTTGTAAGAAGACTTCCACAATTTTTGGTGATATATATGAATGGGCGAGGGGTCTTGTGCAGTCCACCTCCAGCCGAGTACGGGGAATTCAGAATTAAAACAGAGGGTATCAAGAATATAGGCACTGTAGTAAAATGGGGGAATTACCCTTTCAGAAATACGGGTCTTGCTTCTAAACTCAAGCACAACCTGTGCTAATTTGTCAGAAAGAATAGTGGCCCAATCCATAATTATACTGTTTACTGCCGCTTCCATTAGAGGAACCATTTCTATGGTAAAATTAGCAGAGTCATGCAATCCCCATAATCTACACATCATTATTCCCGCATAGCAATAAGGAGAAGCCAGAGAATCAACCGAGTACTTACCGGAAGATTCGTGTTTGTGTTTGGCTGGATTTTGTCTCCAATCCCGGATGGGTTCGAATTCAACTTCATTATCGCTTGCAAACTTCTCCAGGAACGCCTTGTTGTATATCTTCTCTGGCTCGGGCAAATGATACATTTGCCTTAGATCATCTGCCTTGAATGATCCGAAAATCCTCCCATCTCTGGTGCTGAAAGTTCTGTCCAAGATTGGGATTTCTTCAATCGCCCATCGCACAACGTCTGTGTATGGGAGAATTTTCTCCCTGGCCGCTATTCTGTGAAGGAAAGAGTCGGCTAAATCTTTGAGAGTACTCTCAGACTTCCGAAGTAAATCCACACTAGCTTCTGTTACTGTCTTTGCTGGTCCTTCGGCTTCAATTAGGTTGTAAGTGCCTTGCCACGTAACTCTGGTGAGACCCGTGCATGTAGTATCAGATATTAAGCCCTTTTTCTTGTCCACGACAGCTTGTCCTGCAGCTGGTGTAGCGGAAGTGCCCGTGGTCTTCTTGGATTTCTTCCCCATCTTGCTTGAGCTTCCTTCTATGGATGAATTCTGCACAGCGGCGAAAATAACGTAACACAGAGATATGCTAATGAAAATCCAATATGGGAACGATATATTAATCAAAGTGTGCTGAGAGATTAACTCTTAAAAATGGCTGCGGATACAATCCATGGGAAGATCTTACTGTTACATTAAATGACCGTTTAAGACCTGTCACCCCTTAAATGCTCATTACACCATTATTCGGCCGAATGGCCCGCTTAAGCGTGCTATGGATATTTTGGCGGTTGAGTGCAGGTGATTGATTATTTAAGAGATCAAACTTTAAATACGAATGGATCATAATATCCCTCCATTTAACGGCTTTTTCGAAATCCGCGCTATATCGCAATCGGGCATCGGGAACACTTTAAATCTTTATGTCGACAATTTTGAAACGCCGATCGCCGATAGCGAAATCGCATCGCATCGGAATGAAGGGGTATGACAATGTGCATAGATAGTGTCTCGCCGATTGCCTATTGCCGATTGCCGATATCGCATCGCATCGGGGGTAGAATCAGGGCGCCTTATTATTATACATGGGATATTGCCGATTGCCGATTGCGAAATCGCATCGGACCGGGGTGAATGACTTAAGGCGCTTAGCCTGCATGTAAAGTATTGCCGATAGCTTATCGCCGATTGCGCATCGGCGGGATCCCATATGTCACTTATTTGCGTTTTCTATGTCATTGCGATATGCGATCTTGCGATCGCTTTATCGCAATGACAAAAGATTGTTATATTTGATTCAATATGGGTTTTTTAAAAGGTTTTATATAATGCCTTCATTTGGTTTGCGGACCTTTTACAAATAATGCAATATTGATACCAATTGACTTCTAAAGGGACCCATTTCATATAATAATTTTGTGAATATAAATGATACAAAATGGGGGGTTGTTGTAGGGCACAACACAAAGTCAGGCAACAAGTCAATCATCATGGTGGTTGTGGACAGAATTTCTAAATATGCTCATTTTTGTGCCTTACCCCACCCATTTACCAGCACTTTGGTGGCTCAAGATTTCATGAACCAGATCTTCAAACTACATAGGATGCCCACTTCCATTATGTCTGATCATAACTTGACCTTCACTAGTAACTTTTGGCAAGAAATTTTCAAGCTACAAGGAACCCAACTCCAACTAAGTACTTCCTATCATACCCAAACTGATGGTCAAACGAAAGCAGTCAACAAATGTTTGGAGACCTACCTAAGGTGCTTCACTTCAGAAAAGCAACATTAATGGGTGCAGTCATTATCTCTAGCTGAATGGTGGTATAATACTAACTATCATGCCACCACCAAGATGACTCCATATGAAGCAGTGTATGGTCAACTCCCACCTTTACCTACTTCTTATATCCCTAGATGATCTAAGGTGCAAGCAGTGGATCAACTCATATAGAACCGTGAAACCATGCTAGCCTATCTCAAAGATAATCTCCATCAAGCTCAGAATCGTATGAAGAAACAAGCAGATCAACATCGTTCAGAGCGAACATTTCAATAAGGGGATCAGGTATTCTTGAGGCTACAACCATACAAGCAAACATCACTCAAAGACAAGGGCTGTCAGAAATTAGCTCCAAAATTCTACGGACCTTATCAAATACTTCAGCGCATTGGAGAAGTAGCCTACAAGCTAGCCTTGCCACCAACTGTAAAAATCCATCCTGTTTTCCATGTATCATGCCTCAAGAAAGTGGTGGGGAACAATTACAAAATTCAAACTAGTCTACTTGAATTGGATGAAGAAGGTTCACTCTAGCTCCAACCTAAACAGGTCCTCGACACACGAGAATGACATCTACATGGCCACACGATCATGGAAGTCCTCGTCAAGTGGAAAGACACCTCTCTAGAAGTTGCGACATGGGAACCAACCACTATTTTTTAGCAGTTCCCGCAGCTTCAGCCTTGAGGAAAACACTGTTTTTATGGGGGAGGGCATGTTAGGGTCCAACCCTAACCCCCTTATGTATGTAATAGGGTCAAGTCATAGTTATAGTTAGTTAAAGATTCAATAAAGCCCATATTAATAATTGTATGTGGTTGACCCGCAATTAAAGAAAGGGACCATATTTAGTTACAAATGGGCCATGGTATTAGATAGATGGTATTGAGAGAACCATGGTACTGAACCATGGTATTGCATGTATGAATCCTATATAAAGGATAGAGACTCCCCATTGAGGAGCGTCATGTCTTATTTTGTAATCGAGCTCTGCTCTATTGGAGGTGTCCCCCTCGAAGAGGCAAGTGAACATTGCTTTCATCTCTGAATAATAAAATACTTGCTGTTTTTTCTCATTTTATTCTTTGTTCTGGGTTGTATTTATTCGTATATTTGGTATTCTGGCATCTTCTTGCAGGTCAAGAGCATAACATTATGACTATGCAGGAAAATATCACAAACACATTCTTAAGCCCAAACGACATCGCGGTGTATTGAAAATAACCCCACTTCGTCGTGAAGGTTGTTTTTCTCCTATCTTCTGATGTGATCTTGATCTGATGATACCCAGAAAACTCATTAGTAAAGGAATATCTCTCCCACCCTCCAACATTTTCTAAAAATTCATCTGTAAATGGAATTAGGAATGGGTCTTGGACACACACATCATTAAGCTTCCATATATCTACACAAATCCTTATTTTACCTTTTTGTTTCTTCTCCTAAACCACCATCGCGCTCACCCAATTAGATTCCTCAACTAGTTCTATGATGCTTGCCTCCAGTATCTTATCTAACTCTTGGAAAACCTTCTCCTTTTATTTAGGATTAAGGTGATATGACCTCTATTGAATAGACTTCGCGTGCGGTTTTAGAGTGATCTTCATCACGCCCAAATCGCCAACCATGCCCTTCAAATCTGAAAACTTAGTAGGGAGGAGATCCTGGTATTCACAGAGTAACTCAACAAATTGATCCATGATAGCGTCGTCCCAATAATCTCCAATCTTCCCAAAATTTGGTTCTTTTTCAGTGCCAATGTTTACTTGCATTGTCTTTAATGGCACATAGATGTATGGGTTTTCTATTTGTGGGACTTTGACTTTGCAATGCCCTTCAGCCTCTAGAATATTATTGTTTCTCAGATCTTCATCCTCTTCTTCAGTGGACACATTATAGTATTCCAGTGCATGGTCAACTAGGTGCTCCAATATGGTTGGACCCATTCGATAGGTTCCTTCGGCGTTCTAAAGATAACCTCCTTAATTTCTTGTAGTGCTTCATCGATGTTTGCGAAGCCATCTTCAAAGCTGAAGGTTAATAAGAACCCTTCCCTCAATACATCTCATTCCGCGGTGCCATGGCCGAGCTCCATTTCCAGATACCAGTTCATGGGAATTGTATCCAAAGGATGGAAAAATATGTGTACCCATTCTGGCTGCAGTTTTGTTCCCCATGCTTTAGTCCATTTCGCTAGGTGATCATGTGGATCATCCCTTCCATTGTATTTCTCAGTCATTCTATTGTTAACACGCCCAAGCCGTAACTTCATCATTCTTCTGTAATCTCGCCATCGAGCAAAACTACATCTATGCATGCCCCACCATCGTGCAGGCGTAGCGCATAGTGCCAACTCTAATGCTTGGAAGCGGTGATCCTCAGGGACTTCACGCTCAAATTCATCCAAAAGTAGATCTACATTAGTTAACCTTCATAATAGGGTAATTTCCTTACCTCCGATGAAACGTAGCGCAGTGACTTTGTCATCATACTGCATCGCAAGGTGGACACTTCATGTAAGCGATTCTTCCAATGCTCTAACTCCTCGTGTGAGTTAGAGGTGCATGAAATCTCCCGGTCCCATGCAATCCTCCCATCTGCCATCGTATTGATCCAGTCCTGGTCTCACGTTGTTATTTTTTAGATTTGACCCAGTTCCTCATCACTTTCTTCATAATTGTAGACTGGTTCAGTATATCACGCCCCTTCTGCAAGGTACAACGATACTACAACTCGAAGTGATTTTCTTTAAACAACATTGTCCTCTTCTTCAAATTTATGACCCCATTCATATCAATGGCCCAGTCAATTCCTAGGAGCGTGGGGTATGGATTAATGTCATCGACGATTTCTATAACCTCAAAGTTGACCATCATGCTTGCACCTTCTATATCAACTGTTACTCCATATAATCATCCCATGGGGATGATTTTATGCTGGTTCGCCATTCTGATTTGAATAAGAGACCATTGCAGCACCGGTCTCCCCATTCTTTCCCATGTTTGTTTTGGTAATACATTCGCATCAAACCCTAGATCCAATATGACCTGGTCCATCTTATAATGACCGATCTATGCGGTGAGCCTCATCTCGTGCCGTGTTCTTGCCTTATGTTTGCCAATTTTTCTGACCACCTAGTGTCCATCAGGGACTTTCTCTTTGCTAGTGCATTTGCTTATTAATTCTTGCAAGCCTTCCACAACTTTGCTATCGTGCAATAGTTTTATGCACATCTCCAAAAATGTAGTGAGTACAACGGGATCAACCTTTGTAGGTGCGCTGATTTCTTGCATTTTTTCTTGGCTTCCTCATGTGGAGGCCTAAGTGAAGCTCTTCTTGGCTTCCAAAAATATTTCCTTAACGCGATCCAGGTCAAAGCCGACTTCTTTCTCTGGTGCTTTGTGGACCCATCCTTCTTCTTCAAGTTGTTTACCCTTATCAGTGCCGGTCATCACCCCACTTCTTATCACAATGTTAACGCTTTGGTCTTCTTCACGGGGCTTAACCCTCATCATCTGTAGATTCTGCACAGGCTACTGAGGTTGTTATTTCTTCTCTTGCATTTTAGCTATCAACATCAGGCACTCTTCTATAGTATGGTCAAACTGGCTATTGTATTGACATGACAAGCGTGTTTGATTCTGGCACTCTCGCGCATAGTGCCCTGACTATCCGCAATTGTAGTAGATAATATGACCCCGACCTCTACCAGTTCCTCGTCCTCCTTGGCCACTTCCTCGACCTTGATAAACTCCACGCACTCCTCTGGCACCTTGATCTGGAGGCCAAGTTTCTGCTTACATGTAGGTGTTCTTTCCATCATTAAATCATAGCTTTGATAGTGGCGCTCATCGTGGCCCATAGATTTGCAGAAGTTACAAAACAAATGTTGGGGTGTCTAGATGAACTTTTAAAGTCAATGGCAATTATCTGTCGCATGTTGTCGAGCAAAGTGATAAATATCACACCATAGCATAGCCCCCATTGTCAACCCTGTTGGGGCTTCTGGCTTTAGGGGAATTGGCCCCCCTCCTGTAATATAATTCCCATACACTAGACAATGGTGTTTATTGTGCCCTTGGCCCTTATGCTTTAAACACCCGACTTCCACATGCACTTCTGGTTTAGTCTCCTTGTTTTCTTCAAACTCTGTAATTATAGGTGTAGGCTTTGTAACTGAGAGTGGATCTTTTGTACCCCCAAGATCGCATCCCAAATAGATGATGCATGCAACCTCATCATGATTTCCAAGGCTTCCGCCTATGTTCCTATCCGATGCTGACTATCTGTGAGCTACATGTTAGCTTCTCGAATCTGACACTTCAACGTTTGATCTAATTCCCAAGGCGTCTGATCGACCCTCATCATAATTTCTTTGAATCCAGTTACTGACTGTGAGTCAAACTTAGGCTTACTAAACTCCTTCTTTAAAGCCACCTTAGTCTCTGCTAGAAATGCAAGAGGATTATCAGAATAGTACTTGATGTACTAGATTGGTGCATGATCTGTTGAAAAGTGTGCAACAAGAAATGTAAATTTATAAATTGCTAAAAACATAACTGCTAAAAAATATCACTTCTAAAAATAGCAGTTTGGCCAATGAGGATTTTGGCCACCTTGGGTGAGAGGTGAAATTGATAAAAATAGCATTTCTAGGTCCCTTCCTATTTATAGCAGTCCCTGGTTACATCTTCTGATTACAGAGAGAGCAGGATAGCTATTGAGTTGATTCCTTTTGTATGTTGTTGAGGATCTCCACTTGATTGATAATATAGTGTTGGGGTTTTATGCTGGTGCTTTCCCGAGTGATATATTCCGTGTTATGTGTGATTGATTCCTTCTTATCAGTTATATTTTTTCATGCTTGATGTTGCTCATGGTTGATTGGCTTCTGCAAAGTTTATGGTAGACGTAGATCTAGTATTATGCTTTAGTACATTGCATATATCAGTTTGATCTGCAGGTGAAATTTCTACATGATATCAGTGAGCTAGCTGATTTGTAGAAAAATTCTACATGGTATTAGAGTGAGGTTTTGTAGAAAAAGTTCTACATGGTATCAGAGCAAAGGTGATCAAGGAGAGAACAGTATACTGAGAGGAGATTTCAAAGTTTTGAGTTTTGGGCCGAGAGTTTGTAGAGTAGATCTGAAAATTTGTGTACAAAATTTTCAGAAACAAATAGCAGATTTGGATTCCTTGCGTAAAAATACCCAAAATAAAAAAAAATCGGCGAAATCGGAGTTCGAATGAGGGAGATATCGCCGATTTAAAATCAGCTCTTTTTCAAGAAAATTTCGTGACAATGGGAAAGTGGAAACAGATTGGTGTGCTACCCAAGAACTTGTATGCACTTGAGGTACAAGATGCATGCAAAGCCTTGAGGAGTAAGGTAAAGGTTAGATACTTGGTGGTTGAGATGGAGAGTAAATTACCTCTCAACATGCAGCGCCAGAAGAAGTCTCAGGCAATTGTGGAGGAGCCATGATTGGTGCAGCAACTTCAGGAGGTTGTGGAGCAGCCACAAGTAGAGAAGCTGAGAGGAGATAAAGTAGAGACATCTACTCATGCAGAGACTTCCAGAAGGGGGAAGCTTTGAGCCAGGTGGGCAGAGGGATCACATGCAGCCATACCTCCAAGTAGGAGATGGGGCGATGTAGAGTGATTGTCCCAAGGAGGAGGGGCAGGATCCTTGAGGTAGCCAACCTCTTGGATGAGACCTTGCTATAGGAGCCCCGATGTGGAGTAGCAAGAACTAACTGATTGGGTAGAGACAGATGCAGATGGAGCGGCAGAGAGAGCTACAGTGTAGGGAATCCCAGGACAGTGCAGAGCATGCAAGCTGTAGCAATGCGAGAGGCACAAGTGTGTTGCATAGTGCAGGGTAGCACAGAGAAGGGTGCAATGGTGAGAGATGCATGGAGATGTTTCAGTAGCGCAGAGGTCAGAGAGGGAGCACTTGTTAGCAGCAAGTAAAGCTTCTACATCAGAGTATGTTTCTAGCCCAACAGAGTGGTCAGTTGGGAGTTTTTTTGTTCCAAGTGTTGCTGGAACAACTGCACTTGGTAGATGTGTTGCATGCAGAACATTCCACAGTTACAGGATTGGGTTTGAGAAGAAGCCTTTCTTGTTGAGAGGGAGTCTTGAAAAGTGTGCAACAAGAAATGGAAATTTAAAAATTGCTAAAAGTAAAACTGCTAAAAAATAGCACTTCTAAAAATAACAGTTTGGCCAATGAGTATTTTCTCCACCTTGGGTGAGAGGTGAAACTGCTAAAAATAGCATTTCTGCATCCCTTCCTACTTATAGCAGTCCCTGGTTACATCTTCTGATTACAGAGAGAGCAGGATAGCTATTGAGTTGATTCTTTTTGTATGTTGTTGAGGATCTCCACTTGATTGATAATACAGTGTTGGGGTTTTATGTTGGTGCTTTCCCCAGTGATATATTCTGTGTTATGTGTGATTGATTCCTTCTTATCAGTTATATGTGTTCATACTTGATGTTGCTCATGGTTGATTAGCTTTCGCAAAGTTTATGGTAGATTTAGATCTAGTATTATGCTTTAGTACATTGCATATATCAGTTTGATCTACAGGTGAAATTTCTACATGATATCGGTGAGCTAGCTGATTTATAGAGAAAATTCTACACGATCCTGCAAAGCGGTAACCAACTATGCCTTCTTTATATTTTCGTCAGTAATCTATTGCGCTATCCATACAACATTCACAAAAAACCAAAAATGCTATGTATCTTCACTCCCTATGCCCTTGAAAATTGACAGCTTCATCATGTTTGCCATGTTGAATGGTGGAGGGAGAGGTGGAGGTGTGGGCAAAGGTGTATGCGGTGGCGGTGGGGGTGGAGGTGGAGTGGAAGGATGATTTTCACGAGGAATCCCTTGCGTGATTAGATGAACAGTGCTTCACGGCGGAGTCCATTCCGACCCTTCGTCGTCACTTAAAGGAGGTCCAATCAATGGACTATACTCCAATCCTGATCCTTCACGATTTATAAAGAATCATCTACTTCACGTATCTCTGAACATCAAGGTAATGACATCACCCTTTTTTCACGTTAAAACATTTTAATCCAAGTATTCAATGATATTAGATACTTACCTCATGGTCCCTTGAAAAATCATCGCTCTGCTTTGCTATAGCTGACTCAGGTATCAACTGCAAATTCTGTAACAAATCCTCCTAGAATTCAATTGAGCTAATGATCGACAACCCGAGCGATCTTGTTTTCAAAGGTTTCTGATTGTCGCACTAATTATGGACTCCACATTATAGGACTATCAAGCTTCAACCATCCCTGACTATATGTCAATTTAGCTAACCACTCATACAATTCTATGGGAAAAGTGCAAAAGATCTCGTGTATCTCTGTATACATATATATGTTCAACCACTCTTCCTTCGACAGCCGTAGATCCCTATTTTCTTGCATTGCAAATAGGTGAATCTTCCAATCCAACAACTTTTCAATTTCTTTCTTGGTCGGATTCTAGTGATGCAAACATTACACATCTCTTTCAAGTAGATCTCGGTCTCGACAATAGAACCATTTGTTGGCTTAGGGGGTCCTAACCCAAGTTCAGAATTAGTTGCTGCAACCAACAAAACACTACACTACTGGCCCTTTCGACAACAACCTGTGTAGCACAGGTTGCAGTCTCACTTGAAGCAACACGGGGGGATGCAAGAACCACGTTTTTGCATCCAGAGACTAATGTGATGTCTTCAAGTGCCTCAGATATGCCTTCACACAGGCCTATACACTCTTAGGGCACATTGCTACAACTATGCTACGGTAGCCTTCAGACCTTCGCGAAGGTCTATGATCCATCCTTGCGGACCCTTAACAACCAATTTATCTACTTACGTGCATCAGAGAGCAATCCTAAAATAGGGTTCACGCAGATTTACTTAACATCATATAATTCATTAGAGTCTTCATGAAAGTACTTAGACATGCATTATGTACATTATTGACACTTATTCAAGAAACTTGTGTAACATTCAATCAATACTCCATAAAACATACCATTCATTGACAACATATAACATTAACAGAAACAAAGATAAATAGAAATACACAAGAATTCTTTGGAAATTGTCTTTATTGATCTTCAATTCAAGGTTACAGACTCAAAACTACCCTGCGCACTCAGCTGCAGGGGTCTGCACACTCAGCTGTAGGGGTCTACACACTCAGCTATGGAATCTACCTAGGCCTCTACGCACTCAACTGCAGAGCCTTTCTTCTTCTATCCTACCCACTTCTTCTCATTATCACTTCTCCTACTACCTCTTCCTTGCCTTAGACTCTCTAAGACACACCTATTTATAACCTTTTTCATACAATGCCATGGTCCGTGGACCATGGGTGAATCTCAAAACTGACTCAAACTTTACATAAAACAAGGGGCTAAAATCCTTTGACTCCTATTCATCTATGTTCTCTGCATCCACAAATCATGGAGAGTTTACATTATTTACAAAAACTATACCAAAACTTGGGTTATCTTAACCCCAAAACTAACACAGGGAACCCCATCCCAACAAGAAGTTTCAATCCATATGACCCACATCGCTTAGTGGAGGACCACTATGCGAGAGTGTATCATCCTTGGATCCACGAGGCATGTCATTGGCCTGAGGAAGACCCGTGGAGATACTGATATAACTCCTCAAGGCTCAATGAACCAGTCAGAGTGGCTGTAGAGTGGTTAGCAGTGCATAAGGCAACAACATCCTAGAGAGCAGCAACATCAGCAACAACCGTGTAGTAGACCTACACATGATAAAGGCAAGAGGAAGGCTTTTGACAACACAGAGGTGAAGCAAAGCTGCAATTTCAAAGCAAATCTACTGGTATTAAGAGCATATTTGGAGATTGAGGTAAAGAAGCAACAACACAACATAAGGATTGCACAAAGATAGAGGGAGAAGCATAAACTGGAGGAGGCAAAGAAGACTTTGCAGTAGGTGAAGCAACAACTAAGGGAAGACCAATAGATGTGCTGAAGAGAGAAGTAAGCGTAGCAGGAACAAGAACAATAGGAGGCGCAACGTGAACACATTGATGAAACTGCACCAATATAGGTTATTGATTCATCAGAACAACTGGCAGATAGAAAACAAGGTGAACAGTCACAAGAGCAGGACTTTACTCAAGAGATTGAAGAGATATTGGAATAGATGGACACATATGTGGTTCATCCAGAGAAAGATCAGAATATATACCTCATTTCCAAGGACCAAGAGGTCACTCCACTGGCTTCACTATATCTGGGAGAAGAGAAAATCCCAAGTGATCAAGGAGACACTGAAATCCTTGAGGAAAATTCAGAAGAAGATGTGAACAACATATCTTTTGACAATTCACAACATAGAGTTGTGTAGTCACAAAAAGTGCCCACTCTATATTTCCATGTATCTCTTGTGCATTTTCAAGAACGAGTGATCATGTTCGATGTGCAAAAACATCTAGATGCATTGGCTGATGCAACAAAGGCATATGCCAAAGACAACAACTCAAGTGTGAGATTCTTGGTAGCTAAGAACAAGTGCATGGCTAAGGAATTGCAAGCGGACAAGTAGGGAGAAGAGTAAGATACAACATCCACTAGAGCAGAGTTGAAGAAAGTGATACTTGATGAAGTATTGTCTCTGGAGACAATCATGTGGAAGCTGTACTTCAGTTTTGTTGTTGTGCATAAGTCAGTTGTCCATCTTAATGGTTGGTAGCAGTGCTATGCTAGGAGAGCATACATCTTGATATACATACACATTTTTTTTGATCACATGCAGATATGGACAATGAGGTACAAGGGAACCCATTTTTACTTGCCAAAGATGATGAAGCCAAAGGCAGTGGAGTTGAAGGCTTGCATCCAGAGTTTGATCCAGAACTATGAGGAACTCCCACATGTCATCACCAACTTATAGGCTTCATGTGTACGAGTGTTCAGGAGCATGGATTTCATCTTGCGTAAGCATGCAATCCCATCGATTGGCACACTCACCAAGGTGAAAGTAAAGAACCAAGTCTGACTGGAGATGGACATGTACTTCAAGCAATTGATGCGCATAGCTGCCAATGCAGATTTGCAGATGAGCATAGACACTATGTACTAGTATGTCATTGGTCTAGATGCACTCAAGACCATGATGCACATGCTATCTGACGAGTTGGATAGAGGTGCTAAATTAGTGTACCCAGATTCAACGGAGGCAAGAGTTTTCTTTCAGAAGGATGTCAACATGGAGTACATAGACTCCATAACAGAGTACTGAGCTTGGCATCAATTTTCCACCATTGATCACCAAGGGGACGTCGAAGAGTTAGTCTTCCCACAGTTGTCCGAGTCTCAGTGATGTCTTATATGGCTTACTCAATCCCATTTTTGTCTCACATGGGTACATGTGTAGATTTTATTTTAAACATGTTGTGAAGTGAAAGACCAAGTGTCAATAGTAGAATGTAAATAATCATGTGTAAGTTGAAGAGTCATGAGGGTAGTTAAAGAGTCACAAAGGGGAATGTCAAGGGTCACCCCACCCTTTTCTATATATAGAAACTCATAACTCATTG
Source organism: Pinus tabuliformis (assembly GCA_031772625.1). Classification (NCBI taxonomy): domain Eukaryota; kingdom Viridiplantae; phylum Streptophyta; class Pinopsida; order Pinales; family Pinaceae; genus Pinus; species Pinus tabuliformis. The sequence continues at coordinate 181,903,257 of CM062819.1, forward strand.
TACAGGCTTTTTGGAGCTAAGCTTCTGATAGGTATAACTTAGAGAAAGCTTGGAGTGTATTGTAACGAGCCTTGGCTTCTCCACAGTGCAGAGCGAGTACATCTCTTTGGAGGAGAAGGCGACAATGACTGTAACATTCCACTATTGGGACTAGTGGCTATCATGGTTGTATGTATGATTGGATCTTTCACTCTTTTAATATAACATAGCCAACATGTTTCATGCATATATTATTATTGTAGTTCAGCGATCCTGGTTACTCTAGCGATGTATGTAGTTGTAATTTATGCACGTATGTATGGACTATTCTGTATGTGTTTGTATGAATCTTATCGAAGTGTGTTGTTGGTATAACTCATCACTTTGGATTATCATCTATCTTGCTTTGGATCTCGTGATGTCTTTCAACTCATGTGTTCCCTTTCAAGTTGCAGGCTATCACATGCTTCTGAGGGGTGCACTCTTCTCCCCTTCCGTGTGTTAAAGCCTTTCATGCACCTTCTCTAACTTGTTGTAAGGTCACACCTTTGCTTCCAACAAGGACATGTTACTTACCTTTGTGTGAAACCACAATCAAGGTGATAACGTACTACCCACTTCTGGGACTCCTACTCCAAAGAGTTTGAGGTCTAGTTGGGACTTCTTACTAGGGAGATCCCATGACATGTTGGCGGGTCCAGCACTTGTCAATAGAATAATAGTACCTGATAGATTAATTCTCTACTCATGGAAATAAACCAGTCTTGGTTCCTCCTTCCTATTAAGATACTTGAAATATACAATAGTGAGAGTCTCTTAAGTTTCCTTATAACAATTCATAACCTATTTATAAATACGTGAAAGGGGTATTTATAAAAATATAATTACAAAAATAATGAATACTTAAAATGCTGAGGATGTTCAAACAACCTTCCTTAATATAAAATTAAAAGGCAAAAATAGAGTATGTTGGAACCAATCATCCATAATGAGAAGTCTGTGTTCTTTCATTTGTTGCTAGATTTCATAAATATCCATTATGGGCTTTAATTTTGGAGGATGAGTTGGGTTGGGTCACATCTGGCCCGCATAAATTGCATCGAAGAGTGCTAGGAGCATGTGGACAATACTATTTGTTAAACATCGTAACATAAGCCATTAGCTGTGGGGTTTAACCAAGTGTTTCCAATAGTGTTCAAAGTTTAACTTAGATAACTTTTTTATGTTATCTGCCTTTGTCTTGGACCAATCCTTCCAATGCTTCATCAATATCTTGACATCTGGAAATGTATCTATGGGGCATTCTTGAATCAAGTTGGCATTGAAAATATTTTCTCGAATGGTCTCCATGACATTATTTGCAACATCCCTTGTGCTGAAGATGGCTGCCTCTGCCTATTTCATTCTCATGTCCCAATCTCGAAAAAGGAGTTGCTTCTATGTGTCCTGAATCATTGGACGATTAACTGCTATTCCTTTTGCACTGTCTTGCAAAGCAATATAGTCAGAGATATTCTCTTCTATGTCATCAAAGTATGTCCTCAGGTTGGAAAATTGTTCATCAATGAATCACTTGTCTTGCATAGATCATTGTCTGTGGTCAACTTTTGGCAACATACAACTTGTTGTTGATCCAGGAGAGTGTTAAGTTCTTCCACTTCCTTCTGGAATTATTCAAGCTTAGGATTATCTTTGAGTTGATTAATCCTTAGCTCAAGTCGTTGCAATTCTTCATCCTTTCTTCTGATGATTACTTCATGTTGAAGATTTATTTCATCAAATCTCTCTTGCAGTTGTCTCATATTTACCTTCTATTCTTCACCAATACTCTACCTTGCATTTAATAATGCTTGTTCTAATTGCAGGATCTTATCATCCTTTTCCCTTAGCAGAAGTTGTACTTCTGAAGCATTGTCAACAATAGTTGTAATATATGCCCCTACAAATTGAGACAGTCTTGTGAGATCATTTCTAGGGTTGATTTGAGAATCCTTCCATATAACATCCAAAGGTATATTTCTAGGAATTAAGGCATGAGATTTATTTGTCCTCTGCCTCTTCTTTTTCCTTGTCATAACAACTTTATGTTTTGGGCTGTAGAATACATCCAAGGGAGGTATTTATTCAATATTGAGTACAAATTCAGATGTGGGGTGTGCCAAGATGAATTCCAAGTCATCAATGCTTACTTCCTTGTCAGAAGATCCAATAATGAGCAGAATCTTCTTAGTAACCTCAGGAGTTTTGAGAATTTCTATAGGATTTGTGGTCTAAGTTTCTTGCAAGGTTGTATTGACAATCTTATTAAACTATTCCCATACTTTATCCAAATCACTAGTAGACAATGTTTTATCGACCTGTTGTACTGATGATGTACTTTCAATGTTCCCCTTCTTGACTTGAGGTTCATTTTGGACTTTAATTGTAACCAATTCTTTATGTAGAACTGATTGCGAAATATGTAGTATGTCAAGGGGGATATCATCCAACCTATTATTCCTGTATTCTTTGAATTTATCCAAATCAACTGGACTCAGACAATATTTGGCTAATATTTCCACTTGCTAATAATCTGCAGCTGTCTCAAAAAGGTCATCGAAGTCATCTAGTTCATGCTGGAATTGCCTCACTTTGACCTACGCGGTGATATTTTGAGCTTCGTTGTCTGAGTCATATTTCCTAGGTACAATGGGAAATGTTATGCATAAAATTTTCTCGATTTCAAGCGTTGCATGCCTAAAATTCTCTAGAGTAAAAACTCCATAGTGAATAGGAAAAGGTGGCCAAACAGATTTCTTGGCTTCCTTAAGAGATTTAGTCAGTCCATTGCTCACAATCTGATATGCTACTTCCCTAGCTAGAAGTTTGTCTGGGACAGAGAGAGGTAGGATATGAGGGGCAACTAGGCTTCCATATATCCTGACATAACTAAAACATTCTTCCACAGACCATTTTACTATGGCCGTAAGGTCATCTAAAGCTTCTCTGGAAAACCTAGGAGGTTTTTCATCAAAGATGGTATGGTACAATGGTAACATTACCCCATGGCATATTTTGTAAAAATGGGTCTGATAGTTGCTTTCCCATAGGATATTATGGTATATATGGATGGGGGTAGGGTCTTCTAAAGTCCATTTCCATCCCATGGATGGAAAATCAGAGGTAAAGCACAATGCATCCATAATATAAGCACTCATAAAAAAGGGGGGAATCTCCCTGGTAGACATATTATATTTACTTCTATATGCCAGAATCTGAGTGGCCAAATTATTTGACAAAATGGTAACTGAATCCATAATGAAGGCATCTAACGGAGCTTTTATTAGGGGAACACATTCTATAATGAATTTATACATCTTAGGTTGTCCAAATAACTTACACATCATAATTGCGATATGAAAATAAGGACCAACATGAGAAGCTAAGGAATACATACCCTTATCGTCATGTTTGGGCTTTCTTGGCTCATTCCTCCACCGCTTGATTGGGTTTGACTAGACTGGATGCTCATCTGCAAACTTCTTAATAAACTCAGTGTTTTATATCTTCTGGGGTTCTGATAGGTGTTACATCTTTCAGAGGTCTTTGACTCTGAATGATCCAATCTTCATCTATGTCCTCAAGGTTATGGAAGTCTTGTCGGTGATATTTACTTTGTCAATTACCCATTTGACTAATTTCATCTATGGCATTATATTTTCCCGAGCAGTTATCCGATAGAGATGAGAGTTGGCGACATCTGCTCAAGTGGTTTTAGATGTTGTTGTAGTATCTTCCACTATATCTTGTCTGACAACTACCCTGGGTTATTCTTCCTCGAATAATTTGTATATCGCTTCCCAAGAATAACTTTCGGCGTGTGTATTTCACGTAGTGTTTGAGAATAATGGAGGCATTTCAGTTACCTTTGTAGTAGTAGTAGCTGGTGGTGGTGGAACCACATTCCTCTTATTCTTCTTTTGAACTCTCGACATTTCGCCTACGCTCTACTTCTCGTGACTAGCCCATGACAAAGAAGATATGATAAGAATAGGGAGAAACACTTAGTTTTAAAAGACTTATGGAAAGAATAGTAAAATAACGTGAAAATAGGAATTTAACACAAAAATCTCTAAATGCTCAACGAATCAACCGAATAATTCACACAACCGAGGTCCATTAATATTGTTATAACTGTTAATAAATGAAGAAATGTGGGTTTCACATGTCTTTTGGATAGGTCAACATCCCGTTGGATTTATATCACATCATGAGTTATTTGATATGATCATTGATCGTTTTGCGAAGTGAACATTTTTGATATGCGAATGGAGACATTCACTAAGTGATATGGCAGGGAAGTTATTGCGCGATTTATCACAATCAGAGTTTCTTGAGGGAAGGATGCTTTAACCCTTTGCGATGCGATGCGATGAGAATATGGTGATAACGTTCTACGATATCAGGTGGTGCTTTATCAGGGTTTTTATTTTACAATAACATTGGGGGAATGCAATATTTCCCTTTGCGATATAACGTAGCTTATCCATAGGACTTGAAATATTATTGAGATGTGAGGGGGCCTTTTCTTCACTTAAACTTAATTAGGAGTTTTATCGCAGTGGTTTAGGTCGTGTACTCTCGCATCATGCTTTGAATTAGTGTAACACTTTTACTCACTTGTGATCAGCGATACGAGACCTATTCAACTTTAAGTCCTTTTTAAATATTAATGGATTTAAGACCTAGGGTCAGTATGGTTCTCTATTTTAAATTTTTGAGACTCTATTTTTTATCTATTTTATTAAAGGCTCTATATTTAAAATTAAAAAGGTTCCCTATTATTCAACTAAGTTACTTATTCTAATAATAATGGATGGTTTTTGAGTGACACAACATGGTCACAATTAGGTAGAGAATGTAGATCCAACCTTACTCACAATACTCGATGCTCTCCCATCCATAAAAACTGTAGCACATTTCCATGAGGTACTGATATACATTCCTTAGTGATCTTATCCTCTAAATCCCCTATGGGTTTTTTTGAAACTTGGTTGGTGCCCGCCAGCAAAATCTCATCACATCCTTGGTATTCATGTGAGCCCAAACTGCATAATACTCCATATTGAGAAAAAACTTTGGTCTCATCAATTTGTAGTATGTATGAAGATCACGTGGTTGGTATGTTGCAAGTATTTTTGCACTTACACTTCTCAGGATCATGTTCTTGGTGTTTATACCATGCAAGATCCATCCAATTGCTTCTGCACATGGGAGCACTTGATACCTACATGTAACTTTATGGAACCTAGATCTTTTAATTGTGATGTATATTTCTATGTATTCAAGAGTATATGGGAACTCCTTGTTGAAAACATCTCTTATAGTTAGCCATGATAAAGGAGTAGACTTATCCACCAAACACCTGGTATCTTCCATGATAGGTTCTCTTGGTCTTGAAATTCCCCAAGTACTACTTTTAGTGACCTCCTTAGCTAGTGCTTGTGTTATGAACATAGGATTTATATTTGAGGAAGATGAGAGGTTGATAAGATCCTGAATGGAAACAATTGGAAGTGAAGAAGTGCTCATGGTAACACAAAGTTAGTCCTTAGATAATATCCTACTTTATCAAGCTATGAAACACAACAGACAACTACTGGGAGAAGGAATTGCATAAGTATTGAGAACAAGACGCAATCCTTGAGGAAAGCATGACCTAACTAGTCATTGGAAGTGTGCATTGTGCAATGGCAGAGGAGAGATATTGCACATGCTTGATCAACAGAGGAAAATATGAAGGCTAGGGTCTATGATTGTGCAATGTACAACTATTGAGGGAGAGAACCTAAGTGACTACCCAATTTATAGTTGTAGTTGGAAAGGGTTAAGAAGATGTTGATTGGAATTGTACAGTGTATAGTGGAGGCTAGGGCTTACACAATGCACAATTAAAAATGGAAGAGGAAGGCTCCCAAGTGACTAATATTATGCAATGCACAGTTGGAGAGAGAGAGGCCTTAAGAAGTTTGCAAGCCAGATCAACAAGCGAAAAGGCCATAGAAATGCACAATTGCAGTGATGGAGAGGCAGATCAAGTCAAAATTTGGCTAAGTATGGATCAACAACAAGGAATGAGGATTGCGAGAAGATAACATGCATACATAGATTGATTTGCAATCATAACTAGAATGTGGAAGGACTTAGAATGCAAAACGACACTAGAAAAGAAGCATTCAAGAGATGATTGACGCATGCCACAACTAAATATATTAAAATTGACTCTTGTTATGTAAAAATAAGGGTAAAATGAAACTTACAAAAGAAAAAATGACAAAAGCGACAGTAAAAGCAGCAAAAAGCGACAATTACGAAACTTACCTGAAATAACAGTGCACATGCAACCAAAACCTGCTTGTTCTCAAGGAATGTGAAGAGATCCAAGGATGAGTGTGATAATGAGCTCTAGGCTAACTTTTTATATAGGCTAGCACTTTTAGATCTAGGGTTAGGGTTTTACGCATGCATGCCTAAAATTTAGGAGCTAGGATTAGAAATTGCCACTTGCAATTGAGTCAAGTTTGACAAGTGTGACGCACAGTAAAAAAATGTTGCATAGTTGTTATCCACAAGGAATGCACAGTTTCTATCCACAAATATTGTGCAGTTAACTGGCTCAAGGAACTGCACAGTTCACTGACACAAGGAATTACACAGTTAACTAGACCAAGGGATTACACAATTTCCAATCACAAGAGACTGCACAGTTCTCTATCAGAGAAGATTGCACAATTTCTCCAGTCAAGGAATTGTGTTTTTTCTAGCAACAGGGAGTGTGTAGTTATAATTGGAAAGCATTGGTTGTCAACTCAAAGTGTGTAATTGGGAGCTAGAAAGTAGACATGCAAGATTAAGTAGTTGCAACACCTGCAAACACTAGAAGATGACTTGACAATTAGAAAACTAAGACCAAGGATGACTTGAGTAACTCAAAACAAAAATTAACAAGACCAAAAATAGGCTCCAAAATTAGAAGATAGGAAAATTTTTGGAGGGGGTTGTAGTAGCTACAACACTTGGAAATTCATTGGAAGAACCCCAAATTCTTTGTCTAAGTCCAACTTTATTCACAATGTCTAGCTTTCGGGAAGTATTTATTCATCCTCTTGATCACAATAGCTTCTTTACTTAGCTCAATTATGGATATAGTATCTTCTATTCCTCTCACCAACTTAACACATTTATAAAGTAAGTCAAACTTCAGTTGTTTCGATTAGGAGGTAGGAGTATATAAATACAAGAGTTTAAAGATGTTAGAGTTTTAATGCCATCTCTAGTGTCACTCCACTACCAACATGAATGTTAAGTACCCCGACAAAGTCACTTCAAGGAATCACAAGAATTGCTTCACTTCCAACGAGCTTGTTCAATACCTCGATGAGGTTGCTTGCCTCACCTATCTACCCAAGAAGCCTTTCTCTTATTTCAACTGTTATTTATTTATAACATTATGCTCATTAGAATTTTACAGGAATTTAAATTACCACAAGAGGAAGAGGGATCCCAACTTATTTAATAGCAAAGAGAGGTTTCTCCTTGTTTTACAGAGACTCTTATATTTGCCTTTGAAAATAATATGCTCACTTGAGATTCCTCCTTTCCCTTCTCTACTCAATCAAGTCGATACATTAAACTGATTGACATAGAAAATGCCGATTCTAATAATAAAGATCTTATTATAGATATGAGCATCATATATCAACTAGGGATTTTTTCAGGAAAGAAACATATTTTCCATCTAAGAATCATGGACTCTTAAAGATATAGGCTCCAATAAAGAAGTGGATCAAAAGTTAACCAATATTTTTTAGTTGTCGCAACATCTTCTTGAAATTTTCCACATTTCTTCATAACCAAAAAAGATAGATTTCACACAAAAGTTATTCATGTACAAGCAAAAGAAATCTGAAAAGGCCAAAACCAAAACAAACGAAGAAAAGGCGAAACCAAAACGAATGTGGGAAGGAAAACTAAACTAATATACACCTACACTAATAGATGGAAGGTAAGGATTACATAAAATAAAACTTCCAATGTAGCCATAAGAGCTCCCGACCTTTTAAGGAAATGGTAAGAACAATAAATATCCTGATAACACAAGGTGCAAGAATGAAAAGATCAAGCTAAAAGTAGAAAAATATAGAAAGAATGATTTCGCTAACCATACTACTAATTTGTCTTGATGGTCATACAAACCTTGATCATTTCTCATGAAAGTACATTCACTCATGTCATTCATCTCAAAAAACATCATGAAAGTTTGAAAATAGCTAGCAATATAACTTTCCAAGTAAGATTCTTCTAACCATTTGGAAATAATATCACAATATTGAAACAAATCATCGAAGAATCTTGTATTCCAAAGATGACATATTTTCAGTCTGTGTAATTAGATCATGAAGAGTATCTCATGAGAGTAATTTGACCTGATCATGTTTGGAAACCTTGTTAATATCGCAAGAACCTAACATAACCATTAACGAAGCCTGAAGTGCCTCGAATTCTTGACTAGTTTCCAATCTCTCAAATGGTGCATTGTCAAACATAGGTGGTTTAGAGAGATCAATTTATGGAAATGAAAAACTATCAATAGATGAATCAGTAAACACATCATCAAAGCCACCCACTCGATCAAATTTATCATTTGACACATAAGACTCCTCATGACTAAATAACCTAGATGAATCGAAAAGAGGACTTGCTTGAACATCCAATTTTATAACCTTTTTTTCTTCACAAATTAAAGAGGAGGAATGAAAGAAATCACAATTAATAAGTTCCTCCTTATCCTATTTTACCCAAGAATCAACAACACCCCATACTTGATTGTGATTGAGACCACATAAAAGGGATAAAAAAATGTAAATGATAACCTGGTGTAAAAGATCCATTAAACATGTCAGGAAAAGATGAGTAATGTATTGAGGGTGAAGGGGGAGTGGATAAGTCGGATGAAGGATCATCAAAATCAATTGATCCTTGTTCATAATCCAAGTTCCACACATAATTATCATGAAAAATATATCTTACCTCATGTTCCTCTATTCGAATTATGGAACTATATTGTACTCGACCACTATTTGAACCGATATATTGAGAAGAAAGAGAATCCAGAACAAGTGTTAATAAAACAGGTTGATTCAGTGGATCAAGACAAAGAGGGTCATAAGATTTAGGTAATAGAGAAAAAGAGGCATCTCTTAAAAAATAAATATCATTCACTAAACCAGATGCAAGATTAAACTTATACTCGTGAATATGGGATGAAGATGGAGATGGGATAGGTGAATCAACAATCTGATTTTCAAGTATCCTAGTTCCAACATTAGAACATGAGACTAAATGAAAAGGAGGAGGGGAAGAAACAAAAGGGAGAGTAGGTTCCTGATAATTAAATTAAATTTCCAAGTACACAAATACGATGATGAAGCACTCGCCCCAATAGTGGAACATGAAGTTATCACTTGCTTTTCCAAAGAATGATCTTCACTCCTATGTTAGACTAGAGAAGCCAAGGCTCGCTCTCCCCAAAATTCCCCTTGCCTTGAGTTATGAGGGTTTATTTATAACAAGTGAGGTGACCTTTCACCTCCCCTTGTGACTCTTGAGCTCCCTCATGACTTTTGAACTCTTATTTTGTCTTTTAGCCTCTAATGACTCTTCATATTCCCCATGTGACTCTTGGACTCACACTTTTACACATTTACATTTCTTATTATTTTGAAATGAAAAATTACAATAAGACAAATGTGGCTCTTATACATAAGAAAAAAAGTACTAGTTTATGCATAACTTATGGAAAATGTAACTCAACGACGAATCATGTAATTATGTAGTAAGATATTGATGTTAAGATTTATATTTTGCTACTATTTGTTCACCCTTCACTAGTACATTTGGATTGTATATGAGTTTACAATCTAGTGCATTTTGATATATGGTCTTGGAATCTATTTAAATGGTACTTATATGCATGATCGACTTCATGTGTATCTTAGAGGATCAATCACATACAACAGAATAATATCTTTGGTCACTTCAAGTTCATCCTGAATGGTCGCCTGTTTGATATTGTTCAAGAAAGCTATTTCTTCTCCAATAATTATTTTTCTTTTTAACTCTATAATGGACCAATAGAATGGCTCGTATGCATCCTAACCAAGGAATCCAATGCTGTTAGGCCCCTATACTACTAGTGTAACCCCCTTATTGTTATTAGTACAACCCACTTATTATATTGATGTACCCATGTAATGCCCATATTGTTACTATTGTGCCCCATAGAAACCCACTATTGTTATTATTATGCCCTTACATTATTATTGTTATGCCGGCTCTGATTATGTTATGACCCCTTAGACTCCTATATATAGAAAGGAGGTATTTTCATTTGTATCATCAAATAATTGTTCATTTATGTAATGTAAAGGAGGTTTCCCCCTCGAAGAGGCTGAATTCTAAGGCGTTGATCTATCTTTTCTATCTTTTCTTGAGCTGGTTTCATAACATTTGGTATCAGAGCTTTGGATTCTAGGGTTTCGCTGCTCCAAACAGGTCATCGTGGAATTTTCTCTATAACTTTTTTTCTGTGACATTTCAAAAGCTAAAAAAAAACCCATTTGAGAAGAAATCGTGCTGAACCTTGGGTACAAATTTCAGAGCTTTTCACGCTATATTTGCGGAGATATGATCTGAGGAAGTTGGTCTTTTTGCAGACTCCTGAATTGCATTCCAAACAGGTGACTTGGGGAAAATCGTCATAACTTTCTCTCTGGGGATCGGATTGAAATTTCGTAAGAAGGTACAGAAAGAGGACGGACTGTAGTTTCTTGTATGCATTTTTCAGATCCAAAGGTTAAAACAGTGACTCACGGAACGTCGTACAAGTTTGCTCTACTGAACTAGTCTATAATCAAGTCACTGTGGGAGATTTCGCATAACTCAATCTTGGAGAATCCAAATTGGGTCAGACTGGTGGCATTGGAAAGAGAACAAAGAGGGCTAACACAGGCTGCAATTTCAGAACTTAAAATATCCGAAAGTACAGAGTTACAGTAATTTCAAGATCGAGCTCCTAAAATCAAGAAAAAGCAAGATGAGGAAGTTTGATGGCAAGGATCCGGTAAATTGGATACTTCAGATGGAGCAATATTTTGATCTACATGGTGTACCACTGTTACAAAAGGTATGTATTGAATCTTCATATTTAGAACCAGATCAATTTTTATGGTATGAAGGGCTTTGTTCTCGTAAACAACTTGTTACGTGGTCAATTTTCATGGAGGAAATGATAGCACATTATGAGGATACAAAGAACAACACCTTCTTTAGAGCAACAACACAACAATTGGAAAGAGTAAAAGGGCTTTGTGACATACTGGAAAGAAAAATTATGGAAACCAGGAAGCATACCCCTCACAATTATAAAGATGGAAGTGTTGTTTCTCCTAGCCTTCCACAACCTACAAGGGTTACACCACAACAATTGGAAGAAGAAAGAGAAAAAGGGCTTTGTTACAATTGTGATAGCAAATGCACTAAAGGTCATAAGTGTGCTGAGAAGAAATTATTTTACATAGATTATGAAGAGGAGGAAGAAAAGGATCAAGAAACATCAAAAGAAGAAGATATACGCCAGGACCCCACCCCAGAGAAAGAAGAAATGAATCAGACCATATCTTGTAAAGCATTGGCAAGAATTACCAATCCTCAAACTCTCAAGATAGAAGGACATATCAAGAAGAAAAAGGTGAAAGAAGTGAAAGATCACATCGAGAAAGAATAAATGAATCCAACCATATCTTGTAATTCATTGGTCGAAATTAACACTCCTCAAACTATTAAGATAGAAGGACATATCAAGAAGAAAAATGTTCAAGAAGTGAAAGATCACATCGAGCATCAAGAAATGAATTCGACCATATCTTGTAAAGAATTGGAAGAAATTACCACTCCTCAAACTCCAGAGATAGAAGGACATATCAAGAAGAAAAAGGTTCAAGCAGTGAAAGATCACATTTGGCATCAACAACAAGTTCTCCAAATTTTAAAGGATAACGCCACTTCGGTGCAAAATCAAACGAAACAACAGGTAGATCAACATCATAGTGAAAAATGTTTTGATGTAGGTGATTGGGTATTTTTACTGCTACATCTCAAGTAATCTATTTATGAGAAGGAAATGTTGGCAATACTACATGCACTTAAAAAATGGCGACCTTACCGAATGGGAAGACTCTTCAAGGATGAGGATGTGGAAGCATTGTTTTGTGATATTTCTATTATCCAACCAGATTGGATAAATGAAGCAAGGGATGAAAGGAAGAAGGACGAAGAAGCATGGACACTTATTCAAAAGTTGTAAAAGATCCCAATTCAAACAATATTGCCAGAAGTTGAAGAGGAAGGAAAAATCAAATTGGAACCTGGAGCAGTCACAGAAACAAGAACCTGATAGCTACGAAATCGATCAATTTCAGAGTATCTCATCAAGTGGAAGAACTTACCCGCTGAAGATTCCACATGGGAGGACACGAATTTTATACAGAAGCATCAAGAACTACTCAAGCATTGAGGACAACTCTTTTTGAAGGAGAGGGGCATGTTAGGCCCCTATACTACTAGTGTAACCCCCTTATTGTTATTAGTACAAGCCACTTATTATATTGATGTACCCATGTAGTGCCCATATTGTTACTATTGTGCCCCATAGAAACCCACTATTGTTATTATTATGCCCTTACATTATTATTGTTATGTCGGCTCTGATTATGTTATGACCCCTTAGACTCCTATATATAGAAAGGAGGTCTTTTCATTTGTATCATCAAAGAATTTTTCATTTATGTAATGTAAAGGTGGTTGCCCCCTCGAAGAGGCTGAATTCTAAGGCGTTGATCTATCTTTTCTATATTTTCTTGAGCTGGTTTCATAACAAATCCATTATATAGTCATAGGTAAGAATTTATGGTGTTGGTAGCAAAAGTATGGACATGTTCATATATCTGTACAAACATCCTGATTTATTCCCTTTCAATTTCCACATCTTGTTTACTCTTTCTAACCAGCACTGCAGGTAGATTGATATATTTGGTGCCACAATCCTGGATCATATCAATGGTAGTAGAAGTTTTATTTATTACCTTCACCATATCTTTTGTTACTTTCTACACTTCATGCAAAAGAACGGTTGCTTCATGAAGAGTGTACATCTCATCATATAGTTGCTTCATAGTGTCCGCCAAAGGCTTAACCTCTGCAAGTATAAATTCCTTTAATTCCATCCTATTAGCACTGGTGGAAGAAAACCTCTGAAATTCAAACTTGATATGTTCTACCTAAACCAAGTTATAAATTCCCTTTTAGGTATTTTAATATCATCTTGAATTCCTTTAGATGAGTTTCCTTAGGATTTGATTGAAATCATCCCACCAGTCCCCTTCCATGCATAATATCAGGTCTTATATCTGTGAGATAGAGTAAGTTCCAAATCATTGATCTATAGGAAGATTGATTGACTTCTGGAGATATTTCATCCTTATTATGGTTACAACCTGTTACCATGGGGGTACTTATAGGTTTATAGTCCTCCATCCCAAAATTTCTTATAATTTCTTTGAGGTACTAAGTTTAAGAAAGAAAAATTCCTTATTTTGTTTGTTGAACTTGGAGTCCAAGAAAAAATGAGAGTTCTACAAGCATATACATTTCAAACTCTTGATGCATAAAAACGACAAAACCTTTGACTCATTGATTAAATATTATTTCCAAAAATTATGTCATAAACATACAATAAAACTAATAATAGGTTATTACTTTCAACCTTGATGTAGATATTGCTATGAGTTGTCCCTTTTTGAAAAACTTGTTGCTACAAATACATGTGTAACTTGTAATACCAAGCCCTTGGTGGTTGCTTTAATCCATACAAAGATTTCTTGAGTTTACATACATAACTTTATTGTTTCATAATAGAAAAAAATTCTAGTTGCTCCACATATACTTCCTCCTCTAAGTTTCCATTTAAAAATGTTGACTTAACATCCATTTGATAAAATTTGAATCTTTGCTAATAGGACAATGCTAAAAACAGTCTAATTCCTTTAATTCTTATAACAGGAACAAATGTTTCTTCTAAGTCTATTACTTCTTTTTGAGCATACCCCTTATAGACAAGTCTTGCTTTGTTTCTAACAACCAACCCATCTTCGTTTGCATAATTTTTGAAAACCCATTTAGTCCTTATCACATTTTATCATTGGGTATTGACACAAGATCCCATGTTTCATTCTTCTCTATTTCATCCAATTATTCATTTATTGCTTTGATTCAATGCAAATCTTAGCTTGCTTGTGCAAAATTAAGGGGTTCTATCATAGATAACAGTGTTAGATTTGCATGACTAGATGAGCCTAGGATTTTTCTTCTAGTTTTCACCCTATTTCCTTGTCACCAAGAATATGACTCTTAGGATGGAGTGTTTGTACATACCTTGACGGAGTCTTCTGTTTTAGAGATTCTACTCTTTCTTCTTCCTCTGATTCTTCATGTTTCTCTTGTTATGGATGCTCTTTGAGCTCATCCTCTGGTGACTCGTGGTTGATTGGTTCTTCATGATGTGGTTGTATTCTAGTGTGGACATGTCCTTCATCTATTCTTACATATATTAGTTCAACTATCTTACAGAGTCTCTCCTTGTAGCACTTGTACCCTTTGCTCCAGGAAAAATAGTCAAGCAAGATCCCTTCATATACTCTTGACTCAAATTTGCTAAGATTTCCCTCATTCCTTTTGATGAAATATTTTCTGCCAAATACCTTAAAGTGCTTTAAAGAGGTGGGTCTCCCATACCATAGTTCATAAGTAGTTCTATCACTATTTATTCTAATATGTGCCTTATTAAGAATGTTAACTGCAGTTTGAAAAACTTCTCCCCAGCAAGCATATGGTACCTTCAATTCATTGAGCATAACTCTGGCCATTTCCTAGACTGTACTTTTCATCCTTTCAACTACTCTATTCTATTGAAGGGTTTTAGCTGTTGATTTTTCTTTTAATCCCATGTTTTTCACATAAATCATAGAATTCACTAGATGTGCTCTCCTCCTCTATCTGATCTAATACATTTAATTTTAAGATCCATTTCATTTTCCACTAATGCTTTGAATATTTTGATATTTTCAAAAGCTTATTCCTTATTTTTCAACATATTGATCCAACTCATCATTGTATAATCATCAATAAAACAACATAAAGCATTTCTCACCTCATGAATATCTCATTCTTATGGGTCCACATATGCATGTATGAATTAGCTCCAAAGTCCTTTTTGTAGACTTTGAACTGCAATCTTGACTATTTTCCAAATTGGCATGACTTGTAGACATTATTTTCAAGTTTGGTGATTTTGGGCATGTTTAAGACAACACCCTTTTCCTAATTTAACTAGCTAATGAAAACTAAGGTGGCCTAAGTTTTTGTGCCACAACCAACTTTCATCAGTTTTAACCAAATAACAACCTTCTTTAACTCTTTCTAACACATATAAATTACTTGGAGTCCTAACTATCCTAATTATAGTTTCTCCTGTGTCTAACTCCTTAACTACACACTCATTTGACCTGAATGTTACTTCATGTCATGGCCACACATATAACAAACACTTAGAAGGTTATGCTTAAAACCATATATATATAAATATAAATATAAATATATATATATATATATATATATATATATATATATATATATATATATATATATATATATATATATATATATATATATCTATATATATATATAACATAATTTGATCCTTGGTCTTTCGTTTTTCTAAGACAATTGTCCCTTCACCCATTATTTTTGTTGGTGCATTATTACCAAAGGTAACATTTCAACCTTTATCTTCATCGAGAGATATAAATTTACTTCTATCACTTGTCATGTGTTTTGAACATCCACTATCAATGTACCATTGATTTCCTTGATTTTTGGCATATTGGACCAATCCACACTCTTATGGGTGTATAGTCTTCTTCTTCTTCCATATTTGGTGAGTTCTTCCTTTTTGTCTTACTGATATGAAGACGACAAATTGCTTTGCATTTATTGGCCTTATGTCCAAAGTTTTGGAAATGTAATACTCAATTTAATCCATTAGAGGAGAGAATGCATTGTTGAAGGATTTTCTAGTTCTTATCATTTCATGCAAATTTGGCTTACTCGCATGTCTAGTCCTGATAACTTTGTATGTCGGGCATTGTACTACCTAATGACCATAATTATGATAGATTACTAAATAACCATAGAAAATGTTTGGATACATGGGAGTGAAGGATCCTCTTGATGAGATTGGTCCTTGTTTGTTGGTTTGATGAAGCTATGGCCTCTGTTACTTGTGTGGCTTGGCTGCCCTTTTTTCTATTGAACATTACTTCCTATGCTAGGCTTCTTGGGCCGAATACTTGTTCCCTAAAGAGCATTAACATAGCTCTTTGAATCCTCCAATTTTGATTCTTTGGAGCATGGAACTTCTTTGCCTTTTTTATGTGTTTCTTTATAACGAAGTCGCTTTTGATTAATGAAGATCACTAAGTCTTGATGATCTTGTTTAAGCCTTCAGATCTCTTCACAAATTTTAGGTTCATATTGAACTGTGCTTTAGTATTCTCTAGATCTTTTCTCAGAGATACAATTTCTAATACCAATTTATCATTGTATCTCTCCTTATATTGTAACTACTTAATTAAAATTTCTTCCACTCGTTTGGCTTCTTCTAATTGAACTCCTAAAAGAACCATTTCTTCATTTGCATTATTCTCTTCTTCTTTGTAGGCTTGGATCTATTCTTTATGATTTTTGTTAATTCTTCTGAGCCTATCTATTTCCTCCAATGCACTTAGAAGTTCACTTTCCACGTCGACAATTGCTTATTATAAATTAGTATTCTCTAGAAGAAATATTTGGCTTTCAGGTGCCATAAGGAATTTCTCATCAAGGTTAGTGTCAGATTCATAATCTACTACATTTTCTGATGAACTGTAACTGTCTTCTTATGAATAAATAAAAGCTTCTACTTTTAACAAACTTCTTCTTGATATTTTTCGTAGATGTTTTCTTTCCTTTTCTTCATTTTTAATAGTGGTATTTTATCTGTAAGGACATTTCGAAGAAAAGTTCCATATTCCGCCACAATGAAAACACTCAAATGGTGGCATACTTTATATTTTCTAGTGCCCTTTTGTAATTTTCCGACAAAATTTTCTTCCTCTCCATTTGAAATGTGGCTAGAGTAGTCCTAGTCTTGATATTATTTTGACTCGTTGGATACTTTGAAAGTGACTTCTCTGTGTTCAATTTGATCCTTCTTTGTTCTCATCTCATAAGCTGTAATTATTCTATTAAGCTTCTCCATGGTCAAATTATCTAATTTATACACTTATTCTATTGCTGAGACTTTGGCATCAAATCTAGGAACAAGTGATCTCAACACCTTTTAGACTATTTTAAAATCATCAATTTTATCACCCAGTCCTTTCATTGTGTTTACAGTCTCATCCACTTTGTGAAAGAAACTACCTATGCTTTCATCCTCATTCATTTTCAAGTTTTCATATTGTATCATGTAGGTCTATAAATTTTTCTTTTTTTACCTTGGTTTCCCCCTCATAACTATTTACAAGTTCAATCCCAAATTTCCTTTGCTATCTCATACTTTATTAGTTTGGCAAA
The DNA here is from genome assembly GCA_031772625.1 of Pinus tabuliformis. NCBI lineage: Eukaryota > Viridiplantae > Streptophyta > Pinopsida > Pinales > Pinaceae > Pinus > Pinus tabuliformis. The sequence goes on from CM062819.1 coordinate 181,921,005, forward strand.
TTCAAATGGTTCAAGTCCACCCAAAATTGCATTCATAGCCTTAGAATTGCTTTCATACATTTTCTTACCAACCTCATTAATTGGAGGAGTTTCTTGGTTTTGACACCCATTCAATACATTTTTCCAAATGTCCATTCCAAGTGACGTTAGTTAAGTATTCATTCTGATTTTTCAAAAGGTAAATTTTGTCCCTTTGAATAGTGGAGGTCGACCTGAGAAAACATCATCCTGACTTTTCATCATGTGTAATATCTTCCTTCCAGCGGGTAGGGTGTTACTGAAGGAATCATGATCTGATACCAATTATTAAACACTGAGAGAGGGGGTTGAATCAATATTTATGTTTCCCACAATGAAAATTTCACTTCATTCCTTATTTCTTATACATTTATGGAACAATAAGAAAAACATCACTAAATTAAATGAACATATATAATGGAAGAGATTGAATGTGGAAACCCATAAAGGGAGAAAACCACAAACAATTTTCTTTAAATTATTGTTGTAAGCATTGACCTATAGTTACAAAATTTGCAATATCCCACTTGCATGAGATATTTACCCCCCTTCTTACCTTTTCAAACTTCGACCCACTAGAGACACATATGACCAACGTTTAGTAGGAACCTACCTACCAGAAACCTTGATCCCTAGTTAGTGGTATTCAATTGTTTAGTTCTTTCATTTCATGAGTTTTTACTTCTGCAAAAGTATTGGCTATATTTCTCACAACTGCTCCTCTCACACATTCATTGATATATTATTATATTTGTATCCTCTGCTTATTCTTCCCTTTCATTATCTAATAATTTTGTTAATATTTTTCTTTCTTATCCACTCCATCAACCACATAATTTCTACAATTGTTTCTCTTTTGTATTTATGGTTTAGGTCCTTCCTTTACCATGGGTATAGGTCCATGGTTTTACCCATGGAAATTATCGCTTCACTGTATTAGGACATAACACCTTAACAAACTTTAAATTCGTTAATGGTGTTGGAGTGATTACGCTCCTTTTATTTTGGTGCTTTTATCATTTGACCACATAATAGACCAAGGGATAACCCTTTAAGTTTGGTATTCGACATTTGGCTCTTAGAGCTAGTCGATATTGTCACATGGGTTGACCCCCCAGATGGCTAGATTTCTAGATACTTCCCACACTTTGGAACCTACACTTGGATGGAACATTGACTAATCCCTTTGACTTTTCCTAGATCTAGATTTGGGCATAAGTTACCTGTGTATGCTTGCTTCAACCACGAAGGGTTGGACGTTTGGATAACTCCTCATCACAGTAGAAAAAATCCCTCAATCTTGTGATTTGTGCTTAACATTGTATCCTTGCTTGCTACAACAATGAAGGGGCAAATAGCCAAATAAATTTCATAACTCCAAATGTAATGGCCCACTTAGGAAAATTGAAATATAGAGGGAAACTATGCCATGCCAGACCCTTGGCACAAATATCAAGACTTGCCACATCATCTACCATGTCACTACCACATCATCTGCCATGTCCTCTCTCTACCACCTGTCATGCCACATCGTCTCTTTACCACTTGCCATGTGACATCATTTCCATGTGACTATCATGTGTCACTCGAAAAGGGGTCACTTGGCCACCCAAAAATGCTAAATCCACCTGGCATGTGTCATGACAATAAAGTGTCATGTCATCATTCATGCCACATCACTTCCACCTCACGTCACCTGGAAACCACATTTACTGCTATTTGGATGCCATGTGTCTTGTCCTCGTACTTCCATGTCATCAACTTGCCACATGCATTCCACATAATTGCCTCCTATATTCCATGTCACTTCATTTGTTGCCACCTGTCAGTGAGCCAACTTACTCGAGAAATCTAGCATCTTGTCTATCTTGTGGGTATTTTTCTTGAGCAACCGCCCAGATGCTTGGATGCTCAAATCCCTAGATGGCCTTAAATCTCAGATAAATATGAATAATATAGTATCCAAATCATTTCTACCGATCCAGAGTCTGATGCATCCCAGATAACAACATGCCTTAGTGCATCACCGAATGACGCAAATTTTGGAAACTTGACCAAGCTACCTTGAATTTCTTCACTTCAAAATAACTTTTCTCCTCATTCCTTGGGAGTTTGACCAAGTGCCATATATAATTGGAAAGCTCTTTAAGAGGGTTATCTAACTAAACACTTTACATGCTCTTTTGTTCAAGAAAAATATACAAAAATGTCTACCAAGCTAGGTTATCCAACTAGTTTTCATTCATAATTTAAAGTCAAATAATGTCCGACCTACACTCAACAATAAATGACACTAGATACCTTAAGTAGCAATGACATCAATAACATCAGGAATACTCAATAAGCTCCCCCAAAAATTGACTTCAATGACAACAACAAACTACCAATATGGTGTTGAAAATGAGTGGATTACCTAAGAATCCTATTTATCTTTAACATTAAATTAGTCATCAGAAAATCTACATTATTGATTAATTATTAATCATGATTAAAGCTTAATTATTTAATTAATCACTAATCAAGCTTAAGGGCTAATCAAAGTATTAATTAGTTAATATTTAATCAACCTTAAGGTTTAATCATTAAGTTACATTATGATTAAGCTATCATAGTGAACAATAGAATACTAGTGTATTCTTGTAAAGTTTGGGTATGTCGGTAACATGCACGTATAATGATAACGCTAAGAAGGATCTATCACAAAAATCAATCTTGCAGTAGGTAGACCAATAGCCTAACATAGCATGATAAGATCAGGGAGTGGCCATAACACATTAAGGGAATTGACCCATTAGAGGTATCTAAAATAGGTGCATTAGAAACAGTCCTATGAAAACAAGTTTTAAGAAGGGCAAATATTTCACACTAAATAAAAGTAGCTTCTCCCATAGAGTTATCAAGAGAAAAAAAACACATATTGCAAAACAAACAAGCAATTGACCATTCTTTAAGAAAATTTTGTAATCTTTCAAACAATATGAAGACTTCAAATAACTATTTATAGTCTTTTGTTAGATGATGAATGTGAGCCGAGAAAAGCCACAATGTTGAGCTTGATTTTGGGGTTTGTTATTTATATAATAAATTTTCCTTTCACAAACTCTTTCTTTATGCTAATTTGTAAAAATATAGATTTTTGGATTTTTTTAAAAATTTAACTGCTTTTGGAAGTAACATTGGAGAAATTCAGCAAAATAACCTAAGTGCAATCCCAACATATGGTCAATCCGAACCTATGGTCAATTTTTGTCAAATCTGGCCCAAGATTGTTTGTTTTTTTGAACTTCCAAAAATGAAAAATATTTGAACTTGAAACTGATAGCTCAAGATAAAAAAAAAGTCATATAACTGACATGGGGTTTCGAAATGATATTTGTGAAGACTTTAACCTGGTTTGCTTGCTAGGTATGAAATTCAAACGCATAGTGCTCAATGATGCCTCAAAACAGTAGCTGGTAGCGAGAAAATTGGAATTATTATGGAATATAGTAACATGTTATAATCAATGTATTTGGGGTGCAAATACACCTAAATACTGTAGCGGTTAAGGATAAATTAGCACGGTTATGAATTTAATAACGTGTAAGGCTTGAATTTCATTAAATTCCAAAATATAGGTATTAGACAAATTTGTTTTTAATATTATAATAATAATAATAAAAATAAAATACTTTGATCACATTTCGTATTATGGTTTCCCTCTTAACTCAAATAGATTAATATAAGAAAGAATCAATCTTAGAAAATATTGCCGATGGAATTTTGTTTTTTTTTGTTTTTGTGTTGTTTTGTCTGTTCTTTTTAATTAATTTTATAAGTTTATTAAATTAATATTATATTGTGGAATATTTTAGAATTTTATTAAATATTAAATATTTTGGAATTTTGTTAAATATTTAAAGTAAAACTTATTTTAATTTTAGATAACATTATTTTTATTCTTAAATAAAAATTGAAATTAATATAAAATTGTAATAATTATTTTTGAAAGGTTTTGAAAATAACAATTTAAATTTTTATATAAAAGCCTAATATTAATTATATAAAATGGTTTTCGAGATAAATTATAGAACTATAATTTAGTTTCAATTCAACTCAATGTTTGATTTTGCATTTTATATTTTAATCTATATTTGATTCTCTTTTCATAATTTTTTTACAAAATTTATATATATATATATATATATATATATATATATATATATATATATAATTTTAATTCAACCCAACTCATAATTTTTTTCATAGATTTTTGTTTTGTTTTTATGATATATATATATACTCTTATGATTTAAAAAACCTATATCTATTTTAATGAAAATTTCACAGTATTTTTTATTTCTTTTTGTTAGCTAGTTTGTTCTATGAATTGGAACATTTTATTAATTAGTCTTGTATTTCATAAAAATTTTGGTTTGTAATGTTTGACTAATTTTCTGGGAACCAATCTTTTTCTGTGATAAAGCAACCCTTAAATGAGGCAAGAGCGAAGCCACAAACCATTCACGGTGCTGCCCATCCGTAAGATTCATGTTAGCTTTGCGGATTTGGCATTTCAATCTCTGATCCAGCTCCCATGGTGTTTGGCCAGGCCTCATCATGATTTCCTTGAATCCAATGATTGATTGTGCTTCAGACTTGGGCCTACTGAATTCCTTATTCAACACAGTCTAAATGTCTGCTAACGCGACCATCAGTTTATCGGTGCAGTACTTAATGTACCACGTTAGCGTGCTATCCTGTAAAGCAGTAACCAACGTTGCTTTCTTCATCTGATGATCTGTAATATTATGGGCTGTCCACACGACCTTCACAACGAACCAAAATTGGTTTGGGTCCTCATTTTCCAAGCCCTTGAAAATGGGCAACTTCACTTCATTCGCCATATTGAACGACGACAGAGGTGGAGGCAGTGTGGGCGAAGGTGTATGCTGTGGAGGTGAATATGGAGGTGGTGTGGGCAGATGGATTATTCGCGGGAACCCTTGCCTTATTAATTGGATAGCGCTCTATGGTGAAGCCTGTTCTGCTCCTTTGTCATCACTCAGAGGAGGCTCAATCAATGAGCTATATTCAGGGCTTGTTCTCCCTCTATCCCTAAATAACTTTCCAATTTAGTAGCTCCAAAAATCAAGGTAATTGCATAACCCGCTTTTCACACAAGAGAATTTTAATCCAAGTATTCAAAGATCTTAAATACTTTTGTCATGGTCCCTTGAAGAAGCGCCGCTCTGCCTCGTTGTACCTGACTGAGGTATCGACCGCAAATTCTATCACAAATCCTCTGAGGACATAATCAAGCCAATGATCGACACTGCACGCGATATTATCTTCAGAGGCTTCCAATCTCCGCTTCGGTGTCCACACTATTGGACCGTCAAGCCTCCACCTTCCGTGGCCATCTGCCAATTTGGCGATCCACTCATATAGCTTGACTAGGAAGGAAAAAAAGAAAATTTCATGTATCTCTATGTACAGATACCTATCCATCCACTGTTCTTTTGTCAGGTGCAGATCTATGTTTTCTTGCGCCGTGAATTCATGGATATTTCTATCCAACCACTCCTTAATTTCTTTCTTTGTTGGTTTCTAGTGATGCGACATCACACATCTCTTTATGCAGATCCCAGTCCCAACAACGGAACCATTTGTTGGCTTAGTGGGTCGTGACCCAGGTTCAGAGTTAAGTTTGCCAAAAAAATCCCTACACTACTGGCCCTTTCGGCATCAACCCGTGGAGCGCAGACTGAAGTCTCACCCGAAGTAGTATGGGGGGATGCTGGAACCAAGTTTCCGCACCCAGAGATGAGCGTGATGTCGTTTTATGCCCTAAACCTGCCTTTGTGTAGATCGATAAGCCCTTAGGGCTTATCGATATAACTTCCCTTAATCAGATTATATACCTCCGCGAAGGTCTACAACTGTCTTTCGCGGACCCTAAACAGGTGAGTAACCCACTTACACACCTCTGTGATTACTCCTAACTTCGTATTTACCTAGATTGGTTTAACTGTTCAATAACTTTAACATGCAACAAGATATTCTTCGCGCAAATAGATATCATTACTTGCGTTCATATAACAATATAAATCATGCAAAGTCATGCATCAATACAATATTAATTCATAAACCCGTCATTCATCATAGCATAAAAGCGCATTCATTCATAAAGGAAATATATAGACAAAACACAAGAAACGTTGTAATAACTTCTCTATTAATACTTCAGTTCTTCTTACAGACTCAAGACTTCCTTGTGCGCTCAGCGGCAGGGGTCCGTGCACTCAGCTGTAGACTCTACTCTAGGCCTCTGCGCACACAGCTGCAGAGCCTCTCTCCTACTCTAAAACTTCTTCGATCTTCCTTCTATTGACCCATTACATTTATCTTCATTGATATCTCCTATGCCTTAGACTCTCTAAGCCTCTCCTTTTTATACAATCCATGGTCCGCGGACCATGGGTAGGTCTATACAAGCTGACACAACTTACATAAAAGAAGGGTAAAACCCTTTATGACACTTTACTATATACACGCTCCGCGACCACATCTTGTTGAGACTTTACATTCTTTACAACAAAGCTTGGGCTTTTTCCAAAATTGACCCTAGGGGACCCTATTCCAACATCTAGTCAAAGGAAAAGTAAATAATCATACAAATGAATGAAGTGATGCAGAAAAGTAAAATTTTAGAGAAACAGAGATATTGGCCATGACCCTAATGGTGGATGGAATAAAGGATAACCTCATCCCATATATATCCAACATAGTTTCCATTCAAGAGATGTATGAGGCCTTATCCAAATTGTTCACAATAAATAATCTTGGTCAAATTGCGAGTCTTAAGAATGAACTAAGAACTATAAAGATGAAAAAGGAGGACATTGTGGCATCCTTCTTTGTAAGAATAGATAGAATCAAAGATGAACTCGAGGAAATAGATGAGATAGTACCCGAAAAGGAATTTGTAATCACTGCACTTCTAGGATTACCAAGAAGAAGTCATAGTAAAGAAGAAGTCATAATTTCATTAGTAAGCACTAAAGAGAATGAAGAAGAGAAAACTTCAAATGCCTATTCCGCTCATCACAAGAACAAAGGTGTTATCACTTAAGAATTCTAATGCCAAAATTTCTCACATTAGTTTGATGGTAAAGGTCAGTGCTAGTCTAAGTTTGATTTTTGTTTGCCTTAGAGTCTGAGTCTTAGGAGTCTTGAGTCAACTATGCATTCTCATTCATCACTGGTCTCATAACCATGTGTCAGTTTTGTTCAAAGGTTACTATGTGCCACAAAGCTCTTTAGGTGATTTCGTAGCACATAAATAATTTTGAAGTGTTTTCGTAGCACATAAATCCTTTTTAGCAGTTTTGCAACTCAACATGTTTTAGGTGATTTTGTAGCGCATAATTCAAATTTTGCACTGGCTGCGCTACAAAATCGGAGATTCGTGCAATCTGTAGCAAATATTTCCTAATTGTCAAATCTGTCAAGTTCAGTTATGGTTGCATCATTCATTGTCAGCTTATACACTCCACATATCATGTCCAACCGCTTATCTCCATCATTACAGCTGCTAGGTACCTTGGTACGCTCGGATTGCAAGTTCCAAGAAAAGCCAGATATTCACAGTCTTAATTATGATTGTATTCATTGCATGAGGAACAAGTCTGCAAGTTTTCAATTTGAATGCATTGCTATCAAGCGAGGTAGTTATCAAGCGAGGCAGCCATTCAAGCGAGGCAGATATTGAAGTTTGAGCAGCGATAGTATTTCAAACATTCATTACGCTGAAGTCTCATGGAGGGATCGACAGAAAGAAAAGACCACAGATCAGGCAGTTGTTTGAGAAACGAACCTGAAGGTGCAAACATTATCTTGAAAAACAAAGAAGTTGAGCATGCATTCAAGCAGGTTGGATGTTGGAATTTTTGTGAGAAACTCCAAGGAGGTCATGCACAAATCACCAAGGAATTTGCTTTGAATTTCACAGGGCTGAATTCAAAGGTTGGGATGCTCGAATTGCAAGTCTCACCAGAGGTAATATCCACAGTTACTGAGATTCCAAGGGGACAAGAAACTTGGTTTAAGAATTTTAAATTTGATATGACCCCTGCAAAGAGTTTCTGAAGCTGGAGTACATTGACTCAGATTTAAACAAGTCTGTGCCTAGAAATTATGTCAAGGACTCATATGCCAATCTGCTTACCTGTATACAGAGGTACCTTACCTGTGAAGGGAGATATAATAAGGTGTATTCATATCATTTCAAGCTTCTGCTACATTTTACAGGAAAGATATCCCTTGATTTACCTTTTTACTTATTTCGTAGCTTAAGCAAAATGTGTGATAAGGTGCAGCTAAGGAAAGAAGCCTGTGAGACCTCATTGTTTCACCACGGTTTAATTAAGCTGATCGTTCTGCATGAACTCCAGAGAGTAGGTAGGGACTGGCCCACATTCATATTCATGTCTGGTTTCAAGAACGAGACCGGTCTCAGTCCTCAAGCTGCAAAATATCTTTCGACAACAACTAGTCATCAGGCAGAAACAAGATCCCAGAGGTTTGCAAAGTTAAAGGCTAGGAAACAAGTAAGGGAATCCACCAAGCCACTGACTATTCAAGATACACCCCAGCAGTCCCTTAAAGAGAAAACTCAGGTCAAAGAAGGTGCACATGAATCAAACATAGGTGAAGGAGTCCAAAGAAGAAGGACTAGGAGCCAGGTAGCTAAAGAAAAAGGCAAGTCAGTGATTATTGAGGAAAGCCCTGTTTCAAAGGGAGACTTGAATGACTTACTGCAAGCCATTGATATTGAAGAATCTCCCCTAGTTCAAGCAGATTTGATAGAGTCAGGAAAGGACAAGGCTAAGAGAGTCAAAGCCTCGAAAAAACTCAAGTTTGATGATCAGGTTGATCAATTTGTCTTTAATCCAAGAAGACCCATAACAAGAAATTTTAAACAAATACAGGAGGTACTGTCAAGAGCAGATGAAACAGGGGAGGTAACACAGCCTCATGAAGGAAAAGATAAAGGTAAAGCAGTTACCCTTCAAGAAGAAGATAATGTGGAAGAGTTGAAAAGGAGTTTGGAATTGGCAAACTTTGAAATTGCTAGAATGAAGAAAGCCTCCAGGAAATTTGCAAATAAGGAGGCTTATTTTAACCAAATGCAAGCTCGGTGGGAGGACAAAACATTTCAAATACCTGAGGTGGTTGATTGTAATGTTCAATTCCGTAGTTGGATTGTCCCTGCAATAAAGGAAGCACAATTCATCAGAAAGGTCAACACAAACCTGAGAGCTGGGATCAGAGTCATGAAGAAAGAAATTGAAGAGTTAAAGATACAGTTAACCTAGCAGAAAGAATTTCCTTAAGGGAGTCACACATCAAGTAAGGTTATGTTTCAAATTTTGATGGTTTTCCTTGTTATAATCTTTCTTGAGGAATCATACATTTCCACTCAGTTTTGAAAAGCTTTGGAGCAATTGAGAAGGATGTTTAAATATCAAGAGGCTCAAAATAGCAAAATTTGGGTTGAAACTGTGTTTTTGGAATTACATAGCAGTTCCGTAGCGCGCTACGAAACTGCTGAAGATGATGACTAACGCACAACAGTTTCGTAGCGCGCTACGAAACTGCTGAAGCTACATAATTTAAACTCAGTCAACCGATTTTGAAAGACCGAGGGAAATTTTTTGAAAAAGGAATATCTTCAAGGGATCATCTAAAGGTATCAACTTTCAACAAGGTCAAGACAGGTGGAGGAAACATATATTCGAACCCAACTCCAAACTTTTTGTTATAAAGTGATCACATTTACTACAGTCCATGATATGTCAGACAGCTTGGAGGAGCTTTTGTCTTCACACATGGAAAAGGTTGACAGCACATCAAGGACGTGGCATTCTGATATATTTTGTATAATCAAAGATGAAGGGCATGGTTCATTGGATTCGAATATCTTTGAGGAAAACCAAAGGCAGATAAACAAGGGCAGTTTCCTACTTTTCAGGGGCAATGGAGAAGATGTGACATGGAGGACCAGTATGGAGCTTCAAACATCCACCATAGCCAAACTAAAAAAAGACCACTTGTCAAAGAACGAGAATGATTGTAATTAAGGCTATTATTAGCATGATATGGAGTTAGACTCCTATTTGACTTAGATCTCTAAAAAGTCTAGTAGCAGTTTGTTACATTTAATAGGTAGTTAAAATTTGAATAGGTGTCATAAGAAGTAGAATTCGAGTTCCCCTCATGTTGGAGGAGGAATCTCAGCTTTGTAAAAGAACTCTATATATAGGAGAAAGAGCAATGTACCAAGGGTTGGAAATTTATGAAAAAAAGCTCTGATATTTGGCTTATGTAAAGACTTTGTTTTTTTGGTAATACAATACCAGCTTATGCTTCTCAAGAATCATAAAGAGTTCAATGTAATGAGTTTCTTTTGTTGTCTTTTCATGTTATCTATAGTGTTATGAGTATGTGATTACTTAGAAATCACTTACAGTGCTCTAATTTCCTTCATATACTCATAAACTGCCTTCTATGTGTTTGGTGTGCTCTACATATGTTGAAATCTGAATGCCTTGACTTCTATGCAAATCCGACCCTATTGTTAATACTGAATCATATATGACTCCATAAGCCCAATGGATACTTGTTAGTTGTGTTTACACCAATTTCATTTTATTTGTTTCACAAGAGTTAGCCATCTGATCATAATCAAAAACCTTTAATCCTTTGAGAGAGCCCTCTCAGGTTGGGGAGGCTAAGCCTCAGCCTAAATTAGGTTTGAAACAGTTACTTGAAGTCTTCCTGGTCGGCAGCCTTCCAGGGCCTGATTTTGAGATAACAAAAGGAAACTTCAAGATGTCTAAAGGTCTAGAAGGAAGGTAGGCCTATCCAAAATAGAAAGCTACAATTGTCATAATACAGGTCACTACAGAAATGATTGTCCTGACAATCGTTGGAATAAAAAGAGAAACAATGGTCAAGCAAATATTGTCAAAGAAGGATCTCAAAAGAAGAACAAGACCGAAGAATCGAAAATAAGGGACTTATACTACTAAGTCCCTCTACTCTAAGTTTTTGAATTATTTTGATTTTTAGTACCTATAGGTTTAACATGCTTTGTGAAAACATTTTTGAATTGATTTGTTAAATTTATAGGTATCCCTCGATATTGGATTAAGAGGGAGCCCTCACAATTTTTCCAAAGATAAGTATCTTACTCGTATTATCTTCTATATTTGGTTTCCCTTTTCTTATCTAGATGTGTTTATATTAGATGTTAATAACGTTTTTTTATATTTTCCTTATTTAGGAAAAGCTTGCTGATATGCTCGAGGGTTATGGAGAAGACCTCACAAGACAAAGCATGATAGAAGTTCTAGCAAAATTGATGTCCTATAAGGTTTTTCTAGAAAACGACTCAAAGGTATCAATCTTAGACCATAAGCTTTGTTATCTTCATGATAAAGGTATATTCATTCATTCTAATAAATTTGCTCTACATTACTAACAAGTGTTATGTCTAGCACCTTTGAATCATAGAGATTCTTATTTGGGTGATTAATCATTAGATTGAATCTACCCTCATTAAAATCATCATGTGGAACCCTAAAAGGTTCTATGCGAAACCCTAACCTAAGGGTATTTCAATGCTAATGTGAAAAACCCTAGCCTACTTAAGGTTACTGATGAAATCTATAAAATACTATTCCTTTGATGTTTGGGGTTTTGATAGTAATGTCATGTTTGGAGTTTTAGTATTGGTATAGAAACCCTAGTCTTTTAGGGTTTGATGGTAATGTATTCCTAGACCTTGAGGCTTTGGTAAATCATGGTTTATGAGAAAAACCCTTATAATATCTAGAGTATGATCCTACAAATGAAACCCTCAGTGTATGGTTGTCTATCTAATCAAAACCCTAGCCTAATCTAGATTGCTATATGTCTGACTTTAAATGTATTGATATTTTAGCCTTGGGATTACCTAATGGATATTGATATGCTTGTGAATGATTATGAAATCCTATATATGTATATGTGCTAACCTAATCGTTGATAAATTCTAGGGTTTGTAACTAAGCCCTAGTCGAAGTTTGACATTCTAAGATATGATGTGATGATAAAATATAGGGTTTGCAAATAGTTGATTATGTTGTGATTAGTTTTATTTGTTGACATCTAAGGTTGAGTTTCTGAAAGATGGAATCTAGGGTTTGCATTAAATCCTGGTAGAAGTCTAACATATGAATTCTAAATTTGTTGGATGCATTATAGAACTATACTTGTTTGAATTGATTCTAGGGTTTGCAATATAATATAAGAAGAGTTTGTCATATCTCTAGAAGAAATATTAAGGCCCTAGATATAATGAGACTACTTTTTGATGATGTGATCTAGGGGTTATAACCTAACCCAAACAATAAGTTGAGGTTTAAAGGTATGTGTCTCTTTCTGTTTACGAGCCTAACTAAGTTTAGGTATTTGATGTCTAAAGTATAATACTTCCATGATTCTGATATAGTTAATTTCATGCTTCTATATATGTATTTGGTTGTACTTGCTATCTAAGTTGTGCAGGTACATAATCTTCAAGACGTTGAAGATATTCGTAAGTAAAGTTGATTTGTTTGATAAGAATAATGAAGGAAGTTATATGAATGATGATGATCAAGATGACTCTAATAAGAAGGAGTGAACCCATGAACGATTGTCTGATATCATAAAAAGTAGTTGATCTCCTTAAGTTAAGAGGGAGCCTGGATAACAGAAAAAATATATCTCCCATGTTGACAGGGAGGGAATATTATAGTCATGATGGATACCTTGAAGAATAAATTAGAGAATGTATATTGAGGTGTTTCATGTGAAGTAGGAAAGGAAGCTATATGATTGAGGAATATTTTGTCAAGATTTGTTTGGAAAGCCACTAATTCCTACTGTGATAAATTGTGAAGAAACATCAAGATGTCTATAGACCTTAAAGGTTTGAGCTAATTTATGAATTTGAAATTTTGGTATTGATTTTGGTTTTGATTTTTCAAGTAAATTTCTCAAAGTTTTGGAAGCATGCTTGATGTTACCGATATGTTTGAACATGAGAGATTTGATGTGTTGAGGGTTTGTGTGTAATACACATTTCCTGCGAGGACATATGGCCGGATTGTGTGTTGATGTCTAGTTCCCAAGGTAGGGATGGTGGCATTGGTCATAGAGCTTTGAACTTGCATTATGCACCTAGTTCCCTGGGTTGATGGTTAGCAAGTAATCCTAATGGTACGTAGAGAGGCTGAAAGATTTAGTCCATCTTAGTCCCACCTAGATAGATTTCCCTGGTTAGGAATCTAGACTGTGGCACCATGTGTGCCTAAACTCTTAATGGTTCATGTGTTTTGAGATCTTCCATGTACTTGTATATGTATGTATGAATACCTACCTAGTTAAGAGGGAGTGTTGAAGAATGTAACTAGGTTTGGTCTTCATAAATTATATTTGAAATGTATTTATCGAAAGAAAGAAAAAGAACTTATTATTATTATTATTATGACTTATTAAAGCATGAGTTTCATGCTTGGGTCATCATGTTTTAGTTCAAAGTCCCCATTGAGTACTTCTAAGTTTTGTCTTGAGTCATTAGAGTCATTTTCCATTTTATGAGACCTTTCTTGGGATTTTTAATCATGTAAAAGGAATTATTATTGAGTAAAATAAGACATTTGTCACCTCCACACCAAATCAACCCTTACCTGCTCAAGTCGGCCTACATAAGGGTAATTTGACCTATAGAAAATGGTATATATATAATGCAGTTTGATTTATTTGGAGTATCCACTCACAAGTTTGATATACAAGCAGAAGAAGTAGGAAAAGTGTGAAATTCCAAGAGAAGAAGGATAATTGCAGGAGAAGGATAAAAATCAAATTTTTGGGCTCTCTCTGTATCTCATTCATATGAAGTTACTGGGTAAGTTCTGGGGTCAAAGATCAGTTGTTGGAGAGGTCGAAATTTTGCTAGAAAGGTCAAAGTTTTTGTTACTTCTACTGGGTTGAAGTTTCTGCTGCTACTAGGTCGAAGATCTATTGTTGCATCTAGGTCAAAGTTGTTGCTGGAAGGTTATCATTTGCAGAAGAAGGGAAGGGAGGACTTGATGGTTGGAGCAAGTCTATGTCTAGGTCAAGGAGTCTTGGATCATCCTGTGAAACTATTGAAGAAAGATTTGTTGACTAGGTTTTCCCTTAGATAGGGGTTTTTCCCTAGTTGACTACCTACATCTGGTGTCTTTGATCTTCGTGTTATGATTTTGGTAATTGCTTGATGAACTAAGATAAAATTAGAATACAAGAAAGTTAATAAGAACATAAGAATATCAAAAGTAATCATCAACATAAATAAAATATTTGTGCCTTTCTGATTTTCCAACAATAAGTAGGGTAAAACGACACTTATTAAAGCAAAAATGACAAAAGTGATAGTAAAAGTAGTAAAAGGTGACAATTACAAAACTTATCGAAATAATAGTGCACATGCAACCAAAATATCCTTATGCTCAAGGAATGTGAAGATCTCTAAAGATGAGTGTGAGAATGTGCTCTAGGCTATCTTTTTATATAGGTGATCACTTGTAAATCTAGGGTTAGGGTTATACACATACATGCATAAAATTCAAGAGCTAGGATTAGAAACTGCCACTTGTGACTGAGTCAACTTTGACAAGTTTTCCACATAGTCAACAAGTGTTGTGCAATTTCTATCCTCAAGGAATGTGCAGTGTCTTTCCACAATGACTTCATAGTTGATTTGCTCAAGGAACTGCATAGTTCACTAGCACAAGGAAATGCACAATCAACTAGTTAAAGGGACTGCATAGTTTCCTATCACAAGAGATAGTGAAGTTGTCTGTCAAAGAGGATTGCATAGTTTCTCCACTCAAGGCATTGTGTGGTTTCTAGCAATAGGGAGGGCACAGTTGTATTTGGAAAGCAGTGGCTGTCAACTCAAAGTGCGCAACTAGGAGCTAGAAACTAGACATGCAAGATCAAGAAGTTGCGGCACTTAAGAACACTAGAAGACGACTTGACACTTAGAAAAATAAAACTAAGGATGACTTGAGTAAATCAAAACAAAAATTTACAAGACCAAAAGGAGGCTCCAAAATTATAAGAGAGGAAAATTTTTAGATGGGGTTGTAGCAGCTACAACACTATGTAAGAAATCTATGGAAGAGTTGAGAAAGATATGATTTGCAATTGATCCAAATGGAAAGCGGTAATTTGACCACAGAAAAGGGTATATATATAAAGCAGTTTGATTTATTTGGAGTATCCACTCACAAGTTCGATATACAAGCAGAAGAAGTAGAAAAAGTGTGAAATTCCAAGAGAAGAAGGATAATTGCAGGATAAGGATAAAAGTCAAAGTTTTGGGCTCTCTCTCTATCTCATTCGTATGAAGTTACTGGGTAACTTCTGGGGTCGAAGATCAGCTCTTGGAGAGGTCGAAATTTTGCTGGAGAGGTCAAAGTTTTTATTACTTCTACTAGGCTAAAGTTTCTGCTGCTACTAGGTCGAAGATCTATTGTTGCATCTAGGTCAAATTTGTTTTTGGAAGGTTATCATTTGTAGAAGAAGGGAAGGGAGGACTTGATGGTTGGAGCAAGTCTATGTCTAGGTCAAGGAGTCTTGGATCATCTTGTGAAACTATTGAAGAAAGAGTTGTTGATTAGGTTTTCCCTTAGATAGGGGTTTTGCCCTAGTTGTCTACCAACATCTGGTGTCTTTGATCTTCGTGTTATGATTTTGGTAATTTCTTGATGAACTAAGATAAAATAAGAATACAAGAAAGTTAATAAGAACATAAAAATATCACAAGTAATCATCAACATAAAGAAAATCTTTCTGCCTTTCTGATTTTCCAATAATAAGTAGGGTAATACGACACTTATTAAAGCAAAAATGACAAAAGTGATAGTAAAAGTAGTAAAAGGTGAAAATTACAAAACTTATCGAAATAATAGTGCACATGTGACCAAAATCTCCTTATGCTCAAGGAATGTGAAGATCTCTAAAGATGAGTGTGAGAATGTGCTCTAGGCTATCCTTTTATATAGGTGATCACTTGTAGATTTAGGGTTAGGGTTATACACATACATGCCTAAAATTTAGGAGCTAGGATTAGAAACTGCCACTTGTGACTAAGTCAACTTTGACAAGTTTTCCACATAGTCAACAAGTGTTGTGCAGTTTCTATCCTCAAGGAATGTGCATTGTCTTTCCACAATGACTTCATAGTTGATTGGCTCAAGGAACTGCACAGTTCACTGGCACAAGGAAATGCACAGTCAACTAGTTAAAGGGACTGCATAGTTTCCTATCACAAGAGACAGTGAAGTTCTCTATCAGAGAGGATTGCATATTTTCTCTACTCAAGGCATTGTGTGGTTGCTAGCAATAGGGAGGTCACAGTTGTATTTGGAAAGCAGCGGATGTCAACTCAAAGTGCGCAACTAGGAGCTAGAAACTAGACATTCAAGATCAAGAAGTTGCGACACTTAAGAACACTAGAAGACGACTTGACACTTAGAAAAATAAAAATAAGGATGAATTGAGTAAATCAAAATGAAAATTTACAAGACCAAAAGGAGGCTCCAAAATTATAAGAGAGGAAATTTTTTAGATGGGGTTGTCGCAACTACAACACTATGTAAGAAATCTATGGAAGAGTTGAGAAAGATATGATTCGTAATTGATCCAAATGGAAAGCAGTAACCACCCATGGTATTTTAACACAAAAAAATGCTATGAATAACGAGCCTCACTTTGTAACAGCACAGATTGATTGAGGACAATGTAGTGTTAAATGATTTCTCTGTTTTAACAAAGATTTATTTTCTTTCATATGCTTTAAGGAATTCATGGCTCCTAGATATTAGCCTCCTAAGATCTCGATCAATTGTATTAGAAATATATTATGACTCCATGGAAATTAGGGTTTTGAGGGTTTCCACTAGTAGTTCTTAGACCTGGTCATAGCCTTTAGTTTTGAATTTTGAGAAGGGACCCCACTAATGTGACCATTGGTAGGATTGTCAAACTCAAGTTGTGGAGGAGAACACTCAAATCCATTTGCGACTACAATGCGACTCTCCCTGGCAAGGAATTAATATAACCCAACCCAAAAATACTTTCTTCTAGTGACCTTATGGGATCGCTACGAGTATGGATTAAAGATCGAATCTAAGATGGGGCACCCGAGAACTTAAATTAAAAAAGGCTTGAGGAATAAACGAGAATTATCTAGGCTACTGAAATCAACATAGTTGAAGTTATGTTCATAGTCTTAGGGTTCCATGGCCACACCTATCGCAGTGGGTGTTGCACTTCTACGCTACCTTCGTTGTTGTCGTCCTAAAAATTGAATAAGTGGAAGCCCTTCAATTCTAATAACCACTTACACAATAGGATCCTAAACACTACACAATTCATGATTATCTGTGAGAGCCATGTCCTCATTGACCAACGTCCTAATGCAGGATCAACTGAAGAAATTGGTTACAGAGGAAGTCATGGAATATCGGGAGAGCAGAATGGTGTTAGGTTTGGCATGGGCACCACCACTGCCTTTTTCGTGGCCAGAATCAGGGAGCTTATGAAGGCAGAGGAGCTTAAATACATCCCCACCTCCAAGCATAGTGCTAAACAGGTCATGTCTATGGGCATCCCTCTATTGGTGCTTGATGAGTACTCCAACATTGAAAACCTCCCATACTTGAATGTTGTGGTGAAGGATACCCTACGATGACACCGTCCGGGTCACTTCATGCCCTCTCACTCGATCACTATGACTACAAGCTTATGGGTTATGAAATTACCTACATAACCAATGTGGACTTCTACATGACATGGAAGTCATTTGATATAATCATTTGAATGGATCCCATGACTTTCCATCCCCAATGATTCCTCAACCCTGAGAACAAATATCTTCTCGCAGCAAGGGATTTAACTCACCTCTGTGATTCTCTACCTTCGTCATGTTCGATCATTGTGCATCATGGTGCAGTCTCCGATTTCTAGGTGTGCTTTCTCACCAATGAATACATGTATTTGGCTAAACAATCTTTGCAAGCTTTGGAAAATATTTCTCATAGGCATGCATCTTCCTCTTTTCATGGCGGTGCTCTTATGGAAATACAATCCTTTTTGATCCACTAGTGTAAAGAATGTAGCTTTGTCTTCATGGCATTTCTCTTATGGCAATACTATCCTTTTTTATCCACTGGTGTAAAGAGAGTAGCTTTGTCAACAACCGGAAACATTTGAAAACAGTTTTCATTGAATACTATTGCTTTTACAGTGGAAACAATTCCAACCTTGATAGGCCTTCTTCCAGATAATGATACTAAGGTGGTAGAGAATGCATCATTTTTCTTGGCTTGAATTGCGGAAGCTTGTGGTTCTTCTCTAGAAAACTTGGACAAGCTCGCTAGCTATAGTCTAGTCTAGTTTCACAAGATAAAAATTTGATAGTTGTCACTAACTCAGGAAATGCACGACAAGATTCTCTAGAAAACTTGGACAAGCTCGCTAGCTATAGTCTAGTTTCACAAGATGAAAATTTGATAGTTGTCACTAACTCAGGAAATGCATGAGCATCTCTTCGTTGTTCAACATACATAATTTTAATTAGGTTTCTTTCAAATTGTGCAAGCAATTATACCTTATCTACAAAGGAATTACTTGAGATGGGATCTATGGCACCATTAGAGACATTCTAGCCAACTTTGGCCTTGTTTCACAGATAGTTATTCCTTATTCATCAAGTAGGCCTCCTAAGAAGTTCTGTGGAATTGTGTCCTTGGTGAATAATCTTCTTCAATAAATACTTCATAAGACAATATTGCTTCCCACTACTCCTAGTATTGGTGCAAATCATTCTATAAGAAATTATATCCCTAGAAATAGTAGAGAAAACATAGAGGCTACTAGTAAAACTGTGACATATATTTTTTATCACAAAAAAATGTTACATGATAAACTTGAACTTTTGGTGCAGTTTGGAGTAGATCTCTTCCTAGTGTTAGTTCAGGTACATGGATCAAGTATGAATTCTCCTGTTATACACAAATGTCTCGAAGATATTAGCAAGTTGTTGTATTTTAGTACAGAGGACATATTAAAGGCTTTACAACAGAGAACAAACATAAAAAATATTTTTTGGCAGTGGTTTTGATTTTAGCACTGCAAATGGCAGAAGTTATAGTGCAAAAGTTCCTTTTCACACTTTCCAAGTTGTTTATGAAGGGAAGTGTTATCCATGTAGTAGATATGCTTATATCCTCATATTCATGTCCATCTGAGAATAAAGTTCCAGTGCCTTTTTCATGGCCATCTTCGACCTCTGCCCCATCTATTTCATATCATGTCGTCAATAACGATCAAGTGAGGAATTCTTCTAAGACAATGCTTGTTGAAATTAGGCACTGTCGGCCGGATAAGTTGTTCTTGTGGACAAGACCAACCTCCCTAGTATCTAATGATATCTAGTGACAAGCAAACCAAACAAATTCTATCTTTCTCTAAATATGAAATTTATAAATAAAGGCAAACAGGTGTTTTAGGCCTACCTTGGGTCCAGTGCTAGTTTGTGGAAGCCACGCTTCGTTGATCCAAATGAGCTCCCTTGTAAAGTATATGCAAACACAAACAAGCACACACCTTAAATAGCACCTGAAAAGCCAATATAATAAAGCACATTTATCATGATGATCAAGGAATTCATGAAATAAATCATATAAGACAATTTATTGAGAAAAATGAATTTGATTGTATTAACTTTAATCAAAGAAGAACTTTACAACCTTGGTGCCTTGATGCTGTACAAGATCCTCCCAGGGTCCAGCAAGAATCTCCTCTACTTTGAAAATTTTCACTCTCTTCCCAATGAAGCCAAAAGGTATGTAATCTCTCCTCTCAAGCTTAACTAGGAAGTCTTAATTCCAACATCATTTACCCTCAAAAATGTTCAGCTTCTAACCTCCCTAGCAACCAGCCCAATGCCTTAATTTATAGTGCAATGGAGGGAAGTTACTAGGTCCACCTTCAAAGGGATAAAGCCCTCCTTCAAAGGGATAAGCTCCTCTCATCAAGGGATTAGCTCCTTTAGTTATGGGATGCATGAACCACCTAGGAGCGAACCATCCACGTCAAGATTCCTTCTAGAAGCATCCAGAATTAACCACAAGTGAGTTTTTAAGAATAAACTTGTGCCTTTTTGACTTTCACATGGGTCCGCACCCACTCCTTTAGAGACAGAGCGGGCAGGTCCGCAGGTAACATGACCAAGGGGTGCGGGACCGCAAGTAACAGTAAGAGAAAGTGCGGAACCAAATATTTATTGATTTTCAAGGACTTTCTCTCATTTTTAAAGCTTGACATGAAGATCTGAGGTTTGAGACTTGCTAAGGAGGATAGTATGGATGATGATAGACCCATACTGACTGTAAATAGTCATGGTGACAATATTTTGTGTAACAGATTGCACCCTAAAGTGCAAAGTTTGTAGTAGATGAGAATTTCATTTATCATCTAAGAAGAGTGAAGTACTTTATCATTTCGAGGATCATCTTGTGGAGAGCCCGGTTGGAACTTGTAAAAACATTCAATACAAAATATATATATGAGATCATATCATCACTGAGGTAGGCATTCCCATACTCAGATCATAACTGACTAGAAAACTAACTAAACTGCTCTGATATAGGAATGATATTGTAATAAATCACAAGTATAGACGCATGTAGACACATTATGGACGTAGCCATCTGTTTATGAATAGTCCACTATATAATGAATACAAAATTCCTCGCAACCTGGATGGTGGAAACTAGATCCAGGGTCTTTATTTCTACTTCTTGAAATAGTTCGATTATATCCATGTGAATGAATGTGTCAAAGTCAAACATGGTAGAAACCACGTGATTACCAGTCAATGATGTAAACTGTTAACAAGTGTGAGAGAAACCACCATTAATGTCAATGGCTCTCAAAGTACTCAGTACAATCCATGAAATGTGAATAGATATGTTGATGTCGAACATGTCACGGAATCCTTTGATCGAAGGTCAATGATGCAACCTATTGTCGAAGGCGAGAAACCTGCCATTGAGGCATGTAGATCCCAAGGTATTAACGATTTCTAGATCATCTTTCTAGATAATGAGCTGAAGTCGATAGAAATCGATCCGTCGTAGGCAAGCCCATAACACGAAATCATAGATCAAGTCTGAAGAAATATAGTTGCAAGGATTGACTCAGGGATGGTCAAGATGGATGACAGATATTTTGCAGATGAATGGTTTATTTGCACTGGCCTCTTGAACACATAACAACACAGCAGATGGTTTGGTGACAATTGACCCAAAGTTAATACCCAGAAACCGGCTGAAGACTTTCAATATGGTTTGATCAACTGTTAGGAAAAGGATTTCCCAACCCAAGTGAATAAAAAGTGTCATGTTCAAGAGTGGTTAAATGTTTTTCTGAGACACAAAGTATGACAAACAGACTAATTTTTCTCTCTTTTCCCCCACCATTTCTGGCAAGTACCTCTTTATTTTTGACAAGCTTGAGGAGGATAACATTTTCTTGATTATAAGCTCATCCTTCGGATGAGTCCAACTTAGTTTAAATTCGAACCCTAAGAAGGAGTGGTCCATTCCTGTTTGTAATTGAACAGGTCCTTTATTGTTAAATTTTAACGCGTCCAGTATAGGAGAAACTCAGTGTTTTTCAATTTTAGAGAGTCTGAAAAAACTTAAGAAAACTCCATGGTTGTCCTTTTTCGTAAATTTGTGTCTCCCAAGCCCGAAAAAGTATAAAATAATACTTGAGAGAACCTCTTGATCATTACGATCAAGGAGTACTTTTCATAATTAGTGTCTCTGATCCGAAAAAGTAAAAAAGCGATCAATGACACGCCATTTTATAACCAATATCGAATTTGAAACGACAAAAACCTGGCAATCTTTTCATGTTTTTACGGTTAGAAAAGGGCTGTAAGTGGACCGTCTTTTTAATTCCATTTTAACGAGCTTAAAAATAAAAACTCGGCAAACTTTTCATATTTTAGGAGTCAGAAAAGAGCTTAAAGGTGACTCTAATGTTTTTTGTCAAAAATGATCAATTTTTCCTGAAAAATCCGTTATCCTGCACAAAAACTCAAACATTACTCATACATGTTTAAAATAGATAAAAATGATTCAAAAGTTACCTCTTTAAAGTGAAAAATAAACAAATTAAAAATTCATTTATTCAAAAAAGCTTATAAAAAGGGCTTTTGTAAATTCATTTTTACCATTTGACTTCAGAGTGAGAAAAGAGAGCTTTTGGTCAGAAACTTCCCATGAAGATTGCGGAAAATCCGTCCGTTGGAATCGAACGCTGTCACCTCCAGGTAATCCACATCATCGTACTCTTTCATTTCATCTGTTTGAAATTTGTTTTTAGGTTTTTATTTTGTTTTTTAGGAAATTTTTAGGTTAAAAACCCGTGTGCGGGGGTCTGCAAGCATAGCATAGGAAACCTGCGGACCCCGACTTTTTCATAAAAGGAAAATATTCAGGGGCCCGCACCTGTCGTGAAGGTAGAGTGCAGACCTACGCACTGTCTCAGACATAGAGGGTGCGGTCCCCGCAAAATAGGTTTTCAAACTTAAAATTTTCAAATTCCACCCAAAAATTTTGATTTTAAATATTCTAATCCGCCTTTTTATTGAATGTAGGGTATAGATCATGCTTGACTGGAGGGAATGGGAGCACAAGGATGTGGATCTCACCGCGATTAATCATCAACCTTCGATTGATGCATTGAAGGCATGCGGTTTATACAAATTTTGGGCCATACCTGGCATGAGGGCCCAAGTGGAATTTTTGCAGTGGATGGTAGACAAGTGGAATATACAAGACCAGTGTTTCTTTATGGGTGGCCACCAGCTAGAAATGGAGCCGGAAGACATTTACTTTCTGACTGGTTTGCCTAAGAGAGGTGAACATTTGACTCTATTTGGGACTAGACCAGGTGGCCAGTCTGTTGATAGCCTTTGGCTAGAGTTCTGTAACGACCAAACTAGAGACAAAGGGATTGATATCAAAACCATCTCCTGTCTTGAACTCAAAGTGATTTCATTTACTGTTACCAGGCTCTACGAAAGCGCAACACTACATGTGGCCACTGGATCCCAAATGTGAATGGCAGTAGACTGCTTTCGAGGCACCATCTTCAACTGGTGCGAGGCTGTGTTGGCTAATGTAAAAGGCCAACTGACTAGAGCAAAGAACGGACAACTAAAGAACTTTGGGTATGGTGCTTTAGTTGTGAGCTTTGGTCTAGAGAGGGTCCCAATGTTGGTCCCACAGCATCTTACCGTTGGAGGTTTACTTCCCCGAGAGCCCAAACTGATGCATTAGGTTGCAGTTATGGCCCGTCATCCTGAGGAGGGAACAGAAGTCGTTTGATTTACTCCTGAGTATTTTCATTGGTTGGAGAACCAAGTTTTTTCTATTCAGGATTTTCCTTATGCTGGGATGGATTATCGTGGTGACCCAGACATGGCTCTTCCACCAGGAAAGCAATGGGATGACTCAGGTAAAATCATTTTGAACATTTTCTATTTTGTTTTTTTTTTGTTTGTAAACCATCCGAAAATTGATAGTAAAATGCTTCAAATGCAGATGTAGGTCCACGACGACCAACCACTCTCCGGCCCTATGAGAGGAAATAGCCAGCTACAGCAGCACCAACCCCACAGGACGAATCTACAGAGACCTTGGTTGAATTGGAAAGCCATCTAGAGTGTTTGACAACAGACATTCCAGAGACCAGCATAGATGACATTCCTCTTAGGCTACAACGCTATGTGATTGGGGTCCCAGGACCTTTCAGGATGTTCCTTTGTAGGGTGGCCCGTACAGTTGTTTCATATCGTGATCATCACCAGTGATAGGATGATCGCCTGTTGTAGACTCATATGACATTTTTGCTTTTTGTACTATCATTTTTGCCGATCATAAGGTGTTTTTCAACATATGATCAAAGACGATGTATATTTGACACACTTCTATACTATGCTATATCACTATTACCGGCTTATCTTGTAAAACATGTTATGGAATGTTTTTAAATTTACTTGTATGATTATTGCAAATGTCTACTTAACATTCGAGAAGAAATTGCATCTGCTAATGTATTTAAATATCTTGGAATATGCTGATATTCAATATAGTCAAATTCATGTTCCAAGAGACGAACTCTCAAAAATAATCTCAATAATACTGGATTTCTAATGGCATATACTCTATTAAGTTGTAGCACAACGAGTTCAGAATCTAACCTCACAATCAAACTCCGAATCCCAAATGAGATGGATTCATATAATAACTCAATCACTGCACTATACTCTGCAATGTTGTTCATTGTTTGACCGAGGCCTACCCCATGCATAGATACCAACTCATCAGAGGGCGAATAGATAACCCAAGCTTCGGAAGAAATGTTCCGTGTATTACGACAAGCACCATCAACAAAACCAATGTATGTTTGGAGAGACGTCGACATCTGCAATATCAAGAGTAAAATCAAGATAAGCAGGAATAATGAAAAAAACACTCTCTAAGCTAAGTACATTTTTTAATCTAAAACACACCAGCTAGAAAGAAAACTAACCTAACTAAAAATCTCCACACCTAGATTTAAGCATAATATCTCTTTAGGTAAAGACCATTTCTGGGCTTACCTAAAGAGACCCCATCAAAGTCTACCAATTCATAGGCCCCTTTTGATAGCTTTCGCTTAACAACATAAGACCATGCCACATGGGTACGAATTTTCCAGTGCCTAATTTATCATTTGCTTGATCGTACAATAAGACTAGGTCTCCTTCCGAAAAATTACGAGGTGTAACATTTCGATCATACTGAGCTTTAATACGTTTGGCATGAGCTTCGATTGCTAGTGCAGCATCACGTCGATTCTCATCTAGCTGAGCCAAGTACAACAAATGTTTTTCCTCTTCGGAAGTGGTTGGAAGTAATTCTATGGCCATTTGCAATGACGAGATTTCACATTCAATGGGTAACACAACTTCCAAACCGTAAACTAGTTGGAAAGGAGTGAAACCGGTTGACGTTTTTACTGAGGTTCGATACGCCCAAAGCACTGAAAATAGCATGTTATGCCAATTCGACCTATGAATCCCAATGATTCGTCAGATCATGATGACTAGAACTTTGTTGATGGCTTCAACCAGACCATCAGCCTATGGATAATATGGAGTTGAACTATCGTGACGCAGGCCAAGTTGGTCTGTTAGTTCAGTCATCATAATGTTTCAAAAATGATGCCCATGATCAATGATAATCGCTTGTGGAACATTGAACCTAGCAATTATATGATTGAACACGAAAATCGTAGCAGTTTTGCCGTTTGCCTCAAATGTAGGCATCGCCTCGGCCCACTTGGCAAAATAATCTACCACAAGGATGATATACGCATGCCCCCCGACCGAGTGAGGGTTACATGTAATAAAATTGATACCCCATTTCGCAAAAGGATCGACGGCAATTATATGGTGGAGAGGAGTAGGTGGAGCGTGCATCTTTTGATAAAAAATTTGGCAGTTGTGGCATTTTCGGACCACATTAATACAATCTTTAAACAAAGACGGCCAGAAATAGCTAGCACACAATATCTTTTGGGCTGTGGAAAACCCAGACATATGACCGCCACACACTCTAGAGTGACAGTCATTTAGAACCCTTTCAACTTCCTCATGAGTTAAACAACGTCGGAAAACAGAGTCCGCCCCACGACGATAAAGTGTATCTCCAATAATTTTGAATTGTTGGAACTCGAATCGTATTTTCCGACGCTCTAATCTTGAAATTTCTAGCTGAAAGGATTGGGTTTGGAGATAAACTATGATATCCCCATACCATGGATATAAAGTGCTGATTAGAAACAAGGATTCATCTGCAATGGGCTCCTCCGCCACAGTTTCAGTGTTAGCATGCGGGAAGTCACACATCAACTCCGCAAAAACTAAAGATTTCTTCAACTTAGACTTTTCAAATTCCAAGTCAAACTCCTGCAGGATCACAATCCATTTGGAGTACTTGCCCCCTAGCAATTGTTTGGTCAAAATATAGATCATAGGGTTGCAATCGAAAATTACTATAGTTTTGCGTAGTAAAATGTAATGACGAAAACGTTGGACAGCTTGAACAACTGCCAATGCCAATTTCTCCACATGTGAATATTTTAGCTCAGTTGGATTTAAGGTTCAACTAAGGTAATATATCACATGTTCATTACCGAATTCGTCTTCCTGAACTAACACCATTCCAATGGTGGAATGAGAGGTGGCGAGATATAAGAAGTAGTCCTGGATGTAGTTGGGAGGATGCAATAATGGTGCATGGGTCAACACGTGTTTTAGTGCATCAAAAGATTTTTCAGCTATCTCATCCCAAGAGAATGGAGTATTCTGTTTCAACAACCGGGTAAAACCCCTTGTGATCTCGGTGTAGTTAGGAATGAATCGACGTAAAAAGTTTGCTTTCCCTTGCAAACTTTGGAGTTGGTGAAGACTCGAAGGAGGAGGAAATTTGACAATAGCTTCAACCTTCGAGGGATCGACGCGAATGCCAGCTTTTGAAACGACAAACCCCAGTAACTGACCTGTTTCTATACAGAAAACACACTTGTGTGGATTCAACCTAATTCGAGTAAAGATTGCTCGTAAATGGATGAGATGATCGGCTCGATGTAATGAATGAGCAGGTAAATCATCAAGATAGGGTTGCACAATGTGCTTGATGTCATGAAACGCGTAAGACATGGCTCTTTGAAAAGTTGCCTCGGCGTTCTTGAGCCCAAAAAGGTAGTTTGCAATAAGAAAATGTCCCCCATGGACAAATGAAAGTTGTTTTTGGTTGATCAACAGGTAGAATATTTATTTGATTGTATCTCGAAAAACCATCCATGAAGGAGAATATTTCACTGCCAGTACAATCATCAATGATTTGATCGATATAGGGATTTGGGTAATTGTCTTTTGGACAGGCTCGATTAATATCCCTATAATCGATACATATTCTTATTGTTCCTTGCTTTTTGTTAACAGGAACAATATTTGATACCCAATCCATTAAGGGAATTGGATAAATGAAACCTGCTTTAAGTAATTTTTCAACTTCTGCTTTAATAGTAGCAGCTGTTTGCGGGTGGATCTGATGCAAACATTGTCGGACGGGTTTAGCATCTGGGTAAGTTTTGATTTCATGAACAAAAATTGTGGGGTCAATTCCTAGCATTTCCTCATATGACTAGGCAAACACGTCGCGAAATTCTTGAAATAGGGCCTTATATGTTTGAATTTCATCCTCCGTACAAGAGGCACCTATATGAATGTTTTCAACAATTCCAGGCTTAACCGAAATGTCAATAGGAATATTTCGAGAAATGTCTCCCAAATTTAACTCAGAATCAGGATTTTTCATTGGATTCTGAGGTTCCTTGACATAATCAGTCGTAAAAATAGATGAAAAATCATTTTCAAAGCGATCAATCTCAGGTAAAAACGAAAATCTGTGATGAATATCTTCCCATGGTAAATCATCAACACATAGGATTTCATGAATTTGCTCATCAATGTGAACAAGTTTGGAAAACGTTGTTGAATCCGAGTTTGATGTTGAAAGTGATTCTTCATGGACCACATTCATTAAGTCAATTTTGGTTGAAGAATAGTCGGAAAATGACTGTACGGCCTGATACGCAATTTCATATGGACTCAAAGGCATAGCATCACCAAATGAATCTATCTCAGATTCGGAAGGTACGATCCAAGGATCATCATAAACAATAGTGTCTGATGAAATCATATGAATGGTTACAGTAGAAGGCGATACGTTAGGAGGAAAGGAAAAAGATCCCAGTAAACCAGAATCTTTAACTAGTCCAACTCCAACATCCTTATAAGGGATAGTTGTTTTGCTGACATGCTGGATACTTTCAGAAGAGGCTGGGTTGGATGAAAAGTAAGTTAGCTGGTCTATAGTTACGATCTTTCCATTATGAGGAAATTTTATAAGCCGAAAGACCGATGAAACAACATCAATCATAGCATAAGACCAACTACGACCCAAGAGAAGGTTGTAATCTAAAAGGGCATCAACCACCTCCACATCTAGATTAACAGTTTTGCCTTCAACCCCTATAGGTAAATCCTGTAGAATGCCAAAAGGATGGAACCCACGACCATCAAAGGCCTTTAGAATCGTCGGGGATTGATTAAATGTAGGAGAACCAAGCGATCTCCAACATTGAATTGACATAATACACGTTGAGGCTCCCTCATCAATCATAGTCCTATAGCAAGGTCTGTTTTTGACTAACACTGGAATCTGGAAAGCCATTTGATGCTGTAAGCGAGGTGTACTATTTTCTAGATCAAAAATTATAAGGTTCGAGTCTTGAATGTCAACAACTCCTATAGTCAACAATAGCAACTTACGCTGTGTTGGACATGATTGCAGCACCTCCAAAGCCGACATTGTTGAAGGTGAAATAGCAAAATCTTCAACAATGTTATAGTTCTGAGCAGCTCTCGCATGTGGATTGAAAGCTGACTTTTGAAGTATACCCTTGGCGGGCGGTTTGATTACTAGGTCTGGGTTAGGTTTCTCGATCTATAGTGGATCGGAACCGAGAGTTGAAGTTGATGGGTTCGATTAGAAGATTTTTCTTCCTTACCACCAACAGGACTTTTACTTCCATAATCTTGCAATCGTGTCGCAATCCTAACATGGGACATTATCATTATGGATTCTTTGGAGGCATTTGAGGAAGAACATATCATCTTACTGTCTTGACTAGGAAAAGGATCCTTCAAAACAACAGGTGTTTGGGAACCTTTGATGATTTTCGCAACCTCAGTGCAATGAGGGCAGTCTCTTGTAAAATGCTCTTTGTCACAAATGAGACAAGGATAATGAAGTTTTCGTTTCTCATCAGTAGATTTCGTTTTTTCTGTTTTCTCTTTCGAATTTTTATCTGTTTTATTTTTCTTCTTCCCTTTCTTTTTACCACTGGAATTTTGTCTTTTTCAATACACTAAAAACCGAGACAACTAGTAATGCTCACGAAAATTTCCTTTTTTCTTTTCAAACACTCAAATACTACAAAAACAAAACTTTTTCAAAAGAGATTTTTTTTAAATTTTATAAAACACTCAAAACTATTGAAAAATTTAATCTTGAGATATATAAATTCTAAAAAGCTAATTGAAGTAAAAGCTTACAAGATTTCTTTTCAAGGATGTTTTACTTAGTTATAAGCAAACTAAGGACTAATTTGTCCAGAATCACAAATTAATCAAAAAACAACTAGCTTTTGTTTTCTTTTCTAAAAATGAAATCCAAAATTTTCAACACAAGTTCTTTTGAAGTTTTTCAAAGAGAAAAACAAGATGGATTCCTCAACAAAGGCAGATTTTACAAAACGGTCAGACTCATAAGAAGGCCAGCAAAAACCAAGGTGATCTGTTGTTTTTAAGGCTTCTAAGCTCTGAGTTACTACAAAGACCAAAACGAAAATCAAGCCCGGCACACAAAACTTCTAGGAATTTCACCTAAAACCCTAATGCCAATGGAATTAACCTACGAAAAGTTTCTGACAAGTCACGTGCAGATTTGGGTAGAGGCTAAAAACACATAAACAAATCCTAAGATGATTGAATGAGAAAATTTCAAGGTTTTTAAATTTTGACAGGTCCGCAGGCCCCCAGTATACCCAGATGCGGTACCGCTCTGTGTGTAAAACAAAAGTGCGGAGATGTCCGCACTGTGTTACAAGCAGAGGGTGTGGTCCTCTTCCAAAAGTATGAAAAACAAAAAATAATTCAAGATCTACTAAACCTACCCAATCCCTCACACATCAAGTTAAAAACCAGAAACAAAGACACAGTTTCTCAAGTCAAAGTAAAAGCAAAGGCAAAAACCAAAAATTCAAGTCCCCAGCGGAGTCGCCATTTTGTCGGCCGGATAAGTCGTTCTTGCGAACAAGACCGACCTCCCTAGTATCTAATGATATCTAGCGACAAGCAAACCAAACAATTTCTATCTTTCTCTAAATATGCAATTTATAAATAAAGGCAAACAGGTGTTTTAGGCCTACCTCGGGTCCAGTGCTAGTTTGTGGAAGCCACGCTCCGTTGATCCAAATGAGCTCCCTCGTAAAGAATCTGCAAACACAAACAAGCACACACCTTAAATAGCACCTGAAAATCCAATATAATAAAGCACATTTATCATGATGATCAAGGAATTCATGAAATAAATCATATAAGACAATTTATTGAGAAAAATGAGTCTGATTGTATTAACTTTAATCAAAGAAGAACTTTACAACCTTGGTGCCTTGATGTTGTACAAGCTCCTCCCAGGGTCCAGCAAGAATCTCCTCTACTTTGACAAGTTTCACTCTCTTCCCAATGAAGCCAAAAGGTATGTAATCTCTCCTCTCAAGATTAACTAGGAAGTCTTAATTCCAACAGCATTTACCCTAAAAAATGTTCAGCTTCTAACCTCCCTAGCAACCAGCCCAATGCCTTAATTTATAGAGCAATGGAGGGAAGTTACTAGGTCCACCTTCAAAGGGATAAAGCCCTCCTTCAAAGGGATAAGCTCCTCTCATCAAGGGATTAGCTCCTTTAGTTATGGGATGCATGAACCACCTAGGAGCGAACCATCCACGTCAAGATTCATTCTAGAAGCATCCCGAATTAACCACAAGTGAGTTTTTAAGAATAAAATTGCGCCTTTTTGACTTTCATAGGGGTCCACACCCACTCCTTTAGAGACAGAGCGGGCAGGTCCGTAGGTAACATGACCAAGGGGTGCGGGACCGCAGGTAACAATAAGAGAAAGTGCGGAACCAGAGCTTTATTGATTTTCAAGGTCTTTCTCTCATTTTTAAAGCTTGACATGAAGAGCTAAGGTTTGAGACTTGCTAAGGAGGACAATATGAATGATGATAGACCCATACTGACTACAAATAGTCATGGTGACAATATTTTGTGTAACAAGCACTGAGTTGGCGTATGCGATATTAAAGCAGTATAGGTGACTACAAAAGAACATGTGGTTGTAATGAAAGATCCTCCATCATCTTACACAACATGACTCCATATTTCCAATCTAGGAGTTTTTGCCTCTGCATCATCATTGGTTCTACCTTCTTTTGGATGGAATAGGACTTATGTTGATTCTTCTGTTCCATCAAATTTCCAATCCAAAAATGGTTATGTGGGAAAAAATCAGTTGAAAGGGATTACTGGGGGTAAGGTTCTAGTGAGAATCTACAAAGACAAGCCACTTGATCTCTACTAGGCATATTGACAAGTAAATTATCTTAGCACGGTTATGGTCAACCACACAAAACTGTTTCCACCAAAGTCCATTTTCTAGGCCATACACTATCAACATCATAGTTGGCCCACAAGCATTACAGGGTATCTCTGTCCTGGATCTTTGTTCATCACAGTTATGGGTCAACCACACAAAACCCTTTCCACCAAATTCCATTTGCTAGGCTGCACATTGTCAGCATCACAATTGGCCCACAATAATTACAGGGTATCTCTATCCTCAAATCTTTGTTCATCATAGTTAAGGGTCAAACACACAAAAACCTTATCTTCAATAACACTTGGTTTTGGGTCATCCACAAACCCACAATTATGCTCTTATTCAACAAAGGCTTCTTCAGAGGGAACCTCATGCAATGGGGACCATTGCTTCCTAAGAGGGGAGGAATGATCCAAATGGAAAGTGGTAACCACCCATGCTATTTATCCATAGTCTTGTAACACAAAAAATTCTATAAATAATGAGCCTCAATTCGTAACAAGACAAATTGATCGAGGACAGTGTAGTGGGAAACGATTCCTCTGTTTTAATAAATAATTATTTTCTTTCATATGTTTCAAGGCATTCATGGCTCCTAGATCTTAGCCTCCTAAGATACAGATCACTAAGATCTATATGAGAACTCAAAGGACTCTCTTAAAAGGGGATTACTAAATATGTTTGTAATCTAATCCTTAGTAGGTAGATATTCTAACTTAATTATTTGATCCAATACTTTTTCTATGAGAAAATAATATTTAATAGGAATGTGCTTTGTCTTGGAGTGCATGACATGATTCTTGATATATTAATTGCACTGGCATTATCACAAAAGATAGATACAGGTTGAGTGCAATCTACCTGAATGTCTTTAATCTTTTTCATCATCCATAGCACCTGTGTATGAAATGATGCAACTGCAATGTATTATTCTTTAGTAGTACATAGGGAGATAGAGCTCTATTTCTTTCTTGGCTAGGAAACAAGACAATTTCCTAGAAAGAAATCTCTGCCACTGGTGTTTTTCCTATCGTCAATACTACCTTCCCAATCAACATCAATATAAGTTTGTAAAGTATATATTCTTAAAATACCCTAAACCAAGTTCTAAATTCCCTTTTAGGTATTTTAATATCATCTTGACTTCCTTTAGATGAGTTTCCTTAGGATTTTACTGAAATCATCCCACTAGTCCCCTTCCATACATAATATCAGGTCTTGTATTTGTGAGATAGAGTAAGTTCCAAATCATTGATCTATAGGAAGATTGATTGACTTCTCGAGATATTTCATCCTTATTATGGTTACAACCTGTTACCATGGGGATACTTATAGGTTTACAGTCCTCCATCCCAAAATTTATTATAATTTCTTTGAGGTACTAAGTTTAAGAAAGAAAAATTCCTTATTTTGTTTGTTGAATTTGGAGTCCAAGAAAAAATGAGAGTTTTGCAAGCATATACATTTCAAACTTTTGATGCATAACAATGACAAAACCTTTGACTCGTTGATTAAATATTATTTCCAAAAATTATGTCATAAACATACATTAGAACTAATAATAGGTTAGTACTTTCAACCTTGATGTAGATATTGCTATGAGTTGTCCCTTTTTGAAAAACTTGTTGCTACAAATACATGTCTAACTTGTAATGCCAATCCCTTGGTGCTTGATTTATTCCATTCAAAGATTTCTTGAGTTTACATACATAACTTTATTGTTTCATAATAGAAAAAATTCTAGTTGCTCCACATATACTTCCTCCTCTAAGTTTCCATTTAAAAATGTTGACTTAAGATCCATTTGATAAAATTTGAATCTTTGCTAATAGGAAAATGCTAAAAACATTCTAATTCCTTTAATTCTTACAATAGGAACAAATGTTTCTTCTAAGTTTATTCCTTCTTTCTGAGCATACCCCTTACAGACAAGTCTTGCTTTGTTTCTAAAGACCAACCCATCTTCATTTGCGTAATTTTTGAAAACCCATTTAGTCCTTATCACATTTTATCATTGGGTATTGACACAAGATCCCATGTTTCATTCTTCTCTATTTGATCCAATTATTCATTTATTGCTTTGATCCAATGCTCATCTTGGCTTGCTTGTGCAAAATTAAGGAGTTCTATCATAGATAATAGTGTTAGGTTTGCATGACTAGATGAGCCTAGGAATTTTCTTCTAGTTTTCACCCCTGTTTCTTTGTCACCAAAAATATGACTCTTAGGATGGAGTGTTTGTACATACCTTGATGGAGTCTTCTGTTTTAGAGATTCTACTCTTTCTTCTTCCTCTGATTCTTCATGTTTCTCTTGTTTTGGATGCTCTTTAAGCTCATCCTTTAGCGACTCGTGGTTGATTGGTTCTTCATGATGTGGTTGTCTTCTAGTGTGAACATGTCCTTCATCTACTCTTACATATATTCTTTCAACTATCTTACAGAGTCTCTCCTTGTAGCACTTGTACCCTTTGCTCTAGGAAAAATAGTCAAGCAAGATCCCTTCATATACTCTTGACTCAAAATTGTTGAGATTGCCCTCATTCCTTCCGATGAAACATTTTCTGCCAAATACCTTAAAGTGCTTTAAAGAGGTGGGTCTCCCATACCATAGTTCATAAGGAGTTTTATCAATATTTACTCTAATATGTGCCTTGTTAAGAATGTTAACTGCAGTTTGAAAAACTTCTCCCCAGCAAGCATATGGTACCTTCGATCATCGAGCATAACTCTGGCCATTTCCTAGACTGTCTTTTTCATCCTTTCAACTACTCTATTCTATTGAATGGTTTTAGCTATTGAGAATTTTCTTTTAATCCCATGTTTTTCACATAAATCATAGAATTCATTAGATGTGTACTGTCCTCCTCTATTTGATCTAACACATTTAATTTTAAGATCCATTTCATTTTCCACTAATGCTTTGAATATTTTCATATTTTCAAAATCTTATTCCTTATTTTTCAACATATTGACCCAACCCATCATTGTATAATCATCAATCAACAACATAAAGCATTTCTCACCTCATGAATATCTCATTCTTAAGGGTCCACATATGTGTGTATGACTTAGCTCCAAAGTCCTTTTTGTAGACTTTGAACTGCAATCTTGGCTATTTTCCAAATTGGCATGACTTGTAGACATTATTTTCAAGTTTGGTGATTTTGGGCATGTTTAAGACAACACCCCTTTCCTAATTTAACTAGCTAATGAAAACTAAGGTGGCATAATTTTTTGTGCCACAACCAACTTTCATCAGTTTTAACGAAATAACAACATTCTTTACCTCTTTCTAACACATATACATTACTTGGAGTCCTAACTATCCTAATTATAGTTTCTCCCGTCTCTAACTCCTTAATTACACACTCATTTGACCTGAATGTTACTTCATGTCCTTGGTCACACATATAAATAACACTTAGAAGGTTATGCTTAAAACTATATATATAACATAATTTGATCCTTGGTCTTTCGTTTTTCCAAGACAATTGTCCCTTTACCCATTATTTTTGTTGTTGCATTATTACCAAAGGTAACATTTCAACCTTTATCTTCATTGAGAGATATAAATTTACTTCTATCACTTGTCATGTGTTTTGAACATCCACTATCAATGTACCACTGATTTCCTTGATTTTTGGCATATAGGACCAATCCACACTCATGGGTGTATAGTCTTCTTCTTCTTCCATATTTTGGTGAATTCTTCCTTTTTGTCTTACTGATATGAAGACAACAAATTGCATTGCATTCATTGGCCTTATGTCCAAAGTTGTTGAAAATGTAATACTCAATTTAATCCATTAGGGGAGAGAATGCATTGTTGAAGGATTTTCTAGCTCTTATCATTTCATGCAAATTTGGCTTACTCACATGTCTAGTCCTGATAACTTTGTATGTCATGCATTGTACTACCTAATGACCATAATTATGATAGATTACTAAATAACCATAGAAAATGTTTGGATACATGGGAGTGAAGGATCCTCTTGATGAGATTGGTCCTTGTTTGTTGGTATGATGAAGCTATGGCCTCTGTTACTTGTGTGGCTTGGCTGTCCTTTTTTCTATTGAACATTACTTCCTCTGCTAGGCTTCTTGGGCTGACTACTTGTTCCCTAAAGAGAATTAACATAGCTCTTTGAATCCTCCAATTTTGATTCTTTGGAGAATGAAGCTTCTTTGCATTTTTTAGGTGTTTCTTTATAACAAAGTCCTATTTTGATTAATGGAGATCACTAAGTCTTGATGATCTTGTTTAAGCCTTCAGATCCCTTCACAAAATTTAGGTTCATATTGAATTGTGCTTTAGTATTCTCTAGATCTTTTCTCAGAGATACAATTTCTAATACCAATTTATCATTGTATCTCTCTTATATTGTAACTACTTAATTAAAATTTCTTTCACTCATTTGGATTCTTCTAATTGAACTCCTAAAAGAACCATTTCTTCATTTGCATTATTCTCTTCTTCTTTGTAGGCTTGAATTTCTTCTTTATGATTTTTGTTAATTCTTTTGAGCCTATCTATTTCATCCAATGCACTTAGAAGTTCACTTTCCACGTCAAGAACAGACATTTGGCTTTCAAGTGCCATAAGGAACTTCGCACAAAGGTTAGTGTTAGATTCATAATCTACTGCATTTTCTAATGAACTGTAACTATCTTCTTGTGAATAAATAAAAACTTCTCCTTTTAACAAGCTTCTTCTTGATATTTTTCATAGATGTTTTCTTTAATTTTCTTCATTTTTAATAGTGGTATTTTCTCTATAAGGACATTTGGATGAAAAGTTCCATATTCTACCATAATGAAAACACTCAAATGGTGGCATACTTTTATATTTTCTAGTGC
The DNA here is from genome assembly GCA_031772625.1 of Pinus tabuliformis. Classification (NCBI taxonomy): domain Eukaryota; kingdom Viridiplantae; phylum Streptophyta; class Pinopsida; order Pinales; family Pinaceae; genus Pinus; species Pinus tabuliformis. The sequence continues at coordinate 181,957,357 of CM062819.1, forward strand.
CCTTTTGTAATTTTCTGACAAAATTTGCTTCCTCTCCATCTAAAATGTGGCTAGAGTAGTCTTGGTCTTGATATTATTTTGACTCATTCGATACTTTGAAAGTGACTTCTCTGAGTTCAAGTTGATCCTTCTTTGTTCTCATCTCATAGGCTGTAATTATTCCATTAAGCTTCTCCATGGTCAACTTATCTAATTTGTACATTTCTTCTATTGCTGAGACTTTGGCATCAAATCTAGGAACAAGTAATCTCAACACCTTTTAGACTATTTTAAAATCATCAATTTTATCACCCAATCCTTTCATTGTGTTTACAGTCTCATCCACTTTGTGAAAGAAACTACCTATGCTTTCATCCTCATTCATTTTCAAGTTTTCATATTGTATCATGTAGGTCTATAGTTTTTCATTTTTTACCTTGGTTTCCCCTCATAACTATTTACAAGTTCAATCCCAAATTTCATCTTCTATCTCATACTTCATTAGTTTGAAAAATTCAAATGGTTCAAGTCCACCCAAAATTGCATTCATAGCCTTAGAATTGCTTTCATACCTTTTCTTACCAACCTAATTAATTGGAGGAGTTTCTTGGTTCCGACACCCATTCACTACATTTTTCCAAATGTCCATTCCAAGTGACGTTAGATAAGTCTTCATTCTAATTTTTCAAAAGGTAAAGTTTGTCCCTTTGAATAGTGGAGGTCTACTTGAGAAAACATCATCCTAACTTTTCATCATGTGTAATATCTTCCTTCCAACAGTTAGGGTGTTACTGAAGGAACCATGATCTAATACCAATTATTAAATACTGAGAGAGGGGGTTGAATCAAGATTTATGTTTTCCATAATGAAAATTTCACTTCATTCCTTATTTCTTAAACATTTATGGAACAATAAGAAAAACATCACTTAATTAAATGAACATATATAATGGAAGAGATTGAATGTGGAAACCCATAAAGGGAGAAAACCACAAACAATTTTCTTTAAATTAGTGTTGTAGGTATTGACCTATAGTTATAAAATTTGCAATTTCCCACTTGCATGAGATATTTATCCCCCTTCTTAGCTTTTCAAACTCCGACCCACTAGAGACATGTATGCCCAAAGTTTAGTAGGAACCTACCTACCAAAAACATTGATCCCTAGTTAGTGGTACTCAATTGTTTAGTTCTTTCATTTCATGAGTTTGTACTTCTGCAAAAGTATTGGATATATTTCTCACAACTGCTCCTCTCACACATTCATTGATATATTATTATATTTGTATCCTATGCTTACTCTTCCCTTTCATTATCTAATAATTTTGTTAATATTTTTCTTTCTTATCCACTCCATCAACCACATAATTTCTACAATTGTATCTCTTTTGTATTTATGGTTTAGGTCCTTCCTTTACCATGGGTATAGGTCCATGGTTTAACCCATGGAAACTATCGCTTGACTGTATTAGGACATAACACTTTAACAACCTTTGAATTCGTTAATGGTGTTGGAGTGATTAAGCTCCTTTTATTTTGGTGCTTTTATCATTTGACCACATACTAGACCAAGGGATAACCCTTTAAGTTCAGTATTCGACATTTGGCTCTAAGAGCTAGTCAACATTGTCACATGGGTCGACCCCTTAGATGGATAGATTTCCAGATACTCCCCACACTCTGGAACCCACACTTGGATGGAACACCGGCTAAGCCCTTTGACTTTCCCTAGATCTAGATTTGGGCATAAGTTACTTGTGTATGCTTGCATCAACCACAAAGGGTTGGATGCCTGGATAACTCCTCATCACAACAAAAAAAATCCATCAATCTAGTGATTTGTGTTTAATATTGTATCCTTGCTTGCTACAACAATGAACGGGAAAATGGCCAAATAAATTTCATAACTCCAAATGTAATGGCCCACTTCGGATAAATATAGAGGAAAACTATGCCACACCAGACCCTTGCCACAAATATCAAGACTTGCCACAATGTCTACCATGTCACTACCACATCATCTGCCATGTCCTCTCTCTACCACCTGTCATTCCACATCACTTGCCACATCGTCTCTTTACCACTTTCCATGCGACATCATTTCCATGTGACTACCATGTGTCACTCAAAAAGGGGTCACTTGCCCACCCAAAAATGCTAAATCCACCTGCCATGTGTTATGACGATAGAGTGTCATGTCGTCATTCATGCCACATCACTTCCACCTGACGTCACCTGGAAACCACAGTTACTATTATTGGATGCCATGTGTCTTGTCCTCATACTTCCATGTCATCAACTTGACACATGTATTCCACATCATTGCCTCCTATATTCCATGTCACTTCATTTGCTGCCACCTGTCAGTGGGTCCAACTTACTCGAGAAATCTAGCATCATGTCTATCTCGTGGGTATTTTTCTTGAGCAACCGCCGAGATGCTTGGATGCTCAAATTCGTAGATGGCCTTAAATCTCAGATAAATATGAATAATCTAGTATCCAACTCATTTCTAACGATCCACAGTATGATGCATCCCGGAAAACAAGATGCCTTAGTGCATCCTCGAATGATGCAAATTTTGGAAACTTGACCAAGCTACCTTGAATTGCTTCACTTCAAAAAAACTTTTCTCCTCATTCCTTGGGAGTGACCAAGTTCCATATATAATTGGAAAGCTATTTAAGAGTGTTATCTAACCAAACACTTTACATGCTCTTTTGTTCAAGATAAATATACAAAAAGGTCTACCAAGCTAGGCTATCCAACTATTTTTCATTCATAATTTAAAGTCAAATAATCTCCGACCTACACTCAACAATCAATGACACTAGATACCTTAAGCAACAATGCCATCAATAACATTAGGAATACTCAATAAGCTCCCCCAAAAATTGACTTCAATGACAACAACAAACTACCAATATGGTGTTGAAAATGAGTGGATTACCTAAGAATCCTATTTATCTTTAATATTAAATTAGTCATAAGAAAATATACATTATTGATTAATTATTAATCATGATTAAAGCTTATTTATTTAATTAACCACAAATCAAGCTTAAGGGCTAATCAAAGTATTAATTAATTAATATTTAATCAACCTTAAGGTTTAATCATTAAGTTACATTATGATTAAGCTATCATAGTGGACAATAAAATACTAGTGTATTCTTGTAAAGTTTGGATATGTAGGTAACATACACTTATAATGACAACGCTAATAAGGATCTGTCACACAAATCAATCTTGCAACAGGTAGACCAATAACCTAACATAGCATAATAAGATTAGGGAGTGGGCATAACACATTAAGGGAAATTGACCCATTGGAGGTATCTAAAGTAGGTGCATTAGAAACAGTCCTATTAAAACAAGATTTAAGAAGGGCAAGTATTTCACACTGAATAAAAGTAGCTTCTCCCATAGAGTTATGAAGAGAGGAAAAATACACATTGCAAAACAAACAAGCAATTGACCATTCTTTATGAAAATTTTGTCATCTTTCAAACAATATGAGGACTTCAAATAACTATTTATAGTTTTTTGTTAGATGACGAGTGTGAACCTAAAATAGCTACATAGTGGAGCTTGATTTTTGGGTTTGTTATTTATCTAATAAATTTCCCTTTCACAAACTCTCTCTATTTGCGCTAATTTGTAAAAATATTGATTTTTGGATTTGCTATTTGTCTAATAAACTACCCTTTCACAAAATCTATGTTTATACTAATTTGTAAAAATATTAATTTTTGGATTTGCTATTTGTCTAATAAGCCACCTTTTCACAAAATCTATGTTTATGTTAATTTGTAAAAATACGGTAATCTTGATCTAAAAGAAAGAAAAGTTAAAAAAATGAAATTTAGTTAAATAAACCTTTCCATGTAAATTGAGACTTTTAATAATATAAAAACTTGACTATGAAAATAATTAATTAAAAGCAAAGACAAATAGTTATTTAGAAGTTGTAGTTAAAACTTTAATTAATTTTTTGAGCAAAATAAATTTAAGAGTATTATGCTAAATACTCTTAATTGGAACCAGCTTTATCCTGTTTGTTGAGCAAACTTAAGATGAATTTTGGCAGAAGAGGATCTGGAATTTGTGAAATGGAAAAATCCAAATAAAAGTTTAATTAAGCTAAAAATTTAATTAAAAACGATTAATCATGCCATATTGCCAAGTGAAAAATTTAAATGGTTTAGGAAGTAACATTGGAGAAATTCAGCAAAATACCTAAGTGCAATCCCAACATATTGTCAATCCCAACGCATGGTCAATTTCTGTCAAATCTGGCCCAACATTGATTGATATAAAAATGACATGGGATTTCGAGATGATATTTGTGACGACTTTAACCTGGTTTGCTTACTAGGTATGAAATTCAAACGCATAGTTCTCAATGATGCCTCAAAACAGTAGCTGACAGCGAGAAAATTGGAATTATTATGGAATATAGTAACATGTTATAATCAATGTATTTAGGGTGCAAATACACCTAAATGCTGTAGCTGTTACGGATAAATTAGCACGGTTATGAATTTAATAACGTGTGAGGCTTGAATTTCATTAAATTCCAAAATATAGGTATTAGACTAATTTGTTTTTAATATAATAATAATAATAATAAAAAATAAAATACTTTGATCACATTTCGTATTATTGTTTCCCTCTTACCTCAAATATATTAATATAAGAAAGAATCAATCTTAGAAAATATTGCCGATGGAATTTTGTTTTTTTGTTTTTGTGTTGTTTTGTCTCTTTTTTTTAATTAATTTTATTGAGTTTATTAAATTAATATTATATTGTGAAATATTTTGGAATTTTATTAAATATTATATATTTTAGAATTTTATTAAATATTTTAATCTAAAACTTATCTTAATTTGGGATAACATCATTTTTATTCTTAAATAAAAATTGAAATTAATATAAAATTGTAGTAATTATTATTGAAAGGTTTTGAAAATAACAATTTAAATTTTTATATGATGTATATAAAAGCCTAATATTATTATATAAAAATGGTTTTCGATATAAATTATAGAACTATAATTTAGTTTCAATTCAACTCAATGTTTGATTTTGCATTTTATTTTTTAACTTATGTGTGATTCTCTTTTCATAATATTTTTATGAAATTAATTTTAATTTTAATTCAACCCAACTCATAATTTGATTTTGTATTTTTTAATATATATTTAATTTCTATTTTCATAATTTTATATTTTGATTTATTTTTTATATATATAATCACTTATGATTTAAAAAACTTATATCTATTTTAATAAAAATTTCACAATATTTTTTATTTCTTTTTGTTAGCTAGTTTGTTCCATGAATGGGAACATTTTATTAATTAGTCTTGTATTTCATAAAAATTTTGGTTTGTAATGTTTGACTAATTTTCAGGGACACGCAAAGATTGATGATACTTGAAATCCAATGTTAGTTGAAGAAAAGGGACTAAAAAACCTAAAGAGCTCATCAACTTGTCCCTAGCACACAACCACACCGGTCCTTCCCTCTTCAAAAAAATGAGAAACAACAATACTCCTGAGGAAACCTCCCCCGTTTACAATTAGAATATCCTACTCCCATAAATGCCTAAGGAAACCCCCCCGTTTAATTTTATCACACTCCCAAATTCCACAAGAAAATTAATTTTATCCCACTCCCAAATTCCACCACTTAATGCACACATGATGACATTAGATGTGTGAAACACAACATGTATTATGTGGAGTGACTAAAGTGATACAACCCCTCCGACCATTGATCTTCATTCCCCACCCACCAAGTTTTGTGTTTTATTAATTTATATTAAATTTTATATTTTATTGGATGAAAATTATTAAATACAAAAATGATTTTAAAAATATTTCTTTACATCCGAGTGAAGTCGAATATATAAGTTTATATCATAGTAAGGTTTTGTGTTTTATTGCACATGACGTGCATGTTAGGACGGCTGGGGCGGTTGGCTTTCGCACCCCCCAGCCGTGATCGAGTCCTGCGGCGGCCCCTCGCTGGGCGATTTCGAACGGCTACGCTGTATTCTGTTGGCTTCGGCCATTCAATCTGCTGATCTGCTGGCTTCGGCCATATTCTGCTGGCTTCGGCCATATTGTAAAAATATCTGTAGGCTTCGGCTATATGTGGATTTTCTCTCTGAAAAAAAAAAAGGTTTTGTGTTTTATTATTTTATATTAAAATTTATTAAAATTATTCAATAGAGAAATGATTTTAAAAATGTAACTTTACTTTTTAAGTGGAAAGAATCTATAAATTTATATAATAGTGAGGTAGAGTATATCCACTTCTGAATTAAATAATCAGGGTGTTATATAAAGGAATATTTTATCTCATAAACAATGGAAAAAAATGTAAATTAATTAAAAATATAATTAAATTATAATTTTTAAATTTATTATTTTAATTATAAAAATAAATAAATTTTTATATATTAATTTTTAAATTAATTTTTTATTTAGAAAAAAACATATAAAAGAATCTCAAACTATATATTTTTTTATAATGTTTGAGGAGATTATAATTTTTTTATTATTTAAATTTTATTTTTAAATGTATAGATGAATTTAATTTATTTAAAAAAAATCTATATTATATTTAGATTAGCACATTTATATATATTAAATGACTGGTAAATTTTGACATTAGTTTATGATATGCATTAGAATACTTGTCTTATAATGCATCTCACATTACCAAGATTAAAAAAATCATAAAAATTAATTAAATTCTAATTGTGTTTTAAAATATTGCACAGATGCTCTCCAACCCAATATGGTAGAGATGTTGTAAATTTTATTAGAGGTTGGAAAGCTTATTATGAGCTTGAAAACAATTGTAAGTCGACCGTTCTTTACATTTGGAGTAAAAAAAGGTTCCTCTTTGAGACTCTCGTCACCCCTGTTATCTTATACGGATGTGGAGTTTGGGGTTGCACTATATCTAGGGAGTTGTGGAGAAAGATTGAGATGATCCAAAAGAAATTCATAACATACAACCTCAAGATCAAGGGAAATCCTCTTGATCGAAGTTGGCCTGTCCCCCACTGAAATTGCGGCTATGTTTAGATATCTAATGTATAAGAAGAAGCTTCACAATATGAAATGTAAGAGGCTCCCAAAATTTGCTTCTAACTTTAGTCAAAACCCCCACCTGTGCCTCAAGCGTGGGTGACATCAGGATGCTTAGTCTTGGCTCAACCTTTGGGGATTAAGGAGGATATCATCATGGTAAGCAAGGACAATATCAAAGATACTATTACCTCCAATTTTAAGGACAAGATGTGGGATGCTAAAGAGCTGCAGGTTAAAAGAAAGCTAAGGTATTGTAAGGAGGTGATCAACCCCACTCTTGATAACCATAATTATCTCTCTATGTTGACTAGCACTAATAATAAAATGATCATCGCTAGGATTAGAGATAACTCTCATGAGCTTTGGAGTGAGACTAGGTGCTGGTCTACTCCCAAGACTCCCTAGGACAATAGAATATGTCAGATTTGTGATACTAAGAAGGTGGAAGATGAAAAGCACTTCTTTTAGACTGCTTGACCGTTGCCCACATCCGCTCTCAATTCCCTATCATCAGCTACACCTCCAATCTTCTTGACTTGTTAAGTCATCCCAACTCTAGCAATCTTGGAATGCTTATTTACCTGCTCCTTGATCATAGAAACAAGATTTTGAAGAATGATAATTAGACTCTCTTTTCTTGAGGTCCAATAGACCACTTTGGTCTTACTGAACGTTAATGAGCATCATCATTATCAATGTAATGTTTAACATTTTAATTAAGTCAAACTACATAAAAATTAATTAATTAATTTAATTAAATGAATAATGTAATATAAACCTTTTAAATCGGGAAAAATAAAAATAACAAAACAATAAAAAATAATAATAAAATAAAAAGACCCATGGTATTAAGAACACATGGTATTGACCCATGGTATGTTGGGGTGTGGAGCTTGATTATCTTCCTCATTCAAACAACTTTGTTTCAGTCGGATGTATACCCTAGGAACACTGTACACCCCTCCACAAAGGGTGGTGTGGGGGTGACCATCTTCCTCAGCCAGGGGGTTTGGGGGCCAAAGGGCCCCTGGTGGTGGTTCCAAGGCAGCGACCCCGAAGCTAAAAATAGATGAAAATTTTCCTTGTAAAATATTGTAATTACGTAGTCAATTTGGGTCATTCATTAGGCGGATGATCTGACAGTATAAGTTATGTTAATTTAAGGTTTTCTCCCTAGAAGGAAACCCTCATTTATATGAGGGAATTGTATTGGGGCTATGTATTATTATTCTGAGCGAGAAAGAGAGAGGAGATTGTTTGAGAGTGAAGAGAAAATTACATGGATTTGTTGTCAGTTGTATCTCTTCATTTTGTTGGATAATATAAAGGGAATGATTGGTTGTTTCTCTATGGACATAGCCCAAATTGGGTGAACCAAGTATACCTGTGTCTCTCTTGTTTTATGTGTTTATGTATTAGTTTTTTTCGCAATATTTTATGTGTTTCATTTCTTTGTAATATATAATTTTCTAACAACTGGTGTCAGAGTCGAAGGTTTATTTGGCTGATAAACTCACATGAGATAAGAGTTCCTAGTTCGAGTGGTAGCAATGGAAGATGGTAGGCTTAGGGTTGAGAAATTTAATGACAAAAACTACCAGCTGTGGAAAATGCAAATGGAATAGTATCTGTATCAGAAAGATCTATACGTACCATTGAGTGGAAAATCAAAGACGCTGACGAGTATGATGGATGAAGAATGAGGTCTTCTTGATAGAAAGGCACTAGGAACAATACGATTGTGTCTGACAGCATCAATGGAATTCAAAATTTCAAAGAAAACAACAACACAAGGTTTAATGATGAAATTAGCCCAACTATATGAAAAAGCCTCGGCCTCAAATAATGTATTTCCTATGAAGTGTATATTTAATATGAAGATGTCATAAGGTGGATCTATTGTTGACCTTTAAATGAATTTAACATTGCGACTAGCTAGTTAAGTTCTTTAGGGGTAAATTTTGATGATGAAGTTAAGGCTTTGTTATTTTTGTGTTCATTCCTAGAAAGTTGGAATGGCTTAGTTATGGCTATTAATAACTATGTCTCTGGATCTAGTACTTTAAAGTTTGATGATGTTGCTGGTGTCATCCTCAGTGAGGAAATGAAATGGAAAAGCTTCGGCGAGACATTTGTTAATGCTTTGACTGTAGATAATAGGGGAAGAAAAATGGAAAGAGGAAGGAGCCCATGAAATCATAGTAAGTAAAAAAAAGGCAGATCCAAATCTAGATCACGGATAATATGATGGAAATGTGGGAAGAAAGGACACCTAAAAAAAGACTGCAAATCTCGGAAGGGAAAAGAAGGAGATGGACAACAAGAGAACAATCATGAAGTGAATGTGACAGGTGATGTGTTGCAAGATGCTTTGATTATTTCATTAGAGAATATTATTGATGCCTGGGTGGTAGATTCAGGGGCCTCATTCCATGCCACACCTGATAGGAAACATTTTCATGACTATGTTCAAGGAGATTTTAGACATGTTCATTTGGGTGATCATAAACTCTATAAAATCATTGGAATGGGTAAAGTTTCATAAAAAAATAGAATGGAAACCAATGGTTGTTAAAGGAGGTAAGCCATGTTCTGGATCTGAAAAGTATATATATATATATATATATATATATATATATATATATATATATAGTTTCAACAGGGAAATTAGGGTGGTGAAGGTTGTGTAACTACTTTTATAGACAAAACCTAGAAGGTCACTAAAGGAGCCCTGGTAATAGCAAAAGGAGAAAATGTTGGTATGTTATATTTATGCAATGGTATTTCTATTTTTGTTAATTATTTAACCTCCACAGGAGCAGATACGACATTTTGGTATTATAGTCTCTAGCACATGAGTGAGAGGTTGGAAGGAAAAGAAGAGCGAAAAAATAGAGCTTGTGCATACAAATGTATGGGGACCTACTCAGGTATCATCTCTTAGTGACTCTCACTATTATGTTACTTTTATTGATGATGCAACTAGGAAAACCTGGATTTATTGTATTCAAAATAAATTTTATGTATCATTATGGGATTTTTTAGGTATAAAGTGGGCTTCCTAAGGAAACTATAAAATAATAGTGGAAATAATAAAATAAGATTAGATTACATCATCAAATTTTAGAGGGAAAAAAGAAAAAACTATTTTTTCAACTTATCTCCCAATGGGTTTACTCAAATTTTGAGTGGAAACATTTTTTGGATGAAAATTTTGATTCCTCATCGAAGGAGTAACCATGTTGCTTACTTTTGATGGACCCCGCTACACGAAAAATGAGAAATACATGAAAAAATGTGATTGCAATCACATTTTTTCATGTATTTCTCATTTTTCGTGTAGCACGGTCCATCAAAAGTGTGCAACATGGGTACTCCTTGGATGATGAATTAAATATTGCATCCAACAAGTATTCTTGATTGAAATTTGAGTAAAACCTTGGGGAGTTAAGTTGAAAATACGAGTTGAAAAAGTAGTTTATTATTTATTATTTTTACTTTTTTACTCCAAAAATCGTGAATCATCCCCCATGGTTGACATTATCATCTTGAACCCTATTGTTTCTTATAAAGTTTATTTTTGTTGTACATTTTTCTTAGGAGGCCCATTTTAGACCTCAAAATTCCCCTAATGTTGATTCATTCAAGAAATGGAAAGCTTTGGTTGAGAATGAGACAAGAAAGAAGTTGAAGTGTCTCAGATCAGACAATGGAGGTGAATACTACAACAAAGAGTTTGATAAATATTGTTTAGAGCATGAAATTCACAATGAGAACACAGTTCTAGGGATACCACAAGAAAATGGTGTGTCAGAAAGGATGAACGGGACACTCATGGATTGTGTAAGGTGCATGAGATTGCATATAGGATTTTCTTTACAATTTTGAGCAGATGTTGTTTATCTAATAAACATAGGGCCTTCAAGTTCCTTGGATGGTGGTATTCCATAGGAGGCATGGATAGGTTAAAAGGTAAACTACTCATTTTTAAATACTTTTGGTTGTGTAGCCTTTGTCCACATTAATAAATAAAATAGAATAAAGCTTGAGGAAAAATCAAATAAATGTACCTTTATTGGATATGGTGTTAATGATTTTGGTTATCGATTATATGATTATGAAAATCACAAAATCATTAGGAGAAAAGATGTCATATTCAATGAAAAGGTCTTGTATAAGGATCATATGCAGGGAAAGAAATAGGAAAAGGAAAACAAAGAATACGTGGTGTTTGATGATGTCACATAAAAGGTAAAGGTGCATGAAAATCATGATGATCAACATCCACAACAACAATAGTATCCACTGCTTCATTATATTATGTATTTTTCACTAATCATGGTGAACCATAATGTTATGAAGAAGCAATGCATGTAGAAACTAGGAAGAAGTGGGGGCTATCCATGAAAGAAGAGATGGACTCCCTGATACATAACCAAACTTGGGACTTAGTCAAGTTGCATGTAGGTAAAACAACATTGTAGAATAAATGGGTTTATAGGTTGAAGGAAGAAGATGGAGGTAGACATTGGTACAAGGCTAGACTTGTTGTGAAGGGGTTTGCGTAGAAGAAAGGTATAGATTTTGATGAAATATTTTCTCTTATTGTTAAAATGAATTCAATCAGAACTAATTTAAGTATTGTTATAGTAGAATATTTGCATCTTGAGCAGTTAGATGTAAATAAAACTTTTCCCCATGGGGATTTGGAGGAAGATATCTATATGTATCAACAATAAGGGTATGAGTTCAAATGCAAGGACAAATTAGTGCGCAGGTTGAAGAAGAGCTTGTATGGCCTAAAACAGGCTCCAAGGCATTGGTATCTATAATTTGACAGGTTTATGTATGAACAACGTTATACTAGATGTCACTATGACCATTGTGTTTATCTTAAAAAGAAAAATGATGACATCTATATTATATTGTTATTGTATGTACATGACATGCTTGTTGTAAGGTCTAACATGCAGGATATAAATGTGCTCATAGGAAAATTGAAAAATTTATTTGCAATGAAAGATTGGCTGCTACAAAACAAAACCTTGGTATGAGAATAACTAGAGACAGTAAAAATCACAAATTAATGTCGTCTCAGAGTGAGTACATACAAAATGTGTTGGAAATATTTAATATGCAGAATGTGTTGGGTCGTGGAAAAGGTATGTTTTTCCTCCTCATTTACTTGATTAATCATATGGTTTTCATTATTTTTCTCTCATCTTGAACATATTCTAGAAAGCAAGGCCGTGAAAAATGAATGAAAAGAAGTGTTGAGAAACTTACATGCTTTTAGCACTAAAAGCCTAAGTTTTTGATTGTTTATGCGTAGGATGCTTGAATTGGACAAGTTTTGTTCCTTTAAATAAGACACCAATGCCAAGAAAGGAAGATGTCATTTTTCCAGTTGCGTAGACCAAGCTAAAGACAAGAGGCAAAACATGGAATTGATGAGGAAAATCCAATTATTGATCTGAGAAATCCTGAGGATCTTCCGATCCTCAGGATAATCTCCAATTTCGCTAGAATTTCATAGAGAATACATAACACTAGTAGATGAAAAATAATAGTAACTTTTGTAATCATTGTTAATTTCCAGCAAGACTGTGAATGTAGATTCAACCTTAAGGGTTGTAGTGATTTTGTAATTTATTTTTGACAGTTAATGAAAAACTTGGAGTTTCACATTAAATTTGTGTATTGAGCTTCTATAGCAGTTCCTTCTAGAGGCTTTGGGCCTGGTTGCTGGAAGATCTACTGCTCATTTGTATTATGTTAATTATTCTTTACTGTTAAAGATTTATATTGTTGTTCCTTCTACAGGTTGAGATAGATTAAGTTTTATATCTTGGTTAATATCGTTTTTATAATTTACAGAAAAGTAAGTTTTGTATATGATTGTTGTTTCCTCTTCGTATATTCTTTCTGTAATTACTTCTAGCTTTGGATGCTCCTTGTGATTAACATGATTTGAGTAGTTTCCTTTAATACGTGTGGATTCGATTATTTAGTTTTATTTCCATATGGAATTTATAATATTAGATTGAGATCTTTATCTGAAGTAGTTTGCAATTGATTTATCTTTCCAATTTCGAACTGTAGAATATTCTTTATTTTTCATTTGAATTTCTAGAGTCAATAAGTTGTTGAGAAATTGTTTATTTCTACAACGATTAGTTAGGATTTAAGATTAATTATCTGCATCCCAATCTCTAATTGTTATCGCACAAACAATGCTTAAAACCTTGAAATATGAATATGAATCCCATGTTGACATATTAATGTAAGATTAAGATTGATTTATAAAGTCATCTTAGCGCACCAACATTTTGGCGCTATTGCCGGGGAGGTTGTCAGGATAATAGTTAATTTGTATCTTTGAAGAGAATTCGGTATTCAAAACGGGAGGTAAGAATTGTTATGTGGAATTTTGCATCTACGGATAAACACAATTTCCCTAGGTGAGTAGCTACACCTAGAACAACATATTTAAAGCACTTAACATTTTTCTATAGAAGACAAATAAGACAAGGGACCTACTTGTTATCTTTCGCTTTCCCTTTGTCTCCTTTGTATGGTTCCCTTCGCTCTTTCTTGAACTTAATCCGCTTGACAAGTACTTGCAATCATAAACAGAGGATAAAAACCAATCAAAGCAAGAGATCTATCTACTATAAGCCAGTGGAATCGAAAGAATTTACACATATAATCATCATACATAAACACAAGAATATGGGAAAATGTGTAAACAACTTTGTTAAGTAGAAGGAAGAGTTACAACCATGAAGTCCGATCCAATGTCGCTCCTCCAGCTTGGGTTCCAACCAACATCACATCAAGAGCACAACACTCTGGCAGCATAACAATACTTGCTTACAATCTCAAACCTCACACCAACAATATCTCCTTACAAATTCTTAAAGTCGAGCCCTTGATCACTTAGATGAATGCTCAATTTATAGGAAAATAGAGGAGGTTTGGTCATAAATGAGGATATTGAATGGCCTTCTAAACTTAGATTTAGTTTCCATGGAGGAAGGGATGAGAGGATAGGAGGTTACTTAACTCACTCCCTATCCAATTTCGAGCTCATAGGAGATGATAAGTGTGGGAATCTTCTAGAAGGCTCCAAAAGATAAGAATATTCCTAGAACCCTATGAGGATTTCACTCAATCTCGCCCAACGCAGGTCAAATTGGGCCTAAGTGCTTTGAAATGCACCCTAACATGGACCTACCTGCACTGAAGTGCACTTACCCTTGACCAAGGCTATGCTGGTCCCTCAAGGAGGCATTTCTGGAGGGCTTCAAGCTAAGAAACTCTCAAGGAAGGAGGCATTCAAAGTGATGACTTCTCTAGGGCATGTAGCGATTGAATTAGGTTTTGGTGAGCCCTAATATTACTGATATGAATGATGGGAGTGATATGCCCAAATGGATCTGTAACAGCTGCCCCTTAAAGCATGAAGTCGAAAAATGATAATGTTGAGTGATATGCTTTATGATGTGATGAGGAGGTTCCGAAGCAGATGGTGACCTGCATCAATTACAAACATAATATCATGAAATTTTGATTTTTTCTCATGAATTACTGAGGGAAGGCATACCCATGCTCAACATGTAAACTTTCATTACAAGTACATAGATAGTCATCTACAGATATAGACCCATGATGGGATGACCATCAATGTAAAGCCATTGTACAAATGATTTGGTACTTTCCTAAAATTGCAGCCTCGATGGATGAAACTAGATCCATGATATTCTATCTTATTCAATCGTTTGCTAAAGTATGAGTCTAACCATGCAAATATGTGATCTGAAGTCGAACATGGGAAGACACTGTTGGGTCCCTATAATACTAGTGATTACCCCATTACTATTGTAGTTATACCCCTTATTTATATTGTTGTGCCCCTATTACCACCATATTGTTATTTCTGTACCCCATAGAATCCCTCTATTGTTATTTTTGTGGCTTTATATTATTATTGTTAGGTCGGCTGGATTATATTGTGACTCCTTAGACTCCTATATATAGAAAGGAGGTTTTGTCATTTGATCATCCAAGAATTGTTCATTTATGTAATGTAAAGGAGGTTGCCCCCTCGAAGAGGCTGAATTCTAAGGCGTGGATCTCTCTTTTCTATCTTTTTGTGAGCTGGTTTCATAACATTTGGTATCAGAGCTTTGGATTCTAGGGTTTCGCTGCTCCAAACAGGTCATCGTGGCATTTTCGCTATAACTTGTTTTCTGTGGCGTTTCAGAAGTCACAAAAAAAACCCATTTGAGAAGAAATCGCACTGAACCTTGGGTCCGAATTTCAGAGCTTTTCGCGCGATAGTTTCGGAGATATGATCTGAGGAAGTTGGTCTTTTTGCAGACTCCTGAATTACACTCAAAACAGGTGACCTGGGGAAAATCGTCATAACTTTCTTTCTGAGCATCGGATTGAAATTTTGTAAGAAGGTACAGAAAGAGGACGGACTGTAGTTTTTGTTTATATATTTTTCAGAGTCAAAGGTTGAAGCAGTGACACGTGGCACTTCATACAAGTTCGCTCTACTGAAATAGTCTATAATCAGGTCACTGCGGGAGATTGTGCATAACTCTTTCTTGGAGAATCCAATTTGGATCAGACTAGTGGAATTGGAAAGAGGACATAGAAGGCTACTACAGGTCACAATTTAAGAACTGGATGATTCGAAATTACAGAGATACATCAGATTCAATATCAGGCTTCTACAAAGTAAAAAAAGGTGTGTAGTTTTTTATTTTTTTTATTTTTGCATAAGCTTGGTTTGAAGCAAAGGGCATAGTAAAGCATTATTATCGGTAACTGATGCCCCGAGGAAAGAAAATGCAAACACCTAGTAAGGAACCTGAAAGCTCTAGCATGACTCATGAAGAAGAGGAAGAAATGCTACATGATATATCAAAATTACAAGAACAAGTGCAACAAATGTCACGCTCACAAAAGCTAACAGATGCTAAGATAAATGGCGTGGAATCTAAGATAAATGGTGTGGAATCTAAGATAAAGGGCATGGAAGCTAAGATGGATGATCTGAAGACAGATTTGAGGACAGATTTGAAGACAGACATGGCAAATTTGAAGACAGATTTGACAAATTTTCTACAAGAAATACTTACTAATGGTGAAAAGGTTGTAAAGGAAACTCATGATGTGAACAAAAGAAATGTTAATCATGATTCCATAGACTCTAATGTTGGATCGAAGACCCACCATATTCCAAAAATCGATATGAGGAAGTTTGATGGCAAGGATCCCGCCACATGGATATTACAGATGGAGCAATTCTTCGATCTCAATAATGTGCAAAACACACAAAAGGTACGTATGGCAACTTTATATTTGGAACCAAATCAGTTTGTATGGTATCAATGGCTTTGTTCTCGTAAACAATTTATCACTTGGGCAATTTTTACGGAAGAATTGATAGCACATTATGAGGATACAAAAAGCAACACTTTTTTTAGCCAATTGATAAGTCTCAAACAAAATGGTTCAATAATGGAGCACATTGAGGAGTTCCAAAAATTGAACATAAGGGTAAAAGATATTCCAGAGGAGCATAGGATTGATGTGTTCATAGGGTCTTTAAAGGATAATATCCAACATGATGTGCGCCTTTGGGAACCTGATTCATTAGAGAAGGCATTCAGGTTAGCAAGAAAAATGGAAAGCAAAATTATGGCAACTAGGAAGCATACCATTCACAACTATAAAGACGGAAGTGTTGTTGCCCATAGTCTTCCAACCCTACAAGGTTGACACCACAACAATTGGAAGAAAAAAGAGCAAAAGGGCTTTGTTACAATTGTGATAGCAAATACACAAAAGGTCATAAGTGTGCTGAGAAAAAATTATTCTACATAGATTGTGAAGAGGAAGAAGAAAAGGAGCAAGAAAGGTCAAAAGAAGAGGATATATTCCAGGAACAAAGCCTAGAAGAAGAACAAATAAATCCGACCATATCTTGTAATGCATTGGCGGGAATTACCACTCCTCAAACCATCAAGATAGAAGGACAAATCAAGAAGAAAAAGGTAATAGTGTTGATTGATTCAGGAAGCACCCACAATTTTATTCATTGTAGGGTAGCAAAAGAATTGAATTGCTTCCTATATCTAGCACCAGAGTGTCAAGTGATGATTGCAAATGGAGGAACAATAAATTGTTCTGGAAAGTGCCATAATATCAAGCTATCCATGGGAGAATATGTATTGACTAGCCCAATGCTTTCCATTCCAATGGGAGGTGCTGATGTTGTACTAGGAGTCCAATGGCTACAATCCTTGGGTACAATAGCTTTTAATTTTCAAGAACTTTTCATGAAATTTTCTGTGGAAGGAAAGGAAGTTGAATTAAGGGGTATTGCAGGGAAACCAGGAAAGATAATCAGCTCTAATGGCATGACAAAGCTTCTAAAAAAGGAGCAAAGAGGTGTAATTGCACAATTATGTTCGCTAGATGTTTCCACATTGGAATCATCTATTTCTCCAGATCTCCAAAAAGTCCTGGACAATCATTCCAAGGTATTTGAGACTCCCAAAGGTCTCCCACCTATGCGTGATCATGATCATGCTATTCATCTGATTCCAGGAAGTGTTCCTCCAAACATCAGGCCGTACAGATATCCATATGTCCAAAAAAGTGAAATTGAACGTATGGTTGCAGAAATGCTAGAGGCTGGTATAATTCAACCGAGTCAAAGTTCTTTCTCAGCTCCAGTAGTATTGGTGCACAAGAAGGATGGATCATGGCGCATGTGTCCAGATTATAGGGAGCTCAACAAGCTCACTATTAAAGATAAGTTCCCCATTCCTGTCATTGATGAATTACTGGATGAATTGCATGGATCAATTTACTTCACCAAGTTGGATCTTCGTTCGGGATATCATCAAATCAGAATGAAGATTGAAGACATTCCGAAAATAGCATTTAGAACTCATGAGGGTCATTATGAATTTTTGGTCATGCCTTTTGGCCTTACCAATGCACCTTCAACATTTCAAGGTTTGATGAATTCAATTTTCAAACCATTCCTTAGAAAATTTGTGTTAGTATTTTTTGATGATATACTAATCTACAGCAAGTCTTGGAAGGATCATGTTGAACATGTTGACAAGGTGCTACAACTATTGGAGGAGAAACAATTATATGCAAAAAGATCCAAATGTTTCTTTGGAGTCCAGGAGGTGGAATATTTGGGTCATATTGTATCTCATGAAGGAGTTAAGGTAGACCCTAGCAAAATTAAAGCCATTAAGGAATGGAAAATCCCCACATCCATAAAGCATCTGCGAGGATTTCTTGGGTTGACAGGGTATTATCGCAAGTTTGTTAAGAATTATGGGAGAATAGCAGCACCTCTAACAACATTATTGAAGAAAGATTCATTTTCATGGACTCCAGAAGCAACAAAGGCCTTTAAACATCTTAAAGAGGCAATGTGCCAAGCACCGGTCTTAGCTACACCGGACTTCACAAAAACCTTTATTGTGGAATGTGATGCTTCAGGAAATGGAATTGGTGCTGTTCTAATGCAAGATGAAAGACCCATTGCTTTTGAAAGTCGTCCAATCAAGGGAAAGTTTTTAAGCAAAGCTATTTATGAGAAGGAAATGTTGGCAATACTCCATGCACTTAAGAAATGGCGACCCTACCTAATGGGAAGACACTTCAAGGTAAAAACGGATCATGATAGCCTTAAATACTTTTTAGAACAAAGATTATCCTCTGAAGAGCAACAAAAGTGGGTCACAAAGATGTTGGGTTATGACTTTGAAATCATCTACAAAAAAGGGAAGCAAAATGTGGTGGCAGATGCACTCTCAAGAAAGGATGAGGATGTGGAAGCATTGTTGTGTGCCATTTCTATTATCCAACCAGATTGGATAAATGAAGCAAAGGAGGAATGGAAGAATGACGAAGAAGTGTGGGCACTTATTCGAAAGCTACAACAAGATTCCAGTACTTCTGATACATTTAGCTGGAAAAATGATTCGTTATGGTACAAAGATCGCTTATACCTCTGTAAGAATTCCCAGCTAAAACAAAAGATTCTTATGGAATTGCACACTTCTCCCTTAGGAGGGCACTCAGGATTTTTAAAAACTTACCACAGGGTTAAGAAGGAATTTTTTTGGGATGGCCTTAAATCAGATATTCAAAAGTTTGTGGCAGAATGTTTGGTTTGCCAACAAAATAAAGTTGAAACAATTAAGACACCGGGTCTATTACAAACTTTATCCATTCCAAGCCAACGTTGGGAGGAGGTTTCAATGGATTTTATCACAGGTTTACCCAAGTCTGAGGGAAAGAGTGTCATCATGGTGGTAGTTGACAGACTTACCAAGTATGCACACTTTTGTGCATTATCACATCCATTTAAAGCCAGTACAGTTTCTACTGCATTTATGGAAACAGTTCAAAAGCTACATGGAAACCCAAAGATTATTGTAAGTGACAGAGATCCCATTTTCACTGGAAATTTTTGGACAGAATTATTTTCTTGTCTTGGTACTCAGTTAGCTCATAGCTCATCTTATCATCCTCAATCTGATGGGCAAACTGAGATAGTAAACAAATGTTTGGAAGGATATCTTCGTTGCTTTGTATCTGATAAACAGACACAATGGGTCAAATGGTTGCCTCTGGCTGAATGGTGGTATAACACTTCCTTCCATACAACAACAAAAATGACCCCATTTATGGCACTTTATGGGTATCAACCACCATCAATCACATCATATTTAAGAGAAAATTCTAAGGTTCAGGCAGTGGAACATCACATCGAACATCAAAACAAGTCCTCCAACTCTTAAAGGATAACCTCGTGTTGGCACAAAATAGAATGAAACAACAGGCAGATCAACATCGCAGTGAAAGAAGTTTTGATGTAGGTGATTGGGTATTCCTACGGCTACAACCATATAAGCAAATGTCCCTAAAGCAAGCTAAGAAGGATAATAAATTATCACCAAAGTATTATGGTTCGTACAAGGTGTTGGAAAAGATTGGTACTATGGCATACAAATTGGAGCTTCCTGCAGCTTCTCGATTGCACCCAGTTTTCCATGTTTCATGTTTAAAGAAGGTTATAGGCGACAAGCTCCCAGTTCAAACAATATTGCCAGAACTTGACGAGGAAGGAAAAATTATATTGGAACCGGAAGCAGTCACAGAAACAAGAACTCGACAGCTACGAAATCGATCAATTTCAGAGTATCTTATCAAGTGGAAGAACTTATCCGCTGAAGATTCCACATGGGAGGATGAGAATTTTATGCAGAAGTATCCAGAACTGCTCAAGCGTTGAGGACAACACTTTTTTGAAGGAGAGGGGCATGTTGGGTCCCTATAATACTAGTGATTACCCCATTACTATTGTAGTTATACCCCTTATTTATATTGTTGTGCCCCTATTACCCCCATATTGTTATTTCTGTGCCCCATAGAATCCCTCTATTGTTATTTTTGTGGCTTTATATTATTATTGTTAGGTCGGCTAGATTATATTGTGACTCCTTAGACTCCTATATATAGAAAGGAGGTTTTGTCATTTGATCATCCAAGAATTGTTCATTTATGTAATGTAAAGGAGGTTGCCCCCTCGAAGAGGCTGAATTCTAAGGCGTGGATCTCTATTTTCTATCTTTTTGTGAGCTGGTTTCATAATAGACACCGTCTGATTACCACTCAATGATGTAAGTTGTTAATGGACACAAGAGAAATCATCGATAATGATAATGATCCTCAAGGTACTATAGTACATTTTTCATGGTGTGAATAGATGTTTTGATGTCGAACACCATACAAAGTCTTTTGGTTGAAGGTTAGTGATGTCAAAATATTGCCGTAAGCGAGAAACCTACCATTGATGTATGCAAGCCTCAAGGTACTGGAAGGGTGTTTCTAAGTCAACTTCTTGGATAATGTGCTGATGTCAACAAGAAGTGACTCATCACAGGAGGGCCTTGATGTATCGCACATCAACGACATGAAACAAGTGTAATGATTTTTGGAGACAGAATGTAACTGACGACACAAGGTTTAGAAATGGCGGTCATGAAAATGAAGGTTTATGAGTATTATAAAGGATGAATTTAACTGAATGACTTCTCTTGAACATGTCAGTGACACTGAATAAATTGGCAGCATTGACCCAAAACCAAAGTAATGGATGGTATGATAGACCAAGGTATGATGACCATCAAGCAGATAACCCAACCCATGTAGTCACAGTGATGAAGTGAAAGTGTCATGTTCAAGAGTGACCTGCTGCCATAAAGTGGTTTACCCCTTTTCCCATTTTTCCCAGTCATTGTTGACCAGTACCTCTTTATTTTTTATCAAGCTTGAGGAGGATAACATATGATTGTTGTATAATTCTACCCTTCAGGTTAATCCATTGCTATGTGATGTTTTAACGAGTTTAGTGAAGGTGAAACTCGGTCTTGTCATGATGGACAAGTTTGTCGCTATTTGATGTTTTAACGAGTTTAAAAACAATGATAACTCGGCCCTTTTCATGTTTAGAGAGTTTGAAAAGGGACAAAAATAAAACTCCACATGTTCTTTTTCATAGATTTGTCTCTCAATCTTGAAAAAGCATAAAACAATACAAGAGAGAACCTCTTGACCATGTTTGATCAACGTATTCCTTTTTCATAAATAATCTATCTCATTCCGGAAAAGGGTTAAACTTATACTGAGTAGATGTCATTTCCAATCCATTAACGAGCTGAAAAGGACAAGCACTCAAAAATATTTTAATATTTCAAGAGTCTGAAAAGAGCTTAAAGATGACTCCAAGGGGGTTCCTTTCTCGATGTTTAACAGAGCTCGAAAAAGAGATAAAAGTATGCTCTGTGGTCAAAGTACAATTCATGGTCGTGCACGTCAAATTCTCTAGGTCAGTTGTAAATCTGTTCAAAGAAACACCAAATGGATCAAGCATACCTATTTCATTGGTAAAAATAGGTAAATACTAAAGTTTACTCATTTAATGATCATGAAATAAACATAAAACAAGAATTTACCATGTTATTTTCACCATTGGATATTTACCATTCAATTTGTGCTCTGACCCTGTTTTTTACCTCAATCTTCAACAACTGATTGTGAGAGATTCTATGGATCATTTCTGGTGCCGTCCGGACCAGGTAGAAGCTCTACCCCTCCTTCTTTTCATGTCATTCTTATATAGTTTCATGCAAATTTCTAGGATTTTTAGGGCCCCTGGGGTTAGAATATTTCACCCTAGGATCAACGCTTCCTTCCATGTCGAAAAATACAGTGCAAAGAACCCACATAGAAGGGTAGCTGCATTGTAGCACACTATCTCCTTGCCTAGGCTGCGTTGGGTGAGTTTCACAAGTTGATTTTGTAGAAATTCCCAATGTAGATCAACATATTATGCAATATACTAAAACACAATACAATATCTACTTCTACAACACTTTGCGAAAGCTTAATCGAATTGAGCAAGATCAACATAACACATATAACTGAGAATGAGAAATCAATCACACATAACACAGAAGAAATAACCCAGGGAAGGCCTCAGCCTAAAACCCCAATCTCTTTATTATCATACAAGTGGAAATCTTGTTCAAGTTACAAAAAGAATGAACTCACAAGTTATCTTGCTCTCTCTGCAATCAAACAATACTGCTGAATGTAGATAGTCAAAGGCTCTCACAACCTTCTCCTCTACCCTCCAAGCCTCCTATTTCCTTGCGCAATTTTCATTGGGGTCCAGTGCTGCCACCTGTGTGAATTGGCCTCTTCACACACTCACTAACCTCTGATCTAACTGCGCAATCCTGAAGGAGATAATTCCTTCTGCATGGATGAGTTTCCTTTATAGGAAAATTCCTCCAACTGATAGTACATTGTCCGTTCCTTTGATTTCAATTGGGTCTCTGACTGAACTGACATGCATGAGTTATTTATGAGAGAATATTCAGTTATCTGAAGTGCAACAGTTACATGCATGCAAGCATTAACTAACTGAAATTACATTAATTCAACAAACTATTTGAATTAATCTAACTGGACTTGACTCAGTTAACTAAGCCAACTAAGTACAACTCAATATTACAACTCATCCTTATCTCTTTAACTGATGGATAAATTCCTCAATTAATTGAGAAACTATTGCATGTCCCCACATAGACTTCATGTTTGATTTTCCTTAACTAATTAACTCAAGATGAATTAATTAATTATTTTACAAATAACTCCTAAGATCAAATTCGAATTTTACTTCTCTATTTTAGTTCAGGGACTAACTAAAATAGGAATCCATCTCGAAATTCTATTTATAGCAATTCTATTTTTAACACTTCCATTTTTCATTCCTTCTTGTTATATCCAATGCTGGTACCCAAACTGTTATTTATAGCAGTACTATTTTTAGCATTTCTTGTTGCTATTTTCAACACTCCCTCTCAACAATAAAAGCATTCAACTCGAACCCGATCCTAAACCTTTGGAATGTTATGCATGTAACATTTCTCCCAATTGTTATTGCTCCAACAACTCTAGAAACAAAAAAACTCCCAACTGACCTCCCTGTTGGGCTAGAAACATCCTCTGATGCTGAAGCTTCCTTTGTCGTTGACAAGTGCTCCCTCTGTGACCTTTCAGCTGCTGCAACACTCCATGCATCTCGCACCATTGCACACCTCTCTATGCCATCCTGCACTGGTGCAACACTCCTGTGCCTCTTGCATTGTTGCAGCCTGCTAGCTCTGTGTTGTATTAGGATTCCTGCATTGTAGCTCTCTCTGCCACTCCATCCGCATCTGTCTCTACCCACTCAGCCAGTCCTGCTACTCCTCATCGGGGCTCCTGTAGCAAGGTCTAATCAAAGAGGTTGGGTAACTCAACGATCCTGCCCCTATTCCAGCCTTCTTGGGACTGTCACTCCACATCGCCCCACCTCCTACCTGGAGGTATGGATGCATGTGATCCCTCTGCACACTTGGCTTGAAATTTCCCCCTATTGGAGGTCTCTGCAGGAGTAGATGTCTCTACTCAATCTCCTCTCAGCTTCTTGAGTTGTGGTTACTCCAAAACCTCTTGAAGTTTCTTCACCAATTGTGGCTCCTCCACAATTTTCTGAGACTTATTCTGGTGCTGCATGTTGAGGGGTAATTTACTCTCCCTCTCAACCACCAAGTCTTCAATAGTTTCCTTGTACCTCAAGGCTTTGCATGCATCTTGAACCTCAGGAGCATATAGGTTCTTGACTTGTGAACCGATCTGCTTCACCTGTCTCCTGATGATGTGTCTAAGGAAAACCTTTCCCTTACTGAAGACTACATCATAGCCTCTGTCTTCTAGCATCACGATTGACACCAAGTTTTTATTTAGTCCTGGTACATACTTGACATCTGTCAAGGTAATGCGAGGTCCATGCCCCCTCTGAAAAAACTGTGCATACACCTGAGACACTATACTTTTCATCATTACCCATCACTATGAGTATCTGGAGATCTTTCTCCTCCAAGGTATTGAACAACCTCTTGTCACCAGTCATGTGGAAAGAAGCTCCACTATCAAGAAACCAACCACATCCCACCATGGATGAAACCATGCATGAGAAGAGGGTGAAATCCAACTCGAACTGTGAGGCCAATGCCTCACCTTTAGATCCTTCCTTGTATCCCATCTTGGATTTCTTCAGTGGACAATTTGTAGCAAAATAGCCCACCTCATGACAATGGAAGCATCACACTTTCGATTTGTCAAACTTCTTCCCACCATGGGAAGAAATCAATTTGGGATGAGAATCCTTCTCCTTCCCTTTCTTTGCCTTACTCACTAAGGTGTAGTTTTCTTCATCCTCGATGGATGAAGAACCATCTCTGGTGCTTCTTCTTATCTGTTCCTGCATCAGATCTGACCAAAGTCATTCCCAATCTGGCAGTTTTTCTCTTCCATTAACTGAGTCTTAGTAGTTATGCCAACTCTTAGGAAGACGGAGGAGTGCAAGACTCACCATGTCATAATTGGTGGTCGTGATCCCTACACTTCCAAGCTCATCCCTGCAGGTGGTGAGCTTGTTCAGATATGTAGAGATCGTGTCGCCCTTTTCACACTTGATCTTACGAAGCTTGTCTTTCAGTGCCAGCTTCCTCTGATCGTTGTTGTTATGATATAGATCTTTCAATGTTTTCCACATCGAAAACGGTGTCTCCTTCCCATGGAGGCTTGAGACAATGTGGTCTCGAACTCCCTCCAGGAGGATTCTCCTTGCTCTAGCCACACATTTCTTCCATTCCGCCAGTTGAGTAGCATCAGTCAGCTTGGGGACTTCTTGATCAATGAAGTCCTTTAGACCGTTATCCTCTAACACTGCCTCCATGTGATCCTTCCAGGCTATATAATTCAAGCTTCCATCAAGGGCATACTCGAGTCTTAAATCACTGAATGCCATTGGTGAAATTGAGATGTGATAAGAACTCGATTTCTATATTCAGGAACCACAAACTTTGAACTTCTCCTTCTTGTATATTGTTCTTCGCCTTGATCACCTTTGCTCTAATACCATGTAGAAATTCCCAATGTAGATCAACAGATTCTGCAATATACTAAAACACAATACAAGATCTACTTCTACAATAATTTGCGGAAGCTTAATCGAACTGAGCAAGATCAAGAGAACACATATAACTGAGAGTGAGAAGAAATAACCTGACGAAAGCCTCGGCCTAAAACCCCAATCTCTTTATTATCATACAAGTGGAAATCTTGTTCAAGTTACAAAAAGAATCAGCTCACCAAGCTATCCTGCTCTCTTTGCAATCAAACAATACTGCTCATAGACAGTCAAAGACTCTCACAACCTTCTCCTCTACCCTCCAAGCCTCCTATTTCCTTGCGGTCCAGTGTTGCCACCTGTGTGAATTGGCCTCTTCACACACTCACTAACCTCTGATCTAACAGTGCAATCTCGAAGGAGATAATTCCTTCTGCATGGATGGGTTTCCTTTATAGGAAAATTCCTCAAACTGATAGTACATTGTCCCTTCCTCTGATCTCAACTGGGTCTCTGACTGAACTGACATGTATGAGTTATTTATGAGAGTATATTCAGTTATCTAAAGTGCAACAGTTACATGCATGCAAGCATTAACTAACTGAACTTACATTAATTCAACAAACTGTTTGAATTAATCTAACTGGACTTGACTCAGTTAACTAAGCCAACTAATTACAACTCAATATTACAACTCATCCTTATCTCTTTAACTGATGGATAAATTCCTCAATTAATTGAGAAACTGTTGCATGTCCCCACATAGACTTCATGTTTGATTTTCCTTAACTAATTAACTCAAGATGAATTAATTAATTATTTTATAAACAACTGCTAAGATCAAATTCGAATTTTACTTCTCTATTTTAGTTCAGGGACTAACTAAAATAGGAATCCATTCCAAAATGTTATTTATATAAATGCTATTTTTAACACTTCTATTTTTCATTCCTTTTTGCTATATTCAACACTGGTACCCAAACTGCTATTTATAGCAGTGCAATTTTTAGCACTTCTATTTTTAACATTTCTTGTTGCTATTTTCAATAGATTTCACCTATTTGGCCAAAAATTTCTCCAGTTTTTTGCATGAAATGGATCCTAACTAAGCTTATGGTTTGATTTCAAGATTTTATCGGATCGGAATGTCTATTGCTTGGCGAGAAAGAGAGCATGAAGAACAAGACATGGTTGCCATAAATGATTTGGGTACAGTTGAAGCCCTCAGAAAATGTGGGTTGCTTAAATAGTTCAGGTTGTCTGGGATGAGGCAACAATCAGAACTATTGCAGTTCCTAGTTCATGCATGGGATCCAACGGATCAGGATTTTCACATAAGGGACAAAGTGGTCCCTATTATGATCGATGATGTTTACTTTCTTATAGGTTTGTTGAGACGTGGTGCCCCCATTTCTCTTTCAGGTTCTTCCCATGGGGGGGAAATCAATGAGGGACTATGTTCGACAATTCTGTCGGCCAGGTACACAGCCTAGCAAGGATGGAAAAATAATCATCAAAGAAATTCATGATTTTCCTTTAAGAACAATCCTTTTCACTATCGCAAAGTTGGCAGGCAGTGTGACACTTCATCTGGCAAACAGATCATACATGCAGTATGCACTTGAGTGTCTTGAGCCAACTTTATTCAACTAGTGTGAGGCAGTACTTTCTTCACTGAAAGAACAACTAACAAAGGTAAAGAGTGGTAAGATGAAGAAATTTAGCTATGGATCACTCTTAATTTCTTTTACCTTAGAGATAATTCTATTGATGCAACCTCATCATGTAACACTAGGTGTAGCTAGTCCTAGAGATCCACGGATGTAGAGGTGGGTCGAATTGATGGCTAGACATGTTGGTCAGTCATTGATTACATTTTATACTGCATTCTTCAGTTGGCTCGATCGACAACACATTGTCATCGAGGAGCATCCATATGTAGGGATGGATTTTCGTGGAAATCTAGAGTTGAGTTTACGAGTGGGCGCTCAATGGGGTGCTATAGGTAAATTTTTTTTGACCAAATGTTTTTTGATTTTTAAGTTTCTACATGTTTTTGTGTTTTGATGTTTCCAAGACTAAACTAAAATCGTTCTCATGCATACAGATGTTGGTATTATTCGACCTATGAGACATCAATAGGAGGCAGGTGGACCAGCACAGAGAAATGTTGGGAGAGAAGTTCTCCAGGATTTGGATTTGGCTGAGATACTAGCAGAGTTGTAGGATCATATAGAGGGATTAACCCTCGGTATTTTGGACATCTGGATCGAGGAGTTACCTATGAGCCTGCAAAGCCATACTATTGGTGTTCCAGGCCATTGGATGCAGCTCTTGCACATGATAGCTCAGGCTATGACCTGTTACCATGAGCATCACTAGGTCTACTTAGGATGAACTTTGCATGCATTTTGAGTTTTAGGTCAGATGACCAAACATGTCTTGGACACAAATTTTGTAAAAACTTTAAAACATCTATCTATTTTTACTTTCAGAGTTTTTATATATGGTTATATGCAATCGTATTCAACTAATGATGTGAATTGAAAATTTAATTTTACATGTGTCGCAAATGTATGTTTAACACATAGTTCGCTAATGAATTGGTTAATGTGTTAAAGTTTCTAGAAATAAGTTGATATTGAATGTACTCAAAATGTCTTTCCAAAATACGAACTCTAAGCAACATACGAAGAATCGTTGGGTTTCAGATGGTATAAATGTTTGTTAGTTGCAATACGACGAGTTGTGAGTCTAGCCTAATGATGATTCGGCAAATGCCAAGTGAAATGGCATCAGAGAGAAGTTCGATCAATGCGCTATACTTAGTGATATTATTCGTAGAACAACTGGTACAAATCCCTTGAAAACTCACTAACTCACCACGTGGAGCGAAAATGGCCCATGCTGCAGAAGATAGGTTCTGCGTACTACGACTTGCACCATCGGCACAAGCAACAAATGGTTCCAAAGATTCCGACATCTGTAACAAATGCAAAGCGAATTACTTAACCACATAAAAACTCTAAAGGACACACTGACACACACACATGCAATTAAAGAATATATACAGTCATTTTTACTATACCCAATTAAGCATAGTAACGTTTGAGATACAGCCCGTTTCGGGGTTGTGACAATGGAATTCCATCATAATCCACAAACTCTTAGGCACCTTTTTCCAAAACACGCTTGACAATATAATGACCCATCCATAGTGGTTCAAATTTTCCTACTCCTAGTTTATCAGCTTCCTGATCATAAAGCAAGTCCAGGTCTGTGAAAATGTAAGGCTTCACATTTCAGTCGTATTGCACCTTGATTTGTTTCTTATGAGCTTTGTTAGCAAATGCGGCTTCACGACGGGTTTCATCCAGATGGATGAGTTATAAGAAACACACTTCTTCATCAGAAGTGTTGGGTAGCACGTCAATTGCAAGTTTAAGAGATGAAATTTCACATTGTATCGGCAAGATTGCCTCCAGACCATAGACCAATTGAAGGGTGTGAATCCAGTTGCATTTCTCATCGAGGTTCGATATGCCCACAAAGAAGAGTACAAGATTAAATTCCAGTTTTGTTTATGAACCTCTATCATTCTTTGAAGCATTCACTTCAGGACTTTATTGATGGCCTCAACTTGTCCATTAGCTTGCAGATAATAAGGAGTAGAACTATCATGTGAAAGTCCTAACTTGGCAGTTAACTCAGTCATCATGTGATTGCGAAAATGTGACCCATGATCTGTAACTATAGCCTGTGGTACACCAAACTGGGCAATGACGTGGTTGAAAAAGAAAAGTGCAACTGTCTCGCCACTATTGTTTAATGTAGGCATCGCCTCGACCCATTTTGTGAAATAGTCAACAACGACTATAATGTACCCATGCCCCCCAGCCAAGGTGGGGTTACATGTCATGAAGTCAATGCCCCATTTGGCGAATGGTCCAACAATGATGACATGATGCAATGGTGTAGTTGGTAATCTAACTTTACGGTCATAGATCTGGCATGCATGACAACTTCTGACAGAAATAATGCAATATTTGAATATGGTAGGCCAGAAGTAACCAGCACAGAGAATCCTCTGTGCAGTAGCATAACCAGATAAGTGTCAACCACAAGCACTTGAATGGCAATCACTCAAAGCTTTCTCGACTTCCTCATGACTGAGGCACCTTCTTAAAATCATATCAATACCACGATGGTAAAGAGTGTCGCTAACAATCAGATAATATTTGGCTTGGTATCGGATACATCGCTGTTGTGAGCGAGAGGTATCAGGACGGAAAGTTTGGATCTGGAGATAAATAGTATATCTCCATACCATGGCTCAGATGACGAAATCAAGAACAGAGACTCATCCAGAATTGATGGTTCTGATGTTTAATCAATGGTATTCAAGGGAAGGTCGCAAAGAAGCTTGACGAAAACTAGAGATTCCTTTGATTTGGATTTGATGAATTCCAAATCAAATTACTGCAAAATGACGATCCATTTTGATTATTTTCCCCCCAACAATTGACGTGATAAAATATATGTCATAGGACCGTTGCAATCTGAAATAACAATGGTCTTTTGGAGTAGGATATAGTGGTGAAATCTCTGTACAACTTGAACAACAACCAGAGCTAACTTTTCGATGTAAGAGAATTAAATTTTGTATCATTGAGGTTGTGGCTCAAATAATATATCGGATGTTCAATCCCATCTTCTTCTTGAACTAAAACCATTCCAATGGTTGTATCCGCAGTAGCGAGATACAGGAAGCAATCGTTTTAATAATTCTGGGAATACATTAATGAGGCTCTAATCAAGGTATCTTTAAGAGCATCAAAGGAAGCTTGCACAACTTGATCCCAATGGAAGGGTATCCCATTTTTCAAAAGACGAGTAAATCCTTTAGCCATTTCATCATAATTGGGAATGAACCTCCTCAGAGAGTTAGCATTGGAGTCTCTGTAACTATAATAGATTGGAAGGTGGAGGCAAGTCAAGAATTGCCTGAAACTTAAGTGGGTCGAGTCGAATTCCTTCCTTAGACACTACGAATCCAAGCAAACGACCAAAACCAACACAAAACACACATTTTTGTGGATTGATTCGTATTTTGTAGTGTCAGCATCGTAAAAATATAGCTCTCAAATGTTGCGGGTGATCAGTTCGCTTTTGTGAATGAGCAAGTAAATCATCAAGGTATGGTTGAAAAATATGTTTGATGTCATGGAAGGTATAGTTCATTTTCCTTTGAAAAGTTTCCCCTGTGTTCTTCAAACCAAAATGGAGTTTCCTGTAAGCGAATGTGCCCCATGGACAAATAAAAGCAGTTTTAGATTGGTCCTCTGGGTAGATATTGATTTGATTATAGCTGGAAAAACCATCCCTAAATGAAATTATTTCACATCCGACATATTCATCAATAATCTGGTCGATAAAGGGAGTGTGATAATTGTCTTTTGGACAAGCCTGATTAACTTCCCTATAATCGACACACACTCATATTGTCCCTTATTTCTTCATGATAGGAACGATATTGGAAACCCAATCAGTAAGAGGAACAGGGTAAATGAAACCAGCGTGCAAAAAAATTTCAACTTCTGCTTTTATGGCAACAACCTTCTTTGGATGAATAGGACAGAGGCATTGTCGCACTAGTTTGACATCAGGATACATTTTGATTTCATGTTCAACTATACTAGGGTCAATTCGTGGCATCTCCTCATATGACCATGCAAATATATCTCGCAATTCATGAAAGAGAGCATGGTAAATATCAAGTTCTAATGGAGAACACGATTTGCCAACATGAATGTTTTCTACAACATCAGGTTTGGTCGAAATATTGATAGAAATAGTTTCTTCAATATTTGACAAGTTTTTCTCGGAATCCACTGTATCTATGACAACATAATTCGAAAGGAAATCGACAACTAAAGGGTGATTAAGTTCATTTGAATAATCTTCTATGTGATCTAGAAGATGGGATTGATGATGATAATCTTCCCATGGTTCTCCTTTTGTCATCATTTATTTGATGATTCCTTCATCAGTAGAAAATATACGTGAAAAAGGATCAGAGGGAGTACCATATTCTGATGCATGATCTACCCATACAATTGGCGAAGATGGATTTGGGTTCGATGCATAAGCCAAAAAGATTGATTTCTATGCAAGATCAATAGGGCTTAGTGGCATGATTTCCTTACTACTATCAACTTCAAAACTATTGATAATCTCCCTTAAATTAGATGAAGTGGAAGATATCATGTTGAAAGTCTCAACTTTTGCCACTTCCACCATGTTTGATGGTGGCGGTAATGAAAAAGTACCCATTAGGGAAGAATCCTTGAAGAGGCCTACACCAATGTTTTGAAGAGATAACGGGGGTCTATGAACTAATAGAATACTTTTAGTAGCCTGTGAACTAGAGGCAAAGAAGGTGAGTTGGTCAATAACTGTGATTCCACCCTTATGAGGGAATGCAATCATACGAAAGTATGTTGAAACCACAACATCCATAGCATAAACCCATAGTCTTCCTAGAAAAATGTTGTAGTCAAGGGGTCCGTCAACAACCTCAACTTCAACAATTATTTTTTTGCCTCCTAGTTCGATTTGCATATTACTCAAGATTCCACAAGGCATATATGTGCGACCGTCAAAAGCTTTTAACGTTGTTGGTGAATGTGACAAAGGTGGTGAGCCAAGTGTTTTCCAGCAATTCATAGACATAATACAAGTAGATGTCCCCTTGTTAATAATGGTTCGGTGAATAAGTTTATTCAAGGCATTTAATTGAATCAGGAATGCTAATTGTGCTGGTAACTGTGGCATATAACTCGCATGGTTGAAAACCACAAGATTGGAATCAGTTGGATCGATTCCACCAATTGTTGACAACAAAGCCTGCTTTTGGGAGGGATAGTTCTAAAGCACCTCAAGCGTTGACATAGTAGAAGGTGACTGAGCCAAATCTTCTACTATGTTATAGTTATGTGCAACCTGAGCTCAAGGGTTAAAAGTTGATTTGTGTAAAACTCCCTTAGGTAGCTTTATTGTTAATTTTGGTGCAATAGGTGGTGGAATAGGACCAGACGAAGTCAAATTTGAAGGATTAGGCTGATCATCCTGGTTATTCAACGACGACGATTGATTTCCATAATCTTTACTTCATGTTGACACCAAAATGTAAATTTTAGGCTTATAGGCCGATAACATAAGCACTTGGGAAGTGGAAGCATGGTCTCTAGCAATCATATGCGTCACTTGGTTGGGAAAAGGATCATTCAACGCTGTGGATGTATTAGAAGCCTTTAGAATCTTTGAGACTTCGGAGCGGTGAGGACAATCTCACGTAAAGTGCTCATCGTTATAGATTAAACATGGGTAACAAGGTTTCCTAGCCGAAGGAGAGGAATCATATGATTTCTCTTGAGGGGGATTATTTTGTTTCTTCTTTTTTTTCCCCTTCTTCTTGCTTCCTGGTTTCTTTTCATTCTTGCCTTTTTCAGATGACACAAAATTGATTTCAGAAGCAAGAGTTTTTTCATATGCATTTGAAGTTTGATTAGAAATGGCAAG
The DNA here is from genome assembly GCA_031772625.1 of Pinus tabuliformis. Taxonomy (NCBI): domain Eukaryota; kingdom Viridiplantae; phylum Streptophyta; class Pinopsida; order Pinales; family Pinaceae; genus Pinus; species Pinus tabuliformis. The sequence continues at coordinate 181,990,606 of CM062819.1, forward strand.
TGTTTGACTAGATGTTCTACCTGCCATTTATATGTGCGAAGAACCAATCAGACCGTCACTGGCATGAGATTCCTTACTCAATGGTGGTAGAGGAACAATGAAAGCTAGTCGGGGTGCATTCGAGATCTTGTCATAGAGCGTGCCAGACTATGTATAAATCAAGTCCAAATATTGGGCATGAGCAATTACTTGCTCTTTAGTGACAACTCCACCTTTCGCCACATCCTCAGTGATAGATGGCAATAAGGATTTTATAAACCAATAAGATAAAAGCTGATCAGGAACATAAGTTTTAACCATTCGATGACGACGATGCCACTCATGAATATGATCAGAGATATGAGTAGTAGTAGTCTGTTTAAAGTTGGTTAATAGTTCTGTTCTAGTTTCATATTGTATGGGTAGCTGGAAGTGGGTAAAAAACGTGGTAGCCAAGGTTGTAAAGTTATCAAAAGAAGCTTGTGGTAACTCAATGTACCACTTCGCAGCCGAACCAGTAAGCATTCTCTGGAAAATATGTATTCTAACAGAATCATCCTTCAAGGAGTTTGATGAACACCATAAATGAAAATTCATGACATGGTTGGATGGGTCTTCTCCAAAGTTTCCATTGAATGTCAGAATATTGAAAGGTAATTTATGAGGAATCACCAACCAGCAAGGTGCATAAAGAATTGGGCCATTTGTGAGCCGATTTAGATTTGGTAACTCAAGTGTTGCAACGAAAGGAAACTGTCTATTGAGGTCACGTTGAGCATATCTAGGGTAATACGGATTGCCTGGGTAATAGGCCTTTGCATACCAGCATAAGATATCTGCTGCTTATAACCTTGATAAGGGTAAGTTTGTTGAGAAAATTCGGTGTAAGGTTGTTGTTGAGCACCAGGATACATTTGTTGTTGTCCAAACCCAACATAGGCTTGTTGACCAGGACCTGGGTAAACTTGTTGTTGACCAAACCCAGCATAGGCTTGTTGACCAAGTCCAAGATGAGGTTGGTATTGCTGGAATTGTTGCTGTTGATATTAGGGTTGCCAAGGTTGTTGAAGAAACTGTTGTTGTTGTTGATACAACAGTTATTGATTTAATGGTTGTTTCCCACCAATGTAAGCTTGACTAGGTTGTGAATCACTAAACTAGTGTAAGTTTGCATCATTCTAGTAAAAGGTAAACTAGCCTGAGGTTGTTGGACTCCAAGCACAAGTGGTTTTTGTAAAACTACCTGAGAACGCTGAATTTGTACACTTGAAACTTGGGGGTCTGAGGTTGAAGGACCAGCTTGCATAGGTTGAGATACAACAATATAAGCTTGTGACTACGGTAAATATGTAACAACAGGCGTTGTAGGTATGGATGAGACAGATTTCATAGGTTGTGATGGATACACAAGCCTAGGTTGAACGGGCATTGTTGGCTGCCACTAACAGACAGTCATTCCAGGCTGACCTAAAGATGACGGCATACTGCCATATGGCTCCCCCCCAAAAAATGGAGGATAAGGAGATTGTGCATATTTCTCTTCATATGGGGGTAGTCCAGTGTAAAGTGGATACATAGGATGGTAACCAGATGAACCAGCTTGATATTGACTTGATGGGTCCAGTTGTTCAGTATCCGTTAATGAGGAACTAGATAAAATTCCTGTAGAGGACATTGGTGAAGACCAAGGGCTAGAAGTAACACCTGAGTGGGTTCCAAAAAAATATTGATAACCTTATGGGATTGATGGAACACCATACAAGTTTGACTGAGGTGTCATAGTAAACATCGAAGAGGTTGTGATAGAAGATTCTGTCATAGTTGTAACAGATGGTACAGTCTGGGATGTTGACTCTGCCATAGTCAAATGTCCAAATAAATTTCCTAATGAATCAATGGGTGTCTGAAAGTAATCAAGATCAAAAGGAGTAGTAAAATGAGGAGTATGAGGATACAGATAAAGTCCAGTTCCAAAATGGAATGGAGTTCTGGGTGATTCTACCTCAGGTTCCTCTTCTATCGAAATCAAACCAGGTGGAAGGATTTCACTGTTAGGTCTGTAATATATTTCCGGTATTTGTTCCTGAGGTAAAGAGGAAGTCTCGACAGTTACGAATGTCTAAGGATGTACTGGTTGATCTTCTTCTGGTATGGTAACAACTTCTGATTGTTCAACCTCAAGATCCAAATGTTATGGTAAAAGAACAAGTTCAGGTTGGGCTTCTTGAACAACTTCTGGTTCAGAAGTAACTTCTGATTGAACAGTGATAGGTTTAGGATCAACTTTTGGTTGAACAGATTCAGGTTCAGAAGTAATTTCTTGTTGAACAACTTCAGGTTGGGAATCAACTTGTTGTTGAACAACTTGGGTTATCGTTTCACTAGATTCAGTTCTAGTTTCCTCAGGTAATTGTGGAGATTCCACTTCAGTAACAGATGTACCAGTAATTGTAGGAGTAAATGGGGTCATAGTACTTACTGGTATAGGTGTTTCTAGTAATTCAGATGAAGAACCAGAAGTTTGTGAAGTACTGGATCCAGTCAAATGAGATCGCTTTGACCGGATAGGTGTAGCTTCAGGCGGTAAAGGTAGTTTACTCGTTGCTCTCTGCGAATGACAGGGTAAGGGTTGATGTTCCTCCACGATTGTTGATTGATTTTATTACAAAAAAGAAATAAACAAAAAGGGGTAAGCTAGGAAAAGGTTTACCAAGCAATTGTGAACTGCATAATACCTCCCAGCCAACTGAGAAGTACAAGCAGGCAATCTCCTCGAATGTTGTGTTCCGTGTATCACAGTATACAAGGCGGCCGACTCGATTACCTAAGGTTGGATAACAACATAGTGTTGTCTAGGGAAAATTTTAAGGATGGAAATTTATTTTAAAGTTTAGAAATCTTGGCGAATCCCACTAGTCCATAATATGAAATCTATAAAATGTTTGGAGATATTTTTGTAAAAATATTCAAATTTATAATATTTTTATATAGTCTATATATACTTTTTTGGTGACTTTTAGGGTAAAATAATTTCATTCTATAAAATTTGGGCGAATCATTTAAAAAAAAATGGAAATTAGCGAATCTTTTTTTGGAAAAAGTATAGAAAATTAGCCCATGGGCGAATATTAGCCCCTAAAATTTTCCCTGGTGTTGTCCTCCCATATATACTTGAAAGTACGTGGAGGCCCAATCCATATTAGTGCCTAATCCGTATTATTGTTTCCTAATGCGAAACCGCACAGTGAGAGCATTCCTTTATACTTTACATACTGTAACACCGCCCTATATACCCGAAGGTACGTGGACGAGCTACGATATACTCACGTACATGGAATGAGGTATCGCACTCGGAATGTATCACAAACAAGTTAGAGACAGCTGCTATGTTTTAATACGCCGGAACACATCTCTAGCCTAGAAACTATAAATGTTTTGTGTTAGGTGACAATGCTCCATTAGGTTAATTGATGTTAATTTTAAGTTGATCTTGATTAGGAATTTTCCTTTCAAGGTTCACCATGTGATGTATTTGAAATTCCTAGAATGAAACTAATATGATAAGCATTATTTCAATTCAATTTTAACAATTAAAACCTTAGCTAGTAGGGATAGAGTAATCATATTATTTTAATCAAAGAACAAAGAGCACATCTAATGCAATTTCCCTAAACTATTCCTATGAGCACACTCAAACTTTTTCAATGCACAATGCAATTTTTTATTTTCAATTCCATTAATGTTGAAATGAACAAAAGGAAACTAATGCACATACAATCAATCAATATTTTTGCAAGAACAAAGACTTTACAACAGTTCCTTTTCGAAAGAAATGAAGACTTTTACAACACTTTCTTTTGAACAAAGATCAATCGACTATAAACTAACTTTGACAATGAACTGATAGTGATAAAGAAATGATTTAAGAAAAAATAAACAATCAATGCCAAAGTAGGGCTAGCAAAGGAAACACAAATTGATTTCAAAGACAAAAGCATCATTGATCTTTCAGCAAGCAGAAACATAAGAAAATTTGTGAAAAATCAAGTCAAAGGTGAGATTTTTGACCTAAGGAGGATTAGCGCAACCTTGAATGGTAGATAATGCACTTCAAAGCACTATTCTCAAGCCAAGGGTGCTCTGCAGTGCTCTGTCTCTTGATCAAACCTGCGTTGGTGCAAGAGAGGCCATCCTAAGGGCTTTCAAGCACAATTTTTACCAAAAAGCACTTAAAAGGGGTTGAAACAAGATCAATGGATGAAAGTAAAGTCTACTAGGGTGTACTAGGATGAAGGTAAACTACCCGGAATGATAATCGTCCCCAGCGGAGTCGCCAATTTGTTATGTGGAATTTTTCATCTACGAATAAACACAATTTCCCTAGGTGGGTAGCTACACCTAGAAAAATAGATTTAAAGAACTTAACCTTTTTCTATAGAAGCCAAATAAGATAAGGGACCTACTTGTTATCTTTTTCTTTCCTGTTGTCTCCTTTGCATGGTTCCTGTCACTCCTTCTTGAACTTAATCCACTTGACAAGTACCTGCAATCATAAACAGAGGGAAAAAAAACCAATCAAAGCAAGAGATCTATCTACTATAAGCAAACAGAATCAAAATCATTTACACATATAATCATCATACATAAAGACAAGAATATGGGAAAAGGTGTAAACAACTTTATTAAGTAGAAGGAAGAGTTGCAACCATGAAGTTTGATCCAATGTCACTCCTAGAGCTTGGGTTCCAACCAACATCACATCAAGAGCACAACACTCCGACAGCATAACAATACTTGCTTACAATCTCAAACCTCACACGAACAATATCTCCTTACAAATTGTTAAAGTCTAGCCCATGATCACTTAGATGAGTGCTCAATTTATAGGAAAATGGAGGAGGTTTTGTCATAAATGAGGGTATTGAACGACCTTCCAAACTTAGAGTTAGTTTCCATGGAGGAAGCGATGAGAAGATAGGAGGTTACTTAACTCATTCCCTATCCAATTTTGAGCTCATAGGAGATGATAAGTGTGGGAATCTTCTAGAAGGCTCCAAAGGATAAGAATATTCCCAAAAACCTATGAGGATTTCGCTCAATCTTGCCTAGCGCAGGTCAAAGTGGGACTAAGGGATTTGAAATGCACCCTGACATGGGCCTACCTTCACTGAAGTGCACTTACCCCTGACCAAGGCTGCACTGGTCCCTCAAGGAGGCATTTCTGTAGGGCTTCAGTGCTGGCATTATGATACATATGTTGTACTTGATGGCAACCCACTCATCTCAGATAATAAATTATAGTGTAGAGAAAAGTTCACGCACTTATATGCAGAGAAAAGTTTATTTCATGTAGAGAAAAGTTCACGCACTTTTATGCAGAGAAAAGTTTATTTCATGTAGAGAAAAGTTCACGCACTTTTATGCAGAGAAAAGTTTATTTCATGTAGAGAAAAAGTTCACGCACTTTCATGCAAGGAAAAGCGCGTATATGTTGGAGAACTTACCTTCGGTCCATGGTAGTTAGTCCTTGGTATTTGAACCTATGAGGAAAAGCACGTATATGTTGGAGAACTTACCTTTGGTCCATGGTAGTTAGTCCTTGGTATTTGAACCTATGAGGAAAAGCATGTATATGTTGGAGAACTTACCTTTGGTCCATGGTAGTTAGTCCTTGGTATTTGAACCTATGGTTTTGGACCATGGTACGCACTTTCATGCAAGGAAAAGCGCGTATATGTTGGAGAACTTACCTTTGGTCCATGGTAGTTAGTCCTTGGTATTTGAACCTATGGTTTTGGACCATGGTACCTCGTCAAAAGTGTTGATCTCACGCACTTTCATGGTTGGTTCATGGTATTAGTCCGACAATTGTTGATCCTATGGTTTTGGCCCATGGTATTGCATCCAAAAGTGTTGATCTCATGCACTTTCATGGTTGGTTCATGGTATTAGTCCAACAGTTTTTTGATCCTATGGTTTTGGCCCGTGGTATTGTGAAAGGCCTAAGACTATAAAAGAGGAAGGAGATCATTTGGCAAAGCATCATCTGAATTATCGAATATCTGATAAAGTGCTAGATCTGGAATATTGTGATTGGGTTTTGGTGCAGATCTGGATCTGAATGAAGAAGGAACCTGAGCGTAAGGAGAAGGATAAGTTCTATTGATGGGTCAAAATCTTAAGGCTGGAATACTGGTATCTCTATATGATTCTGATCTGTGATATGTGGCATACGCTTGATCTATAAATCTAATAATCTAGGTCTGAATTATTGATGCATGTTTTATTTTACACATGTTATGATCTGGGTATGTCTAATGTAACAACTGCAAAGTTATAAGGAAATATTTGCAGATCTGTATGCGGGTTGGCTTTGGTGAAATCAGAGATTGATGATGCAAGTGTAGTTGATGGGTTTTTGATGTTCTTGGATCCAGTTTGAAAATTTATGAAAAGTGGTCCTTGAAAGAAAAGAAGTAGGGGGCTGTAGCTCCCTTCCAGGAGAGACTGGAAAACGAAAGAGAGAGTTGTAGCTCTCTGCAGGTTGTAGCCTGCGTACTAGTAAAGGACTGCACCAGTACAAAATCATTGTAAAAGGAGTTTCTTATTAAAAGAAGATAGAGACATATTGCAGCAGGTGGTTTTCACCCACATTGGGTTTCCACCTTATATCTGGTGTTCTTTTGTGTGACTATTTGCTTTCTTGTTCCTGCTCATTATTTTATGATTCTGACATACAAAGTAATGATCAATATTTGAAGAATTATTCAAAGTATAAATAAGGAAGATATATTGAAAAGAATTTGATAATACTGATTCACCCCCCCTCTCAATATTATTTCCAACATTCAGGCCAAGAAACTCTCAGGGAAGGAGGCATTCAAAGTGATGACTTCTCTAGGGCATGCAACAACTGAATTAGGGTTTGATGAGCCCTAATAGTATTGATCTGAATGATGGGAGTGATGTGCCCAAATGGATTTGTAACAAGAACGTATGTACATAGCAAGAAAAAAGCTTGTTCCTAGTGCCTGCTGTCAGTAGATATGTAGAGGTTGTGTAGGTATGAATAACTAGGAGAAGAAAGACATCAATATATCAGAAATCAGTACCAAAAACCACCAAAGCCCAGGGATCGATGACCCTTGGGAGATCTACCTTTATAGATGAAATCATTTGGAGAGAAGAATCTCAGGCCTTAGTAGGACCCCGGAAAGTATTTGGAAAGTGCTCTACTTTGGTCCCTCAAGAAACAGAATCACCAACTCCAGGTTATGCCGAGATACATAGAAAAAGTGAAGGATATGAGCAAATTTTTCAAAATACAAATAATCTACACTCTAGTCCTTCACAAGAAGGAAAGTCATGTAATTTGAAAGAAGGAGAGGCAGAAACTAGTGGATCTGCTAAAGCAAACCCACAACCATCTGAATTAGGATCTCTTATGGCCCTAGCTGAAAAATAAGTACCTAATATCCCAGATTTGAGTAGTGTAGTAAAGCCCCTTTGAATTTTGAATACTCCATCTGCCCAGATAGCACCTCCTCACCAAGTAATCCCTTAAGATTATTGACACATCTTTGATATAATGGAAGATAAACCACCTCAAGGTCATACCTCGACGTTGGAATACCCTATCATCGATCCAATAGCCAATGCCCTGATGAAGGCCATTCCTTTACAAAATATCCCAACCTTTCACGGGATGACCTCAACTGATCGGATGATTTTCTATTTGAGTTTGATGTCTCATGTGGAGGATATGACTACACCATTGACCCTTAGAAATTGAAGTTGTTCCCCTCTACCTTAAATGGAGAAACTTTGCGATGGTTTATGGGTTTGGGTGGAAGTACCATTAACTCCTGGGATGAAATGAAGAATTCTTTTCTCACCAAGTATAGGACTAATGTAGGACTAGGGATCTAAAGGATGAAATCTTAAAAATGTCTGTGAAGGACAATGAAACTTTAGAACAATATGTTGAATGATTTTGGTATAATTTGAAAAGATCCCCCCATGCCACATTACCAAAAGCAATCTTGAAAGCCATTTTGATAAAGGGAATGACAGAAGAATGGGTATAAAATTCAAATATGATGGGTAAAGGTGACATTTATCAAGAGGAATATGATGAAATTGTCTGATTGTGTATCAGGTGTTCACGAGGTAGTACAAACATCAGACTAGGATGGCGAGATTCCATGACTAGAGGAGGTAGACCTCTCAGCGGAGGCGTTACGAGAATAGAGTTTGACAGCCTCTTGGAAGATTTCAACGTAGATATCTTAGGCACGCTGACTACACAGTTAGATGTCTTACATGCTAGATAAAGACAAGCTGAGGTAGAAGAAATGTTAGCCATATTCTGTCCATGCTGTTGATAAAAGCACAGTCAAAGAGAATGTCCTTTGCACATGATTCATACATGCTCTATATGCACCAAGGACCATGCAATGAATCAATGTCCATCAATTCCCAAATTAAAAGTAGTGTTCAAAGAAGTTGAGGAAGGAACAGAGCCAACATACTTAATGGCTCAACGTCGACAATGGCAAGAACGACCCTCAGGTATGCCACAAGACCCTTCTTTGTTCTTTCCTACGCAATATAATCAACAACAAAATCTTGGAACACCATGGCAAGGTCAATGACCCTTCTCTGCCTAGAAATCCCAACAATATTCCATGTCACCCTAGCCAAACCAACCCTTCCCAGGATCTGGCTAGCCAAATTCATAATGCTCTACCCCCTTCTGGAAAAATTCAACTAGTAATCCTTACCCTTCACAGTGGGTTGCTTCCACCTCATAGAACCCAAATTGATCTCAAAATTGGTACTTCCCTATGGGGATGAACAATCTACCCATGGGAATGGGTTGTCAACCTCATCCCACATTGCCGGGTCCATTCCAGAACCCTCAGCCTTAAGTACGCCCCCAATTTCCAGTTCAACCAAACCCAAATCCTAATAATAGACTATTTCAATATGTACAGATTCTTGAGAATTTGGATAATGACACAGAACCAGTAGAATGCAATGAGATTTGGCTAAGGTCAGGGCGCATTATTACTACAAAAGAAAATAAATAGACTGAAAACAAAAAACAATCCACAATAAATCCTTAAACTATGATTACCATGGAAATAAAATAAGGAGAAGACATAGTCGAGCAACATAATCCCGATAAAATTATAATTTCTTCTCCCTCATTCCCTGAGAGACTAGCAATAGCTAAACCTGTTTTCTATCCTAATTTTGATATCTTAAGGGAATTGAATTTTTTTGTATAAATATTTTGCTCCTCTAGGCCATACAGGACATCCCGATTTATGCAAAGACAATTAAGGAATTATGTGGGAAGAAGCCTAGGAGGAAATTAAAAAATCCACCAACAGTACATGTGGTAGGAACTTTATCTGATATTATTTTGGGTAAACAAGCATCGATTAAATATGAAGACCCAGGAAATCCTATAGTACCAGCTGAGATATAAGGCTTCACCTTTCCAAACACACTAGTAGATCTTGGGGCGGCCATTAATATTATGACTGCTGAAACCTACAAGGTTCTGGGTATTAGAAATTTGGAACCCACCTCAACCTTATTATAACTTGCCGACAGATCAATAGTTAGACTTGAAGGAACCTTACAGGATGTGACTGTTTCTATCGATTCCTGGGAATATCCTATGGAATTTCTAGTCATCAACCCAAGAAGTAGGCTAGATGGACATCCTTTGATATTGGGTCGACCTTGGTTAGCAACAACAGATGCTTATATAGGATGTCGTTTAGGCATCATGACCATCACTCAAGGAAATGCTATGAAGAATCTTGTTTTGTATCCCCCAACTAAACCAAGTCTACTTATTGTAAATACTCATTTACACCCACCTAGATACATGGAAGAAAACATACGCTCTCCTCTCACACTAGAAGAAGCTCTTGAATTTAAGAATCAAATAGAAGATGATGTGATTAACAACTTCATTAATAGACCAATTTCCATGAATAATATGAAATGGCAAGTTTTAAAGTCCATCCTCGATAATGAAGCATAGGGATATCCCTTGAGGGACGCAGATGATCAACATATACCCACGACTTTTGTTTATAACAACAGACCAATTGGGATTGAACCAGGTAAAATGCTTAACATTAATGATAACTTGGATAGTCATCAACATCAAAGACTTATTTAGGTCCTTTGGAAATAAAAAAAAATATTTTTCCTGGGAATACTCAGACATGAAAGGTATAGATCCTTAGTTGTGTACCCATCATATTTACATTGAGAAGGATGCTCGCACCATCCTACAACCTTAGAGGAGGCTGAATCCACACCTTAGAGAAGTTGTGAAAGAAGAACTACAAAAGTTGTTGGATGTAAATTTTATTTATCCTATCTCAAATAGTCAGTGGGTATCCCTGTTGGTAGTCGTTCCCAAGAAAAATGGGAAATGACTAATTTGCGTGGACTACAGAGAACTGAACAAAGCCACCCAAAAGAATCATTTACCTCTTCCTTTTATTGATCAAGTTCTCGATAACTTAGCAGGAAAATAGTTTTTTTCATTCCTTGATGGCATCAAAGGTTATAATCAAATTCAGATCGCCCCTGAAGACTAGGATAAAATTACATTTACTTGCCCTTGGGGTACGTTTTCATAAAAAGTTTTACCCTTCAGTTTATGCAATGCCCTATCCATATTTTAGAGAGAAATATTGAGCATTTTTTTAGATCTTATTAACATAGGTATTGAAATTTATATGGACGATTTTACCCCTATGGAAGTGACTTTGAGCAGGGTTTACAAAATCTGGAAAAGGTACTTGAATGATGCATTGTTACCAGGTTATGCCTAAGCAGCGTAAAGTGTCACATGATGATGACCGAAGGTGTGGTTGTGGGACACTACATCTCTGTGGCTAGAATACAAGTAGATCCAGTGAAAATAGAGGTAATTCTTGCACTACCCACACCTCGCACACAGATTGTGGTACATAGTTTCATTGGATTTGCAGGGTACTACCACATGTTTATTGAAAAAATTTCAAAAAAAGTTGCACCTTTATATGTCTTAAAATGTAATGTTGAATTTAACTGGTCTAACAAATGTGATGTTGTTTTTGCAGATATAAAGAAATTGATTTCAACCGCACTAGTATTACGAGGAACAAACTAGGAGTTACCTTTTCATATCTCTATAGACACATTAGACACATCTATAGGTGTTGTACTTGGAGAAGAAGAGGACAAGAAGCGCTACACTATCTATTGTATTAGCAAAAATATTACTCCTACTGAGTTAAATTATATAGTAACCGAAAAACAATTTTCGGTTGTTATGCATGATATCAATAAGTTTAGACATTATATAACAGTCTATCCATTTTTCTTGTATACTGACCACTCTGCTATTAGGTACTTGGCCAACAAACCAATCACTAATGTGCGAGTAACTTAAGTGTTGTTGTTATTGCAATAGTTTGATATTACCATAAAGGATCGGCTAAGAAAAGAAAATCCCGTTGCAGGCTTCCTATCTCGGGTGCCTAAGACGAATGATCTGTTATTAGTAGATGATTGGTTCCCAGATGAGGACCTATTCATTATAACAATTAAAGTGCCTTGGTATGTAGATGTAGTGAATTATTTAACAGTGAGGAAGTTTCCAACGCATCTGTCACCCAAGGAAAGGAAGCTGATTATCCAATGTAGTGCCCAATTTTCATGGATCAGCGGGTATCTTTTCCACATTAGATTTGACTTATAGATTCGAAGGTGTATTCAAGAAGATGAGGTCTATGATATCCTGAAATCCTGTCACGACGAACCCTATGGTGGACATTTCAAATCGTAGAACCGGCCATAAAATCCTTCAGATGGGCTATTACTGGCCCACTGTATTCAAAGATGCCAAGAAATATGTTCAAGCTTATGACAACTGCCAGAGGATGGCCGTCCTCACCAAGATGATGAGATGCCATTGCAGCTGCAGTTGGTGGTGGAACCCTTTGAAAGATGGGCACTTGACTTTGTTGGGCCCTTTAATCCACCATCAAATCAAAAGGTCTATATACTGGTTGCCACAGACTATGTGACTAAATGGGTAGAAACAATAGCCTTGCCATGGGCCACAAAAGAAATAGTGTTTAATTTCCTTTTCGAACTATTCGTATGATATGGCTTACCAAGGGAGGTAATAACCAACAGAGGATCGTAGTTTATAAGACATAAAATTTCGGCCACCGTGCGAAATCATCATATCAAACATTGAGTTACCTCTCCGTATCACCCATAGGAAAATGGATAGGTAGAGATCACCAACAAAGTCTTAGAAGAAATCTTGACTAAGATAGTCTTGACAAATCGACACAACTAGGCCACTAATCTTCTAGATGCCTTGTGGGCCTATCATACAACATGGCACAATACTATTGGATACTCCCCTTACCAACTTCTTTTTTGGCAAAGAACCGATCTTCCCAATAGATTTTGAGATAAAGACTCTTAAGAAAGCTCAGGAGGTTGGACTGGATCTTACAGAGGTCCAAACACAACGACTCCATAAATTAAATGAACTAGATGAAACACGCTTACTTGTCCTGCAACGTAAAACAAATATTCAACAACAAAGGGTAAAGTAGCATGATAGGCTTATTAAAAAGAAATCATTTCACAAAGGTGATTGGGCACTCCTCTATGACTCCAGATTTCATGAATTCCTAGGGAAACTACAAACAAGGTGGCTCAGCCCTTATGAGATTCAAGAAGTGCATAATAATGGCACCATAACTTTAATCACCATTGACGGGTTTGGTGCTCCCTTTCTAGTGAATGGACATCGGTTGCAACTTTATCACTAGCCACTCACAAAGGAATATTTCTATGAGCATGTAAGTAATGATCTTACTCTCCAAATCATAGCTATAGGGGATGGTAACCCAATAGCTTCATTTCCATAAAAAATTGTTTTCTTTCCATATTGTAAATAATGTACATATTTTCCTTAAAAATGGTTGAGAAATTTTGTTTTTATTTCTTTTCTTATTTAGCATGCTGGAATTTTGATGAAAATATTGTTTTATAATCGGTCGTTTTTCTCCCCTTGAAACACAATTGTTGTTCCCTTCTTGAAAAAATAATTATTGTTCTTGAAGAAATGGTTGTTGTTCCCTTTTAGAAGAAACAGTTGTTCCCTTTTCGAAGATACAATTACTACTCCCTTCTCAAAGAAACAGTTGTTGTTTCCTTCTCGAAGAAACAATTGTTGTTCCCTTCTCGAAGAAACAATTGTTGTTCCCTTCTCGAAGAAACAATTGTTGTTCTCTTCTAGAAGAAACATTTGAAGTTCCCTTTCAAAGAAACAGTCGTTGTTCCATTTTGGAAGAAACAATTTTTGTTTCCTCTTCGAAGATACAACTGTTGTTTCCTCTTCGAAGATACAATTGTTGTTCCCTTTTTGAAAGAGCAGTTGTTGTCCCCTCTTCGAATGAAACATTTGATGTCCCCTTTTTCTAAAGAACAATTGTTAATCCATCGCCATGAACGATTGTTGTTCCTATTACTATCATTCCATGTCAGTCATTCCTTTTGGTTATGAGTTTGATCTAAATCCTTAAAAGCAATAATCTTTAGATCATCATGATTCTTAGCCTTTTGGTGAATATGTTTTTTAAATCTGACATGCTCTATCTATAAATATACCTACTTATGTCTATTTTTTCGAATACATTATAAAATGTTCATGATTTATCCCCACCATACTAGTTTTTCTCTTATTACACATTCAAATGGTGGTTCCCTTCACAAATATGATGAAGAATCTAAGGCATATTTTTCTTGGCATTTTTTTACTTCTTACACAATCCCTGACCCTTAAGGAGTTGATGAGCCTCCATTAACTTCTAAAAAACCAAAAAAAAGGAAGAAACAAAAAAAATAAAAAATTGGAAATATATTTAGCTAATTTTTCTCAAAAAGGGATAGAGGGTCTCTTCATGAGCCAGCATACCATGATCATAGGAAATTAACATAAGTGACATTCCCATTATGGCTACCACACCAAGGTAATGGCCTTGTGACACTAAAATGTCAAAGGACATGAGGTCTCATCATGAGCCAGTCTATTCACTTTGTTATGATCTGGTGAGTGGCATTGTTACTATCTGGTCATCACGCCAGAATAATGTCCTTTTTGAAGGAAACCATTTTTTAAAAGTTAGGGATACTGGCTCATTTGTGGGTTAAAAGGAAACCCTATCGAGGCTATGGACGCTTGCTAGAAGCAGTGGCTCTCCCTATGGTATTGAAGTATACTTTGAAGTTTCCAAACTCTTACTATGTCCTTAATTCTTCTTTATTAAATAAACATGGAGAAAACACCTTTGATTAGTGATTATATCCTTAATAACTCGTATGGGTCACATATTTATATTATGTGAACCACGTCAGCATTATCCGATCATATGACCTTAGTAATAATAAATTTAAAACAATGCTTCGTCAAATTTCATCGCACATACTCCAAAAGGAAAATCTCTTTCCATGATGTATATTTCGTACGCTTTATTTCTCATGATATTCTTTGACCAATCATATGGTTGTGCATTAATTGCATTTAATTCTTTCCATATGATTGCTCTAACCAATTTTTGTTGTATTAATGATGTCGCATGCCTTTTCCCTTCCACATGCTTCAAAGGTCGTGCTCGCCCTTTTTCTCATTAAAGGGGAACAGTCATACATTATGATGATGTCAAGGCACACGATTAACAAACATCTGTCATACGTGTCGATGTGATAGGATATCATTACTGAGAGTTTGTACTTAGTTTTTGTTGCTTATACTCCTACATGTAGCTTAATGTATGCTTTTTCATGATGAGAATTATGGGATTCAATAGTGCATGCAGGTTTGCATTTGTTCTTAGGAAATAGCAGGTATGGGTGGCACCTCTGTTCGTAGTGAGCCTACACTATTACAAATCACCACACAAGCCCGAGATATTTTAGAACGTGTAGGATGGGCACAATATATTTCTCATCCACAAGGGTTTAATGATGATATCACTCTGTACTTCTTTCAGAATCTACAGAACGAGAGCACAATTGTCAAAGGCAGGACCATAGCAGTAACTGAAGCCATTTTGGCAGAGGTCACAGGCCTCCCTACAAAAGGCATAAAATGGGTAGAAAAGCACATGACACTCCATGAAGTTGTAGAATTATTCAAGGATCCTGGCGAGGAATTAGTTCGAAAAGGCAAAGGTCTTTGTCCTACATCTCTAAGCGAGCCATGGCGCAAACTGGCAAAGGTCATCCAAAATACATCACATGCGATGGTCGCCATGATGTGGTAAGGCCTCGATACCTTAAATTGTTAGCAACATTAAAACAAAAGATAGTAATCAATTTTCCATTCTTCTTGAACTCGTTATTACATGAAATTTCTAGTAGAGTGAGGAAATCTAAAAACCCACAGGCTACAGTCAGTCATCATGGTTTGATCAAATTGATAGTCACCAAGGAATTAACTCAGTTGCAGCTAACCTGGGACAATTTTATAAGCTCTAACGTCCCACCTCTGGAAGGAATCCCTGAAATTACCACCCTAAGGAAGAACATCAAACTACGGAGGTATAAGCCCCAAAAAGGGGACGAAAAAGGAAAGCCCCTGTCTTGACATCCATTCTTGTTAAACAAAGATGGTCTGAGCGAATAATCCAATGGAGAAGCATTAATGTAGCCACAGATGAGGTGAGATCACCCCATGGGTCCCTTGATAGCCAATGAGTCAATTTTCCTCAGGATTATAAAGAAGAAGTGGCTTGAGTCTTGGAAAAATTGGGAACCCTTTTTGAGGAGATAGGCCAATATGAGAATCCACAAGAACAAGTCCCTACTACTAACCCTTCTACTTCTCCTCATAGTGCTCACCACACAGAAATATTACCTTCTTCTGGAAATGACAGAGATACTTAGGAATTAGAAGGACAAAAATATTCTACAGCTAAAACCCAAGATTCTGAAGCTAATTCAGGGGATACAACCTTACTTGAACCAGACCTTGACAATGTTGAGGGGTCAGAAGCTAATTCAGCAGACACATCCTTACCTGAACCAAACCTTGACAATGTTGAGGAGTCAGAAGCTAATTCATGAGACACAGTCTTACTCAAACGTGATCCTGGCGATTTTGAAACTTCTCCTACTTTAGAAAGTGTTGTTGTTGGTCCTTCTTCCCTAGTGAAGAAACCCATTGTAAGAAAAAAGAAGAGAGATGATCATAAGTTGGAACTGATGAATAAGGAAAATAAGAAACTGGAAAGAAAAATAAAGAAACTTAGGAAATGGCTAAAATAATCTAAGAAAACTTATAAGAAGAAAGTGGATTCGAAATCAATAGGAACCTGGAGTGATAATTTTCTTAATTCCACTGAAATGCAAATGGAAAACATTAGCACTTGTCTAGTAGGGACTCAAATAGAGGATGTTTGTACTAGTTCTGTAGAAACTCAAACAAATTTTTGCTCTCCTATGGAATTAGTAGACACAACAACAGAGATAGATCTTCAAATAGTCCTATTTGTTCTTGTGTCAACCATGGAAACATACGTTCAAACAGATCTTCAAACAAACCTCTATGTTCCTGTGTCAATAGTGGAAATATTTTTTCAAACAGATATTCAAATAGACCTTTGTGTTTTTGTGTCAACATTGGAAACATTTGTTCAAACAGATCCTCAAACAAACCTTTGTGTTCCTATGTCAATAGTGGAAATAGCCATTCAAACAGATTTGGTAGCAACTTGTAGTAAGACTACTCAAATTGAGGAAATACCTCCTTATACCCCTTTGGTAGTAGAGGCTATTATTCGAAAGTTGAAGATAGAACTAGCAAAGTTACAACAAGTTCTATAGGAACACCAAAAATAAGTTGTGCCTTTAAAGACATACCAGGAGTTATTGGAAAAATTTAATGACTTGACTACAACAGAGGATGAGACCTATGCCAATATCAGAGCATAACAGACGAAAGTGGAGGAAGTACAAGGAAAATTTTAGAAATCCTTGGAGCAAATCAAAATGATTTTTTCTGTTTATTCAGATGCACTAGCCTATAGGTCACGTGCTACAAACTATGCACTTTTTCTTCTTGAACGATATTTGCTATTAAAATTTAAGGCTATTAGAGCTAGTCAGTGTTTTGAGTTTAGTTCTACTCCTGATTTTATTAAATGCTGCCAAAAATAGACCGAGGATGTAAAACATTTTCTTTGTGAATTATATTTGCACAACTTTTTTCTGGAAGATGAAAGGGATGCCAATCCTAGCCCCTTCATCGGGGATGTCCAGTTCCAGGCTTTCATCTCCTTTGCCAAAAACCAACTCAAATGGGCTAAGGCTCATGATACTTTCCAGAGGAGAGAAAGTGGATTGGATCTTTGGGTAAGAGGTGAACCTACAAGGCCCCTACAGATCTGGATACAACATAAAAGGTTTATGGAACAAGAAGGGGTTGTGTCTACCTTGGGCCCCATCCACACAGACATTATCAAGTCAGGTTTGGAATATTTTGAGGACATTAGAGAAGTATCTCTCTTGGATGCAAAGAAATGGTGGATAGCTTCTCCCAACAATTTTAGAAATTGAGAACCCTTTGGTTATAAAAACTTTAAGGAAACTGTAGCTAGACTCGTTCGTTATGGTAACATTGTCTTAAGTGAGGGTCCTACTTGGATTGGATGTTGTTACAGAACCCATATTATTTGGAGGAGTATGGGTATCATTGTGATTATGAGCTATTAGAATATCAGGAAGACTGAGCCTTTGCAGTAATTCAAAATAAAAATGATTTTCAACTCTACAAGGAAGAAGCATATCCTGCCTATTCTCTGACTCAGTCACATCTTAATTATCTCATTGCATGAGGAGATGCAAAAAGGTAAGATGGGGAGTATGTTGAGTCGTGGAAAACGTATGTTTTTCCTCCTCATTTTCTTGATTAATCATATGGTTTTCATGAATTTTCTCTCGTCTTGAACATATTCTCAAAGTAAGACGGTGAAAAACGAATGAAAATCAGTGTGGAACAAGTTACATGCTTTTAGCATTAAAAGACTAAGTTTTATCTTATTTATGAACATGATGACTGAATTGGACAACTGTTGTTCCTTTGGATAAGACAACAGTGCAAAGAAAGGAAGATTTCGTTATTCTAGTTGTGCGGGACAAGCTAAAGACAAGAGGAAAAACACGGAATTGATAAGGAAAATATGATTATTATGCCGAGAAATCCTGAGGATCTTCCTATCCTTAGGATAAGCTCCAATTTTGCTAGAATTTCATAGAGAATATATAATGCTAGTAGATAAAAAAGAACATTAACTTTTGTAATCTTTGTTAATTTCCAGCAAGACCGTGATTTTAGATTCAACCTTAAGGATTTTGTAATTTCTTTTTGACAGTTAATGAAAAACATGGAGTTTCACATTAAATCCATGTATTAAGCTTCTATAGAAGTTCATTGTAGAGGCTTTGGGCCCGGTCGCTGGAAGATCTACTACTAATTTGTATTATGTTAATTATTCTTTATTGTAAAATATTTATATTGTTGTTCCTTCTACAGGTTGAGATAGATTAATTTTTATATCTCGGTTAATATCGTTTTTATAATCTATAGAAAAGTAAGTTTTGTATATGATTGTTGTTTCCTCTCCGTATATGCTTCCTGCAATTACTTCTAGATTTGGATGCTCCTTGCGATTAGCATGATTTGAGTAGTTTCCTTTAATAGGTGTGGATTTGATTATTCAGTTTGATTTCCTTTTCGTATTTAGAATATTAGATTGAGATCTTTGTCTAAAGTAGTTTGTAATTGATCTATCTTTCCAATTTAAAAATGTAGAATAATCATTATTTTGCTTTTGAATTTCTAGAGCCAATGAGTTGTTGAGCGATTGTTTATTTATGCAACGATTAGTTGGGATTTAGGATTAATTACCTACATCCCAATATTTGATTTTTATCACACATACAATGCTCACAACCTTGAAATAGAAAGAGGAATCCCAGGTTAACATATTAATGTAGGATTATGATTGATTTATAAAGTCATTTTAGCGCACCAACAAAATGCAAAACGAGTTAGTACACCTTTGGCTAGCCATTTCAAACTAAGTAAGGAGATTTGTCCCACGACCCAGGAATAGATGGATTATATGTCTAAAGTTCCATATGCATCAGCAGTTGGAAGCTTAATGTATGCAATGGTTTACACAAGGCCTGATATTGCACATGGAGCGGGAGTTGCAAGAAGGTGGATGAAAAATCGAGGAGAAGAACATTAGATGGCAGTGAAATGGATTCTCAGGTATTTGACAGCTACCAGAAATCAAGAATTATGCTTTGGTGGTTCAAACATTTCTCTATAGGGATATGTTGATGCAAATATGACAGGTGATAGAAATAAAAAGAGGAGTGCCATAGGGTATGTGTTTACTATAGGTGGAACAAATTTCGGTTGGGTTTTAAAAAAGAAAATTTTTGTTGCACTTTCATCAATGGAAGCAGAGTATGTTGCTGCTACAAAGGCTGCTAAAGAAATGATTTGGTCACAAAGTTTTATGGATTAATTGGGCAAGAAGCATGAGATGGACATGTTATACAATGACATCCAAAGTGCCATTCATCTTGAAAATAACTCAACATTTCATTCCAATACTAGACATATATAGCTCAAGTACTATTTCATATGATCAGTTTTAGAAGATGAACATTTGAAATTGGAAAAGATTACCTTTGAGATAAATTTCAATCCTCTATACTAACAACTCACTATTGCTAAAAATATTTGGTAGATATTATTTAGATGTTAAATCCTTACCATCCACCTATTAACTAGTGCAACCATATAAATTAAATGTCTAGTAAATGCCAATAGACATCAATCCATAATAAGCATCAAAATACTTACTTCATCATACATCTCAAATTGATAAAATGAAAAAAATAAAAAAATAAATTAAATTATAACTTTATATACATAATAATAATAATACTTTTTTTTAACAGTGTAATCAAAAAATTTCATAAACCCTCATGGCAACCCAGACTATCATTGTGTCTGAGTTCAAGGGGTCGGTGGTTTGTGTGACAGATTCATCAACTCATTATCTGATCTTTGCTAAGCTCCCTTCTGGCCAGGTACTTCTCATTAGGGTTTACTCCTCAGATCTAGTTCAAGACTTCAAGCTTTATTTATAGCTCTAAGTGAGTATCCCCTCAAGAATGCAACACTTACCTTTTAGAGGTAAGCAGTTGGATGATGCTACTCCTCTCTTAGTTTACAACATTTGTAAATATGTTATTTTTTTTTATGGTTCTTCATCTATGAGGGGTAATTCAAGGTAAGCCTTCCTCCTCTTGGATTTTTTCTTATAAAGATGTTGTCCATGCTAGCACCCCCACCCCCCCCCCCCCCCCCCCCCCCCCCCCCCCCAAAAAAAAAGAAGGTAGATAAGGCTCAGATGACTCTAGTGCATTTTTTATTGGAAAAATCCAATATGGTTCCCTCCTAGAAATATATCACTTAGAATTGAAGGATATTCATCAAGTGTATTAATAGGAAGCCCTAATATTCTATTTTAATGGATTTTGGCCCCGCACCATTGATCTCTACAAATGGATCCATTGCATATGGACTAAAAATTACAAGGCTATTTTATGCTCAAAATACTTCTTCATTGTGTTATTTAGGGAAACAAACATTATCAGAAAGCTTTATCTAAAGGGTCTTGGTTTTGGGGAAATGTTGGATTTTTTTAACACCTTAGTTCCTACATTTTGACCGTCCCAAAATTGTCATTACCAAGATGCCAATATGGGTCAAGTTTCCTAATCTACTAGCTCATTTATGGCACTACGCAATCTTTCATGGCATTGACGACTCTATGGGTAGGTATCTTACTATTGATGTCTCTCATGGGTAGCTTGGTGTATACACTTATGGAAATATTTGTGTCAAAATCAACATCAGTAAAGGGATACCCAAATAAATAAATTTAAAAATCAATGATTTTCACTAGACTCAGACTCTGGACCATGAGAATAAATCTTTTCATTTTTTCTTCTTTCATCAAGCATGCCACTTACAAATTTATTTCTCGGTGTTTAATTCACAACAGAAGCAGATCTTCCTCAATTCCAGATCTAAAATTTGGAAGCCCAACAACCATACTGATATGGAGGGCAAGTACTTCTCTACATCAAAGAAGGACAATGAAGAAGTTTATGATGAAATCCATCTTGGGGACAAGGTCCAAGACTCAAGGTCTCAAACACCTCCTGCAACTGCTGGTGTGGATCATGCTCCTTCAGTAGACACAAAGATATTGAATAATAATGCTTCTTTGGGTATATTGAAACAAGATCATGAGTCAACTTCTTTGGACACTAATAAGGAATATCCTTTAGTGTGTAATGATAATTTGTAGATCGCTTTGATCAAATTTCCTTCGGAAGCTCTAGTCAAGGTTTCAAAAAAGAATTGAAAGAAATGTCACCTTAAGGATTACCCTAATTTGGGTGATTCTCCTTTGTAGTTGTCTCTTTTGTCCCTTTAAGTCTACTTTTTTATTCTTCATACCATTTATTTATGTTTTGATACTGCTAGTATAGGGAATATTGTACCAAAAAAAGAGTCATGATGGAAAATGATGTAATTTTTTTGTATTTGATTAATAGAATTTTTAGACTCCCCAAAAAAAAAAAAAAAATTAACAATAATGAGAATAATAAACGACCATTTATAAATGTCATTAAAGGGCCAATTATAACATTAAGAGACTTGAGCTAACTCAACTGGGAAACAAATTTCTCACCAAACCACTCAAATCCTTTGACTTCAATAATAATTTAATTTGTTACTATTATTAGAAATTAATATATAAGTTAAACATTAAAAAAAACATGTAAGAAGATTTTTAACCATGGAGATTCAACTGTACTTTATCATGGAGATTCTTAATTGGTAATAGGTGTTGTTACAATACCATGCTTATCAATACCACATGCCCAAAAAACGATAACTCATTTTAGGTGACACTTGTTCATATGTCATTTTTTAAATTAACGAATTTAATTAAAAGGGTAAAAAATGCATAACTAATTTGGAAATAAATCTCATCCTTTGATTTGTGTATACTGCAAGAATATTCTAAAATATTCCATTGAAATTAAACCCTTTCCATCTACCTAATAATTATTGATAGTTAAATTAAAATTCGAAAAGCCTTATTCCAAAATAGACATACCTGGCATAATTATTGATA
Organism: Pinus tabuliformis; assembly: GCA_031772625.1. Taxonomy (NCBI): domain Eukaryota; kingdom Viridiplantae; phylum Streptophyta; class Pinopsida; order Pinales; family Pinaceae; genus Pinus; species Pinus tabuliformis. The sequence goes on from CM062819.1 coordinate 182,012,925, forward strand.
ATTAACTTAGAATTCTGGAAACCCTCTTTCAAAATAGACATATGTATGAGTATAATTATATAATTTCAAAAATTAATATTTAAACTAAAAACTTCTTGACCTAATTCTAAATAAAATTGATATGAAATCGTTAAAAGAATTAAAAAAATAATATGTTTAAATTAATTACGTGAATAGGTATGTGTATTTTGAAATTAGAAAGGAGCTTTCAAATTGGATACATTTAATCATTATTCTATCTTTTGATTTCTAGGATTAAACATTAAACTCAAAAAAACATTAAACTTTAGATGAAGTGGCCTTTTTCATGACACTTTTTCTAGTTAATTTTAACCAAAATCCTACAAAAAATTTTAAAATTTGAGTTTAAGTTGTTTAATATGTAGAATTTGAGTGCATAAGGGGCTTTTCAGGGTTTTGAATCCATTCATGTATTCAAAAATATATTTTAAACAACAAGGAATCAAATTCTAGATTGAAATTGTGTCATAAGATTCCGATGAAAAATGTTATTTTGTCTATTAGTTAGACTATGACTATATATAATTGGCACTTTACACTTTTCCCAGATTTAAATAGAAACACCTCAAATTTTGATAAATTTATTGTTATTTGCACGTGACGTGCATGATATGTTGGCTGGGGCGGATGGCTTTCGCACCCCCCAGCCATGTTCGATTCCTGCGGGAGGCGTTTATTTGTTTCGTTGATGACCCCCACGCTATGGCGATATTTGTAACGGCTATGCCGTAAAAATCTGCTCGCTTCGGCGATATGTAAAAAAATCTGCTGGCTTCGGCCATATATGTTGTATGATGATCTTTCAGCAGGGATGAAAAACTCCCTCACTGAAAAAAAAAAATTGTTCATGTACATCTTGCAAAGCATCCGAGCATGCCTAGAATTTGACGACCTGTAGCGGGTATTTGTTGCTACAACTCGTATTTGACACACATGTTTAAAAATAACACGCCAACTATTACGGGTTATAAAATATTCAACCTGTCATATTGACACTTAAATTCTTATAGAACTTGCCATAAATTCAATTAAGGGATCTTAAGACCGGGGGGTCGCATCATGTGGTTGGTAAAATAGTAATTAAGCATGGGATTAAATCTTATCTATTTTAATTTCGAAATATCACAATTATTATCACATTCCTATGGGCCGTGGATATTACCATGGTCCAAGCTTCAAACTAAATATACATTTTAATGAAAAGTGTACTGAACATGATCCCTCATACTCAAGATAATTTACCCCTTGCATCATGGTTGTTAAAAATTAACCTCATTCCAAGAAATTTATCAACTGGTTATGCTGACAATCGACACGAATACTAAGAAGTACCTACAAACTAGTTGGTAAGATGTCGCATGAGTAAAAGAGAGAGTAACAAAGGTGGAAACAAAGGCATGTGCATCACCTACAAGGGAAAGTATACTACTATATCCAAATGTTTTTCATGGATATGGATTATAAGCAATGATTATCATACAAGGAATGGGATTAGTAATAAGTAGAAACCTTATCACTTTCTTTCTTGTTCGCACATGATCCTGTTCCACGCATTATGGAATTCATGAACCATTTTTTGAATTAAGATTAAATTTGAGAAAGGGAAATGTGTTACTATGAGAACACTACCCTTATGCTACATATAGTAATTTTCATATCCTTTTTCATCCCTCACATCCTTTCTAGAGTGAACAAAGAAGATAAAAATATGACACTTGTTGAAGGTTAGCTTGATGCTTTTTTAACATTGACCAACTCCAAAGGAGTGTGCATGAGATCCAAAGGCCTCAAATTTCCATTCGAAGGTAAAAATCATTATTTTATTTTCACTACTTAGTATTGTTTTTTTTTTTACCTACTTAGTATATCAAGTATTGGATGTTCAAACTTATAGCCACATTAGTATTTTATGGAGGTGAATTTCTTAAATTACTATTAATTTAATCCTAAATAATAAGAACAACAAAACTGAAAATTTACTTTTTGTTACCATAAATAAAACCTAAGTTCTTTTTTTGCATCTTTTTTATTCTTTCTACAAAGAAATAATTTCCATATTTCTAGTTTAAATATTTGTTACATATAAGTATATTATACATCCACTAATTTGTGAGCCTAAACAATGTTCCATAGTCTCCTTCGAGTCCCCTTGTAGGATACTCCTCTTACGAGATCCCCAAGATTATTTATAATTCCTTTAGTAGCTTGACATTGAGAGTTGCTCTTCCATTAGGATGAGGAGGTGGAAGGATCTCACACTTCTAGATAGATATTTACTTATGTGGTATCTTTATGTTTCCTTTATCTACAAGAAGGCCATTATGTTTTACGCAACATAGAGGCATTGAACTCAAGTAAAAAGCAAACCTTACATGTGTTGAGCTTTTTCTAATGAGTAAACTTGGTTAGTTGGTTCTTCAACTGGGTCTACTAGATTAGCACAATGTTGTGGGATCCTCAGGTATATGATGGGATGTGCATAATATAAGACTTCTTGCATGAAATGGAAGGGAGTCTTACAACATAGATTTGTAGAGAAAGTAAGTGGATAATGGAAGGAAGGGAAAACAATTAACCACCTGAAATTTCTTTGAAGAATCATGTAGTTCCTTATCGAAAGTATATTCATGTAGCCCCTCATTGTTATTACTCATTCAAGGTTTTCCTAGTGGGATTTTGGGTTATTGATTTCTTTCTCTATATGTAAAGCTCACCTCCACTCTTTATTGTGTTCAAAATAGTGGAAATTTGTTATATGTGAGTAAAAGGCGTGATAATAGTGTTGAACATATCTCGTCTTAAAGCTTGTGCATCGGTATCATGATCATAAGGGAATAATTTCTGTGACAACAATATTTTTAAAAGGTCTTGATAATTGGTATAGATAAAAAGATGTGTGAGGTTTGGATAACAGGGTGACTAGAAATAATAATTCTATAATAATACAATATTATGTGGTGTGATTCAACCCAGGCTCTATAACTTTCACAACACCTACATAATCTGGATCATGGTTACAAAGCGCAAAGCCCATGCCATTAGAATTTGGTTATTAAATTAATTATTTCAAGGGCTAAATCAAAGAGCACAAATAGAGAGTAATTCAAGTTTTCTCACGAGAACACAAAAATGATTCAAATCATTTTCTTTATTTAAAATGTGTTGTTATAAAAAAAATACAAATTTGAGAGTGGAGTCCTTAGAGTACTTGAAATTTCCATGCTTTTATGTAGCAATGCCATGTACAATAACCAAACATCCTCACTAACTAATATAACATCCAGTTCCACTCTCTAAAAATTATGCAGCAACCAAACCGATGCCAAAAAACCAAGAGACAAGAGCCCAAAAGAACCAACAAAAAACCAATATAAAAAAAGAAAAAAAAATCCCCTTTTCTTCCGCGTTCATGAAATTTATCCTCACGTTGTTGACCTCTTCATATTCCACTAAAATAAATTTCTTCCCTACTTTTGATTGCCTCACCTTCCAGAATTGAGTCTATTCACTTCCTCTCAGCGTGTGGACAAATCAAATTTGTAACCTCCATATCATCCTCATAATGCATCCAATAATGGTTTTCCTGTAGTGGTGCACCTAAATAATTATCATCCTTGAATTTGCTAGTGACTCTACATAATAGGAGTATCAACACGCGATCACTGACTGCGATTAGGTTTTTAGCTAGAGCTCTGCAACCTCACGGATGTACAGGCCCCTGCCGCCGCCATCTCTGAAACTTACAGGAACAACCCAGGCTTTGCAAGGCCAGAGGCCGGTCTACGAGTGACACACCTCGATGGCTGCGCCTGCAGGAGGGGAAGGCTCTGCCTCCCCTCCCTCGAATGATACCTTCAGCGGAATAGAAAAAAATGCGCCGCCGCCCCCTCCTGAAACCAATCGCGAGAAAAAGAATAGGAAAACTCATGAGTACGAAATCCCTGCAGACAAGGTGGCAGCCACGGATTCGGACACAGAACAGGCTCCAGAAGGCTCTGCGTCACAGCCAAAGGCGACTTCGGCTACCTGCATTCCCAAATCGACAGAGCGCATCAAGATCGAACTGCCCAGTCACAGGATCAATGGAGAAATACAGTACATGCAAGACCACGCTCTGATAGGCAAATTCTTGGGATTCTGGCCGACAGAACGTGCCCTGAATGGCTGGATAGCATCCAAATGGAAACCCAAGGGACAGGTGACACTGCAATTAGGACCAAAGGGCTTTTTTACAGCCATATTTAACTGTCTGGAAGATAAGACCAAGGTATTCGAAGGCGGCCCTTATTTTTTCAACTCCTCTGGGCTTTATCTCACAGAATGGAAGCCCCGTTTTGACCCAAACAAGGAGGACTTCAGCTGGGCTCCGGTTTGGATCAGAATGTATGGTCTACCAGTGGAATATTGGAAGGAGGACACACTTACAGACATTGGCAACAGACTAGGAACCTTCATCAAAGTAGCGGAAGAGACAAAGAAGCGCAAGTTTACCTCATATGCCAGGATCTGCGTCAAAATGCACCTGACCAAGACTTTAGCGGAATCGGTAAGTCTCCTTCACGAAGACTTTGAATGGGAACAAACTTTAGATTATGAGCATATTCCCTTTCGTTGCCGTAAGTGTCATGCCCATGGGCATTTATTTAGAGACTGCCCTCTAAATCAATCCTCCAAAGCTCATCCTTCTGAACCTCAAACAGATGCTGAAGGCTTCATCTCAATACCCAACCGCCGTAGACATCCTAAAAAGCATCAAGGAACCCATGAAACCCCCTTCCGTATTGACGCCAAGAACATGTTCTCGCCTCTTGCCAACCAGTATCCACACAACAGCGAGACTCTGCACTCCAACCCCCAACCCTCTTCCTCCCAGGCTCCCATTGCAAATACTTCAGCAGCTAAAATCAGCTCTGAGCGCTCATCCCAATCTCTTCCAGAAGATAGCCCTAAGGATGATTCAATGCCTGCTGACCCTTTGGAAGGTAAGGGAAAGCTCATATAGATTCTAAGCATCCGGAATCTGATATGGACATGGATGCAGCTATAGCTCTAAGTCTACATACCTTAACCGAAGAGGAGGAACAGAATACACCCAGCAACATGGATCAGGATCCGGAGAACATTATCATAGAAGGCATAGACATTTTAAAACTTGAAACAGCTTGTAAGCAAAAAGAATACAACTCCATTCCTCCATGGCAAATTGAACGACTGGAAGGAGTCTTAACCAAAGTTCAGCACAACAAACATCTAGGTATACAAGGTGGAAGTCCATGGGACGCAAAGAAGATTCTCAAAGAAAACAAAAAGAGAGGGCGCAAGACGGACTTGCAAAGAACCATTGCTGTAGGAGAATTGCTTGTGGAATCAGGGCGATTCCCTAAGCTGACAAGGTTCTACAAACCCGCATCACATTTACCATGAAGCTAGTCTCATGGAATGTAAGAGGACTAAACAGTCCCTCAAAAAGTAGGATGATCAAAAACTTGATTCAGAAAGAAAAACCGTCGCTAGTTTTTCTTCAAGAAACAAAAAAAAGCACAATAGATATGGACAAGGTCCGAAACAAAATATGGGCAGGCAGTAATCTAATGTCAGTCGGGGCTTCAGGTGCATCAGGAGGATTAGCAATATTATGGAACCCAAAAATCCTTAATCTTTACGACTTCCATGCTGCACACTTTCTCATACAGGCTTCCTTTCATCTCATAGGAACTCAGATTCATGGTCAACTAACCAATGTTTATTTCCCGCAAAATAATCAACACAAATTGGATCTGTTGGAAACACTGTCCAGGTTGAATGAAAATCGACAATTCCCGCTATGGATAAGTGGGGGGGACTTCAACATCATCAAATCGCTGGAGGAAAAAACAGGGGGAAGATCACGGCTGGAATCAGATAGCAAAGGATTCAAAGACTTCATTCAGGACAATCATTTAATGGATATTCCTACTTCCAATGGCATTTTTACCTGGACCAACAAGCGCAGCGGGGTCAATCACATTGCCTCTAGACTTGACCGATTTCTCCTTTCAGATAATGCAATCCACTTAGGCGGCGACTTCAACACGTCAATACTACCACACGGAGGATCTGATCACTGGCCCATAATGCTCCAGTGGTCGAGGCCGGGAGCAAAATGTAATCGACCCTTCCGCTTCGAGGCTTTTTGGCTTACTAACACAAAATTCCGCCAGATCGTGGAGGACGCCTGGAAAGCTTACAGACCTCCAGAAGGGGCCAAAATGTTTCAATTCCAACAAAAACTGAAAAACCTTAAACAGGCTCTCAAAAATTGGAACAAGACTCAATTCGGCAACATACAGGAAGATCGACAAAGATTGGAACATCAAATGGAGAATCTCCAGCAAACTATTATTGAAGAAGGACGCACAGAGGAACAGACACAGCAAGAGCAGATCCTTTGGCAAAAATTAGAAGAAAGAAGAAAACAAGAAGAAATACTATGGCAACAGAAATCTCGAATCACCTGGCTAAAAGATGGGGAAAAAAACACAAATTTTTTTCATAGAACTGCTGTACAGAGACGAATGCACAACAGCATCACCTTCATCAACAATCAGCAGGGCGAAAGAGTAGAAAACCATGAAGACATGGAGAAAGAGTTAACACAATACTTCCAAAATATTCTCAAAGAGCCAGAAGGAAACAGAGATGCAGAGATCAAAGCCATCACTCAGCACATTCCTAGAATCATCACTGAGGAGCACAACAATAAACTACTACAGCCGACATCCCTAAAGGAAATTGAGGAAGCTATGAACCAGCTCAAAGATGGCAAAGCCCCAGGGCCGGACGGGTTCACAGCAAACTTCTACCATGCATTCTGGGATCTACTTAAAGAAGAAGTTTGGGAGCTAGTGGAAGAATCGCGAAGCATGCACTGGATCCTCCCAGCTCTCAATACCACCTTTATAGCACTTGTTCCAAAATGTGCAGAACCAAGCAAGCCTGAAAGCTTCAGACCAATTGCATTATGCAATGTCATATATAAGCTTATATCAAAAGTCATTGCAAACCGACTCAAACCGCTGCTACCCTTGCTCATCTCCCCGGAACAAACAGGATATGTTGAGGGACGACAAATTATGGACGGGATCGTTCTCTCTAATGAAGTGATTCACTCTCTCAAGATTCTCAACAAACCAGGTATGCTCCTCAAGTTAGATTTATCAAAAGCTTTTGACAAGCTTAGTTGGAACTATATTCAAAAAATGCTCATCGCTTTTGGCTTCAGTCATACTTGGACACGATGGGTCTACAACTTAATCTCCTCCCCAAGCTTTTCAGTTTTGTTAAACGGTTCTCCTTCACAACCTTTTCGGCCATCAAGGGGCATTAGGCAAGGGGATCCATTGTCGCCTTTTCTCTTTGTTCTTATGGCAGAGGGGCTAGGCAGATTGTTGAAGGCAGCTATATCCACTCAAATGCTAAAAGGAATCACAGTCCATGGCTCTCCTCCTCACTCCCATCAACAATTTGTTGATGATACCCTGCTTTTTGGCCATCCATCCTCCAAGGAAGCCTCAGTTTTTAAGTCTCTGCTCTCTATCTTCTCAAACGCCTCGGGAACCTCCATCAACTCTTCGAAATCACATCTGTTTTTCTTCAATACACCCCTCTCCACTCAAAGAAATATTGCTAGAATTCTGCAGTTTAAAATTTCTAAACTTCCGTCAACTTATCTTGGAGCCCCTCTCGTTGCGGCAGCCATCAACCACTCCTCCTGGAAGTCACTTATAGACAAATTTGAATCAAAACTCTCACTCTGGACGTATCGAGCTCTCAACACAGCAAGTAGGCTCATATTAATCAAGTCGGTTCTCCAAGCCTTGCCGATATATCTCTTTTCTCTTTTAGCTGCACCTAAATGGGTCCTCAAATCAATCCGTAATCTCCAGCGCAATTTTCTCTGGGGCTCTTCGGGTCTCAACAGAAAGTGGGCACTGGTCAAATGGTCTGAAGTATGCAAACCCAAATCAGAAGGGGGACTAGGACTTAGAGACCCGATGCATAGCAATGAAATCATGGGAGCCCGCCTGTGGTGGAATTGGCTCACCAAGCCAAATGCCCTATGGGCCAAATTGTGGCAAGCCAAGTACGCACCAGGTAGCCAATGGAATGATCTAATTAGAATTAACTCCACTATACAAGGTTCTCCCATATGGAATGCCGCTAAACCACACAGCAAATTTATACAAGAACATTGCTTTTGGGAGGTGCACTCTGGAAACTCAGCAAAATTCTGGGAGGACTCGTGGCAGCAGCTTCCCCCACTGAATACAATCTTTCACAAGCCTCTATTGCAAGAGAAAATGCAACAAACAGGACTCACACAAGTTAATCAGTTTTGGCAGCATTCTGAAAGCATGGACTTCAGAACCTGGAAAAAGGCCAGCCTTTGGCAAGATAATTGGCAAAGCGAAACTTATGAAGAAATAGAGGAAGAACTCTCATACAGGAAAATCAGATTCTCTCCTCAACTTGATAGACTTCGATGGGGACATAAACACAAAGGCACATTCACAACTCAAGAAGCCCATCAGCTCAGACATAATGGAAACCAACCATTCAAGGACCCGATATGGGAAAAGATCTGGAGACCAGAAATATGGCCCAAAATTTCCACATTTCTATGGCTACTCAGCAAACGAAGAATATTAACGTGGGATAATCTGACAAAACGAGGTTTTGTAGGGCCATCTAGATGTCCGAACTGTAATACTGCCTCTGAAACGATAGGACATCTTATGGAGACCTGCTTGCTAGCCAAGACAATCTGGGGAAAAGTAGAGAGCTGTCACATGAAAACAGATGTCAAGACAGAAGATATAACAGAAAATTTAAGGAAATGGAACCCCTCTCCCTACAAAAGCCCGCTACTAAATCACCTGTGGAGACTCCTACCAGGCTTCATTTACTGGCTTCTCTGGAAAGAACGGAATCACAGAATCTTTAATAACGCTTCTCGGTCATTGGAAGCCTTATGGACTATCCTCACTAATCAGTTGCAAGAAACTCTGTCCCTCAAAGCATGGTCAGATACGGACATGCCAACCACTCCATTAGAAAGCAAGATCCTGAAGGCTTGGAACATAAAGCTCTCAATGATCCAAAAAGATGATGTCAGATCCACCATCAGCAGCTCCTCTCCCTCCAGCTGGTCCCCCCCTGGGTTTGAGTCCTACAAGATGAATTTTGATGGGGCGGCCAAAGGAAATCCTGGTCTGGCAGGTTATGGAGGACTCTTTCGTAACCACGCAGGGGAAATAATCCAGATCTTCTATGGAGCTTTAGGTAAAGATACCAATAATGTAGCCGAACTAGAAGCTTTATGGAAAGGAGTATGCATTGCAGAACAGCACAACTATTTCCCTTTGGAAATAGAAGGGGATTCTTTAATTCTAATCAACGCTGCCCAAAGACTCCAAGCCGGATCACCGGCAGCCAAGGTGGCAGTGAGCTGGAGACTATTAAGCAGATTAGAATCATTGGAGGAGAAACTACACACCACTCAAAGTATAGAGTTCAAGCATGTAAGAAGGACAGCGAATAAGGTGGCAGACATATTAGCCAACAAAGGAGCCTCACAAGCCATCTCATATTTCACGGGCTCTCTGAACAACTCCAAAGATAATAAGCTCAATCATGACTGTATATCTCAAGCGAAGAAGGATCTCATTGACCCGGATGCGGGTGATTAAGACAAGCAAGAGTGGCACGGGCCATCACGTGGCCGGGTGTCAAGACCTCAAGGTGGGACGGTACCACGTTGCAAGAAATTCAAGGGGAGTAAATAAGGCGGAGGCTGGCAAGGGGATGGCATTAATGCCAGTCCTCTCGGCTCGAGGGAAGCAGGTAAGCATGCGAGGGAGGAAGGAGGTTAAGTGGAAGAGTATGGCGGGTTTGCAGGTTACAAGCGCGTCTGGTTCTGTGACCCTCCTCTGTGCTCGCCGCAAGGTGAAAGCAGAGCCGAGGTGGGAACCTGGCAAAGGTGAGACGGCGGAGAGCACAGGGAAAACGACGGTGAGTTCTCTGTTGAACGTTTGGTTGACATTCCTTGCTGTTAGCGAGGTGAATTTGCAGGGTCATTGGGTACGCCAGATGCATTTGCTTTGTCACTGGGTTGGTAAGGTCTGTGAGGAAGATTTAGGAATTAGGAGTGCGTTCTGGCAAGGGGCACTGGTCGCCCGCTCGTGGAACGAGCCCTCAGGACTGGTTCTGGTTCCTGAGCGAGATTGGAGGCCGCATTCGGACCTGCCACTGGGAGCAGCGTTGATTTGGGCGACTATCCAGAGCATTGACGGTGACAGCATGCCGCGAGACAGGCTGCGAATGGGTAGCAGGAGAGGAGGAATTCAGGGACGCGCTCCGCCGAGAGATGACCATCACTCCCCCTCTTCCTCAATTGAGGTCACCTCCCATCCTCGTTGGTTTCAGGGCAGCAACGACGAAGTGGGAGGGCAGAGGGAGAGTAGCCCAGCTGAGGGAGACAGTCGCAGGGAGCCTCCAATTCTCAGGTATCGCCTCCCCTGTCCGCATGTTAATTCCTCTCTGATTGTGACAATTGAAGTTGAACATGATTTGGAGCCTCAGCAACAAAAGCAGCACAACAGCAGGGATGAATCCCCTATTGCCTGCCTGCCCATGGGTGGAGAGAGCGGAGGAGTTCAGCCTGTGCTTGTACCGGGGATGGGATGGTCTGTTCCGTATACTGCAGGAGAGAGGAAACTGGAAAGACCAGGCCTCCATATGAATCCAGACGCAGGCCCCTCGGTTCCCGTAAACCTTCATCCGCCGGATTTGAGCAAAGGAAAACAGAAAATGGAGGACTTAGATTTCAATTTGGATTATGTTGCTGATTCCCTGGTGCATGCGGCTCCCTGGCCAGGTCCAAGGGAACTTGCCAGAAATGACAGTCCTCACAAAATCATCCAGCTCTCGGATTCTGAGAACACGCTTCACTTCGGATGCCGAATTAAAGAGCAGCTCCAGTCTACGAATGAAGAATGATGTTGCTATGGTATTTTTGGATTTTTGTCTCAATTTCCATATGTCGGCCTTCCTGTCCAAGTGTCCAATGTATGTGTTCAGTGTTATATGTCTGTGTCCAAGTGTCAATATGTTTATGTGTTTCTTCTGTTCAGTCCAGCCATGGACAGTTTATCAGTGTCATGTAATAGAGCTCGCGGGTGCTGCAATGTGGGCAAGGCCAAAGAGACTGAGAAATCTTAAACCTTGCCCTATGTAATCTTTTTGTATATATGTTTTACACAGTTAATAGAAGTAGTCATATTCAGAAAAAAAATAGGAGTATCAACACGCGATCCTGAGAGTGTCAACCACTTGAAAATTTATCATCACTTCAATAAAATGTAGCTACAATAGTATCAAAAAATACTAGTTGGGTGTATCAACAACTTAAAACACATGGTAGTAACAACACTTATTGTGGACTCAACATCAACTTGTTTTTGGTTGATGAAGACTTCTCGAGGGCAAGGATGCTCTTGCATCAGACACCCTTGGTAAGAAAATATTAGCTACCAAATCATGTGGTATTTCCTTCAAAGATAGAATTCCCTGTAGGCGTGTGAGCTCTTGCTTAGTCACCCATGACACATCTTCATATCCCTTGTTCTTCCATTTGACCAAATACTCCATGTACTCCTTGCAGTGGGTCTTCTTTCCAACCCAGATGGCTATAATTTCTTCCACTTCTTCGACAGCTTTGACTAGTAACTGTTATTTCCACTCAGGGGGTGTACCTATCTCCTCATTCCTTTCTCCTTCATAGGACTCATATAGATCAGTTACATTGAATATATAAGAGATATCCAAGTATCCTGACAGCACCATGTTGTAGGCATTTTCCGAATTTTTTTGAAGAATTATGCATGGGTTTATTTTCTTGTATTTCAACTTGCCATAGGTACCCCTAGGAAATATCTCTTTCAACATATGTGTAATTACCATTTCTCCTTGAAAAAACCATTACTCTTCTTTCCGAATCTTCCTTCTTCTTATACTTGTTATTACTCTGCTACAATGCTTCTTCACTTGTTCATGTATCAGTTGCATGATGTCTGCTGTTACGAAACTAGCTCACAAAAATATAGATAGATGGACGCCTTAGAAATAAGCCTCTTCGAGGAGGCAACCTCCTTTACATTACACAAATGAACAATTCTTAGATGATACAAATGACAAGACCTCATTTTTATATAAAGGAGTCTAAGGGGTCATAATATAATCAGAGCTGACATAAGAATAATAATGTAGGGGCACAATAATAACAATATGGGACTACATGGGTACAACAATATAATAAGGGGGTTGCACTAATAACAATAAGAGGTTGCACTAGTAGTATAGGGGCCTAACAGGCCCCTCTCTGTTGTGGGGAAAAATGCCTATGCAGGACGATCCTATCCACCTAAGGCGTGATAGTGCCTTAGCAACAAACGAATGCAGCTACTTCGGTTTCTTCCTTTATGAAATATGAAAGAGAGGAGATTGGTAGACTTACCGTTATCTTTCAGTTGTCCCTCGATCTAAATCCTCTCCCCTTTGTGTGTCCACAGCTACTTGCCTCCTCGCTTTTGCTCCCACGAGATCACAAGAGAACAACTACCTGTGACAAGAGAACAGCTACATGCAACAAGAGAAGGACACAATACAAAGGCAAATATACATATTCATAAATGATTCAGGATTAGAAGTAAATCAAATACACTAATGCAAATCATACAATAAACACCAGCATATAGGAAAGAACCAAGAAGCTTTATTGATTGATAAACAGGGTTCAGGAAGAGATACAACCCATAGGGTTCCAACCCAGCATCTCCTTCCCAGCAGCAAGGAATTCCTTCTTCAACCCCTTTCAAAAGCATAAACACCCAATGATCCAACCACAATCCAACAACAATTCTTTACAATACAATTCAGCCTCCTTAGACCTCATGAGAGAGATCTATATATAGGAATTTTGGAGAAAGGATGAGTCAGCTTGAGGCTTGCATGAAGCTGACTAGTGTCCTCTCCCACTTCAGTTCTTGAGTCCACTTGGAGATTCTTACTTCCACTTGGGGATTTGGAACCTCTTACTCATCACCAGTCGAATTCCCTGATCCAAGTGTCATTTTGGAAGCTTCCTGGGCATTGACACCTTGAGGAATGAGTCTGCCACTTGTCCAAGTACGCTCAGCGCAGGTGGCCTTCTTTGCAGTTGACATTCAGCGTAGGTACACAGTGGAGCACTTGACATTCAGCACAGATGCTCAGTGCAGCAGTTGACATGATCCAGAAATTGCTTGTTTTTGAGTGTTTTCAGGTGGAGAACTTTTATAAACTGCTGTGGTTTGCTGGCCTTGTTCCTCTAGGGGTAGGAACAACATGTTTAGGGACTTTGGGATCCCTTAACTATTGACATTTCATGCTCAGTGATGCAAGGCACAAAAATGTATATAACAGTTGCCCCCTAAAGTATGAGGCCGTTTATCGGGTGAAATGCTTTATCCAGGGGAGTCCGAAGTTCATCCATTTGCTGGGAGGAGACCTGTAATAAGATACAATACAATACATTATGATTCATTCTGCTTTCATGATCTAGCTGAGGCGGGCATTCCCATGCTCAGCGTTATAAATACATTTGGGTACATAGAACAGAGGATTGTCTGATGATAGACTGATAGTTCTGGCGAAACTATCATCCTTTGAGAAGGATGATCATCTGCTGCAATGATGTACACGTCAAATTTTTTTCTTTTCCTGAATATATTATCGCAGCCCGGATGGATGAAACTAGATCCGGGGTCTTCAAAATCGTTCGATCTTCACTCTAAGTACAAGTCGATCCATGTGAGAATTGCGTTGAAGTCGAACATGGAAAGACATCGCTTGATTACCGGTTAATGATGAAAACCGTTAACAAGCGCGAGAGGAATCACCGGTAATGATAATGACCCTCAAGGTACTGCAGTACAATTCACGTGGTGTGAATAAAGGACTTGACATCGAACACCACGCAAAATCTTCTGGTCGAAGGTCATTGATGTATACTTGTCGCCGGAAGTGAGAAACTTGCCATTGAGGCATGCAAGCTTCAAAGTACTGAAGGGGTTGTTCCTAGATCAACTTCTTGGATAATGAGCTGAAGTCGACAAGAAGCGATCCGTCAAAGGAGGGCCTTAATGAATCCCACATCAGTGACACGAAACGGAGCTAATGATTTTAGTGGAGGTGAAAACAATCTGTGACATATGATTCAGGGTGGCGGTCATGAATGGATGAAGGATAATGTATGGCAGTGGATGGGACCTGGTTGACTCTTTCTGAACGACTTCTCTTGAACATATGGTGACACTGATGCGATGGATCGGTAACATTACCCCAAATATGGATGGTGTGGCAAAGACCATGGTGATGTGACCGGTGAATGAAACAACCCAACCCGATGTGATACGGAGGAAAAGTGTCATGTTCAAGAGCGACCTGCTACCGTCAAAGACTTCTCGATTTTTTCCAATTTTTCCCCAGTCATTTCTGACCAGTACCTCTTTATTTTTGTCAAGCTTGAGGAGGATAACATATGCTTGTTCTATAACCTGCCCTTCGGGCAAGCCCATCGCTATGTTTTAACGAGCCTAGCGATAGGGAAACTCGTTCTCGTCTAAAGACAAGTTTGTCGCTATTTAATAATTTTAACGAGTCTAACGACAAAGAAAACTCGACCCTTTTCATTTTTAGAGAGTCTGAAAAGGTACATAAAGTCAACTCCAAAATTCCTTTTTCGTCATCTAATCCCTTAAGTCCGAAAAAGTATAAAACAATACAGAAGGGATGAGTTTTCGGTACTTTTAACGAGCCGAACAAAACAAGCGCTCGATCTTTTTGTGCACTAATCCCTCAGGTCCAAAAAGATTAAAATCTAGAGGAGGGATAGCTCTTCCTGTCCTTTAACGAGCTGGAAGGCCAAAACTCGACAATCTTTTCATATTTTACGAGTCAATTGAAAAGAGCTTAAAGAAGACTCGTCTTTTGAGGAACGAGTGATGAACAAGGATAGCAACTGATTCCAGGTACAGGTTGGAATTTTCCAATCACGGCAGTGTCACAAGGATGGCTAGGTGAAATCACTCTTCGCAGCTGTTCCTCAAAAAGGGTAAACAATCATATGGAGGTAAACGATCGGCCAAATGAACGGTGGAGGTGAAGGCTGCGGAAACACGACCAAGGCTTTTTATGGTTGATCAGGTTACATTCTTAATGGTTATTTACCGGGAAGTTCATTTTTTAACGAGCTTAAACTTGCTCAAAGCTTATGTTTATTTTTTAACGAGCATGAACTATGCTGTTAAAATTGCTCGAAAGCTTATGTTTATTTTTTAACGAGCATGAACTATGCTGCTAAAACTGCTCGAAAGCTTATGTTTATTTTTTAACGAGCATGAACTATGCTGCTAAAACTGCTCGATATACCAGTCATATGATAAGATTGTCTCATTGTGAGATCTCTATTTTTTATGGAGCTTCATCTCACTACGCTCTGCTCCGCACCCTTCCTTTATGCAAGTTCGGAAACGGCTAACCCCAAAAACAGATAAATAACCGGTTCCGACACAGCTAACCCAAAAAACAGGTAAATAGCCGCTCTTTTCTTGCACTCCAAAAGGGTTTGCATGCCCCCAGGTATAAAATATGATTTCAAGGTTGCCCCTCCTCCTTCTCACTTCTGTTTTTCTTTGGGTGTTCACAGCTACTTGTCATTGCAAGAGAAGAACACTACTCAAAGACAAAACATTGGTGTTATTGAGGGAGGCTTACCTCTTTCTGGTTACCCAAAGATTGTCTCGTTAGATAAAACCCCTCCTTGGCCTACCTTTTTCAGGTTACCTAAAGATTGTTTCGTTAAACAAGACACTTCCTCGGCAATGCCCACCGAAATAGACAAAGATGGGAGACGGGCCCCGTCTCTCCCAAGTACCTTGACAAAAGAATCCTATTCTAGAACAACCCTCTTTCCTTCATGGACGGGGTACAGACTAGTCATATTCTTTCGCGGAAATCCTACCTTATACCCAAAGTTCTCTGCCGAAGCAGACCAGGACGCATGCCCCCTGGGTTCCAGTCATGTCCTCCCGAATTACTCGCGCTTATCAGGAGGACGGACCGTGGGTTGAGACACTTCTTGCATGAATAGACCATTTAGGGATGGTAAGCGACTATTTGCGATGTGTGATCCGGGAAACGAAAGTTGGTCCACGAGCTTGACCATTCTTCCTCCATCTGGAAAACACATTACTCTAAAGAGTGAGGAGACTACTGCTCCCATGCAATATATATAGTCTCGTCCAAGGAGTAGGTTATAATCCAAGGGTCCTTGAACGACCATCACGTTCATTTGAACGGTCTTCCCCTTCAGTGTTATTGGCACATTGGGGAGGATTCCTAAAGGGCGACTGGTTCCTTTATCAAAGCCTGATAGATTTCTCATCTCAGGCAAAAGCGCAGGCGAACCAAGCGCTTTCCAAGCAATAGAGGAAAGGATACTCACAGATGCCCCCTCATCAATGATAGTGCCAGCCATTACCATTCTGTATATTTGACAAATAATTCTGAATGGTACACTAGCTGGCAACCGGGGTCTGCCTAGTTGGTTCCAATCAAAGGACACAACCAGGTTGCTTGGTGGTGGGACTGAGTAAACGGCTGGATAGCGCTCTGATGAACTTCCTTCCTGTGATAAAGGAATGGTGGCATTGCCCCCTTGATCATCAGAGTCGGTGCTGATGAAGAGAATCTGGACGGTGTCGTCTTGATTCTCCTCTGTGATGGTGTCATTTGAAGATGGAGCCTCTGAAGGCAAAACCGGGTCAACTGCCGTATCAACCTTTTGACTTTCGTCAGGCATGGATCCAGACGGTTCATCTTCAATGACAGGTGCTTCGGCTAACCACCTGGGCGGGTCAACCGGATTCTCAACTAGCGAGGGACTAGGCAAGAGTTTTTGATATCCAGGAGGAAGATTCGCTCGTAATATCGGGCGATCTTCCAGAACTCTTTTCGCCTCGTCTAAGAAGGGACAATGGTGGATGGCGTGATCGCCTTCACACATTCTGCAGGGAAATTTAGCTTTCCCGCTCTGTCCTGGAGCTTCACTCCCACTAGTTGACGGTGAACAATCGACATGGCTATCAGAGGTCGATGCTACCGAATTGTGCAGACGGGGGGACCAGTCTCTTAGTATCCGAGGGATACATGGACAATCTCTATGGAAGTGGTCTCCCCTGCATATGACGCATGGCAATTTAGGCCTTCGAGTGCGGTGTGTGGATTTTTGTTAGATGACGATTGTTTGCCCCCAGTCGCCTTAGGCTCTTTCTGCTTCTTTTCTTTCTTCTTCTTCTCCTTTTTCTCCTTAGGAACTCGGTTCTTTGACCGACCAGTTCCATCAAGCGAAGAGGAAGGAGGAGAGGAAGATGAAGTAGAAGGCTGGGAGGCAACTTTCGTCTGATCTAATTGTTGACTCGACTGCTCAAGAATGGTGGCATTCTGAACGACATTGGTTGAAAAGAGCCAAACAGGTAGGCCAAATGTCAATCCTGGAAGCGACAATGTGGCCATGTGGGGCGCACCAACATCTCCCCAAGAGGAGAAGGTACTAGGATTCCCACCAATAGGACCTCCTTGGTTGGTGTGCTCCATCTTTTCAACCTAAATATCAACGCGGGAATAAGGGTGATTGTTCCGTTTAAAATAAATTGTTAACGACGCTTTTAGACACAACTTGCTTTTTCAATTTTAAAGAGTCGAGAAAAAGCTAAAGATGACTCTAGTCTCCTTCGATGTTTTAACGAGCCCGAAGTGACAAATGCTCGGTTGGACTTTTTCTGTTATAGAGTCTGAAAAAGGCCAAAAGAAACTGCTCTGGAGATCTAGGCAGAGGGTGTGCCAAACCTTTCGCAAAACCACAGAATACGTTTTACGGTACGGGTGGTCGATCTTCGTGAATGCTGTGTTCACTGCATTGCGATCAGTAGGGTGGCCGACACGGCTTCCTAAGGATAAAGGATATATGCCTATAGGGGTCTCCCAATATATACGCGACGGTACGTGGGAGCACAAGTCCGTATTAGTGCAATCGTCCCTCAGGAGGAATCACCCACCTTCTTAGAGATCGACAGTCACTACATTTAACGACGCCGGAACACGTCTCTACCTAGACCTCTACTGTGAGCGTTATGTTGCAAAGCGTTGTTAGGTTCATTCAATATATTTTAAGTTGATCTTTTTAAAGTTTGTCTTTCAGGATCACCACGAGTTGTATTGGTACAAATTCCTAAATGCAGTCTAAGATGATAAGCAAGCTTTATAATCTTTCAACTTTGAAAATCCTAGCTACTAAGGGAAAAGAGAGCGACTATCTTTTCTCAAAGAGCAATCAGCACACTCTAATGCACTCTTCCTAAATCCAACATGCAAACTTATCAAAATGCAAATGCACAATGCAGGTGTTTGTTTTCACTTTCTTAGTATAAATGCCTACAAAGAAAGCTTTTTGCACAACTTCGAATTTTCTTTTAAATGACTGAAAATAAACAAGGGTAGAAGAGATTACAATCACTTTGCGATTTTTCAAAAGAAATACTTGTTTCGACACTTAAAAATGACAAATTCAAACCAATAAGCAAAAGCAAATGATAGATCAAACTGCAAACAGCCAATGAACTCTCTTCTAAGATCACAATCAATCACTCAATCAGATCTGAATCAAGGATACAGGATGACTATTTCGCTCATGCAAAGGAAAACTGTAAATGACGCCACAAACACATAAAAACACTTACAGTCTTTTTGTACAAAAATGAGGCTGAATACAAGCAAAGAAAAGGGGTTTCAGATGTGGCACCTATGCTGGTTAAAGGCAGCAAAAACAGAGATCAAAACAGGCAAAAGACAGCAAGGAACCCCAGCTGCACAAGGCCACACTGGTTTAGCGCAGGTACAACACTGTCAGTTTGACATTCAGCGCAGGTAGCCTTCACGGGACCTGCGTTGAAATGCAGACTGCCTTCACAGTGCCTGCACTGAAAGGAGAAACTCTCGTCTCTCTTGGTTTCCGGGTCATAAAATGCTCAAAAATCAACTGTTTCAGGCCAAATCAGAAACACAAGCAAGGTATAAACAGAGGGATACTTTGAAAGGGTACTAAAGACTATCACAAAGGATCATCAAGTCATTTATGAGTCCATTGTTAAGATCATAGACAAAAACCCAGTAAAGGATCAAAGCAGCAACATTCTACTTTGCAAAGCAGTTCGATTGTTGCCGTTGAGTCTATGAAGTAAACAATGATGCAAGCTCAAACAAAATGACTTAAAACAAAGTTCGTCCCCAGCGGAGTCGCCAATTTGTTGTGGGGAAAAATGCCTATGCAGGACGATCCTATCCACCTAAGGCGTGATAGTGCCTTAGCAACAAACGAATGCAGCTACTTCGGTTTCTTCCTTTATGAAATATGAAAGAGAGGAGATTGGTAGACTTACCGTTATCTTTCGGTTGTCCCTCGATCTAAATCCTCTCCCCTTTGTGTGTCCACAGCTACTTGCCTCCTCGCTTTTGCTCCCACGAGATCACAAGAGAACAACTACCTGTGACAAGAGAACAGCTATATGCAACAAGAGAAGGACACAATACAAAGGCAAATATACATATTCATAAATGATTCAGGATTAGAAGTAAATCAAATACACTAATGCAAATCATACAATAAACACCAGCATATAGGAAAGAACCAAGAAGCTTTATTGATTGATAAACAGGGTTCAGGAAGAGATACAACCCATAGGGTTCCAACCCAGCATCTCCTTCCCAGCAGCAAGGAATTCCTTCTTCAGCCCCTTTCAAAAGCATAAACACCCAATGATCCAACCACAATCCAATAGCAATTCTTTACAATACAATTCAGCCTCCTTAGACCTCATGAGAGAGATCTATATATAGGAATTTTGGAGAAAGGATGAGTCAGCTTGAGGCTTGCATGAAGCTGACTAGTGTCCTCTCCCACTTCAGTTCTTGAGTCCACTTGGAAATTCTTACTTCCACTTGGGGATTTGGAACCTCTTACTCATCACCAGTCGAATTCCCTGATCCAAGTGTCATTTTGGAAGCTTCCTGGGCATTGACACCTTGAGGAATGAGTCTGCCACTTGTCCAAGTACGCTCAGCGCAGGTGGCCTTCTTTGTAGTTGACATTCAACGCAGGTACACAGTGGAGCACTTGACATTCAGCGCAGATGCTCAGTGGAGCAGTTGACATGATCCAAAAATTGCTTGTTTTTGAGTGTTTTCAGGTGGAGAACTTTTATAAACTGCTGTGGTTTGCTAGCCTTGTTCCTCTAGGGGTAGGAACAACATGTTTAGGGACTTTGGGATCCCTTAATTATTGACATTTCATGCTCAGTGATGCAAGGCAAAAAAATGTCTATAACACTCTCCTTTAAAAAGTGTTTTTCTCAACGCTTGAGTAGTTCTTGATGCTTTTGTATAAAATTCTTGTTCTCCCATGTGGAATCTTCAGTGGGTAAGTTCTTCCACTTGATGAGATACTCTGAATTGATCGATTTAGTAGCTGTTGGGTTCTTGTTTCTATGACTTCTCCAGGTTACAATATGATTTTTCCTTCCTCTTCAGTTCTAGCAATATTGTTTGAATTTGGATATTCTGCAACTTTTGAATGAGTGGCCACACTTCTTTGTCCTTCTTCCATTCATCCCTTGCTTCGTTTATCCAATCTGGTTGGATAATAGAAATAGCACAAACCAATGCTTTCACATCCTCATCCTTTCTTAGAGTTCATCTGCAACAAAAATTTTCTTCCCTTTTCTATAGATGATGTCAAATTCATAACCCAACATATTTGTGACCCATTTTTTTTTGTTCTTCTAAAGATAATATTTGTTCTAAAAAGTATTTAAGGCTATCATGATCCATTTTTACCTTGAAGTGTCTTCCCATTGGGTAAGGTTGCCATTTCTTAAGTGCATGTAGTATTGCCAACATTTCCTTCTCATAAATAGCTTGCTTGAGATGTAGCCGTAAAAATACCCAATCACCTACATCAAAACTTTTTTCACTGCGATGTTGATCTACCTGTTGTTTCATTCGATTCTGCACCAAAGTGGCATTATCCTTTAAAATTTGGAGAACTTGTTGTTGATGCTCAATGTGATCTTTCACTGCTTGAACCTTTTTCTTCTTGATATGTCCTTCTATCTTGAGAGTTTGAGGAGTGGTAATTTCTTCCAATGCTTTACAAGATATGGTTGGATACATTTTTTGATGCTCGATGTGATCTTTCACTTCTTGAACATTTTTCTTCTTGATATGTCCTTCTACCTTGATAGTTTGAGGAGTGGTAATTCCGACCAATGCATTACAAGATATGGTTGGATTCATTTCTTCTTTCTTGATGTGATCTTTCACTTCTTGAACCTTTTTCTTCTTGATATGTCCTTCTATCCTGAGAGTTTGAGGAGTGGTAATTCTTGCCAATGCTTTACAAGATATGGTCGGATTCATTTCTTCTTTCTCTGGAGTTGGGTCCTAGTGCATATCCTCTTCTTTTGATGTTTCTTGATCCATTTCTTCCTCCTCTTCATACTCTACGTAAAATAATTTCTTCTCAGCACACTTATGACCTTTAGTGCATTTTCTATCAAAATTGTAACAAATACCTTTTTCTATTTTTTCTTCCAATTGTTGTGGTGTAAACCTTGTAGGTTGTGGAAGGCTAGTAGAAGAAACACTTTCATAATTATAGTCATGAGTGGTGGGATTCCTTGTTTCCATAATTTCGCTTTCAATTTTTCTTGCCCACCTAAATTCCTTCTCCAATGAATTAGGTTCCCAAAGACGAACCTCATGTTGAATGTTATCCTTTAAAGTACCTATGAAGACATTAATCCTTTGCTTCTCTGGAATATCATTTACCCTTATATTAAATTTTTGAAAGTCCTCAATGTGCTCTACCATTGAACACTTTTGTTTGAGATTTATCAATTGGCTAAAGAAGGTGTTTCTCTTTGTATCCTCATAATGTGCTATAATTTCCTCCATGAAAATTGACCACGTAACAAGTGGTTTAAGAGAACAAAGCCCTTTATACCATAAAAATTGACCCAATTCAAAATATGAAGATGCAATACGTACCTTTGTAACAGTTGTACCTCATGTATTTCAAAATATTGCTCCATGTGTAGTATCCAATTTTCTGGGTCCTTGCCATCAAACTTCCTCATATTGCCTTTTCTTGATTTTAGGAGCTTGATCTTGAAATGACTATAACTCTGTAATTTTGGCCCTTCCAGTTTTGAAATTATGATTTGTAGTAGCCCTCTATGCCCTCTTTCCAATGCCACTAGTCTAATCAAAATTGGATTCTCCAAGAAAGAGTTATACACAATCTCCCAAGATGACCTGATTATATACCTTTTCAGAAGAGCGAACTTGTATGAAGTGCCACGTGTCACTGTTTTGGCATTTGGATTTGAAAAATTTATAAAAGAAACTACAGTCTGTCCTCTTTCTGTAACTTCTGACGAAATTTCAATCTGATGCTCAGAGAGACAGTTATGACGATTTTCCCAAGGTGACCTGTTTGGAATATAATTCGGGGGTCTTCAAAAACCCTAACTTCCTCAGACTATATCTCTGAAACTATAGCGAGACATGATCTGAAATTTGAAGCTAAGGTTCAAACCAATTGCTTCTCAAATATTTTTTTGGTTTAGCTTCTGAAACTTCATAGCGAAACAGTTATAGCGAAAATCCCACGTTGACCTATTTTAGTTGAAATTCTGGAGCTTGCAAAAACCATAACTTCCTCAGATCATATATCCGAAAATGTAGCGAGACAAGCTCTGAAATTTCGACCTGAGGTTCAGTGCGAGTTCGTCTCAAATGTGTTTTTTTCGCTTTTGAAACGTCGTATAAAACACGTTATAGAGAAAATGCCACGATGACTTATTTGGAGCAGCGAAACCCTAGAATCCAAAGCTTTGATACCAAATGTTATGAAACTAACTCACAAAAAGATAGAAAAGATAGATGGACGCCTTAGAAATAAGCCTCTTTGAGGGGGCAACCTCCTTTACATTACACAAATGAATAATTCTTAGATGATACAAATGACAAGACCTCCTTCTATATATAGGAGTCGAAGGGGTCATAATATAATCAGAGCCGACATAACAATAATAATGTAAGGGCACAATAATAACAATATGGGGACTACATGGGTACACCAATATAATAAGAGGGTTGTACTAATAAAAATAAGGGGCTACACTAGTAGTATAGGGGCCTAACATCTGCAAAATCACTTGCGTGAACACTCTTCCTTTCTCCAAATTTGGAAATTGTATGAGGTCTACAATACCATTCGATGACCGCACATAAACCAAATAATGGAATCTTACCAATGGATCTATTCATCGAGTCATTTTATGTAAAATTTTCTTGCAATAAGACCCTATCCCACTGGTTGGGATTTTCACCACTCAAGCTTCTCAGCAAGTTCCCAATAGTCCTGTTCACAAATTTAGTCTATCCATCCATTTTGGGATGTTAGGATGTATTGTAAAACAATTTAGATCCCATGTTCTTCCACAACATCCTCCAAAAGTGACCTAGGAAACTTGTATCTTTTTTTAAAGCAATGGTTCTTGGTAACCCATGAAGTCTCACTACTTTGAAGAATAAAACAACCACTTCAGTAGCATCACTTATTCTCTTGCATGCTATGAAATGTTCCATATTTG
This sequence comes from Pinus tabuliformis, assembly GCA_031772625.1. Taxonomy (NCBI): domain Eukaryota; kingdom Viridiplantae; phylum Streptophyta; class Pinopsida; order Pinales; family Pinaceae; genus Pinus; species Pinus tabuliformis. The sequence goes on from CM062819.1 coordinate 182,036,795, forward strand.
AAAAGATATATACAAAAACCATCATTGAATCATGCTTCCTTTTTGTCCTTGGTGGTCCCAAGATAAATTCCATGCTCACATATTCCCAGGGCCTTTTTGGTACCAACAATGGAGTACACAACTCGGTATTTTGACTTCTAACCTTGGCTAGTTGGCAAACTCTATAGCACTCAACAAACTTTTGGACATCCTTGTTGATGCTAGGCCAAAAAATATCTCTCCTTTACCAACGTTGTGCTCTTATCCATGCAAAACTTTCCACCTAGAGCTCCATCATGTAGCTCCTTAATATGATTCAACCTCATTGAACCTGGAGGAAAGCACAATTGCTTATTTTTAAATAAAAACCCTTCTTCGATATGGTAATCCAAGAACATGGCTTTTTCCACACTCCAACGTGCTTTACAAGCTATCAAAGCTTCTCCAAAATCAACATCTTCTAAATACAACTTCTTCATGCTTTCTAAACCCACCACTTCTACTCACAAAGTGTTGAGTAACATCGCTCTCCTACTCAAAGCATCTGCAAGCTTTTTTGATTTTCTAGACCTATGCTTCAAACAAATGTATAACTTTAAAATAATTAAACCCATTTAGAATGCCTTTGATTCAACTTACCATGACTTTTCATATATTGTAATTCCTTTTGATCAGTAAACAAGAAAATTTCCTTTGGTAGCAAATAATGTCTCCAATTCTTCAAAGCTTGTGCAATAGCATAAAATTCCTGATAATATATAGAATACTTCTTCTTAGCTTCATTCAACTTCTCGTTGAAGAATGTTATTGGTATTCCTTCTTAACTTTAAATTTCTCCAATTGTTGTCCCACTTGCATCAAAGTCAACTTGGAATACTTTATCAAAGTTTGGAAGTGCCAAAATAGGTTTCTTTGTCACCTTCTTCTTCAAATCCAAAAATTATTTCCAAACTGCCATTATCCAGTTAAAATTCCCCTTCTTCATGCATTTAGTGAGAGGTGCACAAATATGGCTAAAATTTCTAATAAATTTCTGATAGAAGCTATCCAACCCATGGAAGCTACTCACCTCAAAAGTAGATCACAAACCCCAAGCACACTAACTCATTTTGCATGAATGTACATTTCTTCAAGTTGATCAAAAACTTCTCTCCCTTCAACAGTTGTGACATTTTCCTTACATGCTCCAAGTGCTCCTTTTTTTATTATTGAAAATTAAAATGTCATCCAAGCACACTACAACAAATTTCCCCAAGAATGGTTTCAATACCTCATTCACGAGCCTCATGAATATGATTAGGGCATTGGTAAGCCCAAATGGCATAACTAACCATTCAAATAATCCATCATTTATCTTGAAATAAGTCTTACACTCATCACCTTACCTAATCTAGATTTGATGATAACCATTCTCTAGGTATATATTTGTGAAATACACAACCCCACTCAAATAGTCCATAATATCCTCCATCCTTGGAAAAGGAAATCGGGTTATCCTATTAATGGCTCTAGAATATGTATACGTTCTCCATTCACTTGTATTCTTTGGAGTCAATATTGTTGGTACAACACATGGACTCAAAATTTCTCCTATCAATCCTATATCAAGTAACTCATGTACCTAATTACTCATTCTCTGCTAGGGTCATCTTGTAAGGTGCCTTGTTTAGTAATCTTGATCCAGGAATCAAGTCAATTTGATGAGAAATACTTCTCACGTGAGGCAGTTCTTTTGGAAATTCATCAGCAACAATCTCCTCAAATTCATCTAACAAGGATTTAATTTATGTAGGGAAGTTTTTGTTGTCACTGCGACAAACACCCTATAAACATTTTCCTACACTTGAATTTTGGATCCTACTTATGATCTCATGATCCATCACCTAAAGTTGTTAGTGCTTAATTCACGATGGGTTGATACTTGAATTCACTTGCGTACACGTGCTTAGCCTTTTGATGCATTCTCAAGTGAACCCTCTTCTTGTAAGCTCAGTGGTCAATGTTTACCCTTGAAGATAGCCATTGCACAATCCTTGAGAGTAGTCACTACACAATCTCTGAGCGTAGTTCTTACGCAGTCCCTAGATATAGTGGCTGCGTAGTGCCCAATGATAGTAACTTCGTAACTCCCAATGATAGTAACTGCGCAACCCTTGCTAGTAGTGGCTGCACAATTCTTGTTGACAATTGGTGTAAAATCGTAGTTGATAATGAGCATGCAATCCTAATATTCAGTTACCCTCTCGCTCTCAGTTGCAATTGTTAGGATATTCCGACACATAGGAAATAGTTAAGTACAACTTGGTCTAGTGTAGATTTAGGTATAAAGTTAGGTAAAGTGTGTTTCTTTATCGTTGTACATTTTGTAACTTACAATCCGACGGTTCATTCTCTCCTCGGTATTACCGACACTTGATCCGTGGCTTGACACTCGATTGGTCCATGAATTCTATTTAAAGTGCATGAAGGGTCATTTGTAGGGTAATCCGTGCATGAGAGAAACATATGTAAATTTTCATTCTTTTATTAATAAATTCCCTGAAGTGGTCGCGTTGGCTCAGGCCGTGGACTGTTTCCCTCTTTGAGGGTTTTAACCACGTCAAAATACTGGTGTATTGATCTACGATCTGGTTGTGAGTGGTGTCCTTTTGGTGTTCTATCTGAGGAACTTAGCCTGTAAATTCCTACATGGTATCAGAGCTATTTGAGGGCAGCGTCCGTTGGTGATCCAAATCTGAAGCCGGTAGAACTGCATCCGACTGCCGTTTCCTAGATCTGCTATTTCTGACTGCTTTCGGGCCAAGAGGACTGCTCTGTTGTGTTGGGAGCATTTGTTCCAGTGAGGAACCCCTTTCGTTTCACGCGAAAAGGTTTCCGGTAGCCCTAGCTGCGTCATTTTTAAGATCTGGAGGTATATAGTGTTTATTTGTAGTTCACTGTTATTTTCTCTCTGTTTATTTCGGTTTCTGTTTATTTAGCCTTTTTATTACTGGATCTATACCTTTCATTTCTGCATATGCTCTTTGCCCTGCGACTCTGTGCAATCTGGGCAAATCAGAAACAGAAAGGAAGGATTTTTCTCATGCGTATGCTCTTTTCCCTGCGCCTTAGGGTGATCTCGGAAAATCAGAAACATTGAGGAAAATATTTAGTTTCCGGCCAAAGCTAACTTTGAGCCGCAAGGTTCATTTTTGAAAATATTTAGTTTTTCGGCTAAAGCTAACTTCGAGCCATAAGGTTCGTTTTCCTTGCATGTCCGTGTTGGGTTTTGTGTTTTTTGTCTTGTAGGGAAAAAGAGCTTTCTCAAAGCAAGCACGCAACCCAAAGCCCCTCCCCCCCCCTCTCTCTCTCTCTCTCAAATTTTTTGTATAGATCAATTGGTTCAAAGCTATTTTAAGAGAGTAGAGGTCTTGGGTTCAAGTCTCCATTTTGTGCGGGTGGACTTTTTCATTTCCGCACATTCCCGCACTTCGTCGGCAACTTCAACAAATTTTTTTCAAAAAGCCGTAACTTCTTCATCCGGAAGCCGTTTTTAGAGCCGTTTTTTTTAAACCAGCCTAAGTTTTCGAGATCTATTCATTGGAACACTTATTTTCAGCATCTTTAGCTTCATTTTCCATTGAAATGGAAAGTCAATACCAAGTTACCCTTGACAGCACCAACTACTTCCAATGGTTGGCTTACATTGAGGATTTACTTAGAAGTAAAGGTCTCTACAGAATAGCCTCAGGCCAAGAAAAGAAACCGAAGGATGAAGATAAGGCTGCTAAATGGGAAAATAGGCAAGATCAAGAACGTGGATTGATAGGGATGTCTATTTCTCCAGATCTTAGATTCCATATTGCAGAAATTGATATCCTGATGAAGCAATGAAACAAATCAATAAAGTTTTTGGGATTAAAAATGAAATTAGAGCTCATCAACTTGAAAATGAGTTGCTTACATTGGACCCTAATAATTTTTCTTGCATTGAAGATTTCTTGTCCAAGTTCAAGACCCTTAGATATCTTTTGGAAGGTGTTAAAGTTAAGAAAGAAGATAGTAACCTTATCTATTCCATTCTTACAAAGTTGGGACCAGCCTACTCTGTGTTTGTTTCCACCTTCCATTCTACAAGAGAAGCCTTCATTTCTCAAGGAACAGACTACAAGTCCCCTTCCTTTGACTCTTTTTGTGATTCTTTAATAAGAGAACAAGAAAAACTCTTACACCTTGGTCTTCTTAATCTTGGAAACTCTTCCAAGAAAGCATTAGCCGCCCAGCAGCAACCAAATTCAAAGAATCCTAAGAAGTCATATCCTAAAAGGAATGGTCCTAAACCAAACAAGGGTCCTAAGCAATTTCAGCCCCAAAATGAAAAATCATTTCAACAAAATGATAAGACAAATAAAAACAAAGGGAAGAAGACTGATAGACATTGCAATTTTTGTAATCGAGATGGCCACTGAGAATCAAAATGCTTTAAGAAGATGGAAGCCTTGGAAGCAGCAATGAAGAAGCATAACATCCATTTGGGGCAATCTTCAACTTCAACTTCATCTTTAGGAATGGCACTTTCTGCATGTGGTTGTCAAGCATCTCGGTCTGGCTATGCATTAAATGTATCTTCTTCTTCTCATTCTCATGAGTGGCTCATTGATTCTGGAGCTTCTTATCACATGGCCAAAAACAAAGCCATGTTTTCTTCTTTAAATGATTGTAACACCAAAAATATATATGTTGGTGATGATAGATCTCTTAATGTTGTAGGGACTGGAACTGTTCATCTAGACAATGGTTAGTTTAATGATGTATTATGTGTTCCAACCTTATCCTGCAACCTTCTATCTGTATATCAGATAACTCATTCAGGTGAAGGTAAAATCGTTGAATTTTCACCTCATGATGTTGTAATCAAGGAATTAAGAGATCCTAAACAGATTTTGGCTACTGGCATTGCTGATGATTCTACAAGGTTGTATAAGTTTCACAACTTTGGGTCCTCAAATCTTCCCTCAGTATTTGTTGCTCATAACGATGAAGTGAGCAAACTTTGGCATGAGCGATTTGGTCACTTAAACTATCGCTCCCTTCAGCATCTATGTAAAGAAAATATGGTGACAGGTCTTCCTATGGTATCTTGCAGAGATGGTGTTTGTTCCGGATGTGTACTCGGAAAACATCATCGGGACAGTTTTGAAAAACGTGCCTCTTGGCACGCCTCAGCCCCTTTACAGCTTGTGCATAGTGATTTATGTGGTCCACTTCCAGTTGTGTCATTCTCTGGCTGCAAGTATTTCTTAACTTTCATTGATGATTTCTCCAGACGCACTTGGGTATACTTCTTAAAACTCAAGAGTGAAGTATTTAACACTTTTTTGGCCTTCAAGGCCTTTGTTGAAAAACAATCTGGACATCAAATTCTTAAGTTAAGATCTAATAATGGCGGAGAATATGTTAAAAACACATTCATCAACTATTGCACTGAGAATGGAATTCAAATGCAATATACTGTTCCATATACTCCACAACAAAATGGTGTAGCTGAAAGGAAGAATCGCACCTTAAAGGAAATGGCTAATTGTATGCTACAATCTAAAGGACTTGGTCTTAGTTTTTGGGCAGAAGCAATTAACTGTGCAAATTACATAATAAATCGCACTCCTACTAAGGCTTTAAAGAATATCACTCCAGAAGAAACATGGAGCTCAATCAAACCAGATGTAAGTCACTTTCGTGTTTTTGGAAGTGAAGCGTGGGCCCATATTCCAGATGAAAAGCATAAAGCTTTAGAACCTAACAGTGAAAAATGTACTTTTGTTGGATATTCTGAAGATGTCAAAGGCTATAGACTTATTCCATTTAAGTCCAAAAATGTTATCATTAGAAGAGATGTAAAATTTGATGAAAATATATCGGCCTGTGAGCCTAGTCCGGCGGATGTGCCACCTCTCCCTATCTCTTCTACCTTTGAAAACATTTCTTCTTCAGATGATGAAAGTGAGGATGACAATCCTCCCCCACCATCTAAGGATCCTCCTTCAGCTCCTGAGCTTACAAAATGGGTTCGTGCTACTCGAGATGCAGCAGGTGATCTTGTCGGTGATCCTACAGTTCAGCGATGTACACGTTCTCAGTTCGAGAGAGCCTCTTCTTTACTGGCTCAAGCTCCAGTAAATTATGATCCTGACACCTTTGCAGAAGCTTCAGGCCATCCAGATTGGGAAGCAGCTATGAATGAAGAATATCATTCATTGTTGGCAAATGATACATGGGATCTTGTTCCTCTACCAAAGGGACAAAAACTTGTTAGATGCAAATGGGTTTACAGAACCAAGTATGGACTAGATGGGAAAGTTGATAAACATAAAGCTTGTCTTGTTGCTAAGGGTTTTTCACAGGTTGAAGGCATTGACTACACTGAAACCTTCTCCCCTCTTGCCAAAATGAACTCTATCCGCCTTGTTCTTTCCCTTGCTGCCTCTTTCAAATGGGAAGTCCATCAGATGGATGTTAAATCTGCCTTCTTGCATGGAGACTTGCATGAAGAAATATATATGGAACAACCCATTGGCTTCATACAAACAGACTCCAGCCTTGTATGTCGACTTAAGAAATCCCTTTATGGTCTCAAGCAAGCTCCTCGGGCTTGGTATGCCAAAATGGATAGCTTTCTTTTAGAATCTGGCTTTTCTAGGTGTCATTCTGACAATACTGTCTACACCAAGAAAGTGGGCAACTCTCTTATCATCCTTGTTCTTTATGTTGATGATCTTATCCTTACTAGTAGTGATCCCAACCTTATAAACCATGTGAAGTCTAGCCTTAAAAGGAAATTTCAAATGACAGACTTAGACACTTACACTATTTTCTCGGTCTTCAAGTCTTGCAATCCAAGGAGGGTATTTCCCTTTCCCAGTGCAAGTATGCTTGTGATATTCTACGTCATTTTCACATGGAAGACTGTAAGCCAGCCCCTTCTCCCTTTCAGTCTGGAGTCAAACTTTTAGTCACTTGTAATTCTCCTGAAGTTGATGCTACCTTATACCGTCAACTTGTAGGAAAACTTTTGTATCTAACCCATACTCGTCCTGACCTTTCCTTTGTTGTTGGCCTTGTTGCTCGGTTCATGCAAAACCCCCGTGAAAGTCATTGGAAAGCAGCTAAAATAATACTTCGTTATGTTCGAGGTACAGTTCAGTTTGGGATTCATTACAGTGCCGAAGCAGCTCCTCTATTGGTTGGTTTCACTGATTCCGATTGGGCTGGTGACCTTGATGATCAGAAGTCTACTGTCGGTTATGTGTTCACTCTTGGTTCAGGACCTATTACATGGGCTTGTAAGAAACAAGCTGCCATTTCTCTTTCATCAGCAGAAGCAGAGTATCGTGGTGTCGTAGAAGCTAGTAAGGAAGCCTTGTGGCTTCATCAGATCCTGTCAGAGTTTGGCTTTCAGCAGCAGCATCCGACTACACTTTGGTGTGATAATAAAAGTGCCATTCAGCTATGCAAAGATCCAGTCCAACATCAGCGCAGCAAACACATTGAACTACTCATGCACTTCATCAGAAAGCTCATTCATGACCATGTTCTTGAAGTGCAATATTGTTCAACAGATGATCAAGTGGCAGACATCTTTACAAAGGCTCTCACAGAGGCGAAGTTCACTAAACTTTGATTTCTGGTTGGAGTTCAGGAAGTTGTCACTAAGGGGGGATAGGCTCTAGTGCCTCCTTCCTTCTCCTATTGTGTCATATTTGTAAATCCTTCAATCATATCCCAAGTTGTTCTTAAGGGGGGATGTTAGGATATTCCGACACATAGGAAATAGTTAAGTACAACTTGGTCTAGTGTAGAGTTAGGTATAGAGTTAGGTAAAGTGTGTTTCTTTACCGTTGTACATTTTGTAACTTACAATCCGACGGTCACGATATGTAGTGATCCGACGGTTCATTCTCTCCTCGGTATTACCGACACTTGATCCGTGGCTTGACACCCGATTGGTCCATGAATTCTATTTAAAGCGCATGGAGGGTCATTTGTAGGGTAATCCGTGCATGAGAGAAACATATGTAAATTTTCATTCTTTTATTAATAAATTGCCTGAAGTGGCCGCGTTGGCTCAGGCCGTGGACTGTTTCCCTCTTTGAGGGTTTTAACGACGTCAAAATACTGGTGTATTGATCTGCGATCTGGTTGTGAGCGGTGTCCTTTTGGTGTTCTGTCTGAGGAACTTACCCTATAAATTCCTACAGCAATTGTATTGTCATTCCAATGATTTTCCTTAATTGTTGCTTTTGCACAATTTTTCTTTCACAAGTGTTGCTTTCAATTTCTCGACTATCTTTTTTTCTTACTTTTGATTTCACAAGTGTCACTGTCATTTTCACTTTCTTTAGTTTTTTCAAGTTTCATTTTCACCTTTTCTTATTGTTACAAGTGTTTCTTTTCATTGTTTTCAATCTTCCATGTGTTTCACTTTAGCGCACTAGAGGAGGCATCCCTAGTGCATTATTTCGTATTAGTTGATCATATATATTATAAGAATATGTACTAGACACTCTCCCACAACTTAACACACTTTCTGGTTGCAGTTGACACCCCTGTTGTAAATTGTATTCTAAGCGTCACAAAGTTCAATTGTCACACTTAGAAATAAGTGTTGCTTTGTTGTTGTTTCAAGGTATGCATGTGGATTTTTAGTTATGTGGTGTGTTTTGATGTTATCTGGGTGTGATATCATCATTTTAGGGTTTATTTGTTCTCTCTTATCTCATTGATCCCACACTTGGCCTTTTTTGGAGTTTTCACTATCTTTGCAACTTGCTCAATCTTTGACCAATATTTCAGTAACAATGTAAACTTTGAAACGAGAACTGATAGGATTACCCATTTCGTAGAAGTAGCAAAAAAGTGGCTCGATTTTGAAAAGTGGTGATGCAAAATACACATATGTTTTTTTCTTAGCATAGTTTTTGACACTTTAATTTATTTTTTTATTTTTATTTTTTTTATGTACATTAGTTTTTAGAATGTTAGTGATTTGCATGTTCATTTTAAAAAGTGTTGATTCTGCATCAGGCCCATTTTTTTAAAGACTTATTTTTTGACTTTAAATTTTCTAACGTATTAAATGTGAATAATTATTTTTAAATTTAACAATTTTTGAAGTGGTCTTCTTCTTCATATTTTCTTGGGGTTTTTTTTTTTGTAGTGAGGTTTTTATTTTTTTGCATAGTTAAATAAGAAAGTCGATATTTTAATGTTTCAATATTCTACATATTTATATATCGTTAATTAATTTTTCAATGCACATAAAATAATTGTCTCTAAAACGCAATAAATTTTAACAATTGACATAAAAATAATCATTTTTAACATAAATATAACTAAAAAATTACACATTTTGATAATTTTTTGCTTGAAATGATATGTCAAAATCACAATTTTTGTAGAAAAAATTTAACAAAAAATGGTTAAATAATAGTTTTTTTTATTATTTTCATGTCAAAAAATAATAATAATCACTATTTTTTTCAAAAAATAATGATTCACATAAAAATTAAAAAGAAAATCACATAATACAAATATTGAACACATAACAACATTAAGTAAATGCTTATTCTTCTCATAAAATGTCAAAGTAAAAAACATTACAAGTATAACTAATTAATAGTTACAAAAAATGAGCTTGATTTTCAAACCTAAGACATGGGAGATCCAAGTCTTCAGCATTGGCAGAGCATGTGGAAAAGACCAAGCATCAGGTGTGTATTGAGGAGGCCAAGGTTGTTGCCAAAGTTGCTCAGTTCCATCATCGTAAATTTAGGGAAGCTATTGAAATTGAAAAGAGGCCGAGCAATCTCAATAGAGATGATGGCTGGAAAATCAATAGGTGCTGGATTCCAGCACTCTCTTCTTAGTCGGTATTTCTGCCTCCTCCTTGTTTTTGAACTCTTATTTTATATATATATATAATTTTTATTTTATTATTTTTTTTTAAGACTAATTTCTATTAATATATAAATATATTACTAATCCCAAAAAATGATATCTAATATATATATAATTTTTATTTTATTATTTTTTTTTAAGACTAATTTCTATTAATATATAAATATATTACTAATCCCAAAAAATGATATCTAATATATTACTAATATTATTAATATATTAATATCAAGACTATATTATTAATATATATTATATTTAATAAATAACTAAATAAATAAATTACCTATATTAAGACTAGATTATTAATATATAATAATAAATAATTTAATTATATTAAATAAATTACCTTTTCTAACTAATCATTTAAATTATTTTATTTATTTATATATTTTTAACCCTAACTTTATTGTTTTAATTAATATATATATATGTGTGTGACAGAGATTATTAATAAATAAATAAATAAATAAATTACTTTTATTCTCGTCCCTAACAACCTATTATATATATTAACAATAATAATTAAACAATTTAAATAAATAAGTAAATTATCTTTTTAAACTAACTACTAAAAGTATTTTATTTATTGTTTTTTAATCCCAACTTTTATCTTAATAACCTAATATTATAACTTTAAAATATATATATATTAATTAATAAATAATTTAAATAAATAAGTAAATTATCTTCTTAAACTAACCACTAAAAGTATTTTATTTATTTTTTAATCCTAACTTTTATCTTAATATCCTAACATTATAACTTATATATATATATATATATATATTAATAATAATTAATAAATAAATTAATTAATTTTTAAAACTAACCATTAAAAATATTTTATGTATTAATATTAATAATAATAATAATATTAAATTAATGAATAATAATTTGACCTGGGTCCTAAGGTCAAACTTAGCCGTTGGTCGATTTAGCCGTTGGAGTCTCTGCTCAGACTATTTAACATGCTAAGCTGGATCTGTTTCTTGAACTTGTCCTGACGATGAACCACACTTGTTGGTTCGAAACGCGTCGACAAATGTCTGTCTACATGTGATTTACGCCGAAGTTATTCTTTCAACTATTATGGATCACAGAAGCCTCAATTCAACAACTTAAATTTAATCAACAATATCACATAATCCAAACTCTTCATCCTCTAGAGTTTCATCATTGTCTTCTCCCACAATATTTTATGCTTCATTTTGCTCGCTTTCCTCTTCTAATGGGTCTATGATGTCTATGAATCTCCCAATGTATGCCTTTCTAATCATTCCATGTAATGGTGGTTGAGGTTCCTTTGCCTTTTTTGCCACACATGTTTCACTAAAATCCCATTTCTTCAACCCAATTTCTTGCATTGCATTTGGAAGAAATTGAAGAGAATTAATTCTTTGCTGAATAAATTTGTACTGTACTGGATATTTTTCAATTGCAATGAAATTTCTTCCTTTTTGTAGGCAACACGCTAGTTTTGTACCTAATTATCAAGCAAAAAAGAAATAATGAAGTAAATTAGTATAATGACATATAAATTAAGAAAGAATATATTGAAATTCAATTCTATATAATAAAACTTACCTAAGCCAGAAAAGAAATTCGGAACCCAATCTCCTTCATTTGAACATATGTCTATAAGATAGTTAATCAATGACTGTGGTTTTTTATAAATGTTAAATATATCTCCTTTTGATTCTTTGTCTTCATATGTTAGTTTTTTCACAACAACATCAAAAACCAATACTTGGCTATGACTCTTTCCATCTACCTCATTAAAAACACAGACATATAGCTATCATATTTTGCCCAACTATCAATATGGATAAACTCACAATCATTTATAAATGGTTGATCTTCACAATTAAGAAGATTTGACTTTTCCTATAACATGAAGTAGTTAAAGTTCAATTAACTTGTACATAAATGAACTTTTTAACATTAATCAAACATACATTTTCAACGTCTTACCATGTAAGTTGCATCCTTGAGTTTGTTTTCCCCTTGAATCTTGACAATAACATTTCCAATTGTGTTTCTGAATAAAATGTCACAAATCTCCATAACGGTGATGATGTGACTTCTACAAATCCCACAACCACTTTGCTAAGAGCTTGATAAGTATAAGGGTCATTATCATAGCCAATGGTTGGGCTATTGAAACCATGGGAAATATCTGCAATAACTAAGGAATAATCCCTTTTAGGTATGATTTTAGCAATGTCTTCACAGCCGCCTTGTATTACTTGATATTGAATAGTGTCAAGCATGTTCCAAATGAAATGAGTAAGAGTTGGATCAAGTTCAACATTCTAAAGGCACTTCTTTTTCAGTGTTTCGATATTAATTTTTCCAATAAAGGTTCTGAAACTATCTGGTGCTCCATTTGCATCCTCCCTCATCTTTAATAAAATAAAAAATATATGTATAAGTCATAAAATAAAAATATCATACAGATGAATAAAAATGAATGTATAAACATACCTTTTTAAATGTGAGATAAAAATCTTTTGGTGTTGATGTAGAACTTGAATCTAGATAGTTATGTACAATATCATCCCAACTATATTCATTCAAAAATTTAACCATGTGTTCTTGTATTTTCATGTAAACTTTGTGATTGAATAGATAAAGTAAAAAAAATTAATGTAATGATATGTATAACAAATACTACCAAGAACAATATGTTATATTAAAAAGAAAATTATAATATAGAAATATGTAAAAGTAATTCAACAAACTTACTTTTGAAATTCTTCAGACATTTCCTCCAATGATAATTCCCATGGCCTCACATGACATAATATTGCTTTGAAAAGTTTTTCATCCTTCACTCCTTTCATTGCTCTCCAAGGTGTGATAGTCATATCTTATGGAAGTTGCTTCATTTTAGAACCTAATTTACTGTTGCTACATATCAATGGTTTAGACCTTTTGGCCTTCTGGTTTTTAGTGCTAATGTTCTCCCACATGCTAAAAATCTCATTAATCAATTCCCATATCTCTCAAGTTCTAAATTCCAATTAGAAAATTTTGTCAATACCTCTGAATATATGAGTATTTACTATGCTGCCTTTTGAATTGATTTTCTCCTTAATTTGATAGCCTATTTCCATACAACATTCCTTTCGGAAATCTATAGTAACACTTATCTTATTCCACCACATTTTTCTTCAAATTCACTATGAATAAATATAACCCTTTGGACGAAAGTCATAAACATCCTATATTCATTATCTGAATTATGATCCCACGCCAATAAACTTGATTATGTATATGATAAACCAGTATAAATGATACATTTCATTGTTTCAAAACATGGGTTATTGGGATATTCCTCCATTAATTGCCTTTGCGCTTCTATAGCTTGGTTCCCCCCAAGCACATAATAATTGTATTCATCGCATTTTGACTTATCAAATGTTTCTTTGTTGGGAACATGAATTGGATCAACATGAAGCACATAATTAACCACATGAGCATATGGATTGTACCTCATCAATGTCTTCAAGCTCTGAACATGCAGGTGGTGTGGCTTTCTGATTTGATATTTACATTGTCCTTCACTTGCCTTATAGATTTGTCTCACATTAAGCTGAAATGTATGACCACCCTCAATTAAGTTTCTCTTTGTCAAGTTCTGTCGAATGGAATTTTGTTTTGTTTTAATAATTTGATCCTCTAATTCAGCTCTTGGTGTAATGATTTCCCTGATTTCTTTTGAAGTTTCACTAGGATCTTCACTGTTGGTAATGACTACTTGAGAATGTTCAACTTTACTTTTCTTCCACCTAACATTCTCATCATTAACTAGAACAGAGGCATTCCTGGGCATTGTTACTTTTTGTCTTTTATGGCTCTTCTCCTTTCTAACATCAGTTCCAATGTCATCCTCAGTGTTATCACTCAGGTTGTCCTTAAAGCTCCTTAAAGGATACGGCCGAGGTAACCACAAACCAATCTTTGGATTGCAGGTCCTAGCCTACCTGCAATCAAAGAGGGCTCTCTCTTTATAATTTAGCTTTGTTTTGGGTTGATTTTAGGCTAATTATGATTTTCTTGGGTTTTTGTTTTGATTTTGGTGGGATGGAGGATTCTTTCAAACAGAGTTGGGATGCATAGTGTGAGAAGTTCAAACCATTGGGCATGGAGTCGTGGATTAGGCTTGCTGTTGCCTTTTTCTTGGTCACAAGAGGAATACAGAGCAGGATAGCTACACATAAAAAATATCAAGCTGGAATAAGGATGGAATGGAGGTCAGTGAATGAAAGGCAACTAAGTAGCTCTCATTATGCTAACAGAGGGAAGGTGAATGAACATTATATAGGAGAAATCAAGGATTCCTGAACAACATTCATATATGAAGGAAATAGTGTAAATATGAGCAAATCAGTATTCATATTTAGGACTAATTCAGAGGAAAACATAGATAAATCACAGAAATTGAGAACAGAATACAACTAAGTGAGCTCTGAACTATTCTTTCTTTTTGCTATTTAGATAGTGAAACAATGATGGCATAAACACATATAAACTGTAAACTAAGATAAGAAACACTTATTGGGGTATGTAGAAGCGTTAGGATTCCATAGTCACTCTTCAGTCATTAAAACACAACAGTCAGTTCATCTCCCAAACATTCCAGCGATCTTTGATTATAGAGACTCTCAGAAAATACAATGCAAGTCTAGAGAGGAAGTTATCGACCAACCAACCCTTAAAACAGTGCAGAGGGTGGTTTAAATAGAAAATATTTACAAACATCAGATCTGGGATAGATCTCCTCAAATAAATGCCTTTAACCTAATTTGTACAGAAGTAAATGGCATAAATATCTATCTAACAGCTGCGCTGGGGTAACTGGCATCTCAAAATATCTACTACAGCAGATCTTAGGCAGATCTAAGGAAAATGAGTGCTTTAATATATTTTATCTTGAAGTAAATGCTTAAAACATTTATCTAAGTGTTGCGCTGGGGCAGCTGCCTCAAAAATGGATCAAAAGAGTTCCTTGAGCCACGCGCTGTCCTCTGTGTGATAACTGTGCATTTAAGGAAGCAACACTGCTCCAAAAATATGACTGGGAACAAAGTCTCTGCAATAACTCTGCCTTGAAAGCCTTCATCTATGCCTTTAGGTGGCTTTAAAGCAACAAAAGAAGTGTTGGCGAGCCTTAATGGCCGAATGATGCTTTGTTGACTTTGCTGGGCTTGCTTTGCTTTCATCTGCTTTGAAAAACTGGACTAATACTCTTTGCCGCATCCTGATACACTTTGACACTGAATCTGGGCCTTTTCTCACCGCTGATACTCTTTAGACTGTCCCATCGCCCCCTTTTTGCCTTTTAATGCAAAAATAACTATTACTAATGTCCTTCGTGGCCTTTGGGTGCAATCGGTGCTTGGATGATCAAAACTAGCCTTAAAATTTTTGAAAAATGGTGCAAACAGGAGGAAAAAGTGTTGCCAACTGTGCCGAGGCCGAGACTGGCTATCTAAAGCAAAATTGGGCCTTGTAGCGATCTCAGAAAGCTTAGGGATGCATGAATTGTGCTATCGGGAGTCGGGCGCGGGCATATATGTGAAAATATGAACAAATGCCGCCTTTTCTTTTACACAGAAAAAAGACTAATTTCTATGTAAAATTCGTGAAAAACATAGGCGGGAGTGGCACTGTAGCAGAGATTAAATCCTGGCAGTTGGATCGCGCGAAGGCAGATCCAACGGCTGGTGCTAACTCGCATCGAGGCGGACCATTGGTCCCAACACATAAAACCTCCGAATAGCGATGAACCTGGCGGACCCGAAATGCTTATATGCCCTTTCTTTATGGAGATCGGGTCTGGTCCGTCGGCGATTTCATATCGGCGGATTTTAACAAAATCAATATGCAGACCCGAAAACCTTTAAAACTGCCCTTTAATATTTTTCAGCTCCGGGATATAGGAGCACATAGCACGGACCCTTTTGGACCCGATATGCCTTTATGCTGCGCTTTATTACTTTTCGGCTCCGCTGGTCGGAGCCATATAGGAGTGATGCGATTAAATATGGGCCGTTGATATGTGGGCCTGAATGGGCGACTGAGATTAACTCGGAAATTCGCTATTGGTGGGGTCATGGGGTTGCCACAAATAAACGCCGAAACCCATCGGACTCGATAAGCTATATAGGCCCTCTTTATTTTATTTCAGGTCCAACCCGTCGGCGGAACCCAAATCGGTGGTTTTAACAGTGGAATGGGTCCGCGGACCCGAAAACCCTTTAACACTGCATTTGATAACTCATCGGCTCCGCCAAATCGGAGTAGTATATGGGGCGATGCGAAGTGGGGGGCCGCGCGACAAGATCTGGGCTGTCAGATCTGGGGCCCAATCCAACGGTCCTGGATCTGTCGGTGAATCGGCAGTCGGAGGGACCAGAGGGCGGCACATATGGAATCGCCGAACTGTGCGGACCCGATATCCTATTACCGGTCCACTTTATATGTTTTCGGGTCCGGCCCATCGGAACTATACCCCATGCCTTGAGACTTAGCCATTTTCGCTTATATATGCCACTGCCCCCTCCCGATAGCGATATCGCATTGGACGGGGATCAAACAGACCTTTATCTCATCGGAGCACACTTTTTATGAAAAGGCGAGGCAAATGAATTTGGAGGGGTTCCTTTATAGTTTGGCATGGATTCTAAGGCATCGGAAGGGGTCCGATAGCCAAAAAAGGGAGGATTTTATCCTTTTTTGAAGGTTTTTCATGGTTTTTGTATTCTTATGCCTTGGAAGGAGTCCCAAGGCACTTAGGGGTAAAGTGATGTGGTTTTGAGAGGGGTTTAGTGGTCAAAGAGGGTTTCATGCCTTATAAAGGCAAACCAAGGCCAAAGAGAAGATTTTTATACATATGAAGGGAAACTATGCAAAGGAATGAGTCCTTATGCATTTGGAAGATGGTCAGAGGGGTCAATGAGGGTTCTTGCTGAGTTTCAGATAAACTTAGCAATTCCCAAGGATGTATATGGTTATTTTTCAACCAAGGGGAGGGGAAAAGTATATAGGGGAGTTATAGAGATGGTTTTAGTAGGGGAAGGGAAAAGAGATAAGGAGTTACATAATAAAGTTAGTAGTTAATATGATAATGATGAGAAAAAGCACTAAGAATGAAGTCTTAGGCTATCAATGGGGGAAAATGACTGATAGAAGAAGCATGAACATTCCTTTAGTGAAGCAGATCTTCACCAAGGCAGATGATATGGAACATGATGAATCTAAAAGGTATCAAGCAGATCTTGACCTCTTTAGGGGAAGTTAGTGAGTGACTTTGGGACAGAGGAGGAAGGGGAAGTCAGACATGCCTCGCTTGAAGTCCTTCAAATGGAAAACTGCCTCAAACTTGTGATATGAATAGATATGACACTTGAAAATCTGAAATGGATCACAAGTCATGATTATGCAACCAAAAAGCTACCTAACCGGCCTATTCACCTAGCATTTTCTCTTCTTTTTGGTTTGGGTGCACTTGAACTAGCATACCCAGCTTTTTGTTCTTTTATTCTTGTTGTCCTCCTATCTAACTCTATACTTATTGCATCCAGGGGCTCAGATTAAGCTGTTGAGCACCCTTGTTTCTCTACCTATCTACAAATCTGCCAAGATTAAGCTGTTTGGACAGATGTTCATTCTCTATATTCTACAACAGGAAATTGAAACCTAGGGAGACCAAGATTAAGCTGTTTGGACCTCCCTTAGCTGAAAAACTCATCAAAAATGGATCAACTCATCAAAAATGATACACAACAGTGGCATTTAGACTAGCACACTCTCATGGATACTTCTCTGGCCATCTGTAGCAAATATGGAGCATTGCAGCAAGCAAAGTATGACATATTTGGCATGTAAAAATGTCTATCATGAAAGATGATTAACCTGTTGTAGCAGGAGGCTAACAGTGGCTCCACTTGGGGATGGCTTTTCCTTGTGACAAGCCCAGAACAGCAGGTTAGAATGCCTTGATTCTCTGTAGTTGATGTTAATTGAAAATTTCTTCTGTGCTAATTTCTGAATGACTAGAACTTTAACTTCTGAATGCAGCACTCCTCCTTATCTGAAACACTATGAAAAATAAAGCATCGCCTGCTTTCTTCTGCGTGCTTGATATTGCATACACTTTTTCTTGAGCACTGCCTTGTGAAATAAACACAAAAAAGAGAATAAAACTGGAGCTCTTCTTTTCTTGTCTTTGAAAGGGTGCTGAAATAAACTGCAAATCCTCCTTTCTTTTTGATACTGTTGACTTGAAGACTACAAGCTGCAAACAACTTCTCTTTAACATAAATCACTGTGATATGATAGCGCTGCTCTTGTTGTTTTGCTGAGATTACTATAGAGACAGAGATTAAAAATAGAGGACTTGCATCGGCTGTGTCTTCACAAACTTTGTTGCTGCTCCTCTAACAATCGGACTGTTTATACAAAATAAAAACAAAAGTGCTGATATATACAAATATCAATGTACAAAGAGATATTTACAAAGCTGCGTTATGTTCAACAAAAGGGATCATGATAATGCTTCCGCATACGGCCATTTACAGGGCCTTCTTCAATAGTGCTGTCCTCTACAGATTTGAGGAAATATGTGTTATTTCCCTGAACAGCAGAAATAACGAATGGCCCTCTCCAAAGAAAATCAAATTTTGCATGTTTTCCCTTGTCTTCTCTTCATGAGTCCCACCTTAGAACTTTGTTGGCAACACAGAAATTCTCAGCCTTAGTCCTCTTATCAAACATCCTTTTGAGCTTCTCTTGCATAATTCGAGCTCTGTCATAGACTTGCTCTCTTGTCTGCTGCAAATGAATTGTTTGGTTTATCCTCCTTTGTATATCATTTGTCTCAGCTTGAATCTCTTGCAACAGCTTGATAATAGGAATGCCTAGTGATGAAGGAAATCTGGCCTCCATGCCATATACTAGCTCATAAGGGCTCATCCCAATGGATTTCTTGGTTGACAATCTGTCTGCCCATAAGGCATTTGTGAGCTTTCTATGCCAGTTCTTCTTGTTTTCTTCTAAGATCTTCTTGATAATACTGATCAGGCTCTTGTTAGATGACTCGGCTAAGCCATTACCTTGAGGGTAATAGGTTGTGGAATGGCCTAAAGTGATATGGAATTTATGGCAAAAATTGATCATCTTTTTGGATTTGAAAGTAGCGGCATTGTCAGTGATGATCTTCTCAGGGCAGCCAAATCTAGAAAGGATATTGCACTCAAGGAATTGGATAATGGTGGTGTCATTGGCCTGCCTGCATGGAATGGCTTCAATCCACTTGGTGAAATAGTCGATGGTAGTTAGAATCCACTTATGCTGGCTTGAGGAAGAGGGATGGATTTCTCCAATGAAGTCAAGACCCCATTGTTTAAAAGGCTTTTCGGTTGAGATGGGCTTAAGAGGCAAGGGCAACAACTTTCTTTTGCCCTCAAAGATTTGGCATTTGTGACATGAGATAGCAAACTTCTTTACATCTGCAAACAAAGAGGGCCAATAGAAACCAGCCCTTAAAATTTTATCAGTAGTGGACTTCCAATATAGATGTCCTCCACAGTCCCCTGCATGGAATTCTTTCATGACATTATTAGTTTCATTCATGGTCAAACAATTAAGCAATATGCCTTCATGATTCTTCCAAAATAAAGCACCATCTAAGACACAAAATTTCAAAGCCCTCATTCTTAAAAATCTCTTCTTGGTCCTGGACAATCCTAGGGGAGCAAACAGGTTTAACAATACAAAGCATATATCAGCATACCATGGGGATTGTAGAAAGGTGTCACTGATCTGTGGAGTCGCCAACTCCTGTTCATTGTCCAGTTGGTTGATGTCTAAGGCTTGAAAGTTTGTTTCAGACATCAGTTTGGCTAAACCTTGTCCCTTTATTAGCTTGGTTGGTTTTATTTCTATGTCATACTCAAGAATGTTAGCAATCCAGTTGCCTCTTTTGCCTTCTAATCCTTCTTGGGTTAATATGTCTTTTACAACAACATTTGGGACATAGGAAATCACGTGTGAATATAAAATGTAAATTCTGAAGTCTTTGATTGCTTTAACAAGGGCATAGGCCTGCTTCTCCATGATTTGGTACTTCAGGGGTGCATCTCTTAAGGCTCGGCTGAAAAAAGCAATTGGCTTTTCATTTCCTTGGTCATCCTTCTTTAACATGTTGCTCAACAGTCTTATCAGCTCGGCTAGATTTGGGATAAATCTCCTTAGGAAATTGATCTTTCCTAGGAATGCTTGCAGCTCTTTTATGTTTCTTGGATATGGGATTTGGAGAATGGCTTGGATCCTTTGCGGATCAATTCTAATCCCGTCTTTTGAAATGATATGTCCAAGTAATTTGCCTTCTTCAAGGCCAAATAAAGACTTCTTGGGGTTCAAGGAAATGCCATATTTCCTACATGTTAGGAACACTTGTCTCAAATGTCTTAGGTGCTCTTGATCAGATTTGGAGAAAGGGGTAAGATCATCAAGATAGACAACCAAGAAATCATGGATTTCCTTGGCAAATGAAATTTCCATGGCTCTTTGAAAGGTGGCACCTGCGTTCTTTAGGCCGAAAGGCATTTTAACATACTTAAATGTTCCCCACGGTGTGGTAAAGGCTGTCTTGTCTTGGTCATCCGGGTGAACCAGTATTTGATTAAAACCTGAAAAGCCATCTAGCAAAGAGATTCTAGATGACCCCACTACTCTTTGTAGGATGTGGTCCATTTTGGGCAATGGGTAGTGGTCTTTAAGGGAGACTTGGTTTAAGTTTCTCAAATCTACACAAAGCCTAATCTCACCTGTTTTCTTTCTTGTGGGAACAAGATTGGATACCCATTCAGAAAATCTAATGGGTGCTATGATACCTGCTTCAAACATTCTTTGCACTTCTGTCTCAATCAAAGGGAGAAGCAGAGGATTGATTCTCCTCAATTTCTGGTTGAAGGGCTTTTGATTTGGCTTTAAGGGAATGGTATGTTGAATAATTGAGGTGTCATAGGACTTCAAGTCCTCATAACTCCAAGCAAATACATCTTGGAATTCTTTGAACAAATCCACGTACTTGGGCTTTTGATCAGCTGGTAAATTTTTGGACAGTTTGATCATTTTCAGGTTCTCTGTTGTCCCAATGTTATGTTCTTCTATCTCAGTGTTTATGGGTTGCAATTTTGGTTTTCTGGGGACATCATTTGCATCAAACATGTCTTCTAGTGGAGTGAGGCCAACCGGGAGAAAATTGTCCTTTAGATCAATGATTTCGGCCTCTGTTTTGGCTATTTCCTCCAAATGCATCTGTTTCAGCTCTTCTATGTTTTCTTCATCAAAGGTGGTTGGCTGTAGCAATTTTCTAGCTGTTTCAGCTGTTACAGTTTGTTGGATTTGGTTTATTGCTTGCAGTGGATCATCCATAGCATCCATATCAATGTTTAGGCCTGAAAACTCATGCTGTAAGGTAAGAAAATTGTTGATTTGAGCATCATCCTCAAACACTTGCCAATCTTTAACATTGTTAGGGACAGCATGCCTGTGCTTTATCTCAGCAGTAAAGTGGTGATTGGACTCAAAAGGAAGCTTGCAAGTGCTAGCAAAAGTAGCTAGGCTGTGAGCATGCATGTTATTGCTTCTAGAAATCTTAGCAAGTTTGGATTCAGTGAAGGTATCAAGTATTGCAGTGGCAGCAGTCCTATAAGCTCTTAGCCTTCTATCATTGGTAACGAAGTTTCCCTTCAGTTGTTGTATGATTAAATCGGAGTCACCTAGAATGGACACCTTTGCAGCTCCTAGAGCTTTGAGCAGTTTAAGGCTAAAAGGAGAGCTTCATACTCTACCACGTTGTTGGTACATCTGAAGTTAAGTCTGTAAGCATGACCCTCTGCATGGCTATTATGTGTATTGTGAATCCATATTCCTGCCCCTACTCCTAGCTTATTAACAGAACCATCAAACTCTAAATACCATGTGATTTCTTGCTTGTGGTTGACATTAAGAGTTTCAGTCATTTTAAGATTGGGCAGACCTAGGTTTTGTGCTTCATGTGGTTCTTTTTGTATGTTGGTTGCGCTAACTGTTTTGACAGTTTCCTGGGTATGAGCAACCAATTCTTGATTGATGCATGTTTCTTGTTCTAAAGGCAAAGGCCTCTGATTAGTTGGAGGACTTGTTTCATCATTAAACAAAATAAAAGAATCCATATCAGAATGGATTGAATAGATAGGGAAATTCTGGGGCTTTTCCTCACTACTTACCACATACTTCATCAGTGTTTCTCTATACAGTCTCTTTGTTTGCCCAAAGACTGAAATAGTGGCATAGGAGAGGTCTAATTGGAGAGATCCTTGGAGTTTTTCCCCCCAAGATCTTGACAACAGCATGCCATACTTTGGTGGAATGTCAGCAACCACCACGTCCATTAGGATTGTCTTGTTGGGAAATTGGACTAAGGAGACACATAAGTCTTTGATTAAGCCTAAACACTTGACCTCACTTGAGTCAAAGGAGAATAGATCTTTGTAGGGTCTTGTGACATCAAGGTTTAGCTTCTCCATTACAGCTTTGGGCATAAGATTGTGTGAGGCACCTGAGTCAAACATTGCATTATGTAAAACTTTATCATGTATGTGCAGACTGACATAAAAGGTAGAACAGCTCCATGTGCTGATTTGCCATCAACTTCTGGACCAAAAAGCAACTCAGGTGTATCATCTAAAACATTCACATCATCCCTATTCTCTGGCATTTGCAGTGATCTTTGGATTTGTTGCCTATACACATCATGCTTTGCAAGTTCAGATAAAGGGATGGAAATCTTAAGTTTGCTTATTTCTGCTTCTAAGTTGAATGGTTTCTCCAATGGAATCTTTGTGTTGGCAATAGCAAATTCCCCTTTTCAAGTGTATTTTCTGCGTTTTCCTCTTGATTATCAGTGTTATGGTGAGTGATACCTTGCGGTATTTCTGTTTTGGGAAGGATTTTAGGAGTGCTGTTCAAGTTCTCTTTCGAGGAAGAAGGTGGCAGAGGCTGATCAACAAAAGGTTGTATATCTGTTATGTCCTCTACAGTCACTTGGTGCAGGTTTGGGACAGTTATATCAGCTGTTTCTGTTATAATAGCCTTGCCTCTAATCTGGTTGGGTTGTTTTCCCTCCTTTGGTTTAACTTTTTCGGGCACATCTATGGTTCTTGTCCTCAGCTTATACTGTTTGTGGACTTCATAAATAGCTGAATCATAACCTTGTTTAAAGTCAAAAGACTCACCAGAGTTAGTCTGAAATTGATTTATCTCATGGTCATCTTGGTCTTGTTGAGTTAGGAAAATTTGTTGCTCACCCTTCAAATCCACCAAGTTCATGTGAGTGTCTTCTATGGGTTCATTAGAAGTGGATACCTCTGTGTAGTTTTCTTGAAAAGGAGGTCTTATATCATGGTTTGGGCTAGACCTACCAGCGTTTCGATTTTGAGTTTTTCTGAAATTTGGGTTCCTTATGGTACTGGGCTGTTGCCCTTCCCATGATGATTTCCTCTCAACACTCTCTACTCTGTCTCCCAGCCTGTGCATGCCAGTGATAATAGCATCCAGCTTTTGGTCTAAGGCTGAGGGTTCTTCTTTGAAGGTGGTTCTTCTCTCAGTTCTAGCTCTGTTTCTTTTGGTAATTAAATTTGCCTCCACAGTGACAGCCACGTTTTGCATGTCTGCAAGGCTGTTAGGGGCTCTTTCTTTTAATTGGTAGGACATATCTGGGTCGAATCCATCAGGGAATTTATATAAGGCAAGGTCAGGTGGGGGCCTTAAGTTTTGTGGGATAGCATTATAAACGCTATTGAACCTTGCACAATAGTCCAAGACTGTTTCTTGTGGACCTCTTTTGATTGAATCGTATTCAGCTAGTATGTGCAAGGGATCTTTCTTTTTCTCCCATCTGTTGGTAAATGACTAGTATAATGCTTCTGGGTCTGCTATGGAATTGGCTGGGAGTGCTCTAAACCAAGTCCTGACATCACCTGTCAAACTTTGGACAAAAATCTTCATTCTCACACCATCATCGTTAATCTCATAGCTTTCAAAGTAATCTTGCATTTTCTTTGTATGTTGAAGGGCTGTGCAAGCACTTGTGCCATCAAAATATGTGATTTTAGTTTGGTAATCCTGAGGCATAGCCCGGGGATTTGCAGGCAGCTGTAAAGGTGCATATCTATTAGCCATATTCACAGGGATAAGAGGGACAATAGGAACAACTAGGTTAATAGGAGTAGTAGTGGTAGTATGTGCAATGAATGGAGGTGTGGAAGGAATGCTTTGAGAGGTGGATGAAGAACAAGGGGAACTAGGGGTTGAACGAAATAAAACTTTGAAAGGGGTTGGGCCACAACGTGGGTGAACTGCTTCAGGACTATTATCAGTAAAATCCTCTCTTCGCTCTAGCTTCCTGAGGTTCCTTGGGATTATATTGGGATTTTCAAAAGCTGTTGGGGGATTTGGGTCTGGATTTGACCTTGTATAACGTGAATTCTTTTTGGGAGCCATCTTCTAGCCTGTTTTTTGGGGATTTTCTAAGAATACAAGGGTTGGAAAGAAACTTTTGAAGGTCTAGTTCCTTCCCAGTGGAGCTTTCCAACTTGATTTGTGAAATTAACTAAGGATGTTCCCCAGTGGAGTCGCCATTATGTTATCACTTAGGTTGTCCTTAAAGCTCCTTAAAGGATACGGTCGAGGTAACCACAAACCAATCTTTGGACTGTAGGTCCTAGCCTACCTGCAATCAGAGAGGGCTCTCTCTTTATAATTTAGCTTTGTTTTGGGTTGATTTTAGGCTAGTTATGATTTTCTTGGGTTTTTGTTTTGATTTTGGTGGGATGGAGGATTCTTTCAAACAGAGTTGGGATGCATAGTGTGAGAAGTTCAAACCATTGGGCATGGAGTCATGGATTAGGCTTGCTGTTGCGTTTTCTTGGTCAAAAGAGGAATACAGAGCAGGATAGCTACACATAAAACAATATCAAGCTGGAATAAGGATGGAATGGAGGTCAGTGAATGAAAGGCAACTAAGTAGCTGTCATTATGCTAATAGAGGGAAGGTGAATGAACATTATATATGAGAAATCAAGGATTCCTGAACAACATTCATATATGAAGGAAATAGTGTAAATATGATCAAATCAGTATTCATATTTAGGAATAATTCAGAGGAAAACATAGATAAATCACAGAAATTGAGAACATAATACAACTAAGTGAGCTCTGAACTATTCTTTCTTTCTGCTATTTAGATAGTGAAACATTGATGGCATAAACACATATAAACTATAAACAAAGATAAGAAACACTTATTGGGCTATGTAGAAGCATTAGGATTCCATAGTCACTCTTCAGTCATTCAAACACAACAGTCAGTTCATCTCCCAAACATTCCAGCGATCTTTGATTATAGAGACTCTCAAAAAATACAATGCAAGTCTAGAGAGGAAGTTATCGACCAACCAACCTTAAAACAGTGCAGAGGGTGGTTTAAATAGAAAATATTTACAAACATCAGATCTGGGATAGATCTCCTCAAATAAATGCCATTAACCTAATTTGTACAGAAGTAAATGACAGAAATATCTATCTAACAGTTGCGCTGGGGTAACTGACATCTCAAAATATCTATTACAGCAGATCTTAGGCAGATCTGAGGAAAATGAGTGCTTTAATCTATTTTATCTTGAAGTAAATGCTTAAAACATTTATCTAAGTGCTGCGCTGGGGCAGCTGCCTCAAAAATGGATCAAAAGAGTTCCTTGAGCCACGCGCTGTCCTCTGTGTGATAACTATGCATTTGAGGAAGCAACGCTGCTCCAAAAATATGACTGGGAACAATGTCTCTGCAATAAATCTGCCTTGAAAGCCTTCATCTATGCCTTTAGGTGGCTTTAAAGCAAAAAAAGAAGTGTTGGTGAGCCTTAATGGTCGAATGATGCTTTGTTGACTTTGCTGGGATTGCTTTGCTTTCATCTGCTTTGAAAAACTGGACTGATACTCTTTGCCGCATCCTGATACACTTTGGCATTGAATCTGGGCCTTTTCTCACCGCTGATACTCTTTAGACTGTCCCATCACCCCCTTTCTGCCTTTTAATGTAAAAATAACTACTGCTAATTGTAGGAATTTACAGGGTAAGTTCCTCAGAAAGAATACCAAGAGGACACCGCTCACAACCAGATCTCAAATCAATACACCAGTATTTTTGACGTGGTTAAAACCCTCAGAGTGCAAGGAGGGAAACAGTCCACGGCCTGTCCCAACGTGGGTACAGACAATTTATTAATCAAAGAATGAAAATTTACATAAGCTTCTCTCATGCACGGATTACCCGAACAATGACCCTCCATGCGCTTTAAATAGAACTCATGGACCAATCGGGTGTCAAGCCACGGATCAAGTGTCGGTAATACCGAGGTGAGAGTGAACCGTCGGATCACTACATATCGTGACCGTCGGATTGTAAGTTACAAAATGTACAACGGTAAAGAAACACACTTTACCTAACTCTAACCTAACTCTATACTAGACCAAGTTGAACTTAACTATATCCTATGTGTCGGAATATCCTAACATCCCCCCTTAAGAACAACTTGGGATAGGATTGAAGGATTTACAAATATGACACAATAGGAGAAGGAAGGAGGCACTAGAGCCTATCCCCCCTTAGTGACAACTTCCTGAACTCCAAGCATATATCGAAGTTTAGTGAACTTCGCCTCTGTGAGAGCCTTTGTGAAGATGTCTGCAACCTGATCATCTGTTGGACAATATTGCACTTCAAGAACATGGTCATGAATGAGCTTTCTGATGAAGTGCATGTGTAGTTCAATGTGTTTGCTGCGCTGATGCTGGACTGGATCTTTGCATAGCTGAATGGCACTTTGATTATCACACCAAAGTGTGGTTGGATGCTGCTGCTCAAAGCCAAACTCTGATAGGATCTGACGAAGCCACAAGGCTTCCTTACTAGCTTCCACGGCACCACGATACTCTGCTTCTGCTGACGAAAGAGAAATGGCAGCCTGTTTCTTACAAGCCCATGTAATAGGTCCTGAACCAAGAGTGAAGACATAACCGGCAGTAGACTTCCGATCATCAAGGTCACCAGCCCAATCAGAATCAGTGAAACCAACTAACAGAGGAGCTGCTTTGGCACTGTAATGAATCCCAAACTGTACTGTACCTCGAACATAACGAAGTATTCTTTTAGCTGCTTTCCAATGACTTTCACGGGGGTTTTGCATAAAACGAGCAACAAGGCCAACAGCAAAGGAAAGATCAGGACGAGTATGGGTTAAATACAAGAGTTTTCCGACAAGTTGACGGTATAAGGTAGCATCAACTTCAGGAGAAGTACAAGAGACTGAAAGTTTGACTCCAGACTGAAAGGGAGAAGTGGCTGGCTTACAGTCTTCCATGTGAAAATGACGAAGAATATCACAAGCATACTTGGACTGGGAAAGGAAAATACCCTCTTGGGATTGCAAGACTTGAAGACCGAGAAAATAGTGTAAGTGTCCTAAGTCTGTCATTTCAAATTTCTTTTTAAGGCTGGACTTCACATGGTTTATAAGGTTGGGATCACTACCAGTAAGAATAAGATCATCAACATAAAGAACAAGGATGATGAGAGAGTTGCCCACTTTCTTGGTGTAGACAGTATTGTCAGAATGACACCTAGAAAAGCCAGATTCTAAAAGAAAGCTATCCATTTTGGCATACCAAGCTCGAGGAGCTTGCTTGAGGCCATAAAGGGATTTCTTAAGTCGACAAACGAGGCTGGAGTCTGTTTGTATGAAGCCAATGGGTTGTTCCATATAGATTTCTTCCTGCAAGTCCCCATGCAAGAAGGCAGATTTAACATCCATTTGATGGACTTCCCATTTTAAAGAGGCAGCAAGGGAAAGAACAAGGCGGATAGAGTTCATTTTGGCAACTGGAGAGAAGGTTTCAGTGTAGTCAATGCCTTCAACCTGTGAAAAGCCCTTAGCAACTAGACGAGCTTTATGTTTATCAACTTTCCCATCTGGTCCATACTTGGTTCTGTAAACCCATTTGCATCTAACAAGTTTGCGTCCCTTTGGTAGAGGAACAAGATCCCATGTATCATTTGTCATCAATGAATGATATTCTTCATTCATAGCTGTTTCCCAATGTGGATGGCCTGAAGCTTCTGCAAAAGTGTCAGGATCATGATTTACTGGAGCTTGAGCCAGTAAAGAAGAGGCTCTTTCAAACTGAGAACGTGTACGTCGCTGATCTGTAGGATCACCGGCAAGATCACCTGCTGCATCCCGAGTAGCACGGACCCATCTTGGAAGTTGAGGATCCTGAGAAGGTGGGGAAGGATTATCATCCTCGCTTTCATCATCAGAAGAAGAAATGTTTTCAAAGATAGAAGAGATAGGAAGAGGTGGCACATCCGCCGGACTAGGCTCGCAGGCCGATTTATTTTCATCAAATTTTACATCTCTTCTAATGATAACATTTTTGGACTTAAATGGAATAAGTCTATAACCTTTTACATCTTCAGAATATCCAACAAAAGTACATTTCTCACTCTTAGGTTCTAAAGCTTTATGCTTTTCATCTGGAATATGGGCCCATGCTTCACTTCCAAACACACGAAAGTGACTTACATCTGGTTTAATGGAACTCCAAGCTTCTTCTGGAGTGATATTCTCTAGAACCTTAGTAGGAGTGCGATTGATTATATAATTTGCACAATTAATTGCTTCGGCCCAAAAACTAAGACTGAGTCCTTTAGATTGCAGCATACAATTAGCCATTTCCTTTAAGGTGCGATTTTTCCTTTCAGCTACACCATTTTGTTGTGGAGTGTATGGAACAGTATGTTGCATTTGAATTCCATTTTCGGTGCAAAAGTTGATGAATGCATTTTTAACATATTCTCCACCATTATCAGTTCTTAGCTTAAGAATTTGATGTCCAGATTGTTTTTCAACAAATGCTTTGAAGGCCAAAAAGGTGGTAAATACTTCGCTCTTGAGTTTTAAGAAGTATACCCAAGTGCGTCTGGAGAAATCATCAATGAAAGTTAAGAAGTACTTGCAGCCAGAGAATGAAGCAACAGGAAGAGGACCACATAAATCACTGTGCACAAGCTGTAAAGGGGCTGAGGCGTGCCAAGAGGCACGTTTGTCAAAACTGTCCCGATGATGTTTTCCGAGTACACATCCGGAACAAACACCATCTTTGCAAGATACCATAGGAAGACCTGTCACCATATTTTCTTTACATAGATGCTGAAGGGAGCGATAGTTTAAGTGACCATACCGCTCATGCCAAAGTTTGCTCACTTCATCATTATGAGCAACAAATACTGAGGGAAGATGGGATGACCCAAAGTTGTGAAACTTATACAACCTTTTGGAATCATCAGCAAGACCAGTAGCTAGAATCTGTTTAGGATCTTTTAGATCCTTGATTACAACATCATGAGGTGAAAATTCAACAATTTTACCTTCACCTGAATGAGTTATCTGATAGACAGATAGAAGGTTGCAGGATAAGTTTGGAACACATAATACATCATTGAACTGACCATTGTCTAGATGAACAGTTCCAGTCCCTACAACATTAAGAGATCTATCATCACCAACATATATATTTTTGGTGTTACAATCATTTAAAGAAGAAAACATGGCTTGGTTTTTGGCCATGTGACAAGAGGCTCCAGAATCAATGAGCCACTCATGAGAATGAGAAGAAGAAGAAGATACATTTAATGCATAACCAGACTGAGATGATTGACGATGACATGCAGAAAGTGCCGTTCCGGAAGTTGAAGTTGAAGTAGGCTCCAGATGGATGTTATGTTTCTTCATTGCGGCTTCCAAGGCTTCCATCTTCTTAAAGCATTTAGATTCTAAGTGGCCATCTCGATTACAAAAGTTACAATGTCTGTCAGTCTTCTTCCATTTGTTTTTATTGGTCTTGTCATTTTGCTGAAATGATCTTTCATCTTGAGGCTGAGTTGGTTTAGGACCATTCCTTTGAGGATAAGACTTCTTAGGATTCTTTGAATTTGGTTGCTGCTGGGCGGCTAACGCTTTCGAGGAAGAGTTTCCAAGATTAAGAAGACCAAGGTGTAAGAGTTTTTCTTGTTCTCTTATTAAGGAATCACAAAAGGAGTCAAAGGAAGGGGGCTTGTAGTCTTTGCCTTGACAAATGAAAGCTTCCCTGGTAGAATGGAAAGTGGAAACAAATACAGAGTAGGCTGGTCCCAACTTAGTAAGGATGGAATAAATAAGGTTACCATCTTCTTTCTTAACTTTAACACCTTCCAAGAGATATCTAAGGGTCTTGAATTTGGACAAGAAATCTTCAATGCAAGAAAAATTATTAGGATCCAAAGTAAGCAACTCATTCTCAAGTTGATGGGCTCTAATTTCATTTTTAATCCCAAAAACTTTAGCAAGTTTTTCTAATGCTTCATGAGGAGTTTCAATTTCTGCAATGTGGAATCTAAGATCAGGAGAAACAGACATTCCTATCAAACCACGTGCTTGATCTTGTCGATTTTCCCATTTTTCGGCCTTGTCTTCATCTTTGGGTTTCTTCTCTTGGTCTGTGGCTATTCTGAAGAGACCTTTACTTCTAAGTAAATCTCCCATGTAGGCTACCCATTGGAAGTAGTTAGTGCTGTCAAGAATGACTTGGCATGGACTTTCCATTTTTTTAAAAACAACTGAAGCTGAAGATGCTGAAAGTAAGTGGTCCAATGGATAGATCTCGAAAAAATAGGCGGTTTTAAAAAAAACGGCTCTGAAAAAGGCTTCCGGATGAAGAAGTTATGGCTTTTTGAAAAAAAATTGTTGACGTTGCCGGCAAAGTGCGCGAATGTGCGGGAATGAAAAAATCCGCCCCCACAAAATGGAGACTTGAACCCAAGACCTCTACTCTCTTAAAAGGTCTTTGAACCAATTGATCTATACAAAATATTTGAGAGAGAGAGAGAGAGAGAGAGAGAGAGAGAGAGAGAGAGAGGGGGGGGGGGGGGCCTCGATTTGCGTGCTTGCCTTGGGAAGACTCTTTTCCCCTACAAAACACAAAACACAAAACCCAACACGAATATCCAAAGAAAAACGAACCTTACGGCTCGAAGTTAGCTTTAGCCAAAAAACTAGAAATTTTAAAAAAAATCTCAAAGTTAGCTTTTAGCCGAAAAACTAAATATTTTTCT
The DNA here is from genome assembly GCA_031772625.1 of Pinus tabuliformis. NCBI lineage: Eukaryota > Viridiplantae > Streptophyta > Pinopsida > Pinales > Pinaceae > Pinus > Pinus tabuliformis. The sequence continues at coordinate 182,067,966 of CM062819.1, forward strand.
CAATGTTTCTGATTTTCCGAGATCACACTAAGGTGCAGGGAAAAGAGCATACGCATGAGAAAAATCCTTTCTTTCTGTTTCTGATTTGCCCAGATCGCACAGAGTCGCAGGGCAAAGAGCATACGCAGAAATGAAAGGTATAGATCCGGAAAAAAAAAGGCTAAATAAACCGAAACCGAAATAAGCAGAGAGAAAATGACAGTAAACTGCAAAAAAAACACTGTATACCTCCCGATCTAAAAAATGACGCAGCTAGGGCTACCGGAAACCTTTTCGCGTGAAACGAAAGGGGTTCCTCACTGAAACAGATGCTCTGAACGCAACAGAGCAGTCCTCTCGGCCCGAAAGCAGTCAGAAATAGCAGATCTAGGAAACGACAGCCGCATGCAGTTCTACCGGCTTCAGATTTGGATCACCAACGGACGCGGCCCTCAAATAGCTCTGATACCATGTAGGAATTTACAGGGTAAGTTCCTCAGAAAGAATACCAAGAGGACACCGCTCACAACCAGATCTCAAATCAATACACCAGTATTTTTGACGTGGTTAAAACCCTCAGAGTGCAAGGAGGGAAACAGTCCACGGCCTGTCCCAACGTGGGTACAGACAATTTATTAATCAAAGAATGAAAATTTACATAAGCTTCTCTCATGCACGGATAACCCGAACAATGACCCTCCATGCGCTTTAAATAGAACTCATGGACCAATCGGGTGTCAAGCCACGGATCAAGTGTCGGTAATACCGAGGTGAGAGTGAACCGTCGGATCACTACATATCGTGACCGTCGGATTGTAAGTTACAAAATGTACAACGGTAAAGAAACACACTTTACCTAACTCTATACTAGACCAAGTTGAACTTAACTATATCCTATGTGTCGGAATATCCTAACAGTCCTCCGTGGGCTTTGGGTGCAATCGGCGCTTGGCCGATCAAAACTACTCTTAAACTTTTTGAAAAATGGTGCAAACAAGAGGAAAAAGTGTTGCCAACTGTGCCGAGGCCGAGACTGGCTATTTGAAGCAAAACTGGGCCTTGGAGTGATCTCAGAAAGCTTAGGGATGCATGAATTGCGCTATCAGGAGTCGGGCGCGGGCATATATGTGAAAATATGAACAAATGCCGCCTTTTCTTTTACACAGAAAAAAGACCAATTTCTATGTAAAATTCGTGGAAAACATAGGCGGGAGCGGCACTGTAGCAGAGATTAAATCCTGGCCGTTGGATCGCGCAAAGGCAGATCTAACGGCTGGCGCTAACTCGCATCGGGGCGGACCATTGGTCCCAACACATAAAACCTCCGAATAGCGATGAACCTGGCGGACCCGAAATGCTTATATGCCCTTTCTTTATGGAGATCGGGTCCGGTCTGTCGGCGATTTCATATCGGTGGATTTTAACAAAATCAATATGCGGACCCGAAAACCTTTAAAACTGCCCTTTAATATTTTTCGGCTCCGGGATATAGGAGCACACAGCGCGGACCCTTTCGGACCCGATATGCCTTTATGCCGCGCTTTATTACTTTTCGGCTCCGCTGGTCGGAGCCATATAGGAGTGATGCGATTAAATATGGGCCGTTGATCTGTGGGCCTGAATGGGCGGCTGAGATTAACTTGGAAATTCGCTATCGGTGGGGTCATGGGGTTGCCACAAATAAACGTCGAAACCCATCAGACCCGATAAGTTATACAGGCCCTCTTTATTTTATTTCGGGTCCGACCCATCGGTGGAACCCAAATCGGCGGTTTTAACAGTGGAATGGGTCCGCAGACCCGAAAACCCTTTAACACTGCATTTGATAACTCATCGGCTCCGCCAAATCGGAGCAGTATATGGGGCGATGCGAAGTGGGGGGCCGTGCGACAAGATCTGGGCCATCAGATCTGGGGCCCGATCCAACGGTCCTGGATCCGTCGGCGAATCGGCAGTCGGAGGGACCAGAGGGCGGCACATATGGAATCGCCGAACTGCGCGAACCCGATATTCTATTATTGGTCCACTTTATATGTTTTCGGGTCCGGCCCATCAGAACTATACCCTATGCCTTGAGACTTAGCCATTTTCGCTTATATATGCCACTGCCCCCTCCTGATAGCGATATCGCATCGGAGGGGGATCAAACAGACCTTTATCTCATCGGAGCACGCTTTTTATGAAAAGTCAAGGCAAATGAATTCAGAGGGGTTCCTTTATAATTTGGCATGGATTCTAAGGCATCGGAAGGGGTCCGATAGCCAAAAAAGGGAGGATTTTATCCTTTTTTGAAGGTTTTTCATGGTTTTTGCATGGCTTTTGTATTCTTATGCCTTGGAAGGAGTCCCAAGGCACTTAGGGGTAAAGTGATGTGGTTTTGAAAGGGGTTTAGTGGCCAAAGAGGGTTTCATGCCTTATAAAGGCAAACCAAGGCCAAAGAGATGATTTTTATACATATGAAGGGAAACTATGCAAAGGAATGAGTCCTTATGCATTTGGAAGATGGTCAGAGGGGTCAATGAGGGTTCTTGCTGAGTTTCAGATAAACTTAGCAATTCCCAAGGATGTATATGGTTATTTTTCAACCAAGGGGAGGGGATAAGTATATAGGGGAGTTATAGAGATGTTTTTAGTAGGGGAAGGGAAAAGAGATAGGGAGTTACATAATAAAGTTAGTAGTTAATATGATAATGATGAGAAAAAGCGCTAAGAATGAAGTCTTAGGCTATCACTGGGGGAAAATGACTGATAGAAGAAGTGTGAACATTCCTTTAGTGAAGCAGATCTTCACCAAGGTAGATGATATGGAACATGATGAATCTGAAAGGTATCAAGCAGATCTTGACCTCTTTAGGGGAAGTTAGTGAGTGACTTTGGGACAGAGGAGGAAGGGGAAGTCAGACATGCCTCGCTTGAAGTCCTTCAAATGGAAAACTGCCTCAAACTTGTGATATGAATAGATATGACACTTGAAAATCTAAAATGGATCACAAGTCATGATTCTGCAACCACAAAGCTACCTACCCGGCCTATTCACCTAGCATTTTCTCTTCTTTTTGGTTTGGGTGCACTTGAACTAGCATACCCAGCTTTTTGTTCTTTTCTTCTTGCTGTCCTCCTATCTAACTCTATACTTATTGCATCCAGGGGCTCAGATTAAGCTGTTGAGCACCCTTGTTTCTCTACCTATCTACAAATCTGCCAAGATTAAGCTGTTTGGACAGATGTTCATTCTCTATATTCTACAACAGGAAATTGAAACCTAGGGAGACCAAGATTAAGCTGTTTGGACCTCCCTTAGCTGAAAAACTCATCAAAAATGATACACAGCAGTGGCATTTAGACTAGCACACTCTCATGGATACTTCTCTGGCCATCTGTAGCAAATATGGAGCATTGCAGCAAGCAAAGTATGACATATTTGGCATGTAAGAATGTCGATCATGAAAGATGATTAACCTGCTGTAGCAGGAGGCTAACACTCAGTAACATATTATTCGATGTCATTTTCAATTTCTTAATCTTCCAAAGTAACCTGTCTACCTTTACTAGATTTATCCACTAGAGGGATTTTTTTTATTTTTTTTTTAATTTTTTTATTTTATTTTTCTGATCATTTAGATGTATTTCTGTAGCATCATGAATTAGTACTTTTTGATTATTTTCCGTATCTCCTTTTGACCCTGAGTAGAAATTGTTGACAACATTCATAATATATTTTTCTATGAAATGAATGCCTCCCAACATAATTGAAAGACTTTCAATATAAATCTGTCAAACAAAATATCATATGCCAATAAAAGCTATGTTATAAAAATATAATGAGACAGTTACAATAACGCAAAACACAAATATAAATAACAATACTTACAATATACTCGAATGCGGGTGTATCCCAAGAACATTAATGGTCACCATTAGGACTGTCGGCGCAAGGACTTGCCAAGCGGTGAAATGCGCTCTGATCTAGGCTCATCTCAGACGAAACCTAGCTAGCATGCATGTTGCAATAAATGGCCCCTTAGGCCGAGAGTTGGAAATAGCTGAAATTCAAATGGCGCATCTTGAACCTTTAGTTCATCCCTCATTCCTTAGCTATTATTCGCCACAGGCTGAATTTTCTTGTAGCAGAAAAACTACAGGGAGACGATGTTGGCACCTCTGTTGCATTGATCTCGAAAATGGGTACCATTTCTCCCACTCCAAGCACTGCCCTGTAAATCCTGCTCAAGAGCCCTATCTTCACAACCAGTCATCCCTCCCAACTGCTTATCTAGTTGATTTTCTCTCCAACCTCATTGGTATGGTACATCACCGCATGAGGAGTCGCCAAGGAGGAACTCGAGGTGACAGCGCTCGCCCTCAGGCAGTGCAGAGCTTGGCTCCCGCCTCTCCCCCTCAGCACCATGAAAACTTGCCTCCCCCAGGTTGCCACATAGACATTATCCCTATACGCGAAGCGGGCGGGGGCAAGGGTCGGCCTCAATGGCTCCGCACAACAATTTTAGGCTCCATTTTGCAATTTCTTAGCTGCGTCCAGGCCCTGTCTTTCATGCGACCCAATTCAGGTTCCAAAGCCGACTGAATAGACCCATTATAACTGCCAATTTGACTATCATTTTCACTGAAGAAGATGAGCTGAACAGTGAACAAGCGAGAAATTCTGAAGAGAACTCACAGGAGGTGAGAATTCAGAAAATGGGAAGGAGTTCTGAGAAAAGGTCGAAGGATGAGGGTGGGGGCGCAATTCACCATAGAATGCATGGAGGAGAAGCTCATGAAGGTGACATTCAGTGGGCGGGTGGCAGCTCTGTAGGAGTTACTTTGATGGTGGGGTTCGCTGGCAGTTCGAGCGGCACCCAACATGCAAGGGGGCCTCCAGGTGGTGCTGAGAAGGGCGAAGTGGCGGAGAAAGATGAAGATTGGGACCAGTATGCCTGCCTCGTGGTCTAGGAGACACCTGATGAGGATGACAAAAAATGACGCCACGTGGCATCTGTTGCTACCCACGAGCCAGCTCTACCTTCCACTGATGACGGGTTGGTCTAGTCATTTGATGTTCTTACTGTTTGTTTGTCTGATCAATGGTTTTGTTGTTTTGTTGTTGAGTTCGGTGGTGCTGAGTTGTATCTTTTTTTGGGTTTTGCTTCAATACATAGATCCAAATCTGAAGTATGGGTTTCCATTGATAACATTTTAGGGTTATATGTTTGCTATTTTTGCAATGTCAAACTAGTTTTCCCAATCTGGGGCAGTTTCGACTATTTTGATGAACTCTAGCAATAGCGGTTGAGGTGGGGCCTCAATGTAATTATATTTTTTGTTTTTATTAATAGAATTAGTCTTACATAGAAAAAAACAATACTTACAATATCTTGTGAAATCTCATTTATGATTTGTTTAGACAACTTTGTAGATACCTCTCTTGTTTCATACAATGAATATGATAGCTAATATTTATTCTTCTCACGTGACTTGGGTGGTTTTGTAAATATATAAACAACTTCAATGTCAAGTACCAAACACATGTCTATGACCTTTCCTAGCGCCTCATAAATTCCACTATCATTAGGGATATCAACATATAGATATATCTGCACATCTTTGCCTTCTCTTTCTTTCACATACCATACATTTTCTAGAAGTCTCACTTCTTTTGATTTCTTCTAGTATGAAATCGTTTGCGGAACTTGATAAATTTGTAGCTATCAGCTCAGGTTTTGTTCATTCAACAATGTTTTTTGATGATCCACCTTTAATTTTAGCAGTCTTTGGTCCAAAAATATTCACAAAAATCTTCTTTGATGCCATTTTCCTACAAAAAAGTATACATATATTTAAATCAGTAAATTACAAAAAATAATAGCTTAAATTAACAAACAAAACGATAAATGATAAATAATTTTGTAAAACATAACCATTTAAAATAAATAAATAAATAAATAGAAATTAAAAAAATGCAGCCCCTTGCTGCCCCAACTGTGTAGCCCCCTCCCACCCCACCTCGGTCCAACAACCAACTAGGGTGGCGGGTCGATTTTGGGAATCGGCCTGCCACCCCAGGCCAGTTGTTGGGCCGTTGAGGTGGGGAGGGGGGGCTGGCGCTCGGCCCCACGCCCCACCCTGGTGGCGCAGGGTGGCGCACTTGACAACCCAATGGCCCGCCACACCGGCCGACCATTGGGTGCTAGCCCCCCCACCCCACCTCGACCGGTTGTTGGGCGCCAACCCCTCGCCCCAACCTGATGGCCCAACGGCCCGCTACCCCGGCCGACTATTGGGCTGTCAAGGTGGGGTAGGGGGGCTGGCACCCGACCCCTTGCCCCACCCTGGCAGCTCAATGGTCAACTGGGGTAGCGATCCGGGCACCAGCCCCCTCCCCTCCCCCCCTGCCCGGCCCACCAGGGTGGTTGGGTCGATTCTGAGAATCGGCCTGCCACCCTAGTGGGCCATTGGGCCGACCATCCCCCACGGGCCTGTTGGGTTGTCAGGGAGCACAATCGGACCCACCACACCCACTGCGGACATAGTGGGTAAATCCGTCTCATACAAATTTTTAATTTCTAAAAAAAAATTCATTAAACCTATTGAATTTTAAAAATTGCACACAACAAAAGAGAAACTAACCTTTCAAATGTGATAATCTTTCAATGAATATGTTGTTGATAACAATGCAACTGCTCTACAAATTCGCTCGTGTTGTGCTCCTATACCAATAGGTGTCATATTCCATGATTGATTGTTGAAGTGCAAAATATGTTCATCCTTTCCATGCTGCAAAGGTTCCATATTTTGAAAAAATAAAAATAAATTGAAAAATGAAAAGAGGGTATGCCCTAAAAGAAAAATCAAAGGGCGAAAAGAATGAATTGGTCAAAAAAGAAAGAAAATGAACCCCAAGGAAAAGACCAGGAAAGTGTGCCAGTCCAAAATTCCACTACCATCCTATTTTTTGAAAATAAGTTCAATATGTTCAATCAGTGACTTCTGTCATAGTTGATGGATGGCCAAACAGTTTAATCTTGACTAGTCCATGTTTAAATTTCTTGTTTTAGAGATAGAGAGTGAATTATGTCCAAACAGTTCAAGCTTGGCAGATAAGTAGTTAGGTAGAGAAGCAAGGGTGCTCAACAGTTAAATCTGAGCCCCTGGAAGAAATAAGGGTAGACTTAGATAGGATTGCAGCTAAAAAAAAGGAAGAGAGTAAGAGTTTGCTAGTTCAAATGCACATAAGGAAAAGGAAGAAAAAATGTTAGGTGTAATAAGCTGGGTAGGCAGTTTTGATGTTGCAGAAGCAGGTTGGTGAGCAATTATGTCTCTTAAAGGTGATTTATCTCATAGATATCATAACTTCCATGGCAGGGTGGCGAGAAAGCAGATGAAGCATGACTAATTTCCCTCCTCATTTCTCCAAGGAACATTTACTAACTTCCCCACAGGGACATTGGGATCTGCTCAGTGCTCCTAGTTCACTTCATTTCATGAAAAAGATTAAGTGAAACTCTATTTTTACTAGGATAATAAAGCCACATTTCTTGTGTAAAAGTGCTTTTCTTCCATTTATGTTGAGTCTTCCAAAGTTCATAGCTTGGATCCCTTTTTATTTTTCTAAGCCTAAGTTCCATTCTTTAACTTAGTGCTTTGGAGTAAGAAGAATGTCTCCCATATTAACACATTAACTTTACATTATATAATTCCTACATAAACCCCCCCGTATTATATAAAATGCGTAAAAACCCCAAAAAGTTTAAATATCCCGACCCCTGGCAATTATAGCCATAAATCATTGTATTTCGAGAATTATGGGTTCTCTTGGAGCCATGTAATAACCCTCTACGCATAAAGAATATTGGAATTCATTTAACATTTGGTTAAATGAATAGCCAGACCCCAAACCCTGATAACCAAAGGTTATACCCGCAAACATTATAAAACGTTGAAATAGTATGTTGGGTCCCTGCGCCATAGTCTCCGCCGTTTCCCGTTCGCCGCCAACTGTTGGATCACAGCCCATAGATCCGACGGCCCACATGAATATCGCGCGCCTTTTTGTGCCGATCATTAGCGCCCGGGGGATGGCGGTATTCCTGCCGTACCCTGGGATAGGTGGCAAGCTCCCGCTATGCTCGCTGCCCCCCCCCCCCATACCACCATGGCCCAAAGGCGGTGCAGGGGCCAAACCGCTTACCGCCCATGCTCCCTCCTCACTGACGTCACCCTCGCGTCATCCGCTGATGTCACGACCACGCCAGTGCTACGTCAGTGCCACATCACCCCACTACACGACAAAATACCGTGTCATGCTAACGTCACCCGACCGAAATGCGCCAAAACCCGCCAAAATAATTTTTTTTGTCAAAAAGGCGTAAAAACGACGTTTTTGTTCATTTCTGCTTATTGTTTCTATGCGACCGGTGCATGCCAATTTACGTTCGAAAGCAGTCATTCGACCACACAGTCCACTTCCAAGCTAAGATACTCCACTATTTGGCCTTCCAGCTCGGTCTGCACCTGCAAATCGCACAGTCCACTGATAGAACAAGTATTTAACCAAATTTCATTCCCAAACCCCTGTTTTTTCGGTTTTCTCTGCAAAGTTGCCCGAAGAACCCAAATTTGAGTTAAAATCATCAAAATACCTGCAAAAAGGCACACTATAACCATTGTTTTTGCCCATTTTACCAAGAAATCCTGCAAACTCCATTTTCCACTGCAAATTCATCCAGTGAACTAAATATAAGTCGGCTCCGGCCTGCAATTCTCACATAAAGGACCCAAAAGTGTTATTTTACTTGCTGTTGCTGCAAAAACCCAATTTTTCAAGTGAAAAATCACAGAGAAGTAACCAATGGAAGCTCCAGTGGCCCTGAATGTTTCTCCCCTTAATGCACCTCACAAGGACTTGGAGGGGTTGCCCCTAGCTGACAGGGATTTTCAAATACAAGACTTAATTGGTGACAAAAACCACCTCCAAGCATACTGTGAAATAAGAAACAGTCACCTAAACAAAGCTGATCCCTTTGGGATATGGGAATCCAATCTGCCTAGATACTATCTCCCCTCAGTAAATGTATTTCCAGATGTCATTCGCCTGTGCTATGCCAATTATGAGCCTACTCAGAGAGCAGTCATGTCTCCAACTGGGACTGTCCTTTTCCATATAACTCCTGACTCAATCAATGAGATGTTGCACTTCAAACCTAGTCAGCCTCTGGCTCCTCTTTCCATGGGACATTTGGTGGATGAAGGCTCTAAATTATCCACTGCAGAAATAGACCAAATTGCCAAGTTATTCATGAGACCAAATTGCCAGCCCAGAGAGCCACCTCCTTTTTGCCAAGTCTGGTTCAATGAAGCTGGAATATTCATTACTGACATGATATCCTATGTCTTGGGATTTAAAACAAGTGAATATATTGATGAGACCATTTTAGCTTTGATGTCCATGTTTATTCCAGGACATTCTCCTACTGTCAAATTTGACTTTGCTACCTTCATTAGCAACAAGATCCATGACCAATTCATAAAGCTAGACAGAGAAGGAGTCTTCAAATATACCTCTTACATTTATCATCTGTTCTTATACTATCAAACAGACAGTTTTCAATGTCCTATTAGAAAATTGGATACTAAAGGGGAAAGGAGGTCTGTGATATTTTGGACCTTAGTCTTCCATGAAGTTCATAACTCTACCTACACTTATTGTCAGTTCATTGATCTATTTATACATCCAGTCTACTCTCTGTTAATGAGAACTCCTCCTCCCAGACTCTCTAGTGACATGCAGAAAATCTTACAGCTCTCTAAAAATTACAAAATCAGTGACTGGTACTTCTACCAGAATCACACTGAGATCAGGATATATGGCTGTGAGCTATGCCCCTATAAATTGCCAAAATATGTGCCTATGAGACTGTTTGCCCTGGAATACTTCAGGCAATTTATCAACTCAGATTTGACTCATTTTTATGCTGTCAGGAAAAAGGCTCAACTGAAATTAAGAAACCAATTATCCTTCCCTTTATCAAAAACTCGTGTGCATTCAAAGTGAAGAATGAGTGGAGTCTTTATTTCATTCAGAGGCCTCAATTTCAATGTTATTGAGGAAGGAGGAGATGCCTGAGTTACTGAATGGTATATCCAACTCGAAGAATATTGGTTTTTTCAACCTCTATTACTGCTAGAAGGGTGGATTCAGTGCCTAATTATATTTGATATGTTGTTTGAACTTTTTGTACTACTTGTTCTTACGCCTTGCATTACATCGTTTTTTTTACAACATTGGGTGCAATTTCTAGTTTACTTTTAGGTTGTCCATATCACCATGGTTACAGAGTTTTGTATTATGAACCTGCTTCCTAGCCTGCAATAAAATTTATAAAGGTGGTAGTTAGCTATCGTCAGATGTTTTGTAAGTTTACATTCTTTTTTAGAAATATATTTTACTTTATTTTTAATTAAGTATTTATAAATACACATAAATATTATTTTATTTTATAAATTATTTCAATGTAGTTATAAATAAAACATTTATTATATAATTTAATTAAAATTTATATGAAATTTATATAAGAGAGAGTATTTCAATAGGAGGGAATGTGTCTTTTTAAAATCAAAAATATATATTTTTTAAACAATTTAAACTATCTTAAAAAAAGGAAAATACATGTTTTAGTGAGTTTTTTTCACATGGAAAAATCATAATTTTCATTGATAATATCAGAAAATTACATGTTGTAGATGCTAATAGCATATGTAGAATAGTGGGCATAAGCCACTTACAGTGCAAAACTCCAAAAGGAGTACTCGTCAAAAGCCCTAAAAACAGGCTTCGAATCAATGCAATAAATGGGTTGAAAACCCCAGTAAATTCTGTATAGAACAGGAGCCTAAAACCCCAAAGAGGGAAAACAAATACCGGAAAAAAACCTGTGCCAGACACATACACTCTGCCAAGGAAAAACCAACAAAATCCACAGTATAATCAGGAACAATGTAAACTTTGAAATGGGAACTGATACTGTTACCCGTTTCGTAGAGATAGCAAAAAAATGACCCGATTTTCAAAAGTGGTGATGCAGAATACACATGTTTTTTTTAGAACATGGTTTTTGGAACTTTAATTTTTTTTCATGTTCAAGGATGAAATCAAGTTTTAGAATGGTAGTGATTTTCATGCTGATTTTAAAAAGTGAGTATTCTGCATCACACCCTTTTTTTAAAAGACCTATTTTTTGACTTTTAATTTTCTAGTGTGTGAAATGTAAAAAATTATTTTCTAAATTTGATAGTTTTTGAAGTCGTCATTTTATTCATATTTTCTTGTTCTCTATCTTAATTTTTTTTTTTAGGGGGTTTTTAATGTTTTGCGTTTTTAAATTAGAAAGTCGATAGTTTGAATTTTAGATAATGTACATATTTATACATCCTTAATTAATTTTTCAATCCACATGAAATAATTGTTTCTAAAAAACAACATTTTTTAACAATGGACATAAAAATAACCATTTTTAACATAAATATAACAAAAAAACTAAACGTTTTGATAATTTTTTGCTAGAATTAACATGTCAAAATCACAATTTTTATACAAAAATATTAACTAAAAATGGTCAAATAATAGTTTTTTTTAATAAATTTCATGTCAAAAAAATAATAATAACAACTTTTTTTTTCAAAAAATAATAATTAACTTAAAAATCAATGCGAAAATCACAAATTACAAATATTGAACACATAACAACTTTAATTCATTGATTATTCTTTTCATGAAATGTCAGAGTCAAAACATTTCAAAGCTTGATTTCCAGGTATAACTTAAATTTAATCAACAATGTCACGTAATCCAAACTCTTCGTCCTCTAGAGTTTCATCATTGTCATCTTCCACAATATTTTTTGCTTCCTTTTGCGCAATTTCCTCTTCTAATGGGTCTTTGATGTCTGCAAATCTCCCAATATATGTCTTTCCAAACATTCCATGTAATGGTGGTTGGGGTTCCTTTGCCTTTTTTGCCACACGTGATTCATTAAAGTCCCCTTTCCTCAACCCAATTTCTTGCATTTCATCTGGAAGAAATTGAAGAGCATTAATTCTTTGCTGAATGAAATTGCATTGTAATGGATCTTTCTCAATTGCAATGCAATTTCTTCCTTTTTGAAGGCAGCATGCTAGTGTTGTACCTAATTATCAAGCACAAAAAAATAATGAAGTAAATTAGTACAATGACATATTAATTAAAAAAAATAACATATTGAAATTCAATTCCATGTGGCAAAACCTACCTGAGCCAGAAAATAAATCCAGAACTCAATCTCCTTCATTTGAACATATGTCTATAAGATAGTTAATCAATAATTGTGGTTTCTGATAAATGTTAACTATCTCTCCTTTCGTTTCTTTGTCTTCATATGTTAGTTTTCTCACAACAGCATCATAAGTCAGCATTTGGCTATGACTCTTTCTCTCCACCCGATTAAAAATCATAGACATATGGCTATCATCTTTTCCCAACTATCAATATGAATGAACTCACAGTCATTTATAAATTGTTGATCTTCATTGTTAAGAAGATTTGACTTTTGCCTGTAACATAAAATAGTAAAAGTTCAATTAACTTGTACATAAATGAATTTTTCAACATTAATCAAATATACCTTTAAACATCTTACCATGTAAGCTGCATCCTTGAATTTGTTTTCCCCTTGAAGCTTGACAATACCATTGCCAATTGTGTGTCTGAATGAAATGTCACAAATCTCCATAATGGTGATGACGTCACTTCCATAAATCCTGCCACCACTTTATTAAAAGCTTGATAAGTATAAGGGTCACTATCATAGTAAATGTTTGGAATATTGAAACCATGGGGAATATCTGCAATAACCAGGGCATAATCCCTTTTTGGTACGAGTTTAGCAATGTCTTCACAGTCGCCTTGTATCACTTGATATTGAATAGTGTCTAGCCCATTCCAAATGAAATGATTAAGAGTTGGATCAAGTACAACATTCTTAATACGTTGCTTTCTTAGTCTTTCAATCTTTATTTTTTCAATAAAAGTCTTGAAACTGTCTGGTGCTCCATTATCTTCTTTCTTCATCTTTTACCAAACAAACAAATGTATGTCTAAGTTTTAAATTAAAAATAGTACACAGATGATTAAAACTGAATGTATAAATCAAGTTACCTTTTTAAATGCAAGATAAAAATCTTTTAATGTTGATGTAGAACTTGAATCTGGATAGTTGCGTACAACATCATCCCAACTATCTTCATTCAACAGTTTAACCATTTGTTCCTGAATTTTCATGTAAACTTTGTGACTGCATAGATAAAGTAAGAAAAAGTTAATATAATGATATGTATAACAAATATTACCAATAACAACATGTTTTATTTAAAAGATAACTATAATCCTGGAAATAAGTAAAAATAATTCAGCAAACTTACTTTTGAAATTCTTAAGACATTTCTTCCAATGATAATTCCCCTGACCTCACACGAGATAATATTGTTTTGACAATTTTTTCATCTTTCACTCCTTGCATCGCCCTCCAAGGCATGATGGTCATATCGTCTGGAAGTTGCTTCAGTTCAGGAGCTGATTTATTGTTGCTACATATCAATGGCTTAGACTTTTTGACCCTCTGGTTTTTAATGCCAATGTCTTCCCACATGCTAAAAATGTCATCAATCAAATTCCAAATATCTCCAGTTCTAAATGCCAATTGGAAAATGTTATCAATACCTCTGAATAAATCGCTATATCTGATGTCTTTTCCACCTTTTGAATTGGTTTTCTCTTCAATTTGATAGCCTATTTCCATACAACATTCCTTTCGGAAATCTGCAGTAATATTTATCTTATCCCCACCACATTTTTCTAGGAATTCACTATGAATAAATCTAACCTTTTGGATCAAAGTCATAGACATCCTATATTCATTATCTGAATTATGATCCAATGCCACTAACTTTGCTTCTGTTTCATTTAAACCAGCATAAATGACACATTTCATTGTTTCAAAACGTGGGTTATTAGGATATTCCTCCATCAATTGTCTTTGAGCTTCAACAGAATGGTTCCCCCCAAGCACATAATAATTGTATTCAAAACATTTTGACTTATCAAATGCTTCTTTGTTGGGAACTTGAAGTGGATCAACAAGAAGCACATAACTAACCACATGAGCATATGGATTGTACCTCATCAATGTCTTCAAGTTGTGAACATGCAGATGATGTGGCTTTCTGATTTGATATTGGCATTGTCCTTCACTTGCCTTATAGGTTTGTCTGACATTTAACTGAAATGTACGACCACCATCAATTAAGTTTCTCTTTGTCAAATTCTGTCGAATGGCATTTTGTTTTGTTTTGATTATGCCATCATCTAAATCAGCTCCTGGTGTAATGATTTCTCTGCTTTCTTTTGAAGTTTCACTAGGTTCTTGACTGCTGGTAATGACTACTTCAAGATCTTCAACTCTACTTTTTTTCGTCATAACATTCTCAAGAGATCTATTATTGGGCATTGTTACTTTTGGTCTTTTACGACCTTCTTCAATTCCAATGCCATCTTCAGTAATGGCAACATATGCTTCATTGTCAATTTCAATTTCATCGTCCTCAAAAGTGACTTGTTTACCCTTGCTAGATTTATCCACCAGAGGCCTTTTTTTCTGATTCTTTGGATGTAGTTTTGTAGCATCATCAATTACTACATTTTCTATGTTTTCCATATCTTCTTCTGACACTGAGTAAAAATGGCTGACAACTTTCATGATATCATTCTCTATGTAATGAATGCCTCCCAACCTAATTGAACATCTTTCAACAAAATTCTGCCAAACAAAATATCATATGTTAATATAAACAAAGTTAAAAAAATATAGCGAGACACTTTCAAAACGCAAAATAAAAATACAAATAACAATACTTACGATGTTTTGTGTCATCTCATTTACGATTTCTTTACACAACTTTGTAGATACCTCTCTCGTGTCATATAATGAATATGATAGTCGGTATTTAATCCTTTCATGTGACTTGGGAGCTTTTGTAAGTACGTAAACAACTTCAGTGTTTGGTACCGAACACATATCTATGACTCTTCCCATCACCTCCAAATTTTCATTATTTTGGGATATATCAATGTATAGATATATATTCACAGTTGTGCTCTCTCTTTCTTTCACATACCAGACTCTTGATGGAAATTTCACCTCTTTTGAACTTTTCCAATCTGATATTAGCTTCTTATCACTTGAAGCACTTGAAATATTTGTAGGCATGAGCTCAGGTGGAGTTCGTTCACCAATGTTTTTTGAAGATACACCTTTAAGACTCTTTGGTCTAGAAAGATTCACAGAAATTTTCCTTGATGCCATTTTCCTAAAAAAAAACACATAAATTAGTAAATAAAAAAAACATATTAACTTAAATTAATAACAAAAATATACCATAAATTTTTTATTTGTATAATCAGAATTTCTCAGCCACCTCTAACGGACAGGTGGGTCGATGGGCGAGCGGGAGGTCAGGTGAGGGATAATGAGGCTAAGTAGACATTTAGGCAAGTATGGGTGAGCCCCTAACCACGCGCCCCCCACAACCCCCTAAGCTTCCTCCCTCCCCGCCCCTCACCCCACCCCCTATCGTCCCCCCACACCCCCGCCCCCAAAACCCCCATCCCCTGCCCCCAAACCCCCTACACCCCCCAACACCTCCCAGTGGCCGCCCCTCCCCACTGCGCCCACCACTCCCCACACCACCCCCCCCCAACATCCCCACACCGTAGCCCACCCCCCCGAACCCTTACCCTCCCCCCCACCCCCCTTATTCCCCACCCGCGCCCTACCCCTACCCTACCCTACCCTACCCCAACCGCCCCCACCCCACCCCACCCCAACCCAACCCCCCCTACCGTACCCCACCCCACCCCAACCCAACCCCCCCACCCTACCCTACCCCGTCCCCCCCATCCCCCCCGTCCCCACCCGGCCCACTCGCCCTCCCCGCCCACCCGGCCCACCCGCCCTCCGGCCCACCCGGCCCCCCCGCCCACCCGGCCCTCCCGGGCCCCCTCCCCCTCCGCCGCCCCTCCCCGACCCCCTCCACCGCCCCTCCCCCTCCCCCTCCCCCGCCACTCCCCGGCCCCCTCCGCCCGCGCAGGGCCACCCCCGGGCCGCCCCGCCCCGCCCGACCGGCGGCGGGTCGATTCCGGGAATCGACCCGCCGCCGGTCGGGCGGGGCGGGGCGGCCCGGGGGTGGCGCTGCGCCCGCACAACGCCACCCCCGGGCCGCCTCGCCCCACTCGACCGGCTGCGGGTCGATTCCGGGAATCGACCCGCCACCGGTCGGGCGAGGTGGGGCGGCCCGGTGGTGGCGCTGCGCCCGCACAACGCCACCCCCAGGCCGCCCCGCCCGGCGCGAACGGCGGCGGGTCGATTCCCGGAATCGACCCGCCGACGGTTGGGCGGGGCGGGGCGACCCGGGGGTGGCCCTGCGCAGGCGAAGGGGGCCAGGGAGGGGCGGTGAAGGGGGAGGGGGCCAGGGAGGGGCGGGTGGGCGGGGAGGGCCGGTGGGCCGGGTGGGCGAGGAGGGCGGGGAGGGCGGGTGGGCCGGGTGGGCGGGGAGGGCGGGTGGGCCGGGTGGGGATGGGGTGGGGGATGGGGACCGGGGGGATGGGGGGGATGGGGGCGTGGGGGGGGACGGAATGCGGGGGGGACGGGTTAGGGTAGGGTGGGGTAGGGTGGGGTAGGGTAGGGGGGTAGGGTGGGGTAGGGTAAGGGGGGATGGGGGGGGTAGGGTAGGGTAGGGGGGGTTGGGGTAGGGTAGGGTAGGGCTAGGGGCAGAAGGGGGGGGGGGGTGTAAGGGTAGGTGGGGGGTAGGGGTAGGGGCAGAAGGGGGGGGTAAGTGGGCACGGGGAAGGAGTTAGGGGGTGGGGCCCATGGGGCTGGAGTTAAGGAAGGGGGGGAGGAGTTGAGATTGGAGGGGAATGGGAGTTAGGGGCTTGGAAAAATTATTAATTTAAAAAAAAAATCTTCTTCGACGTTAAATTAATTTAATATGAAAATTTTGAAAAAAAAATTGAACTTACCTTTCAATTGCGATAATTCTTCGTTGAATATGTTGTTGATAGCAATATAGCTGCTCCACAGATTCACGTCTTTCAACGAACTTCAAAAAACCTGGATGTGAGGTAAGTAATAGTGATAACAAAATTTAATATATAAGTGAAAATACGAAGATGTTTTTCTATACGATTAATGTGGGATAATTTGTTTTAAATTATTATAGAGCGAATATTGTAGAGTTATTTTACAATGGATTGAATGTGGGATTAATTTGTTTTAGAATATATTATAAAAATCTAAAAAAAAAAAATAGTTGTTTAGTAAATATTATATACTTTAACTATAAATTTGTTTTAAATTATTATAGAGCGAATATTGTAGAGTTATTTTACAATGGATTGAATGTGGGATTAATTTGTTTTAGAATATATTATAAAAATTAAAAAAAAAAAATTAGTTGTTTAGTAAATATTATATACTTTAACTATTAGAATAATTAATATAGAAGTCGTTGTTTACAATTTGAATTTCAGTGATTGATTTCATAAAAAAATTTAGTTTATGTTTTTCAATGAATTGTAGAATAAAATAATAAAGGTAAATAAATCTAACAAACTTTTGGAGGGAAATATTTTCGCGAAAATTTTTGGAGGGAAATATTTTCGCGAAAATTTTTGGAGGGAATAATTTTGGAGGGAATATTTCATTCTTTAAGCTATATAATATTCTTAGGAGACTCCCTTTGTATCATTCAACATCTTCTATTTGAAAGGGATGGATTGTTCTGATGGTGAAGTTTCGGTTTATACACCATCAACATCTTCATCGCATAACAACTCTATTCATATTGATGAATATAGCGGGAATTCTTCCACTATGAATAGAAAGTCAATTCTTCCACTTAGTCCCGATTCTAAGGACTATGAAAGCAGCGGTGATGAAGAGCATGATGGTGAAGTTCAAAAGAATGGAGTGTCACGATGTCCACTTAGTCCTAATTTTGAGGACTATGAGAGTAGCAGTTTTGAAGAGCGTGATGGTCAAGTTCAAAAGAATGGAGGGTCACGGTGTCCACTCAGTCCTAATTCTGAAGACTATGAGAGCAGCAGTTTTGATGTGCATGATGGCGAATTTCAAAATAATGGAGTGTCACGGTGTCCACTTAGTCCTAATTCTAAGGACTATGAGAGCAGCGGTGATGAAGCGCGGGATGATGATTTTCAAAAGAATGGAGTGTCAAAGTGTCCAGTTAGTCCTGATTCTAAGAACTATGAGAGCAGCAGTGATGATGAGTGTGATAATGAATTTCAAAAGAATGGAGTGTCAAAGTGTCCGTTTAGTCCTAATTCTAAGGACTATGAGAGCAGCGATGATGAAGCGCAGGATGATGATTTTGAAAATAATGGAGTGTCAAAGTGTCCAGTTAGTCCTGATTCTAAGGACTATGAGAGCAGCAGTGATGAAGCGCGGGATGATGATTTTCAAAAGATTGGAGTGTCAAAGTGTCTAGTTAGTCCTGATTCTAAGGACTATGAGAGTAGCAGTGATGAAGCGCGGGATGATGATTTTCAAAAGATTGGAGTATCACAATCTCCTCTTAGTCCTGATTCTAAGGACTATGAGAGCAGCAGTGATGAAGCGCGGGATGATGATTTTCAAAAGATTGGAGTATCATAATGTCCTCTTAGTCCTGATTCTAAGGACTATGAGAGCAGAAGTGATGAAGCGTGGGATGATGATTTTCAAAAGATTGGAGTATCACAATTTCCTCTTAGTCCTGATTCTAAGGACTATGAGAGAAGCAGTGATGAAGCGCAGGATGATGATTTTCAAAAGATTGGAGTATCACAATCTCCTCTTAGTCCTGATTCTAAGGACTATGAGAGCAGCAGTGATGAAGAACAGGATGAGAGCAGCAGTGATGATCCAATGATGGAGATGTTGCCAAGAAATATTGTATCGAGGAGTAGGAGCAGACCTTTTCATATCAATGCAAACTATTCTAGTTATACAAGGGGTAGAGCAGAATATATGACGAGAAGAAGTTCTATCAACGCTCTCATTTCAAGTGAATGTTGCCAAAAAAATTGCTTGAAACATATGGATTTCACATTTGCATTAGAAAGCAGGAAGAGATATTTGTCAATGAATAAAAGCATGCAAAACTCAGATTTAGTTGGCTGCATGCAATTTACATTGTCAGGTTATGATTATCATATTAGGAATTTATTATTGTGTAGAAAAGCTTTCAAAATGTTTCATTCAATTGGGAATTTTCGTCTCTCAAGAATTCAAGAAAATTTGGAAAAGGATCCCACATTTTATTCATAAGTACGTTATAAAAGACAGTTTGGGCCATTATCAAATACTGCAATGTCATGGATGAAATATTTCTTTTCAAAGCATGGAGAGTGTATGCCAAATAGAGAGACAATACATATTCCAGATAATTTTTCAAGACGAGAAATCTACAACTTATACAAAGAATATGCAGAAAGTGCTGAGGGACAGGGCCAATTTATTACATATCAATATTTTGTGAAGATATGGAAGAAAGAATTCAATAATGTTCGTATTCCTAAGAAGACAAGGATGGGGATTTGCAGTACATGTGCTTCTCTTAAATCAAAAAGGGACAAATGTGAAGGCTCAGAAAGAGGTAAGTGTTCATAACTTTTACTTTCAAAATTGTATAGTCATCAACTATGAAAACATATTTCTTAATGAATTTCTTTTATGTTGTGTAGATTTAATTGTCAAAGAACTTCAGGAGCATTGCGAACAACAAACAAATGAAAGGAAGAAGTTGTACAAGCATCGAAAGAAGTGTTATGATAATCCAAATAAATATTTGGGTTTGATAATTGATGGTATGGACCAGAAGAAAACACTTTTACCACATTTTGTTCGCACACCCAAAAATCTACAAGAGGAAAATTTTATTCAGTTTCACTTGGTCGGTTGTATGGTCTTCAATGGGAAAATGTTGCCAAGGGTGTACTTCACAGCTCCAAATATTCATAATGATGCAAATCTGACCATAACCATAATTCATGATGTGATTTCTCATTGGTCTGGTAATCTTCTTGAAGTTTTGTATCTACAATTGGACAACACTTTCCGTGAAAACAAAAATCAGGTTGTTTTTGGGTATCTGAACATGCTTGTTGAATTGAGAATTTTTCAAAAGGTAAAGGTTGGTTTCCTTCTTGTTGGGCACACTCATGACCATATTGATCAGATGTTCAGTCGTTTTTCAGTCACATTGAGGAGGAAGGAAGTTGGGAGCTTGCCATCACTAATTGAATGTATTAAGAACTCATACATGCCAGAGCCTGCTTTTGAAGTGTTGGAAGAAACTGTTGACATGCGAAGGTTTATTCTAGGATCATATGGTGAGGGGAAATGCATTGAACAACTTAATGATATTAGCTTCCAACATCAATTTTGTATAAAAAAAATTGATGGGAAAACACTAATATGGGGCAAGAAGTTTTCAACTACTACAGAATGGGCACCGTCATCAGGTTTGCAATTTTTGAAGTTCATTCTAGATCGTCCAATATTTGCATCAAAAATATTGTTATTACAATCAGTTGGTGAAGTTCAGAATGCACGCAGACAGAATAGACATATAAATTATTCTGATTGCCTAGAAGAAATTAAAAAATGTATTAGATATACATATGAGTACTTTGACATTGCTGATTTAGTTTGGTGGGAGTCATTTTTCAATAATCAAAGTGATATCATTTCAACAACAACCAATGAAGATATACCTTTGAAAAATCCATTTATTTGGCCACAAAATGTGTCGAATGAACAAGAGGAAGTAAACATTGTTGAACAGCAACAAACTCAAGGTATTATTAATTCTTCACAGGCAATGGAAAGAGAGATGTATATTGGTTCCAGAAGATCTCGTGCACAACGTGAAGCCATGGAAGACCTTTATAGGGGTTCAGTACATGATATTAAGGAGGGTTGCATGATTGCAGTGCTAGCAGATGGAGATCCCAAAGGCTATCCATTTTGGGTTGCTAAAGTTATAAAGGTCTTTACAGAAAATGAGGATGTTACAAGTGTTGAAGTACATTGGTATGCCACAAATACACACCCATTCAATGGTGTGTATAAGCCAGAGATGGTAGTTGACAAAAAAATGATGGAAAAAGAAAAAGAAAGGGTACAAATATAAATCGCCGCCGCACAGACATATTACAATTGGAGGATGTTGACATACTTGTTTATGACTTCAATTTAACAAAGAGGAACTCTTCGCTTCAAGACGATAGAGATTTTGAAAAGGTTGTTACCAGAAGGAATAGTGTTGACATGGGAGTCTGCTGAAACCAGTCGTAGATCTAGAAGACTTTTGAAACCTGGAATGTTGGGCATGCATGTGGACTCAGATGGGGCACTAGTTGATGAAAGAGAAGAATATGGTACATCTTCGTCAGCATCCAGTCACTCATCTGAAGATGTGAA
Organism: Pinus tabuliformis; assembly: GCA_031772625.1. Taxonomy (NCBI): domain Eukaryota; kingdom Viridiplantae; phylum Streptophyta; class Pinopsida; order Pinales; family Pinaceae; genus Pinus; species Pinus tabuliformis. The sequence continues at coordinate 182,089,514 of CM062819.1, forward strand.
TTGTGATGGTGTGCAAGAAAATATGAGTGATTTTGAATAATTGTTTAAGACAGATTATATAACTGATGTATGCATCATATCTTCAAATAAAAGTAATGTTTTCCATATGTTGTTAAATGAGAAGTTATGAAGCATTTTTATGTTGTTGGATTATGTCTTAAGTATGATAAATTTTATTGTTTAAATATCTACAATGCAATATCAAATTAGAGATATAATGTCTGTTTTATTCAGTATACAAATAAAGACTTTTGATTTCATTGACTGATATACTTTGTTCATAATGTCATGGTTTTTTAATTTTATAGTTGAAAAAATTTCAATTTCTTTTGTATCTAGCATGGTGTGGTTGAAAACATGTTAAATTTATACTTAGGAAAGAAAAATGATATTCTACCAGAAACATTAATGTGTTTTTTCCTTAAAAATTAACTTTGTTTGAGACATAAAAAATTGGTTTTATTAGCATTTTTTAAAAAGTTTGAAAATTGACCCTAAAAAAAAAAAACGTTATTCCAGTAGCATCACTTTCATTTTGAAGCTATATTTTGCACGAAAATTTCGTAGTAAATTTCGTAGTCACCGCCATTTTTAAAACACGTTCAAAATTGGCACCTAAAAAAAAAAAACATCGTTCCAGTATACACACTTTTCGTTTTTAGCACTGTTTTTGATGTTTTTTTGGGGTTTTTGGGCCAGAGTTCCCGTTTTGAGTTTATAGTTCCCGTTTCAAAGTTTACATTGTTCAGGGCACAGGCTGCCTAGTAACCTAAAACAAATAGTCGTGGAACATGCCTGCAACAGGAAGCAAGGAATAAACCCCAAACCCGCTACAACCTCAAAAATAGATCAGTAGTACAACACCAGGATAGCACCCATGGTGGTGATGACAATGAGGTCGCACCATCTATACCACAAACAACAAAACCCGACACCAAACCATACATGCAAACACACAATACTCCTGCAAAAATACAACGATGACTGCGAACGGAAGCTCCAGAGACCTGGTCAAGAAGGAAAGGCATGAACCAGGGGAAGAGGTAGCCATGGTAGCCGCCCCTCCCCTACTCCCTCAAACTCTTCCCCCGAAACAGGCAAATACCAGAGCCAACGCATAATAACTCTGCAATTGAGCCTCGACATCAACAATCAGAAGCCTCCAGAGACCCGTCCATGAAGAAAAAAGAGGCACGAACTGGGGGAAGAGACGGCTAGGGTTCAGCCTCCTCACCCCTGCTCCCTTAACTCTTGAGCACCCACATGTTTTAGTAAGTTATAATTAAAACTAGCAAATTTTACTTTTCTAGATTAGGTTTAATTAAAAACATTCTAAAACATGAATAATTTTACTCTCACTTTTCTAGTTGGGTTTGTTGTTTACGGCTGGTACTTAATATTGGGAATATGTGTAAGGTGTAAAGTAAGAAAGATTATATATCAATATTTTTTAATATTTTATTTTAATTTAAATTGTAACATTTTTTAAATTAAAACTAAAAACAAAAGGATATGAGGCATATGTGTAATGTAAGTTAAGGATTCCTTTAACTATATTTAAATTTAATTAATAAGCACATAAAAACTTAATACTTACAATCAACTTACGATATAATCAACCTACCAAGGGCATATAGGGATCAAATATCTTTTCACTCTAAAACTATGCTAGTTTAATTATTAATAGTTGATGATTATAATTATTTATTTTATTTTATTTTTATGTAATTTCAAGTAGCCAAAATGTTTTAATTAAGAACTATAATTATTTATATTGTTTATATATATAATTGTATTTTATTATTATTATTATGTCATTTGATTTAGTCAAAATGTTTACATAACATAACCCTACTATATATATTCCATAATATCTTCTCAATTAGGTTCGCACATCATTTTAAATAATTTGACATAGTCAAAATGCTTTAATTGCTTCTTATAATTATTATTTTTATTTTTATATTATATTAATTGTAATTTATTTTTATTTTTATTATTATGTAATTTGACTAACTCAAAATGTTTACATAACAAAACATCACATAACAATGTAACATAACCTTACAACATCTCTTACATATAGGGGCGCCAGGTTCAAAACTATAGGGGGGTAGAGTATGTATGCCTTCGAGACTTAGGAGTCAAATCGTCCCTTGTGGCACAAATAGGGGAGTCTCATACACCAATTTGGTGTATGGTTTGGTTGTGACCTTAAAATTGGATAATGATAGTAATAATCAGCTAAGCTACATTACCATGGGCCAATACCACAACTTATCAATACAACATGCTCAAAAAACATAACTCATTTCAAGATCTAAATATTCTATTTTAATTTTATTTGATAACATTTTAAAAATAAATTTAAAAGAAAATATGTATAAGAATCATAAACATTTTGGCTTAGTCAAAATAAAATAAAATAAAAAATAAAAATAAAATAAAAAATTTATAATTATAATTAACAATAAAACATGTTGACTTCATTAAATTACATAAATAATAATAATAATAATAATAATAATAATAATAATAAAACATCAAATTAATAATTGTATTTCTAAATATAATTAATAAAGCACCTAGAGGGATCAAATCTCTTGAGATGCAAACTTCTTATAGAGTGAAAAAAGATTTGATTTTTATGGGCAAATGGTAGATCCAAAGTTAAGATAAAGCTAGTTGATATTAGAACCAGGTATTAAAGAGATGTAAAAATATTTTGCTTTCAATCTCAACCATAGATTAAATATTTCGATATCCATATAAAATAACATAATTTTATACCAACTTAAAAGTAAAAGAAAAAATCATATTTTCACATTTGAATGCAATTATTCTTATAACCATGTATAAAAAGGTTATGGGTCAATTTTAATTTGAAAAAGAAAAGGAATTATACATCTTATTGTAAAATGAACCATTTTCCTAAATAAAAAGTTCTTATATATTAATTTCCCCATTTATTTAGAATATAAACTTATTAGAATTGGAATCATCTCAAATCCCTAGGAAATTGGTGGGTGGGGAGCCATGTGAAACAAATCTAATTTAATTTGAGAAAAAAAGGGAATTTCACATATTATTGTAAAATGGACCATTTTTCTAAATATTTTTTTCTTATATATTAATTTCTCCATTTAATAAGAATATAAACGTATTAGAATTGGAATAATTTCAAATCCTTAGGAAATTGGTGGGGGAGCCACGTGACACGAATCTAATTTTTTAAATTTATTAAAAGCCAATGCAACCTAACAAACTTGGTAACGCACTACATTAAGACTAAGTATATGTTGTGAGCATGTTCCCTTCAGAATCAATCTATAACTTCAATTAAAAATAAAAATAAAAAGTCAACAAATCCTCATCCACGTTGAAATAAGAAGCCTTTGGCAAAAATATTTTAATATTAATTATAATAAAATATTTTAATGTTAATCTACAGAAAAGTAATTAAAAGTAAAAAATCCAATTACTTCATAATAAAAAGTATGTGGCATTGAAATAATAATAATAAAAATAAAAAAATTCAACATAAGAATAAGTAATATTGGTTTGTATTTAAAAAAAAAATAATTACTAGCCAAAAATTAGTGCGACAATAAAGTTCATAAATAAAATATTCAATATTCACATTGATTAAAATATTTCAATGTAAATTATGTATATATGATTAGAAAAACTATGTATATATTATATAAAACAATTGAAAAATAAATTCTTATGATTAAAATTTTCTAGTTTTTCTATTCTATATTTTGACCATTTTTTATTTATATTTTTTGGCTAATTTTCTCTGAAAACTAGTAAATATTTATTGTAATTGCATGTTTAACCTATGTAGCCTACATAAAACAAATGCTCAAGGAAATTTCCAAGCATTAAATGGATTTATATATTAAAAAATCTTATTTAAACATATATATATATATATATATATATATATATATATATATCTTAACCGTTGATCTATGAAGGGCTATGAGACTGATTGAATTGCTCAAGGTGCAAATATTTTTTCAAGTTTTGCACTCTAAAAGAGGTTCGTACATGAAGAGATTTGATCCATCTTAAGACCTACTAGATTTGTGGTTAAAATGGATCTATATTGGTTAATACTAAAATTTTCCATCCCAATATGAAATAGATGTGTACTTCTTCACTAATCAAGATGGAGTTTATGTTTATCACTTAAAAATGGAGTAGTCTCACTAATGAATCAAACAGATTTTTTGGCTAGAATTTGGTATTACAATTTCTAGCTAGATTCCTATTTCTTGTTGTTTAAAATTCACTTTTGAGTGCATAAGTGAATTCAATGCCTTAAAAAAACCTTGATGCACTCAAACTTTGTAGATTAAACACTTAAACTTATGATTATTAAAAATCTCCTCCAATCTTTAGGAAAAAATGACTAGAAAAAATCCTTGAGAAAGTGTCATTTTGTTTATTAGTTAGACTACACGTTTAAAAAGTATATATATATATATACAACGTCAAGATTTGTGTCAGTGTACCACCTGGATTTCATGCAGTGGCTTCGGGTAGTTAATATCATTGTGTTTTTGGTGTGTTCCATCTCAGGTATAATGTTTGGCTTCAGCTAGGAGAACGTTGGATGAAGGCCATTAGGGGTCGAGGCTAAGTTCTCCGCCTTCTCCTTTGGATTTGTGACTAGATGTTGTTTGTTCTACTAGATGGTATTCGATAAGGCTCTGCTCCTCACTTGTGGTGGATTAGATTCTTTGTGGGTTCGTTGTTTGGTGAGATCTTCATCTTTTCATTTGATACAAGAATTATTTTATAGCTGGTGGTGGCTTCCAGATGTATTCTTGGCCTTTCTTTTCTATGTCATTTGTGGTTTAGATAATATTTTATTGTCGTTGCGGTATAGATGGCCTATTTTCTCTTATAACCAACATTGGTTGAATTTTCTTGCTTTGCCTTGGGTTTTCACTGTTGGAGGAAAAATTGCTTGTTTTACACATGTCTGGAGTACCCTTTTGCCATCATATGTTTTGTCATTCCTCGGGTCGGTGGGAAGGTAGTCCCTTTGTTGGTGTGTTGTCTCGAGGTTTTAGCTTGGCCAGTCTTTGTTTAGGTCTCTTTATGGTGGTGTTGGCCAGTCTCTATTTAGGTCTCTTTATGGCAGTGTTGCCTCCATAGTATTTATAGTCATCCTTAGAGGGTATCTAATTGGCATCTTGGATTTCCATTGTGTTGGGTGTATTTGTTCTTGGTTGGTTCATTTTGGCCCTACTTCTGTAGTCAGCTGGTGGTTTTAGTCCTCCTTTTTCATGTGTTTGGAATTCCTCAGTCACTTGGGCTTGGATCTAGTTGAGTCATTTTTTGGGGATGATATTGTAGTTGTTTTATCAGGGTTCTAATGTTTTCCTCCCTATCCACCTGTACTAATTCTTAGGTGTTTCTATTCTTCTGGTTTCTCTTTTATCCTAGCCTCTCAAGTGTTCATGGCACCCTTCCAACCCATGCCTAGTCGACGTGGTGGTTCTTTTGCTGTGTGGTGTCAGTTTCATTTAGTCACACCTGTAACAACACCTAGTTGATTTTCCATGTAAAAAAATATAATACCAAGTTCATGAGACACATATTACAAATTGAATGGTGGGAAAAGCATCCTAGTGGGTGTCACGTTGGTTTCTTTATGGCTAAGGAAATTGGCAAAGGCAGTGGGAAAGGAAAAGAGGCATTGATTAACATTCTATTTATGAAATTAAATAAAATAGTATAAAAGGAAGATGGGAAGTCATAGATTTGCATGAGAGAGAAACTCAAGGAAAAATGAAGGAAAATGAAGAAAATAGAGGCCTCAATTACAAAAATGTTTATGCGAATCAGTTCATAGTCTTTTGTCAGTTCATTCTTTAGATCTCTCTTCTATTTTCTTACTCTCTCATACTCTTGTACACTTAGAGCATTCTTAGAGTATTCTTGGAGCACTTTGGCATACATTGGATTTGGAGAGAGAAGGAAAAGGAAAAGGTGACAGGTGGATCAGCGGTTATAGTTGGATTGCCTTGTAGGTAATGATTTACATGTATGATTTCCTTGTTAGTTTTGGCATGCATGTGGTTTCATGGTTATGTGCTATAACTGGCATGGATATTTCCATGGATTGATACTGGTTTTAGCCTTGCCTTACCATTTCCTAGATAACTATGGCGCTGTGGGTATTTTCCACATGTTCTTTTCTAGTTGGTGCTCATAATTCCTTATGGTTGTGGGTTGGAACAAATGCTCTGGAATCGCTGGACCAACTTGGGTTAAGTTACTAGTGATGGAGTCTAGGTTGGGAAAAATGCTCTGGAGCCCTTGGCGGGTTGAGTTACTATTCCCTGGAGCCATGTTGGAAAAACGCTCTAGAGCCCTAGAAAGATGTGGGTTGAGTTACTAATTCATGAAGCCCTAGACACCTTGGGTAGAGATTGATATGGTTGGTGTTAGTGATTTCCAACCATGAGGTGGAATCACTAGTTGAGGGTTGAGGTGGTTTTCCCTATTGAAACCATATTTTTGTTTTGTTTTGGTTATTCCATGAGATCCCACATTCATGCTTGCAATATGGCATGGGGGTGATTGGATGAAATAAATATTTGATTCAACCAAATCTATGGTAATGTGGTATGTGGAAGTCCCTCACTTGGTTGGCATTTTCATATGTTAATAAGAGGTATGTTCTATTGTGATCAATGATCATATGTATTGATTATGATGGTGATATTATGGCTGTGTTTCCATGGTTTATATGTTGGTTATTTGATGGTTTATATGCTGGTTATATGATGTGTTATATCTATGGCTCTTTACATGTTGATGAATATATGAATGCTTGATGAATGCATAAACTAAAAATTGCTATTACAGCTATTATGAGAGGCCATTAGACCTTCTTGGTGAATCTCAAATAAGTTTCATACCCCTATGTTCGGATATGCATTCATGAACTGTAGATTACATGTTCACCATATGTTTGACGAAATTACTATTATGGTTAGGCCTGGATAGGTCAAGTCCTTGATTAAGTTTTGTATGAATGGATTTGTCATAATTTATTTATCATTATGGAAAGTCTCACTGAGTTCTGGATAGCTATCTAGAGGCTAGCCTGAAATGGTGGCTAAGAATCTAGGACTGCATCCTCTGAACTGGAAATTTTGGGCCATAAACGCACCCTTATAGGCTTATGGATGTGGTTGGAGGCATATAACCGCATGGAGGCCTTGTCATGCATGCGGTTGTGGGCCCAGGTGATCTAGACAACTCCAGAAATGTTCTGAATTCAGAGGTGGCTTTGGAAAAGATAAAAAATGAATGTTTCTGGATTGAAGTGAAAGTAAGGTCAGATCGAATATCTCGTTGCAATCTTTCCAAAGATGCAAATGACACCTCAATCTGAGTTCATATGTGAAAGTTATGGCCAGTCAAAGTTTTCCTTAAACTAGGGCCATTACAGCCACTAACGAGGCAACAATTTGGCACTTATCAGTGACATATTCTGGTGGTTGGAACATACGAATTTGTTTCCTATTTATTTTTTCCAATGACCCCAAAAATCCAGCAGCGAGTTTTTGTACAATTTGATGAAAAAAAAATATCTAAAAAAGGAGGGTGGTGGGCCACCACCACCGCCACCCCACACCGCTGTGTATATGCATATTATATAATAAAAGAAAATGTGGTTGGAAGGTGGTCAAACACCGCCAACCCATATTCACCATATATATATTGTATACAACAACATACACAGGGCTAACGGGACTTGAACTTGCACGAGATGGTGGTCGACCTGGCTTGATAAACCGGACATGTCCCATATCACATGGTGCCAAATAAAAATGGGGTGGCAGGTTTTGAACCCAACCTGCCCTCAATAAACTCCTTAAATTATCATTTTCCAACAAAGTGCCCAATGGACTAAACCTTGACAACTCCACCGGATATTTTTTATATAAACCGATTTTCTGCCATTCAATGGGCAAGACTAGGAGAGCGCCTAACGTGACCCTGAGTAGCCACAGAGAACGATGCATGGAATCTTGATGCATGGGAATCACAAGGAATATTTAAGATTCATTTTGGAGCTAATATTTGCAAAGGCAGAAACATATCAACTTTATAGTCATTTTTCTTGGTTTTCTGCAAGGAATCTGATGGTGTAATCAATTTTTTCATCTGAGCAGTAGATCTTTAGTCAAGTTGGAGAGAGGAATCTTTGTGGAATGTTAAGGAATCTAAAAGATTCCCTAAGGGCCTATTTTTTATAGTTTTAGAACCAGCTCGAATTTATAATCAAATTACTCAGTTTTTGCAAGGAGCCCAATGGTGAAGTTAGATTTGTCATCAGTGAGTTGCAAGTGTATGATAACCAGGGGAAGGATCCAAAGAGGTGAAGGAAAAATTAAGTCCTTTGATCCAGAAGCAGGGTGTGCATCACGAAGAAGGAAAATGGAAGGTGAAGAGGCTTGGTTGGAGGAAGAGTGAAGCTATCACAAGGCCTTCTACACCATGGTGAAAAAGTGAACAAATTGTTTGCAGAATATGTGAAGAGAATGAAGAAAGAGAAGAAAGAACCGGATCATCATACCTTGGTAAATCATGAAGGTGGAGGAGAAGAACCCTCTCCCTCTTCGTCCTCCAGTGAAAGTTCTTCTTCTTCATCTTCTCATCATTCTAAGAGGCATCATAGGAATGCATCTAAAAATCCATTTTTTAAGATGGATGTCAAGTTTGATTTGCCTGTATTTAGTGGAGAGTCTAATGTAGAAAAGCTAGATAATTGAATCAGAAAGGTTGAAGTGTATTTTTGCATACAACGAATAAGAGAGGATGAATGAAAGATACAGCTAACATCCTTTCGATTGAGTGGCAATGCTCTCGTCTGGTGGGAAGGCAAACTGTAGAAAGGTGGTAAGAGTAGTTGTAAACTTATTTCATCTTGATCTGAGTTCATTTATGTTTTAAGAGGACATTTTTACCCATTGGGTTACAGACAGAAGGCCATGATGGAATGGAAACATTTGAGACAAAGTAAAGGTCAAATTGTTCATAATTTTGTAGAAGAGTTTAGGAAACACACATTAGCATTGAATTTTCCACTAGACACTTCTGAGATGTTGATGAAATATATTGGCTCTTTGCATAATTTTTTGCATCATTCATTGTCGTTATCTGAAACTAAAACTCTTGATTAACCTAGTGTGAAGGCTGTACATCTTGAAAGAAGGGGAAAGCATGAGCAAGAAGACTACCCAAAGAAAACAACAACAACTAAGAGAAAAAAAAGCAAATCCCTCTTGCACTCATTGTGAGAAGGAAGGGCATGATGATGAGAATTGCTGGAAATTGCATCTAGAATTGAGGCCAAAGAGGAACGATGGGAAAAAGAAGCAGAAGACAGTTGCAACTATGCAACATGACCAAGAATCCAAATTAGAGGATGATGAGAATATCATAACTGTAGGTTTTGCAGGTGTTAGACCAATTGACCTAGGATCATATTCAAGTGATGAAATGAAGATTGAAGCTCTTGGTATTGCAGAAGATGGGCCTATCGACTTGGGTTCCGATTCGAGCAATGAGACAAAGATTTCAGTAGATGTTGTCCCAAAAATGAGGATTGCACCAAATATTGCATGGCTCAAAGAAATCGAAGAGATCAACCAAATAATTTAGGCAGAGAATGCGAAATGAAGGAGACTCCTACAAGAAGCAGAGAAGGAGAAACAAAGGTTGCAACATCAGTTACAAGCCAAGGAGGAGGCCTTTGAAAAGTTGTAGCATAACAAGCATGAGGTAAAAAGTGATTCTTCAATTTCATGTTCTTTCTATGATGATGATTTCGCTACTTTTAAGAAACATACTACAAGAATTGGATCAAAATTGTTGAAGAAAATGGGGTATCAAGGAAAGGGCCTCAACATTAATGGCCAAGGAATTATGAATCCCATCAAAGTGGAGGAATTTCCTCACTATGTAGGGCTTGAATATGTCAGAAAATAGGTTGGGGAATGCTCCAAGATAACCAGTTACCAATCAACGACAGATGATGATAGCACCTCATCACATTCCAGTGATAGTGAGGATTCCACATGCACTTATCAGAGCTGCACCAGGAGTAAGCATTATAAGACGATCCAGAAAGTTTGGAGGAGAAATAATCAATGTAGTCATTGCAATGAGGTTGGACACTAGAGAGCCACGTGTCGGGTACTCCATGCCTAAGAAGCACCTATGAAGGAACCAACTGGTGAAGATTTTCAACTAGAGAATCCGCCAAAGGGAGATGACCCATTCACTTTGTTGAGTAAGAGATGTTTTTACTGGTTATAGTAGCTTGTCATGGCTACGTTTTGTAAATCATGTGTTGCAATATAATTGTAAAAGTGATGATGTGTTTTACATTGCTTATTAAAGTAACGATGATGTTTTGGCCTTTTTTGTTGATTGCTGGGGTTTTTTTTTTTATTATGATGGAAACTTGACGAAAGAGTGTGTGTTATAAACTCTTGGTAAGTATGGGGTTGTTTCAGTCATGTTTGGTTTTGTATATGATTGCAAAGAATGTACCACAAATTCGCATATGATGCAGATGTTGAAAGTGTGGTTTGACAAGGACACATGCAGATTGTAGGACGTGTTCATGCTTTTGGAGGACCAAAAGCTCCTCAGTGGGGAGGAATGATCTAGGTGGCTCCAGAAATGCTCTGAATTCAGAAGTGGCTTTGGAAAAGATCAAAAATAAAAGTTGGTATATTGAAGTTAAACTAGGTTCGTATCAAAGATCTCGTCGCAAGCTTTCAAAAATTTCAAACAACACCTCAATCCAAATTCGTATGTGAAAGTTATGGCCAGTCAAACTAGGTCCATTGGCCACCACTAATGAGGCAAAAATTTGAAACTTATCGGCGACAGATTTCAAGGACCAAAACAAGTGAATTTTTCACCTCGTTAATTTTGCTAGTGACCCCAAAAATTTAGTGACAAATTTTTGTACAGTTTGTTTAAAAAAAAAATTATTAAAAAAAGAAGGGGTGGTGGGCCACCACCCCTACCACCCCACACCACTGCATATATGTATATTATATAACAAAAAATAATGTGGTTGGTGGGTGGTCAAACCTTGCCAACCCATATTCATAATATATGATGGGACTTGAACCCGCGTCGACCATGGCTAGCCCACCCCACGTGGCGGCCCCTTAAACTGCCCATCCCTCATATCACACAACACCAATTAAAAATGGGGTGGTGGTTTTTGAACCTAGCCTGCCCCCAACAAGCTCCTTAAATTATCATTTGCCAACCAAGTGCCCGACGGGCTGAACCTTGATAACTTCGCACGATATTTTTTATATAAACCCATTTTTTGCCATTCGATGGGGGAGAATAGGGGAGTGTCCAGCGGAACCTTGAGTGGGCATGGAGAATTAGGCATGGAAACTTGATGAAGGGGAATTATGGGGAACCTTTAATATTCCTTTTAGAGTTGATTTTTGACAGAGGTATAAACATATCAACTTTATACTCATTTTTCTCGGTTTTCCACAGAGAAAATAATGGTGTGATCAGTTTGCACATCTGAGTAGTTGATCTTCAATAAAATTGTAGAGTGGGATCTTTGTGGAATCTTGAGGAATCTAAAATATTCCTTAAGGGCCGATTTTTGACAGTTTCAGAACTAGATTGACTTTATTGTCAAATTACTTAGTTTTTCGCAAGGAGCGTAGTGGTGAAGTCAGATTCATCATCTGAGTAGTAGAACTCCAGACAACTAGCGAGAGTGAATCTTTGGGGAATCTTTGAGATTCAAAGGGTTCATATTTCAGTGGTGTTAGAAAGGGTCAATTTTATAGTCATTTGACACAATTTTGCACAAAGAACTCAACAGTGCAGTCCATTTCTTCAGTAGAGGTGTGAATTTTCTAGCCAGCCCAAAAAATGGAGGTATAAGGTGCCTTTTTCACATGCATGCAATTTGATTTTGTTGCTAAAGATTAATGAAAGAGGCCTCCCCACTTTGAGCAGAGCTCGGAGATGTAGCCCACACTAGGTGAACTCTGTTATCAACCTGTTGTACTATTGTTTCTCATGATTTCATTTTATTTCCGTTTATGTATATGTATACATCTTATGGTTACATTCTCTTTTATATGTGATTCTGAATGCATCAATGAAGTAAAAAGATTTGGATCACGAGGTCACTAAAAAGGAAATCTAGCTCGGGATTTGGGCACCAGTAGTGGTTTTTCTACCTCTAAGTGTCCTGTAAACCCGGTATGATTTCCATTTGTGGTTGGTAACTTCTAATTTTTAGCTCCATTTCCTTAGTTAGATTTAGGAGGTTGACCCATGCCATAGTAACTCTCCATCTCATGTTTACCCTAACAGGGCAGTGAAACTAGGTAAGTGTGGGAAAAGTGGTTAAAAGACCCTTCTCTTATCACTCAGTGGCTTTGGTTTTTGATGTCATTCAATTGGAATTTCATCATGAAATTATCTTTCTAGAAGAATTGGAAAGTGGTGATAGACCATATGCTTAAGATTCTGAACATGCAGGTGTTCGATTGAAATGAAGACTGCATTTCCTTAGTTCTATTATTCTCAATTAACAAACTTCAACTTTTTTGTGAATGTTGCTTAGGGAAAAGCAGATTGAGACCTGCAATGTCTTTTTCTCTCTCGATGACATTAAACAAATGTTTTGCAACATTCACTTCTACCTCAATAATGTGTACTCTTACTTGTGAAAGATGGAATCAGTTTTGATTTCAAATTCTGGTTCAGGAGATATCACAGACCCTCCTGTTCACAGTGGAAATACTCATGTTCTGCTCTCTTTTGACCATGGCTCTTTAGAGGCTCATCCATGAGGTTATATGGCTTCTAGCCTTGTTTTGGCACATATATTCTATAGGTTTATATGTTTATTGTGGCTATCATGAAATTTTTATTGTGATTCAGGGCTTTTTTTTTGGAGATGGTGGAGATGGTGCTTGGGTGTTATGGAAATAGACCTGTGCATATCTATCTCGTGTTAGAATTTGGCTTTTGGTGGTTGAATTGTACTTCCAATTTGTGTTCAATCTGTGCATGTTGGAATTTAGGGTCTATATGTGTTTTACAATCTATATCTACTCTTTTGTGCCTATTCTCTTTGGTGTTCCTATGTTTTTGCAATTTCAAATGTTGAAGGTAAATTTGTGGTGGGTGCTCATCTCTTGGTGCGGCCCAGTGATCTGTCTCTTAATGCCTATCTAGACTTTCATGAGGCACTTTGTTTCCTACTATTACATCTCTCTATTAGTATGGCCTTCATCTGGCCAACTTCTCAAATGTGATCGCTGATGTAAAATTCATATTTTTCTAATAGAAATCTATGTGTGCTTATTTACTATATCTATATCTATATATATATATATATATATATATATATATATATATATATATATATATATATAAACTAAAACTAAAATAATTCTATATTTTTTTCAAAGAAATGGGTAATATTTTGTATTATAAAATTTATTTGGAGATTGGTCCATAACCCTTACATTTTGTGTCATGTGCCAAAATACTTCTAAATTCTATGTCCCACAAAATAGAACTTATTTTCTCGTTACACAATTTTCCCAATATTATGAAATATAACCTACTATAAACTCTACAACAAACTCCTAATAATAGTAGATATCTATAGAACATCAAAAAACTTTCATATATGTAGGAAACCTATTTTGTCCATACTACTAGATCACCATTCTCTCATTGTACATCAGATTCTTTAGTAAATTCTGGGCTTTTTCTGTGACTAGTCCTCGTTTGCTCCAGTTATGTCCATGTCATGATTTTCTCCTATACTAACATTGTTTTTGAATTTTTCCATCTTAACACACATAATAGCCATTTTGATTTGCATATTTGACTCAAAGTTCTTAAGCTTTCTTTGTAGCAATTCATATTTGGTTGTCATCAACAACTGAAAGGTCAACGTCTATTTTTCTTGTGCAACTCTCTCATGAATTAGCATTTGCATCAAAACTTCCACTGATTCCAAAAATGTTTCTAGTAGGCTATTGAAATTGGCAAGCTAAAATTCACGGGATGATTCACTACAACTTCCATATGCAGACCTCACATCTTCTCACAATTGAATTCAAGAAGCAGAGACTGTCTCAAATCCCTTCTATATTTTCTAAACAATGACACTAAACGAGGGAGAAATAGATTGAATTCACTCTGTTTAAATCCAATTTATCTACAGAAATGCCCCCATGGTGCATTAAATTTCCAAGCCTCCGCTTCCATGATTAGAATATATAGAATTCCTTGGAATGTCAACTTGTGATATAGAGAGATATCATAAATAGTTCTAGTTTATGTAGTTTTAGATGCCAATTCAATGCCATACCTCCCATTGCTTGAGTAAATTCCATTTCGTCTTGGAAAATTAAACACATATGCCTCTCATACCTTGCTAAGACATAGATCATCCTCTAGATGGAGGTGTAATGAGAACATAGGACCTCCATCCTGTCGTGTCCTGGAAAAGGAGTTAATTCAATTTGTTGACCATCGTCTAATTGTGTGATCAATATATATAACCAACTTTCTCTATGGGAGTTGGGTCTAATATTCTATGGCTTAATTCAAATTTAATAAGGCTTAAAAAAATAATACATCCTTTTCTTTTCATTGAATATGGGAGATAGTTAATACCATTTGATTCACTTCTAAAGCCCCTTGATCCATAGTAGCTACATTGTTTGCCAATAAGTCAGCTTTTGAAATAAAAGTATTTTATATTAATAAAAGATATATATTTCAATATCAATTTAAAACAATTAATTTATATGTTACTCAATATGAGGGAGGTCCATAAATCCTTCCAATAGTTTTGACATGTGGCATGCATATATATATATATATATATATATATATATATAGATAACCAATTTTAACTTTGGATTTCTTACAAAAACGGTGGTTTATTTGGAATCTAGCCTATTTCATTTCAATTTTGAGGAGTGATTTGGCCTTTGCATTTTGGTTTTGGTTCTTTTATCCTTGTGGTGATTTGGGAATATTTTCATGGAATTTGTTTTCTTAGCTCCACTTCTACTAGATCTTGTATATGGATGTTTTTTTCCTAAGGTATTCTTGTCACTGTGTATATCATGAGGGAATTATAGTGCAAGGCCAATGTGAATGGGAAGCCTCACCATCTCTTTGAAATTGAAGCCTATGTTTTGCTCTTGTCCAACTTAAATTGGTTTGTTTTGTAGATTGGATTGGTGTTTTTAGCACAACTTTGGAGCACAAGGAGGTCTTGAAATTCAATAAGGCTTTGAGATGACACAATGAATACATTCAATTCAACATAACCTCTTTGCTCTTAGGCACAACCAAAGTGCATGAGAATGAGCTTGTTTCTCTCAACATGCATCCATATTGAATTTAGTGGTTCAATAAAAAAAAGATTGACATTCTAGAATTGAAATGAAATATGTTGTGAAATCCAACACTTAGTATTTGGAAGGACACCCTCTCTACAACCTCAAACAATATAAATTTAGTTAGCTCTATCAAGATGACTTCAAGGAAGAAGAGTCGGTTCACCGACTCAAGGAATCGATGGATATCAAGAAACAAAAATCTCTTCATTTAGATGTTAGATAGGATGAGAGAAATAGTCTTCATCTTTTCATTCACTATAATGTAATTAAAAGTCATCAGGGTACTAGGAGTTTTTGTGAGATATAGTACTTGTAAGAAAAGTTGGAATGTTTATTTCATATTTTACTACAAACTTTCCTATGTACTACCAAAGAGTTGCTTAAATTTGAACTCTCAATCTACCAAAACTATGTTTTTGTATGTTATGATTATTATATATTGAATATAAAAACATCTATATTTCACACTATATGAAAAATAAGAGTAGAACTAGTTTTTTGTTGGGTGACTACCTCAAGGGAGACTAGTGAACCTCCCAACATAATGTTTAATATCTTGATCATTATCAAGTGTAGAACGGTGGAATAAAAGTCCAAAAATATTTGTAGCAAAATGAATATTTCCTTGTATCTACCTACATTTCTAGATAATCAACATGAAAAAAGAGAATGGCCCAAACCATGCTATTAAATATGGGGTGGTTGGAGTTGCTCCTCTTCTCCTCCTTTGCTTTGTTGGGTAGCGGAGGTCCCGCGTAATGATTTTGGTATAGAAAGCCTAGAAATTAGGAGTAAAATATTGTAAAAACTCTGAAGTATGTGGAGCGCGAAATGTAGAAGGTCGAGTCAAAGGGTTGTCCGCCCAAGAAATATTGTAAATTAATAGGGAGTAATTCGGTCCATGGACCATAGTTAGGTATAAATAGAGCGCGGATCTATGGGGGGAAAAGTAGTTTGTAGTTGTAGTATGATTTTGCAAATCAACCATGTGATGGGTGTCTGAGAAGGACAGTTGGAAAGCGTCTGTAAGTTCGAGTCAGGGGTTTGGGTAGAGGATAGAGGCTCTGCAGTTGTGTGCGTAGAGGCCTAAAGAGTCCACAACTGTGTGCGCGGACCCCTGCAGCTGAGTGTGTAGGGCATATCTGGATGTAAGGGCGATAAGTGAAAGTAAAGATAAGTTATTTTGAATTCTGTGTTGATTCTATTGCCAATTTGTTCTGTTATGGTGAATAAATTGTTTTGATATGTGCATGAGGTGATAAGGGGGCATATAGGGAAGCTTGAGGAAGCTTCGCGGAGGTCTCTACCCCAGGTAGTAGGGATCAGTCCGAAACAGACAAGGATCCCCCGATGATAACTACTTTTGTAAAGACATGTATAAAATTGCTTCGTGACAACAGGGCGGTTAAAGGCTTACAGGAGTTGATAAATAGGTGTGCAGGATGGAGTGAGCCTTGCATCATCCAGAAGTTGGGAAGACATGCATCACGGACCTGGAGAGAAATGCGGCTAACACCATAGATCGATGATTATGAGATGGAGCAGGTCATTTTGGATTTGGGCTCGGATGCCAACGTATTGTCGAAACAAACATGGGAGCGCATGCATAATCCTACACTACAATGGTATCCTATCCAATTGCGAATGGAAAATCAACAGAAGCTGCTGCCCATGGGAAGGCTGCAAGGAGTGATGGTAGACCTTGATGGCGCCAGTACGCACACGGATTTTGAAGTTATTGAGATCATGGATGAAAATACACCCTATCCTACGTTGCTAGGAATAGATTGGGCCACCAACATGAACAGAGTTATTGATCTAAAGAAGAGGACAATGATATTTGAAACAAAGGCGCTCCGCGTCGTTATTCCGCTAAACTCGGCTAAAGGACCGCACTACATTGAACCGGTGAATAGCAATGACAACGAAGATTGTAGTTACAAAGTGACTACCCAAGGGCCGAGGATGGGTGACAACATTGGGGGATAGAATATGGAGAATCCTGCACTGATGATTCAAATGAGGAAGATGAGCGGTGGTGAAACTGGCTGATCGGAGTAACCATGCTTCGTTGCAACATGGTGACGAAATCGCTATACTGCATAAAGGCCCAGGATCGCGACTTGCCAAAATATGATGGGTTGAAAATGGTGGATGAATTTATGATCAAATTTGAAACTGAAGTACCGAAGCACCAACGGTTTGACATGATGAAATGGGCACTGCGTGCGACGCCTGCGCAATGGTGGGGCACACATGAAGGAATGTTCGAAGATTGGCATGCCTGTAAGCGTATGATGAAGATTAGATTTGGGAAGCCAGAAGTACGTATAATAAAAAAATATGATGGACGTGATGACCCACTCAGGCACCTTACCAGATGGACCAAAGCCTATGGAGAGGAACCTCAGCTAGAATCGGTGCACCTATTTTATGACACCCTGGATGTCATCCCTAGAAATTGGTATACTAAAGCAGAGCTCCGGCATGAAACAAGCGAATGGGACATCCCGCACGAAAGGTTCTTAGCGACATTCCTCTTTGAAGATCAATGGATGGACTATGTAGATGAAGTGCTCCAGCTGGTAAAGGCCGCCATTTTCAAGATGCTAATAGAACCGAAAGAAACTGTGCAACCCAATTGGTCGCAGCAACTGAGTTAGGCCCTTGCATGCTATAATGTCGAGATAGAAGATGATGAGGATGATTCACACAACATCAATATTCCAGAATCAGAGAGAACCTATGAGGTGTGCAGACCTAAAATCGAAGACCCTGATATGATGGCGCCGTTAAAAACAAAACAAGTCAATATAGGGACTGAAGAAGAGCCGGAGTACGCAATGCTTGGGGACTATTGGGATGATGCTACAGTAGAAAAGGTCGTCGAATTGCTCTTCGAATATCGAGACCTGTTTCCAACAAAGATCACAGAGCTAAAAGGGATCCTAGGGGACTTGGGAATGATGAAGATAACATTGAAGCCAGACGCGAAACCAGTTAAGCAGCGACCCTACTGGTTGAACTCGAAATATAAAGCAAAGGTCCACAAAGAACTGGACAAGATGCTAGCAACAGGAATCATTGAGCCTGTCGAGGAGTCTGATTGGGTGAGTCTAATGGTTGTGCAGGAAAAGAAACAGAAGGGTGAGATTCGGATCTGCATGGATCTCAGGAAGCTCAATGATGCCTGCATAAACGACCCTTTTCCAACACTGTTTATAGATGAGGTACTGGAAAATGTGGGCGGGAAGGAAGCCTACTCGTTCACGGATGGGTTCTCAGGATACCACCAGATCAATATCGCACTAGAAGATAGGAGTAAAATGACGTTCGCTACTGAATGGGGTTACTTTCAGTACACGGTGATGCCCTTTGGTCTGAAGAATGTGTCAGCGATATTTTCGCGAATAATGGTAGTAGCATTCAAAGAATTTATATAGAAGTTTCTAGAGGTCTATCCGGACGACTGGAGTGTGTTTGGGCTGGTTAAGAAGCATGTAGAGAGCTTACGGTTAATGTTAGATACTTGTCGCCGACATCAGATTGCGTTGAATCTCAAAAAGTGCACTTTCCTTATCCCGTTCGGGAACCTGTTGGGCCGTGTGGTTTGTAAGTAAGGCTTGATGGTGGACCCGGCAAAGATTTTTGTCATACTCAATCTGCAAGCACCGCGGAGTGTCAAACAGTTACGCGCCACTCTGGGTCACACGAGCTACTATCAAAAGTTCATAAAAATTTATGCCTAGATCACGGCTCCGATGGAACAATTGTTGAAGAAGGATGCTACTTATTGCTGGAATGAGGAATGCAACAAAATATTAGAGGCACTTAAGGAGAAAATGGCTTCAGCCCCTATATTGGTCTTTCCAAAATGGGACATTGAGTTTCATGTGCATGTTGACGCGTCATGTATTGCACTGGGAGCGGTACTCACTCAACCAGGAGCGGAGGGACTGTACCATCCGATTGCATTCGCAAGTCACCGGTTGTCAAAAGCTGAAAAGAATTACTCCACCACTAAGCGTGAGGGATTAGCGATGGTATACACAATTCAGAAATTCCACCATTATCTGTTGGGAGGTCACTTTAAGATGTATACTGATCACTCGGCGCTAAAATACCCAGTGAATAAGCCTATGTTGGGGGGGGGGGGGATTTGTCGCTGGCTGCTCTTATTCCAGGAGTATGACTTTGAGGTCGTCGTCAAGCTAGGACGTCTGAATGCAGGCCTAGATCACTTGTCCCAAATTGAGACCAATGAAGAACCCACCAATCTAGAAGACGGACTTCCGGATGCTTAGCTTTATGCGGTGCGCATATGTTAGGCCCCTACACTAGTAGTATAGGGGGCTAACATTAGGCCCCTATACTACTAGTGTAGGGGCCTAACAGCATAGCAGATGGTCATTTTGAAGATATAATCCATTTCTTAACTACAGGGACAACGCCGCAGGGTTACTCCATTCAGCAGAAGAAGGAATTGGTGATATGTGCAGTAGACTTCACTGTGATTGCGTGACACCTCTACAAAATGGGCAATGATGAGATCTTGCGTCAATATGTTCCGGTGTTCGAGTGAGGACAGATCCTGGCTGAAGCCCATTGGGGGGGGTTGTTGGCGGACACTATGCAGGTCACGCCACAGCCTAAAAGATACTTCGCGGAGGATTATGGTGGACCACCCTACATCAGGATTCGAAAGCTCACTATCAAGCTTGCGACGTTTGTTAGTGGACGGGGAAACTGTCACAGAGAGATGAAATGCCACTCCAACCGCAGATGACACTACAACCCTTTGAGAAGTGGGCAATCGACTTCGTAGGACCTATTGAGCCACAAGGAAAAATGGGTGCGTGCTATATCATCACCACAATAGATTATTTAACTCAATGGGCTGAGGCACAACCAGTTAAAGATTGCACGGCTGCAACAACTGCAAAGTTTTTGTTTGAGAATGCACTGACAAGGTTTTTCTGTCCCAAAATCCTAATGAGTGATCAGGGAACACATTTTCTGAATGAAACCATCAACACACTCACTGAGGAATTCCAAATATATCATCAACAGAGTACACCATACCACCCGCAAGCAAATGGGACTGTGGAGGCATTCAACAAAATCTTGGAGACTGCATTGACCAAAGTCTCTAATATGTGACAAAATGATTGGGACTTGCACATCCCTACTGTGCTATGGGCATATCGAACTACGTGCAAGAAATTGACAGACCAGACACCCTTTCGGTTAGTCTATGGTAAGGAGGCTGTCATGCCTTTGGAATATATTGTACCTAGTCTGTGAATCGTGACAATCACAGGTATGGTAGATTGCGAGGCTTTGGAGGAAAGGCTCGCGTAGCTTGAGGAAATGGAGGAGGAATGATTTTTGGCTGGATTCCACTAGCAAGTGCAGAAACAGTGGGAAAAAGCGTGGCATGATTGCCATATCAAGGTATGCACCTTCAAGTAGAATGATCTAGTATTGCTATACAACAGTAAATTCGAGAAGTTCCCTGGCAAACTCCGAATGCATTGGTTGGGACCCTACATCATCAAAGAAGTTACAGATGGGGGCATGGTTCAGCTGGCTAAATTGAATGGAGACCCCTTCCTGGGCCGAGTGAATGGTAATCACCTGGAGCTCTACATGGGTGGGTTGGCTGCCTAACTAATCGTTCGAGGAACAATATCACCGCTCCAACCAGTTGAAAGAGAGCGCGAGATGGTAAAGCAATCTGGAGGAAGGCGCGCGTACCAGGCTATGTGTCAAGCTAGATCAGTAATAAGTTTGGAGTCGCGTGAATACAAGTGCACCACTACGTGGCTACGAAGAAAGGTGACCGTATCTGTCACTGTTCATGACATGATGTCTGCATTATGGCAAAGGGAAGTGGGTGGCAGGCAATTGAGAATGAAAGTATGAGTCAGATATGGCACGAGCTGCCACAGACTTTACACGAAAATACTAGAATGGGTGGGAATCAATAAATTTTAAATTCGCATGCCTTATAAATCACCGAGGGGCATCCACCGGGTGACATTCACTCCTGGAAATCATATATTGGGTATTGCTATGGGACTGTTTATTCTTTCTGCACAAGGAGTACGCCCGAGGGTGGTGATATGGCCGTTACAGAAGCGGAACTCTCGAAGGCGCATAGGGATGATAGCTGCGGGCATCCCATAGAGGGCAGCATCAATGGTGGGGGATGTACCGGAAAAAAGGAGATACAAAGCAGAATTGGTCCAGATTCCATCACTCTGCCTAGGGGCTGGCCAATGAACTACACCAGAAAAGTGAAAGGATCGACAGACAGAGACCATGGGTAGATATGCAGATACTAAGTAGGCTTTGCTATCTCTTCAGAATTGGGGTCTTATGGACAACATCAAGGGTCTTTCAAAATTGCAACACAGGCTGCAACAGACAATGCTAAGAGAAGATACGAAGGTCAGAAGCGACTACGGTGGTACCAAGGGGTCTCGTAGGTGGCTTCCCCGCTCACGCTAAAATCCTATCAGGGCGTGTTCTGTGTTAACCAAGCAGACCAGAATGGGCATTATCAGTTGCAGAAAGTGGGAGAAACAGCGTAGCCAGAGCCAGACGAAGCATTGCAGGAGACAACAAAGGAGCAGTAGGACGACGAGCATCACTTAAAGGGAGGCGAACTGCGAAGCCAAGGCAGAGCGTCTTGCCGCGCCGGTGAGTGACTCGAGATGAGTCACGATGATTGTGTTGGGGGACTGTTGGGTAGCAGAGGTCCTGTGTAACGGTTTTGGGACAGAAAGCCTAGAAATTAGGAGCAAAATATTGTAAGAACTCTGAAGTATGCGGAGCGCGAAATGTAGAAGGTCGAGTCAAATGGTTGTCTGCCCAAGAAATAATGTAAATTAATAAGGAGTAAGTCAGTCTACGGATGATAGTTAGGTACAAATAGAGTGCGACTCTATGGGGGGAAAAGTAGTTCGTAGTTGTAGTGTGATTTTGCAGATCGACCATGTGATGGGTGTCTGAGAAGGACAGTTGGAAAGCATCTGTAAGTCTGAGTCAGGGGTTTGGGTAGAGGATAGAGGCTTTGCAGCTGTGTGTGCAGAGGCCTGAAGAGTCCGCAACTGTGTGCATGGACCCCTGCAGCTGAGTACACAGGGTAGATCTGGATGTAAGGGTGATAAGTGAAAGTAAAGATAAGTTCTTCTGAATTCTGTGTTGATTCTATTGCCAATCTATTCCATTATGGTGAATAAACTGTTTTGATTTGCACGCGAATGTTTATTAAATACTTGTGAATTGGGATTAATCTTAATGCATGAATTGAATAAAAGTAATAAATGTTTGCTTAAAGACCACTCTAAGTAGATCTGGGTAATTAATACTTAATCAAATAATTTAGATCTGTAATAAGCACAATAACAATTAAGATTGTCTAGATCTGCGTGGATCTAATGTAGTGCGAGACTAGAGAACGGCGCGCGGGCCTCCCAGACCACATCTAGACATCCCAAGGGTGCAGAAACCTAGTTCCAGCACCCTCCCCTGCTACCTCGGGTGAGACCTCAGTCCGCACTTCGCGGGCCGTTGCCAGAAGGGCCAGTAGTTGCGGGATTTGCTTGGCTAAATAATTCTTTCGAACCCGGGTTAGGCCCATATAAGCCAACATGCTTCCTTTGCAAGTTCAAGTTCTAGCTTTCATCATGGGAGTTGGTCCTCATCCTCGAGGATGATGGTGTTGGATGGTGTGCCACCTAGCTCCTCATCCTATGGCTAGTTTGTTTCTCCCTTTATTGTTGTGCTACCAAGAACCCAATGCCAAAGACTCTTTTATACATTATGTCAAACTTACCTTCAAAAATGTTGAGTATGCATAAGGTATCTTCTTATGCTTAATATGTATATACGGCCTATGCCACTATAATCTTTATCAACTAATAAGTCTCAATAATCTTATAGTATTTTGTTTTGTCAACAATCTTATAGTATTTTGTTTTCTTTATAAAAAAAACGAAGTTAAAATCCAGTTCATTTACCTTTTCTAAAATTTAACCTTTTAATAATTTCTCTCTTTTCCTCACCCCTTCTACAATTTCTCCATCTATCTTTAAACTTCCATCAAACATTCATCTCTTTTCCTCACCCCTTCCACAATTTCTCCATCTATATTTAAACTTCCATCAAACAGTAGAAACATTTTTGTTTCCTTCTATATATGACACATTTAAAATATATTACTAATTTTGACAAATATATATGACACATTTAAAATATATTACTAATTCTTATATTACCTTTTTAACGCCGCCCACTTGATGACTTAAATTAACGACCTGACCTGTCAAATATCTTGATCATAGCAATTTCTATTCCATTTCTCCTTACTTTCTCACAAATTTGTTAGAGATTTTATATTATTAAATTTGTTAAGATTCTTATTATAAATAGAATAAGCCATCTACCGAATCTTTGATATGCAAGAGGTTTTATTTTATTAAATTTGCTAACATTCTTACTGTATGTGATGCATTAAGTATGAATAGAATAAGTATTTACGTAAGTGAAGCATGAAATATCTTTACGAGTAGTACATATTTTGATTATCCATATAAGTAAGCAATATGATTAATATTTTGATTAATAAGTTATTTTTTAATATAATTTGAATTTAATTTAATTTTAGAAATTAAAAAATATAAATTATAGGATGTTTATTCTTTAAAAGAATTTTTATTATAAAAATTACTTAAAAGAATCTTTATTATAAAAAATGATTTAAAAGAAGTTCGATATTTGGAAATTAATAATTTTCTATTTTAAAAATTATTTAATAAATTTTGATATTTAGAAATTAATATAGTTTAGGTCAAGACATAACCTAAAAATTATTGAAAAATATTTTTCTTTAGGTGATTTTTTCAACATAAAAACAAAATCAGAAAAGGTATTTTTATACATTAAATTAGAAAAATATATAAATTTAAATGATGTAAAAATTAAATTACAAATATTTAAAATTTAATTAGAAAAATATAGAAATTTAAATGAAATATAAAAAAGATCTTCATATAAAAGGGAAAATGACAAATAAATTGATTGAAAATTATTTAATTGTTTTTCAAGGATAAATTAAAAAAAAATCAAAATTTTAGAATTATATAAAGAAAATATATTATTATTTAACCTTTTTCTTTATATTTTAAAAAACTTTAAATTTTCATACACCTACACACAAATGATCACTTTTACTTTTACTCTAATCTTTGGACAAAAAGGATTCAAGAATCGAGCAAGAGAGGGTTCTATCTTTTTTGTTTGTTTGTAAATTTTGTCAATTGATTTCTATTCATATATAAAAAAATTACATTGGCAAACTTTCATGCCCAAAACATACCTCGATGATCACAACTACCTTCCAGGATAACCAAAACACAATTGATCAAAAGACTACTAAGACTTTACATAGTCAAAGGATTACATATGTAAATATCCTGGATTGACTGAAGTAAACAACATACTATAACTCACATAAAAAAATGAAACATCTAGGAGTCATTGACATTGCCGACAAAGCAAAAGTATAGTGTTTACAAAAACAATAAGTAGCTTCCAACAACTAGAACTAGAAAGCATGCAAGATGGACGTGTTAGTCCAAAATGATAACTGGTGGGTGAAGAGAAGAGTTTGCATGGGCAGTGTTCAGAGGTGGGACATTGATGACTGCAACTTCATCCTGATGGTCATTGGAGCATGTCTCTAAGTCTAAGACCACAAAGTATTCCACTCAATTTAATATGACCACTATATCATCCAAATCATACCTAATGTCTCTCAATATTCTCTTAATCTCCTCATGTCCTACAAAGAGTTTATAGTTTTCAATGTGATTGTCACAAATTACCATGTCGAGTAGCATTTCCATCTGACAGTGTAGTGTTATAAAGTGTAGAAAATGCAGTCTTCTCATCCTGAACTTCCCTGGATGGGTGACCCATTTGATCCTGCTACCACCAATTTATGAATGAGAATGGTATTTGTGATCCCCAAACTCCCTTGCTTCCAAATGCAGAATTTCCTTTCTAACTTCCAAAGGAGCGAATCGAAAAAAAATTCCACTGATTCCCAACCAAATAGTCATTGATGTCTAGAAGAGGATGCCCCCGAAGCACCACCCTATTTTTGGGGAGCCATTGTTGAGGAGGCATTTCCACAGAAGACCTATAAACAAACCACAATACAACCACTTGAACTAACTGAACGACCAAGCTATGACTAACTATAGGATAGTAAGACCCAAAAATAATGGAAACTAACAAGTTATGAGTGACAGCCTCAATATAACACAATATATCCACTCAGGAATGAATTTGTGGATGATTAATTGATTGCAATGACAAATTATTTGACACCCCTTACCAACCAAACCACAATTCATTAAAGCTGCTTAGAAACCCATAATCCTTTAGGACCAGAGTGTATAGAGGTTCAAAACGTTTGAATGAACAAAGAAAAAGTGAAGGCGTAGTCTCTTATAGAACCAGATGGAGAAGGTGCCTCGATAGGAAACTCTGCATATAACCACTAGGCAATTAAAATAAATTCCCATAGGGTTGAAGGTTTATGATGTTGCTGAGGGAAGTACATAAACAATTTCAATCGAGGGACCCGACTTTGAGTTATTTAAAAATAACACAAAGAACATTGGAACCCTATGTGAAACAAAAGATAGCCCGGTATAAAACTTAAGACCCGGAGACAAAAGGTTATGGAACAAAGAACTACCCAACTCTTCAACAAACCCAAACACCACCCTACTAATTTGATTTGATAAATTAAAAATGTACACAAACCTCCTGTGACTGTAACACAATCAATGGTGACCACCAATGAGAGTAGAACTGCTGCAACTAAAGGATTTCAACCACACAATTACCTCCTTTCTGCCATCCTGATACAATGGTGGAACTTACATAAATAGTTACAAACATGATATATCATATACTAGGAATAAACCACACCCTCTGAAATTTCCATGATGGAAGCCAAGTGTACTGCATACACCATGTCTCATCCATACCAAGGCATTACCTGAGAGTTTTCTCCTACTGTCAGAGTAGTTCCTTCCCTCCATGGGAGAGATGATCCATTCTTGAGCAGAAAAAATGAAATGAGTTAACGAAACCATTGACAGAAACAAAACCCCAAAATACCATCTCCTAGCAATTAATACAAAAACTTGGTTTGGTGGCTCCCATTGTGCAAACCCATAACATGCCACACACAACCCATGTGGAGCCAACTGTAGAGCCCAAATCTATCTCCAAGGGTCTCTGTTACACAGTAATTTGTCACTGTCTCCCTGTCAGTCTTCCTACTGTGTCATGAGTTCAAATTAATCATGCTCATGCTCTCTAATGTTGCCAAATGACCCACTTTGCCAAAGTTTTACTATCATCGCGACTGTTGTTAAAATAACTGTGCTGACAGGCGCTCAATAATAGACAGAATGCGCTGCCAGCGCGGAAGCACACGTGTTTCCTGCGCTGGTCGAATTTCATGAGCCAGCGCGACTGTTATTCATATCTGATCGCGCTAACATGACCTTCCCTGTTATTCAGCTGTGATGTCAGCGCTCCAGTGCAGTTATGGACCCGCGCTGATCCAGTTTGGGCGAGTTTGTTCTAACAGCCAGCCTTCCAGATGACTCCAGACCTGGTTGTTGGCCTTGTAAATGTCACCCTCCCTTCTCGGGCATGTCTGTTTCGTCATTTGAGCCACCTTCCTTGGAGATAAGCTCATCCTCCGACCATTCATGGAGACTCCTTCTCTTATTTATGCCTCTACCATTGCCATGAGCATCTAGTTTGGATAGTTTGGAATTGATAGTGCTTAGAGTGCTGCTGCTAGTGTGTGAATTTGATAGGTAGTTGGTGTGACAAGTGTGGGATTGCTAGAGAGCTTAAGGAAGGTTGTGAAGTGTTTCTTTCTTGTGTAAACTTGTGTGAGAGAGAGTTTTTGTCTTGGAAGATCTACCTCCAAGGGTGAATGCTTAAGAGACTTGCTGGCTGGACCCTCTTGAGAAGGATTCGACGTCAGAACTTTGGTTGTACTCTTCTCTGTTATTTATTAATAATAGATGACTATCATTATGGTTCCACTCTCATTGTTTCATGTTTGATGTTGAGTTGTATCTTTTCTGACTGATATATAATTGCATCTACTAGATTTTACGCTTGTTTTCGTGTTGTTCTTTTCATGTGCAGGTATCTCATCACGGAGATTGTGTGGATCCTGACCAGCCAAAGCAAAGGAACGAAGGCGACATCTCTTCGACGAACACTAGCGTTGGAATCCAAGTAGGTTCTCGCCATCTACTTTTTATTTGCAATTAGGAACTTGCGTGATAGCATTGTGTGATTGTTGCTAGACCCGGTCTGGGCTAGTAGGGATCGTCTCTGTCCGCAAAGAGGATTTACCTCTACAACAATTATGGATCCATTTTCCCCACCATTGCTGGCGAGTACCCCAGTTATTTTTAACAAGCTTGATGGGGATAGCATGTGCTTGTGAGCGTCATTATAACAGAATCCGATGTCATTAAGTTTTAACGAGTCTGACAAAGGAGGAACTCGGCGTCTTTTCCTGTTTAGAGAGTCTGAAAAGACAGCAGAAAAGAAAACTCCAGTGGAGTCGCCAAATTGTTGTAGAGGTAAATCCTCTCTGCGGACAGAGACGATCCCTACTAGCCCAGACCGGGTCTAGCAACAATCACACAATGCTATCACGCAAGTTCCTAATTGCAAATAAAAAGTAGATGGCGAGAACCTACTTGGATTCCAACGCTAGTGTTCGTTGAAGAGATGTCGCCTTTGTTCCTTTGCTTTGGCTGGTCACGATCCACACGATCTCCGTGATGAGATACCTGCACATGCAAAGAACAACACGAAAACAAGCGTAAAATCTAGTAGATGAAATTATATATCAGTCAAAAAAGATACAACTCAACATCAAACATGAAACAATGAGAGTGGAACCATAATGATAGTCATCTATTATTAATAAATAACAGAGAAGAGTACAACCAAATTTCTGACGTCGAATCCTTCTCAAGAGGGTCCAACCAGCAAGTCTCTTAAGCATTCACCCTTGGAGGTAGATCTCCCAAGACAAAAACTCTCTCTCACACAAGTTTACACAACAAAGAAACACTTCACAAACTTCCTTAAGCTCTCTAGCAATCCCACACTTGTCACACCAACTACCTATCAAATTCACACACTAGCAGCAGCACTCTAAGCACTATCAATTCCAAACTATCCAAACTAGCTGCTCATGGCAATGGTAGAGGCATAAATAGGAGAAGGAGTCTCCATGAATGGTGGGAGGATGAGCTTATCTCCAAGGAAGGTGGCTCAAATGACGAAACAGACATGCCCGAGAAGGGAAGGCGACATTTACAAGGCCAACAACCAGGTCTGGAGTCATCTGGAAGGCCGGCTGTTAGAACAAACTCGCCCAAACTGGATCAGCGCGGGTCCATAACTGAACTGGAGCGCTGACATCGCAGCTGAATAACAGGGAAGGTCATGTCAGCGCGATCAGATATGAATAACAAACGCGCTGGCTCATGAAATTTGACCAGCACGGGAAACATGTGTGCTTTAGCGCTGGTAGCACATTCTGTCTGTTATGGAACGCCCGTTAGTACAGTTATTTTAACAACAGTCGCAATGATAGTAAAACTTTGGCAAAGTGGGTCATTTGGCAACATTAGAGAGCATGAGCATGATTAATTTGAACTCATGACACAGTAGGAAGACTGACAGGGAGACAGTGACAAATTACTGTGTAACAGATGCCCCCTAAAGCATGAAGCCCGAGAGAGTGGGAGGGGTGAAATGCTTTACAAAACTCGCTGAACTGGAACACCACCAGGAAGAACCCGCACGTATGTACAACTGATATCTCTGATAATCAATTACATGTAGTCCAGGCATGGGCGCAGCCATCCAAAAGACATACGAAGGAGGTCTGTGGTATGGACGCAGCCACCCAGCTAAAGAGACCATGATGATAATAAAGGTATGGTCGCAGCCATCCATGAAGACTCAGGTATGGGTGCAACCATCCATCAATGAGTCATGTAATGATCATAACAATCCACAAAATCGCAACCTGGATTGCAACAGACAAAATCCAGGGTCTTGCGCTCCATCCCGACCCGAACAAAGTACAAGTTCAAGCATGTGAATACATGAGCTGAAGTCGAACATGCATGAACATCGTCTGATTACCAGTCAATAATGAAAACTGTTAATAGATGCGAGAGGTACCACCAATAATGACAATGGTCCTCAAGGTACTACAAGTACAATCCACGGCGTGTGAATCAATGAGCTGGCGTCGAACACTCGCAGAATCATTCGATCGGAGGCCAATGATGAAAACCTCACGTCGAACACAAAGAACCTGCCATTGAGGCATGCAGGCTCTAAGGCACCTGAAGGGAGTCTCTAAGTCACCTTCCTGGATAATGAGCTGAAGTCGACACGAAGTGACCTTGATCAAAGGTGGGCCATAATGCTTCCCACATCATCGACACGAGATAGAGAAGGATAAGATATTTTGTGTGAGGTATCAGAGGAGGGTTGAGTATTCGTGCAGAGGTCAACTTCTCTTGAACATATCGGCGGCACGACAGTGGACTTGGCAGTATTGATATTCAAATGATCAAAGGTCATGGTGACAAGTCAATGAGCAGATGAGAAGTCAAACAGGGTAGCCCAAACCCACGGAGGCTAGTGTAAAACAAGATGAGAGGTCCCCACCCAGACACGAATGCAGACTAGTGCCATGTTCAAGAGCGACATACTGCCGACACGACAATAATTATGGATCCATTTTCCCCACCATTGCTGGTGAGTACCCCAGTTATTTTTAACAAGCTTGATGGGGATAGCATGTGCTTGTGAGCGTCATTATAACAGAATCCAATGTCATTAAGTTTTAACGAGTCTGACAAAGGAGGAACTCGGCATCTTTTCCTGTTTAGAGAGTCTGAAAAGACAACAGAAAAGAAAACTCTAGGGGGGTCCTTTTTCATAAAGTTGTGTCTCTCGAGCCCGAAAAAGTATAAAACAATGCTCAAAAGAACCGCCCGACCAGTATGATCGAGGAGTACTTTTCGTAAGTAGTGACTTCGACCTGAAAAAGTAGAAAAGCGGTCAGAAGTACGTCGTTTTGGAGCCAATAACGAGTTCGAAATGACAAACACCCGACAATATTTTTAGTTTAAATGGTCGAAAAAAGAGCTTTAAAAACGACCGCCTCTCATTCATTTTAACGAGCCGAGAGGGGGACTCAGCTGTCTTTTCTTATTTCACGTCGAAAAAGAGCCTAAAGACGACGTTCCAGGACCAAGTGTGTATTGAACCGTCGTAATTCCACCGGCATGAGAATCTGCACAAGAAACACCGCACGCATAAACCTATTCGAGATAATACGGGCCACATGCATAAAAACATAGCAGAACTATATTGGCACCAAGCACATGGTAAAAACATCACAAAAAACCCACTTTTATGAAAAATAATACTTAATTATAAATTTTTACCATAAATAGGGGGGTAAAAAAGTTTTTTACCATTGTTACCATTTTGATCCGTGGAGGACGTTGTGGAGCTGTGAGGTTGACGAACCAAATTCCACTCCGTGCGCACATCAACCATCCTACAATCTATTCCAGGTAGGTTCACCCTCCTCTGCGCTCCATTTCGAAGTATTTTAGCCGCATTTTGATGGTGGGAAGTGCTGGTTTGGGCGAATTTTTTGAATTCCAATTTGCTCTCGGTCAGCGCGGATTTCCTTATCGGGTCCGCGCTGATCGAAAAATATTTACACAGACCACCCCCGGATCAGTGCGGAAGAGTGATGTACTTCCACGCTAACCCAAGAAAAAATATCAAAGGGCGCCATTATCAGCACGACTGTTTTTAAAACAGTCGCGCTGACGCCGCGAAACAAGTTTTTTAACAAATTGAACGTATAAAATTTCATGGACAGGGCCCTAATGAATTTTTGTGACCATGCAGGATAAAATGGCATTCGTTTGGCAAGAGCGAGCTCATGATAATGAGGATATAGCGTCATTTGCCGATGCTGGGTGCCGTAATGCAATGCGGGCATGCGGGTTGCTCAAATTCTTCCTAACTCCGCGCCTGCGAGCATAGCCCGACCTTCTCGAGTTCCTGATTAGAGCCTGGAATCCCATTGATGGGAAATTTGTGATTCGAGGCCGAGATATTGAGTTCTATTATACAGATATCTATTTTTTGACCAGGTTATCATGTCGAGGTGAGATGCCCATTCTGGAGGGGCAGCGACCTAGTGGTGAAACTCTGGATATGCTGATGGCCCAGGTGTGCCCACAGGCACGCAAGACATGGAGTGGGAAAGTCGTTATTCCTATGGTGGAGGACATCGTCCTTCGAACCATACTCTTCATGGTGACTTGGGAAGCAGGCTCCTTGGCCAATCACGAGGCTTCGAAGACCCATCTTCTATTGGCTCTCGAATGTTTAAATCCCACTATATTCAACTAGGCAGCAGTAGTAACAACCAGCATGAAGAGACAGCTAAGCAACTGCCGACGTGGTGAGTCGAAGCAGTTTGGTTATGGGTCGATTTTAGTCTCGCTCATGCTGGAGCGGGTACCGGCATTACAGCTACAGGACATGGTCGTGGATCCACCCAGAGGCCCCCGAGAGACGAGGGCTAGTCGATGGGGCCATGTCATGCCACGAGGAGGTGGCGACCGACCAGTGGCATGGGGAGTATACTTCCGAGAGTGGCTGGATCGGCAGACTATTTTTGTGGAGGACTGGCCATATGCTGGCATAGACTTCCGTGGAGACCCCGACATGCCGTTGCCTGCCGGAGAGCATTGGGACGATGGTGGTAAGCCACTTGATCTCTTTTTAATTTTTTATTTTTGTAATGTTTTTGATTTTTCATGTACATGTCTTAACGATAAATACTATGGTATGCAGATGTAGGACCGGCGAGACCCCTTGGTTTGGCCCCAGAGGCACGGAGAGATGCACAGGGCATTGGAGCTCTGGCCCTGGCTCCTCCAGGAGTCGATACGATGGAGACTGTGATACAGAACCTCGAGGGCTTACTGGCAGGGATTCCAGATTACCAGGGGATAGAGGAGGTCCCCATAGCATCTCAGATCCATACAGTGGGGGTAGAACCCAGGATGCACCGCCTCTTGAGGCGGGTGGCACGGGCAGCTGCAGATTATAGAGAGCATAACCCACCACAGTAGACATCTAGGTCTTTATTTCCTACTGATGGTTTTTTGAGAGACATGTGTCTCAGATGTACCAAGAACACAGGCTTTATCTAGACATATACACTTATTTTTTTGAGTGCCTTGGTGCGCCACACGATATATATATATACATATTCCTATGGTTTATTATTGTGTTTTTATGTGCTTGCTTGTATAATGTTTTGATTATAAATTACGCAAATGTCTATCTAATACATGATTAGCCAATGCATCAGATAATGTGTTTAATCGTCGTGGAATATGCTGATATGTGATAAAGTCAAAATTCCTTTCTAACAATTTAACACGTAAGTACAACCTTAAAATATAACGGTCTCTGACGGAATACCGCCCATTGAGCTCATGGACGACAAGCTGAGAGTCTAGGTTAACAACCAATGTACGAATATGAAGACTAATTGCCTCGGCTAATAATTCAATAATAGCACTATATTCAGCGACATTGTTTGTAGTACAACCTAAACACACACCTTGAAGATCTATCAACTCACCGTGAGGATCGTAGATCACCCACGCCGCAGAGGAAAAATTACAAGTGCTGCGGCAGGCACCATCAGCGAAACCAATATAAGGTGCACCTGAAATCTGCACAAGAAGCAAAAACACAATAAGAAGCAACCACGCTTTTCACATCAAGCCAAAAAAACATGAAAACATACACACACACACACACTTGCTAAGACACACATATGTATGAATTGAAGCGCATGAATCAGGCATAGTACTTTTTCAGGTACAACCCATTGCGAGGCTTATCAAGAGGATTACCTTCGTAGTCAACTAGCTCGTATGCCCCTTTTTGCAACACTCTCTTTACAATATAAGGGCCTAGCCACATGGGCTTGAGTTTTGCCTGCCCCCAGCTTGTCATTTGCTTGGTCGTATAGCAGGACAAGATCTCCCTCAACAAAGGAACGAGGATGAATGGTATGGTCAAAATGAGTTTTGACTCTCTTCTTTTGAGCTTCGATGGCTAGAGAGGCTAAGCGACGGGTCTCGTCTAACCGTTCTAGATAAAGAAGCTGTTCCTCTACCGGAGTAGCGTTGGGAAGCAACTCGACGGCTATTTTCAACGAAGGAATTTCACATTCTATGGGAAGGGTAGCCTCCAGTCCGTAAACTAGTTGAAATGGAGTGAAACTGGTGGCATCCTTCACAGAGGTTCGGCAGGCCCACAAGGCGGGAAACAACATCAGATGCCAATTAGACTTATTCATGTCAACAGTGCACTGAAGCATCGTAACCAAAATTTTGTTAACGGCTTCAACCTGGCCGTTGGACTGAGGATAGTACGGGGTTGAACTATCGTGCCGTAAGCCTAGTTGGGTTGTCAACTCGGTCATCATGTGATTACGGAAATGTTTTCCGTGATCTGTGACGATGTCCTGTGGAACTCCGAACCGTGTAATAACATGATTGAACAAAAACTGCGCTGCTGTATGACCATCTTCGTTTAAGGTGGGCATCGCCTCGGCCCATTTTGTAAAGTAATCGACGGCAACAATAATAAATCCATGCCCCTCGGCCGAGCGAGGTTTACAGGTTGTATAATCAATGCCCCATTTTGCAAAAGGGCCTACGGTCACTACAGGGTGCAGTGGGGCCGGCGGCGCGCGCATCTTCCGCTGGTATATCTGGCATGCATGACATGAGCGGATAGCAAGAATGCAATCCTTAAAAATGGAGGGCCAGAAATAACCAGCGCGAAGGATTTTTTGAGCTGTGGCATATCCGGACATGTGACCACCACAGGCGCCAGAGTGGCAATCATTCAAGACTCTCTCAGCTTCCTCGAGGGTAAGACATCGGCGGAGAACGGAGTCCACGCCGAGATGGTACAGGGTGTCCCCTATGATACGATAGGGTTGAGATTGATGGCGGATCCGCCGCCGAGCATCTTTGGATACAGCGGGGTGGAAAGAGGACGTTTGCAAATAAACAATAATATCCCCGTACCAGGGATCGAGGGTGCTGATCAGAAAAAGAGTTTCGTTCGGGATATGATCTTATGAAAGAGAGGGTGCAGAAGGAGATGGCAAAGAACAGAGCAATTCAGCAAAGACCAGAGACTTTTTAGACTTGGCAGCAGTAAATTCCAAGTCAAACTCTTGGAGGATTATGATCCATTTTGAGTATTTTCCCCCCAGCAACTGGCACAACAAAATGTACGTCATCGGGTTGCAGTCAGAAATCACAGTCGTGGTGCGCAACAGGATATAGTGCCAGAAATGTTGGACGACGCACACAGCAGCCAATGCCAATTTCTCAACGTAAGCGTAGCGAGTTTCCGTATCCAGGAGGTTGCGGCTGAGGTAATAAATAACATGCTCATTGTCGTCATCATCACCCTGCACGAGAACCATGCTGATAGTGGTATCGGCGGCGGCCAGATAGAGAGTATAATCACGATGGTAGTTCGGAGGTCTCAATAATGGAGCGGAAACAAGGAGACCCTTGAGACGCTCGAAAGACTCCTGAGCGGTAGCATCCCAATGAAAGGGTGTGTCTCGCTTCAATAATCGTGTAAAACCCTTAGCCACCTCGGCATAATTCGGAATGAATCGTCTGAGGAAATTGGCTTTGCCCTGCAAGCTCTGCAACTGCTGCAAAGAAGCAGGGGGAGGAAGATTCAGGATGGCCTCAACTTTGAGGGGATCCAGATGGATGCCTTCTCGGGAGACGATAAACCCGAGTAGTCGGCTTGATTCAACGTAGAAGACATATTTATGAGGATTGAGCCTAATGCGGTAGTGTCGACAGCGGAGAAAAATTTCGCAAAGATGGGAAGGATGGTCCTGACACTTAGCTGAATGAGCTGGAAGGTCATCCAGATACGGCTGCACAATGTGCTGAATGTCATGAAAGGCATAGGACATTGCATGTTGGAAGGTAGCGCCGACATTTTTTAAACCGAAAGGGAGCTTCTTATAGGCAAAAGTGCCCCAAGGATAGATAAAAGCGGTCTTATGTTGATCAGCGGGCGCGATATTGATCTGGTTATATCCAGAAAAACCGTCCATAAACGAGTAGATCTCGCTTCCCGCACACTCATCAATAAGCTGATCGATGAAAGGTGTGGGGAAGTTATCCTTAGGACAGGCGCGGTTAATGTCACGATAATCAACACAGACTCGAATAGTACCTTGCTTTTTGTTCACAGGGACTATATTAGAAACCCAATCCGTCAATGGAATGGGGTAAATGAAACCAGCCTTGAGAAGCTTTTCGACTTCTGCTTTGATGGCTACGGCCTTTCGGGGGTGCACAGGGCGTAGGCATTGACAAACAGGCTTGGCACCTGGATACGTGGGTATCTTGTGCACCACTATACTAGGGTCGATGCCGGGCATCTCGTCGTAGGACCAAGCAAAAACATCACGAAATTCGCGAAATAGGTCAGTGTAGAGTTGAACTTCCTCTGAGTGCAGGTGACTCCGATGTAAATGTGCTCGACAATCCCTGATTTTACAGAGATGTCGATGGGTTGGGTTTGTGTGATATTTCCCATAATTCCCTCAGAAGATACTTGGTAGATTTGAATAGGTGTTTGAAGGGGTGAGGATGGGATACACGAAGCATACCGTTCGAGACATGCGATCATTTCTTGATGGGCAGGGAGAAATGAGGAACGGTGGTGATGATCTGACCAAGGGGGCTCCTCAAGAGACATGGTCTTTATGATGGCTTCATCGGAAGGAAATATTTCCTTTAATGGATCCGAAGGAGCATCATCTCCAAGCCAAGGGAAATGAACATACGAATCGGGAACACCGCTCGAAAGAGCAGGTTTGGGGGAAGGAGCCGATACGGCAACGATTTCAATGTAGTTGAGCTCGGCAGGACTCAGCGGCATCATACCACCCCAGGATTCTTCCTGATTAGCGGGAGGAAGGACCCACAGATTAGAACGCACGGAAATCATATTAATAGGGGCGATATTCGGAGGTGGAAGGGGAAAGACACCCATTAGAGCGGGATCCTTAAAGAGTCCGACTCCCACACTCTCGAATGATTTAGAGGTATGCTCCACGAATGGCACATTACCTTCGGAAGAAGAGGCGAAGAAGGAGAGCTGGTCCACCGTGACAATCTTCCCTTGATGAGGGAAACGAATGACACGGAAAAGGGAGGAAGCCACGGCTTGCATGGCGTATGTCCAGCTACGTCCAAGGAGGAGGTTGTAGGTAAGATTAGCGTCGACAAATTTGACCTCCACCTCTACCATCTTTCCTTCCAAGGATATGGGCAAGTGTTGGAGAATACCGTAAGGACGAGACTCTCTTCCATCAAAGGCTTCTAACATCGTAGGAGACTGGCTTAATGTCGGAGAACCAATAGCTTTCCAGCAAGCAACAGACATGATGCAAGTTGAGGCACCCTCATCAATGACTGTACGATGAATTGTTTTGCCATTGATGATGACCTGTATAAGGAAAGCGATTTGGTGAGGCAGTCTCGGCGTATAGCCCTCGAGATCAAAAGAAATCAGATCTGAGTCAGCCGGGTCTATGCCACCGATGGCCGATAGCAAGGACTTCCTCTGGGAGGGGCAGCTGTGGAGGACTTCTAGAGCGGACATAGCAGACGGAGCCTGAGCTAAGTCCTCAATGATGCTGTAGTGTTGGGCAGCATGAGCATTAGGGTTGTAAGAAGACTTCCGGAGTACACCTTTCGAAGGGGGTCGGATAATCGTCTCAGTGCTAGGTCTTTCGATGTGGAGAGGACCAGAACTGGACGGAGGAGCGTTGGAGGGGACCTCCGGCTCTTTCCCGGCGGGAGTTGGATATTCTTTTGCTCGAGTAGTGACATGGATGGGAATTGTCCCAGCCATAAATACTTGAGAGCCAAATGAAGAAGAGGGTTACGATGGATCTGCAACCATTTGAGTTTGCTGAGAAGGGAAAGGTTCTTTAAGCACAACAGGAGTCCCAGGAGTGCCTTTCAATAATCGACTAACTTCAGACCGCCTAGGGCAGTCTTTAGTGTAGTGATCCTCATCACAGATAGGACAAGGATACTTAGGTTTTCACTTGGCTCCTTCCTCGGGTGGAGGTTTAGGGGGGTCCTGTTTGGGCTGTTCGGATTTATTCTTGGATTTCCCTTTCTTTTTCCCTTTTGAGGATTTATCCGCCGCGGTGGACTGAATGACGTGAACCTCGGAGGTACTCCCAGAATTAGACTGACCCTGAGAAGTATTTCCATTAGAAGCATTCTATTTTTGCTTCCCAGGGTTCGCGGATGATTTCTTTGATGACATGTTTACAGAGCCAATAACTCCGTCAACAGATGGTTTTGGCGGAGCTTTGGATGTTCCGGGTCTCGGGGCGTCTGGCAAATAATCATATAAAGTACCCAACTGAGAGTATACTAAGTCGAGGTACTTAGCATGCACAATATCTTGCTCTTCAGTTACACAAGCTCCCATGGCGATGTCTAG
This sequence comes from Pinus tabuliformis, assembly GCA_031772625.1. Taxonomy (NCBI): domain Eukaryota; kingdom Viridiplantae; phylum Streptophyta; class Pinopsida; order Pinales; family Pinaceae; genus Pinus; species Pinus tabuliformis. The sequence continues at coordinate 182,127,778 of CM062819.1, forward strand.
CGCGATCGCAGGGACAAAGGAAGTCGTGAACCAATCGGTCAGGAGCTGATCAGGAATCCAAAATTTGATCAAGCGACGACACCGTCTCCATTCATGTATATGATCAGATATATGCGTAGCCGTGTCCTGTTTGAGAGACGTAACGAGATGTGTCCCTGTCTCATACCGAATGGGTAACTGAAAATGAGTTAGGAATGCCATAGCCAGCGAGTTGAAGTCTTGAAATGTTCCGCGATTCAACTCAATATACCACTTAGCGGCTGAGCCAGTGAGAGTCCTTTGGAAGAGGCGGAGCCGGATGGAGTCATCAAGCCACAAGTTCGATGAGCACCAAAGGTGATAGGTCATGACATGGGCTTGAGGATCTTCACTAGCTTTGCCATCGAATTTTGGGTAATCACCAGGTATTTTAGTTGGAACTGGTGGCCAATATGGATTATGAAGAATGGGATCATTCGTTAACTTGGACACATCTGGAAGTTCCAACGTTGCTAAGAAGGGCAACTGAGGATTAAAGGAAATTTGTGGCTGTGGAAGAGAGGTAGTACCAGGGTTCCAACCAGGTGGTGGTTGCCCCCATGGACTTTGTCCGGATGGGCCTGGCCCATAAGGGTTCTTCCCATAGGGATTTTGCCCATAGGGGTTCTGTCCATAAGGATTTTGTCCATAAGAAGACAGTTGACCCTAGGTCTGCCCCCCAGCACCCCATGGATTAGCAACTTGACCTGCAGGTGCAACGTACTGTTGCTGATAATTTTGATAAGGAGTAACCTGCATTTGTTGATAATTTTGATAAGGGGTAAATTGAGTTTGCCCCTGGGGTTGCTGGTAGCCATACATTTGCTGAGCTCCATACTAAGCCTGATAAGAAGGCTGCGCTTGGTAGGAAGGCTGGGGTCATGGCCCACCTTGCATTTGATAACCAAGTTGAGTCTGGGTCCCAGAAGAATGTCCTTGAATAGGTTGAGCTTGGATCATCTGGCCGGAAGGTTGGCCTGGTTGGGTTTGGGACGGACCTGTTTGCCCAAAAGGATGTGTCTGCTGGGTACCAGGTTGTCCTTGAGCAACCAAGGGTTGTCCTTGCGGAGCAGATGGTTGAGCGGGCTGGACGGCCGGTTGACCTTGAGGTTGGCCAGCCTGTCCAGAAGGATGACTAAGCTGGGCAGTGGGTTGGCCTTGCTGTGCAGAGAGCTGGCCCGTTTGCCCAGAAGGATGGCTAGGCTGGGTAGTGGGTTGGCCATGCTGTATGTAAGGCTGCCCCCCTTGCCCAGAAGGATACCCCTGTTGGACTGCCGGTCGACCTTGTGGAATGTAAGTTTGTCCGGTTTGTCCAGAGGGATAACCCTGCTGAATACCAGGTTGGCCTTGTTGGATGTAAGGTTGTCCTGGTTGTCCAGAAGGATAACCTTGCTGGGTACTAGGTTGCCCCGGATAACCAGAAGGTTGAGTCAGATAGGTAAAAGATGGACCGCCAGCGGCCAAAGGTTGTCCCTGATAGGGTTGTCCTTGTAGGCCCCCAGGTTGTCCTGGGTAAGACTGGCCATAATATTGCTGCCCCTGGGGGGTTTGCACATAAGATGGCTGGCCTTGGTTAGGTGGTCCCTGAAGCTGTGCAGGCATTGCTTGGCCCCCATGGAAAGAGGTGGTACCAGGGTTCCAAGCAATGGATAATGGTACCGAAACCTCAACAACAGGTTGAGTAGGCAAGGGTTGAGAGAGTTGAAGGTATTGACCGGTAGAATCATAATAAAAGAATGGACCCTGCGCATTCGGATCCTGAACAGCTTGTCCAGAGGCATCATATGGCCCCCCTCCTGGAATGGGACCAGAAGAGGGTGGAGCACTTTGTGCAGGGTGGACAACTCTAGGCGAGAGTGCCGGCTGGCCACTACTCCCTTGACCGTGAGGGGGACTAGCACTGGTGTTCAAAGCTGAGGACGCTGTTACGGTACTAACAACCGGAGTTGAATGTGCTACACAAACAGTTGGATTCATCGGAACTGAAGTAACAGGTGTAGTGTGGGCTTGTGAAACAAAAGGTCCCGTGGTGGGAGTGATATGGGGATCCCACATGGTCGAAGCAGGGGTCTTGGCACTTACCCTATCCCTCAATGACTGATAGCGTGGGGGGAGTGGAGAAGTAGCTGGGATGGGAGTGTCGATATTCGACACCACATGTGTCTCACTCACTCTAGGAGATGTCTCATCCATGTGAGAGGTAGACATTGGAGACGAAACACCAGGGGGGTAACGGGAATATCGTCCTCGTCAGGCTCCCAAATGGGGTTCCAATCGACTTCGTAATCTTCGTCGCCCGGGGCACGGGAGTTGATCGGTTGGATACTCGGGATAACAGGAAGAGTATCACTTACAACTGGTACCTCAGGAGCAGCGGAAGACGGAGAGCCTTGATCACTTGGAACTGGAGTTGACGGTTCAGCCAGGATGGCAAACTTCAAACAAACCTAAGGGAATCTAACGATAAAGGACCCTACTCAAACTAACGCACACAAGATCTAACTAGGTAATGTTTATCGTGGCCAAATGAATTTTAAGACGCAAGGACACAACTTGACCTTTTCATGTTTTAAGAGTCGAGAAAAGGACAAAAAGGTGACTCTAGTCGCCTTCGAATGTTTTGTGAGCCCGAAGTGACAAACTGCTCAAGTGAGCCTTTTCTTTTAAGGAGTCTGAAAAGGATCAAAAGTGACTACTCTGGAGAACTAGGCAAAAGGGTTTACCAAACAAATCCGTAAAACTGCATATACACCTTGGCAGTCATATGAAAACCAAGGACTTCCCGTACGGCAGTCAATCTTCCCGAATGTTGTGTTCGGTGCGTTACGGCTTGTAAGGCGGCAGACACGGCTTCCTGTGGATAAAGGATGATAACCTAGTGGGGTCTCCCCTATATACGCGACGGTACGTGGGAGCTCAAGTCCATGCTAGACCACTATCGAGTCACAAAAGGAGGAATCACCCAATCGTAATGTGAAACAACAGTGACTAGGTTTAACGACGTCGGAGCACGTCTCTAGCCTAGACCTCTAATCAGTGAGCGTTATGTTCCAATGCGTTTTTAAGTTCATTCGGTTCATTTTATGGTTGATCTTTGATTAAGTTTCAATTTCCAGGTCCTACCGTATGTAATCTCTCATAATTTCCTGAATGCAAACTATATGCCAAAGAATATCATTTCGTTCGATGAATACTAACTACGAGAGAGTTAAGGATTTTTCAAACAAAATGACCATAAACAAACAAGAACTACTCTAATGCAGCTAATGACAAATAAACGAAACTTTTTCTTTGTTTTAAATCGCTTAATCAATGAAAAGCTTCTAATTTCAATTAACTAATTCAACGCAAAAGAGATTATTTGTTTTCTTTTCAATGGCAAAGTGCACTAAACAAACTTTTGAGAAATAATAACAAACAAATGTGAAAAGAACCTGTTAACCCCAAACAACTGTAATCCATGTCTGGGTAGTGAGAAGTAATCGAAACAATGCAAAGATTGGTTCAATAACAATCACCTAAACAATTAGGCAAAAGCAAGCAAAGAGGAAGGTTTTCGCAAAACCAAAAGCAAGAAACAAACGAATCTTTGTAAGTGAGTAACCAAGCAAAGCCAATCCAACGAAATTGGAATGATAACACCAGGTCACAAGACACAAAACAAGATCCGCCCAACAAGACTCCCCAAGAAAGTGCTTCAATCTTCAGACAATAGAAATCAAGTCATAAACCAAGTGAAAAGAGCAGGGGATAGCCAAACCAACAGGCTCAGGAGGCAGAATTGAAGAAATCCAATTCTACAGGTATCAATGCGGGTGATACACAGCAACAATGCGCTGATCAGAAACCATGCGTAGCAACAAAGCGCTGTCAGCGCGGAAGTACACGGCTTAACCGCGCTGGTTCGATTTTCAGAACCGTCGCGACTGTTCAGTGTATAAACGCGATGATCACGAAGTCAAAGAAACAACTATGTGATGTCAACGCGACTGTTTTATTATAAACTGCGTTGAAGCTAAAAAACAGGCACAATCAAGCCAAAAGCTCCCAAACCAAGGTAATCACTCTTTAGACAATCAAGGCACCTCCCAGACTGAACCAGGAAATCCAAAAACAGAGAACTAATCCCCGATCTTTGAAAAGAGAGCAAAAATCAAACTCAAAGGCAAAAAATGAACACAAAAAGACAAAAGCTAGCTCCAAGCTGTTCAGTTTGTAAACCAAACCGGAGATGGACTGAAGTGGCTTTGATCTACTTCGCTAGTGCAGAGCAATAGCGTTTCTAAGGCTACCTGGCTGTGCTTCAGGCTCCGTCCAAAATTTACAAATCAAACAACAAGGTAAAGAAAACTCCCCAGTGGAGTCGCCAAATTGTTGTAGAGGTAAATCCTCTCTGCCGACAGAGACGATCCCTACTAGCCCAGGCCGGGTCTAGCAACAATCACACAATGCTATCACGCAAGTTCCTAATTGCAAATAAAAAGTAGATGGCGAGAACCTACTTGGATTCCAACGCTAGTGTTCGTCGAAGAGATGTCGCCTTCGTTCCTTTGCTTTGGCTGGTCACGATCCACACGATCTCCGTGATGAGGTACCTGCAAATGCAAAGAACAACACGAAAACAAGCGTAAAATCTAATAGATGCAGTTATATATTAGTCAGAAAAGATACAACTCAACATCAAACATGAAACAGTGAGAGTGGAACCATAATGATAGTCATCTATTATTAATAAATAACAGAGAAGAGTACAACCAAAGTTCTGATGTCGAATCCTTCTCAAGAGGGTCCAGCCAGCAAGTCTCTTAAGCATTCACCCTTGGAGGTAGATCTCCCAAGACAAAAACTCTCTCTCACACAAGTTTACACAAGAAAGAAACACTTCACAACCTTCCTTAAGCTCTCTAGCAATCCCACACTTGTCACACCAACTACCTATCAAATTCACACACTAGCAGCAGCACTCTAAGCACTATCAATTCCAAACTATCCAAACTAGCTGCTCATGGCAATGGTAGAGGCATAAATAGGAGAAGGAGTCTCCATGAATGGTGGGAGGATGAGCTTATCTCCAAGGAAGGTGGCTCAAATGACGAAACAGACATGCCAGAGAAGGGAGGGCGACATTTACAAGGCCAACAACCAGGTCTGGAGTCATCTGGAAGGCCGGTTGTTAGAACAAACTCGCCCAAACTGGATCAGCGCGGGTCCATAATTGCACTAGAGCACTGACATCGCAGCTGAATAACAGGGAAGGTCATGTCAGCGCAATCAGATATGAATAACAGACGTGCTGGCTCATGAAATTCGACCAATGCGGAAAACACGTGTGCTTCCGCGCTGGCAGCGCATTCTATCTGTTATGGAGCGCTCGTCAGCGCGGTTATTTTAACAACAGTCACGATGATAGTAAAACTTTGGCAAAGTGGGTCATTTGGCAACATTAGAGAGCATGAGCATGATTAATTTGAACTCATGACACAGTAGGAAGACTGACAGGGAGACAGTGACAAATTACTGTGTAACAGTCTCCACCTCTATTTCCAAATAATTTCTCTTCATGCCAACAATTACTCCCACTGGAAACCTCCCATTCAAAGGGATCGTCATGCCTCATTCCAATACCAATGTTCTGATTTTGTGAAATCATCCCCATCAGGGACCCTGGCTTCAGCTAGGTATTTATCCCCTTCCACTTAGTTCTCTACTTCTTGGAAGCCTTCCCTATGTGTCAATTCTGACCAAGCCATGTCCAAGGAAACGTGTTTGTTTGAGCTTCCTCAATTAGCCAAAAAATTCGCCACCTTATTACCTTCCCGTCGCAGGTGCATGGGAATAACATAATCAAAATTAATCAACAAGTCTTTGATATTACACATCACCTCATGTATGTGCCAACTATGAATTAGTTTCGCTGGCAGATGATCTAGTAGGAGCTTGCTTAACAATTAATCACTATATGAGAGTCCCCATGGATCTGAATCAACCTAAACCTGTCTCTTACAACTATTTGAATACCTTTCTCCAATGCACTAAATTCCATAAGGTTGTTTGTTGGCACCCCACACGAAAAAACATAGGCATGGATGGGATCAAAATTCTCATCCCTAAAAATCCATTCCAAACCTGCATCTCACGAGTCACCTTTCGAGGCACCATCAAAATTCAATTCAATGAAATATTTTGGAGGAGGGGAGAAGGAACTGTCTGAATAGATTCCTCTACTATGAGCCATGTAAGGCAAAGTAGTGACAATGTGAGATTGTATATTGATTCCCTTTAGGATAAGAGGCATGTAATCATCAACTTGCACTTCTTCATAGTTGGGAGGGAACAATAACATTTTTTATCTAGTATTTTTAAGTGTAATTTCTTGTAAAATTGACATAGACCTATGTTTTCATTCAAATATTCTTAAATTTCTCTCTTTCCACAAATTCCATAAAGAAAAACCTAGAGCTAAATGTCAGGCTCTCATTATCAATAGATGTTTAACTTTTTTTCGGAACTAGTCATCTATCCATGTCTTTATATTCTGGGAGGATTTGTTGCAACAATATCCACAATTAGAGGAAAATTAGAAGCTACAACCTATTAAAGTACTAATGCAAGCCTAAAGAGTCTTTAAGGTGGCAGAATTTTGGATTTTTTTTTTATAAGGAGCATGGTTGGAGACAGTGGAAAACAATAGGAGATTGGGATCAGTCTAGAGATTCTCTCCCATTGGAGGAATTCCATCAAATCCTCCTTAGTAGAATGATTCGAGTTTCTCCTAAATAGGACATGTTGTGGTGGGGGAGGCAACCAATTTGGTTGTTTACTTTAAAAAACTGTACTTTGTATTAGCAGACTCTCACTCACAACATGACACCACCTTGTGGAATATAATTTGGAAAAATTGTGGACGGTAAAAAATTTCAACTTTTTATGGCTGGTAGCTTGGGGGCATACACTAACTTGGGTTTGTCTATGCAGGAAAGATTTGAGGGCCCATCAATGTGCATGCTATGTTCATAGGTTTTTGAATCAGTAGATCATCTACTAATCACTTTCTCTTACACAAGAAAAATGTGGGAGTTTGTTAAACAAATATTCAAATATGCTTTACACATTTTTTAATCTCCAAGAAAGAAAATTGTTTCACCACCTCCTTAGTTTCCCGCACTTAATTCCAAACCCTTGAACGTTTGATTCTTCCATCGAATTGTAATATGTCAAACTTTGAATGCAAATACAAGTACTTATGAGATCATATTTGTGGCCAAAATTTTGTACCTTCCTGAACTAATAGCCACCACAACTTCATAGCATAAGCTTTAATAATGAGGATAGGGTCTCGAAGATCCAGTCCTCCATTCTTTTTTGGTGCAATAAGTTTATTCCAGCCCACCAATGCCCACTTATGTGTTTTAGCTGAGCCTCTCCATAAAAAATTTCTCCAAAGCGATCTTAATTGTTGACACACATTATTTGGAATGGGAATTACTAATAACTGGTAATTAGGTAATGCTTGTAAAACTTCTTTCGTCAATACCAGGCGACTTAGAAAGTTGAGTGACTCGAATGGCCAAATTTTCATTTTACAATGAGTTCTTTCTATGAGTTCTACCCAGGTAGAGACCCTGTTATAGAACAACACCAACATAGATCCATCTTAAGTACAAAACTAACAAGAGCCGAGAGGGATCAAATTTCTTCATGTGCAAACATTTTTAGAGTACAAAATACAACGTGTTATTTTTCACTATTTAAATTGTATGTTTGAATAATAAATAGAGTTTATATAGGACCAAGTAAAAATTTTAACCATAAAAACTTATTTTTTTTTCTATATATAGATATATATGAAGTTGATATCGACAAATTAGTTAATATAGATCTTCAAATAGTTTATTTAAATATCTTGTTGAAATATTTTTGAAAAGTATAAGATTTAAACATCTGATTCACACATTTTTTTTACTTCTAATTACTTTACAACATATTCATTTTTTTTAATTATAGCCAATATTTGTTTTCTATTTAGAACATAATTTTTAATTTTTAATTTTGTTCTAGAAGAGCACAGATGGACGGACAAACTTACACCTCCTCTCATACTAGGTAGTAGAATGAGCCTCTCGTCTAAAAAAAAGGTATTCCTAAATACTTTGAAAGCAAATGACCTCTATTAGAACCCAAGGTCTAACGTAACTTGATATGAACCATCTCTATAAAATTGAACAAACACATTTTGGATTTGTCTGTGTTCATTACAGTTCTTGAGGCTTCCATCAAAATTTGTAAAATCCTACCCATTCTTTTCACCTCTCTCCAGGTTGGTAAACCAAATAATATAACGTCATCAACAAACTATTGATGAGAGATACAAAGACCTACCCCATACAAGAGGAGACCATAGATTCGTCCCGATTCACTAGCGCTTTGAAACATTCAACCAAGTCCTTCAATATATAACATAAATAGGAATGGTGATAGAGGATCACTCTGTTTGAGTCCTCTGGAAGGATGAATAGTCTGGGAGGGTGAGCAATTAATCAAGATAGAGAAAAAGGTAGATGATATAAGGGACCCCACCCACTCTATCCATTGTTTAGAGAAACCATAAGCTTAAAGAACCTAAACTTACGAGACCAAGTGCAACAAATTTCACTCTCACAAAAATTAATAGAAGCTAAGATGGATGGTTTAAAGAAAGGCATGGAAGCTAATATGAATGGCATGGAAGCTAAGATGGATGGCATGATGGATAGTTTAAAGAAAGGCATGGAAACTAAGATGAATAACATGGAAGCTAATATGAATGGTGTAGAAGCTAAGATGAATGGTTTAGAAGTAAACATTGAATATTTGAAGAAAGACATGGAAGGTTTGAAAGGAGGTTTGGCAAATTTGCTACAAGAAATGCTTCCTAATGACGAAACAGTAGTAGAGGAAACTCATAATGAGAACAAAAGAAATGTTATTCATGATTTCATATACTTAATCATTGTATTGAAGACCCACCATATCCCAAAAATCGATATGAGTAAGTTTGATGGCAAGGATCCTATAGCATGTATACTACAGATGGAGAAATATTTTGATCTCCATAATGTGCAAAACACACAAAAGGTACGCATTGTGACTTTATATTTAGAACCTAATTAGTTTGTATGGTATCGATGGCTTTTCTCTCGTAAACAAATTGTCACTTGGGAAATGTTTATGGAAGAAATGATAACGCATTATGAGGATACAAAAAGAAACACTTTTTTAAACCAATTGATAAATCTCAAACAAAAGGGTTCAATGGTTAAGCACATTGAGGACTTCCAAGAATTGAATATAAGGGTAAGAGATATTCCAGAGGAGCATAGGTTTGATGTGTTCATAGGGACTTTAAAGGATAACATCCAACATGAGGTGCACCTTTGGGAACTTGATTCATTGGAGAAGGCATTCAGGTTGGCAAGAAAAATTGAAAGAAAAATTATGGCAACAAGGAAGCTTACCAATCACAACTATAAATATGGAAGTGTTTTTGCCCCTAGCCTTCCACAACCTAAAAGGTTGACACCACAACAATTTGAATAAAAAAGAGAAAAAGGGTGATTTTATAGTTATGATAGAAAATACACTAAAGGTCATAAATGTGATAAGAATAAATTATTTTACATAGAATGTGAAGAGGACGAAGAAAAGGAAAAAGAAACATCAAAATAAGAGGATACACACCAGGAAAAAACCCTAGAGAAAGACAAAATGAATGTGACCATATCTTGTAATCCATTGGCTGGAATTACCACTCCTCAAACTGTCAAGATAGAAGGACATTCATAGAAGAAAAAGATAATAGTGTTGACTGATTCGGGAAGTACCCATAATTTTATTCATTGCAAGATAGTGAAGGAATTGAATTGCTTCATATATCCTGAACCAGAGTGTCAAGTGATGGTTGCAAATGGAGGAATCATAAATTTCTTTGGAAAGTGCCATACTATCAAGATATCCATGGGAGAATATGTGTTGAATATTTCAATTCTTTCCATTCCAATGGGTGGTGTTGATGTTGTACTAGGAGTCCAATGGCTACAATATTTGGGTACGATAGCTTTTAATTTTCAAGAACTTTTCTTGAATTTTCTTTTCAGAAGGAAAGGAAATTGAATTAAGGGGTATCGCAGGAAAATTAGAAACATAATAAGCTCTAATGGCATGACAAATCTTCTAAATAAAGAAAAATGTGGCATAATTACACAATTATGTTTGCTGGAGGTTCCCACTTCGAAATCATCTATTTCTCCAGATCTCCAAAAGGTCTTGGACAATCATTCCAAGGTATTTGAGACTCCTAAAGGCCTCCCTCCTATTAATGATCATGATCATGCTATTCATTTGATTTCGGGAAGTGTTCCGCCAAACATCAGGCCTTATAGATATCCCTATGCCCAAAAGAGTGAAATTGAACACATGGTTGCAGAAATGCTAGAGGCTAGCATAATTCAACCTAGTCAAAGTTCTTTCTGTTCTCCAGTAGTATTGGTGCACAATAATGATGGTCATGGTGGATGTGTTCAGATTATAGGGAGCTCAAGAAGCTCACTATTAAAGATAAATTTCCCATTCCTGTCATTGATGGATGAATTGCATGGAGAAATTTACTTCACCAAGTTGGACCTTTGTTCAAGATATCATCAAATCATAATGAAGACATTCCAAAAACAACATTTAGAACTCATGAGCGTCATTATGAATTTTTGTACATTCTTTTTGGCCTTACCAATGCACCTTCTACATTTCAAGGTTTGATGAATTCCATTTTCAAACCCTTCCTTACAAAATTTATGTTAGTATTTTTTGATGATATATTAATCTACAACAAGTCCTGGAAGGATCATGTTCAACATGTTGATAGAGTGCTCAAACTATTGTAGGAGAAAAAATTATATGCAAAAACCTCCAAATGTTTCTTTGGAGTACAAGAGGTGGAATATTTGGGTCATATTGTATCTCATGAAGGTGTTAAGGTAGATCCTAGAAAAAATAAATCCATTAAGGAATGGAAAATCCCCACATCCATAAAGCATGTACGAGGATTTCTTGGGTTGGTAGGGTATTATCACAAGTTTGTTAAGAATTATGGGAAAATAACAGCACCTGTAACAACATTATTGAAGAAAGATGCATTTTCTTAGACTCTATAAGCAACAAAAGCCTTTGATCATATTAAAGAGGAAATGTGCGAAGCACCAGTCTTAGCTATGCTAGACTTCACAAAAACCTTTATTGTGGAATGTGATGCCTAAAGAAATGGAATTGGTGTTGTTTTAATGCAAGAAGAAATACCTATTTCTTTTAAAAGTAGTCCAATCAAAGGAAAGTATTTACACAAAGCTATTTATGAGAAGGAAATGTTGGCCATACTACATGCACTTAAGAAATGACGACCTTACCTAATGGAAATACACTTCAAGGTAAAAACGGATCATGATAGCCTTAAATACATTTTAGAACAAATATTATTTTCCGAGGAGCAATAAAAATGGGTCACAAAGATGTTGGGTTATGATTTTGAAATCCTCTACAAAAATGGAAGCAAAATGTTGTTGCAGATGCACTCTCAAGAAAGGATGAGGATGTGGAAGGATTTCTTTGTGCCATTTCTATTATCCAACTAGATTGGATAAATGAAGCACGGGATGAATGGAAGAATGAAGAAAGTGTGGGAACTCATTCAAAAGTTGCAATGGGTTTCCAGTACATCTGATACATTTAGCTAGAAAAATGATTCGTTATGGTACAAAGATCTCTTATACCTCTATAAGAATTCCCAAATCAAACAAAATATTCTTATGGAATTGCACACTTGTCCCTTAGGAGGACATTCAGGATTTCTAAAAACTTACCACAGGGTTAAGAAGGATTTTTTTTGGGATGGCCTTAAATCTTATATTCAAAAGTTTATGGTGGAATGTTTGGTTTGCCAACAAAATAAATTTGAGACAATTAAGACACCAGGTCTATTACAACCTTTATCCATTCCAAGTAACCATTGGGAGGAGGTGTCAATGGATTTTATCACATATTTGCCCAACTCTAAAGGAAAGAGTGTCATCATGGTTGTATTTGATAGATTTAGCAAGTATGCACACTTTTGTGCATTATCTCATCCATTGAAAGCTAGTATAATTGCTACTTCATTTATGGAAACGATTCAAAAGCTACATGGAAACCCAAAGATTATTGTAAGCAACAGAGATCCTATTTTCACTGGAAATTTTTGGACATAATTATTTTCTTGTCTTGGTACTTAGTTAGCTCATAGCTCATCCTCAATCTGATGGGAAAACTGAGATAGTGAACAAATGTTTGGAAGGATATATTCGTTGCTTTGTATATGATAAACAGACACAATGGGTCAAATGGTTGCCTCTGGCTGTCTGGTGGTATAGCACTTCCTTCCATACTACAACAAAAATGACCCCATTTATGGCACTTTATGGATATCATCCACCGTCCATCACATCATATTTAAGATAAAATTTTAAGGTTCAAGCAGTGGAATATCACATCGAGCATCAACAAAAATTTCTCCAATTCTTAAAGGATAACTTAATTGTGGCATGAAATAGAATGAAACAACAGGTAGATCAACATTGCAGCAAAAGAAGTTTTGATGTAGGTAACTGAGTATTTCTACGACTAGAACCATACAAACAAATGTTCCTCAAGCAAGCTAAGAAGGATAATAAATTATCACCAAAGTATTATGGTTCATACAAGGTGTTGCAAAATATTAGTACTATGGCATAAAAATTAGAACTTCTTACATCTTCCCAAGTGCACCCAGTTTTCCATGTTTCATGCTTAAAGAAGGTTATATGTGACAACTCTCAGTTCAAACAATATTTCCAGAACTTGACGAGGAAGGAAAAATCATATTGGAACCTGAAGCAGTCACTAAAACAACAACTCAACAGCTACGAAATCGATCAATTTCAAAGTATCTCGTCAAGTTTAAGAACTTACCCGCTAAAGGTTCCACATGGGAGGATGATAATTTTATACAAAAGCACTGTGAACTACTCAAGCATTGAGGAGAACACTTTTTTGAAGGAGATGGGAATGTTAGGTCCCTGTAATACTAGTGTATTCCCTTATTATTATTTTCATTGTAGCTCTTATTGTTATTTTTGTTCCCATGTTGTCACCATATTGCTATTATTGTTCCCCATAGAAGCCCACTATTGTTATTGTTGTTCCATTGCATTATTATTTTTATGCCGGCTCTAATTATATTGTTACCCCTTAGATCCTATAATAGAAAGGAGGTCTTGTCATTTGTATCATCCAATAATTTTTCATTTGTGTAATGTAAAGGAGGTTTCCACCTCGAAGAGCTAATTTTGAAGTCATTTATTTATCTTTTCTTATATTTTGTGAGTTGGTTGCATAACAAATGCTCAATTTTGGGTAGGGAAATTATGGCCTGCATAGACCTTGAATGGTAACCTTGAAATAACCATATGAGCCTCGGGTTGTTAATTAATGTGGGAAAAGGTTGAATTCCATAATTCGTATATGAAAACCAACATGGAGCTTGGCTAACGTTAAATCCCTAGACACATTTTCCTCTCCACTAGCACGGAGGATCTAGTACCAACTCTAGATTCGAGATCCTGGCTCTCTTGGTGCTATTATGGTTTGATAAGAAAAAAATGATGGACAACATTACCAAATATGATGACTCAAAATCCCTCATTGATGGGATCCCTTGCCATTCAAACTTTGAGCCCCCCTGTTTAAATAACTAGTTGGAGCATATTGAGCATTTGAAGCGCGATTTTGTGGATATTTCATTCTTCCATGTTTATAGGGAATCAAATATGGTGGTTGATGGATTATTGAAGAAAGTTCTTATATTTTCTTAGGGTTCCATGTTCTATAGACTGTTTTCTAATGTCTTAGTGGTCGAGGAGGGTAAGCTCAATCTTTATTAAATGGCCATGCCATATCGCTTTTTCTATGTTTTTGTTAGTCTTGGCTTCTGAGGAAGATGTTGAATACTGTGATAATTTTGCAAGTTTTGTTTCTTTAGGTTCGGTTGCCCTCTTTGGATCTGTTATATGAATAGATCTTCACCTTTATGTATGGGGATGAGGAAGTTTAGCATATATTTTTGTTTTGGCAAATATGGAATACATATGGTTAACATGTACTGGTTTTTATTTATTAATACAAAGGCATCGCTTTTTCCCTCTAAATAAATAAATAAATAAGATATGTAGAAGCCTTGGAACATCTTAAGCCAACTATAAAATTTAGTATAACTATTAAATTAATCAAATTAAAGTTTTAAATTATTGAAATTTTATATGATATTTTTTAATTCTTAGATTTTTACACTGAAGTTGTCCCTATTATGGGTTTGGATGGGTAGATCAAGCCAATCAAAGAGGTTAGTTTTCATCTTCCGTTATCCAACAATTTTTGAACATGTGGCAAAGGACAATGAGATTTTGATCGATGATGCCATGCATTGTCCCGTGAGATTTTTTTCACCTGCCATATTCACACAATTAATGGTGTTTGCTTTGAGGTTGCTTTCCCTACTACAACCAAGATTTATGTACCATCTAACCCTCATATTTCTTTGTATATGTTTTTCCCTCCAAACGACACTCCCAAGAATAAATAATCACCAACATTTCATGAAATCTATTGGGTCATTTTAGATTTGAATCTCATTGGAGGAGCTCTTGTATTGGACACTTGCATGAACCATCACTCTAAGGGCTGCTTGATTGAACCATCGATGTAGACATTAGTTACACAAGGAATTTCATCAATGATTTTCTTACTCATTTCTATGTATATGAAGACGACAATCAAACTACTCAATCTTTCCAAGTGTAAAATTATTAGAGCACAAATACAGATATAGTTGAATAATAATTGCACAAACTTGCAACAAATTGAAAAAGAAAATTGGAATCAAGAATGAATTTGATTACAAAATATTGGTTTGAGAGTAAATATATAAAGAAACTAATTTAAGCTTAGTTGAACATGCAATAACTATGGATAATTAAAGCTCATTGAAGCTAGTGTGCTTTATGTTATGTTAATGTGCGCATCCACCACATGCAAGCACTAGAGTTAACTAACTAAATCCAAGTGCATGCCACATGTAAGCACTCGAATTAACTAACTAAAGCCAAGTGCACACCACATGTAATCACTTGAGTTAACTAACTAAATCCAAGTGTACTTCACATGCAATAACTATAGTACTTGAACTGAAGCTAATTAAGGCTAACTAGGTGCATGTACACCAACACCCCCCCTTAAGTATAACTTAGGTGAGTGTGATACAAAATGAATGAGTCCCGAAAACAGGGTCATTGTAGGTACCCATATGCAATGCATGGAAATAGGAAAGAGGTAAACCCAATGGAAATAAAACCCCCCCTCAAAATATAATGCCAAAAGTAGAGAAAAGACAACTGCTAGGAAATCGTGTCCTTCTCCCCGAGATGATCTCGCAAAAAATGAAACTTCTGATCATTGAAAGTCTTGGTGAAGATATCAGAAGTCTACTTGAAACCGGGACAACATTGAAGACCGATGATCCCATCATGAATTAGTTCTCTAATCAGGTGCATGTGGATCTTGATATGTTTGGTTCACTACCGCTACACTGGATCTATGCAAAACTTTATCATACTTTCACTATCACACCATATGACATTTGGATTATGGAAACTAATACCAAGCTCAGATTGGAAATGTTGTCACCAAATGGCATGAATAGTGGCATTGAATTCTCCTCTATACTCGACCTCTGTTGATGATAAAGCAATGGAAACCTGCTTCTTGCTTGACCAACAAATTGGGTCAGATCCTAACTAAGTACATAACTAGAGCTGGACTCACGATCAATTTTTTTTTCCTGACCAATATAAATATGTGAACCCAATGAGATCTAAAGAATAATTTGCTGCATAACAATCCCATAGGTGATTGTCCCACGGACATATTGAAGGATGCACTTTCCAGCTTTCCAATGTAACTCATGTGGCTCTTTCATGTATCTGGAAACTACTCATAACGACATATGAGAGATCAGGATGGAAGTGAGTGAGATACATAAGAATTCTGACAAGCTGTTGGTACAATGTGAAATAAACCAATGGTGTTTCTTCACCATTCTCAATCTTTATCCCTGATAAGAAAGGCATGGTTGTTGGCTTGCAGTCATTTATGTGAAATCGTGCCAAAATATCTCTAGGATACTTTGGTTGAGAAATGGTAATGCCAAAACCACTCTTATTGATCTCTAGTCCTAAGAATAAATTTATCAAGCCCATGTCTGTCATAGAAAACATCTTATGCAATGCAGTTTTAATCTCAATAATGGCAGAAGTTGAACTAGTTATTATCAAAAGATCATCTACGTAGAGTACTTTGATCAACAAGGAGTCAATATTCTTCAAAAAATAAACACTGGAATCATATTTGTAGCATACAAAAATTTGAGATAACAAATAGGAATCCATCTTTGCATACCACGGTCTAGGTGGCTACTTGAAGCCATAGAGAGACTTCTTTAGTTTTCATACCAGAGATGATTTTTTAACGTATCCCTCACAAGTTTACGATTGGAAGGTAGTGGAATGAGATCCCAAGTTTGGTTCTCAATGAGAGAGTTGTATTACTCATCATGATAGTTGCTTCCCATTCAGGATGCCCAACTGCTTTTTCATAAGTATATGGATCAGATGCACGTATCATATAAGCATGCATGGGCATGCATGGCTCCATAGCTAAGAGTGCTTGTGGATCTTCCTCAAATTGAGGTATAGTGGCAGGATCATCTAGGAGATCACTCATGTTGTGCCATTTTTGTGTTGAAAGTGGTCGAGAATATTCCAAACTACATGAGGAAGTATGATCTCGATGTTCAACAACTGGTGGTCCAACAGGTGTCATAGGAAAAGGCTCATCTAGATCAAAATTCTGATCTAAAGTATCATATGCATACTCATCAATTAATGGTGAGGGAAACTTTGTAATAGGTTCATCTGGTGGTGCATGCAAAGCATCTTCTTCAAACTTTACACTCCTTTTGATAAAGAGCACTTTAGTGTTGATATCAAGCAATATGTACCCTTTAACTTCATTAAAATATCCAACAAACATGCATGCCTTACTCTGAGGCTCCAAATCCTTTCTCTTCTCTATAGGAATGTGGGCCCATGCTCAAGATCCAAAAATGTGGAAATGAATGACTTCAGGTTGCATGCCATTCCAAGCCTCAAAAGGTGTTTTTCCAGTAACATATTTATGAGGATATCTATTCTGGATGTATGAGGCACAATTGATAGCTTCAACCCACAATTTTGATGAAATAGATCTTGCATGTAACATGCAATTAGCCATCTCTTTCAAAGATCTATTCTATCTTTTGGTCATCCCATTTTTCTGTAGAGTGTAAGGAACTGTATGATGCAACTGTATGCCTGCTTCATTACAAAGATTATGGATATCTTTGTTGACATATTCCTTCCCATTATCTGTGTGGAGTATCTTGATGCATTTTCCAGACTGATTTTCTACATGTGCTTTGAAAATATTTAGATGTTGAAAAACTTCAGACTTGAGTTTCAAGAAGTAAACCCAAGTGAATCTCATGTAATCATCTATAAATGAAAACAAATATCTTGCTTTTCTCATTGAAAGTATTGGAAATGGACCCATGAGATCATTATGTACAAGCTCCAAAGGTGAAGAGGCTCTCCATTCATGTCCCTTCTCGAACTTGTCTTATGGATGCTTTTCAAGTACGCATCCATTACAAACACCATTTTAAAATTCAATGGTCAGCAATCCTTTAACCATCCATTGCTTGCTCAGTTGCTTTATATATCTGAAATTCAAGTGCCCAAATCTCTTGTGCCAAATCCTACTTTCTTCATTTGCATGTGTAAGTAGAAAAATAGAATTTGATTAACAATAGGGGAATTTTGAGGTCAAAAATGGGCCTCCTAAGGAAATTATATAATAATAGTGGAAATTATAAAATAATATTAGATTACATCATCAAATTTTAGATGGAAAAAAGGAAAAAACTATTTTTTCAACTCATATTTTAAAAATATCTCCCTATTGATTTACTCAAATTTCGAGGAAAAACACTAATTAGATGCAAAATTTCATTATTCATCCAAGGAGTACCTATGTTGCATACTTTTAATGGACCTTGCTACACGAATAATGAGAAATACATGAAAAATGTTACTGCAATCACGTGTTCTCATGTATTTCTCATATTTCATGTAGCAAGGTCCATCAAAAGTATGCAACATGGGTACTTCTTGGATGAGGATTTAAATATTGCATCCAACAAGTACTCCCACTTGAAATTTGAGTAAAACCTTAGGGAGATAAGTTGAAAATACGAGTTGAAAAAGTAGTTTTATTATTTTATTATTTTTTATTGTTTTTACTCCAAAAATGGTAAATCATCCCCCATGGTTGGCATCATCATCTTGAATCCTATTGGTTATTATAAATTTTATTTTGGTTGTACATTTTTCTTATGAGGCCCATTTTGGACCTCAAAATTCCCTTAATGGGAACAAAATTAGAAAATGTATATAGACGAGATTGATCATTTACCTTGCCAGATGCAATCTTCAATTTGGTTTGCATATCATAAATTCTCATGGAATCAGGGGTAAATTCCACTTCCTTTCTAGTGCCTATGTGTGTCATCTGATACACTGAAAGAAGATTCATAGAAAGTCTTGGAACGTGCAAGACATTCTCAAAATGTCCATCTTCACTTTTCACTCCTCCTTGTCCTGTTGCTTCTGTTAGCCTCCTGTTGCAACAGGTGTTCATATTTCATGATTGACTTTTTTACATGCCAAATATGTCATCTTTCATGTTGCAAAGTTCCATATTTCCAAAAGAGGTCAGAGAAGAAATTGTGAAAGTGTGCTAGTCCAAGTGCCATTGCTGAATTCCAATTTTGATGACTTAACCATTTTTGAAGAATGTTCTATAAAAGGGAGGGCCAAACAGTTTAATCTTGGCCTCCCTAGGTTTCAATTTCTTGTTTTAGAATATAGAGAATGATATCTGTCCAAACAGCTTAATCTTGGCAGAGTTGTAGATAGGTAGAGAATCAAAGGAGCCCAATTGCTTAATCTGGGCCCTTGGCAGAAATAAGTGTAGACTTAGATAGGAGGACAGAAAAAAGAAAAATTGTAAAGCTGGGTCTGCAAGTCTAAGTGTTACGCAGTAATTTGTCACTGTCTCCTTGTCAGTCTCCCTACTATGTCATGAATTCAAATCAATCATGCTCATGCTCTCTAATCTGGCCAAATGACCCACTTTGCCAAAGTTTTTGCTATCAGCGCGACTTTTGGCCAAATAACTGCGCTGATGGGTGCTCCATAACAGACCGAATGCGCTGTCAGCGCGGAAGCACACGTGTTTTCCGCGCTGATCAAATTTCATGAGCCAGCGCATTTGTTATTCATATCTGATCGCGCTGACATGACCTTCTTTGTTATTCAACTGCGATGTCAGCGCTCCAGTGCAGTTATGGACCCACACTGATCCAGTTTGGGCGAGTTTGTTCTAACAGCCGGCCTTCCAGATGACTCTAGACCTGGTTGTTGGCCTTGGAAATGTCGCCCTCCCTTCTATGGCATGTCTGTTCGTCATTTGAGCCACCTTCTTTGGAGATAAGCTCATCCTCCCACCATTCATGGAGACTCCTTCTCCTATTTAAACCTCTACCATTGCCATGAGCAGCTAGTTTTTGGAGTTTTTTGGAAATAGTTCTTAGTTTTAGATTGTGTGGAGTTTATAGTACTCAGATTGCTGCTACTGTAGGTAGTTGGTGTGATAAGTGTGGAATTGCTAGATAGCTTAAGGGAGGTTGTGGAGTGTTGCTTGGGTGAGAGAGAGAGTTCTTGTCTTGGGAGATCTATCTCTAAGGGTGAATGCTTAAGAGACTTGCTGGCTGGACCCTCTTGAGAAGGATATCGACGTCAGAACATTTGGTTGTACTCTTCTCTGTTATTGATTAATAATAGATGACTACTATTATGGTTCCATTCTCATTTGTCTCTGCAATGGTTAATGTGAATTACATCCTTTCTGACTGATGTATAATTGCTTTTATTAGATTTCACGCTTGTGTTTGTCTTTCTCTTCGTGTGTGCAGGTATCTATTCGCGGAGATCGCGGAGGATCGTGACCGGCTAGAGCGAAGGAGTGAGAGCGGCATCTCTCCATCAAACAATAGCGTTGGAATCCAAGTAGGTGTTCATTGCCTATCTTTAATTACAATTAGGAACTTGCAAAGTAGCACTGACTGATTGTTGCTAGACCCGTTCTGGGCTAGTAGGGATCGCCTCTATCCATAGAGGGGATTTACCTCTCCAACAATTTGGCGACCATACTGGGGAGCTGGCCTTTGTCTATTTTTGTTCATTCTTGTTCTTGAGTTTGATTGTTTCTCTCTATTCAAAAATCGAGGATTAGTCCTCCGCTTTTAGACTTCCTGGTTCAGTCTGGGAGGTGTATTAATTGTTTAAAGAGTTCTGGCCTTGGTTTGGGAGTTTTTGGCTTGATTCTGCCTGTTTTTTAGCCTCAGCGCGGTTTATATCAAAACAGTTGCGCTGACAGCGCATAGCTGTTTCTTTGACTTCGGGGTCATCGTGTAATTACGCCTAACAGTCACGACGATCCTGGAAATCGGATCAGCGCGGAAAAGACGTGTACAGTCGCGATGTTAGCGCCACTTGGTATGCTTTTTACCCGCGCTGACCTTGGATTGGTAGCTTAATTCCCGCGACGACTGCTGAAATTGGATCAGCGCGGGTGGTCTGTGTAAAAGTTGCGCTGACATCTCGGGTGGTCTGTGTAAAAATTGTACTGACTTTCTGATCACATTGTGATCATCTCGGGTGGTCTGCATAAAAATTGCGCTGATTCTTGAAAAGTTGTTTTTATAACTTTATCTCCTGAATTCATCAATCTTTCTTATCCCCTGTTTTTTCTTGTCTCTCATTAGCTTGTTTTGATTGCTTTTGGTTAGGGGCACTCTCTCTTTGACCTCATTCGAGTGAGTCTTGTGTTTTTTAGACCATGTGACCTAGCCCTTTAGAAGGTTCATCGAGAAACCACTTGCTTGGGTTACTTGTCTATTCAAGGTTCATCCACAACCCTCTTATTGATTTGCTCGAGGCTTTTTCACTACTTGTTGCTGGTTGATTTTTAGTGTCGATTATTGAACCAATTTTTTATGTTGATTCGATTTCTTCACTACCAAGCATAGATCACAATTGTTTGGATCGATCAGTTCACACTTGCTTGTTTGTCTTCTTGAATTCACAATTTTTTTTTTTGCGTTCATTTAGCATACGAAAGTGAAAGTGCATTTGCATTACGAATTTTCATGTTTGAGAAATTGAAAAGCAAAATTTAAATCTTTCATTAGTAGTATCGATGCATCGTGAGATTAGTGTATTGGTGCATTGTGCCATTGGAAAAGAAATCAAACTAATATCTTTTGCATTCAATCGTTAATGGGAAAAAGAGCATTTCGTTGATTTGTGTTCTCAAAAGAAAAAGTTTCATTTCTTTGCCATTAGCTACATTAGATTGTTTGATTGATTGAGTTCATTTTGTTTGGTCGAAAACTCTTAACCCTCTCATAGTTAGAATTCATCGAACGAAATGATATTCTTTGGCATGTAGTTTGCATCTAAGTAATTGTGAGAGATCACACAGTAAGGCCTGAAACCGAAATTTAATTCAAGATCAACCATAAAATAAACTGAATAAACCTAAAAACGCATTGGAACTTAACGCAAACATCTAGAGGTCTAGGCTAGAGACGTGTTCCGGCGTCTTTAAACATAGTCACTATTGTTTCACATTACGGTTGGGTGATTCCTCCTTCTGTGACTCGATAGTGGTCTAACACGGACTGTGCTCCCACGTACCGTCGCGTATATAGGGAGACCCCACTAGGCTTTTATCCTTGATCCATAGGAAGCCGAGTCTGCCGCCTTGTGAGCCGTAATGCACCGAACACGGCATTCGGGAAGATTGACTGCAGTACGGAAAGTCCTTGGTTCTCATGCGATTGCCAAGGTGTATAAGCAGTTTTACGGATTGCTTAGTAAACCCTTTGCCTAGAGTCCCCAGAGTAGTCACTTTTGATCCTTTTCGGACTCCTTAAAAGAAAAGGTGCCAGTGAGCGTCTTGTCACTTCGTGCTCATTAAACATTCGAAGGAGACTAGAGTCATCTTTTCGTCCTTTTCTCGACTCTTGAAACATGAAAAGGTCAAGTTTAGTTCCCGCGTCTGAAAATTTATTTGGCCACGATTAACGTTACCTGGTTAGATCTTGTGTGCGTTAGCTTGAGTAGGCTTCTTTTTGTTTGCCATGGCAACTTTTCCGGGGTTCACCAACCCCAGTTCCCCTCCTGACGGGAATCCTAGTCATTTCCCTCCTCCCGGGAATGTTGGTGCTCCTTATATGGCAACGTTATCCCTTCCAGGGTTAACTGTCGGGTTGCCTGTTTGGTTGTTTTCAACCTCTTTGGTCCCTGCTGTGTCGGCTGTTAGTCCATCAGTCCCTCCACCTAAACAACATCATGTTGATCCTAAGGTGGATCTCTCCCCTTCGACGCCTTCTTCTACGTCTTCCTCTTATACTTCGCCTGGTGAAAGTCTCGATTCGAATAACCAGGTGGCTAAGAAGAAGAAGAAGAAGACCAAGAAGAAGAAGTCTCCTAAGGGAGAGCTTACACGCGCCGTCCCCCCCTCAAGTCCAGCTATCCACTCCAGTACACCTGAGGTAGGGCCACCTTCTGCTCCTCCGCGGAAGGTTAAGTTTCCTTGTCGATTATGCAAGGAGGACCATCTTCTTCGCGATTGTCCTGGCATCCCCAGGGTACTAGAAGTATGGTCTCGTGATCCGGCCCACCCCTCATCGTCCACTGAGGCTCACGGCGATGCTACCTTGTCCGTTGGGAATGGTAAGGGAAAAGGGAAGATTCGAATCCCCTGTAGACTTTGTGAAGGCAATCATCCCCTTCACCTTTTTCCACTCATGGATAAAGCCTCCAGTGTCTTGGAAAGTCTTACAGCTCCTTCACCCCAACTTCCCGTTGGTTATCAACGTCTTTCTGCAACTGCAGATCATCCGCCTCCCGACAATGAGATTGGTTCACATTCTTCTCTTGTCCAGGCCCCTCTTCCCGAACCCGGCTGTGCCCAGCCTGTTCCAGATCAACCATTGGTCGGAAAGAGTGTCGACTCGAGTCTGCCGCTCGCTCACTCTGTTTCAGAAGAGAATCACGCCCATGTTCTTCTCGTCTCTTCAGATTCTCCTGAGTCCCGAAATGACTCTCCTAACCCAGCTGCTCCCGAAGGTTCTCCTTCGGTTCCTTTAGCACATGGGGGCAATCATACGATTCCCCCGCCAAGTAGTCTGGTCACTTCCTTTGATTGGAATCGCCTGGTCGCCGGTCGCCTTCCATCCCATGTGCCTTTCCAGATTACAGTACTTGCCTGTGATAAGGCAGTACCTGGCACTGTTCTGGATGAAGGTGCGTCGGTCAGTCTTATGCCGTACACTACTTGGCAAGCTTTAGGTTCCCTGCAGCTTGGGCCGATCACGCAGAATCTGTTGGCCTTCGACGGAGGAGCCTGTCCATCTCTAGGAGTTCTCCTGAAGTTCCCTATTACTTTGGGAGGCAAAACCGTCTATATAGACGTTTTGGTTACCCAAGGTGTTTTAGACTTTAGTCTTCTCCTTGGTCGCGACTATGTTTACGCCATGGGGGCACTTGTTTCTTCGCTTTTTCGTGTGGCCTGCTTTCCACACGATGGAAGAATTGTGACTGTCGATCAATTGTCGTTCGTTAGTACCCCAATGGCTCCTGCACAGTTGTCGCCCCCTCCTGGTTTTTATCCACCAGTTGTATCTGCCCCACCGCAGATCAACTACGTGGCCACCTACCCTGTGCCTGTATCCAATAATGACACCGTCGTGCATAGTGTCCTGGGGGCATTGGGCCCGGACTTCCAAGATGTTTCCCTTCCATCGGGAGTGGTAATCTTGGAAGCCCCAACTTCGTATTCATTATGATGAAGTTTGGGCGGAGCATAGTTCATTTTCCTATGTCAAGCTCCCTAAAAAATGAAATTGGGTCTGGTTGGAGCATAGTTCCTTTCCGGTGTCAAGCTCCTTAAAAAAATGAAACTGGGTCTAGCCGAGCATAGTTCCTGATCTCGTGTCAAGCTCATTAAAAAATGAAACAAGGGTTATGAGGATAGTTCTTTTACTGTGTCAACCTCATTAAAAAATGAAACACCTCCCTTTCCAAATCGAGTCTTTTGATTAAGATCTCGTAAAATACAAGTCGAGTCTTTCATCGATCTCGAGAGTGAACCTTCATTCCATCCACTTTGTTGAATGCAATGAAGCTTGGGGGGCATGTACCTCGATTTGCGTCATTATGTTGGGGGCATGCGAACTTATAACAAGCATAGTTTTTCGTTTCAAGCTTGTGTAAACATGAAACCGAATCCAAGCAGAGTTCTCCATGGTTCAAGCTTGTGTAAAAATGAACCCATACTCGATTTACATCTCGTGATTGCCATTTTTATCCGCTGAATTCTGCAAGATGAGCCTTGGTTGTTTTCATTCCATTGCTACCATCTCTTTGGCCGATCATATGCTCTCACTTGGTTGTTTATCCTTTCCTGAGGAACCGCAGCGATGAGTGTTTTTTTCAGCCAGCCTCTTGACCATTACATGTTTTGAGTAGTTCCACCATTGCCGGAACCAGTTGCTACCCTTTATACCACTCGTTCCTCTAGGACGAGTCGCCTTTAAGCTCTTTTCTGACTCGTAAAATATGAAAAGATTGCCGAGTATTTTTCCCTTTTTGACTCGTTAAAGAGAATAAAAATGGACGTCGTCTTTAGGCTCTTTTTTGACGTGAAATAAGAAAAGATCGCCGAATCCCCCTCTCAGCTCGTTAAAAGGAATGAGAGGTGGTCGCTTTTAAAGCTCTTTTTTCGACCGTTTAAACTAAAAATATTGCCGGGTGTTTGTCGTTTCACACTCGTTACTGGCCCCAAAACGACGTACTTCCGACCGCTTTTTTACTTTTACGGGTCGAAGTCACTATTTACGAAAAGTACTCCTCGATCATACTGGTCGGGCGGTTCTTTCGAGCATTGTTTTATACTTTTTCGGGCTCGAGAGACACAACTTTACAAAAAAGGACCCCCCTGGAGTTTCCTTTTCCGCTGTTTTTTTAGACTCTCTAAACAGGAAAAGACGCCGAGTTCTTCCTTTGTCAGAATCGTTAAAACTTAATGACATCGGACACCGTCGAAATGGCGCCTTCCAAGCATATGCTATCCCCGTCAAGCTGGTCATCCAAAAATAATCGGGGTACCTGCCAGAAATGGAGGGGAAAATGGAACTGTAATAATGGTCGTGTCGGCAGTATGTCGCTCTTGAACATGGCACTAGTCTGCATTCGTGTCTGGGTGGGGATTTCTCATCTTGTTTTACACTAGCCTCCGTGGGTTTGGGTTATCCTATTTGACCTCTCATCTGTTCATTGCCTTGTCACCATGACCTCTGCTCATTTGATGTCAGATACTGCCAAATCCGCTGTCGTGCCGCCGATATGTTCAAGAGAAGTTGAGCTCTGCAAACTTACCACCTCCCTCTGATGTCTCACACAAAATATTTTTATCCTTCTCTGTCTCGTGTCGATGATGTGGGAAACATCATGGCCCACCTTCGATCAAGGTTACTTCCTGTCGACTTCAGCTCATTATCCAGGAAAGTGACCTAGAGACTCCCTTCAGGTGCCTTAGAGCCTGCATGCCTCAATGGCAGGTTCTTCGTGTTCGACGCGAGGTTTTCATCATTGGCCTCCGATCGAATGATTCTGCGGGTGTTCGACACCAACTCATTGATTCACACGCCGCGGATTGTACCTATGAGTACCTTGAGGACCATTGTCATTATTGGTGGTACCTCTCGCGTCTGTTAACAGCTTTCATTATTGGCTGGTAATCAGATGATGTTCATGCATGTTCGACTTCAGCTCATGTATTCACATGCTTGGACTTGTACTTTGTTCGGGTTGGGATGGAGCGCAAGACCCTGTTTTTTGTCTCTTACAAACCAGGTTGCGATTTTGTGGATTATTATTACATGACTCATTGATGGATGGCCGCGCCCATACTTGGGTCTTTTGGGATGGCTGCGACCATGCCTTTTTTATCATCATGGTCTCTTCAGCTGGGTGGCTGCGTCCATACCACAGACCTTCTTCGTATGTCTTTTGGATGGCTGCGCCCATGCCTAGACTACATGTAATTGAGATATCTATAGTACATACGTGCAGGTCCTTCCTGGTGGTGTTCCAGTTCAGCAGTTTTATAAAGCATTTCACCCCTCCCACTCTCTCGGGCTTCATGCTTTAGGGGGCATCTGTTACGCAGTAATTTGTCACTGTCTCCTTGTCAGTCTCCCTACTATGTCATGAATTCAAATCAATCATGCTCATGCTCTCTAATCTGGCCAAATGACCCACTTTGCCAAAGTTTTTGCTATCAGCGCGACTTTTGGCCAAATAACCGCGCTGATGGGCGCTCCACAACAGACTGAATGCGCTGTCAGCGCGGAAGCACATGTGTTTTCCGCGCTGATCAAATTTCATGAGCCAGCGCATTTGTTATTCATATCTGATCACGCTGACATGACCTTCTTTGTTATTCAGCTGCGATGTCAGCGCTCCAGTGCAGTTATGGACCCGCGCTGATCCAGTTTGGGCGAGTTTGTTCTAACAGCCAGCCTTCCAGATGACTCTAGACCTGGTTGTTGGCCTTGTAAATGTCGCCCTCCCTTCTATGGCATGTCTGTTCGTCATTTGAGCCACCTTCTTTGGAGATAAGCTCATCCTCCCACCATTCATGGAGACTCCTTCTCCTATTTAAACCTCTACCATTGCCATGAGCAGCTAGTTTTTGGAGTTTTTTGGAAATAGTTCTTAGTTTTAGATTGTGTGGAGTTTATAGTACTCAGATTGCTGCTACTGTAGGTAGTTGGTGTGATAAGTGTGGAATTGCTAGATAGCTTAAGGGAGGTTGTGGAGTGTTGCTTGGGTGAGAGAGAGAGTTCTTGTCTTGGGAGATCTATCTCTAAGGGTGAATGTTTAAGAGACTTGCTGGCTGGACCCTCTTGAGAAGGATATCGACGTCAGAACATTTGGTTGTACTCTTCTCTGTTATTGATTAATAATAGATGACTACTATTATGGTTCCATTCTCATTTGTCTCTGCAATGGTTAATGTGAATTACATCCTTTCTGACCGATGTATAATTGCTTTTATTAGATTTCACGCTTGTGTTTGTCTTTCTCTTTGTGTGTGCAGGTATCTATTCGTGGAGGATCGTGACCGGCTAGAGCGAAGGAGCGAGAGCGGCATCTCTCCATCAAACAATAGCGTTGGAATCCAAGTAGGTGTTCATTGCCTATCTTTAATTGCAATTAGGAACTTGCAAAGTAGCATTGACTGATTGTTGCTAGACCCGTTCTGGGCTAGTAGGGATCGCCTCTATCCGTAGAGGGGATTTACCTCTCCAACACTAAGTGCACCCAAACCAAAAAGAAGGAAAAAAATGCTAGGAAAGTAGGCTGGGTAGGTAGTTTTGAGGTTGTAGAATGATGATTTATGATCAATTTTGTGTTTCAAAGTGTTATATATTTTCAGATCAAAGTCATGATGCAGTTTTCCATTTTGGGGAGCTCAAGCTGGATATCTCTAACTTCCCCATTTTCCATTTTACCCAAATCACTTACTAATTTCCCCGAAGAGGTCAAGATCTACTTGATTCCTCTTAATTTCATCATTCTCCGTATCAGTTGCCTTGGTGAAAATCTGCTTCACTCAAGGATTGTTCATTCCTCCTCTACAAGTCACTTTTCTTCCCTAATAGCCTAAGGTCCCTTACCTTAGCACTTTCTGGTCATTTTCATATTAACCTCTAACTTTATTATATAGCTCCCTATCTATCTCCCCTCCCCCTACTAAAACTATGTATAAAAATCCCAAAAAATATAATAATACCCCCTCCCTGGCACTATAGCCCTATTCATCTAAGTCCAGGAAAAAACAGTCCAACTGGGGTTGTTTTTAGCCCATCCACGTCCTTACAGGGGTTAGTTTACCTCTGGTCAAACTAATAACCATTTCCCCTAAGCCCTAACCCTGAAAAAACCCATTTTCCACCTCATCCTAAGGTCTTACCCACCAAATATTTGACCCGCTCAATTTTAAAAATCCCCAAAAACCCACATTCCCTAAGTTTTAAAACCCTCGGCGGCATTATATTAAAATTTGAATATTCGCGCGCCCGTCCCTTAACCTTCAACCGCCTTGTCCATGCCGCCGGCCGTCCGATTGCCCGCGCCCCAGATCTATGGTGGGCGGGCCTTCCCATTCCCCAAACAGCCCGAGGGTTAGCGTCCGGGAGATGGGTGGTTTTCCCGCCATACTCCCGCCACGTGTCACCCTCTCAGCTGTGGCGGAGCCCCTCCTCCGATAGCGCCGTCTTCCTAAAGGTGGTGGACCCAAAACCAAAACCGCTTCCACCCTCCTGCGTCAACACCACGTCACCTGCTGATGTCATCCGCCTACGTCGGCCCCCTCCCACCATACCGCCAACTCACCCTGCCACGTCACTGCCACCGTGTCACTGCCACATCACCCTCCGTACATGCTGATGTCACCATGCTGACATCATCATGCAGACATAATTCGCCGTACTGGGTCCCACCTGCTGACATCATGTTGACGTCATCAACAAAAAGGGCGCGAAGGCGAAAATTGTGCTTAGGAAGCTCAGATTCAAATTTTGAGGCAGTTTTTCATGTCGCGCATGGCTACGGGAAATGGGCCAAAGTGGAAAGGCCCTCATCGCACAGCCCCCAGCAAGCCCGAAAGGCGCAGAATGGCCCGTTTTTCTTCACTAGGCATTCATAAAGGAGCAACAAATAGTTCTAAAGGAGACAGAGGGCCGAACAATGGCCCTTAAATGTTGATTTGACAATTTCAAGTACCACAGCACATCGATGAAGCAGAAAAGAGTATCAGTGTAGATTTTTTAAGGGCTCGAAGCAGCTAAACATTGATGAGCCCCCCAGTAAAGTCAAAAAAAGTGGTGGCAACCATTTAAAGCTCTCAAATCACAATTAAAGCATTTAGAACCACCGAACAGAAATGAAGCAGAGACCCAAGCACAGTTATTGCAGAAGCACTACACCAAGCCACCAAGGACAACACATTTACTCAGTTTTGATACGACGGCCCTCACTGCAGCCCAAAAATATTTTCTTGCATTTATTCTGATAGGACTAGGTTAAAGTAGTCATTTCATTCAGACCTGTTTAGGTCAAGCTGTAAGAAGACCATTTTGGAGAATTTTTCCTATATATACCGCCCTCTGTATTGTTTTAAGGGTTGGTCGATTGATAATTTTTCACTAGAGACTCACACTGTATGTCTGATACTTCTTCTTTAATCAAAGACTACTAAAAGTTTGGAGGATGGACTGTCTGATGTGTTGTTAATGGTCTCTAGAGACTGAATGATGGAATTCTTGTGCTGCAACATGAATCAATAAGTGCCTCTTACCTCTGTTTTCATTTTTTCACCATCTAAATAGCAGAAAAAAAGATTAGCTTAGAACTTGTTTAACTGCACTCTAGGCTCAATTTCTGTTGTTTCTTTATGTTTTCATCTGAACTGAATTGAACATGAATATGAATTCCCTGTGGCTCATATTTACCCTAATTCACCTGTGTTGACAGTTATCTAGGGATTCTTTACTACCCCTAGATAGAGCTCATTCGCCCTTCTTTGTTAAGCTGATTGAGAGATTCTTAATTGCCTCTCCTTCCTTAGCATTCTTTCCATCCTTTTAGCTTGAAAAATTGTTCCATGTGCAGCTACCTTGCTCCTTATTCCTATTGTGACCAAGAAAACGCACCAGCAGTCCTACCCCTTGACTCCATGCCCAATGGTTTGAGACTATCATACTATACCTGCCTCTTTACCTGAAAACATCAATCTTCCCACCAAACTTAAAACAAAACCCCCTTGAACATCAATATCTAGCCTAAAATCATCTTCAACGGAGCTAAATCAGGAAGAGAGAGCCCTCTCTGACTGCAGGTGGGATATAACCTGCAGTCCAAAGTTGGTCTGTGGTTACCTCGGCCGTATCCTTTTGCTGCTGATCAAAAGGACAACCTGAGTGATAACATAATGGCGACTCCACTGGGGACCATCCTCAGTCAATTTTATAAAGCAGGTTGGAAAAATCGATTTTCTAATTGCTGTATATTCCTTAAAACTACAGATGAAGCCTGAATATCAGCCAGGAAGCCTTTGAAACTGTTTTTTGCTTTGCATTAACAGAAGTAAATAAAATATGCTTCAGTCAATCTTCATGCTAGTTTTAGGCTATACACAACTATTCCAAAATTTGATCAGTCCCTTGCCGATTCTAAAAGCATTCCCAGAAAAATACCAAAAACAATTCGGAAGCTGGCTCCCAAGAAAAATCCATGATACACAAGGTCAAATCCAGACCCAAATCCCCCAGCTACTTTTGAAAATCCGAACTTAATCCCAAAGATCCTTAGGAAGCAAGAAAGACAAGAAGATTTTGCTAATAATACTCCAGAAATAGCTTACCCAAGATGTGTTCCAACTCCTGTTAAAGTTTTATTTCTTTCAACCCCTACTTCCCCTTGTTCATCATCCACATCTCAAAGCACTCCATCCACACCTCCATTCACTGCACATACTACAACTACCACTACTGCTGTTCTAGTTACTCCTATTATCCCTGTCGTCCCTGCTGTTCCACTTATCCCTGTCAATATGGCTAATAGATATGCACCCCTGCAATTGCCTGCTAATCCTGGGGCCTTGCCTCAAGATTACCAATCCAAAATTACATATTTTGATAGTACTGGTCCTTTCACTGCACTACAACATACCAAGAAGATGTAGGACTATTTTGAAAACTACGAAATAGATGATGATAGCGTGAGAATGAAAATTTTTGTTCAAAGTCTAACAGGTGATGTAAGAACTTGGTTCAGATCACTTGCCGCAAATTCTATAACCACTCCTGATGAGCTTTACCAATCCTTTACCAACAGATGGGAGAAAAAGAAAGACCCCTTACACATACTAGCTGAATATGATACAATTAAAAGAGGTCCCCAGGAGACTGTTTTGGAGTACTGTGCAAGGTTCAATAATGTCTATAATGCAATACCACAGAACTTAAGACCCCCACCTGACCTTGCCTTGTATAAATTCCCTGATGGATTCGACCCGGATATGGCATACCAGTTAAAAGAAAGAGCTCCTCAGACCCTTGCAGACATGAAAAATGTTGCTGTTAGCGTAGAGGCCAACCTAATTGCCAAAAGAAACAGAGCTAGAATGGAAAGAAGAACCACCTTTAAGGAAGAACCCTCAGCCTTAGAACAAAAGCTTGATATCAGTGGCATGCAAAGGCTGGGAGACAGAGTAGAAAGTGTTGAGAGGAAGTCATCATGGGAAGGACAACAGTCCAATACCATAAGGAACCCAAATGTTAGGAAAAACAGAACACAAATGTTGGTAGGTCAAGCCCAGATCATGACATAAGACCCCCCTTCCATGAGAATTATGTAGAAGCATCCACTTCCAGTGAACCCATAGAAGACACTCACATGAATCTGATGGATCTAAAGGGTGAGAATCAAACTTTTTTGTCCCAAGAAGACCAAGATGAGCATGACTTTAGTCAATTTCAGACTAAGTCTGGTGAGTCTTTTGATTTTAAACAAGGTTATGATACTACTGTATGTGAGGTCCACAAACAATATAAGCTGAGAACTAGGACCATTGATATTTCTGAACCCAGCAAACCAAAGGATGGCAAATAGACCAACAAGATTAAAGGCAAGGCTGTTGTAACAGAACCAGCTAATATACCTGTCCCAAACCCGCATCATGTGACTGTAGAAGACATAACAGAAATGCAGCCTTCTATTGATCAGCCTCTGCCACCTTCTTCCTCTGAGCAAAATTCGAACAATATTCCGAAAAGCCCTCCTAAAGCTGAAAAACCGCAAGCAATCAATTCCCATAACGCCGATAAACGAGAGAAAATCGTTGATAATTCAAATGAAACAGAAAAAACTTCCATTATCAACACCAAGACTCCATTGGAAAAGCCATTTAATTTAGAGGCAAAGATTGGAAAACTTAAGATATCCATCCCCCTCTTAGAACTAGCCAAACATGACGTATATAGGCAACAAATTCAAAGATCATTTCAAATCCCAGAGAATAAGGACGATGTAAATTTTTTGGATGATACCCCTGAACTACTGTTTGGTCCAGAAGTTAATGGAAAGTCAACATATGGATCTGTCTTGCCCTTTTATGTCAGTTTACATATAAATGACAAAATCTTGCACAATCCCACGTTTGATTCAGGAGCATCGCACAATCTTATGCCCAAAGTAGTTATGGAAAAGCTGAACCTTGATGTCACAAGACCCTACAAAGATCTATTTTCCTTTGACTCAAGTCAAGTCAAATGTTTAGGCCTCATCAAAGACTTGTGTGTCTCCTTAGTCCAATATCCCAACAAGACCATCCTCATGGATGTGGTTGTGGCTGACATCCCACCAAAGTATGGTATACTCCTATCAAGATCATGGGGAGCAAAGCTCCAAGGATCCCTTCAGCTAGACCTTTCCTATGCCACCATTTCAGTCTTTGGGCAACCAAAGAGACTGTACAGAGAGACACTCATGAAATATGTGGTAAGTAGTGAGAGCAAGCCTGAAAATTTTCCCATTTACTCAATCCATTATGATATGGATTCTTTTATTTTGTTTAATGATAATACAAATTCCCCAACTGATGATGAGCCTTTAGCTCTAGAACAACAAGCACACATCAATGAAGAATTGGTTGCACATACTGATGAAATTGTCAAAACAGTTAATGCAACTACCATACAAGAAGAAACTCCCCAAACAGAAATTTCAAATCTGCCCACTGCAAGAATGACTGAAACTCTCAGTACTAACCACAAGCAAGAAATCACCTGGTATTTAGAGTTTGATGGCTCTGTCAACAAGTCAGGAGCAGGGGCAGGTGTATGGATTCACAATACACATAACAATCATGCAGAAGGTCATGCCTACAGACTGAACTTTAAATGCACCAACAACATGGCAGAGTATGAGGATCTGCTTTTAGGCCTTAAACTGCTCAAAGCTTTAGGAGCTGCAAGAGTGTCCATTTTAGGTGACTCTAATTTAATCATACAACAGATGAAAGGTAACTTTGTTACCAATGACAATAGAATGAGGGCCTATAGGACTTCTGCCACTAATATACTCAATGCATTCACTGAATTCAAGCTGGCCAAGATTTCAAGAGAGCATAACATTCATGCACACAGCCTAGCCACCTTTGCTACTAAATGCAAGCTTCCCTTTGAGCCAAACCATCACTTTACTGCTGAAATAAAACATAGACCTGCTGTCCCAAATAACGTTAAAGATTGGCAAGTGTTTGAAAATGATGCCGAGATTAATAATTTCCTCACTCTTGAGCATGAATTTGCAAATATTAACATTGACATAGATGCTATGAATGATTCCCAACAGCAAACAAATGAAATTCAGCAGGCTGTAATAGCTACAACAGCCAAACAAATCCTAAATCCAACTGTTTTTGACAAAACAAACATAGAACAGCTGAAACAAATGAATTTGGAGGAAATAGCCAAAACAGAGACAGAGATCATTGACTTAAAGGATAACTTTTTGCCTGCTGGCCTAACTCCATTAGAAGACATGTTCGATGCAAATGATGTTCCTAAAAAACCAAAAATGCAACCACTGAATTATGATATAGAGGAACACAATATTGGGACAACAGAGAAGCCAAAAATGATCAAACTATCCAAAAATTTGCCACCTGATCAAAAGCCCAAGTATATTGATTTATTTAAAGAATTCCAAGATGTATTTGCTTGGAGTTATGAGGACTTGAAGTCCTATGACACCTCGGTAATTCAACACACCATCCCCTTAAAACCAAACCAAAAACCCTTCAAACAGAAACTGAGGAGAATCAATCCTGTGCTTCTCCCTTTGATTGAAAAGGAAGTGAAAAGAATGTTTGAAGCAGGTATCATAGCACCCATCAGATTTTCTGAATGGGTATCCAATCTTGTTCCCACAAGAAAGAAGACAGGTGAGATTAGACTTTGTGTAGATCTGAGAAATTTAAACCAAGTCTCCCTAAAAGACCACTATCCTTTGCCTAAGATGGATCACATCCTACAAAGAGTAGTGGGGTCATCTAGAATCTCTTTGCTAGATGGCTTTTCAAGTTTCAATCAAATACTTGTTCACCCGGAAGACCAAGACAAGACAGCCTTTACCACACCGTGGGGAACATTTAAGTATATTAAGATGCCATTCAGACTTAAAAACACTGGTGCTACCTTTCAAAGAGCAATGGATATTGCATTTGCCAAAGAAATACATGATTTCCTAGTTGTCTACCTTGATGACTTGACCCCATTTTCCAAATCTGATCAAGAGCACCTCAAACACTTAAGGCAAATATTCATGACATGTAGGAAATATGGCATTTCCCTGAATCCCAAGAAGTCTCTCTTTGGCCTTGAAGAAGGCAAATTACTTGGCCACATCATATCAAAAGATGGGATTAGAATTGATCCTGAAAGAATCCAAGCCATCCTCCAAATCCCATATCCAAGAAACATAAAAGAGCTGCAAGCATTCCTTGGAAAGATCAATTTCCTAAGGAGATTTATTCCAAATCTAGCCGAGCTGATAAGACTATTAAGTAACATGCTAAAAAAGGATGCCAAGGTAAAATGGTCTCTTGAAACCAAGCAGGCCTTTAAGAGTATAAAATCTGCCTTAACCAAAACCCTTGTCCTCACCAGCCCACAATTTGACAAAGATTTTATCATTTTTCTTTTGCATCTGATCATACTATAGTTGTTGTCCTTTTGCAAAAGGATGAACAGGGAGCTGAAAAGCCAATTTCTTTTTTCAGCCGAGCCTTAAGAGATGCCCCTTTGAAGTACCCAATAATGGAGAAGCAGGCCTACGCGCTTGTTAAGGCTATCAAGGATTTCCGAGTGTACATTTTATATTCACATGTGATTGCCTATGTCCCACACGCTGCTGTAAAAGACATACTAACCCAAGAGGGATTAGAGGGCAAAAGAGGCAAGTGGATAGCAAACATCCTTGAGTATGACATAGAAATAAAACCAACCAAACTGATAAAGGGACAAGGTTTAGCCAAACTGATGTCCGAAACAAACTTTCAAGCCTTGGACATTAACCAACTGGACAATGAACAGGAGCTGGCGACTCCACAGATTAGTGAAACCTTTTTGCAATCCCCATGGTATGCTGATATATGTTTTGTATTGTTAAACCTGTTTGCTCCCCTAGGATTGTCCAGAACCAAGAAAAGATTTTTGAAAATGAAGGCTTTAAAGTTTTGTGTTATAGATGGTGCACTATTTTGGAGAAATCATGAAGGTATATTGCTTAACTGTTTAACCATGAATGAAAATAACAATGTCATGAAAGAACTCCATGCAAGTGACTGTGGAGGACATCTATATTGGAAGTCCACTGCTAATAAAATCTTAAGGGCTGGTTTTTACTGGCCCTCTCTTTTTGCAGATGTAAAGAAGTTTTCCATGTCATGTCACAAATGCCAAATCTTTGAGGGCAAAAGAAAGTTGTTGCCCCTGCCCCTGAAACCCATATCAACCGAGAGACCTTTTCAACAATGGGGTCTTGACTTCATTGGAGAAATGGATTTTAACAGTCACTAACTATTTCACCAAATGGGTTGAAGCCATCCCCTGTAGGCAAGCCAATGACACCATCATTATCCAATTCCTTGAGTGCAATATCCTTTCTAGATTTGGCTGCCCTGAGAAAATCATCACTGACAATGCTGCTGCCTTCAAATCCAAAAAAATGATCAATTTTTGCCACCAATTTCATATTACCTTGGGCCACTCTACAGCCTATTACCCTCAAGGTAATGACTTGGCCGAATCATCCAACAAGAGCCTCATCAACATCATAAAGAAAGTGCTAGAAGAGAACAAGAAGAACTAGCACAAAAAGCTAGTGAACGCCCTATGGGAAGACAGACTTTCAACAAAGAGATCCATTGGGATGAGCCCTTATGAGCTAGTATATGGCATGGAGGCCAGATTTCCTTCATCCTTGGGCGTCCCTACTATCAGACTGTTACAGGAAGTTCAGGCTGAACCAAATGACATTCAAAGAAGGATTAATCAGACCATTCACATTCAGCAAACCAGAGAGCAAGTTTATGACAAAGCTCAAATTTTGCAAGAAAAACTCAAAAAGATGTTTGATAAGAGAGTTAAAGCTGAGGATTTCTACATTGGTGACAAAGTTCTAAGGTGGGACTCACGAAAAGAAGACAAGGGCAAACATGCCAAGTTTGATTTTTTATGGAAAGGACCATTCGTTATTTCTGCTGTTCAGGGAAATAACACTTATTTTCTCAAATCTGTAGAGGATAGTTCTGCTGAAGAAGGCCCTGTTAATGGCCGTATGCTGAAACATTACCATGATCCCTTTTAAGGGATACAACGCAGCTTTGTATATATCTTTTGTACAGTAATATTTGTATATATCAACATTCTGTTTTATTTTTCCGAATGTTAGAGGAGCAGCAGTAAATCTTGTGAAGACACGGCCAATGCAAGTATTCCAATTTTAAAAAGCTCTGTCTCTACACTAATCTCAACAAAACAACAAGAGTAGCACAGTCGCATCACAACAATTCATGGTAAAGGGAAGTTGTTTGCAGTCTTCAGTCAAAAATATCAAAACAGAGGAGTGTTTTAGTTTCATATCAGCACCCTTGGTCAAAGCAAAAGTAAAGCAAACACATCAGTTTTGATCCATGTTTTGAGAATGTTTCAAAGGTACAATGCTCAAGCAACATTCTACATAATAGCAAGCACGCAAAAGAAAGCAGGCAGTGCTATGCATTTCACAATATTTCAGTTTAGAAGAAGATTGTTCGTATTACAAAGTTTCAATTATCTAACAGCCAACATAAAGAGGTTTCTTCAATCCGCAACAACAACAGAAGATCAGGCATTCTGACCTGCTATTCTTGGCTTTCCACAAGGAAAAGCCATCCCCAAGTGGAGCCACTGTTAGCCTCCTGTTGCAACAGGTGTTTATATTTCATGATTGACTTTTTTACATGCCAAATATGTCATCTTTCATGTTGCAAGGTTCCATATTTTCAAAAGAGGTCAGCGAAGAAACTGTGAAAGTGTGCTAGTCCAAGTGCCACTGCTGAATTCCAATTTTGATGACTTAACCATTTTTGAAGAATGTTCTATAAAAGGGAGGGCCAAACAGTTTAATCTTGGCCTCCCTAGGTTTCAATTTCTTGTTTTAGAATATAGAGAATGATATCTGTCCAAACAGCTTAATCTTGGCAGAGTTGTAGATAGGTAGAGAATCAAAGGAGCCCAACTGCTTAATCTGGGCCCTTGGTAGAAATAAGTGTAGACTTACATAGGAGGACAGAAAAAAGAAAAATTGTAAAGCTGGGTCTGCAAGTCTAAGTGCACCCAAACCAAAAAGAAGGAAAAAAATGCTAGGAAAATAGGCTGGGTAGGTAGTTTTGAGGTTGCAGAATGATGATTTATGATCAATTTTGTGTTTCAAAGTGTTATATATTTTTAGATCACAGTCATGATGCAGTTTTCCATTTTGAGGAGCTCAAGCTGGATATCTCTAACTTCCCCATTCTCCCTTTTCCCCAAATCACTTACTAATTTCCCCAAAGAGGTCAAGATCTGCTTGATTCCTCTTAATTTCATCATTCTCCATATTAGTTGCCTTGGTGAAAATCTGCTTCACTCAAGGATTGTTCATTCCTCCTCTACAAGTCACTTTCTCCCCTAATAGCCTAAGGTCCCTTACCTTAGCGCTTTCTGGTCATTTTCATATTAACCTCTAACTTTATTATATAGCTCCCTATCTATCTCCCCTCCCCTACTAAAACTATGTATAAAAATCCCAAAAAATATAATAATACCCCCTCCCTGGCATTATAGCCCTATTCATCTAAGTCTGGAAAAAAATAGTCCAGCTAGGGTTGTTTTTAGCCCATCCGCGTCCTTACAGGGGTTAGTTTGACCTCTGGTCAAACTAATAACCATTTCCCCTAAGCCCTAACCCTGAAAAAACCCATTTTCCGCCTCATCCTAAGGTCCTACCCACCAAATATTCGACCTGCTCACTTTTAGAAATCCCCAAAAACCCACATTCCCTAAGTTTTAAAACCCCCGGCGGCATCATATTAAAATTTGAATATTCACGTGCCCATCCCTTAACCTTCAAGCACCTCGTCCATGCCACCGGCCGTCCAATCACCCACGCCCTAGATCTATGGTGGGCGGGCCTTCCCATTCCCCAAACAACCCGAGGGTTAGCGTCCGGGAGATGGGCGGTTTTCCCGCTGTACTCCCGCCACGCGTCACCCTCTTGGCCATGGCGAAGCCCCTCCTCCGATACCGCCGTCTGCCCAAAGGCGGTGCGCCCAAAACCAAAACCGCTTCCGCCCACCTGCGTCAGCACCACGTCACCTGTTGATGTCATCTTCCTGCGTCGACCCCCTGCCACCGTATCGCCAACTCACCCTGCCACGTCACTGCCACCGTGTCACTTCCACGTCACCCATCGTACATGCTGATCTCACCCTGCTGACGTCATCATGCTGACGTAATCTACTGTACTGGGTCCCACCTGCTAACGTCATGCTGACGTCATCATCAAAAAGGGTGCGAAGGCAAAAATCGTGCTTAGGAAGCTCGGATTCAAATTCTGAGGCAGTTTTTCATGCGCGATTAGCGCCTAACGCTAATCGTGCATGGCTACGGGAAATGGGCCAAAGTGGAAAGACCCTCATCGCGCAGCCCCCAGCAAGCCCAAAAGGCGCAGAATGGCCAATTTTTCTTTGCGAGGCATTCATAAAGGAGCAACAAACAGTTATAAAGGAGACAGAGGGCCGAACAGTGGCCCTTAAATGTTGATTTGACAATTTCAAGTACCACAGCACATCGATGAAGCGACAAAGAGTATCAGTGTAGATTTTTTAAGGGCTCGAAGCAGCTGAACATTGATGAGCCCCCCAGCAAAGTCAAAAAAAGTGGTGGCGGCCATTTAAAGCTCTCAAATCACAATTAAAGCATTTAGAGCCACTGAACAGAAATGAAGCAGAGACCCAAGCACAGTTATTGCAGAAGCACTACACCAAGCCACCGAGGACAACACATTTACTCAGTTTTGATACGGCGGCCCTCAGCGCAGCCCAAAAATATTTTCTTGCATTTATTTCTGATAGGACTAGGTTAAAGTAGTCATTTCATTCAGACCTGTTTAGGTCAAGCTGTAAGAAGACCATTTTGGAGAATTTTCCCTATATATACCGCCCTCTGTATTGTTTTAAGGGTTGGTCGATTGATAATTTTTCACTAGAGACTCGCACTGTATGTCTGATACTTCTTCTTTAATCAAAGACTGCTGAAAGTTTGGAGGATGGACTGTCTGATGTGTTGTTAATGGTCTCTGGAGACTGAATGATGGAATTCTTGTGCTGCAACATGAATCAATAAGTGCCTCTTACCTCTGTTTTCATTTTTTCACCATCTAAATAGCAGAAAGAAAGATTAGCTTAGAACTTGTTTAACTGCACTCTAGGCTCAATTTATGCTGTTTCTTTATGTTTTCATCTGAACTGAATTGGACATGAATATGAATTCCCCGTGGCTCATATTTACCCTAATTCACTTGTGTTGACAGTTATCTAGGGATTCTTTACTGCCCCTAGATAGAGCTCATTCGCCCTTCTCTGTTAAGCTGATTGAGAGATTCTTAATTGCCTCTCCTTCCTTAGCATTCTTTCCATCCTTTTAGCCTGAAAAATTGTTCCATGCGCAGCTACCTTGCTCCTTATTCCTCTTGTGACCAAGAAAACGCACCAGCAGTCCTACCCCTTGACTCCATGCCCAATGGTTTGAGACTATCATACTATACCTGCCTCTTTACCTGAAAACATCAATCTTCCCACCAAACTTAAAACAAAACCCCCTTGAACATCAATATCTAGCCTAAAATCATCTTCAACAGAGCTAAATTAGGAAGAGAGAGCCCTCTCTGACTGCAGGTGGGCTAGAACCTGCAGTCCAAAGTTGGTCTGTGGTTACCTCGGCCGTATCCTTTTGCTGCTGATCAAAAGGACAACCTGAGTGATAACAGCTTCATCTATAGAATTGTCCCCCATGAGAATAGGAGGTCCCATGTATGCATGTAGAGAAGAAAAGGATTCCTTTGAAGAAGCCATATGATGTGAAGCTCCTGAATCAATGATCCATTCTTGCGATGTAGAATGAAGGGAAATCAACGCATGACCATTACCCATTGTTTCTGATGGATTTTCCTTTCTTCTTGACACTTTCTGGAATGTGATGACCAAGATTATTTTGCTAAAGAATATTTTCCATCAGATCAATATTCTTCTGCATAAGAGTATTCAAGATGATAACCTTCATTACAATAAGGACACTTGGAGTTTATTTTCTTTCCCTTCCGTTGACGTTGTTGGACTCACCAACATTTATGGGATCTCCCTGATATGAAGTCCCAACTAGACCTCACACTATTTGGTGTAGGAGTCGCATTAGGTATGATGGACCGGTTGTTATTATCTTAAAGATATGCCTTAGCTCTTGGTTGTCAGCACATGATAGTGGTTCACTTAGTCTTCAAAAAGCAGGGTATGTGTGCCTAGTGAGTGCTTAGTGTAACTTGTGTCTAAGTTACAGCTTCTGGTGGAGTAGTCCACGCAGATGCCACAATCACAAACATAGAGTGAATAGATAGCATGTATAACTCCCAGTAGTTTAGTCCACATGAGTGCAACGGTCATCATAACAAGTTTACAAGAATGAGTTTGTCTAGTGTCTTACGGAGTAATCCACATGGGCAAGAAAATGGTAACAACTGATACAAAACATTTCGAACAATGTATGCACTATAACAACCGAAATAGTTCAACTACCTTAGTACAAGTTAAAGAAAAATGTATTACAAGCATCCAAAGAATAGTCCTACAAATGAATACAATAGATGTGTGAAAACTTGTTGGCCTATTAATAGGCTTCTAAATTAACAGAAAGTTCCAAGAAAAATCCATACACCATACATCACTAACCCTAGTAGTGGGGCATTGGAGCCACTGCTCGCTCCTCAAAGAAAATACTATAGACTCTCAAGGCTATGTGGGAGGTGCCAAGGTCAAAAATTCCTTTGGCATGTACAAATGAGGGGGTATATATAGTGTTGGGTAGAAGATCCCCCCATAGCATGTTTTTAGGGCTTGAAGCATGAATTTTGGTCAAGTGTAATGTAAAGACCCTGTGAAATGTGGGGGCGAAGCGCAAGAGTCTAGGTTTGTCTACCCTAAGATAATGTAAATTAATGTAAAGTGTGTCGGCCTACCCATGGTCCATGGACCATGGGATTGTATAAATAGAGCAAGGCTCTAGGTGTAAAAGAAGTCTTAGTTTTGAGAAGTAATAGACAGATGCGAAGGCATGGTTAGAAGATAGAAGTGGATTTGAAGGTATTGGGTCATAGTGATAGGTAGAGGCTCTGCAGCTGAGTGCACAGAGGCCTAGTAGAGTCCACAACTAAGTGCGTGGAACCCTGCAGCTGAGTGCGCAGGACGGAGTCGGGTCTGTAACTAAACTTGAGTATTAATAAAGATAAGATTGATTCAGAATATTGAGTGTCTTTTTGTAGATTTGTATTTCCATGTTCTGGTTATTCTTATGCATTTATATTTTTTTTGAGCACATGTGCTAATATAAATTTTGAACAAGTAATAAGAATATTGGGCCCGCATAGACTAAGCACTAAAATAATAACACAGTAAGGATCAGATTGGATTGGAATAACACAACATTCACAAAGCGCGCACGGGTTGCAAAGAATAGAAAGCTGCATGGAGCAGCGCAGAACGCAGATTAGGATTGTGAACCTCCAAAACCCTCGTCAAGACATCCCTAGGGTGTGTAAACATGGTTCGAGTACCCTCCCATACTACTTCGGGTGAGGCCTTAGTCCACGCTTCGCGAACTGTTGCCGAAAGGGCCAGTAGTACCGAGATTTGCTTGGCTAAACTCACAGTTGAACCTGGGTCAGGCCCCACGTAGCCAACAAATGGTTCTATTGCCTCGACCAGGATTTGCCTAAGGGATGTCTGATGTCGTACCACTAGAACCCAACAAAGAAGGAAATTGAAGAGTGGTTGGACAAGAAGATTCACGAGTTCACGACACAGGAAAACAAAATTCCACAGGTATCTAAGAAA
Organism: Pinus tabuliformis; assembly: GCA_031772625.1. NCBI lineage: Eukaryota > Viridiplantae > Streptophyta > Pinopsida > Pinales > Pinaceae > Pinus > Pinus tabuliformis. Next base: position 182,170,435 of record CM062819.1, read on the forward strand.
AGGTGGTTGGATAGCTACGTGTATACAGAAATCCACGAGATCTTCTTCGCATCCCTTCCTTCTGAACTATATGAGTGGATCGCGAGTTTAGCCGACAACTAGGGAAGTTGTAAACTTGACCAACCAATAGTGTGGACTTTGGAATTAGTGCGCAAACTAGAGGCATCAGAAGATAAGATTGCGCTAGCTGTTGATCATTGGCTCGACCAGATAATATGGGGATTTATCACTAAGTTTGCAGTAGACACGACCATGAGCTACAGCAAAGCAGAACAACATTTTCTCAAGGAACCGCAAGGTAAGTACATTAAATCTCCGAATACCTGCATTAAGATATGTTAAAAATCGGTTATGCGAATACATTAATGTTTGGAATGACGTGGAGCGAAAAGATCTACAAAGGTAGTGGGGAATTAGGAAACAGTCCCTTAATTTCACCTTCATGAGAGATCAAGGAGGAACTCGCTCGGGTCTCTCTGAGAAATGCGGTCAGTTTGATAAGACAGCGCATTCCACAGTTACAACCTCCACCCACGCCACCACTCGCTTCACCTCCTTCACCTCCATCTCCACCCACTCCACCTCCACCAACCTCGCAGTTCAGCATGGCAAGCATGATCAAGCTGCCCATATTCAGAGGAGTAGGGAATGAGGATCCGGACTAGTTTTGGTTCGTGGTAAGAGTAGTGTGGGAAGCACAAGGGGTCACTGACGACAACATTAAGATGGCTACATTGGTGAGCACGTTGTAGGATCATGCGTTGACATGGTATATCAAGCACTCTAATGACCACCCAAATGCGAGGATAACAGAGATCCAGAATGCATTGAACGGAGAATTTAGCTGGCCAAAATTAGAGACACAGTCAATCATTGGGTTTAAAGAGATCGTGATGCTTCCAGGCGAGACCCCCTGGGATCTTGATAAATGACTGCAGAGTATGATCCACAAGGCTAATATGATGCTCACAAATGCACAACATTGGGCATGGTTTGTGGCATCTCTGACACCACACCTGAGGATGGCGCTATCGCAACAGAAAATTTCTACCCAGGGTGAAGCATTTGAAATGGCGAACAGGTTGCATGAGACACCAATACAAGATCTGAGGTTGGGAGTTCAACAAATCCACGCGCAACTACAGAATCTCTACCTGGAAATGCAAAGCTTGAAGCAAGATAGGGCACCATGGCCAGAGGTGCATGGGGAAGTATGGTGTGTAAAATGCAAAGGCCAGGGCCATGACAAAGACCATTGTCCAGTATTCTCGAACTACTTGGCAAGAGGAGGGCCAATGTCATTGAGACCAGAGGCACCAACATAGCCAAGTACGACACCCATGTTAGGGTGCACATCTATCAGACAGGAGGAAAACACACGATGGATAATTTTCATTTGTTGCAGAAGTATACACAGACTCCCCAGTAGTTGTTTTGTAATTTCTGCAGGTCAGTAGGCCACAACAAGTGCACTTGTCGAAGCTACAAGTTAATGATGGATCAGACCCCAGCCTATAGAATGAAGACAGAAACGTGGGTCCTCGATCCAGCGGCGGGAACGGCTCGTGCTGGATTTTAGGGGCGAGGTCGAGGAAGAGGAGGAATGAGACCAGGAAGGGGCCATGAATAGTTAATTTGTTACAATTGTAGAGGACTAGGGCACTACACCCGTGATTGTACCAACCCAACGAGAATATCCTATGCATATTGTGCTCAGTTTGATCATGAAATGGTAGATTGTCCTACGTTGATCACACAGATGCGCAAGAAAGGGGTACTCCAGCCTCCTCTAACTCAGAATATCCAAATGATGAGGTCTGAACCCTGCGAAGAAGACCCAAATGTGAACATGGGGCTCAGACACGGTGACATCACCGGGGAGGATAAGGGGAAGCAGCCTGAGGAAGATACAAGGGTTCGCAAGGCTCCTAAAAAGGAACCTGAGTTTGACTTAGAACGCGCAAAGGAGATGTTCATGGAAGCTAAGAAGAGCTTTGTGGAGGCCTCCACTTCAGGTAGTAAGGATCAACTAGAGCCAGGGATGGATCCCTCTATGCTTACTACCTTTTTGGAGACATGCATGAAACTGTTGCGTGACAATAAGGCAGTTAAGGGACTACAAGAGTTGATCACCAAGTGCGTAGGGTCAGGGGAACTGCGCGTAGTCCAGAAACTAGGAAAGAATGCATTGCGCACCAGGAGGGAAATGAGATTGACGACGCAGATTGGTGAGTATGAAATGGATCAGGTAATCCTAGACCTGGGGTTAGACGTGAACATATTACCGAAACAGACATGGGAATGTATGGACAAGCCCACATTATAGTGGTCCCCTATTCAATTACAAATGGCGAACCAACAAAAGATTTTTCCCATGGGGAGGTTGCAAGGGGTAACAGTTGATATCGATGATGTGAGCACACAGACGGACTTTGAAGTAATAGAGATTGTCGATGACAGAAATCCCTATCCTGCATTACTAGGAATAGACTGGGCCATGAATATGAACGGAATCAACAACTTGAAGAAGCGGAATATGATATTTGAGAAAAAGTCCCTACGTGTAGTAGTCCTGCTAGACCCAGCTGAAGGAGCGCACTACATCGAACCAGTGCACAACGATGAAAGTGACAATGAGCTGGATTTTATTTACTCGATAACTATGCAAGACCAGGAGTGGGTGAACCCGACTATAGATGGGAGAATCTCATGGGAGCGTGACAGTTCCTGCACTTTGGATTCAGATGAAGAAGTAGAATGCTGGCAAAACCAGTTGCATGAAGTGACAACGCTAAATTACAACATGATGATTAGGTCACTGTGTTGCATGATGACGGAGGCAAGGGAACTACCAACCTATGATGGGTTGATGGCGATGGATGAATTCCTGGACAAATTTGAAATCACAGTACCGGAATAGCAGTGGTACGGTGCGCTGGAATGGGCACTGCGCGCAACACCCTCACGATAGTGGAGTACACATTAGAAGACCATTGTAAACTGGGATGAATGTAGAAGATGGATGCGCTTACGATTTGGAAGCTCCCAGCATCGAACGAGAGTTGGGTAGCCAGGACGAAGCAGCTTGCGCGCCCACCTATGTCGATGGGTGCAGACGTGACTAAGGATCAAAAATCAGAGCCAGATGCAACAACAGGAAAAGTGATGAACACCACAAATATTCCATGTTGAAGCATTCAAAAATCTGTGCAAAATCATGAACAAAGTTTACCAGGCGGGACAAACTGATTGGGACCTATGCGTACTAGCAGTCCGATGGGCCTATGGGGCCATGCATAAGAACCTAAACACGAAAATGATTCTGAGGACGACGAGCAGAGTCGAGGCCATAGCTTTGGAAAATAAGCCTCACGCAATAACTCCCATACTTGGGACAACATGAGAGGACCAAAACAAAGGGATTATATAGCTGTGTAAGGACAAACATATGCAGATTCAAGAAGCCATTCGGCAAGGGGACCTTGAGCTTCACGAACTCAAAGAATATCAGGTACAAATGAGGCATAAAAGCAGGTTAACGGATGTAGAAATCAGAAAAACAAGGTATGGGCAACCATACCACCACATTAGAATATTGTCGCCAAGAATTTCTAGCTCTGCTACCATGGTTGCGACCACATCATATCAGACAAAGTAACTAGGGTAGTGCACTACATAAGGGAGAACGCAAGGCGCTGACTGGTGCACGGGTACCTAAGGTAGGCCTGTGGATCGAGTTGGAAGGTGGCTTGAAGCCTCACACCAATGGTGTGACCATCTGACTAACTCTAGGAATCAGAGTCTCAGTGCTCCAAGCGGGTGGTGGGTAAATAAGACACGAAGTCAGAACTAGATTTGGGACTAACTGCCACTAATCTCGCATTAATGAGATGAATAAGGGGGGAACGGTCGAATTTGAATTCAAAAGGTCCTATAAATCACATGTGGCTCTCTGGTGAGCACTAGTATTGAAGCAATAATGCTACAACTCCTGGGCTGCCTACTTTATTCTTATCAACCCAGTAGTTCATAACAAACTTGGAAGCGACGGTGTTGTATGTACAAGTACTAGTTCTTACTGCAGGCTGTCACTTGGTCAGTTGGCGCAAGCTCACTAGGAGCTCAAGCAAAATTCTATGGATTATAGAAGAAGCTCTATATGTGATGAAAGAAAGGAAATCTTACTCTACAGAGGCTACTCTACTTGCAGAAAGGAAAATGACTGAAATGTAAAGGAAACCTAGCAAACCCTACTTAACCTACTAATCTTACTTTTGCAGAAAGTACTATGAAAAACATGAAATTAATGCCATTACCTACTCAAGGAAGTAAACAACATCTACTCAAGCTATTTCTAGAAGTAAATGAGAAAAATACATCTTTTTGGATTTTTGTGTATTTTTATGTGAATTTGTCATGCATGTAATTTATTTGTTTGTGAATGTGGCAGCGAATAGGTTGTGATGGAGGGCGGTTTTGGGACTTGAGAAGGTGTAGGATGGTGTGGATGGGTCCCAGGAGGTCTCAGGTGGCCTTCTGGAGGCTTTTCTCGCCATTGGCCTTCAAAAGGAAGCCTACAGGAAAATCTACATGAGGACATTGGGGATCTATAGGAGGTCTACACGAGGTCTATAGGAGGATGCCAAGAATAGTTTTGAAATTTTTGAGGGTGTGAGAGTGGGTGGAAAGGGTAGATGAAGGCTCAGATTATGTGTTAGGGTGGCTAGGGTTCACCAAGGATCACTAGGGGAGAGAAAAATGGTCGGGAGAGAGGAAGAAATCCTAGGGAAAAACTTAGAAAACCAAGGCAGATTTGAGGTGAACTTTGGGCAACCTGTAGGGCATAGATCAGGGAGAGAATGTGATGGCTGATAGGATGACCTATTGTGGGAAGATATCTACTGCAAAATAACTGACAGACACACAATGAGATCAAGCAAGCAAGGAAATTAAGTACATCAAAAAAATAGAATTTTGCATCAAGCTAAGCTAAATTATGAGATATGGAAAGAAATGCTGAAAAATGCTATAGGGAAAGAAAGAATGGAAGAAGACTTATTGTAAAGACAAAAATGAGCATGGTGGAAGAGATCTAAAGCAAAGCATTAACTTTCTAACAAACTGCAACACTAGAAATCCTATGGAGAAGGAAAATCTGTGTTTTTGTGGCAGCAAGAGGGTCTTGGCCTCGGTTCATGGTCCCAAAGGGAGGAAAGGAGGCCAAGGCACTATTGTTGGCTTTTTGTATCTTCTTTCTATCACTTTTCAACCTGATATAGAAAGCACAAATGGAAACAACCTTCTAAATCATCAAAAGCAACCTGTTCTTAACCAAGAAAGAAATTCATCTAACAACAACTAATCCATAAACTGAAACAAAGCATATAAATACAAACAAGAGGAGCTTGGCTACTTGAATTGGGCCCCAACCCAAGAGCTTCAACCCTTTGAGGTAACTCAATGCTATCTTAAAAAGGATCTCATCTTATTCTCAAAATAGTAATAGGATTACATGAAACTATCACCAAAAGTAAGCTCCAAGTTGAGCAGAGCAAAGCTACAACAAAAATTCAACAAAAATTCAACCCTAGTGAGGCCCTAGGCCTCTCTACTTATACAACTAAAGTTTCCAACAACTTCTTTAAAATCAGGGAGGCTTGGCTCCCAAAACCCGAGATAAACATAAGTTATCCTCCACTTGCTTGGCTGCCTCCTAGTGCATTCATTTGGCTGTTTGTGCTCTGAGCTGCATGAAGGGGAATTCGAAGTGGGGAGTAATAAATGAGGGGGATTCCCTCCTATAAATCCTCTCTTTTGTCCACTTCGAATTATTGCTACCAATTGTCCATTGAATCTTTGACTTTGTCTTAAAAATTCAACAAAAATTTGCATTAGACACATATTAGACCTCATGGCATCATAACTAACCCAACTCACTCCATAAACATAAATATAATAAAAAACATGCAATAAGCTAAGAGAATGGTTGATTTAACCATGTTAGGAGGAAAAATGAGCCCATATAATTACCCATTTATGGGGCTCATCTTCACCCCCTACTGAAGGTGTTGCTCATCCTCTGAGCAACTTAGTCCATCTCCTTATCTTTGATAGCCCTGGTGGCCTCCCTAACATCCCATGCTTCTAATGTGATGATCTAGGTGGATATTGATGGCCACCAACTAATTCCACTTGGATCCCCTCTAGTGCTTCTTTCAGTTTTTTTAGTTTCCTTAATTATAGCACAGTTTACTATTTTTAGCAGTTTTTTGGGTCCTAAACATCTGGAGCCGTTTTAAGGCCCTAAACGACGTTTTTTGGGAAAATCTACCGCTAGCGATTTTTTCGCCTAAAAATCATATTTTCCGTCGTAGTCCTAAGAGAGATCTTTCCAACAGGCTATCATGTGCGTCAAACAGAGATAATACGACCAATTCGTGACCCCGAGAAGTTGATGTACCAACTTACCCAAAAACAGGGCCCACAATTTGGCGTTTCATCTTCTAGGGTTAGGTTTTGGAATGTGAAGGGTTTTCCATTGTTTCTCAACAATAAATAGGCCTTCGAGCCTCATTGTAACACAGTTTAGAGGCATGTAGCCACACATCTCTTCTCAGAGATAAGCTACCATCGCCCTAGCTGGTTTATTTCCATTTCTGGTTGTAAGCATATTTTAGTATTTTCCATTAATGAAATGAAGTATTATTTTCGTTGCATCTTTGTGTATATGGTTATCTATGTAATTTGTTGCGTTCCTGTTTAAGTCTGGATCATGTGATCTCCTCTTATTTTTCATAGAATCCTGCCTTTCTGTCTAACTCTTCCCACTATTTTTTGAAAATGGCAACAAGAAATGCTAAAAATAGAAGTGCTAAAAATAGCACTGCTATAAATAGCAGTTTGGGTACCAGTGTTGGATTAGGAAACAAGGAATGAAAAATGGAAGTGCTAAAAATAGAATTCTATTTTTAGCAGTTCAGGATGGATTCCTATTTTAGTCAGTCCCTGGACTAAAAAATAGGAAGTAAAATTCAAATTTGATCTTAGTAGCTGTTTGAAAATAAATTAATTAATTCTCCACGAGTTAATTAGTTGTGAAAATTCAAACATGAAGTCTATGTGAGGACATGCAATAGTTTCTCCATTGATTGAGGGATTTATCCATCAGTTAAAGAGATAAGGATGAGTTCTAATTTGAGTAGTAATTAGTTGGCTTAGTTAACAAAGTCAAGTCCAATTAGATTGATCTAAATAATTTGTTTAAATTAATGTGAGTTCAGTTAGTTAATGCATGCTTGCATATAACTGCTGCACTTCAGATAACTAAAGATTCTCTCATGAATAATTCATGCATGTCAGTTTAGACAGAGACCCAGTTGAGATCAGAGAAGCGACAATGTACTATCAGTTGGATGAATATTTTTCCTATAAAGGAAGCTCATCTATGATGAGGATTTATCTCCTTTAGGACTGCATAGTTGGATCAGAGGTTAGTGAGTGTGTGAAGAGGCCAATTCACACAAGTGGCTGCACTGGACCCCAATCAGAATTGCGCAAAGAAATAGGAGGCTTGGAGGGCATACCAGAGGCTAGATAGAGGCCTTTGAATGTCTATGAGCAGCATAGGTATTGTAGATAGAGCGGGATAGATTTTGAGCTGATTCTTTTTGTAATACTAGTTATATTTCCACTTGTATGATAATACAGAGTTGGGTTTTTAGGCTGGTGCTTTCCTCGAGTTATATCTTCTGTGTTATGTGTGATTGATTCCTTCTTATTAGTTATATGTGTTCTTATTGATGTTGCTCAAATTGATTAAACTTCCGCTAAATTGGTTGTAGAAGTAGATCAAGTATTTTGCTTTAGTCTATTGCATTATCAGGTGATCTACAGGTGGGAATTTCTACATGGTATCAGAGCGAGGTTTTGTAGAAAAAGTTCTACATGGTATTAGAGCAAAGGTGATCAAAGGAGAGAACAATATACTGAGGGGAGATTTCAAAGTTTTGAGTTTTGGGCCGAGAGTTTTCAGAGCAGATATGAAAATTTATGTACAAAATTTTCAGAAACAAATAGCATATTTCGATTCCTTGTGGAAAAATACCCAAATTCAAAAAAAAATCGGCTGAATCGGAGTTTAGATGAGGGAGATATTGCTGATTTAAAATCACCTATTTTTCTAGAAAATTTCGAGACGGTGGGAAATATGAAACAGATTGGTGTGCTAGCCAAGAACCTATATGCACTTGAGGTACAAGATGCATGCAAAGCCTTGAGGAGCAAGGCAAAGGTTAGATACTTGGTGGTTGAGAGGGAGAGTAAATTACCTCTCAACATGCAACGCCAGAAGAAGTCTCGGACAATTATGGAGGAGCCATAATTGGTGAAGCAACTTCAAGAGGTTGTGGAGCAGCCACAACTAGAGAAGCTGAGAGGAGATTGAGTAGAGACATCTACTCATGTAGAGACCTCCAGTAGGGGGAAGCTTCGAGCCAGGTGGACAGAGGGATCACATGCAACCATACCTCCAGGTAGGAGGTGGGGCAATGTGGAGTGATCGTCCCAAGGAGGAGGGGTAGGATCCTTGAGGTACCCAACCTCTTTGATTCGACTTTGCTACAGGAGCCCCGATGAGGAGTAGTAAGATTGGCTGATTGGGTAGATACAGATGTGGATGGAGTGATAAAGAGAGCTACGGTGCAGGAGTCCCAGGACTGTGTAGAGCTAGCAGGCTGCAACAATGCGAGAGGCACACGAGTGTTGCACCAGTGCAAGATGGCACAAAGAGGTGTGCAATGGTGCGAGATGCATGGAGTGTTGCAGCAGCTCAGAGGTCAGAGAGGGAGCACTTCTCAGAAACAGGTAGAGCTTCAGCATCAGAGTATGTTTCTAGCCCAACAGAGAGGTCAGTTGGGAGTTTTTTTTTTTGTTTCTAGAGTTGCTGGAGCAACCACACTTGGTAGAAGCGTTGCATGCAAAAAATTCCAAAGGGACAAGATCTAGTTCGAGTTGAATTCCTTTCTTGTTGAGAGGGAGTGTTGAAAATGGCAACAAGAAATGCTAAAATAGAAGTGCTAAAAATAGCAGTTTGGGTACCAGTGTTGGATTGGGAAATAGGGAATTAAAAATGGAAGTACTAAAAATAGCATTCTATTTTTACCAGTTCAGGATGGATTCCTATTTTAGTTAGTCCCTGGACTAAAAAATAGGAAGTAAAATTCAAATTTGATCTTAGTAGCTGTTTGAAAATAAATTAATTAATTCTCCATGAGTTAATTAGTTGTGAAAATTCAAACATGAAGTCTATGTGAGGAAATGCAATAGTTTCTCCATTGATTAAGGGATTTATCCATTAGTTAAAGAGATAAGGATGAGTTCTAATTTGATTAGTAATTAGTTGGCTTAGTTAACAAAGTCAAGTCCAATTATATTGATCTAAACAATTTGTTTAAATTAATGTGAGTTCAGTTAGTTAAGACATGCTTGCATATAACTGTTGCGCTTTAGATAACTGAAGATTCTCTCGTGAATAATTCATGCATGTAAGTTTAGACAGAGACCCAATTGAGATCAGAGAAGGGACAATGTACTGTTAGTTGGATGAATATTTTTCCTGTAAAGGAAGCTCATCCATGATGAGGATTTATCTCCTTCAAGACTGCGTAGTTGGATCAGAGGTTAGTGAGTGTGTGAAGAGGCCAATTCACACAAGTGGCTGCACTGGACCCCAATCAGAATTGCGCAAAGAAATAGGAGGCTTGGAGGGCATACCAGAGGTTAGATAGAGGCCTTTGACTGTCTATGAGCAGCATAGGTATTGTAGATAGAGCAAGATAGATTTTGAGTTGATTCTTTTTGTAATACTGGTTATATTTCCACTTTTATGATAATACAGAGTTGGGGTTTTAGGCTGGTGCTTTCCCCAAGTTATATCTTTTGTGTTATGTGTGATTGATTCCTTCTTATCAGTTATATGTGTTCTTATTAATGTTGCTCAAATTGATTAAGCTTCCGCTAAATTGGTTGTAGAAGTAGATCAAGTATTTTGCTTTAGTCTATTGCATTATTAGGTGATCTACAGGTGGGAATTTCTACACTGTTGTTGCTCTTCTTCTTCTTTTCTGCCTTCTATCATGCCTAGCAGTAGTGGGGGACTCAATTTGAGGCCAATCCAATTGACCTTAAAACTCTACATGGAGCTCTTGTACATTAGCACTCTCCTTAATGCTTCTTTCATCCTTGTTGGGAAGTGATACTCCCTGATCTGCAAACTATGTGGTAGGGTGTTCCACCTCCTCATAGAAGCATCCACACAGCCATCTCCAAGTAACCTTTCCATATCCTCAAAATGTGCAATGGCTTGAGCCTGATTATTGATATATTTAGGGTCAAATTAGGGATTATTTGCAAGCAGGTTATGTGTGCTAATGATTGCCATGGGATCTGATGGCTCAACTCTGATCATTAAGGGCTCTTTCTGCTCCTTTATCATCAACTTTCTTATTTCTGTTGCCCTTAACTCTTCATGATTCATCCATGAGGCCATGGCCATTAGTTGTAGGTCCCCTAGCCTAGCATTGGGGTCCCACACATTCATGTCTGTGAGGGCCATGTTATGCAGATAGAATTCTACTATTTTTGCCTTGTCTTCTGATGAGCTTTGGTCACACAGGTCCATAAACTGTATGTAATCTTGAAAAGGCATTGTGCCTCTATGTGCCAAAGCCTTTATCTGAAACTATAGCCATTTCCATAGGATTTTGCTGGTGTTCTCCGTTGTAGTACCTCCATGAACTAGCTGGCCATGCATGCCAGTTGTGTCTCTTTTTCTTGTAGTTGTCTTCTTAGCACTTAATTTTCTGTTTCAAGATGATTTCTCGTGATTGCTTCTCTATGTCTAACAACACTTAATTCCCTGCCCATTTCTTTGAGTTGATTCTCAATATGGCCAATATCCTCAACTCCCTTGGATTTGGCCATTTGCATCCACCTGTTGGCCCTTATTCTTTCTTTCTCCAACTCAAAGAATAGTGGGATTGCAAATTTTTGTGGAATGATTCTTTCCCCCTCAAGAAGATTGTAGTAAGAGCCAAGACTAGGCTGGGGGTCAGGTTCTTGTGCCTCTGTTGCTTCCTCCTTCACCTGTGGCTGTCCTTCTATCCTTTTTGCAAGTTTTTCGGTCTCCTATAGTCTTTACAGGGTCTCCTATAGAACAGTCTATGCCTCCTGTAGAATTGTTTTTGAGTCCTGTAGTTCTACTTTTTCCTTCCAAGTGGGAGATCTAGGATTCCCCCTTTCATAAGTGATAGGTGTCTTGGAAGGGGATTCCTTCCGTTGGGCAAAGGGTGAATCTTAAATAACAATAGGAACTTTAGAAGAAGGTTGGGGTTTCCTTGTTTTGATCCTTATGCTCTTCCTAGCCCTGAAGTACATTGAGATCTACCACTTTGTCTTTTGTTTTGGTTTAATTGGGGTGCTGAGGGTAGTGAGAGCAACTGTTGCCTCTCTTTCTAGGGTCTTAGGAGACACCTCTATCTTTTCTGCCCCTTTTCCTCCTCCTTCTATCTTTTTCTCTATCTCTATTTGTTTTATTTCTACCTGCTTTATTTTAGTTTCTTGCTTCTTCCCTTCTTGTTCCTTAGTTTCTTCTCCTTTTCCCCCTTACTTCTCTTCCTCCTCACTATCAGAAGAAGTGATATCATAGGTGAGGGCCTTTATGTCATCTTCTGCTCTCATGTTTTGGAAAAGTTCCCATGCTATAGGGATTGTGAATGTATGGAGGGCTTCTTCCACTAAAATTTTAATTAACCCATGGTGAGCCAGTTGATTTGGGATTCCTGCCTTTAACTTAATGCTGGAGTCTATGAGGGACTGCAGGAGAAAATAAGGGATGTTGAGTTTTTGGGGTGTTGGAGTATCCATGCCATATCTCATCTCATGGAGTATTCTAAAATGGTAGCCATAGACTATGTTATACCTCCCTTTATAGGAAATATATTTGATGATTTGGTAACTAACCTCATCCCAAGGGTAGGGTATGTTTTCCTTCTAATGCCATTTTTATCTTCTACAATATGTTCATTGTTTTGGAAGAAGTTTTTCTTGGCAGCCTGTCCAATTGGTTTTTCATCTGCTCCAAGGTAATCCAAGAGGAAGGACAGTAACCCTACTGATAAATTCTGGGGTGATTTCCATGGAAAGGCCTCTAAAAGTGACAGTGGCATGGGTTCTTGAATGAGGGACTAAAGAAAGGGAAAATTCTTGAGCAACTTCCTCATCAAACCCTCAGAATTTCTCAAAAAATGTCATCCAATTTGCCCTAGGGAATATGGCCACTACTTGGGGATGTTCATGGAGCCTAGTTGAATTCATGGGCTCCTTCCTCATGAATCCTCCTATCATTGTGCTTATACCCCTTTTGAACACCAAATATAGAGATGGAGACAAGAATTTTGAAGAAAACAGGAAAACAGAGGAAAACTGTGTTTTTTTTAAATGACCCAATTCCTCCTTAAAATGATATCATTCCTTTCACATCTTGATAATCAAGGTGGGTATGCATGGAACCTACCTCCTCAAGCCAGAAATCAAGCAAAAAAACCCGTGTTTTCTCCTTAAAAACAGCTCACTGCCCCTCCTGTAGAACTGCCTGTAGGTGCTCCTATAGAACCTGTAAGTCCTCGTAGAATGCCAATAGCAAGAGGATGGATGAGAATGATGGAGAATGATGGTTTCAAGGTTGTGGGGGTGACAAGGAGCTTGTTGTAGCTAAGTGGATGAGGATAGAATGAAAGAAAAGGTGGTGCGAGTGTTTCGACGAGGAGTACTTAACCTTTTTTTTAGATATTTTCGGTGATGGGGTGAGCTAGAAAAAAGGTACATTGGCCATATTTGGACTGTTGGTCCCCACCTTCCTTGTCATCATGGTTTCTTCCTGCAATCACCTCTCATCATTGCATCGGAGTTTGCAAACCCTCCATTACTTGTCCTTGGGATCTTCTTTGAGTTGACTATGTTCATGCGTGGTGACATCTTCGGATGAGTGCAGTCAACTAGATGAAGGTGTCCAAGTTAATTGGCCACCTTTTCTCATTCAACCCTAACCATCTCATTCGCTTATGCATATCTTTCAATTACACGAATGCAACATAGGAGCGGGTTAGTCACTTACCTGTGAGTCGAATGTATGTGCTGTGAGGTATTTTGGTTCCCTTTACTGCTGCATGCTCTCTGCTTTTTGATGTGTGGTTGGTTCTCTTGTGTAGATATCCTCTAGTTGGATCTAAGCTTCAGATGTCTCCTTCAATCCCATGGTTTCACTTCTTTTGTTGTTGTGGCTTGATTTTAATGGGATCAGTTGCTACGGGAATTCCTATAGGAGCTCCTGTAGCTGCTTCTCCCTTTAGTGGTTTAGCTGATTTTTTGTGTTGGGAGCCATGAGGATGATGCCAGAGATGCTGATGGAGATGGAGAGGTACTAGGTAAGCTGCAGGTGAGATTTGAGGTGCTACTTCCTTTATTTTTTTGTTTTAGAAAAAAAAAAAACTGGTTTTCTGTGTTTTCTGTGACAGGAAGGAAAAAATGATGATGATGATGTGATGCAGGTGTGGAATGGATGGAAAGGAGGGTTGATAGTTGTAGGAGGGTTTACATGTTCTTCATAAAGGTTCCCAGCCCTTCAAACTGCTTTTTGGAACCATTCCTGGCTCTTTGTGATTCCTACAGGAGCCTCTTGTAAAAAACACGGGGCCTATGATAGAACACACAATTTTCAGAAAAAAACAAAGTGTGGTGGAAGAAAGGTTAGAAATGATGGAGAAGAGTGTGGAGGAGATGATATAGGCTCTGTGGCATCTTCTCTTGCTCCTTGTGGTCCTCCTGCAACCTGCAATGCACATTAAAATTCAATTTTCCTTTCCTTCTTTTTTTCTCTCTTTTTTTTTTTTGAAAACAACTAGGGCGCCTCAAGGAGGTTTTCACCATAATTGCCTGCCCTAAGCGCCTCCAAGGGAGGTTTTCACCCACGGAACTTATTCTTTTTTTTTGTTTTTTAGCATCACTGGGCTGCCTTAGAAGAAGTTTTCAACTCAATGATGGGACTCAAGCGCCTCATGGAGGTTTTCACTTGAGTCCTTATTATTATTTTTATTTCTCTTTTCTGTTTCTTCAGTGAGTGGGTTAAGTGGAGGCTAAGACATGCTCCACCACCATCACTGTCTTATTCGGATCTTCAATAAACTCTCACTTGGAGGGGGTCTTCTTGTAAATTTTCAACCTATGTCCATTGACAAGCATGGGGATGGCTTCCTCATCAATGGTTCTGATCAGAACTGAACCATTGTCATTGCATTTTTCCACAGTGTAGGGTCCCAGCCATATTATCCTCAGCTTGCCTTTGAAGTCTTTATACCTTGAATCATAGAACAGTGCCAAATCTCCCTCTTGGAATTGCTTCTCCTTGATATTTTTGTCATGCCATATCTTCCTTTGAAGTTGAACTACCTTTGTGTGGAGAAGGGCTTGCAATCTTTGTTCATCTAATCCATTGAGCTGGAGTAGTCTTTCCTTTTGTGCATGGCTGAGGTCTAGGTCCAGCTGAGCTGCCATACTTAGTGTATTGAATTCAAATTCTATTGAAAACAAAGCCTTCTTCTCGTAGACCAATTCATAGGGTGTGAACCCTGTGGTGGTATTCCATGTGGTGTTGTAGGCCCAGGTGGCCTCAACTAATCTGTCCACCCAATATTTTCTATTGCTGCTCACTACCGCGGTCAAAATTCCTTCCAAAGCTCTATTAGTGACTTCCATCTGCCCATTGGCTTGTGGATGGTAAGGGGTGGAAGTCATGTGCCTGATTTTATGACGTGTGAGCTGGTCTTCAATCAAATTGGAAGTGAACTAATTGCCTTGATCTGTGACCAGCTCTCTTGGATACCTGAACTTGTAGAATGTGTCTTCTCTCCAAAACTCAACTAATTTTTCCTCTATTGTTGCTTTCATTGATTTGGTTTCTACCCACTTTGTCAGGTAATCAGTGCACACAATGATGTATTGCTTCTGTTTTGAAGGAGGGTTGATAGGACCCACAAAGTCCATGCCCCACTTCTCAAATGGCTCAAAGGTCACTTGAGGTTGCATGGGCATCTCATCCTTTGGAGTAGGTTTCCTCATCCTTTGACACTGATCACATTGGCTGGTGTATCTCCTCACATCTTGATGAAGAGTGGGCCAATAGTAGACTGCTTGCAAGATTTTGAAGGCAGTTCTCTTTGCTACAAAATGACCTCTACAAGCCATGACAGGTCAAGAGGATGTAAAAAACTTCCTCCTCCCTGACACATCTTCTCAATATCTAATCTGGGCCAAGTTTGAAGAGATTACCCCAATCCAGGGGAAAGGGGCACTTTTCCTCACTATCTTGCTCTTCTCTTTCAAGGACAAGTGTGGTGGGAACTATGCTGAAACTAAGTAGTTTGCTATATCAGCAAACCATGGAGAGAGTAATGAGATAGCAAAAAGGTATTCATCTGGCATTTGATCATCCACCATTCCTTCTTCACCTGTAGGCAAATTTACTCTAGACAAAAAGTCAGCAACAACATTTTCTTTACCAAGCTTATCAATAATGGTCCGATCAAACTGCTGTAATAGAAGCAACCATCTAATAATGCAAGCATTTACATCTAGCTTGTTCAATAAATATCTAATTGCAACATGATCAGTGTGCACAAGGGTTTGATAGCCTGTGATATAATGTTTGAATTTATTTAAAGAATGCACTACAGCTAGGAGTTCCTTCTCGGTTACCGTATAGTTCAACTCCGTCTTTGACAAGTTTTTGCTTATAAAGTATATGGTATAGGGTAACTTTTCATCAGTTTTTCCTAAGGTTGCTCCTATTTCTTTGTTCGAGGCATCTATGTGAACGTGGAAAGGTAGGGCCCAGTTTGGGCCTCTCAAAATTGGGGCAGTCAAAAGTTTGTTTTTGAAGGTATCTAGGGCTTCTTGACAGTTTTCCAACCATACAAATTCGACATCTTTACCTAAAAGACCAAACAACGAAGAGGCTAGCTTGCTAAAATCTTTAATGAATCTTTCGTAATACCCAGCTAATCTTATTAAACTTCTTACATCTCTCATCTTTTGAGGAGGTGGGACCCTTTGGATGGTGGCAACTTTGTTGGGGTCCACTTGCAATCCTTGTTGAGATATTGCATGACCTAGCACGGTCCCTTCAATCATCAAAAATTCACATTTTTCTGGACTGAGGGACAGGTTCATTTCAGTACACTTTTCCAAAACTTTTCCTAGGTTAGATAAAGCTTCGTGGAAGTCAGAACCATAAGGAGTAAAATCATCCATATATGTTTCCACTGCATCATGAACTAGTTCAGAAAATATACTCAATACAGCTCTTTGGAAAGTGGTTGGAGCATTACAAAAACAAAAAGGAAGGACCCGGTATGCAAAGGTACTCCAAGGACAAGTGAAATTGGTCTTATCTTGGTCTTCTGGGCTGATTTGAATCTAATTGTACCTACTAAACCCATCTAGGAAGGAGAAAAACTTTTTCCATGCCAGACCATCTAACACTTGATCTATGAAAGGCAAAGGAAAATGGTCCTTTTTAGTGGCTTTGTTCAATTCCCGATAGTCGACATAGATTCTCCACTTGCCATATTTCTTTGGCACTAGCACCAGAAGAGAGACCCATTCACTGTCAGAGATGGGGTAGATGAATCCTGCATCAAGTAATTTTTGCAATTCTTCCTTAACAATGTCTTTAAGTGTTGGATTCATCCTCCTTTGAGGCTGCCTGACTGGTTTGCAATCTTCCTTAATGTATATATGATGAATACATACTGAAGGGTTCACTCCCTTCATCTCCTTATAACTCCAGGTGAAGGCATCTAAATGTTTTCTCAATAAGCTGCACATCTCCTTCTCTTGGGAAGTGGATAGGGATGGATTGATTTTCAAGGTTCTTTCTGGACTGAACTCTATATTATTAACATGGAGAGAGGTCGGGTCGGCCACACAAGGATAAGTTAAGGGGTTGCTTTGGGTTTCTTTCACTATGTCCTCTAACAGTAAGATACTGGGGGGTGGATTCTGAATTAAATTTTCAATTGTATCATCCTCATCTTGCGGTTTCCCCCCCATGGTGGCTTCTAATGCACAAAGTGGTGCAAAATAGACTTCATCCTCATCCTCCTCCCCCAACCAGAGAGGTAGATCATGTTCTAGGAAGGGTTGGGCAGGAGGGTATAGGATTAACTGTTTGGACATATACCCATTCTTGATGGTCATGTTCCTAGCTCAACAACT
Source organism: Pinus tabuliformis (assembly GCA_031772625.1). Lineage (NCBI taxonomy): Eukaryota > Viridiplantae > Streptophyta > Pinopsida > Pinales > Pinaceae > Pinus > Pinus tabuliformis. The sequence goes on from CM062819.1 coordinate 182,187,763, forward strand.
GATGTAGGCATCAACAGTAGCCAACTAGGGTCTTCCCAGGATGAGAGGATACCCAATGAGCTTTGCCATCGGCTAGAGAACTAAGAAATTAGCAGGGTATTCCCAAGAATCAATGGAGACCATCACATCTTCCACAATTCCTTCAGGGGTCACGGTGGAGCAGTCTGCTAGCTGCAGTACTGTCGTCGTCTTCCTCAAGGAGCCCTAGAGGTTAAGTTTGAGCATTGTGTCCTTTGTCATCACATTAATTGCAGCTCCCAGATCAATCAAGGTATGTGGGATCATGTTTCCATTGATGTGGAAATCAACTATTGGGCTTCCAGGGTCTAGATACTTCGGACGTATTACCTGCCCCAACATCAGGTCGGACAGTTGTCCTATGACATTGATGGTTGGGGCATCTCTCTTGCACCTTCCTGGATGCCTAAAGCACTTCTCTTTGATCAACCTATTGTAGATAGGCACATCTTTTATGGCTTGGAGAAGTGGTATCTTCACACATAACTGTTTCAATTCTTGTAGGTTTTAACCTTGTACAGAAATTACCTGCATACGAATTCTAAAACACAGAAAATAAACAATGCGAGAGCATAACACATATACACAGGGATTTTGCTCTGGATCCCAAAACCGAGACTACCAGCTTGATTTTTCATTATGTTCCTTTCAATGTTATAATAAATATTTATACATGCCAAAGCATCCAATACCATGGACCGAAAACCATTGCATCCAATACCATGGACCAAAAGCCATCGCGTCCAAAAACATGTCCGAAAATCATGCACAAAACCATAGGTGGGTCTGCCCATCCTAACATAGGGTCCAAAACCAAAAATTTTCTGGGGCATTGCCCCAGACCCCCTGTGACCCTCCCCGCTACACAATCAGCGTGATGAAGGGGGGCTCCGCCCCCCTCTAACCCCCCGATTAACTATGTGGGCTAGTCGTGGAAAGAATATAACACAACCCAACATTCTCCCACTTGTTGTTTTCTTTCCACATGGGGGGCATAAGAGAGCTTAGTCATTTTTCTAGCCCTTAAATGCCCATTGTCTCTCTACACCAAGAGAACTTCTCAGAGCTCACAGAGTTTTTCAATGCATCTACAATATTCTTCAAAGTGTCCACCTTTACCAGCAACACCTTTTTGTCTTCTATCATGTCCCTCACAAAGTGATACTGAACATCAATGTGCTTTGTCTTTGAATGATATGCGGAGTTATTTGCCAAGAAAATTTCACTGTGGTTGTCACAGTCTATCCTTATAGCTCCCTGTACTAACCCCATACTTGAACACAATCTATGCAACCAAATTGCTTCCTTGCTTGCATGAGTGGCTGCCATGTATTCTGCCTTTGTAGTTGATAGTGCCACTACAGATTGTTTCTTACTCATCCAACTGACTGCACCTCCAAATAGGTTAAACACATACCCACTTGTAGATCTTCTCTGATCCACAGCCTAGTCTGCATCAACAAAGCCACGAATATCCAACATTCTGTCCAATCCTGATCTTCCTTGGTAGCACAAACCATAATCACTAGTGCCATGCAAATACCTGAAAACCTGCTTCACTGTTGTCCAGTGCTCCTTCCCTGATTTTGCCATAAACCTACTCAATACTCCCACTGCATGTGTAATGTCTGGTCTAGTATAGACCATTGGATACATCAGGCTACTGACTACACCTGCATATGGAACACGAGGCATGTCCTCTTCCTCTTCTTATGTCTTGGGACACCGTTCAGCAGATACCTCACACCTAGAGGAATAGGAACCTTCACCGGTTTACTATCCTGCATATTAAACCTCTACAGTATTGTCTCGACATACTTCCTCTGGTTTAACCAGAGCTTCCTCTTTGCCCGATCTCTTTTAATTTCCATGCCCAAAATATAGTTTGCAGCACCAAGATCTTTCATGTCGACTTTGGAGGACAATTAGGTCTTCAAATCCTGGATAATTTCTTTGTCATTTCCAACCAGCAACACATCATCCACATACATGACCAGATAAATAACACGAGAAACAATTAATTTAAAATACACGCAGTGATCTGCTTTGCTTCTGGTGAAGCCAAGTCCTTGTATAAATGTATCAAATTTCTGATACCACATCCTTGGAGACTATTTTAACCCATACATGGACTTCTTTAACTTGCATACCAGTTCTTTCTTACCCTTCACCGCAAAGCATTTAGGTTGCTTCATGTATATTTCCTCTTCCAGATCCCCGTGAAGAAATGCTATCTTCACATCCATTTGTTCTACCTCAAAATCAAAAGCAACAATGACAGATAAAAGTAATCTAATAGAAGTTATCTTGGCAATAGGAGAAAAAATATCACCAAAATCAATTCCCGGCACCTGGGAATAACCTTTTGCTACCAATCGAGCTTTGTATTTCTCCACCTTTCCTTCTTCATTTGTCTTCTTCTTGAACACCCATTTGCTGCCAATGGGTTTCCTTCCAACCGGAAAATCCACTAGATCCCAAGCCTCATTTTTGTGCAAAGATGCCATTTCATCAACCATGGCCTCTTTCTAGAGTTTTCCATCCTCTGAATCTACTGCTTCCTTCATAGTTCTAGGATAATCGTTAGTAATAGATAAAGAAAAATTTGAACAAAAAGTAGATGGACTATACCTTTCTAGCTACCTTCTTTCTCGAACTGATATTCTCACACCCGGAGTTTGTGGCTCTTCATCTTCTGATTCCTCCTCTACTATGGAGTCTAATTCTTCCTCCTTAAGCTCAAAATCTATCTTCTCAGGTTCCTTTGGTTGGACTTCATGTTTAATAACATCTTTTACCTCTTTGAACACGACATCTCGGCTATACACAACCTTCTGTGTGACTGAGTTCCAAAGCTTATAACCCTTTAAACCATCCTTATACCCAATAAAGATGCACTTTTCACATTTACTATCCAACTTGGTTCATTTCTCCTTTGGAACATGTACATATGCATCACATCCAAATACTCTCAGATGTGAAAGAGAGGGTTTCTTACCAGTCCATACCTCTTGTGGAGTCTTGTCCTCCAACGCTGATAAAGGTGACCTGTTGACCAGGTAACATGTAGTATCCATTGCCTCTGCCCAGAATTCCTATCCTAACCCAGCACCACTAAGCATGCTTCTTTCCCTTTCCATCAACGTCTTATTCATTCTTTCTACAATTCCATTTTTTTGAGGTGTATATGGAGTAGTCTTTTGTCGGCTATACCACACTTCTTACATAATTCTTCAAATTCCTTGTTGCAAAAATCTCCACCATTATCTGTCCTTGGCACCTTTATCTTCTTCTTTGTTTGATTTTCCACGAGAGCCTTTAATTCTTTAAACTTGTCAAAGGCTTCAGATTTATTATTAAGGAAATATATCCATGTATTCCTTGAGAAGTCATCTATAAATGATACATAGTACACAGACTTACACAGTGATGGAAACTTCACAAGTCTAAACACATCACTGTGCACAAGTTCTAATATCTGTTTCGCCCTCTTACTACCAGAGGGGAAGCTCACCTGATTCTGCTTCCCATATTCACAATTTTCATAGAAATCAAAATCCAGAGATCTACTACTTATACCTTCTACCATACCTTTACCATGAAGTATTTGAAGGCCCTTCTCTCCAATATGTCCAAGTCTTTGATGCCACAACATGGTCTTCTCCCCAAAGACCACTACATTTTCTGCTCCACTTTTAGGAACCATAGAACTGTTGCACACATCAATAACAGTGCTACCTTGTAGCTTGTATAGAGTTCCAATTCGAACTCCCCACATCAATACCAGTGCTCCCCGAACCATTTTGCAGGTATCCTTCTCGAACACTTTTTTTACACCTGCATCATCCAACTTGCTTACAAAAATCAGATTTCTAGCCAATGTAGGAATATGCAGAACACCCGGAAGTATTCTAACCCTTCCTATCATCTCTTAAGAAGACATCACCACCATCGTATTTCTCATACTCGCAGAAACACTCTCTATGGGGAGTGAAGTGAAAGGATGCACCCGAGTCAATCAACCATGCCTCATGATCTACATGTGTACTTGAAGAAGCCAAGTACACATCCCCACCTTCATCTGAGGTGGTTTTCACCTCTGCAGAAGGAGCATTTTCAGATCCCTTTCCTTTATCAGGAGCTTTAGATTTACAGTCTCTTTTGTAGTTCCCTTCCTTTCCGCATTTCCAGCACACCACCTTTATAGGTTTTCCTGGAGATTTAGATATCCCTCTATATTTAGATCTCCCATTCGATACTTTTTGTTTCTGTTCTAGGACCGTCCTCGTACAAACAAGGCATCACCATTCTAGCTCTCCATATCTTTCTGTCTTATCTCCTCCATCAGCAAGGATGAGACTATTTCATCAAATTGCAAGGCAGTTGCATTTCTACCTATTGCAATAACCAGACTATCCCACGAATCTGGTAGAGAACACAACAAACTGATGCACTTATCTTCATTTGAAATTTTAATATCAACAGATGCTAACTGACTTACCACAGTGTTAAATGCATTCAGATGCTCTGTCACCGAGTCTCCATCTTTCATCCTCAAGTTATACAACTTTTTCCGTAGGAACAGTTTATTCACTAGAGACTTAGATTGGTACAAAGTCCCTAACTTGTCCCACAAAGCCTTCATCGTAGCTTCCCCTGATACATTCAGCAATATTGAATTTGAGACACACAATCGTATTGTGCTCTTTGCCTTTCGATCCAACTTATTCCATTATTCATCAGACACTCCTGTTGGTTTAGTACCCAGATCTACCGTGATCCACTGATCTTTATCCACCAACAGATCCTCCATCTTGAGTTTCCACAACTCAAAACTCCGACCATTAAATTTCTTGATCTCTATCTTTCCACTACTTGCCATCTTTCACCACCAGAATTGATCTCGTAGATCTCCCACTAAATAGGGTCTACCACAGGCCCGAGTGAAACTCCTCAGCAATAAAGGCATCCCCTTGAAGCAAAAACTGCTCTGATACCAAATATAGGTTTTAACCGCATACATAAATTACTTGCATATGAACTCTAAAACATAGAAAATAAACAATGCAAGAGCATAACACATAAAACACATATACACAGAGATTTTCCCCTGGATCCCAAAAATGGGACTACCAGCTCGTTTTTTCATTATATTCCTTTTAATGTTATAATACGTATTTATACATGCCGAAGCAGCCAATACCATGGACCAAAAACCATCACGTCCAATACCATGGATCGAAAACCATCGCGTCCAAAAACATGTCCGAAAATCATGCACAAAACCATAGGTGGGTAGGTGGGTCTACCCATCCTAACATAGGACCCCATAAAATAGGTATGCCTCAAACCCCCTGTGACCCCCCCCCCGCGCTACACAATCGGTGCAACAAATGGGGGCTCCGACCCCCTCTAACCCCCCAGTTAACTACGTGGGCTAGTCATGGAAAGAATATAACACAACTCAAAAATTCTCCCAGAAGTTCAATTTCTTCTGTGGTAGGCTGTGTTGTCCCAGATAGTCTCTCAGGAAAGGGTGGAATTTCTTTAGGTTCACTTTCCTCTTTATCTTCCTCAACCTCCCTATGTGGAGGCTGGCTATCTGGGAGACCCTTTCTAGATTGCAGGTTAATCTCCTTAATCTCCACAACATAAGTTAGGCATGATGGTTCCCCACTATATACTTGCTAAGCCTGTCTTTTGTTTAGGTTTGGGTTCGGCTGGGTAGGCATTTGGGGTTGCCTTGGTGGAGTAGGAAGTAATGGTTGTTGTTGAGCAGGTGGTGGAGGCAAAAGAGCAGGAGGATAGTTTTATTGGGGCCTCCACCCCTGATGAGATGCATTCCACTAAGGTTGTGGCTGAGCATAGGATTGAAATGAATGAGCATCTGGTTGGGCATGATATTGAGATGGAAAGGACCAAGGAGGAGGCGTGGACCAGGAATGATGAGTAGGAGGGACCCAAGAAGGTATGGAAGTAACTTGGTTGGGGTTGTAGTATGCATAAGATGTCCCCTGCATCCCCTGCTAGTATGGTCTAGATCCATGCGGTCTCCTTTAGTTCATGAAATAGAGTGGTTCAGTGGCTCCTTCGGCCTCTTGGTATACAACTTTAAGTCCGGGCAAGGAAGAGCACTTATATATAGAATGATCTTCTTCACAGACTGAACAAACCTCTATAGAGTTCAATGGACATTCATTCCTAGGATGCCTATTGGTGCATTTAGGACAGAATATGGCCAAAGCCCTCTCTGCTTCCTCTTGTTTCCTTTTGATATGCAAGGTATCCACTTGCATGGAAAGAGTCTATAGCATCTCACTCTTGAAGTCTTCCAGCATGTTTTCGAGTTCACCTTTGATGGATGAATTGGATGAGGAGGTACTAGTTATGGGTTGACTCCCCCTACCTCTCTTTTTGGTTGCCCTAGAATGGTTTCTAAAAACAATCTTTATGTCCTCATAAGGTAGTTGGTAATGTCTCCCCTGGCTAGTAGATAGAGGGTCTCTAGAAGGTCTTCCGAAATTCCCCTGAGCAGAACCAAATTCAGAGATTCAAGATCAAGTGTGCACCTGGCCCTTTTGTAACTGAGCTGGAACCTCTCTTCATAATCTTCCAAGGATTCATCACTTCCCATGGTCATTCAGAAGATTTCTTGTTTGGTATCTTTTGACCTACAATAGTCTCGATATTTTTTATTAAAGGTCTATTGCATCTGAGCCCAAGTTGTGATGCTATTGCTAGGGAACCCCATGAACCAGTGCAATGCTGCATCCTTGAGAGTAGAAGGGAATAATTTCAACTTTTGCTCATCTTCTGCATAGTCATAGGTTCGACAGATGACAACAAACTCTAACACAAAGGTGTTAGGATCTTCTATAGTCAAACCATGGAAGTGAGGTAGGGCTGAAGGACTTATATTCTTCATTTTGGTGTCCTCATTGGTCTCTCAAATGGGAAAGGTACCCTCTAATATTTCTCCATTTCCCCTAGCATTTCCATTTTCAGCCATTGGCTCAGGAGGGATGTTTTCTTCTTCTTCTTCCCCTATAGGTTCTTCAAATATCTTTGATTGTTCACCTAAAGGTTCTTTTTGATCACTGCCATCGAAGAAGAGAGAAGGTTGGCTATGTGATGTAGTGGGGGTGTTGGGCAAGAATTTTCCTGAATTATCTCTGTTCCTACGAGGCATGAAAGGAATTTTTTTTGGTTGGCTTTTGTTTTTTCACTGATTGTACCTACAAAACTGAAATTGATTGAACACACAAATTGCAACTAACTGAAATGAACTTGCTAAAATGAAATACAGAACTGAAATCAAGGAAATGACTAATATACTTTTGCTAAAATGGAAATTGCAGAATTGAAAAGGAAAGCAAGGAAATGCAGAAACTGAAAGAAACAACTACTCTACTTTTGCTGAAATGAAATTTGTAGAATTGAAAAGGAAAGAAAGGAAATGTTGAAACTGAAAGAAACAACTATTCTACTTTTACTGAAATAAATTACTTAGCAGAATGTTGCACTAGAAAATAAAAGAAAGCAATAATCACAAAATACTCTGACGCTTCCCTGGCAACAACACCAAAAAGTGGTGAGCACTAGTATTGCAGTAATAATGTTGTAACTCCTGGGCTACCTACTTTACTCTTATCAACCCGGTAGTTCGTAACGAACTTGGAAGCGACGATGATGTATGCACAAGTACTAGTTCTTACTGCAGGCTATCACTTGGTCAGCTGGTGCAATATCACTAGGAGCTTAAGCAAACTTCTATGGATTCCAGAAGAATCTCTATATGTGATGAAAGAAAGGAAGCTTACTCTACAGAGGCTACTCTATTTGCAGAAAGGAAAAGCCTAACTGAAATGTAAAGGAAACCTAGCAAACCGTACTTAACCTACTAATCCTACTTTTGCAAAAAGTACTATGAAAACCATGAATGCCATTACCTACTCAAGGAAGTAAACAACATCTACTCAAGCTATTTCAAGAAGTAAATGAGAAACAAAATCTTTTTGGATTTTTGTGTATTTTTATGTGAATTTGTCATGCATGTAATTTATTTGTTTGTGAATGTGGCAATGAATAGGTGGCGATGTAGGGCAGTTTTGGGACTTGAGAAGGTGTAGGATGGTGTGGATGGGTCCTAGGAGGTATTAGGTGGCCCTCTGGAAGCTTTTCCCACAATCGGCCTTCAAAAGGAAGCCTATAGGAAAATCTACAGGAGGTCTACAGGAGGATGTCGAGAGCAATTTTGAAGGTTTTGAGAGTGTGAGAGTGAGTGGAAAGGGTAGATGAAGGCTGGGATGATGTGTTAGGGTGCCTAGGGTTCACTAAGGATCACTAGGAGAGGGAAAGATGGTCGGGAGAGAGGAAGAAATCCTAGGGAAAAAAATAGAAAACTAAGGCATATTTGAGGTGAACTTTGGGCGACCTATAGGGCATAGATTAGGGAGAGAATGTGATGGCTGATAGGATGACTTGTTGTGGGAAGAGATCTACTACAAAATAACTGATAGCCACACAATGAGATCAAGCAAGCAAGAAAATTAAGTACAAAAAAAAATAGAATTTTGCATCAAGCTAAGCTAAATTATGAGCTATGGAAAGAAATACTAAAAAATGCTACAAGGAAGAAAGCATGGAAGAAGACTTATTGTAAAGACAAAAATGAGCATGGTGGAAGAGATCTAAAGCAAAGCATTAACCTTCTAACAAACTCAACATTAGAAATCCTATGGAGAAGGAAAATTTGTGTTTTTGTGGCAGAAAGAGGGTCTTGGCCTCGGTTCATGGTCCCAAAAGCAGGAAAGGAGGCCAAGGAACTATTACTGGTCTTTTGTATATTCTTTCTATCATTGTTCAACCTGATATAGAAAACACAAATGGAAACAACCTTATAAATCATCAAAAGCAACCTATTCTTAACTAAGAAAGAAATTCATCTAACAACAAGTAATCCATAAACTGAAACAAAGCATATAAATACAAACAAGAGGAGCTTGGCTGTTTGGATTGGTCCCTAACCCAAGAGCTTCAGCCCTCTGAGGTAACTCAGTGCTAGCTCAAAAAGGATCTCATCTTTATTCTAAAAATAGTAATAGGATTACATGACACTGTCACCAAAAGTAAGCTCGAATTTGAGCATAGAAAAGTTGCAACAAAAATTCAACAAAAAATCGACCATAGTGAGGCCGTAGGCCTCTCTACTTATACAACTAAAGCTTCCAACAACTTCCTTAAAATTAGAGAGGCTTGGCTCCCAAAACTCGAGATAAACATAAGTTATCCTCCACTTTCTCGACTGCCTCCTAGTGCATTGATTTGGCTGTTTGTGCTCCGAGCTGCATGAAGGGGAATTCGAAGTGGGGAGTAATAAATGAGGGGGATTCCCTCCTATAAATCCTCTCCTTTTTCCACTTCAAATTAGTGTTGCCAATTTTCCATTGAATCTTTGACTTTTTCTTCAAAATTCAACAAAAAATCTGCATTAAACACATATTAGAGCTCATGGCATCATAACTAACCCAACTCACTCCATAAGCATAAATATAATAAAAAAGCATGCAATAAGCTAAGAGAATGGTTGATTTAACTATGTTAGGAGGCAAAATGAGCCCATATATTTACCCATTTATGGGGCTCATCGCTCTCCACCGAACAACCCTTGGCATTTTGATAATTCAGTTGGTGCGCTATTAATTGGGTATGGACCTAACGAATTTGGAGGCTGTGAGAGCAAGTTCAATATTTGAGACATTGCCAAAGGAGACACAAGATTTCCTTATTAGAATGATGTCAACAACCAAGGGAGCCGCGCAGAGCTCTACACTGCTAGTGGGGTATGCACCTGAAATCCCTACATCACCCTAGACACCAAGGCCAAAAAAGGATCCATAGGCAACATGACCAGTCCGTATGTCTCCGCGAAATCCGAGGTTTGGTAAACTATCTATGGAGGACAAGGGAAAGATAGTTAATCTTGAGATAGATGATGAGGAGGAGGATCTCCATGCCATCGTAGAAGAGATTGAACTAGATGAAGAAATGGCAGAAGACATTCAGCCAGTGCACGTTGCTGCAAAACTGCCCAAATATGTACCTCCACGGAGAGGGAAAGCAAAATTACCCAAGGATGTGGATTTCGTTAAGAGTGCACTTGAAATCCCACTCCTCCGAGATGGAATTCTATTTGAGGGATCAGTCCTAGGTCTCATGCCCACGATGAAATTTTAAGATTGGGACCTCGCAGACAGCGAAACGTTCCCACATTTGGAGACTAGCCAACTTATGAAACAGAGCAAGGAAGGGTCAGTTATAGTGCTACAGCCATAGAAATGGCTACGCGAGGTGGAGGAGGTCGGGCTACTCCACCTATTATGGATTCTGCACTTTCACCGGGCACCAATCACGATATTTGTCATCAGGCAACTGCTTTGCCCAGTGCATGATGGGTACTTGTGGCTGAAGAAGCCGATTCCCATCACAGCGGAGCTTATTCATAGGATTTCTAGGTTTCCTTGTACGGGAAGGGACCTCGTAGAAATAGCTGGCCAAAGAAAAGACTTGGCGCTTGGAGAGGCCATGAAGAAGAAATACAATTTGGAGAAGAAGCAGAGGGGCTATGTCATTACTAGCATTTAAGACAAAGGGGTGTGCGTAGCCACCCAGCTGTTGGCAGGAAAAGTGATGAGAAAATGTTGTGGCAACGAGGTACCAACAATGGTCATCGCACTGGCTGACCAATATGCCGAGGGGTTATAGTTCGACTAGGTGTAGTTCCTTTTCAAGGAGTTCCTGACGAACTACAAGGAGGCCCAGGAGCAGGATAAGACCTTCCAATATGCATGGTTGCTCTTATCCATCTTGTTGGTCACAGGGGAATTGCTGGAGGACAGTCAGTTTCCTCCTCTTGATCAAGACTTCCCAGAGGCAACGAAATATGCGTCGCCATGGGCAACAAGGGATGCTACGCAGATCCATGAGACCAGGATCTTTTGGATACTTATGGAGGCAAGCATACGAATGGGGATCAAAAGACAGCGGCGCCTATCACCCACTATATACGACAGTCTGTGGAGCTTTGCAGACTTTAAGGTAGATATGCACAATGTGTATATCAGGGCACAGAAGGATCTGGACTAGAAATGGACCAAACTCCCCTTCATCGCGATTGATGACGTTGTGTTCGTGGTGCTCGACTGATGGCCACCCGAGTGGCATGCCCCAGATCTGGCAGTGCGCAATGAGGTAGCGATATAAAGACAGAAGGATGTCGCTAAACTACTGGGACAACAGAAGTGGAACGAGCAATTCGATGAGGAGGTAAGGGCTTCCCACGAGGCAGCTGATCCAGATCTTGGGGGGAGGCACCCAAGATCTAAAATATTGAAATGGATCTTGGGGGGAGAGACCCCCAAGATCTGAAAAATTGAAATTGCCAAAGAAAAATTGGAGAATGCCCAATAAATAAAACCACAAAGAAACTTTTATTTAAAATAGTAATGGAAATAAACCAGCTAGGGCGATGGTAGCTTATCTCTGAGAAGAGATGTGGCAGCTACATGCCTCTGAACTGTAAAGGCTACATTGTGGCAGACCATCTGTCCTTTTACAAAATGTGACTTGTTACTTATAGTATTTTTCAGTTACAATACCACGGACGGATGCCATTTACAATACCATGGGTGAATGAATACCATGGGTGGATTTTACAATACCACGGGCGGATGCCATTTACAATACCATGGGTAAATTCCATGGGTCGATGAATAATATGGGTGGATGAGTACCATCGGTGGATTTTACAATACCACGGGCAGATGCCATTTACAATACCATGGGTAAATTCCATGGGTCGATGAATAATATGGGTGGATGAGTACCATGGGTTGATGTCATTTTCCATTCGGATCATTCCTCCCTCCTTAAGAAGCAATGGTCCCCATTGCGTAAAGTTCCCTCCTGCGAAGCCTTTGTGGAATATGATGAGCCACTGAAGATAACGGTTTTATGTGGTTAACCCAAAACCCTGATAAATGAATATCCGAGGATAGAGATACCCTGTAATGCTTGTGACCAACTGTGATTTTGACAGTGTGCGGCCTAGCAAATGGACTTCGATGACAAAGATTTTATGCGGTTGACCCATAACCATGATGTTGGTTGTTGATGAAGTAGCAGGTGCCTACATAGCCTGGGGTGGGAGGGCACGTCTCCAAATAACCCAAGTCGAATGCTGCTATGTTGAAACTGATGAATGTGAAGCAGGTGCCTACTAAAGTGGGGTGGGAGAGCACGTCTCTAATGGAAACCCTCTCCGAATGCTGCTCAAGAATTAAAATGGACATAACTCGGCCAATATAGCTCAGAATATTTATTATAACCTGTTTTTAGAAGCAGAATGATCATTTTTCATCTTCCCATGAGTTGGAAATCCTTATCTGGACACTCTAAGATCTCAGATTCGCGCTGCAACAGTTCTGCCGTCACCAAATTCTGATAAAATAGCTGATTTTAAATCAACGATATCTCCCACATTCGAACTCCGATTCGACCCATTTTTTTTTTGAAATTGGGTGATTTTTCGAGAGGAATCCAGATCTGGTATTATTTTTTGTAAATTTTGTACCAAATGTTTCAGATCTGATCTGAAAACGTGCTGCCCAAAAAAATTCCTGCAAAAAATTGAGAAGAGAAAAATTATTCCTGCTAGACCCAAGAAAGTGCTCTGTGGAGGTTGTAGCACATGCCTGAAGTTTGTTGAATATTGCTGCAAAATTTGAAACTGAAATATGCATCAAACCCTCATTCCCATGGAATCATAACCTGCTCTGATACCACTGATCCGGATCTTGGGGGAAGGCCCCCAAGATCTAAAATATTGAAATGGATCTTGGGGGGAGAGACCCCCAAGATCTGAAAAATTGAAATTGCCAGAAGAAAAATTGGAGAATGCCCAATAAATAAAACCACAAAGAAACTTTTATTTAAAATAGTAATGGAAATAAACCAGCTAGGGCGATGGTAGCTTATCTCTGAGAAGAGATGTGGCAGCTACATGCCTCTGAACTGTAAAGGCTACATTGTGGCAGACCATCTGTCCTTTTACAAAATGTGACTTGTTACTTATAGTATTTTTCAGTTACAATACCACGGGCGGATGCCATTTACAATACCATGGGTGAATGAATACCATGGGTGGATTTTACAATACCACGGGCGGATGCCACTTACAATACCATGGGTAAATTCCATGGGTCGATGAATAATATGGGTGGATGAGTACCATCGGTGGATTTTACAATACCACGGGTAGATGCCATTTACAATACCATGGGTAAATTCCATGGGTCGATGAATAATATGGGTGGATGAGTACCATGGGTTGATGTCATTTTCCATTCGAATTAGCAGCGAAGGCTGCTGCGAAGCGGACCAAGGCCGCGGACAAAGCAGCAACAACACCAACAACTGGGGCAACCATGACGCAGGAGGGAAGAGTGTTATAGACATTTTTGTGCCTTACAGCACTAAGCATGAAATGTCAATAATATAAGGGATCCAAAGTCCCTAAACATGTTGTTCCTACCCCTAGAGGAACAAGGCTAACAAACCACAGCAATTCACAGAAGTTCTCCACCAGAAACTGCTCAAAAACAAGTCAATTCAGGATCATGTCAATGGCTCCACTGACCATCTGCGTTGAATGTCAATGGCTTCACTGGATACCTGTGCTGAATGTCAACTCCAACACTGGCTACCTGTGCTGAGCGAGTTTGGACATGTGGCAAGCTCATTCCTCAAGGTGTCAAGAACCCAGGAAGCTTCCAAAATGACACTTGCCTCAGGGAATTCGACTGGTGATGAGTAAGAGGTTCCAAATCTCCAAGTGGAAGCAAGAACCTCCAAGTGGAATCAAGAACTAACAGAGGGAGAGGACACTAGTCAAATCTCAAGCTGACTCATCCTCTCTCCAAAACATCTATATATGGATCTCTCCTCCATGGGATCTGGAGGCTGGAATTTTGTTATTGCAAAGAATTGCTGTTGGTTTGAGACTGGAATCATTGGGTGCTTAATGCTTTGAAGGGAGGTGAAGATAGGAATTCCATTCTGCTGGGAAGGAGATGCCGGATTGGAGCTCTCTGGGTTGTATCTCTTCTTGAACCTTGTTATTTATCAATAAAGCTATCTTGGTTTTCTCATATATACTGATGTAACTTTGATGTATGATTGCATTAGTGTATTTGATTTATTTCTAATCCTGAATCATTTATGAATATGAATATCTGCCTTTGTGTTGTGTTCTTCTCTTGTCTCAAGTAGTTGTTCTCTTGTCGCAAGTAGCTGTTCTCTTGTGATCTTGCAGGAAGGCAAGTAGTTGTTCTCTTGCGGTTTTGCGAGGAGGCAAGTAGCTGTGAACACCCAAAGAGAAGAGGATCTAGATCGAGGGACAAACAGAAGACACCGGTAAGTCCATTGATCTCTCTTCTTTCCCATTTCGTAAAGGAAGAAACCAGAATAGCTGTCTCTGTTTGTTGCTAAGGCACTGTCACACCTTAGGTGGATAGGATCGTCCTGCATAGGCATTTTTCCCCACAACAAATTGGCGACTCCGCTGGGGAGATTTGTTTTAGTCATTTCATTTGTGTTTACATCATTGTTTGTTTCATAGACTCAACAGCAACGATCGAACTGCTTCTGCAAAGTAGACAGTTGCTGCCTTGATCCTTCACTGGATTTTGTCTATGATCTGAACAATGGACTCACAAATGACTTGATGATCCTTTGTGATAGATCTTAGTACCCTCTCAAAGCATCCCTTTGATTATACCTTGCTTGTGTTTCTGATTTGGCCTGAAACTGTTGATTTTTGAGCAATTTGTGACCCAGAACCCAGTGAGAAACGAGAGTTTCTCCTTCAGCGCAACTGCTGTGAAGGCAGTCTGCATTTCAACGCAGGTCCCGTGAAGGCTACCTGCGCTGAATGTCAAACCCACAGTGTTGAGGTTGCGCTGAACCAGTTTAGCCTTGTGCAGCTGGGGTTCTCTGCTCTCTGTTGCCCTGTTTTGATCTCTGTTTTTTGCAGCCTGTAACCAGCATAGGTACCAGTCTGATAACTCCTTTTCTTTGCTTAGATTCCGCCTCCTTTTGTACAAAAATACTGTGAGTGTTTTTATGTGTTTGTGGCATCATTTAAAGTTTTCCTTTGCATGAGTGAAATAGTCATCCTGTAGCCCTTGATTCAGATCAGATTGACTGTGGTCTTAGGAGAGAGTTCATTGGCTGTTTACAGTTGATTATACATTTGCTTTTGCTTATTGGTTTGAGTTTGTCTCTTTTAAGTGTCGAAACAAGTATTCATTTCGAAAGTCGCAAAGTGATTGTAATCTCTTCTACCCTTGCTGATTTCGAAAAAGTAAACTTGTTTGTATCTGTCATTTAAAAGAAAATTCAAAGTTGTACAAAAAGCTTTCTTTGTAGGCATCAATACTAAGAAAGCAGAAAACAAACACCTGCATTGTGCATTTGCATTTTGATAAGTTTGCATGCTTGATTTAGGAAGAGTGCATTAGAGTGTGTTGATTGCTCTTTGAGAAAAGATGGTGTCTTTCTTTTCCCTTAGTAGCTAGGATTTTCAAAGTTGGAAAGATAATAAAGCTTGCTTATCATCTGAGACTACATTTAGGAATTGTACCATACATCTCGTGGTGATCCAGAAAGGCAAACTTCTAAAAAGATCAACTTAAAACAAACTGAATGAACTTAACAACGCTTTGCAACATAACGCACAACATAGAGGTCTAGGCTAGAGACGTGTTCCGGCGTCGTAAAGCCTGGTGACTGTCGATCTCGTTGATGGTGGGTGATTCCTCCTGAGGGATGATAGCGCCAGTACGGATTGTGCTCCCACGTACCGTCGCGTATATATTGGGAGACCCCTATAGGAATATAACCTTTATCCTTAGGAAGCCGTGTCGGCCGCCCTACTGATCGCAATGCACTGAACACAGCATTCAGGAAGATCAACCGCCCGTACCTTAAAAAGTATTCTGCGGTTTTGCGAAAAGTTTGGCACACCCTCTGCCTAGAACTCCAGGGCAGTTCCTTTTGGCCTTTTTCAACTCTATAACGGAAAAATTCCATCCGAGCATTTGTCACTTCGGGCTCGTTAAAACATCGAAGGAGACTAGAGTCATCTTTAGCTTTTTCTCCACTCCTTAAAATTGAAAAAGCAAGTTGTGTCTAAGCGTCGTTAAAATTTATTTTAAACAGAATAATCATCACCATTCCCTCGTTGGTCTTCGAAGTTAGTCTCTTTTCATCGCAAGTTCTTGTAGAATCGCTAGAAAATCTTTTGGATAGACTAAATATGTCTGAACAACCGTCGACATCTAGGACTGTGTCATCCGACACAGCAGCAGCAGAACCTCCTGCTGCTACTCCAACGATGTTCAATGGTATACCATCTGTCCCGGCAAGTTATCAACAACAAGCTGGAGTCCCATCAGGGACTGCTTCGACAACATGGTTAGTTCCTATTTCTTCATCCGGATTATCATCTGGTATTTCTTACGTTGAAACTCAACAAATTGATCCAATGTGTCTTCAAAGGCCAATCTACCCTTTAAGTACTGGATTTCCGCCATATGGAGGGCAGTATGCCTTTTCATTGTTCCCTCTCGGAGAACAATCATATGGGAGTTTACAACAAAGTTCAGGTCAAACTGGAATTACATCCAGCGGTTGGGTACCAATACTGCCTCAGCAACCAAGGGTTGTATATTCAATGCAACCAGTCCACCCTGTGTCAAATATTCCCACAATACCTGCTATGGTGAATGCGTCACAAGTACAAGCGCTACCTGTTGTATGTCAACCCCAACAGCCTCAGGTTGCAATACAACAGCCTCTTGTCTCAACGACTCAATCACAACCTCAGGTTAGTGCCTCCTTATCTGGAGTGACTCAGGCTCAAACAAGTACTATGACTCCTCATCTTGGTCAATCATCCAGTATTGGACAACAGCAAATGGTCCAACAACCAGGGATGGTTCAATCAGAACAACCGCCATTCCAGCAATCATATCAAGGACCTGAGCAACAAGTCTTTGTAAGTAATAGGCAACCATATTATAGTGGTTATGCCCATCAACCTTGTCAAAGTTGCCAGGATTATGCTGGTATGAAAAGACCCACTGCTCAGGCAATTCCATCGTATCCTGGGTATGCTTCGCCTAACCTGAATCAACAGTTGCCCTTTGTAGCAACTCTATAATTACCAGATCTAAACCGACTGACGAATGATCCAATTGCTTATGCCCCTTGGTGGCCAGCGATTCCACATAAACTTCCGTCAGATATTCCTAAATTTAATGGAAATCCAAGTGAAGATCCATCGAATCACGTGATGACATTTCATCTATGGTGTTCATCAAACACCCTAAACGATGATTCGATAAGGCTTCGCCTTTTTCAGAGGACGTTAACGGGTCCAGCGGAAAAATGGTATATTGAGTTGCCTAGAGCTTCGTTCGACAACTTCAGTACCTTAGCCACGACTTTCTTAACCCATTTTCAATTACCGATAAGGTATGAAACGGGAACGGAACTCCTAACTAACTTCAAACAGACAACGGCCACTCACATATCTGATCATATACATGAGTGGCGACGTCGTCGTAGGATGGTGAAAACGTACGTTCCCGATCAGCTATTAGCTGAATGGTTTATCAAATCCTTACTTCCTACAATCACGGAAGATGTGGCAAAAGGGGGAGTCGTAACAGAAGAGCAAGTCATCGCTCGTGCGCAATATCTGGACTTGGTCTATACTCAGTCTGGCATGCTCTACGACAAAATACCTGACGCCCCTAGACCGGAATTCTCAATTCCTCCTCCTCCTAAATCAAACAATGACTCTCACGCCGGCGATGGCGTGATTGGCAAAACAGATACGAAATCGACAAAGGCTACATCTAAAAAGGCCTGTAAGATTTCTAGTCAAAATGCAAATGAGGAACTTCTTGCCTCGGAAGTAAATGTCATGTCGACCGACAAGGGCAAACAACTAAAGCAACCAGGGGGCAAGAAGAAAAAGAAAGGGAGAAAAAGGAAACCCCCTGCGGGGTGTCATATATGTGATGAGGATCATTGGACGAGAGATTGTCCACATATAGCTGAAGTTAAGAAACTCTTTAAGGGTTCAAAAACCCCAGCGGTATTGACTGATCCGTTTCCCAGCCCGGGAACCAAACTGGTTGCTAATCAAAATGCTTCCCAATCCCAAGTGCTTATGTTGTCTGTCTCAAGGCAGCAAAATGATGCTTTGACAAGGAATAAAGATTACGGGAATCCACGACTGTCGAACAACAAGGCTAATGAACAACCTAGTAGTTCGACGACAACTTTAACCAAAGTTGTGCCACCCATCATTCCTGAACCAATGATAAAGTCACCAAAGGGAGTAGTACACAAATCGACATTTAATCCTCGTGCCAAAGTAGCATAGAATTATAATATAGTAGAGGACCTGGCCCAATTGCCGTCCGCTATGTCGACACTTGAGGTACCGCAAAATTGCCCCTCCCAAGAGCAAGCTTTATTATCAGAAATAGGTGGGATTGGCCCAATGGATTCCAATCTTGTGGCCTTTGATCATAAAGAATATGACCCTCAGTTACCAGCTCAACTAGCTTTCCTTATTCAAGTGAAATCCCTCAACAAAACTGTTCATCGAACAATTATTGATGAGGGGGCATCTACATGTCTTATGTTGATGAGTTGCTGGAAAAATTTAGGCTCACCACCCTTGTCGAAATCATCAACGACGTTAAAAGCATTTGATGGACGATCATACACTCCATACGGGATTTTAAGTAACTTGCGAGTTGAACTGGGGGACAAAACAATAGAAGTTGATGTTGAAGTAATCGATGGAAACCTCGATTACAACATCCTACTGGGAAGGCCCTGGATATATGCCATGGCCGCAGTTGTGTCAACCTACTTCAGGAATATTGCATTTCCCTTTCAAGGAGGAATTACAGTCGTCGACCAATAAACTTTCCTCCCCGACAGTTCACAAGTTACGAGAAGCACTCCAACGATCCATGGAAGCAATCATTCACTTCAAAACATTGGAGTAGGTCTCCTAAAAGACCCTGCCTTAATGGGTACTTTTGCCCTACCGCCTGCGAGTAATCTGGCGGAAGTAGCCACAGTGGAAACCTACAATATGAAATCTTCTATATCTAATGGATTCAGAAGATTCCTAAACATTTTGTCAGCATGGATCATCGCCCTAATAGAAATACTGTAAATACAATGGGCTCCGAGGACGATTCTTATCTCGTGTCAACCTCGTTAAAAAATGAAACAAGGAGTCATGAGGATAGTTCTTTTACTGTGTCAACCTCATTAAAAAATGAAACAAATCCCCTTTCCGAGCCTCAAAGGTAAACCTTCATTCCAACCACCGAGTTGAATGCAATGAAGCTTGGGGGGCATGCACCTCGATTTGCGTTATTATGCTGGGGGCATGCAAACTTATCGAGCAGTTTTAGCACAAAGTTCATGCTCGTTAAAAAATAAACGCAAGATCCGAGCAGTTTTAGCGCATAGTTCATGCTCGTTAAAAAATAAACATAAGATTGAGCAATGTTTTTCCGCGTTCAAGCTCGTTAAAAAATGAACTATCTCCTGGTAAATAACCACTGTGAAAGTAACCTTATCAGCCATTAAAGCCTTGGTCGTGTTTGCACCGTCACCTCCACTTTTCATTTGGCCGATCGTTCACCTCCATATGATTGTTTACCCATTCTGAGGAACAGCTGCGAAGAGTGATTTCACCTAGCCATCCTTGTGACACTGCCGTGATTGGAAAATTCCAACCTGTACCTGGAATCAGCTGCTAACCCTGTTTATCACTCGTTCCTCAAAAGATGAGTCTTCTTTAAGCTCTTTTCAACTGACTCGTAAAATATGAAAAGATTGCCGAGTCCTTGGCCTTCTAGCTCGTTAAAGGGACATGAAGTGCTATCCCTCCTCTAGATTTTAATCTTTTTGGACCTGAGGGATTATTGCACAAAAAGATCGAGCGCTTGTTTGTTCGGCTCGTTAAAACCATCAAAAACTCATCCCTTCTGTATTGTTTTATACTTTTTCGGACTTAAGGGATTAGATGACGAAAAAGGAATTTTGGAGTTAACTTTATGTACCTTTTTAGACTCTCTAAAAATGAAAAGGACCGAGTTATCTTTGTCGTTAGACTCGTTAAAATCATTAAATAGCGACAAACTTGTCTTTAGACGAGAACGAGTTTCACTATCGCTAGGCTCGTTAAAACATAGCGATGGGCTTGCCCGAAGGGCAGGTTATAGAACAAGCATATGTTATCCTCCTCAAGCTTGACAAAAATAAAGAGGTACTGGTCAGCAATGACTGGGGAAAAATTGGGAGAAACTAAAGAAAACTTTGATGGTAGCAAGTCGCTCTTGAACATGACACTTTTCCTCCGTACCACAATCGGGTTGGGTTGTTTCATTCACCGGTCACATCACCATGGTCTCGCCATACCATCCATATTTGGGGTAATGCTACCGATCCATCGCATCAGTGTCGCCATATGTTCAAGAGAAGTCGTTCAGAAAGAGTCAACCGGGTCCCATCCACTGCCATACATTATCCTTCATCCGTTCATGAACGCCACCCTGAATCATATGTCACAGATCGTTTTCACCTCCATCAAAATCATTAGCTCCGTTCCGTGTCACTGATGTGGGATTCATTAAGGACCTCCTTTGATGGATCGCTTCTTGTCGACATCAGCTCATTATCCAAGAAGTTGATCTAGGAACAACCCCTTCAGTACTTTGAAGCTTGCATGCCTCAATGGCAAGTTTCTCACTTCCGGCGACACGTATACATCAATGACCTTCGACCAGAAGATTTTGCGTGGTGTTCGATGCCAAGTCCTTTATTCACACCACGTGAATTTTACTGCAGTACCTTGAGGGTCATTATCATTATCGGTGATTCCTCTCGCGCTTGTTAACGGTTTACCTCATTGATCGGTAATCAAGCGATGTCTTTCCATGTTCGACTTCAGAACAATTCTCACATGGATCGACTTGTACTTAGAGTGAAAATCGAACGAGTTTGAAGACCCCGGATATAGTTTCATCCATCCAGGCTGCGATATATATTCAGGAAAGATAAAGACATTTGACATGTACATCATTGCAGCAGATGATCATCCTACTCAAAGGATGATAATTTCACCAAAATTATCAGTCTACCATCAGACGATCGTCTGTTCTATGTACGAAAAATGAATTTATAAAGCTGAGCATGGGAATGCTCGCCTCAGCTAGATCATGAAAGCAGTATGAAAAATAATGTATTGTATTGTATCTTATTATAGGTCTCCTCCCAGTAATTGGATGAACTTCGGATCCTCCTGGATAAAGCATTTCACCCGATAAACGGCCTCATACTTTAGGGGGCAACTGTTATGGACATTTTTGTGCCTTACATCACTAAGCATGAAATGTCAATAATCTAAGGGATCCAAAGTCCCTAAACATGTTGTTCCTACCCCTAGAGGAACAAGGCTAACAAACCACAGCAATTCACAGAAGTTCTCCACCAGAAACTGCTCAAAAACAAGTCAATTCAGGATCATGTCAATGGCTCCACTTACCATCTGCGCTGAATGTCAATGGCTCCACTGGCTACCTGCGCTGAATGTCAACTCCAACACTGGCTACCTGCGCTGAGCGAGTTTGGACATGTGGCAAGCTCATTCCTCAAGGTGTCAAGAACCCAAGAAGCTTCCAAAATGACACTTGCCTCAGGGAATTCGACTGGTGATGAGTAAGAGGTTCCAAATCTCCAAGTGGAAGCAAGAACCTCCAAGTGGAATCAAGAACTAACAGAGGGAGAGGACACTAGTCAGATCTCAAGCTGACTCATCCTCTCTCCAAAACATCTATATATGGATCTCTCCTCCATGGGATCTGGAGGCTGGAATTTTGTTATTGCAAAGAATTGTTCTTGGTTTGAGATTGGAATCATTGGGTGCTTAATGCTTTGAAGGGAGGTGAAGATAGGAATTCCATTCTACTGGGAAGGAGATGCCGGATTGGAACCCTCTGGGTTGTATCTCTTCCTGAACCTTGTTATTTATTAATAAAGCTATCTTGGTTTTCTCCTATATACTGATGTATCTTTGATGTATGATTGCATTAGTGTATTTGATTTATTTCTAATTCTGAATCATTTATGAATATGAATATCTGCCTTTGTGTTGTGTTCTTCTCTTGTCTCAAGTAGCTGTTCTCTTGTCGCAAGTAGCTGTTCTCTTGTGATCTTGCAGGAAGGCAAGTAGCTGTTCTCTTGCAGTTTTGCGAGGAGGCAAGTAGCTGTGAACACCCAAAGAGAAGAGGATCTAGATCGAGGGACAAACAGAAGACACCGGTAAGTCCATTGATCTCTCTTCTTTCCCATTTCATAAAGGAAGAAACCAGAATAGCTGTCTCTGTTTGTTGCTAAGGCACTGTCACACCTTAGGTGGATAGGATCGTCCTGCATAGGCATTTTTCCCCACAACAAAGAGGCCCGAATCTGACCACAGGACAGGGGATAGATGACATGATGGAAGGTGTGGACCTGAGCACAACATCTACACAACTGAAACGGCCGTGTGATACAGAATGAACAAGGCCACGAAAGAATACCAAGGCATCCAAACTGGACGGGAAGCCTATTACACTCACAAAGGGTGATCTATATGACATTGGCAACATAGTTCGTGAGGTCACCAGGGAAGTGCTCCAGGAAGCAATGACAGAGTAGTAGAATGTGTTGGGGGCCCTCAAGGCGCAAGTCTAGGGACTTCAGGTGCAGCCCTCACAAGAGGGGACAATAGTCACCTACAGCGCCGCGAGAACATTAGCAACAGAGCAGCTATTACGGGCCAAACTGGCTAACACCATCGCGCTGCCAGAAGGAGCACTGACAATGGAAAACATGGAGGATAGAGCCACGGTAGGACAGATCAAGGGACTTTGCCTAAACTTGGTTGCCCTTCCGTGAGATATTTTATACCAGCTACAAGACGGAGCGATAGCAGAACTCCGCACTAGGGAGGGACGTGTAGTGCAAATGCTAAGTGAACAGGTAATCAACAGCGAACATCTTAGCCTACAACACGATGAATCGGGGGCTTAGAACCAGCAGTTGGAGCAGATCGTAGAAGAATCATGTCACTGTGTTCCAGAACTGGAAATTGTGATAGATCTACCAATAGGAATGCAGATCCACAAATTGGCTAGTGGATTCCGCAAGGCAAAGGAGGAAGCTACGAGGATATAGCTGGACCTCAACCTGCAAATTTCTGAACTACGACTAAAGGCACAACCCTCCACACCCCCAGAAGTTCGAGAACAGCACGCTGGCGATATCCAAAAAGGGCTAGGAGAAAATGAACAGGTAGTGTAGAGTTGTACCACTTTGTTGGAAGAATCCTTCGGGGTCTTCACAACCTTACAGGAGGATACCACCATACAATGGTTGGAAAAAGAGGCGCAGGAGCTTCAAATGAAATATGATAGTGTGTGCAAGACAGCACGGACAATAGTCCTAACTCTGCAGCTCGTGAGGCTACAACAAGCGAAGGCATTGAAGGAACAAGTGGACGCAGTGTGCCAAAAAGAGGCAGTACTTAAAGCATGCATCCAGCCTTGGATCGATGAGGCCTTCCTCATCATGGCCGACATGAAAGCGATGCATGACCTAAGACAGGGATTTGACCCTGACAGTGAGCATTCAGCCAAGCAAGCAGAGCAGATCCAACAGACGACAGAGTAGTGTGTTGTGGACCTTCGCATCGCACAAGCACAGTTAGATGGACTTTGCACAAAGATCATCGCACCAGTAGAGTGACTTGGGACGAGTCACGATTATTGTGTTGGGGGCTTGTTGGGCAACGGATCCCCCCATAGCATGTTTTTGGGGCTTGAAGCCCGAATTTTGCTCAAGTGTAATGTAAAGACCCTGCGAAATGCGGGCACAGAGCGTAAGAGTCTAAGGTTGTCTGCCCTAAGACAATGTAAATTAATGTAAAATGTGTCAACCTACCCATGGTCCACAGACCATGGGATTGTATAAATAGAGCGAGGCTCTAAGTGTAAAATGAGTCTTAGTTTTGAGAAGTAATAGACAGATGCGAAGGCATGGTTAGAAGATAGAAGTGGATCTGAAGGTATTGGGTCGTAGTGATAGGTAGAGGCTCTACAGCTGAGTGTGCAGATGCCTAGTAGAGTTTGTAATTGAGTGCGTGGACCCCTGCAGCTGAGTGCACAGGGCGGAGTCAAGTTTGTAACTGAACTTGAGTATTAATAAAGATAAGATTGATTTCGAATATTGTGCGTCTTTTTGTAGATCTGTATTTCCATGTTCTGGTTATTCTTATGCATTTATATTGTTTTTTAGTACGCGCGCCAATCTGAAAGTTGAACAAGTAATAAGAAATTGGGCCCACACAGACTAAGCAATAAATTAATAGCACAGTAAGGATTGGATCAGAATAACACGATATTCACAAAGGGTGCATAGGCTGCAAAGAATAGAAAGTTGTGCGGAGTAGTGCAACGCATAGATTAGGATCGTGGACCTCCAAAACCCTCATCAAGACATCCCTAGGGTGCAGAAACCTGGTTCCAGCACCATTCCACACTACTTCGTGTGAGACCTCAGTCCACGCTCTATGGACCGTTGCCAAAAGGGCTAGTAGTACTGGGATTTGCTTGGCTAAATTCACTACTGAACCTGGGTCAGGCCCCATGTAGCCAACATATAGCCAAGGGTGAAACTGGCCCTTGTGACTCTTCAACTTCCATCATGTCTGTTCAGCTTACATGACTCTTTAAATTGATCTGTGGGTTTCTTGGACTTCTACGTTACATTAAATTGATTACAGAAGTATGACCCAAAGTAGTGATGTGGCCAAGACGACTCATGACACAACTCAACATGACACTGTTAGTATGCACATGTTCGTTGTGTTGTTCGTGTTGAGCTGTTGTGCTTCTAAGTGATGAGTGTGCTCATGGTTTACCATAACTTCACCTTTGCATGGAAAAGTGTGTAGAGTCTTCAATGGTCTTAGTGTTCACTTGATGGTTCATGCATGTGCATGTGTCTCTTTCGCTTGCTACCTAGTATGCTTTGTGTGTTCGTCCAACTACGAGAAAGTCTTCTAGCATGCACTCCTTGTTCATCCCATTCCTCGTCACGCCATGTCTCATCCATGTACTTGTTTCTCCAATCACTCATGATGAGATGACATCAAATCCAAAGATCCCCTTGTCTACCATGATGCATTGTCTTTCATTTTGGGTGTGGGTGACTGGGAGAGAGGACAAGGCTATGAAACTGCATAGAGCACATTTCAGGATAGCATGTGAGGCTCCAGTGCAATGTTGGGAAAAACTGCGTAGAGGACATTACAAGGCTGGGTTGAGCAGTCTAGGAGAATAGTGACATATGTGGGATGTGTCTCAGCTAGGAGGCATAATTGTGTAGTTATTCTGGGGAAGTTAGTGTGGGTAGAAAGAGGCACTGACAATGAAAAATGCACAGCTTTTTAGAGGAGGTCGGGATCAGGTTCAGCGAGCCTACTAGTCAGAACTCCGCAGTTTTGGGAGGAAGTCAAGCAAGACATGACTACGTAGTTTCTAAGCTCAGTGGGGTGTCGGGAAACAGGTGGACTGTTAATGAAAACTACACATTTTTTAGGAGGAGTGGAGAGCAAGCCAATAGGTGGACTGCTTGGAAAAAATACGCAATTTCTTAGTACAGTGCAGTGACAAGCAACAGGTGCTTGTCCCTCATGTCTACATAGTTTCTTTAGGAAGTGTAGGAAGGCAGGTTGGATAGCTACTGTGAATTTTTGGAGATGAGTGAAGCCTTGGGTCACTGCTCAATTCAAATTCTCTAGTTGCCCAATGGCAGGCTTGATGGATAGGCTTGTGGGAAGTGCAAACTAAAATGGCTTCTTGGTTAAATTTTGCATTGTTCTAGGTGATAGTCATTTGGCTTGATTTTGAAACTACACAATCCAGACTACTTGGAGGACAATCTCTACTCACTTCTGGGAAATAGTGCAAGGGCACTAAGGGTTGAGACTGCATAGTGCAGCTGATTGGAGGTCTGGTTGATGGAGGGTGGTCTGGTAGACAGATCTTCAAAAAAATGGCTAAGTGTGTGAGTGAGTGAACTCGTGTATGCATTACCTTGCGAGCACACACTCAACATGACTCAATAACAAGGCACCTCAAACCAATAAGACAACATGTCTCAGTGTGACTATCTAAAGGTTGAGAGCGACAAGTGCGAGACTTGAGACCATTGAACAACCGTGACGACACTTGCGAGACATTTTTTACAGCTTCATTTGTGAGTGTGATAGATGTTTACATAGAAAACACAACTCATACACACAAATGAAAACCTTTAGCATCACTAGAACAAGGTCACAATGATGACATAGAAATCAACATGTTGAAGACGATAGTTGGTCAAACAAGTGAAAAGGAAGCAAGACATGTCGAGGAAACACATGAAATGACATTTTTGTGTTTGCAAACATGCATGTTATTGAAGATAGGATGATATGATGATGAAAAGCAGTCCTGCAAACTCAAATAAGAGGTGTAATTAGAAAGGTTTTCTTTATTTACCATACTTACCCTCGAGATGATCATGCATCCAACAGAGTTTGCATGCGGTCCTAATATTTTTCCATCATTTTGTCTTTTGGTATTTCTCCTCAACTCTTTCGGAGTGATCTCAGCATGTCACCTTTTCCTAGAGCCACTGAGAGATAGATCAGTTTAGTTTCAGCGAGCAGTGACTACTGCTAGGATGAAGCCCTGGGAGGCACATCTACGCTGTTTATGAATGCAAGATAGATAGAGAAATTTGGACAATACTGCACGGTTTTGAGGCACAGGGACACTGCTACAAGATAGGGTCTTAGGAGGACACCTCTACATAGTTCTTGAGTGCACTGCGGCCCAGGCAGCTAAGAGTCAATACTGTGCAGTTTCTAAATGGAAGGCATTGTTGTGGGATGGGTTCCGGGAGGACACATCTATGCAGTTTCAGGTTTTCAAGGTAAACTTAGTAGTTGAGGGACAATACTGCGTAGTTTCTGGAGACAACGGGTTCTCGCTAGAGGAAGGACACTAGATGAAACAACAACTAATTTTTGGATGTTAAGGGAGGCTGGGGTCTCTATGCACTATAGAGTTCTAGCAGGCAAGGGAGAAGGCTTGAAGGTTGCAGAAGAAAAGTGCACTGTTCCATGAAGCTCGATAAGGCTAGGTTTCTCGGGACATGAGCTAAGTGTGAGGTCAGTGAAACATATGTAAAGAGTGATAGGACTCGACTATGATCATGCATGAACACTTAGTGATACAATGTAGACCATCCAGAATGTATAAAACATACTCTACTTGATGCAATAACCTTCATGACTAGAGTGCGTGAAGTGAGTGTGAAACATGTCTATGTAATGAAAACAACTCATACATACAAGATATCCCTTGAAACAAACAACATTCCCTTTGCACAACAAACAAAAATCCCTATGCCCAAAGATGAAACATGTTGCATAAAGATGAGAACATGAAAAACTCTTAAGATGAAGGAGGGTAAGGTTGACATCATCAGCTTACCAACAAGTGACCAAGAACGATCGATCATAGGATCCAAGGTAGGCTCTGAAATTTGCATACAAGCCAAAATTTTGGAGGGTGGTTGTAGCCGCTACAACATTGGCGACACACTAGTAGAACTCCAGCTCTCTGTATGGACGTTGTTTTGTGAAAAGTGAGTCTAACCCTTCCGGAAGTATTGTTTTATTCTTTGATCGTGATGGATTCCACACTAGCTTGTGTGAAAGATGTAGTCACTACCATTCTCTTAATTGGTCAGTACACATTCCAAGCCAAGTCAACTTAGTTGTTTCAATTGGGGATGAGGAGTATATGGATGCACAAGTAATATAATTTTTAGAGTGTAAGTTTCATCTCTGGTGTTGCTCTACTACCAGCAGGCCTCGATAGTACCCTGATGAAGTCACGCAGGAACATAAGCATCACTCTGCTACCAGTGAGCCTAGTCAGTACCCTAGTAGAGTTACTTGTATCAACTCTCTGCGCATGAATCCTTTAGGCACTTGTTTATTTCAGAGGCGGAAGAGGGATCCCGAATTATTGAGAGCATAAGATGTTGTTCTTTCAGAGAAGTATGTTATATATACCCTGACATACTTGTTAAGGATTTCCCCCTCACTTTACTCTACTTGATTGAGCTGACAAGGGTTAACCCAAAATAATTGATTAGAGTAGGTAGTATTAGTTAATAGTGCAAGTGTTGTGTTTTCACCAGGATTCAATCTGAACAGAACATATTTTCCATCAAGGCATCATCGACTAAGACAAAAAGCTCTTTGTAAGGAGAGAGGACAATAGATAACCAAGTGTGGATAGTTGTACAAGTCCTCTTAGATTTTCCTGGCTTGTCTTGAGAGCTAAACACGGTTTCATGTAAGGCTAACTTACGGACATGAGCAAGCAAATAAAGAAAAAAATCAAAAATCAAAAGTAAAGCGAAAGAAAAACAAGTAAGAAAAGAAATCAAGAAAGCAAACCAAACCAAGTAAGCAAGCAAAGAAAACATGCAAACCAGGAAGCAAAGAAAAGCAAGAAAGCAAACACTACTCCTACTCCTACGCTAAACAGTGCATGGGCCTACTCACGTGAAGTGATATTTCCAATGCATCCACTGGTGCATTGGCTGGCCCATGTTGGCGAAGGCATGGTAAAAAGGAAATATATACATGTAAACTAGTGAACAAGAAAGATAGAACAACAAAGAACAACACACTCCAAGTTTTAAAGCATCCACAGAAAAGAAAAGAGAGAATGCACAAGACAAACATTTTGCAGATGTTTCATAGTGTTGTGATGTACTACATGCAGACGGTAAACATACACACTCTTTGAACTATTACTTACGAGCGAACATGAGAAAGATAGAAAAATTATGGTTTATAAGCATTCTCTTTGTGTAAGATTCCTCCAAGGCATGAGTGATGGGATCATGTAATTTGGGTGGAGGAAGTAAACTCTACATATTAGACTAATCTTGAATGCGAAGCAAAGAGTGATGATGAGCCTTGGGTGTTTCAAAAAAAAATTGATCAGAAGTGGAACTAACCTCTGGACAATGAGGGCCTGAAATAACCACCATCTTAGGCTGGAGTGCCTCAATAGCCTGTGGGGTTTCCACTTCATTAATAGATATATCATCAGAGATCAGTGGATTAGAAATATTAATGATGAGTGAATCAAGATCGTGATCAAATGAATAAGTACAAATATCACGACAACCATGATCAAAAAATTCAGAATGTTCGTCGGCATCCTCATGATCTTATGAATCATGCAAAGGGGTTGATGAGAAAATAGGATGTTCACCCTCTATGTTTTAAAAAATTACATATGACAAGTGGGATAGATTTTCAAAGGAATATGTGTCCTCGTTGCAATGCAATGATATGCTGACATCTGGTGTGTTCTTTGAATGATCGGAAGTAGAAACATTTGGAGATGAGTTTTCACAGGTAAAATCAAAAGTGGTAGAATCAAAAGAGATGTTAGGATAGAGCAGATGAGGTGTGGATGGAAGGTAGTAATCCTTAACCGGAGGATCTTCTTCCGATTCCCACATACACTCATCATGAATGATAGTGCAGTTTGGTTGCACAACACCAACTTCGTTGAAAACTTGATCCTCTGAACACAAGGTGTGGAGTCCGGAATGGGAGAAAACAACACAATACAATCTAGAGGATCCAAGGAACGAGGGGACGAAGGTTGAGGGAACGAGTCCACGTGACAACCAGTAGGCTTGCAAGCCAAATCTACGCAGGAATTGAGAGTAGGTGGGGTGGGAGGATGTGACAGTTCAACAGATGTGCACACACCTTCTCCCACCTCGTACTACAGAGCTAGAGTTGTTTGATGAGAATAGGATGGACAATCACTTGTGAGAGTGACCTTGTCAGTCTTAGATTTCGTAACTCTAACACTGAGATATGTTGGAAGGTATTCGAATGGTTATAATAATTGTGGATTTTCGGATATGTGAAGAAGATACTTAAATCTTCCATCGAGGAATTCCTATTCAATTTCACCTTCAAGAAATCGATATGCAATATTACGAAAGAGTGTGTCAAATTGCTCAATGGATTCATCAGGTGGTTTCTGTAATTTCAGAATTTATTTATTGAGTGATTTACAGTCAAAAAGATTGAAAGCATGATCTATCTCTGCAATTAACTAAGAGAAAGAGTGAATAGATTTCTCAAGTACTGTGGCACACCATAGCAATGGGTGCCTTCAAAGCGTGAATGTAAACAATGCACGAGTCATGTAATCTTCTTAGATTTCATGCCTTTCACAACAACCTACGAAGGGAACTGTGCGTCTAAGAAAGGCTTCTCCACCTTCACCATTGTATGTGTCACATGACAAGTCATTCCAGAGCTTCTCCAAAATTTTAAAGTCCTTTCCATAAGACATACATTTCGGAAGACGAATTGTACAGTTACTCATGATAAATGAGTGGAGATTCAAAACAGATTGTGAGGGCTTAGCTTGTCATCTAGCCCTCATTCTAGCACCATAAATGTTGATGGTTCTGGACTTGCCAACATTCAGGGGATCTCCTTGGCATGAAGTCCCAACTAGACCTCACATTATTTGGTGTAGGAGTCCCATCTGGTATGATGGCCTAGGTATGGAATAACTCTTCTATATGAATAGATTGTTGTCAAGGTATGGACTATAACATGTGTAAGATCATGTCGAATGATTTTCTATTCATCATATCTAGCATGATAACCTATGCTTATATAGTGCTCTCTTGTTTCTTGTTGCAGCAAGAATTGATAAAGCCAGTTGATCTTGGTCCTTCCAAGCACATTGTTAATGATGGGTTGGAGTTGAGAAAATAAGCTTTTGAGTGTGTGGACACATTTCCTGATAATTTTCTCGATCAGATTAATCCTTCATATTTCATTATCCAACCAGGATTTAGGTAAGAGTTTTTTGGATTATGTTTCTCCATGAAAGTAGTGGTACAATTATAATATTATGAAAGGATATAGATATTAGTGATCTAAAAATCACTCGTGAGTGATCTCAGTTAACTAATTAATGAATGAAGGTATTACAGACTCATGTGTTGGTGTGTGTCCATGTTATCTTAGGCAATGGATCGATCAGATTACAAAATACATAGACACTGGAAAATGGAAACCGTAAGAGAAACACAGTAAGAAAATGCGAGAAAACAACAAATTAATAAGGAGTTCACCCTATTCTCAAGGGCTACATCTTCGGTCCAACTTTCAATGGTGGCATTCTTTTATTGTGTCTTTAAAGCATTTATTTACAATAAGGAGCTCAACTTGAGTCTCCTGAAACAGAGGATGCTTAGCAGGGTGGTTCTCGGATTCCCCAAGCCACTAGAGTGCACAGACTCTTTCCTTACCAAGTCTCGACCTCTCTGGTCTTTAATGGGAGGAGCCCAATGTGGTACTCAATTCCCGACAGATCCTCACAGGGATTGCTTGAACCTCTCAAGCCTTTTTTCTGATTGATGTTGCCTTATGCTACAGGTCAGCTCGGCTCTCTGTTTTTTTGCTTCTTACTTATTCTTTGTTCTGTCTATCTGTCTCACTATTTTTCTTTTCTCTTACAGTGCTCGCCTACTATTTTTTTCTTTCTGTTTGTTCATGGATTAAAGCCAATTTGTCCTTGACTGTTCGCTTCCTCTTCCACCCATTCGGATCACTTGCTGTTGTTTGCTTGGAGTTCCCTTCCTCTGCCTCATTGCCAATGTCTCACAGGGAGGTGGCCACTTGTCCTCTCACAAACTGCACCAACTCTTCTTCAAATGGTTCGGTATTTTAGTTACACTGTGAAATGATTCATCTGCCAACTCAATGGTCAAATTGGACTTTAGACTTTTATATCCCGCAACTTAATTCCCCTGCCACATCCAGTTTTTCGTTGGGCGCAATCTCCGTCGTCGATCTGGAGCCCAAAGATCCTACGATGTTCACTCTTATCACGCGGTTGACTTGCTCGACCGTTAGCCCACAATGAGAGGTGGTTTTCTCTCTCATCCGCTGGAAACACGTTGTGTGATGTATGGAATCACTCATTCTCTGCCCAAATCTGCTTACCACCCAATATGCCTCCGATATTCTGCTGGTTTTTGGAGCGCGGGACCCGCCTTTCACCTTAGAACTTTCCCTACGGTTTCCTGGCTTCCCATGCGACCAAGCACTCGGGGCCTTTCCTTCTTGAGGGGTTTTTCCCAGCGATGCATGATTACGCCAATAACGCATTAGAAATGGTGTCTGTTTTCTGATCCGGGCTTCCTAGCTACCTGTTTGCCTCCTGCGTAGACTCCATGGGCCTCGGCCAATGTGCTTTGACCAAGGTGCTCTTTGTTCCTTGCTGGCTACAAACTACCATTGTCCAGAGGTCTTCCTGATAGCTCTTTGTTCATAAATTTTGAAGTCTGTCCTGGTTTGATACAGTCATAGAACTTTGATAATTTTCATGGACCTAATTCGGATCACGGCCTTCCCACTGAAAAAGCTTTTGGACCACCAAAATTTGGTTTTCAAGCATCCACTAAGTGAGGGTACAATTGTCTCACTTGTCCAATCTCAATCCACTTTGCACTGATCGTCTTTGAACCCTTGAGACCAATTCTAAGGTACTCAACATCTCCCTTGCGTGTTGTCCTCACCTTCCTGTCTAGAACTGTGTCTTCCTATAATTCATTAAGATATTCAGGTAATAGGTCATCAATAGAAGGCAATTGACTCTGCTCTTCGGGATCCCCAATTAGTGAAGGTTCAGACAATCTCAAGCAATTTGCATTTATGACTAAGTAGATGTGCATATAAGTTGGTAGATCAAGGTGAAAAGCATTCTCACCAATCTTCTCAAGTATCTTGAAAGGTCCATACTTGATAGGCTTTAGCTTTTTACCTTCACCTTGCATTCTGTCCTTACTGATATACAACCAGACTTGGTCATCAACTTAGAAACTATGCTCCATCCAATGCTTGTCATGCCTTGCCTTGTATTTGGCTTGGCTCTTTTCTAGCTGTTCCTGTATTTCCTGATGGATCTCTTGGATTTGTTCAATGAACCTAGTTGCCCTGTCCACATCACTGTGTCCCTCAACTGTGGTGTCTTTACCAAAGACAAAATCCAAAGGAGACCTTGGTGCGAAACTAAAACAGGTCTCAAAAGTAGATCTCTGTGTAGAGGAATGTTTTTCTCTGTTGTAAGCATTCTACACATAACATAAACGTTCATCCCAAAGCTTAGGATGCTTGTTGCAATATCCCCTGAGTAATTGGATCACTGTCCTGTTAACTACTTCGGTCTGGCCATCAGTTTGTGGATGAAAAGCTGTGATTTTCTTCAGTTTGGTGTCCATCAGTTCCCACAGACTTGACCAAAACTTTCCCACGAATAGGGTGTCACAATCAAATACAATGGAAGTGGGTAATCCAAAATGAACCCATACATGTTCAAAAAATAGTTTTGCAGTTTGTTCAACTGTAATCTGTTTATTACAAGGTATCAAAATACACATTTTACTGAACCTATCCACAAGAACATACAGATAATCATGACCTTTACTAGATTTAGGCAGTCCTCCAACAAAATCCATGGAAACACTTTCCCAAGGGTGAGAAGGAACTAGTAATGGAGTGTACAAGCCTAGTTTTCTGTTGTTGGGCTTGCTTTTAGCACACATAGCACACCCTCTTACATCTCTAGAAACTGTCTTGTTCATTTTTGGCCAATAACAAAATCTTTGCAGCTGTGCAACTGTTTTACTTACCCAAAAATGATATGATATTAGAGAAGTTTGTGCTTATCGAATTATCTTTACTCTTTCAGTTTATGGAATGCATAACTTCCCACAATGATATAAGAGCCGATCCTTTACATGATAATCCAATTCTTCTAATCGTTTGCCTTGACTTAAAGTTGCATATACATCTTTAAAGTCTATATCTTGAGCATATTGTTCAATGTAACTTTCATGTAACAAAAAATTATGCTTAAGTATAGTAAATGCATTTATAATGGTTCTAGATAACATATTTGCAACTTTATTGTGTATGCCCTTTTTATATCTAATGACTAAATTAAACTGTTGTAGAAAATCCATCCATCTATAGTGTCTTGATTGTTGCAACTTAGTTTGGGAGTGTAGATATTGAAGTGGTTGGTGATCAATATGTATTACTGTCTCTTTGCCCATTAAGTAATGTCTCCACTTTTTCACACTCTGTACTAATGCATACAATTCTTTATCATATGTAGGATAGTTAACTACTGTAGAATTAAATGTCTCAAAATGATAACATATGGGTTTACCATGCTGTGTCAACACTACTCCCATGGCATAGTCACTGGCATCTATTTGGATCTCAAATGGTCTTTGAATATCAGGCAGTGCTAGTACAGGTGCTGCACTAATCTTTTCTTTCAAGGTGTCGAAGGCTTTCTGTTGTTTGCCTCCCCATTGAAACACCTTGTTCAATCCTATTAAAGCATGTAAGGGAGCTGCAATTAAGGAAAAGTTAGAAATGAACTTTCTCCAATATTGTGCTACTCCTAAGAAGCTTCTAACTTCAATAGCAGATTTGGGTTGAGGCCAGTTTACAATGACTGCCACCTTAGAGGGGCATGTTAGGCCCCTATACTAATAGTGTAAACCCTTATTGTTATTAGTATAGGGGCCTAACATGGGGTCTATCTTCAATTCACCACCTCCTACTATATGACCCAAATAATTCAGAGATATTTTTCCAAATTCACATTTTGAGAGGTTAACATGAAGTTTTTCTCTTTTCAAAACATCTAGTGTCTACTTAACATGCTTTAAGTGTTCTTCCCATGTTTTGCTAAATATCATAATGTCATCCAGATACACAATAACAAAATCATCAAGAAAAGGTCTAAGTACATCATTCATTAATCTCATGAAAGTAGCAGGAGCATTAGTTGAGCTAAAAGGCATAACTAGCCACTCATACAAAATCCCTACTTTGTTTTGAAAGCAGTCTTCCTTGCATCTTGTTCTGCAACTCTGACCCGATGGTATCCACTGTGCATGTTTAGCTTGGAAAAATAAATAGCTTCTTTCAATTGATCTAACAAATCATCTATGCGAGGAAGGGGATAACGATTTTTTATTGTTATCTAATTCAGTGCTCGGTAATCAATGCACATTCTCCACGAACCATCTTCCTTTCTCACCAAAACAATTGTTGACTGACATGGTGATGTTCTAGGTCTGATGAACCCTTTCTCAAGCAACTCCTGCACCTATTTATTTATTTCAGAATTCTCTAAAGCGGACAACCTCTTATACCTATGGCTGCAATGGTTGTTTCATCTCCTGAGTCTAACCCCAAATCTTTCTGAAAAGCTGCAACAGTCTTCTTCTTCTTGCCCTTGAACTTCTTAGGTCTTAGCTCTTGATGCAGAATCCAACAGTGCTCATCATCATGCCCATCCTTTTTATAGTGAGTGCATGAAGCCTTGCTTTTTTGTGCAGTGTTAGCCTTCCTTGCTTTCCATTTCTTCTTTCTTTTCTCCTTATTTTTGCTTGCATTGGGTTGGGATGATCCCCCAACTTCCGGACTTCCATTCTTTCTTCTAGCTTCTAGATGAGTAGCTTGTACAAATACCTCATCTATACTAGTGGGATTAAACATGAGGATAGTGTGCCTCATGTAGCTGTGTAGAACACCAATGTACTTCAATAGAGTCTTAGGTGAGTCTAATGAGATTCCTAGAATCAATGCTCTCTTTCTAAATTCTTGAGTGTATCCCTGTACACTTTTCCCTTTCAACTGTCAAAGAGTTTTCCATCTCATCATGGCTTGCTGCATGTAGGCCAATGGATAGAACTATTTTTTGATTGTAGAAACAAATTCACTCCAAACAGAGATAGTCTTACCATGACTCTTCAGGTCAGCTTGGGTCCTGCCTTCCCACCAAACCAAGGCAGTGCCTCTAAGGCATAGGCTTGCTAGCTGAATCTTGCTATTGTCTGAATCGATATTCTACACTCTGCAATAAACATCAATTTGTCTAATCCAATTTTCTAGCTTTTCTGCATTCAACTCTCCATCATATATAGGTAAATCAAATTTAACATCTAATTTGATCAAATATGCTTTCTTTTTGTGCTCAGGGCTATTATGAGGTGTGAGAAAGCTTTCCTCTTTCCCTTTGCCTTTTGAGTGGTCATGGAAGTGAGACTCATATTCTCCTTTGTCTTGTTTGGAGCCTGATGAATCTTCACCCTTGTGTTTTCTAAAGGCCCTATACATTTCGTCTACCATGGACTTTATGGCTAGGAAACTATCTATGAATTGAGGGTCTAGCCCCATAGAACCTTCTTCTGACATTGTCTTCTGAGGATACACTCTCCTAATTCAGCATTAGTTTCGACCAACTCTCCTTCTCCTAATTTGAGCTTTGATCTAGTTAGCATTCAACAACTAAAACCAACACAAGCTTGTCTAACCTTGACAGCCTAAAGCTCTTATAACACTTGTTCTGAAAATCACTCGTGAGTGATCTTAGTTAAATAATTAATGGATGAAGGTATTACAGACTCATGGTGGTGTGTGTCTATGTTATCTCAGGCAATGGATCGATCAGATTGCAAAATACATAGAAACTGAAAAATGGAAAACAATAAGAGAAACACAGTAAGCAAATGCAAGAACACAACAAATTAATAAGGAGTTCACCCTATTCTCAAGGGCTACGTCTCCAGTCCAGCTTTCAATGGTAGCCTTCTTTTATTGTGTCTTTAAAGCAGAGATTTACAATGAGGAGCTCAACTTGAGTCTCCTGAAACAGAGGATGCTTAGTAGGGTGGTTCCTGGATTCCCCAAGCCACTAGAGTGCACAGACTCTTTCCTTACCAAGTGTCAACCCCTCTAGTCTTTAATGGGAGGAGCCCAATGTGGTACTCAATTCCTGACAGATCCTCATGGAGGTTGGTTGAACCTCTCAAGCCTTCTATTGCTCGATGCTACCTTATGCTGCAGGTCAGCTCGGCTCATTGTTTTTATGCTTCTTACTTATTCTCTATTCTGTCTCTCTGTCTCACTATTTTTTTTTTCTCTTACAGTGCTCAACTGCTGTTTTTTTCTTCTCTGACCGTTCATGGCTTAAAGGCAATTTGTCCTTGACTGTTCACTTCCTCTTCTGCCCATTCGGATCGCTGGCTGTTATTCGCTTGGAGTTCCCCGCCTTTGTGTTATCGCCAACATCTCACAGGGAGGTGGCCACTTGTCCTCTCACGAACTGTGCCAGCTCTTCCTCAAACGACTCAGTATTTCAGTTACACTGTGAAATGATTCATCTGCCAACTCAGCGGTCAAATCGGACTTCGGACTTTTATATGTTGTGGCTTAATTCCCCTGTCACATTCGGTTTTCTTTTGGGTGCAATCTCTGCTGTCAGATCTGGAGCCCAAAGATCCTACGGTGTTCACTTTTATCGCATGGTTGACTTGCTCGACTGTTAGCCTGCGATGAGAGGTGGTTTTCTCTCTCATCCGTTGGACACATGTCATGCGATGTATGGAATCGCTCGTTCTCTGCTCAAATCCGCTTACCGCCCAATATGCCTCCGATATTCTGCCGGTTTTTGGAGCGCGAGACCCGCCTTTCACCTTAGCACTTTCCCTAAGGTTTCCTGCCTTCCCATGCGACCAAGCGCTCGAGGCCTTTCCTTCTCGAGGGGTTTTTCATAGCGATGCGTGATTATGCTAATCGCGCATCAGAAATGGCCTCTGTTTTCCGATCCGGGCTTCCTAACTTCCAGTTTGCCTCTTGCGCGGACTCCATGGGCCTCGACCAGCATGCTTTGACCGAGGTCTTTGTCGTTCCTTGTTGGCTAAAAACTGCCACTATCCAGAGGTCTTCCTGATAGCTCTTTGTTCATAAATTTTGAAGTCTGTCCTAGTTTGATACAATCATAGAACTTCGATAATTTTCATGGATCCAATTTGGATCAATTAGGTGAACTCATTGGTTGATACATCAATAAATTTAGGATTCTTCTAAGAAATATTGTAAATAATTTTGTACTTTTATAGAATTTGGAGTGTTTAGTCCTTATCAATTTGTATATAATAATTTTGTAGACATTGCTTTGAATTCTTTTACGGATTAATTGACAAGTTTACAATTGAGAATATGGCATGCATTCATTGACAAAATTAAATATTCATTATGATGTTTGCACCATAACATGAGGTTATTGTGATGTCTACACCATAACAAAAAGGGTTGTTTGCAGTAGAAATTTGGGTCGACCGGGTTGACAAAAGATACGATAGTGGAAGGGGGGAACTAGTTGACCTCATACAAGAAAGAAAGATGAATGCACCATCATTTGGAGATGTGTTATTTTCACTTTTCCTTTTGTTATTCAACACATGCTCAAATTATAAAGATATTCAAAGTGAAGAATGAGTGGAGTCTTTATTTCATTCAGAGGCCTCAATTTCAATGTTATTGAAGAAGGAGGAGATGCCTGAGTTACTGAATAGTATATCCAACTTGAAGAATATTGGTTTTTTCAACCTCTATTACTACTAGAAGGGTGGATTCAGTGCCTAATTATATTTGAAATGTTGTTTGAACTTTTTGTACTACTCTTTCTTAAGCCTTGCATTACACCGTTTTTTTTGCAACATGTGGTGCAATTTCTAGTTTACTCTTAGGTTGTCCCTATCACCATGGCTACAAAGTTTTGTGTTATGAACATGCTTCCTAGCCTGCAATAAGATTTATAAAGGTGGTAGTTAGCCATCCTCAGATGTTTCGTAAGTTTACATTCTTTTTTTAGAAATATATTTTAACTTTTTTTTTAATTAATTGTATTATAAATACACACAAATATTATTTTAATTTATAAATTATTTCAATGTAGTTATAAATAAAATATTTATTATATAATTTAATTAAAATTTATATGAAATTTATATAAGAGAGATTATTTCAATAGGAGGGAATGTGTCCTTTTTAAATTAAAAATAAAATAAAAAATCGAAAAACAATTTAAACTATCTTAAAAAAAAAAGGAATATACATGTTTTAGTAAGTTTTTTTCACGTGGAAAAATCATAATTTTCATTGATAATATCAGAAAATTACATGCTGTAGATGCTAATAGCGTATGTAGAATAGTAAGCATAAGCCACTTACAGTGCAAAACTCCAACAGGAGTACCCGTCAAAAGCCCTAAAAACAGGGTTCGAATCAATACAATAAATGGGTTGAAAACCCCAGCAAATCTTGTATAGAATAGGAGCCTAAAACCCCAAAGAGGGAAGACAAATACCAGGAAAAAACCTGTGTCAGACACATACA
The DNA here is from genome assembly GCA_031772625.1 of Pinus tabuliformis. Lineage (NCBI taxonomy): Eukaryota > Viridiplantae > Streptophyta > Pinopsida > Pinales > Pinaceae > Pinus > Pinus tabuliformis. The sequence goes on from CM062819.1 coordinate 182,227,370, forward strand.
CTCTACCAAGGAAAAACCACCAAAATCCACAATATAACTAGGGCACAGGCTGCCCAGTAATCGGAAACAAATAGTCGCGGAACATGCCTGCAGCAGGAAGCAAGGCATAAACCCCTAACCTGTTGCAACCTCAAAAATAGATCAGTAGTACAGCACCAGGATAGCGCCCATAGCGGTGACGACAATGAGGCCACACCATCTGGACCACAAACAACAAAACCCGACACCAAACCATACACCCAAACACACAATACTCCTATAAAAATACAACGACGATTGCAAACGGAAGCTCCAGAGACCTGGTCAAGAAGGAAATGCATGAACCAGGGGAAGAGGCAGCCATGGTAGTCGCCCCTCCCCCACTCCCTCAAACTCTCCCCCCGAAATAGGCAAATACCAGAGCCAATGCGTAATAACTCCGCAACTGAGCCTCAATAGCAGCAATTGGAAGCCTCCAGAGACCCATCCATGAAGAAAAAAGAGGCACGAACCGAGGGAAGAGACGACTAGGGTTCAGCCTCCTCACCCCCGCTCCCTCAACTCTTGATAACCCACATGTTTTAGTAAGTTATAATTAAAACTAGAAAATTTTACTTTTCTAGATTAGGTTTAATTGAAAACATTCTAAAACATGAATAATCTTACTCTCACTTTTCTAGTTAGATTTGTTGTTTACGGCGGGTACTTAATATTGGGAAGATGTGTAAGGTGTAATGTAGGAAAGATTATATATCAATATTTTTTAAATATTTTATTTTAATTTAACTTGTAACATTTTTTAAATTAAAACTAAAAACAAAAGGATATTAGGCATATGTGTAATGTAAGTTAAGGATTCCTTTAACTATATTTAAATTTAATTAATAAGCACATAAAAACTTAATACTTACAATCAACTTACCATATAATCAACCTACCAAGGGCAGAGAGGGATCAAATATCTTTTCACTCTAAAATTATGCTAGTTTAATTATTAATGGTTGATGATTATAATTATTTATTTTATTTTACTTTTATGTAATTTTAGGGAGCCAAAATGTTTTAATTAATAATTATAATTATTTATTTTGTTTATCTCTCTCTCTCTCTCTCTCTCTCTCTATATATATATATATATATATAATTGTATTTTATTATTGTTATTATTATTATGTCATTTGATTTAGTCAAAATGTTTACATAACATAACCCTATGATATATATTCCACAATATCTTTTCAATAAGGTTGGTACATTATTTTAAATAATTTGACATAGTCAAAATGCTTTAATTGCTTCTTATAATTATTATTATTATTTTTATATTTTATTAATTGTAATTTATTTTTATTTTTATTATTATGTAATTTGACTAAGTCAAAATGTTCACATAACATAACATCACATAACAATGTAACATAACCTTACAACATCTCTTACATACAGGGGTACCCGTTCAAAACTATAGGAGGGTAGAGTATGTATGCCTTGGCAGACTTAGGATTCAAATCGTCCCTTGTCCCACAAACAAGGGGATCTCATACACCAATTTGGTGTAGCAGTCAAATTGTCCCTTGTCCCACAAACAAGGGGGTTTCATACACCAATTTGGTGTATGCCTTGGTTGTGACCTTGAAATTGGATAATAATAGTAATAATCAGCTAAGCTACATTACCATGGGCCAATACCACAACTTATCAATACAACATGCTCAAAAAACATAACTCATTTCAAGATCTGAATATTCTATTTTAATTTAATTTAATAACATTTTAAAAATAAATTTAAAAGAAAATATGTATAAGACTCATAAACATTTTGGCTTAGTCAAAATAAAATAAAATAAAAAATAAAAATAAAATAAAAAATTTATAATTATAATTAACAATAAAACATGTTGACTTCAATTATTGAATTGAGGCTTCTGTGATCAATAATATTTGTAAGAAGAGTTTCATTGTAAATCACATGTAGAGAACCTTTATCGACGCCTTTCAAACCAACTAGTGTGGTTCAACATGAGGGCAAGTTGAGGAGTCAGATCATAGCTGCGAGTTAAATAAGGAGAGCAGCTCCTCCAAACGACTAGGTGTGATCATTAACGGCTATAGAAACGGCTAAATTATATAATAATATTTAATGATCATTGTGGGTTTGTTCGTAATAAATAACTCAATAATTTATATAATATATTAAATAATAGAATCATGTAATATTTCATTTTTATTTTTAAAAATTCAATGATTAATATATTATAACATTTTATACTTTTTCATTAATAAATTTTATTAGTAATTAATTTAATTATTTAAGTTCAAATTCAATCAAGGTTGAGTAGAGTGGTCTCCATAAAATTTTTATTTTTATTATTATTATTATTTATTTATTTATTTTTATTTATTTTCAATTATTTATTTTTTAATATATTTAAAAAAAACCAAGGTCAAGTAAAAGGGTAATTTACTCCTCTTTTTTTTTGGTGGAAATAATGAAAATTATTAAATAGAATTAATAAATTATTTTTAATTGCTAGTTGAATTTTTTTTATTTATAAGGGTTAGTTAAAAAATAAAAATAAATAAATAAATAAAATAAAATAAAATAAATTATAAATAATAATAATAATAATAATAAATATTGGATTAAGGAAAGGGTAAAGAACATAAAATTAGAAATTATAAGAGAAGTCATCTAATAGTTCTAGGGATGATAATATTAAGATCTTAATGATAAAGCATTATTAATAAAAAAGAAAATAAAAAAAGAATGAGAGTCAAAAAACTAAAAACAAGAAGGTCGAGAACATGACCAAAAATTAACCAAAGGAGAAACCAGGAGGATCGAGAAGGTTATGGGATACAAATACGGGGAAACCTAGAAAGCTAGAAAAGGTCAAACAAGGGAGGAGGGGGAGGGAGGGTAAGGCTAGACTAGGAAGAAAGGGCAAGGATCCAGCAACTACTGATCTTCCAGCCGTCATCTCTATTGAGATTATTTGGCCTCCTTTCAATTTCGATGGCTTTCCCTGAATTTGCCCATTTCTATCACCGTAAATTTAGGGAAGCTATCGAAATTGAAAGGAGACCAAACAATCTCAATAGAGATGACAGCTAGATCAGTAGTTGCTAGATCCCTGCCCTTTTCTAGCCTTACCCTCCCTCCCCCTCCTCCCTTGTTTGACCTTTTCTAGCTTTCTAGGTTTCCCCGTATTTGTTCCTTTTTTATCCCGTATCCTTCTCCATCCTCCTGGTTTCTCCTTTGGTTAATTTTTGGTCATGTTCTCAACCTTCTTGTTTTTAGTTTTTTGACTCTCGTTCTTTTTTTTTTTTTCTTTTTTTAATAACGCCTTATCATTAAGATCTTAATATTATCATCCCTAGAACTATTAGATGGCTTCTCTTATAATTTTTAATTTTATGTTTTTTACCCTTTACTTAATCCATTTATTATTATTATTATTATTTATTTATTTATTTATAATTTTTTTTATTTTTTTTATTTATTTTTATTTTTTAACTAACCCTTATAAATAAAAAAATTTCAACTAGCAATTAAAAATAATTTATTAATTCTATTTAATAATAATATTTTTAACTAACAATTAAAAATAATTTATTAATTCTATTTAATAGTTTTCATTATTTTCACCCAAAAAAAAAGAGGAGTAAATTACCCTTTTATTTGACCTTGGTTTTTTTTTTTAAATATATTAAAAAAAAAAATTAAAAAGAAAATAATAATAATAATAATAAAAATAACAAAAATAATAATAAAAATAAAAATAAAAATAAAAATTTTATGGAGACCCCTTTACTCAACCTTGATTGACTTTGAACTTAAATAATTAAATTAATTACTAATAAAATTTATTAATGAAAAAGTATAAAATGTTATAATATATTAATTATTGAATTTTTAAAAATAAAAATGAAATATTACATGATTCTATTATTTAATATATTATATAAATTATTGAGTTATTTATTACGAACAAACCCATAATGATCATTAAATATTATTATATAATTTAGCCGTTTTTATAGCCGTTAATGGTCACACCTAGCCGTTTGGAGGAGCTGCTCTCCCTATTTAACTCACAGCTATGACGTGACTCCTCAACTTGTCCTGACTATGAACCACACTACTTGGTTCGAAAAGCGTGGACAAAGGTTGTCTACATGTGATTTACGCTGAAACTCTTCTTACAAATGTTGACTTCATTAAATTACATAAATAATAATAATAATAATACATCAAATTAATAATTGTATTTCTAAATATAATTAATAAAGCACCTAGAGGGATCAAATATTTTGAGATGTAAACTTCTTTTAGAGTGAAAAAAGATTTGATCTTTATGGGCGCATGGTAGATCCAAAGTTAAGATAAAGCTAGTTGATATTGGAACCAAGTATTAAAGAGATGTAAAAATGTTTTACTTTCAATCTCAACCATAAATTAAATATTTGGATATCCATATAAAATAACATAATTTTATACCAACTTAAAAGTAAAAGAAAAAAAATTATATTTTCACATTTGAATGTGATCATTCTTATAACCATGTATAAAAAGGTTATGGGTCAATTTTAATTTGAAAAAGAAAAGGAATTATACATCTTATTGTAAACTGAACCATTTTCTTAAATAAAATTTTCTTATATATTAATTTCCCCATTTAATTAGAATATAAACTTATTAGAGTTGGAATAATCTCAAACCTCCAGGAAATTGGTGGGCGGGGAGCCATTTGAAACAAATCTAATTTAATTTGAGAAAAAAAGGGAATTACACATCTTATTGTAAAATGGACCATACCATTGATCTATCAAGGGCTATGAGACTGATCAAACTGCTCAAGGTGCAAATATTTTTTCAAGTTTTGCAATCTAAAAGAGGTTTGTACATGAAGAGATTTGATCCATCTTAAGACCTACTAGATTTGTGGTTAAAATGGATCTATACTGGTTAATACTCAAATTTTCCATCCCAATATGAAATAGATGTGTAATTCTTCACTAATCAAGATGGAGTTTATGTTTATCACTTAAAAATGGAGTAGTCTCACTAATGAATCAAGCGATTTTTATGCTAGAATCTGGTATTACAATTTCTAGCTAGATTATGATTTCTTGTTGTTTAAAATTCACTTTTGAATGCATAAATGAATTAAATGCCTTAAAAAAACCTTGATGCACTCAAACTTTGTAGATTAAACACTTAAACTTATGATTATTAAAAATCTCCTCCAATCTTTAGGGAAAAATGACTAAAAAAAATCCTTGAGAAAGTGTCATTTTGTTTATTAGTTAGACTAGACGTTTAATATATATATATATATATATATATATATATATATATATATATATATATATATATATATATATATATATATATATATATAACATCAAGATTTGTGTGAGTGTACTACCTAGTTAATGAATTTCTTGCAGTGGCTTTGGGTAGTTAATATCATTGTGTTTTGGGTGTGTTCCATCTCAGGTATAATGTTTGGCTTCAACTAGGAGAACGTTGGATGAAGGTCGTCAAGGGTCGAGGCTAAGTTTTGCACCTTCTCCTTTGGATTTGTTACTCAGTGTTATTTGTTCTACTGGATGGTATTCCATAAGGCTCTGCTTCTCACTTGTGGTGGATTAAATTCTTTTTGGGTTCACTGTCTAGTGAGATCTTCGTCTTTTCATTTGATACAAGAATTCTTTTATAGTTGGTGGTGGCTTCCAGATGTATTCTTGGCCTTTCTTTTTTATGTCATTTGTGGTTTAGATAATATTTTATTGTCGTTGCAGTATAGATGGCCTATTTTCTCTTATGATCAGCATCGGTTGGGGAATTTTGATATTCATTTTCTCGCTTTGCCTTGGGTTTTCACCGTCGGAGGAAAAATTGCTTGTGTTACTCATGTCTAGAGTACCCTTTTGCCATCATATGTTTTGTCATTCCTTGGGTTGGTGGGAAGGTAGTCCCTTTGTTGGTGTGTTATCTCGAGGTTTTAGCTTGGCCAATCTTTGTTTAGGTATCCTTATGGTGGTGTTGGCCAATCTCTATTCAGGTCTCTTTATGGTGGTGTTGCCTCCATAGTATTTATAGTCATCCTTAGAGGGTATGTAATTGGCATCTTGGATATCCATTGTGTTGGGTGTATTTGTTCTTGGTGGGTTTATTTTGGCCCTACTTCTATAGTCAATTGGTGGTTTTAGTCCTCCTTTTTCATGTGTTCGGAATTCCTTAGTCACTTGGGCTTGGATCTAGTTGTGTCATTTTTTGGGGATGATATTGTGGTTGTTTTATCAGGGTTCTAGTGTCTTCCTCCCTATCCACCTATATTAATTCTTAGGTGTTTCTATTCTTCTGGTTTCTCTTTTATCCTAGCCTCTCAAGTATTCATGGCACCCTTCCAACCCATGCCTAGTCGACGTGGTGGTTCTTTTGCTGTGTGGTGTCGGTCTCATCTAGTCGCACATGTAACAACCCCTAGTTGATTTTCCATGTAAAAAAATATAATACCAAGGTCATGAGACACATATTACAAATTGAATGGTGGGCAAAGCATCCTAGTGGGTGTCACTTCGGTTTCCTTATGGCTAAGGAAATTGGCAAAGGCAGCGGGAAAGGAAAAGAGGCATTTAACATTCTATTTATGAAATAAAAGAAAATAGTATAAAAGGAAGATGGGAAGTCATAGATTTGCATGAGAGAGAAATTAAAGGAAAAATGAAGGAAAATGAAGAAAATAGAGGCCTCAATGATAAAAATGTTTGTGCAGATCAGTTCATAGTCTTTTGTCAGTTCATTCTTTAGATCTCTCTTCTATTTTCTCACTCTCTCAGACTCTTGTACACTCAGAGCATTCTTAGAGTATTCTTGAAGCACTTTGGCATACACTGGATTTGGAAAGAGAAGGAAAAGGAAAAGGTGATAGGTGGATCAACGGTTATAGTTGGATTGCCTTGCAGGTACTGATTTGCATGTATGATTTCCTTGCTAGTTTTGGCATGCATGGTATATGCATGTGCTTTCATGGTTATGTGCTATCATTGGCATGGATATTTCCCTAGATTGATAGTGGTTTCAGCCTTGCCTTGCCATTTCCTGGATAACTATGATGTTGTGGGTATTTTCCACATGTTCTTTTCTAGTTGGTGCTCATAATTCCTTATGGTTGTGGGTTGGAAAAAATGCTCTGGAATCCCTGGAACAACTTGGGTTGAGTTACTAGTCATGGAGTCTAGGTTGGGAAAAACGCTTTGGAGCCCTTGGCGGGTTGAGTTACTAGTCCCTGGAGCCGGGTTGGAAAAACACTCTGGAGCCCTGGAAAGATGTGGGTTGAGTTACTAGTTCCTAAAGCCTTGGACATCTTGGGTAGAGTTTGATATGGTTGGTGTTAGTGATTTCCAACCATGAGGTGGAATCACTAGTTGAGGGTTGAGGTGGTTTTCCCTATGGAAACCCTATTTTTGTTTTATTTTGGTTATTCCATGAGATCCCACATTCATGCTTAGAATATGGCATGGGGGTGATTGGTTGAAATAAATATTTGATTCAACCCAATCTATGGTAATGTGGTATGTGGAAGTCCTTGACTTGGTTGACATTTTCATATGTTAATAAGAGGTATGTTCTATTGTGATCAATGATCATATGTATTGATTATGATGGTGATATTATGGTTGAGTTTCCATGGTTTATATGTTGGTTATTTGATGGTTTATATGCTGGTTATATAATGTGTTATATCTATGGCTCTTTACATGTTGATGGATATATGAATGCTTGATGAATGCATGAACTAAAAAATGCTATTACAACTATTATGAGAGGCCATTAGGCCTTCTTGGTGAATCTCAAATAAGTTTCATACCCATATGTTCAGATATGCATTCATGACCTATAGATTACATCTTCACCATATGTTTGACGAAATTACTATTATGGTTAGGCCTAGATAGGTCAAGTCCTTGATTAAGTTTTGTATGAATGGATTTGTCATAGTTTATTTATCATTCTGGAAAGTCTCACTGAATTTTGGTCAGTTGTCTAGAGGCTAGCCTGAAATGGTGGCTCAGAATCTGGGACCACATCCTCTGAACTGGAAATTTTGGGCCATAAACGCACCCTTATAGGCTTGTGGATGTGGTTGGAGGCCTATAACCACATGGATGCATTGTCATGCATGCGGTTGTGGGCCTAGGTGATCTAGATGGCTCCAGAAATGTTTTGAATTCAGAAGTGGCTTTGGAAAAGATAAAAAATGAACTTTTCTGGATTGAAGTGAAACTAAGGTCAAATCGAAGATCTCATTGCAATATTTCCAAAGATGCAAATGGAACCTCAATCTGAGTTCGTATTTGAAAGTTATGGCTAGTGAAAGTTTTCCTTAAACTAGGGCCATTGCAGCCACTAACGAGGCAACAATTTGGCACTTATCGACGACAGATTCTGGTGGTTGGAACATGCGAATTTGTTTACTATTTATTTTTCCAATGACCCCAAAATTCCGGAAAAAAGCTTTTGTACAATTTGTTTAAAAAAAATATTTAAAAAAGGAGGGTGGTGGGCCACCACCGCCGCCACCCCACACCACTACGTATATGCATATTATATAATAAAAACTAATGTGGTTGGAAGGTGGTCAAACCCCACCAACCCATATTCACCATACATATATTGTATACAACCCCATACACGAGGCCGACGGGACTTGAACCCGCACGGGACGGTGGTCGACCTAGCCCATGTGGTGGCCCAATAAACCAGCCATGTCCCATACCACATGGTGCCAAATAAAAATGGGGTGGTAGGTTTTGAACCCAACTTGCCCTCAATAAACTCCTTAAATTATCATTTTCCAACCAAGTGCCCAATGGACCAAACCTTGACAACTCCACCTAATATTTTTTATGTAAACCCATTTTCTGCCAATCAATGGGGAAGACTAGGAGAGCACCCAACACAACCCTGAGCAGCCATAGAGAATGATGCATGAAATCTTGATGCATGGGAATCATGGGGAATCTTTGAGATTGCTTTTGGAGCTAATCTTTACAGAGGCAGAAACATATCAACTTTATACTCATTTTTCTCAGTTTTTCGCAAGGAATCTGATGGTGTAATCAATTTTCTCAGATGAGCAGCAGATCTTTAGTCAACTTGGAGAGAGGAATATTTGTGGAATTTTAAGGAATCTAAAAGATTCCTTAAGGGCCGATTTTTTAAAGTTTTAGAACTAGCTCGACTTTATACTCAAATTACTCAGTTTTTGCAAGGAGCCCAATGGTGAAGTTAGATTCGTCATCAACAAGTTGCAAGTGTATGATAACCAGAGGAAAGATCCAAAGAGGTGAAGGAAAACTTAATTCCTTTGATCCAGAAGTGGGGTGTGCTTCACAAAGAAGGAAAATGGAAGGTGAAGAGGCTTGGTTGGAGGAAGAGCGAAACTATCACAAGGCCTTTTATGCCATGGTAGAAAAAGTGGACAAATTGTTTGCAGAATATGCGAAGAGAATGAAGAAAGAGAAGAAAGAACCGGATCATCATACCTTTGTAAATCATGAAGGTGGAGGAGAAGAACCCTCTCCCTCTTTTTCCTCCACTGAAATTTCTTCTTCTTCATCTTCTCGTCATTCTAAGAGACATCATAGGAATGCATCTAAAAATCCATTTTTGAAGATGGATGTCAAGTTTGATTTGCCTGTGTTTAATGGAGAATATAATGTAGAAAAGCTAGATAATTGGATCAAAAAGGTTGAAGTGTATTTTTGCATACAACGAATAAGAGAGGTTGAATGCAAGATACATCTAGCATCCTTTCAATTGAGTGGCAATTCTCTCGTCTAGTGGGAAGGAAAACTATAGAAAGCTGGTAAGAGTAGTTGTAAACTTATTTCATCTTGATCTGAGTTCGTTTCTATTTTAAGAGGACATTTTTACCCATTGGGTTACAGATAGAAGGCCATGATGGAATGGAAACATTTGAGACAAACTAAAGGTCAAATTGTTCACAATTTTATAAAAGAGTTTAGGAAACACACATTAGCATTGAATTTTCCACTAGACACTTCTGAGACGTTGATGAAATATATTGGCTCTTTGCATAGTTGTTTGCATAATTCATTGTTGTTATTTGAAACTAAAACTCTTGATGAACCTAGTGTGAAGGTTGTACATCTTGAAAGAAGGGGAAAGCATGAGCAAGAAGACTGCCCAAAGAGAACAACAACAACTAAGAGAAAGGAAGCAAATCCCTCTTGCACTCATTGTGAGAAGGAAGGGCATGATGATGAGAATTTCTGGAAATTGCATCTAGAATTGAGGCCAAAAAGGAACAATGAGAAAAAGAAGCAGAAGACAGTTGCAACTATGTAGCATGACCAAGAATTTGAATCAAAGGATGTTGAGAATATCATAACTATAGGTTTTGCAGGTGTTGGATCAATTGAACTAGGATCATATTTAGGTGATGAAATGAAGATTGAAGCTCTTGGCATTGCAAAAGATGGACCTATCGACTTGGGTTCTGATTCGGGCAATGAGACAAAGATTTCAGCAGATGTTGTCCCAAAAATGAGGATGGCACCAAATATTGCATGGCTCCAAGAAATCGAAGAGATCAACCATAGAATTTAGGCAGAGAATGCGAAATGAAGGAGACTCCTACAAGAAGCATAGAAGGAGAAACAAAGGTTGCAACATTAGTTACAAGCCAAGGAGGAGGCATTTGAAAAGTTGCAGCATAAAAAGCATGAGGTAAAAAGTGATTCTTCAATTTCATGTTCTTTTTTCGATGATGATTTCGCTACTTTTAAGAAACATACTACAAGAATTGGGTCAAAATTGTTGAAGAAAATGGGGTATCAAGGAAAGGGCCTCAGCATTAATGGCCAAGGAATTGTGAATCCCATCAAAGTGGAGGAATTTCCTCACTATATAGGGCTTGGATATGTCAGAAAAGAGGTTGGGGAATGCTCCAAGATAACCAGTTACCAATCAATGACAGATGATGAGAGCACCTCATCACATTCTAGTGATAGTGAGGATTCCACGGGCACTTATCAGAGGTGCACCAGGAGTAAGAATTATAAGATGATCTAGAAAGTTTGGAGGAGAAAGAATCAATGTAGTCACTGCAATGAGGCTGGACACCAGAGAGCCACGTGTCAGGTACTCCATGCCTAAGAAGCACCTATGAAGGAACCAACTGGTGAAAATGTTCAACTAGAGAATCCACCACGGGGAGATGATCCATTCACTTTGTTGAGTAAGAGATGGTTTTACTGGATATAATAGCTTGTCATGGCTACATTTTGTAAATCATGTGTTGCAATATAATTGTAAAAGTGATGATGTGTTGTACATTGCTTATTAAAGTAACGATGATGTTTTGGCCTTTTTGTTGATCATTGGGGTATTTTTTTTATTATGATGGAAACTTGACCAAAGAGTGTGTGTTATAAACTCTTGGAAAGTATGGGGTTGTTTGAGTCATGTTTTCTTTTGTATGTGATTGCAAAGAATCTACCACAAATTTTCATAGAATGCAGATGTCGAAAGTGTGGTTTGACAAGGACACATGCAGATTGCAGAACATGTTCATGCTTTTGGAGGACCAAAAGCTCCTCAGTGGGGAGGAATGATCTAGGTGGCTCTAGAAATGCTCTGAATTCAGAAGTGGCTTTGGAAAAGACAAAAAATAAAAGTTGTTATATTGAATTCAAACTAGGTTCGGATCTAAAATCTCGTCGCAAGCTTTACAACAGTTCAAACAACACCTCAATCCAAATTTGTATGTGAAAGTTATGGCCAATCAAAGTTTTGGTCAAACTAGGCCCATTAGCCACCACTAATGGGGCAACAATTTGGCGCTTATTAGCGACATATTTCAGCGACCGAAACGAGTGAATTTTTCACCTTGTTAATTTTGTTGGTGACCCCAAAAATTCGGTGAAAATTTTTTGTACAATTTGTTTAAACAAAATATATTAAAAAAAGATGGGGTGGCAGGCCACCACCCCCGCCACCCCACACCACCACATATATGTATATTATATAACAAAAAATAATGTTGTTGGTGGGTGGTCAAACCTCGCCAACCCATATCCATAATATATATATTGTATACAACCACATACACAGGGCCGGCGGGACTTGAACTCGCGTCGGCTAGTGGCTATCCCACCCAATGTGGCAGCCCCTTAAACCGTCCGTCCCTCATATCACACAACACCAAATAAAAATGGGGTGGTGGTTTTTGAACCCAGCCTACCCCCAACAAGCTCCTTAAATTATCATTTTCCAACCAAGTGCCCAACAGTCTGAACCTTGACAACTCTGCACGATACTTTTTATATAAACCCATTTTCTGCAATTCGATGGGGGAGAAAAAGAGACTGTCTAGCGGAACCTTGAGTGGGAATGGAGAATTAGGCATGGAACCTTGATGAAGGGGAATTATGGGGAACCTTTAAGATTCCTTTTAGAGCTGATTTTTGACAGAGGTATAAACATATCAACTTTATACTCATTTTTCTCGGTTTTCCACAAAGAAAATAATGGTGTGATCAGTTTCCACATCTAAATAGTTGATCTTCAATCAAATTACAGAGTGGAATCTTTGTGTAATCTTGAGGAATATAAAATATTCCTTAAGGGCTGATTTTTGATAGTTTCATAACTAGGTTGACTTTATTCTCAAATTACTCAGTTTTTCGCAAGGAGTGCAGTGGTGAAGTCAACTTCATCATCTAAGTAGTAGAAATCTAGCCAACTAGCAAGAGTCAATCTTTGGGGAATCTTTGAGATTCCAAGGGTCCATATTTCGGTGGTGTTAGAAAGGGGTCAATTTTACAGTCATTTGACACAATTTTGCGCCAAGAACTCAACGGTGCAATCCATTTCTTCAGTAGAGGTGTGCATTTTCCAGCCAGCCCCAGATATGGAGGTATAAGGTGCCTTTTGTACATGCATGTAATTTGATTTTGTTGCTGAAAATTAATGAAAGAGGCCTCCCCACTTTGAGCAGAGCTCAGAGACGTAGCCCACACTAGGTGAACTCTATTATCAACCCGTTGTACTATTGTTTCTCATGATTGCATTTTATTTCCATTTATGTATATGTATACATCTTATGGTTACATTCTCTTTTATATGTGATTCTGAATGCATCAATGAAGTAAAAAGATCTAGATCACGAGGTCACTAAAAAGGAAATCTAGCTCATGATTTGGGCACTAGTAGTGGTTTTTCTACCTCTAAGTGTCCTGTAAACCCAGTATGATTTCCGTTTGTGCTTGGTAAGTTCTAATTTTAGGCTCCATTTCCTTAGTTAGATTTAGGAGGTCGACCCATGCCATAGTAGCTCTCCATCTCAAGTTTACCCTGGAAGGCCAGTGAAACTAGGTAAGTGTGGGAAGAGTGGTTAAAAGATCCTTCTCTTATCACTTAGTGGCTTTGGTCTTTGATGTCATTCTGTTGGCTTTTCATCATGAAATTATCTTTCTAGAAGAATTGGAAAGTGGTGATTGATCATATGCTTGAAATTCTGAACTTGCAGGTGTTCGATTGAAATGAAGACTACATTTCCTTAGTTCTATTATTCTCAATTAACAAACTTCAACTTTTATGTCAATGTTGCTTAGGGAAAAGCAGATTGAGACCTAAAATGTCTTTTTCTCTCTGGACGACATTAAACAAATGGCTTGCAACATTTGCTTCTACCTCAATAATGTGGACTCCTGCTTGTCAAAGATGGAATCAGTTCTGATTTTAGATTCTGGTTCAGGAGATATCACAGACCCTCTTGTTCACAGTGGAAATACTCATGTTCTGCTCTCTTTTGACCATGGCTCTTCATATGCTCATCCATGAGGTTCTATGGCTTCCAGCCTTGTTTTGGCACATATATTCTATAGGTTTATATGTTTATTGTGGCTATCATCAATTTTTTATTGTGATTCAGGGCTTTTTTTTGGAGATGGTGCTTGGGTGTTATGGAAATAGACCTGTGCATATCTATCTCATGTTGGCATTTGGCTTTTGGTGGTTGAATTGTACATCCAATTTGTGTTCAATCGGTGCATGTTGGACTTTATGTCTATATGTGTTTTATAGTCTATATCTACTCTTTTGTGGCTATTCTCTTTTCGTGTTCCTATGTTGTTGCAATTTCAGATGTTGAAGGTAAATTTGTGGTGGGTGCTCATCTCTTGGTGCGGCCCAGTGATCTGTCTCTTAATGCCTATCTAGACTTTCATGAGGCACTTTGTTTCATGCTATTACATCTCTCTACTAGTATGGCCTTCATCTGGCCAACTTCTCAAATGTGATCAATGATGTAAATTTCATATTTTTCTAATAGAAATCTATGTGTGCTTATTTACGTATATATATATATATATATATATATATATATATATATTAAAAAACTAAAACTAAAATATTTCTATATTTTTTTCAAAGAAACAGGTAATATTTTGTATTATAAAATTGTTTTGGAGATTGGTCCATAACCCTTACATTTTGCATCATGTGCCAAAATACGTCTACATTCTATGTCCCACAAAATAGAACTTATGTTTTCGTTACACAATTTTCCCAATATTATGAAATATAACCTACTATAAACTCTACAACAAACTCCTAATAATAGTAGATATCTATAGAACATCAAAAAACTTTCATATATGTAGGAAACCTATTTTGTCCATACTACTAGATCACCATTCTCTCATTGTATATCATATTCTTTAGTAAATTTTGGGATTTTTCTGCGAATGGTCCTCGTTGGCTCTAGTTATGTCCATGTCATAATTTTCTCCTATACTAACATTGTTTTTGAATTTTTCCATCTTAACACACATAATAGCCATTTTGATTTGCATATCTGACTTGAAGTTCTCAAGCTTGCTTTGTAACCATTCATATTTGGTTGTCATAAACAACTGAAAGGTCAACCTCTATTTTTCTTACGCAACTCCCCCGTGAATTAGCATTTGCATCAAAACTTCCACTGATTCCAACAACTTTTCTAGTAGGCTATTGAAATTGGCGAGCTAAACTTCGCAGGATGATTCACTACAACCTCCATATGCAGACCTCGCATCTTCTCGCAATTGAATTCAAGAAGCAGAGACCATCTCAAATCCCTTCTATATTTTCTAAACAATGACACTGAACAAGGGAGAAATAGATTGAATTCACTCTGTTTAAATCCAATTTATCTGCAGAAATTCCCCCACTGTGCATTGAATTTCCAAGCGTCTGCGTCTATGATTAGAATATAGAGAATTCCTTGGAATGTCAACTTGTGATATAGAGAGGTATCATAAATAGTTCCAATTTATGTAGTTTTAAATGTCAATTCAATGCCATACCTCCCATCGCCTGAGTAAATTCCATCTGGTCTTGGAAAATTAAACACATATGCCTCTTGCACCTTGCTGAGACATAAATCATCCTCTAGATGGAGGTGTAATGAAAACATAGGACCTCCATCTTGTTGTGTCCTGGAAAAGGAGTTAATTCAATTTGTTGACCATTGTCTGATTGTGGGATCGATCTATATAGCCAACTTTCTCTATGGGAGTTGGGTCTAATATTCTATGGCTTAATTCAAATTTAATAAGGCTTAAAAGAATCATACATCCTTTTCTTTTCATTGAATACGGGAGCTAGTCAAATGGACGGGAGCTAGTCAATACCATTTGGTTCACTTCTAAAGCCCCTTGATCCATAGTAGCTACTTTGTTTGCCCATAAGTCAGCTTTGAAATAAAAGTATTTTATATTAATAAAAGATATATATTTCAATATCAATTTAAAAACAATTAATTTATATGTTACTCAATATGAGGGAGGTCCATAAATCCTTCCAAAAGATTTATATATATATATATATATATATATAACAATGGTTTATTTGGAATCTAGTCTATTTCATTTCAATTTTGAGGAGTGATTTGGCCTTTGCATTTTGGTTTTGGTTCTTTTATCCTTGTGGTGATTTGGGAAGATTTTCATGGAAATTTTTTTCTTAGCTCCACTTCTACTCGATCTTGTATATCGATGTGTTTTTCCTGGGTATTCTTCTCGCTATGTATATCATGAGGAAATTATAGTGCAAAGCCAATGTGAATGGGAAGCTTCACCATCTCTTTGAAATTGAAGCCTATGTTTTGCTCTTGTCCAACTTAAATTGGTTTGTTTTGTAGATTGGGTTGGTGTTTTTAGCACAACTTTGGAGCACAAGGAGGTCTTGAAATTCAATAAGGCTTTGAGATGACACAAAGAGTGCATTCAATTCAACATAACCTCTTTGCTCTTATTCATAACCAAAGTGCATGAGAATGAGCATCTTTGTGTCTCTCAACATGCATCCATATTGAATTTATTGGTTCAATAAAAAAAATAAGATTGACATTCTAGAATTGAAATGAAATATGTTGTGAAATCAAACACTTAGTATTTTGAAGGACACCCTCTCTACAACCCCAAACAATATAAATTTAGTTAGCTCTATCAAGACGACTTCAAGGAAGAAGAGTCGGTTCACCGACTCAAGGAATCGATGGATATAAAGAAACAAAACTCTCTTCATTTAGATGTTAAATAGGATGAGAGCAATAGTCTTCATCTTTTCATTCACTATAATGTTTTTAAAAGTCATCAGGGTACTAGGAGTTTTTGTGAAATATAGTACTTGTAAGAAAAGTTGGAATGTTTATTTCATATTTTATTGCAAACTTTCCTATGTACTACCAAAGAGTTGCTTAAATTTGAACTCTAAATCTACCGAAACTATGTTTTTGTATGTTATGATTATTATATCTTGAATATAAAAACATCCATATTTCACACTATATGAAAAATAAGAGTAGAACTAGTTTGTTGTTGTGTAACTACCTCAAGGGAGACTAGTGAACCTCCCGACATAATGTTTAATATCTTGATCATTATCAAGTGTAGAACGGTGGAATAAAAGTCCAAAAATATTTGTAGCAAAATAAATATTTCCTTGTATCTACCTACATTTCTAGATAATCAACGTGAAAAATGAGAATGGACCAAACCATGCTATGAAATATGGGGTGGTTGGAGTTGCTCCTCTTCCTTCTCCTCCTTTGCTTCCTTTGCAAGTTCAAGTTCTAGCTTTGATCATGGGAGTGGTCCTCATCCTCGAGGATGATGGTGTTGGATGGTGTGCCACCTAGTTCCTCATCCTATGGCTAGTTTGTTTCTCCCTTTATTGCCATGCTACCAAGAACCCAATCCCAAAGACTCTTTTATACATTATGTCAAACTTACCTTCAAAAATGTTGAATATGCATAAGGTATCTTCTTATGCTTAATATGTATATAAGGCCTATACCACTATGGTCTTCATCAACCAATAAATCTCAACAATCTTATAGTATTTTGTTTTCTTTATACAAAAAAACAAAGTTAAAATCCAATTCATTTACCTTTTCTAAAATTTAACCTTTCAATAATTTCTTTCTCCTTTCCTCGCCCCTTCTCCAACTTCTCCATCTATCTTTAAACTTCCATCAAACATTCATCGTAGAAACATTTTTGTTTCCTTCTATATATGATTCATTCAAAATATATTACTAATTTTGACAAATATATGACACATTTAAAATATATTACTAATTCTTATTACCTTTTTAAGCCCGCCCACTTGATTACATAAATTAACGACCTAACCTGTCAAATATCTTGATCATAGCAATTTCTATTCCATTTCTCACTTTCTAGCAAATTTGTTAGAGATTTTATATTATTAAATTTGTTAAGATTCTTATTCTATTTAATGTATTAATTATAAATAGAATAAGCCATCTACCGAATCTTTGATATGCAAGAGGTTTTATTTTATTAAATTTGCTAACATTCTTACTGTATGTGATGCATTAAATATGAATAGAATAAGTATTTACGTAAGTGAAGCTACTTATTTTGATTATCCATATAAGTAAGCAATATACGTAATATTTTGATTAATAAGTTATTTTGAAATAAAATTTGTATTCAAATTAATTTAAAAATTAAAAAAAAAAATATAAAATTATAGGATGTTTATTCTTTAAAAGAATCTTTATTATAAAAATGATTTAAAAGAAGTTTGATATAAAAATTATTTAAAAGAATCTTTATTATAAAAATGATTTAAAAGAAGTTTGATATTTGGAAATTAATAATTTTTTATTTTAAAAATTATTTAATAAATTTTGATATTTAAAAATTAATATAGTTTAGGTCAAGATATAACCTAAAAACTATTGAAAAATATAACCTAAAAATTATTGAAAAATATTTTTCTTTTAGGTGATTTTTTCAACATAAAAATAAAATTAGAAAAGTTATTTTTATACATTAAATTAGAAAAATATATAAATTTAAATGATGCAAAAATTAAATTAAAAATATTTAAAATTTAATTTAAAAAAATATAGAAATTTAAATGATGTAAAAATTAAATTATAAAATATATAAAAGAAATATAAAAATGATCTTCATATAAAAGGGAAAATGACAAATAAATGGATTGAAATTTTTTTTTTTTTTTAAGGATAATATTAAAAAAATTCAAAATTTTAGAATTATATAAAAAAAAAAATATATTATTATTTAACCTTTTTCTTTATAGTTTAAAAAACTTCAAATTTTAATACACCTACACACAAATGATTGCTTTTACTTTTACTCTAATCCTTGGACAAATAGGATTCAAGAATCGAGCAAGAGAGGGCTCTATCTTTTTTGTTTGTTTGTAAATTTCGTCAATTGATTTCTATTCATATATAAAAAAATTACATTGGTAAACTTTCATGCCCAAAACATACCTCGAGGATCACGACTACCTTCCAGGATAACCAAGACACAATTGATCAAAAGACTACTGACACTTTACATAGCCAGAGGATTACATATGTAAATATCCTGGATTGACTGAATTAAACAACATACTATAACTCACATAAAAAAATGAAACATCTAGGAGCCACTGACATTGCCTACAAAGAAAAAGTATAGTGTTTACAAAAACAATGAGTAGCTTCCAACAACTAGAACTAGAAAGCATGCAAGATGGACGTCTTAGTCCAAAATGATAACTGGTGGGTGAGGAGAAGAGTTTGCATGGGCAGTGTTCAGAGGTGGGACATTGAGGACTGCAACCTCATCTTGATGGTCATTGGAGTCTGTCTCTGAGTCTGAGACCACAAAGTATTCCACTCAATTTAATATGACCACTATATCATCCAAATCATACCTAATGTCTCTCAGTATTATCTTAATCTCCTCCTATCCTACAAAGAGTTTACAGTTTTCAACGTGATTGTCACAAATTACCATGTCGAGTAGCATTTCCATCTGACAGTGTAGTGTTATAGAGTGTAGAAAATGCAGTCTTCTCTTCCTGAACTTCCCTGGATAGGTGACCCATTTGATCCTGCTACCACCAATTTATGAATGAGAATGATATTTGCAATCCCAAAATCCCTTGCTTCCAAATATAGAATTTCCTTTCTAACTTCCAAGGGAGCCGAATCGAAAAAAATTCCATTGATTCCCAACCAAATAGTCATCGATGTCTAGAAGAGGATGCCCCCAAAGCACCACCCTATTTTTGGGGAGCCATTTTCGAGGAGGCATTTCCACAGAAGACCTGTACACAAACCACAATACAACCACTTGAACTAACTGAACGACCAAGCTATGACTAACCACAGGATAGTAAGACCTAAAAATAACATAAACTAATAAGTTATGAGCGACAACCCCAATATAACACAATAATCCACTCAAGAATGAATTTGTGGATGATTAATTGATTGCAATGACAAATTATTTGATACCCCTTAAACCATACCACAATTCGTTAAAGCTGCCTACAAACCCATAATCCTTTAGGACCAGAGTGTATAGAGGTTCAAAACGTTTGAATGAACAAAGAAAAAGTGAAGGCGTAGTCTCTTATAGAACCAAATGGAGAAGGTGCCTCGATAGGAAACTATGCATATAACCACTAGGCAATTAAAAGAAATTCCCGTCAAGTTGAAGGTTTGTGATGTCGCTAAGGGAAGTACATCAACAATTTCAAACGAGGGACCTGACTTTGAGTTATTTAAAAATAACACAAAGAACATTAGAACCCTATGTGAAACAAAAGACAACCCGATATAGAACTTAAGACTCGGAGACAAAAGGATATGGAACAAAGAACTACCCAACTCTTCAACAAACCTAAACACCACCCTACTAATTTGATCTGATAAATTAACAGTGTACACAAACCTCCTGTGACTGTAACACAATCAATGGTGACCACCAATGAGAGTAGAACTACTGCAACTGAAGGATTTCAACCACACAATTACCTCCTTTCTGCCATCCTGATACATGGTGGAACTTACATAAATAGCTTCAAACATGATATATCATATACTAGGAATAAACCACACCCTCTGAAATTTCCATGATGGAAGCCAAGTGTACTGCATACACCATGTCTCATCCATACCAAGGCATTACCTGAGAGTTAGGTCATTAATGAAATTTCTCCTACTGTCAGAGTAGTTCCTTCCCTCCATGGGAGGGATGATCCATTCCTGAGCAGAAAAAATGAAATGAGTTAATGAAACCATTAACAGAAACAAAACACCAAAATACCATCTCCTAGCAGTTAATACAAAAAGACTTGGTTTGGTGGCTCCCATTGTGAAAACCCATAACATGCCACGCACAACCCATGTGGAGCCAACTGTAGAGCCCAAATCTATCTCCAAGGGTTGGCACCTCTATTTCCAAATAATTTCTCTACATGCCAATAATTACTCCCGCTAGAAACCTCCCATTGAAAGGGATTGTCATGCCTCTTTCAAATACCGATTTTCTGATTTCGTGACATCATCCCCATCAGGGACCTTGGCTTCAGCTAGGTATTTATCCCCTTCCACTTAGTTCTTTACTTCTTGGAAGCCTTCCCTATGTGTCAATTCTGACCAGGCCATGTCCAAGGAAACGTGTTTGTTTGAGCTTCCCCAGTTAGCCAAAACATTCGCCACCTTATTACCTTCCCATCGCATGTCCATGGGAATAACATAATCAAAATTAATCAACAAGTCTTTGATATTACACACCACCTCATGTATGTTCCAACTATGAATTAGTTTCGCTAGGAGATGACCTAGTAGGAGCTTGCTTATACGATCAATCACTATCTGAGAGTCCCCATGGATTTGAATCAACCTAAACCTGTCTCTTACAACTATTTGAATACCTTTCTCCAATGCACTAAATTCCATAAGGTTTTTTCTTGGCACCCCACATGAAAAAACATAGGCATGGATGGGATCAAAATTCTCATCCCTAAAAATCCATTCAAAACCTGCATGTCGCAGGTCACCTTTTGAGGCACCATCAAAATTCAATTCAATGAAATATTTTGGAGGAGGGGAGAAGGAATTGTCCGCATAGATTCCTCTACTGTGAGCCATGTAAGGCAAAGTAGCAACAATGTGAGATTGTATATTGATTCCATTTAGGATAAGAGGCTCGTAATCATCAACTTGCACTTCTTCATAGTTGGGAGGGAACACCAACATTTTTCTCTGATATTTTTAAGTTTAATTTCCTGTAAAATTGACATAGACCTATGTTTTCATTCAAATATTCTTAAATTTCTCTCTTTCCACAAATTCCATAGAGAAAAGCATAGAGCTAAATGTCAAGCTCTCATTATTAATGGATGTTTAATTTTTTTTCGGAACTAGTCATCTATCCATGTCTTTATATTATGGGAGGATTTGTGGCAACAATATCCACAATTAGAGGAAAATGAGAAGCTACAACCTATTAAAGTACTAACACAAGCCTAAAGAGTCTTTAAGGTGGCGGACTTCTGCATTTTTTTTTATAAGGAGCATGGTTGGAGACAGTGGAAAACAACAGGAGATTAGATCACTCTAGGGATTCTCTCCCATTGGAGGAATTCCATCAAATCCTCCTTAGTAGAATGATTCTAGTTTCTCCTAAATAGGACATGTTGTGGTGGGGGAGGCAACCAGTTTTGTTGTTTACTTTAAAAAAAGTGTACTTTGTATTAGCAGACTCTCACTCACAACATGACACCACCTTGTGGAATATAATTTGGAAAAATTGTGGACAGTAAAAAATTTCAACTTTTTATGGCTGGTAGCTTGGGGGCATACACTAACTTGGGATTGTCTGCGCAGGAAAGATTTGAGGGCCCATCAATGTGCATGCTATGTTCATAGGTTTTCGAATCAGTAGATCATCTGCTAATTTTCTCTTGCACAAGAAAAATGTGGGAGTTTGTTAAACAAATATTCAAATGTGCTTTACACATTTTTTAATCTCCAAGAAAGAAAATTGTTTCACCACCTCCTTAGTTTCCTACACTTAATTTCAAACCCCTGAATGTTTGATTCTTCCATCGAATTGTAATATGTCAAACTTTGAATGCAAATACAAGTACTTATGAGATCATATTTGTTTCCAAAATTGCATACCTCCCTGAACCCATAGCCATCACAACTTCATAGCATAAGCTTTACTAATGAGGAGAGGGTCTCGGAGATCAAGTCCTCCATTCGTTTTTGGTGCAACAAGTTTATTCCACCCCACCAACACCCACTTATGTGTTTTAGTTGAGCCTCTCCATAAAAAATTTCTCCAAAGCGATCTTAATTGTTGACACACATTATTTGGAATGGGCATTATTGATAACTGGTAATTAGGTAATCCTTGTAAAACTTCTTTCGTCAATACTAGGTGACTTAGAAAGTTGAGTGACTTGAAAGTCCAAATTTTCACTTTACGATGAGTTCTTTCTATGAGTTCTACCGAGGTAGAGACCCTGTTATAGAACAATACCAACATAGATCCATCTTAAGTACAAATCTAACAGAAGCTGAGAGGGATCAAATTTCTTCACGTGAAAACTTTTTTAGAGTACAAAATACAACATGTTATTTTTCACTGTTTAAATTGTATTTTTGAATAATAAATAGAGTTTATATAGGACCAAATAAAAATTTTAACCATAAAAACTTTTTTTTTTCTATATATAGACATATATATGAAGTTGATATCGACATAGATTAGTTAACATAGATCTTCAAATAGTTTATTTAAATATCTTGTTGAAATATTTTTGAAAAGTATAAGATTTAAACATCTGATTCACACATTTTTTTTACTTCTAATTACTTTACAACATATTCATTTTTTTTAATTATAGCCAACATTTGTTTTCTATTTAGAATATAATTTTTAATTTTTAATTTTGTTTTAAAAGAGCACAGATGGATGGACAAACTTACACATCCTCTCATACTGGGTAGTAGAATGAGCCTCTCATCTCAAAAAAAGGTATTCCTAAATAATTTGAATGCAAATGACCTCTATTAAAACCCAAGGTCTAACTTAACTTGATATGAACCATCTCTAGACAATTGAAGAAACACATTTTGGATTTGTCTGTGTTCATTTCAGTTCCCGAGGCTTCCATCAAAATTTGTAAAATCCTACCCATTCTTTTCACCTCTCTCCAGGTTGGTAAACCAAATAATATGACGTCATCAACAAAATATTGATGAGAGATATGAAGACCTGCCCCATACAGGCGGAGACCATAGATGTGTCCTGATTCTCTAGAATTTTGAAACATTCGACCAAGTCCTTCAATATATAATATAAATAGGAATGGTGATAGAGGATCACTCTGTTTGAGTCCTCTGGAAGGATGAATAGTCTAGGATGGTGAGAAATTAATCAATATAGAGAAGGTAGATGAGATAAGGGACCCCACCCACTCTATCCATTGTTCAGAGAAACCATAAGCTCAAAGAACCTAAAATAAAAAATTTCGGCTAATTCTATCATAGGCGTTCAATTATTCTAGTTTGATAATCATATCTCGTCATTTTGATGACCTCAAAGAGTGAATAATTTCTTTCACCGCAATAACACCATCTGCATTTTGAAAACCTTCTAGAAAAGCATATTGAGATGGGGAGAATAATAATGGAAGGAGTAGTTTCAATCAATTAACTATTACCATAGAAATAATTTTATAAAGCATGTTGCATAGAGAAATTGGTCTGAAACCCTCTAGACTTTCTGAGCAACCTGATTTTGGGACTAATGCTAGGAATGTAGAATTGAGTGTTGGATGCAATGATCCTAACCCGCTTGATTCCTTAACTGCTTAAATTTTCTTGCGTAAAAGTCCCCAACATGCCTGGAAGAAGTCTGTCATGAAGCCATCTAGTCTAGGTGCCTTGTTCTTGGGCATTCTCATAACCACCATTTCAACCTCATACATACAAATTGGTCTCATTAATGCAATATTTTTCTCACTATTAATCACTCTTGTTATGTGTTGAATCACTGTATTTATAGCTTATTATCTTCCTGAACTATCCTCTATCAAGAGATCATTAAAATAATGGACCAATTTACTTTCTATATCCTGATATTGCAGTTTCCTATCTCCATCCTTGCCAATGAGGGAATTTTGTATTGTTATAATGATTACACTAATCATAGAATTATGGAAAAACTTTGAGTTATGATCACCCTCCTTAGGTCATTGTATTCAGGATTTTTTCTTCCAAAAAGTCTCTTCTTATTTCCTTCTATGCTCTATATTTTGAAGGGTCTCCGCCTCTTCTGCTATCAACTCTAAGGTTCTACCTTATAGAATGATTCTTTGTTGGATTCTCAACATTTTACTTTCCAATGCTTTCTTGTATTCAAAGATATCCCAAAAGACATTATTATTCCAAAATTTGATCCTTTGCTTCAACACTTTTAGTTTGAGTTGTAATGTGTGCATTTTGCTGGTGCCTCTAATATTCAACTCCTTCCACCATTTGACTAGAAAATCTATGAAACCAATTTATTAAAGCCAAAAGATTTCAAAATGGGAAGGGTGATTTAGTGTGGCTTCTTTCAGATCAATTTCCAATCGAATGGGCTAGTGATTTGATCCCACGCATGAAAAAATTGAAGCTTCGATAAGGAAATCTTTTTGTAAAACTTCCTTTGATAACAAAAAACAATCCAAATGGCATGCTATTTGATTGGTGCCCCTACGATGATTATTATAGGTAAACATCCCATTGTTGGTTGGAATATCTATGAGGTCCAAGTTATCTATGATCCCATCAAAATTATTTGATGCTTGGTCTAACCTGCGAATGCCTGAGTTTTTCTCCTCTAGCAATCTTATGATATTAAAGATTCCTCCAACCAACCATAAGGAATTTCCTATCATTTGTTTCATCTTCTGCAGTTGCTGTAAAAAAACCTTCTTATCCTTCGTACCTGGAGTTTCCTATACCGCGAATAGAAAAATGAAATCTTCTATTCCAACATACCTAAATCTTTCGGTAAGAATCTGAGTAGAATCCATCCAATCTTGGTATAACACTTCATGTGGGTTCCACCCAACAACTAAGCCTCCTGCACTACCCCTAGCATTGGGAGACATGGATTCACATCATTTCAAACAAATGCTTGTTATTTGATTCAACTTCTCCCTTATTATTTTCATTTCTTGTAATATAACAATTGTCGAGTTTTCATTTTTTATATGATCCCTAAGATATTAGTGTTTTTATTTTCTATTGAGTCCTCTTATGTTCCATGAAACACTTCTCATGATCATGAGTTTAGAAAAGGTAGTGACTTCTCTGTCACATCTATTGCTTGATCCGTATTACCATGGTTTCCTCTAGTGTTTTGTCTCACTTTCTTCTTCAATTTATTTTTCTTCTTCTTAGGTTCTTTAGTAAGGTCCTTTAGTAGAATTTATTTCCCCTTGTCCTTAAAATTTTGAAATGATTGAGCTACTGGGTCCACTATTGATTTTCATCACTTTGTTTTCCACCTGAGACAAGTATTTACGTAGATATCTCTTTCTTATTTGGAAAAATCCCCTAGATTTTGTTGCACCAATCATTAACTAGTGTGAATAATACCCTCTCTTCATCTGAGAGGTTTGATGACTCTTGCTTCAGTAAGGGAGCTACTTCCTCAAAACCTAGTGGTGCATAAAAGTCAAAACTACCTTGTATATCTTCCTCCTCTTCCAACTTACGTTTTAACACACTCTTGTCGTGAGCTTGTTATGTGGGAATAATATCCATATTTATGGCTTCCATGTTCTAAGAGTCTTCTTCTATATCCTCTAGTGCTTGAAAGGAATTCTTCTCCTTCAACCCCTTTTTGTTATAGGAGGCGCGGTTCCTCTGATTTCGTCTTTGTGTAGTGACCTTGGTGAAACCATAATTTTCCATTTGACCTCCAAAACCTTGTTCCTTCCTTCTTAGTGGACATTCTCTTATCAAGTGACCATGCTCATGATAGAGATTACATTAAATGGAACGTGCTCATAATCCAGAGGTTTTTTTCCAGATCTCTCCCTCATAGTTCAGGTCTATAGAATTTGGTAATGGTTGTGATATATTTATATGGAAACATAACATAATATATAACATGTTTTTCCTCTTTTTGTGACCTTTGAGACCTTGAAAAAACATCCTAATGCCTTCCCTATACCTTCTAGAATTTTCAGTATCCAAAAATCTACTGGTAAAGAGTACAATCTTACCCATATCAATGCTTCTGTGAATTCCTCCTTATCCGAGTTGAAACAAGCTTCCTAATGCCTAATGTAGAGACCTGTATTGCTAAGGAAGTATGGTCCCCCTTCAAAGATCCTAGCTTTTTCTTCAAGGTTAGAAAAGGTAACTGTGAAAAAACCTTTATGTCCCAGTCTCAAGTCCACCTCTCCCTTTGGTTGCCAATTTTGTTGTATCCAACACTCAAATTCCTTCTCCTTTGGCCAAATTCCTATAAACTTACATATAAAAGCATGATCTCTCATGTATTTCCTATGATCTTCTAGACATATTGTAGGAATGACAAATCTAAGGGTTTGAGGGGCCTTAGAGATACATTGACCCCATAGCCCCATTTGCCACTTATCTCCCAAAATAGGCATTTGAGAGTAACTTGAGGATCCTCTTGCTCTACCAAAATTTTTGTCCCCTTGAAAAGACGTACCAGCAAGAGCGTTTCGAAAGGAGGGTCGACCCCCTCCCGACATTAAATTAATTCTTAAATAATATATATCCTGCAATATCTGAGTTTTTGTATATTTGAACACAAGATTGAAAGTGTGAGAATCCCCAACCCTAATACAGGGCTCCTCAATTTCCAGAATCGAGTTTTGTTGTCAAGTAGTTTCAACACCGTTTCACCGCCTTCACCACCTCACAAATCACATGTGAGAGGGTTTCATGTCACATACATTAATTTTTCAACAATTGGAATTTCATATTCAACCTGTTATATGTTTTAGAAGGTTCTCTTGGTATATTTTTCCTTTGAATTTGTTTAGAATTTGGCAAGGGTTTGTTGAATCATAAGTTTGAGTTGTTAACTCACTACAATCTGAATGCACCAGGGTTTTTCATGACATTGAATCCATGTAAAGTCAAAAACCCATTTAAAACAAAAGAGATCTAAATTTAACCAAACAAAAATTATATTTTTTTGTAGAAAATTACTACCAAAAACTCCAAAATATATAATGATAGGAGAACCCCTGGTACATAGTTCCTTCCAACCTCTCAAATAGGGCTTAAATAAGGTCAGAATATCTATAATTTTACCGTTAAGTGTTATTATGTCCCCTTTTTCATGTTTTAGGTTGTTTTTAGCTTCTAGAATTGAGAAGTGGCTGCAAATCATGAGCTCGATTTGGAAATTTTTGCCTGGCGTGATGATTTCAATCTATGAAGTTTGGCCTAGTTTGGTGTCGACTCTACTCTAAAATTTTTCAAGAATTTGAAGAACGAATAGTTTTTCTCTTACAACTTCTGTCTAAACCCACAGTCAGACTTCATTATTGGAGCTGAAATTGACGAGATGCATTTAGTTATTAAATATCGCTAAAGTTTTGGGAAAGATTGTGGATATTACAGTTAAAGGGTTTAGATTTTTCATATTTAAATTTTTCCAATTTTCCTCTATGGTTTTCTTTACAACTTCACTTACTTTTAGAAGAATTTCGATGTCTGGAGGTGAAGTTTTTTGCTTCGCGGTTAAATTTCTTTGGTTGAAGCTCAGATGCGGTTGAGTGTAAGCTGTTGCGTTTCAGAAATTGCTAGGAAGCAGACAAGTGACGCATGGGAGTGGTCACGTCCCAACCATGTACAACCCATATGATTGACTTTTTTATATATTCTTGTTAGCATTATATATATAGACATAATCCTTTTATATATGAAAGTATTCATAAATATTTAAATATAATTTAATAAATGTGACACATCTAAAATAGGTTACTAATTGTGACAAATACCTTGATCATATTGATTTCTATTCTATATCGCCTTACTCTTTGATTCATTAATAGTTGTATTTTATTAAATTTGCTAACAGTATTATTTTTTTTTTTGAACAAGTAAGAGTAGGACCTTCTATTATACTTAGTCAAATATCACAATTTACAAGGATCCAAACCCGCTCTGTGAGGGTTCAACAGTCAGCTGGGCAGGTCAAACAAAACCAATCACCAAAAACTAAGATAACCTAAATTAGAGAACCGGGGAGAACTGCCAAACGAAGCACAAGAAGCCTAGAAATCCTTGGAGGGAAAGTCCATAACTCGCCATGGATCCACTACAGGTCCCACCACAAGTTAAACTGAAAACTGACAAACGAACAAATGGACCCGACATAAGTTAAAGCATAACACTCTAAACATTTTTTGGGTCTGACCAAAATGCACAGGAAATCGCCACCATTGATCCACTGATTAAGATCCAATGGTCATCGTGGATATCAGAAGGATGAGAAACACGGGAGTTAACTGCCCGATGAAGGTGGTTTTCTCTCATCTCGTTCCTCAACATGTCGCTCAAAGAGTGGAATCGGAGCCAAACATAGAAAATCTGGAAACTATTCAGACCCTGCTGATATACCGCTTGTGGTAATGGACCGGTTGACTCATGGAAAAACAAACATGTCCTTTTGCCACGTGTTGTCCCTTAATTCCTTCCAGCAGGCAGTACTTGAGCCAATCCCAATCACCTGGATTCTTTGTCAAACCCCACCTAAGCCAAATGATGAGGGCTACCCCACCCCATGGAGAAATCTGAGTCAAACTATTCATCATTCAATCAAAGGGAATTTGGACCTTGGAAAATAACCAAACCATGGCAGTTTAGATTGTGTGGAGTCCTACAACCTCCCGCTGCTCTTCAAGGTTCCTCTGATCCAACCTGTTAGTCCATAGTTCCATATCCTGGGTAGCTTGACATAGACAACCCTCCCGTAATTTACCTGGGGGAAGTGAATCCCATGCATACTTAGAATCATTGTCCCTATTTGTGACTCCTTCATTCACCAAATGATCCACTAACATATTAGCCTTCCTTTTCACATGAGAAAATCTGATAGTTTTAAGGGTTCACAGGTGAGAATAGATGTAGTGAAAAACTTGCAAGAGCTTCTAGTGCTTCAACAATTTATGTAGAGAGGTTCCATTGCTAATCTTCTTAGCTGCTTTAATAATTAATTCCAAATCCGCTTCAATTATAACATTGTGTGAACTTGAATTCACTAGGATTTCCAAGCATTGCTCTAATGCCATGAGCTCAGCCATGTTGTTTGTGGCCTTCCCAAAGTGGCCATGGAACATTATCTGTATTTGTCCTTAGTCTTCTCTTATGGCACCCCCAAAGCCCGCTAATCCTGGGTTGCCCTTAGCTGCTTGATCAATATTAACCTTTAAGAAACCAAAAGGAGGAGGCTTCCAGATGGTAGCACATGTGTTTAGAAGGCTCACTACCTTCATTATTCCCAGCGGATTAATAGACTGGAGACCCAAGTGAAGTAAGATTCTCTCCTCATGGGGTAGGGGAGGATCTTTAGGAAGGGTCCTCAGCAAGCTTCTTACTGTGTCTTTGAGCTTCCTTAGAATTTGCTCAATTATGTGTTGGGGCCTGTGTGTTTTGTTTTTGAAGATTTGACTATTGCGTTCTTTCCACACATTCCAGATGACAAAACCTGGAACAAGAATCCAGGCTTTATTAACTATCTCATTCCCTGAGAAGTTCTTCCTTTATTTCTTTAAGGTGTTGGATATGATGAGAATATCCCTATCAGTTTGTCTAAAAATAACGGCCATCCAGTCCCACACCTTTGAAGTGAAAGGACAGAGGTTGAGAAGGTGTTCAATCGTCTCCTCATGGGTGCCACAAAGGTAACACCTAGAAGGACCAATGAAGCCTTTCTTGAGGAGATTATCCCAAGTTAAGATCTTTCTTTGATGCACTAGCCAGATGAATAGCTTTATTTTCATCTAATGCAGACTTTGCCAAAGTTTCTTCTAGATCTGATTTGGATTCACAAAGTTAAATCCGGTGACTTCCTATTTGGCCTCTTTGAGGTTAAAGTTGCCTTCAGTGTTCTTTCCCCATCTTAATTGATCTATTGAGGAAGAAACAAGAATCCTTCTATGCTCTAGCTCCTGGGTGAGGGCTTTTGCCTTGGTTTTTAGCTGGTTTTCATCACTGTATCCTAGATCCTTCCACTCCCTCCATTTTCCATTATTCCTTCCTTGATCCCAGAAGTCTTTTACCAGAACCATACCTTTGTTGTCTGTGTCATTTTTGAGATCTACAAATTCATCCCTATAAAGGTTGGGTTCCTGTTGCCAGTTATCCTCCCAAAATCGAGCAAGATCCCCTGCTCGAATTTCCCAAAAACAATGGTGCTAAACAATGTTTTTATTATCCCAAGCAAGGTTCCAAATATGGGAGCCCTTGATTTGCCCTGACATTCTAATGTGATCCTTCTCCTGCCAGTGCTTGGCATATTTCTTTTCCAAAGCTTAGCCCAGGGGGTATTTGGTTCCTTAATCCATCTCCACCAAAGCTTGGCTCCCGAGACTTTGCTGAGGGTCTCAGGATCATGAAGCCCCAATCCACCATGGCTCTTGGGCTTGCAAAGCTTGTCCCAGGCTACTAAAGCCAACTTCATTTTCTCTTCCCCTCTACCCCACAAAAAGTCGCTTTGTATGCTTCTTATTAGTTGCTTAATACCTTGAGGAGTAGGAAGTGTTGAAAACATAAAAATGGGAATGGTCTGCAAGACTGCCTATGTGAGCACAAGGCGTCCTGCTAGATTTAGTGATCTACATGTCCATTTTCTGATCTTGTCTTGAATTTTATTTAATATTTGTTCCCACACTTTCTTGCTTAGCGGTTTGTCAATAAGTGGAATGCCAAGATATTTGGAAGGTAGTTGTTCTCTTTGAAATCCAAGAATTCTGGTGATATTTCTTTTTATAGCAATATTAGTGTTAAAGAAAAAAACGTTGGATTTGTTAAGGCTTACCTCAGTGCCTGCTGCCATAGCAAAGCCATTTAAGATATTTTTGATTGCCCTAACCTCCCTGATTGTAGGTATGCCCTGCAACATAGTATCATCTACAAATTGTTGATGAGTCTTTGCCTCTCCATTTGCTATGAGTTTGATACCCAAAATTCTTCATTCGGCATTTGCCATTTTAATCGCTCTACCTAGCCCTTCCATCATAAGGACAAAGAGGAATGGTGAAATCGGATCTCCTTGTCTGATCCCTTTGGGGGGAGTGAAGGTCCTTGATGGAGCTTCATTAAGTAGTATGGAAAAACTAGTTGAGGTAACTAATTCCATGACCCATTTTATCTAATTCTGATCAAAACCATAGGATTTTAGAATTGCTCTCATGTAAGCCTAGCTCAATTTGTCATAGGCTTTCGTGAGGTCCAACTGAATGATCATGTTAGCTTGTTTGTTGCTTTTGAGAGAGTGTACCACCTCATGAGCTTGGATGATATTTTTGAGGATTTGTCTTTCCTCCACATAGCCTGTTTGCGTCTCTGATATGAAAGAGGGTAGAAGTGGTTTGAGTCGATTGGATATTACTTTGGAGATAATTTTATACACCACATTGCATAAGGCTATGGGCCAAAAACCATCCAGAGTCATGGCATTTTCCTGCTTTGGAATCAGAGCTATGAAGGATGCATTTAGAGCCTTTAAAACCATTTTGGATTTTCTTGAGTCTTCCACAACCTCGAGGATATCATGTTTGACAGTTTCCCAACAGGCCTTGAAGAAGTCTACATGAATCCATCCCGGCCTGGTTCTTTTCCACTCTGCATTTCATTAATCACTTCACTGACCTCCTCTTCCGAAATTGGCTTGTTTAGATTGTGGTTATCCTCTCTAGTAACCAACTGAGGGATATACTGAGTGAAATGGTCAATGAACTTAGTTTTTTCCTCCAGAGGCTCCTTTGTAATGTTGCAGAAGTGCTGAACAAGGACCAATTCCATATCACTGTGAGAAACAAGCTCAATGCCTTGAGGAGCTTTGATCTTTGTGATTTTGTTGTGTGCCCTGTGAGACATAGTGGTTTTGTTGAAGAATTTTGTGTTTCTTTCTCCCTCTTTAATCCATTGTATTCTTGATTTCTACCTCTAGAAAATTTCTTCTTGCAAGTGTCAATTCTCCCATTCTTCCTGCAAAGAGTCAGTTAATTTTTGCCTCTCTTTGGTGAAGCCATCTGTGGTGATGATCTGATTGATCTCCTGGAGCTTCAATTTAATTTATCTTTTGGCTTTGAAGATATCTCCAAATTCATTTTTGTTCCAAACTTTAAGACGGGATTTGATATGTTTAAGTTTCTGCTGGAGAAAATACATTTTTGTGTCGTGAATATTCAACTCCTCTCTCTGCCATGCCTCAACGTTATTAGTGAAATTAGGATGTGAGAGCCAGGCATTTTCAAACCTGAAAGGTCTGTTTCTCGGAGTGCCCATAAAGGTGGCTTCCAGTTGTACAGGCCAATGATCTAATCCTCCAAAGGGCAAAATGGAGGCTGTCATGGTAGGTCCTGAGAGAAAGAGGTCCTCTGAAATCATGAACCTATCAAGTTTGGAAGCAACTTGATGGGCCCCTCCCCTTTTGTTGTTCCAAGTGAAGGTTCCATTAATTGTTTCAGTGTCCACCAGCCTCATGTTCATAATGAAGTTTTGGAAGGCCATGGAGTCTCTGCCTAGCTGTCTAGTGCCTCCTTTTTTTTTTTTTTTTCCGAAAGAGATCTTATCATATTGAAATCTCTTGCAACGATCCAGGGCAAAGTGGGATGTCTCGCTCTCAGTTCCTCTAGGTAAGTGAGAAGCTTGAGCTTGTCTGCTTGCTTTTGAGGTCCATAAACGTTTGTAATCATGTATATCTCCTTGGCCCCTACAGGTTGACATATCAGGGAGAGATAGTTCCTAGATGCTTCAACATCCAAAATTCCCAATTTCTGTGGGTCCCACAAAGTGAGAATCCCCCCCCCGCCGAGTGATTTTCCTTAGCCTCTAAATATTCATATTTGAATAACCACTTATTATGAATATCTCTTATTTTTTCCACCGAACATTTTGTCTCCTGAATAAAAACCATGTCTGGTTTTTCTTCTTTCATTCTGTTGCTAAGATTTATTTGTTTCCTTCTATTCCCTATTCTTCTAATGTTCCAGGTTGTGAACTTCATCAAGAAAGGTTAGTAAAGGAATAACTGGTAAGATCTTTCATCTTACTTGAGTTGATGAACAGTTTCCCACATTCGTCCAACAGTTCATTCTACCTCTTTATTCCTCTTTTCCTACTTGAGTTCTTTGGAGATTGTGCCTGAGGATTCATCATCATCTTGACCTCACTTGGCTCCTGGATTTCATGATTTCTTTTGACTCCAGATCCCTTCGCTTGTGACCTCCAGAGAAAGAGTTGTTGTACTCTATCGTAGTCCTCTTTTGGTAGGGAGTCCACCCCTATTCTTTTTCCTTGTTTCAGAAATTTCTCTAGATCTATATTTTCCCCCTCCAGAATCTCCTGTAACTCATGGTCCTCTATTCCTGCTTCACTTGGAGCCATCTCCTGGTCCCTACTGATCTCCATCAGGCTTGGTAATCATCCTTTTCCTGGTTCTCTACTGTGATATCCTCCATGTCAGCTACCTTATCCTGTTCCTTTGTTACATTCTCCATGTCCTGGATTGTCTCCTTGTTCCCCTCTTCTTCCTCTAGGATCTTGAAGCTGTTTTGTCTTGTGTGTCTGTCCTCATTTTCCTTCTTGTGTGGATGCTTCCCCCTTTTCCTTTGCTCCCAACTTTGGTGAAACCCTCGTGATCTCTCTCCACAGTGGTTTTTTGGTTATCTTCCCTGTTGATTGTGGGGTAGTCTCTATATAGATGCCCATGTTCATGGCATTTGCAGCATCTAAATGGTATGTGTTCATAGTCCACTGGCTGCACCCATTCTTCATCATATACTTCTAAAATGATTGCTTCCAGCAGGGCTCCAGATAGATCCATTTCCACACATATTTGGGCAAAGGAGGTATATATTCCTTTCAGAGTTGCCTATGATATCTTTAGAAAATGTCCCAGCTTGTTGCCTATGGTTTTCAAAGATTCTGGCAGCCAATAATCCATGGGAAGGGAATATAGTCTGATCCAAACCGATACTGAAGTGAATGTTTCACATTCCGGGACAAAGTTCATTATCCATGGCCGCATGTAGAGTCCTGCTGCAACATAGAAATAGGGCCCCCCTTCAAACACTCTGTCTTTGTCTTCTAGGCTTGCGAACACTACTGTGAAAA
The DNA here is from genome assembly GCA_031772625.1 of Pinus tabuliformis. NCBI lineage: Eukaryota > Viridiplantae > Streptophyta > Pinopsida > Pinales > Pinaceae > Pinus > Pinus tabuliformis. The sequence continues at coordinate 182,262,106 of CM062819.1, forward strand.
AGTCCTTAGAACTCATATGTAAGTGTATTTCTCCCTTTAGCTTCCAATGGCTCCTCATCCATACATGTAATGCCCTTTCCGTTGGCCATAGCCCCATGTACTTGCATATGATTGCATGCTCGTCATATGATCTCTATGAGCTTGTATTGCTGGGTCGCTCAATATGACCCATGGAATAATGCCTGACTTGGGCTTGCAGACTCTAGTAGTCTTTCTGGAAGCCGGTTTTTCACTACTGCCTCCATTCTCCTTTTCTTTTCTCGTTTCCTGTTGATTCCCTTCCTGATCCTGATCTCCGCTTCTTCCAGATGTCCCCTGACTTCTGGTTTCTGAGATCTTGTCCAGTGGTTTTTTGAAATGTTTCTTTCCCGCATCCTGACTTCCTCCTATGACTGCTTGGTTGTAGGAGGGAGCAACACTCCCCCCTGCACTCCCTGCCATGGTACCCTGAATCCAAAACCCTGTCTTCAACTCCAACCCTAGCTTCTCCGCTTGCTCCATGTATAAAAAAAATCCCTAACAATCTTGTTTTAGATAATGCAATAATTATAAATAAAATAAATAATCCAAATATTTGTTTAAAGTTTTATTTTATTAAATTTACTAACATTCTTACTCTATGTGATGCATTAATTATGAATAAAGCAACCATCTACTTAGGCATAAAGTGAGCATGAAATCGTAATAAGAATTGGGCACATATGATTGACATTTTTAATTATCCTTAAAAAAAATATGACATTCAAAGTTTATTAAATTTAATATAATTATAAGATTTTTTTTAATTTTTTTTTAAGATTTTGATTCTAAAAATGATATAAAACAAAGTTTGATCATTAAAAATTAATGAATCTTTATTTTAAAATTATTTAATAACATTTATAGTTATAATGAAATATAAATTTTATTTTATATATATATATATATATATTATTAAAAAATAATTTTATATATTAAAATAAGAAAAATATAAAATAATGTATAAATTAAATTAGAGAATATAAAAAATTAAAAATTATAGATAAATTACTTTGATACTAGGGAAAATGACAAATAAAATTATTTAATTTTTTGGAATCAAATTTAAAAGATATAAAAAGATATATATTATTATTTAACCCCTCCCTCTCCACTTTAGAAAAACGTATAAAGAAGTTTATACAAGTTAATATTTTTACAATGTTTTTTTTAAGAATTCCGGATAATGTTTCAAAAGGGTTGCACCTAACCACAAATGATCATGTTTTTACGCTGATGTATGCTGACCTTTTTTTTTATAATCGTATTTAAGAGGTGAGCGGCAGCGGGTTTCGTGTTACACGAAAATGAGATAAAATAATATACGCTGGGTATGCGGTTGGCGTTGCAGGTTTGAATGGGAGGTTTTGAATTTCAAATTCATTTTACATGTTAAATGGGATTGGATGATTATTTGTTTTTAATATATGTCACTTTAGGTTTTAGGTAGATTTTTGAGTACTAAATTTTTTTATTTTTTGTTATAGGTAAATTGTATTACAATTGGGAAGTAGAATAGAAAGTAGTTATTTAAAAAGTATAATGGTTTAATAATTTTGGCAAACCATAACTTCTTAAAACTGATAATCCAAATAAAAAATTATGTAAATAGTTATGCAAATTGAAAAAGAAATAATATGTGAAAATTTATTTAAAAAACAATATTTAAAAATTTATAGGGTAAATTAGGAAAATGACACTATCTAAAACTAAAAATACAAAAAATGGATTATTTTTTATTTCAAAATTTTATTAGCCATTAAAACTATACAATAATATTACATATATGTGAAACCAAATATATTAAATATACGATATTTTAAAAAATATGTAATTATAAAACTTAATTTTTGTATCTTTACCTAATTTATTATAATGTTTAATGATTTATAATGGTTTATTTCACATATACAAATGTAAATGTAAAAATGGGAAATATGTTTTTTAAACTTTTAAAAATAAAATCTAAAATCAGACATATCTCTCACTTAGTAATGGTAAAAATTCCTACTAAAAAGATAATAAAGAAAAAAAATTAACTATTAATATCAAATATATCACTATACAATAAATTCGTATTAAATTCGTATTTTTGATAAAGATGAAGAAGGAGCACTTTCGAAACTTTATAATGGTTGAAGATAAAATAATTGGTTTATGAAAAGTATTATAACAATAGGCAACTAAAAAATAGCACTATTCTAATCTTTCCCTTTCTTCCTTCTTGTCTTTATACGAATTTTATTTTCAATGAATTAATTAAAAATGCTTATAAGAAATGGTTGTGCAACTAAGCAGATGATCAATTATTTAACTATTTATTAGAATTTAAATTATTCATTAAAATTATGAGGGCCAGCATAAATTTACGGTTTTGAATTTTTTTTCCTGTCAATTTGTACGTTCAAAACTTTTTTATTTTTTCATGGGTGTGAAATACATTTAAAAATTAAAAAAATCTTTCTGTGAAACGTGAAATTCCAGGCCTGGAAGAATTCAAATCAGGGCAGAACAAGAACATTTTTGGCGTGACGCTTTTGTTCCATTGGAGAAAATTTTAGGGTTCCGTTAAGCAAAGACAAGTGGCAGAAAAGCTAGGGTACTGGACCGTGATCTTTAGCACGGAGGACTCAGTTAAGCAAAAACTTGTGACCGAAAAGCCTAGGGCACTGGACCGTGATATTTAGCACTCAGTTCCTTCCATGGAGCTTAAATAAGGTCGGGATTTCTATAGTTTACTGTCAAAGTGCGTTATTTAGTCCCCAAATCTTGAGCTCGATCAGGAAATTTTGGCCTGGTGTGGTGAGTTCGATCTGTGAAGTTTGGCCGGGCGTGAAGAGTTCGATCTGTGAATTTTGGCCTGGTCTGGTGTCGAATCTACTCTAAAATTTAACAAGACTTCGACGAACGAAGAGGTTTTCTCTCAGACTTTTTGCTTAAATCCGCCGGCGAACCTCATTATTGGATCTGAAATTGACGAGACGATTTTTAGTTGTTAAATATCACTAAAGCTTCGGGAAAGATTGTGGATGTTGCAGTTAACGGGCTTAGATTTGTCGTATTTGACTTTTGCTGATTTTCCTCTTTGGTTTTCATTACAGGTTCGCTTACTTTCAGAAGAATTTCATCCTCTGAAGAATTTCGCTGTATGAAGGTGAAGGTTTTTGCTTCGGAGTTCTTAAATTTCTCCTGTCTTTGGTTGAAGCTCAGATGCTGTTGACTGTAAGTTGCTCGGTTTCAGAAATTTCTCTCTTCAGCTTCAAAATTATTCCTATCGACGAAAATCTTGCTTCATTTTCTCATGGTTTTTTGCGAGTTCTGTGATCTAATTCAAATTTATTCTAAAGTTTTTTCGATTGTCATGATCAGTTTCGTAATTTCATTTATTCATGCTGGAGATTTCGTATTGAAATACATTTTAAAATCTGCTAGCACGGAAATTGTCTGAAAATAGCCTATTTTTCAAATGTGTAGGATCTTAAATCTTTGTAATGTCCTCGTGGAGACGAGGTTGAAATTGCCTGAAAATAGCCTATTTTTCAAAGGTGTAGGATCTTAAATCTTTGTAATGCACTCGTCGTGGAGTCGGGGTTTAAATTGTCTGAAAATAGCCTATTTTTAAAATGTGTAGGATCTTAAATCTTTGTAATGTGGTCGTGGGTTCGAGGTTTGAATTGTCTGAAAATAGTCTATTTTTCAAATATGTAGGATCTTAAATCTTTGTGATGTCGTCGTGGAGTCGAGGTTTCGATCGCTGAAATTATCTGGATTGTGGATTCAAGAATATTTTCAAATCGAAATGAGAGAATTGACCTTACACATCCGATTCTAGAATATTCCCCAAATTGGTAGTCTAGTTAAACATGGCTGGGTTTCGATGATTAGTTTCACTAGTTTTGTTTTGTACTTTTGCCAGAATGGATTGACAGAGAGTCATAGTAAATTGTTCTTTGTGCTGTGCAATAGGAAAAATATTTTCAGAGGAAAGCTTGGAAGTAAGGTTGGGAGCATGGCTAAAAAACAGCTTTATGTGTTAAACGTCTTGGACCTGGCAAAAACACAATGGTACCATTATACTGCAGTTATTATTGCAGGTATGGGCTTCTTCACGGATGCTTATGATTTGTTCTGCATCACCACCATTACTAACCTACTGGGGAGGATTTATTACTTCGATGGAAAGAGCCCCGGTGTTCTGCCTCCAAATGTCACGGCTGCGGTAAGCGCAGTGGCCTTATGTGGAACATTTGCTGGGCAACTTTTCTTTGGTTGGATGGGCGACAAACTGGGACGAAAAAAAGTCTATGGAATAACGCTTATCCTCATGATCATTACTTCCATCGCATCCGGTCTTTCTTTCGGCAAGACAGCCAAAGCAGTAATGACTCTTCTCTGCTTTTTCAGATTCTGGCTTGGCTTCGGCATCGGCGGAGATTATCCTTTATCCGCCACCATTATGTCCGAGTATGCAAACAAGAAAACCCGCGGGGCCTTCATGGCGGCTGTGTTTGCTTTCCAAGGCTTTGGGATTCTAGCCGGGGGCACCATCTCTCTTATCGTCTCTGCGGGATTCCTGAGCAAGTATGACCGCGCATACAAGGGCGATCCTCCGGGTCCGGCCGTTACCCAAGCTGATTATGTATGGCGGATAATCTTGATGTTCGGGGCCCTACCCGCTGCGTTGACGTACTATTGGCGAATGAAAATGCCCGAAACAGCTCGCTACACAGCGCTCATCGCAAAGGACCAAGCAAAAGCCGTGGCCGACATGTCGATGATTCTTGACCTGGATATGGCAAGGCCTGGACCGGAGTTTGGTTTATCTCCAAGGACTCGACCGGAGTTTGGTCTATCTCCAAGGACTCGACCGGAGTTTGGTCTATCTGCAAGGACCGGACCGGAGTTTGGTTTATTTTCTAAAGAATTTGCAAGGCGACACGGCTGGCATCTACTGGGTACAGTAAGCACATGGTTTTTCTTCGACATCGCGTTCTACAGCCAAACTCTATTCCAAAGGGACATCTTCAGGGCCTTGGGATGGCTTGCCGCTCCCGACACAATTAACGCCATTGAACAAGTCTATCAAATAGCAAAAGTGCAGTTGATTATTGCTCTGTGCTCGACAGTCCCCGGCTACTGGTGCACAGTCGCCTTGGTCGACCACATCGGAAGAAAAACAATTCAGCTGATGGGATTCTTTTTCATGACAGTCTTCATGTTCGCGCTTGCTATTCCATACCACCACTGGCAAGGCAATCACACGGCCTTCCTCGTACTCTATGCCTTCACCTTCTTCTTTTCAAACTTCGGTCCAAACGCCACTACATTCATCGTTGCAGCGGAAATCTTCCCGGCAAGGCTTCGTTCAACATGCCACGGCATATCGGCAGCAGCAGGCAAAGCAGGAGCCATAATCGGAGCCTTAGGTTTTGTCTACGCATCCGAGAGCACTAATATAACTAAAGTCGACAAAGGCTACCACACGGGTATTGGCATAAATAATACTCTGATGATCTTAGGAGTAACAAATGCTCTCGGTTTTCTTTGCACGTTTCTGATCCCTGAAACAAACGGCAAATCCTTGGAAGAGCTCTCGCGTGAGGACGAGGAATGGGAAGGAATCGAACTCGGATCCACCGGTTCTCCAAATTCAACAACACACATAATCGCGCCCCGATAACCTCAATTTAATGCAATAGTGAGTGCAATAATCTAATTCTCCGCATCACTACTATAATTTAAATACTTATTTGGATTTTCTAGTGTCCATACAAATTAAAAGACCATTTTAGGCTTTGAGTGAGTTTTCAAATTTCTCATTCCATTCCTACGCCTGTACAAATTTCACAGTTTTTGTGAAGTGAAACTGTCATTGTTTCATGACCTTGGTTTGTTAAGCGCACAAATAGTTTGTTGCACAGAATTATTAAGTTTATCTGAATTTTTCAGGTTTGATGTTTGGAGTTCCAATCTTCCACGTAATATCATTGTCGCCATTCTTTAATTGTCATGATGAAACTCGTGTAGTGCTGAAACTCTCCGGAAACCTTCGTGCTTTTACGTAGTCCTAGGGGTTCATTCAACCACTAGACCTCGGTTACCTGACACCCCAAGGTCCCCTTATCAACTTGGAGTTTGTATTAAAAAAAATATTCGGTTCTTCGGTAGTACGAGTATGATATTTGTTGTTAAGTTTTTTAATAATTTAAGATTCGAAATTACATTTGTTCTCACCTCTATAGTGGATCCAAATCAAATTTTTATTTAACAATCCCTTTATATAATTCAAAATGTTATAGGTTTATATTTATTATGATATTTGTTGTTATTTTTTTAATAATTTAAGATTCGAAATTACATTTGTTCTCACTTTTATACGGGATCCAAATCAATTTTTTATTTAATTATCCCTTTATATAATTCAAAATGTTATAGGTTTATATTTATTAGGGATTAAAGTAATTTTTTTCCCATCAATTTATTAAGTTTAATATATTTAAGTTTATAAAAACTATACCTCTTTAATTTCTTCATATTTTATGATTAAAGTGTGCGTTTTTTTTAATCCTTTATTTGTTTTTTTTCTATTCCTCCTTAATTTATTAGTATATATAACCTTCTCACTCTTATTTAATTTTTTTCATCTTTTCACATTTAAGTTTATAGGTTTATGTGAATTACATATATTTATTTTTATTCTTTTAAATAATATTTACTTTTTCATGAATGTAGATTATATGTTATTTATATGATAATCTATACTTGATGTAAACTTAATTTTTAGATTTTATGTTTAATAAACAATTATTTGTGGCATTGAATATGAGAAGTGTTTTTCTATCATAATAAAGCTATTTCTTTTTTTTTTTTTTATGACTTTTTCTTGTATATGTAAGTTAATGTTGTTTAGCTCTATCTATCTATCTATCTATCTATCTATATATATATATATATATATATATTCAAAATACCATTTTAAACAACATAAATCAAGATTTGAGCATATTTTTTTTGCCCGATTCTTACCACAAATTCATGAGAAACTCCAAAACATATTACTTATTAACGACTCTCACACATTTATTTTATGTATTTTCACCTCTTCTTTTCATGGAACTCAATAAACATTAATATTTAAATTAACTTAACTTTTCCAAAATTATAAAACTGTAAAGAATTGCATTTTAAACATAAATTGTGAAATTGTTTGATACTTATAGAAGAGAAGGATTTAAATGATCATTTTCTTTTTCGTTACAAATTTTGGAAAGAAAAGTTGTTTGGATTAATGTGATTGATTTATATTATTTGGGGAATCATTTAAAACAATGTTGAAATTTGAAGTTCAACAACTTTGGTCAAATAAAAAATTTGTATCTCTATTTTTTTATTTATTCCATAAATTTAAACTCATACAAATTATTCAACATTTATTTTTATGCACATTTATGAAATGTTAATTATGAGGTTATAAAAATTGTAAATTATAAAAATTTTAAATAAGAGATTAATAATTTACTAAGATATAGAGGATAAAATGAAACAATCAAAACGAGGCTTTCAAAATAAATATAAATACAAATTTAGGAAATTCTATTTTTACAAATTTAAAATGTCAGTTTTTTGTTCATTTTTTAAATTATTATTATTATTATTATTGAAGATTAATAGTTATTTTTACATGTTCATATTAAGAATAACACTTAATCAATAATATATTTTCAACATAAACACAATAGAAAATAATCTAATCTATAGAATTATGACTAACACAAAAAATTTAATATAATTTTTTTGAACACATTTAAATATATTTTAATTTGCTTAAAGTAAATATGTCATTAAATTTAAAAAATATATTTTAAATCAATTTGTGAGAAATCTCGACAATATTAATAGAATGAATATCTAACATAATAACATCTCATAAAATAATACAAAAATACTAATATTTCACAAATAGAAATAATAATACTATAATGAATATCAGTAATTGTAAATAAAGTTTTTAAATTAGCCAAGTATTTATTTACGAGTACCATATTATAATAAGAGTTTATTTTCAATTTTAAAGAGAAGACAAAATTGACAAGGGAGGCCCTTTGAACTTTCTTTAACAAAAAATCATATATTGACAAAAATATCATTTAGCTCAGAGACTTATTCTACAACCTATTATGATGTGTAAGGATGTTCATTCATCATCAAAGTTGAAATTTTCAATTTTTGCTCATGTGGGTGAAAATAAAAATTTTAAAAAATCTAAAAAGGAAAAAAATTAAATAACCATACAAAACAATAAAAATCTAAAATTGAAAAAAATGAAAAAAATTAAATAACTATACAAAACATTTAAATAATGTTCGTTTGTCAAAAAAAAATTAGACATGAGAATTGGATCCCTCTCGATCTGTATTTAAGATGGATATATGCTGGTATATTGGCAATTCAAGTATAAATTCATGTACATTTAAAATATAGATGTTTCCTTCATAACATAAAATGTACCTTTAGACATTTGAAGCTGTTGATGATATTTAGTCAAAAATATATTACAATTTGATTAAAAAAAGATTAACAATTTTAAACTAGGAGTGGATTATTGTAAAAAATGAGATATTAGTTTTATGAACAAAGCATAAATTTTCTTCAATTTAACTATAATACATGATAATGACTTCTTTTTTTTCGCTAAGGTAAGAGACATTCCTTCTATAACCATTAATAAAAAAAAATATTACATAATTTACAGCTGTCCACCAGACAATGTGGACCAAGAACAAGGTTGCTCACCGCTAGAGGGAAGGCCCCCAACCTAAAACAAAGACCCGACAAATCCTTTGGGAAATGAACCCAAAGGTGCTGAAAGGGAAGACAGGCTAATGATGAACCAAACAAAGCCTCCAGCAAGACACAATAAACCAACCGAATTAACCGTGACCTTCCAAGTCACATTTGGATCCATCAACGGAGGAGAAATTCGCTTCTCGAAGACATGCTGAACTTAACTCCCCGACCCCACACAACTGCACACTCAATCCAGATCATTGAACCCTGCTTCTAACTCCGACGGCCCAAAAACATATTGCTTGGCCCAAAATGCCAGAATTTGAACTTGAAAAAAATTAACTTTTCCGAGAAGCCGCACACTGGATAACGCTCCGCCCCAACCAAACTGCATGATAATTTCTGATCGTTGATTTACGCCACAACATCTTACGGATGAGATCCATATCGCACCACTAAATTGCCCAAACTTTACCATGCGATGAGGGCTATTTACCGCACCCTCCCTCCTCCACGTGTCGTCAGGTGTATGGAATCGCTTCTGATTTACAAAAACCACCTTTCGTTTGTGAGTGGTGCGATCACCTACACACCGCTTAGGAAGCGGTTTTTCCTTCCGCAAGGTGAAACCGTGGGAAAAATGGTTGCCGTAATAACCTTGAATCGCGTTCTTTACCTTTGGAATACTGAGCACGCCGTTCCACTCCTCCTTGTCGTGATTATAGTGTCTACAACCAGGATTTGCGTTGATCTTTTTGGAATGAAGCCAGTTGCCTGGCCTATGCCATTGATTCCTGAAGTTGATATTATCAGTGTTGCAAAAGCCTGCCTTAATTTGCCTTCCACCTACATGTTTGACCAAAATGAGGGGATCCAACCGAGAATTTCTCATTGAGACCTTTCCTTTTTAGTTTTATCCCAAAACACTTCTTTTTCCTCTTCCGCTAGATTATGACTAATTGTTTTCAGATTGCCATGTGGCATTACTTGCCACCCTGTCAAAACTCTGCTTTCCTTGCAGCTAACTCCTTGGTTGGCCAAGAAATCCACCAGTTTATTAGCCTTTTTGTGCACATGATTGAACCTGACTGAGTTAAGCCCCTAAAGGTGACCCTGAATTCTTTGGAAAACCCGGATTAACTTCTAGTGTTGTGAGACTTTCTCCCGCTCTGATCTGAAATTGATTCTTTTTATCGAGTTAATAACTAATTCAGAGTCGGCTTCAATGATCATGTTGTCGTAGTTTTCTTGCTTCAACAAATCTAAGCATTTCTCCATTGCCATTAATTCCACCATGTTATTGGTGGCTCTTCCTAAATGACAATGGAAGAGTGAGAGGATGTTACCTGCTTCATCGTACAGAACCCCCCCAAAGCCAGCTATTCCGGGGTTTCCTTTAGATGCTCTATCTATGTTGTATTTCATAAAACCTCTTGGAGGAGGTTGCCAATACTCTTTTTTAGATTCCCTTTTGGTTGCTGTTCTATTCTAGCTTAGGGGGATGATCCCCTGCATTCCTAACAGCCTGAGAGTTCTTAAGTCTGCTCTTGAGGGAGGATTTTTGGGAAGATTCCTGACTGTTGAGCTGACCGTCTCCTTGATCTGTTTTAAGATCTGATCAAACAGGTGAAGAGCAGGATTCTTTTCATTTTTAAAGATTCTCTTATTCCTTTCTTTCCATATATTCCAAATAATAAAACTTGGCATGAGAGCCCAAGCTAGGTTGAGAACTTCATTATCCGAAAAATTTCTCCTCCATCTATTTAGGGTGTTAGTAATACTCTCTTTGTCCCTGTCAGACTGTTGAAAAATGTTGGCAAAAGCATCCCATAGCCTGGAAGTGAAATTACAGCTGTTGAGAAGATGTTCCATAGTTTCCTCTTGGGCTTCACAGAGCTGGCATATGGAAGGTCCTAGTATGCCCCTCTTTCTAATGTTGTCCCAAGTCAAGATTTTCCTTTGAAGAACCAACCACATGAAGAGTTTGATCTTCATCCAACCTTGATGTCTCCAAAGGTTTAGCCAGGTTCTGTTCGGAGCCTGGGAAACCAGCTCAAGGAGAATACTTTTTGCTTCCTTAATATTGAAGATGCCTTCATTGTTGTTTCCCCATCTGAGTTGGTCCTGCCCTTCAGACACCAAGATCATCCTTTATTCCAACATTTTTCCAAGAGCCTCTGCTTTTATTTTTAGTATTCTATCATTCCTACAATCTATATTCTTCCATATCCTCCATTTTCCAGTATTGTGGGTATAATCCAAAAAATCTTTCACTCTTGTCAAACCTTGGGTGTCAGTCTCATGCTTAAGGTTCCAAAAATCCTCTTTTAACAATTTTGGTTCTTGTTGCCATTTGTCCTCCTAGAAAAGAGCAAGGTCTCCGTCTCTGATTTCCAAAAAGTTGTTTCTTTGTACTAAAGCTTTGTTCTCCTAGGCTTTATTCCAGATGGCAGAGCCTTTTATGTTTCCAAACATCCTTATGAGATTAGTGTGATGCCAAGAGCTAGCATATTTTTCTTTCCATATACTTGCCCATTGCGCCTTAGGATTTTTAACCCAACTCCACCAGAGTTTGGCCCCTAGAACCTTACTTAGGATCTCTTGGTCATCTAAGCCAAGGCCCCCATGATTCTTGGGTTTACAGATCTTTTCCCAAGAGACCAAGGCCCACTTCTTTCTAGCTTCCTCCCTACCCCAAAGAAAGTCTCTTTGGATGTTTCTGAATTGCTGCAAAACTCCTTTAGGGGCTGGTAGTGCTGATAGCATGAAAATTGGAATTGATTGGAGCACCACCTTTGTTAGCATGAGTCTACCTGCTAGATTTAAAGATCTGCTTGTCCATTTTCTGACTTTATCTTGCATTTTGTTGATCAGTGGTTCCCAAATGCTCTTATGCAAGGGTTTCGTAGTTAGAGGAACTTCTAAATACTTTGAAGGGAGGGAATCCCTCTGAAAGCCTAGAATTCTCGAGATATTTCTCTGAATAACAATATGAGTTTAAAGAAAAATATTTTGGATTTGGAGAGGTTAACTTCCATACCTGAAGCCATGGCAAAATCATTCATTATTTGTTTGTATGCCCGAGCCTCTTTGACTGTGGGGATTCCTTGTAACATGGTATCATCAACAAATTGTTGATGTGTCAAAGCCTTACCATTCTCCTTCAGTGGAAGACCTTGAATTTTACCCATAACTCTGGCATGCTTGATAGACCGGCCAAGACCTTCCATCATGAGTATGAAGAGGAAGGGAGAAAGTGGATCCCCTTGCCTTAGCCCTCTTGAAGGAAGAAAAATCTCAGAAGGAGAGCCATTAACCAATATTGAAAAGCTGGAAGAGGTAACCAAGGCCATGACCCATCATACCCAGTTGTGATCAAAACCAAATGCCTTTAGCACTTTCCTGATATAGGTCTAGTTCACTTTGTCATAAGCTTTTGCTATATCCAGTTGCAAGATCATACCAGCTCTCCTTGTGCTGGTTAATGAGTGAACCACTTCATGAGCTTGAATAATGTTGTCCAGAATTTGTCTGCCTTCAACATAACCTGATTGTTCCCCTGAAATCAGAGAAGGAAGCAGAGGTTTAAGTCTGTTGGCCACAACCTTGGATATTATCTTGTATACCACATTGCATAGTGCTATGGGTCTATACCTATTTGGTGTTTGTACATTTTCCTGTTTAGGGATCAGGGAGATGAAGGAGGTGTTGAGTGCTCTCAAGATGGTTCTGTCTATTCTGGAGTTTTCCACAACATTCAAAATATCCTCTTTTACAATATTCCAGCAAGCTTTAAAGAAATCTACATTGAAGCCATCCGAGCCTGGTGCTTTGCCATTCTGCATGTCATTGAGAACCTCATTGACCTCCTCTTTGGTCACTGGTCTGTTGAGATTGAAATTGTCCTCTCTAGACACCATCTTAGGTATATGCTTGGTTAAGTCCCTGATATGATGTTCTCTTTCTGGATTACTTTCTTGGGCTATTTCTCGGAAGTGTTGAACTAACACTGCCTCTATATCTTCATGGGATTGTAGAAGTTGTCCATCCTCCTTTTTTATTGAAGAAATTCTATTGTGTGCTCTATTCGCCATGGTGGATCTGTGAAAAAATCTAGTATTACACTCTCCTTCTTTTAGCCATTGGACTCTAGATTTTTGTCTCTAGAATATTTCCTCTTGTTTACACAAGTTCTCCCAATCTTGATGATGTTTCTCCACTAGATCATTTTTGTCTTTATCAAAACCTTTCATGATCATAACTTGGTTGAGTTCATGCATTTTATTTTCGACTGATTTATTTTCTGCAAAAATATTACCAAAATTCTTCTTATTCCATTCTTTGAGCCTCATTTTTATGTGCTTTAATCTTTTATGAAGCATGAACATTCTAGTTCCCTGAATCTGTAGATCTTCTGCCCACCATTTTTCAATATTACTAATGAAATCTGGGTGTGAAAGCCAAATATTCTCAAATCTGAAAGGTCTATTCTGGGGGGTACCTATACCCTGGATCTCCATTTGAATTGGCTAGTGATCTGAGCCTCCAACGGGAAGAACACTTGCTCTTATTTCCTTATCTAAAAGCATTAGATCCTCAGAGATAATGAATCTATCCAACTTAGATGCTACCTGAGACTCCCCTCCTCTCTTGTTGTTCCAAGTGAAGAGGCCATTGTTTGTTTCAACATCCACTAATTTCATATTATTTGTAAAGATTTGAAAAGCTAAAGAGTCTTTACTTAGTGCTCTAGTTCCACCTTTTATTTTAGAAAGTGATTTTATCATATTGAAATCCCATCCCATGATCCAGGGTATTCCGGCATGTCTCTCCCTGAGATTCACAAGGGAATTTGTCAGCCTAAGTTTCTCCTCTATCCTTTGAGGGCCATACACATTCGTGACTAGATAGGTACTCCTATCCCTTACAGGCTGAATCACTACTGATAAATAATTCCTTGCAGCCTCTGCATCAATTATGTCAATTCTTTGAGGGTTCCAAAGAGTGAGAATACCTCCTGCTGTATTCTCTGCTTTAACTTCTAGATATTCAAGCCTACTGAGCCATTTACTATGTAGTTGCCTTAACTTTTGAATGGAACATTTCATTTCTTGGATAAAAATTATATCTAGAGCAGCCTGTTTCATTCTATTGCTAAGCAATCTCTGTTTTCTTTTACTGCCTAGACCTCTAATATTCCAAGAAATAAACTTCATGATTAAATATTTGTGAAGGAGTAGCTGGTAAGATCTTTCATCTTACCTGAATCTATCATGAGCTTTCCACACTCCATCAATAGCTCATTCTGCTTTTTTTCTGCCTCTCTTTTTTCCTGGGTTTCTGGGTGCTAAACCTGGAGTAGATTTTATCGTTTTCACTCCTTCGCTACTCAGCCTGTTCCTGATTTTGTCCCCCTCCGAACCCTTTTCCTGAGTTTTCCATAAATACAACTGCTGTATTCTATTGAGCTCTTCCTGAGGTAACGATTCTACCCCACCAGATGTACCCTGAATTAAGAACCCTTCCAGATCTAGGTGTTCTCTTTCCAGAATCTCCTGTAGCTCAGTTTCCTCTAGTTCCATTTCACTCTGGGTCATTTCCTGGTCCATCTCTAGTTCTGTATCACTCAACATTATCCCTATCTGCTTATCATTTTCCTGTGTTTGATCACAGTTTCCTTCTTTCTCCTTCTCTCCCATGCTTCTTTCATTTGCTTGATTTTTTGTTGTTCTTTCTTCGTCCTCTTCAAGAACTTGGAATTGGTTCCGCCTAACTTGTTGTCCCTCATTTTGCTGTAGCTTTTGCCCTCTTTTTCTGCCTTTTCCTTTATGGACCACCTTGTGAAAGCTGTCCGGGTCTTTCATTGTATTAGTTTTGCTTTTATTCTCTGTTTTACCTAGAGGGCAGTCTCTGAGAAGATGCCCATGTTCATGACATCTATGACATCTGAATGGAATATGCTCGTAGTCCACCATTTGAACCCACTCTTCATCAAAAACTTCCAATATCACCTCATCCGGAAGAGCTCCTGATAGATCCATCTCAACACATATCCTAGCAAAGGAAGTATATTTTCCTCTTCTAGTAGCTTCTGAAGTTTTGACAAACCTACCTAATTTATTGCCTATGGCAGCTAACGATTCAAGTTGCTAGTAATCAAGAGGTAGAGAATAGAGTCTTACCCAGACTGGGACTGATATGAACATTTCTCGTTCCAAGACAAAGTTCATCTTCCATGGCCTCATATAGAGACCTGCTACTGCATAGAAGTAGTGCCCTCCTTCAAACACTCTGTCTTTATCCTCAATACTTGTGAACACCATGGTAAAGAAACCCTTTGACCCAAGGTGTAGATCAATGCTCCCTTTGGGTTTCTAGTGGTATTTGATCCATGTTTGTAAAGCTTTTTCTGTGGGCCATAGTCCCATGAATTTGCAGATGATTGCGTAGGTTTGCATGTGATCCCTGTGCGCTTGCAGCACAGGATCATTTAAAACTACTCTGGGTGTTATTTCAGCTTTGGGTTTACAAGGTCCCTTTTGTTTCCTATTTTTTGTCATCTTCCTCCTTGTCTTTAGTGTTGCTGTTCTCCTTTATTTTAGCTGCTTTTTCCTCCTCTTCCATGTTACTCTTTCCTTCTCCCGTAAATCTTCTGACTTTTTCTGGGGGCTTCTTGCCCTTATTGGCCACGACCTCCTTGTAGGAGGGAGAAGAGCTCCCTCCTATGCATCCTTCCATGGATGAAGACTCCCGCTGCAACTCAAAACCATGGTCGTTCATTTATTTTTTCGTGCGCCAGCCTAGTGACACCTCTAACCTATAAATTTCAATACATGATAATGACTTCAATAAAAGTTCTTCCTCCCATTACTTTAGATATAATTACTTGGCCTTTTTAAATAATAAAAAACACCTTGAAAAGTTAAGTTTATTATGGCATTTTATGATCACCCTATAAATATATTAATTCAAATTAATCTTTTATCTCCTTGAAATTATCCATAGCCATTTATAGGAGTATATTTTTCAAGTTTGGTTAATTTAGAATTGTCAACCAATTATATGCTTTTAGCTTCTTTGTTCATGACTAATTTTAATAACAACCAAGCATCAAACAAATCTACTCTATTATTAGTTCTACATTACATGCCGATTTAATTTTATATTTTGGGTTTTGGATATATTAAGAACTTCTTCTACACCACATACTCTTGGGGAACCTTGACTTGCATCTCATTTCTCATGAGTCATATATCCCACACAATTGGTGTAGAAATAACTCAAAATTTACAGCTGATAATGAATTTAGAGTGAAATCAATAGAGGAAAATTTCTTCTACTAAATTATGCGAAAGGAAAACTGACAATAGAAACACATGTAATCATTCAATCAGAATGAACACAATTTTTACTGGGAACCCAACTGGGAAAAACCCCTCCTCTATTTGTTTTATATCAAAAGAGAAAAATGATCTATTACAATGACAACTTCAATGCTTGAAGCTCAATCTGCACTGCAATATTGATCTCCTCCTGACTCTTCTCTGGCCAATACTTAGCCAAAATAGGCCTCTTGCTTCCTCCTATTTCCTTGTGCAACTCATGCTACTAAAGGATAGGGATAACTCCCATTTCCAAGGGAATGAGCTCACCTGTTACATGGAAGCACTATACACTCACTAGTATACAATGATAATTACAATGTGTTTTCTCCCTCCAACTTCACTAGGTAATTCGAATTGCATGCATGACTAGGGTTATTTTTAGTAAATTGACTAGTTAACTGAGAGTTAGTTGAGTTTACAACCGTTACAACTACTCAAATGAACTCATACTTACTCTATTATAGAATAGAGCTTAGATATTTGACTTTCAATAAACATATCACCTATAGATAGCTATATCTTAGCCACCAACTTGCACACAACTCTACTTCTGGCCCACAAACTTGAATTGACTGACATAATTGAGTGATTTGGCCATGTCACTCCTACTAACTACTTGTAACTCATCCTGTTGAAGTGGAAATTAAAAGTTCCTCATTTTACTAAGGCACAAGTCAAATGAAGCCTTTTAATGCTACACTTTAACAATTGGACATGGATAAGCATTGTGATCCTTAATTAATTTATCTTCATACCTTTCTATAAAGTTCTTGAAATAATTATTCCTTACCACTTCTCATTAGTTTTTAACATTGCATTATTTCCACCTAAAATTCTGAGCTATATGGAAAATTTAGAAATAAATGTTCAATTGATTCATCTTCTCTCTTGTAAAGAGTACATCTTAGCCCATACCATGACCTTTTTCGCAATTTTCAAATGTTATAATTTTATTTGAAATGATAATCATAATAAAATCGTTGTCTTTATTGGGCACTTCAATTCCATATTTTCTCCCAATGCCATTTACTCTATCTCCCTATCCATATTTAACTCTTACCTTCCATGAGGAAGTAGGTATCACATAAGGCACACATGATAATTGATATGCAATAAAGGTAAAACAAGTTAAATATTTGGTGAAGATTGTATTTCTTTACTAATATGTTAATCACATTCATTGAAATATTAGAACTAACATCATCCATATAAATCTCAATCACACGAAAATCATGCAAATATAACATGAACATGAATGCATAAGTGAAACTTATATCTATTGCATTAGCAAAATGAGTAATGTAGCATAGGTCTGACACAAAAGTCAAGGTTAAATGTATAGCTCCCAACTCACAACAATAACAATGGTAAATCCTCTCTCTAAAATCCTTCTTATCTTTCGTGCATTTATTATGTTTCTCAGATATAGAGGTGACTTGAGAGATTATAGGAGGTTCTAGAATATACTAGAGTATCTATGAATTATAACTTGTAATGTACCTCATCTGTAAGCAATTTTTTTTAAATATATATACATATATATAAAGAATACCATATCTTGGAGAAAAATTACATTTATCTCATTTTTGAAGTTACTTAACCTTACAACTTATATTTATGCCTTTTACTTTGTGACCTTTATACATCATCAATTTCTCCATATTATCTTACGCTCAATACCTTCCCATTACACATTTTTTTCTCTTAACATCTTCAAATCTTTTCTTTCATTTTTATAAGGCCCCCTTTATGCCATTGGTATTTGAGAACTATGTTAAAATGTTTGGGTTTAAAGTTCTTTGCATCGACCCCATGATATCACATATCTATGCGTACTTATAATACCTTTTCACAACCCTTATGAATATTAAACCAGAACCACTTTAATAACCAACACACAGAGTATACCATCGTGTCATGGTTGGATTTGTAATAGGTTTTATGCATGAGTTAATTTATAGACCTAACTCTAGGATTAAATCTTGGCACTCCTTTAACTTTTGGTGGTCAAATCCTCTCCTCGACGGTTAGGCTAACCACCCAACCCCCCCTCCTTGGACCTAGGCATAATTTGCACTATGAGGTTCTACTGTCAGATCTTTGCATACTTCTTAGTGATTGGGGGAGGATCCTTTTCCTTATTGACTAGGTCCTTTCACCATCAAATTCTGTGATGAGAACTTACTAGGCTACAACCATTACTCTTTCTTCGATGACCATGACATTTTAAAATATCTCTAATGCTCATCATAATAGTTCCATGTTAGGTATGGCAACATACAGAGCATGGGGGCTTCACTAGGGAAGAAATACCATACCACATGGGTTCATATTGGGGGATATATAGGGGTAAAGGGTTTTTATATTGGCAGGTATAAAAATTGTGGTTCAAAGTCAATAAAAGACTATAAATGGGTATAAAAAATGTTAATGAAAAAATGGATACCTACAATATCTAGTGATAGTAGTGATTTTTTAAATTGGGAAGGTGTATTGGGTCCGTATTCATTGGGGGTTAAATTATGTGATTTTTAGAGGTATTGTCCAATATGTAGTCAAATTAATGATATTGTTTAAGATGAAACGAACACATGTGATATGTTAAAGGTTCATTGAGAGAAACCCCTGTGATAAAGTGATTCATTTTTTTTCATTGTAAATTATGAATTTTTGCATGAAGCTTCTTTCTTTATAGCCTCCTAACATTATTCACAATTTTGGCTTTGTCACAGGTCTAGGTTTTGCATAGATGATTTAGCTTTCTTTCTTAGTATTATAGGCTATTTTTTCTCATCTAAACAATCAGCCTCCTAATGGGATCATTCACATACTATTCCCCCTTTACATAATCATTGCACAAATCCCTATGCATGACTCTCTCATTTCCCACAGTTGTTTCCCTAAACTGCATCATCTGAGCCAATTTTAGGACCAACGCACCCTGGCCTCTTGCTGGACAACGTTCACCTACAAGTTGCTCCATTGTTTCCTAGTTTGATCACCTAAAGGTTGCCTTCGTTGCACCTACGTTGGTTCTAGAAATTTGGGAAAAAGAGAGATAATCATGAAGCCTCGATTTCCAGAAGCTTCTAGGATCTATTGTAACAATTTACCTTAGATTAAACTCTCGAATCCTATCCTATCCTACCTTGGTGTTTACATACCTTATCCTTAGATCTCATCCTCCCATCAAGAGTGGATCTCAATCCCAATATTGGTAAAAGGATAATAACTCTCAACTTACCCCACTCCTCTATATATTTACAACCTTCCATATGCAAGAGATTGGGTTTTGGAGAGTGATTCTACCCTTATGTTGTTGTGAAAAGAGTTAGGTTTTCATGCATTTGAGGTGATTGGAGGTACATTTTGTGACAAAGGAAGGACAAGTCAACAACTTGGAGGAGCTCTTCTACAAGATCAAAACCTATTTATGGTTATAACTCACTCCATTTATATCAATACAAAGAGCTCCCTTGTTTTCCTATATGTGATGCCATTATTTCATATATTTCAATACCATGTTGATCTGTTGAATAAATTAAATAGATGTGTTACATATATCTCATAGTTTCTTGGCTTGTGTTGTCGGGTTATGCAGGTTCTAATTTTGGTAGCTAAAGATAGGATTGGAGCATTCAAGCCGAAGAAGGAGCGAAACATTCGACAGATTCCAAGTAGGTTTCTTCCCCTCATATAATTTAAGGAAAACAATGGATCCTTTTTCATTTTGTTTTTCTAGGTTAGACACCAAACCTAGGGGATATATATCTGTCCGTAGTCATAAATCCCGCATAACAAATTGACGAATTTTCTAGGGAATGTTATATTCCCTTGGTGGTTTCTTTGACCATTGTGTTTTATTTACCTGTATCACAGACCTTTTTTTATTTAATATGCCAAGAAAAGGCATATGAAGTGATTGCATTGAGCCTTGTTTGCAATTTTTGCATCGGAATCCTCTTTACCAAGACCAACACACCCTCTGGTCTACTGACAGAGCGTTGCACCTTACCTGGGCCTTCAATGTGCCTACATTTCACCTCATCTGGGCCTTCTATGTGCCTGCATTACAAAGCACTGGTGCCTCTTTTGCCTATTCTTTCATAAAACTTTCCTTATTTTCTCAGTGTTGATTTGATCAGCCTACTATTGAGCTATGGAAAATGTATGAATTTGACATTTATTTCCTTATCTTTCTCCTTAATCATATCTCTTGTATATTCTAAGATGATAATATATCAAAGAATTCTAGCGAAAACTAGGGAGTTATTGATTATTGCAATTTAGTTAATTATTGTCTTTTCTCGTGCAGGAAAGAGAAGAAATGGAAAATTACCATTCCGGAGGAAAAGACAAAACAAAGTAACTGTTGTTCCTTCAACAGGAAGCCGTATCCAGACAACAGGTCAAGATTGGAGTGCGCAGTTAAGGATAAGAATGGAAAAGATCATAGCTTCAGCACAAAAGACAATGAGTTAACTGGAGTTAGAATATTGAGCGAATCCCTTAGGATCTCTTGATCCTGAGGGATCACTATTACTAGTCTATCTGCTATTCCTATTTTATCTGCCTGGCCATTATAAAAGGGACAACACTTGTAAATAAGGGGGATTCATCATCATTACTTAGAACTTACTGTTGTATTTTTACTTTGATCATCGACTTTTTTGATTAAAACAGAGTACGATTAGATATAACCATTTTTTCATATAATTAATACATAATCTGGTTGTTGTTCTTTCTTCTATACTAAAGTAGTATGGCGGTGCTTCACTAGTGGCTAAGGGCCCGACCCTGGTGGATCCACTTGCTGTTCTGTACCATTCCTTTACGATATCTGTTGTGTGATGGTTTGGTTTGATATTCATTTATTGGAATCACATTGCTTTATCTTTTCTTGTTTCTATATTTAATGAATTGCTCCATTATATATGTTGTAACTGAATTGTGTTGTTGTTCCTTCTCGTAATAATAAGATTATTATTCTCTACAACTATATTATTATGATGTTCATCTCAATTACAAAGCTTTGCTATTCATTCCAGTAAACTAACTTTGTTGTTCATTACAGTTTCATAAATTCCGCTGTTCATTTCTACTAAATAGCATTGTTGTTCATTTCCTTTCTGCAAGCATTTGGTTTTGCTTTTCAGCATTGTTATAGTTAGCATAGTTATTCCATTTCTATCAGCAACATTATTGATTTAATTCATTGTCATTTCTAACCAGTCATGTAGTGTGGAGTGAGAGATCAACAAGTATAAAGGACATTGGCTATTACTATCAGAGTTCTTAGATTGAGGATCTTATTTATGTTTGATTTCATTTACATCAATTAAAAGAGGAAAGTGTTATTGCCACTGTATCCTTGACTAATAATTGCTATCAATTTCCTGAGTGAATGATTTAGTTTTAGAGCATTGAGTTTCTTTTAATTTGCCATTAAGGTTTATTTCAAGCATCCATTTACTATTGTATTTGAAAGCACTATACTGCAATTTAGAAACATTACTCTTGAAGAAATTGCCGCCACATACTGTGTACACTCTTGAAATAGAAAATCTTACCTGGATTGATAATTAATATAGGATAAATAGGAGTTAAAAAGACACCTTTTATCACTCAACATTTTGGCACCGTTGCCGGGGAGAGTGTAGTCATTTAAAAAAAAAAAAAGAGTAGTGTGCATCTGATGAGTGCCTGTTAGGAGAGAATTGGGTATTAAAAATGGAAGGTAAGAACCTGCGTACGGAGCATGTAAAAGCCCTGCTCCCCCGCCCGCTTTCCAACATAATTATTAATTTTTTTGAGTAGAAATAAATATTTGAGTTGTGTGTATGACTAAGAAGGAAAAACTTGAAAATATTCCAAAACCACTACCCAATCTTGACAAAGCTAAGGGACTAATGACCCTTGGTCGATCAACCTTCATAGACAATATCATTAAACAAGCCGAATCTCAACCATCAGTGGGCCCTAGAAAAGCTGCTTCTAGACAACCTATTGGTTCCCTTCGGGCCACAGGCTCACCATCTGTAGCCTTTGCTGAGGAGCACAACAAAACAAAAGAGGCTGAGCAAGATTTTCAAGAAATTGAGAATTCTCACCCAATTTCTTTTCAAGAAGGGAATTCTAGTAATCTCCATGAAGGAGGAGGAGAAACATGGGAAACAGAAGAGCCGAGATCCCCTCTCGAAATAGTTTAAACACTCAGTAGCCTAGATAAGGGGAGTGCTGTCAAGATCATCCAAAATAAAACAGAAGAACCTGAGGAGCTAAGATCCCCCCAGATAGTAGTTCAACAAGGAACACTCATTATCCCAGACCAGGGAAGTGCTGTTAAGCTCATTCCTACTCCTTCTAGTCATCCTAGGAATAACCCTCCGTAAATCCGAGAAGGGTATTGGCACATATTTGATCAAATGGTCCAGAACCAGCAAACACCTCAAACCTCCACACTGCAATATCCCATCGTGGACACTGCATTTGATGCACCTATGAAGGCCATTCCTCTCCAGAATATTCCTACATTACATGGATTAACATTAGAGGATCCAGATGAATTTCTATTTGAGTTTGATATATTATGCCGGGGTTCTGACTATACCACTGATCCCCAAAAACTAAAATTATTTCCCTCCACATTAAAAGGAGTAGCTTTATGATGGTTTATGGGGTTAGGTGGAGGTGTTATAAATGACTGGGATGAGGTCAAAACTTCTTTTCTAAAGAAATATCAGGATTATTGTAGATCTAGAGAATTAAATGATGAAAAATTTCAAATGAGAGCAAGACCTAGTGAAACACTGGAGGAATATGTAGAATGCTTTCAATACAATCTCTAGAGATCTCCTTATGCATCTTTACCCTTGCCTGACAATGTGTTAAAAACTACACTAATTAAGGGGATTAAAGAACAATGGGTTAAAACATTAAATATTATGGGCAAAGGTGACATATATCAGGAAAATTTCGCTGACATCATTGATTTGTGTATTAGGAGTTCAAGAGGTAGCACGAGACTAAAGCCAACAGAATGTGACATGATCACAAGGGATAACAACATCTCCAGTGGAGGTATAACCTGCGCAGAAATTTTCAATCTATTAGAAGATTTCAAAACTAATATTCTAGGGACTCTGATAATGCAGTTCACCATTATGCAAGCTAAACAACAGCAAGCAGAAGCATACCAAAATTTGGCGATATTCTATGATGCAGAAAGAAACATAGCCACAAAGAGTACCCGCTGGATACAGTCCAAGTCTGCGCCATCTACACGAAAGATCACTCCACAGAAAGCTGCTACTCACTCCTAAGATTGAAAGCAGTCTACAAAGAAGCAGAAGAAGAAACAAAACCGGTTTACCTACTAAATCAGTGCCGCCAGTGGCAGCCACAACAAATAGGTACGCCCGTTGATCCATCCTCTTCATTTCAGTCTCCTCAGTATAATGCTCAACAATATAATGGAATGTGGTAGAATCAGTGACCTTTTCCCAGTTGGTCACAGCAGCCATTCCCCATATCACCATGGCCAAATCAAACAAATCAAACCAATTGGCCAAACTTTCCTTACTGTCCACCATTTTGGCAAAATAATGTGTATTCAACAAAATGGTCACCCTCCACTTTGTAGAGTAAAACCTGGTAGTCGAACTAGCAAAGCCCTATGAATTAGCCAGCTGGAATGATTCCTCTCCCTCAACCTGCACTGCCAGCACCTTATACATTGCAACAAAATACCCAGACCAAATTAAGACCACATCTCCCAGCCCAACCCAACCCGAACCCCAACAATAGACCGGTTCAATCTGTACAAATAATCAAAGGACCAGAACTAGAAACCAAGTTAAGGGAGTGCAACAAACTTCAATTAATATCTGGGCGTATAATAGAATTAGAGGGAGAAAAAAATGTTCAAGTTGAAAATTCATTGCCTGTAGAACAAACACCACAAGAAGAGAATTTGGTTAGATAACAAACTCATGAACAAGCAACCACCTCTTCTCCACCATTCCCAAAATGACTGATCATACCTCGCCCAATAGAACATCCTGATTTTGATCTTCTGGGAGAACTAAAAAATTTGTGTATAAAAATTCCACTCCTCCAGGCTATCCAAGACATCCCAATTTACGAAAAAACCATCAAAGAATTATGTATAAAAAAGCCAAAGAGGAAAATAACAACTAATCCAACTGTCCAAGTAGTCGGTACCCTATCTAACTTACTATCAGGAAGGGAAACACCTATAAAATATGAGGACCCAGGAAATCCTATAGTCATGGTGAAAATCAATGGATGCTCCTTCCCAAATGCCTTAGTTGATTTAGGAGCTGTAATCAATATTCTGATAACCACTACTTGTCAAAAACTTGGCATTACATCATTAGACCCAACCACAACCTTATTGGAGTTGGCTGATCAATTAGTAGTCAGACCAGAAGGCACATTACATGATGTAATGGTATCTGTAGACTCCTAGGAGTACCCTGCAGACTTCCTGATCATCAATCCTAAAAACTGACTAGATGGACATCCTTTAATTTTAGGTAGACCTTGGCTAGCAACTGCTGACGCTTACATTGGCTGTCGACAAGGCAGCATGACTATAGCAAGAGGGAGAAATGTAAAGAATTTAGCCTTATACCCTCCAGCCCAGCCAAGCTTAACAATAATCAAAACAAAAAAACAACCTATATTGTACCTAACTGAAAACATTAGATCACCGCTAACCATATAAGATGCCCTTGAATTTAAAGACCAAACAGAGGACGACATCATTAACAGCTTCATTAACCAACCAGAAACCAGATCCCATCTACCATGTCACATGATCGAGGCAGCATTTGATAATGAAGTAGAAGAAGATCCCCTAAAAGATACTCATGATCAATCAATACCAACCACCTCTGTTTATAACAGCAAAACCATAGAGATTGAGCTGGGAAAAACTTTGAACATTAACAAAAACCTGACTACTGAACAAGAAGAAAAGCTGGTCCAACTACTGAGAAAATATAAGGAAGCTTTTGCATGGGATTACCCGAACATGAAAGGAATTGATCCCCAGTTGTGTACACACCACATCTATACAGAAAAGGATGCTAGACCTATTCGCCAACCCCAACGGAGATTAAACCCTCATCTTAAGGATATTGTGAAAGCTGAATTGCAAAAACTTTTAGATGTAAACTTTATTTACCCAATATCTGACAGCAAGTGGGTCTCTCCATTAGTAGTGGTGCCAAAGAAGAATGGAAAGTGGCAGATATGTGTAGACTATAAAGAATTGAACAAAGCAACGCAGAAAGACCACTTTCCCCTTCCATTCACTGATCAGGTATTAGACACATTAGCAGGAAAGAAATTCTTTTCTTTCCTAGATGGCTTTGGTGGATACAATCAGATTCAGATTTCCCCTAAAGATCAAGATAAAACTACTTTTACCTGTCATTGGGGAACATTTGCTTACAGGGTCTTACCCTTTGGGCTATGAAATGCCCCTGCCACATTTTAGAGGGTTATCCTCAGCATTGTTTCAGATTTAATAAATGAAGGGCTCGAAGTATATATGGATGATTTCACACCTTATAGGGATGACTTTGACCCAGCATTACAAACATTAGAAAAAGTGCTGCAAAGATGCATTGCCACCAAGCTCTGTTTGAGCAATGAAAAGTGTCATATGATGATGACTGAGGGAATCATCTTAGGTCATTATATCTCAGCAGCTGGAATACAAGTAGATCTAGCTAAAATTCAGATAATTTTTTTAATACCTACTCCTACCACACAAATGGAGGTATGCAGTTTTTTGGGATTTTTTGGTTATTATAGAAGATTTATAAAACATTTTTCTCAGATTGCTACACCTTTATATGCACTAACAGGGAATATTGATTTTGTTTTGATAGACAAGTGTGACCGTGCTTTTGAGGATCTAAAAAAGCTTGTATCAACATCCCCAATGCTAAGGGGCCCAAATTGGGATTTGCCATTCCAAATTTCATCTGATGCTTCAGACACAGCAATTGGAAAAGAGAATCCTGTAGCTGATTTTCTCTCACGAAAAGAGATAGTGCAGCACAATACCCGATTCTCTTGGATTGGGGGCTACTTATTTCATACAGGGGTAGATATGCACATCAGAAGATGCGTCCAAGAAGATGAAGTATTTGACATTCTGAAAGCATGCCACGATGATCCGTGTGGCGAACATTTTGTGGACTGCAGGACCGGTCACAAAGTTTTACAAACAGGTTATTACTGGCCCACTATTTTTAAAGATGCTAAAAGGTATTTTCAAGCTTGTGATAGCTGCTAGAGGGTGGGACGCCATGGACAATTTGATGAGATTCCTCTAAACCCGCAGTTAGTAATCAAGCCATTTGAGCGATGGGTGCTCGATTTTATTGGTCCTATTAACCCATCATCAAATCAGAAAACATACATACTGGTTGCAACAGAGTATGTTACCAAATGGGTTGAAGTAGAGGCACTGCCTAGAGCTATAGAGGATTCAGTGATACATTTTATTTTCCAATTATTTGTGCGATATGGCCTCCCAAGGGACATAATTATATATGGAGGACCGCAATTTGTAGGTAATAAGATTGCTACAACATTAAAAAATTACCACATTCTGCACAAAATTACAACTCCATACCATCCACAGGAAAATGGCCAAGTAGAAAGCACTAATAGGGTGATTTAGGCTATACTTACAAAAATAGTTGCATCAAATAGACGTGACTAGGCTTCAATATTTCCGGAAGCCTTGTGGGCATACCGAACAACATGGAGAAACACCACAGAGTATTCACCATATCAATTAGTATTTGGAAAAGAACCCATCTTCCCAATCAAATTCAAAATTCAAACATTAAGAACAGCGCAGGAGGTGGGTTTGAATTTAAATGAAGCCCAGATCAATAGATTACAGCAAATCAATGAGTTAGATGAAATCAGGCTCTTAGCTCTTCAACACACTGCATTAATTCAACAACAGAGAGAAAAATGGCATGACGCCCTTATTAAAAAGAAAATCTTCCACGAAGGATACTGGGCACTCCTATATGATTCAAGGTTCTAGGATTTCCTCGGGAAACTCCAGACATGATGGCTTGGACCTTATGAGATACAGAAAGTGCATGATAATGGCACCATTACATTGACAACTATTGATGGATCTGGACATTCTTTCAAAGCGAATGGTCATCGAGTGCAACTTTCACAAATGACTTACCAGGGAATCCTTTTACTAGTAGTTACAGGAAGATTCCACTATGCAAATTCTCGCTGAGGAAGATAACCCCTCCTCAGCATTAATTCACTGAACAATCCCTTTGTTTTTGAATTTTGTATATAATCTTTTCTCTTTAATTTTTCTTGTATAAACTATTTTTTTGTACAGATTTTAGTGCTGTTCCATTTAAGGAACAACAGAGGTTTCTTTATTTAATTTTCGTGTTGTTCCTCTTAAGGAACAACTATTGTTCCTCTTAAGGAATAGTTGTTGTTCCTCTTAAGGAACAAAAAGCGTTCATCTTAAGGAACAACAAACTTGCGTGCTCATATTTTTGTTGTTCCTCTTAATGAATGGCTACTATTCCTCTTAAGGAGTAGTTGTTCCTCTTAAGAAACAACATCTTTACATGTCCATATATTTTTACTGTTCCTCCTAATGAACTACTACTGTTCCTCCTAAGGTACAACGGTCGTTCCTCTTCAGGAACAACCGTTTGACGCTTTATTTTTGTTGTTCCTCTTAAGGAACAGCTGTTGTTCCTCTTAAGGAACAGGAGCCGTTCCTCTTAAGGAACAACACTTATGCGTGTTTCTATTTTTGCTGTTCCTCTTAAGGAACAACACTTCTGCGTGTTTCTATTTTTTTTTGTTCCTCTTAAGGAACAGGAGCCGTTCCTCTTAAGGAACAACACTTTTGGGTATTTCTATTTTTGTTATTCCTCTTAAGGAACAATTGTTGTTCTTCTTAAGGAACAACAGCCGTCCCTCTTAAGGAACAACCCTTTCGCGTGTTTCTATCTTTGCCATTCCTCTTAAGGAACAATAGTCGTTCTTCTTAAGGAACAACAACTTTGCGTGTTCATATTTAGTTGTTCCTCTTAAGGAACAACAATCCGCGTGTCTTTTATTTTTGTTGTCCCATTTAAGGAATAGCTGCTATTCCTCTTAAGGAACATCAACCGTTCCATTTAAGGAACAAAAATAT
Source organism: Pinus tabuliformis (assembly GCA_031772625.1). Classification (NCBI taxonomy): domain Eukaryota; kingdom Viridiplantae; phylum Streptophyta; class Pinopsida; order Pinales; family Pinaceae; genus Pinus; species Pinus tabuliformis. Next base: position 182,290,537 of record CM062819.1, read on the forward strand.
CACTTGCTTACATTTGCATTGTTCCTCTTAAGGAACAACTGTCGTTCCTTTTTAAAGGTACAATGGTTTCACTATTTTTTTATTTTTTTATTTTCTACCATCCTTCTAAGGAACAACAGTTTCAATTTGGAGTGTTTTTTAGGCTGTTTCGCCAAAGGATCAACACTTTATTTTGCGTCTGTTTTACTTGCCGTTCCACTTAAGGAACAACTGCTGTTCCTCTTAAGGAACAACAGTTTCGTGTGCAAATTTTTTATTTATTTTTGCCGTTCATCTTAAAAGGAACCGCAGTTTTGCATGCATCTGTCTTTTTGCTGTTCCTCTTAAGGAACAACAACTGTTCCATCTAAGGAACAACACTTTTGAGGGCATTTTTTTTTTTGCTGTTCCTCTTAAAGAACAACACTTTTTGAGAGTTTTTGTGAATAATGTTTCACTCTTCATGATCTTTTCAAGGCAAAGATATAATTATATGTAAGGACACAAAAATTAGATGTTACTGAAATAAGAAAATCAAAGAAAAATTATCATCTTTAATGAGATTACTTTGTATTGATAAGGAAAAAGAAAGGACACAACTATCTATATCACTTTGTTGTCTTTATTTTCACTAAAACACAAATTGATTGATTATTTTTATCATGTTGGTTCTTCCCTAATTCTCATAATTCTGTTTGATTATTATTATTGAATAAGAATAAGGGCATATTTTATTCTATTGAAATTTTCAGACTTCTTCCACCATCCCTACTCTTAAGGCGTTTTGAGCCATCCTCTATATATAAATAGGAAGTGCTATATAAAAAAAAAGAAAAAGAAAGAAAAAATATATGTATATGATTACTAACAATTCTATGATTTGTCAGATGGAGGATAGGGGGTCTCATCAAGAGGCAACCTACCATGATAATAAGAGAGTAGTGAAGTGGCATTCCCACTATGGCCACCACACTAGGGATATGATCCAATGGACACATCAGAAAAATAAAAGTCCTTGGAACAGGAGGTCCCATCATGAGCTAGCCTGTCCACCTTTCACTCCTTCCCGTTGAATGGCATTGTGATTCATCTAGTTACCAATCTAGCACAATGGCCTCCATTCTGACATCACAAGGCACTTTCCGAGGCATACACAAAGGATTATGGTTCCAAAGGGTGAAAAAGCAATTTTGTCAAGGTTATAAACACTTGTGGGCAACAGAGCTCTGCTGATGGTATTGGAGCCATATTTTTCAACATCAATAGTAATTATAAATCCTTTTCTTATTTCTTTATCTTTATTTCAAAAGAGATTATGTTCCCAATTCCCTTTGAACCTTTTATGCATGAAATATTGTTTAAAAAAAAAGTCAATCATAACGGTTCAAGTGAAATAATGTCCGCATAGCATTTTACCTACGTCAGCTGTCCTTTTACATTTTTTGCTCACTCCATAGCATCTCCATATCTATTCATGATTTTCATCTTAAGCATTGATTTCATCAACTCGATACTTTTTGTGATCTTGTCATGAATATGTACACCTTGCCTTTTTTACATTATACGATTGTCGTCCAGTACGTCGATCCTCCATTTAACCAGTCGAGGATGACCTATCATTTTTCAGGGGGGGCGTGGGTGACTTCCAAAATACTCTTGCATATGTGTTAGTCTTTTATTTGGGTGTACTAGAGTGCATCAAATCCCTTAATAGAAAGTTTTAACGGTATTGATGTTTAAAAAAGGGTATTATCCGATATGCACAGTTTGTTGTTCCATTGTTATCTCTGTGTATTTCTGTGTAAAAATAACAGTGTACAGAACTTAGATGAAATGGGAGGACGATCAGTACGCAACAAGCCATAGGTACTAGCAGTCTTTGATGCTACACGAGAAATTTTAGTAAGAGCTGGATGGATAGCATATTTTACATGGCTACAACAACCCCATGAAACTGTGGCTATCAAATCTTTGTAGAATTTGCAGGATGATCATTCCATAGTAAGAGGAAGATGAATAACAGTGACAGATACAGTAATTGTTGAGGTATCTGGACTACCAGCAGTCGGACCCATATGGACACATAAAAAATTGAGACTTCAAGATGCCATGGCCACCTTTCCAGACGAGGGACAGAACCTGATTGTCAAAGGAAAAGGAGTCCAGCCTTCATCTCTAGGAGAACCATGGATGGAGCTGGCTAGAGTAGTGCAGAACTACATTACATGTGATGAAAGAAAGGATGTGGTAAGACCACGCCACCTCAAATTACTAGCAGTACTAAAACAGAAATGTGTCATAAATTTGCCTGCATATTTAAATTTTTTGCTACATGATGCTGCTCAGAGCATAAAAAAATCCTGCCATATAGATACTGTAGTGAGCCACCATTATTTAATTCGATTGATAGTAAGTTATAGCCTTGCTTAGCAACAGACCAGATGGGAAGAATTGGTGTTTTCTATAGATGGGGGATTAGCCTTACCTGCCCCAAAATGAAAAAGAACTACCATCACAGCAAGCAGACCACAAAAATGTAGACACCCTTCCAGATTAAGAACAAGTAGGGGCACATCTGAGAACCTCTAGGTTAGTAGCAGCCAACCCTTAGAATTACATAGCTCTGAAAATGAACAACCCTTACAGCTGGAAGGAAGAGACAACCAAGAATCATAATTGGAGGAAGAAACAGAGCATAATAGTGAAGAAGAGAGGGAGGAAGCAGAACTTCCCTTAACCCCCAGTGCAAGTCCACCATAAAACCCATTACAGGAGGATGAATTGGCCCAGATTTTGGCCAATATGAGTGAATATATTTAGCCCCAAAGTCTGCTCAACCTTAATATTGAAGTAGAGCAATCACAAGAAAACTCTGCCCACAACAAGAGTATATCAGAAGAAATAAATGACGAAGTAGAAGCAGGAGCAGAAGCCACTCAGGAAGTCGCAGACCAAACTAGGGCTACCTCTCTAGAGGAACCTAGTCAGGACAATGCGAACACAGAAGATATGTTCCAAACAGAGGAAATGGAAACTAGCCAGAGAAAAGGCACAGCCCTTGGAGAACAAAATCCAACTGAGCAGTCGAGTCCAATAAGACTAGAAACAATTAAGGAAATAGTTGTTCCTCTCAAGAAGAAGAAAAGAGAAATTAAGAGGTTGTGAAAGGAACAACAAAAGTTTCAAAATTTAGTGAAACAACTTAGACAAAATATAAGGACACTAAAAAGGGGGAAAATCTCAAGAAGAATCCCAAAAATAGTGAATGCAGCTATTCAAATTGAATTCCATGATACAAGGGACATGGAGACTCAAACTGAGCCCATACTCATTCAAAACGATAAGGAACAACATGCAACTGTTAAAAACAAGTTGCCTAAACCGAATAATACTTTTGTAATACAGTTGTTCAAATGGAGGCAATACCCTCCAACGATGCAGACACCCAGACAGATATACAGGTTAAAGATGTTCTGATATACAACGATCTTGGTATAAGAAAACTCCAAGAGGACTTGGCACAGGCTCAGATGACCATAAAAGGGCTTGAGGAAGAAATTGTTCCTCAGTGAAGGTGCTAGAATTATAGTAGCAATTAAGGGACATCAATGCATCAGAAAACGAAGCCTTCGATAAATATCGGAGGGCAGAAGTGTTGGGTGTGGAGCTCGATTATCTTTCGTATTCAAAGGTTTCAGTCGGATGTATACCCTAGGAAGACTGTACACCCCTCCACGCGGGGGGCTAAATCCTCGGAGGGCAGAAGTGTTGGGTGTGGAGCTCGATTATCTTTCGTATTCAAAGGTTTCAGCCGGATGTATACCCTAGGAAGACTATACACATCTCCACGCGGGGGGCTAAATCCCCCCTGGCTGGGGGGTTCGGGGGCCAGTGGTCCCCCGGCGGGGTTCGGGGGCAGTGCCCCCGAAGCTAAAAATAGATGTAAAATTGCCTTGTAAAAGTCTAGTAATTTCTAGTCAATCTGGGCCGTTCATTAGGCGAATGATTTGATGGTAGAAGTTATGTTTAATTTAGGGTTTTTTGCCCTAGAAGGCAACCCCTCACTATATATGAGGGAATTGTATTGTATCTACATATATCTGTATTCTGAGTGAGGAAGAGAGAGGAGATTGAGAGCAAAGAGGGTGTTACAGTGGATTTGTTGTAGGTTGTATCTCTTCAGTTCACTGGATAATATAATAAAACAAGGATTGGTTGTTTCTCTATGGATGTAGCCCAAACTGGGTGAACCACGTATATCTGTGTCTCTCTTGTTTTATGCGTTTTTTGTGTTTATATTTATGCAATATTTTATGTGTTCCATTGCTCTGTAATATATAACTTTCTAACAACTAGTATCAGAGCTGAAGGTCTATTTGGCTTATAAACTCGCAGGAGAGAAGGGTTCCTGGTTCGAGTGGGAGCAATGGCAGAAGATGGTAGGTTTAGGGTCGAAAAATTTAACGGCCAAAACTACCAACTGTGGAAGATGCAGATGGAAGATTATCTATATCAGAGAGATTTGTACCTACCATTGAGTGGAAAGACAAAGAAGCCGACGAGCATGACAGACACAGAATGGGATATTATCGACAGAAAGGCACTTGGAACAATATGGATATGCCTAGCGGCGTCGGTAATGTTTAATATTTCAAAGGAAATGACAACACATGGTTTAATGTCAGCATTGGCCAAACTATATGAAAAGCCCTCGGCCTCAAATAAGGTATTTATTATGAAGCTTTTATTTAATATGAAGATGTTAGAAGGTGGATCTGTTGCAGACCATTTAAATGATTTTAATACAATTACAAGTCAATTAAGTTCTGTAGGGGTAAATTTTGATGATGAATTTAGGGCTCTGTTATTTCTGTGCTCATTTCCAGAAAGTTAGAATGGCTTAGTTATGGCCATTAGTAACTCTGTCTCTGGATCTAATACTTTAAAGTTTGATGATGTTATCGGTGCAATCCTTAATGAGGAAATGTGACAGAAAAGCTCTGGTGAAACATCAGGTAATGCTTTGACTGCAGAGACTAGGGGAAGAAAAATGGAAAGAGGAAAGAGCTCTGGATATCGTAGTAAGTCAAGAAAAGGCAGATCCAAGTCCAAATCGGGGATAGTGTGCTGGAAATGTGGGAAGAAAGGACACCTGAAGAAAGACTGCAAGTCTCGGAAGGGAAAAGAAGGAGACGTGGAGCAAGAAAACAATCATGAAGCAAATGTAACAGGTGATGTGTTGCAAGATGCTTTGATTCTTTCATTAGAAAATATTATTGATGCGTGGGTGGTAGATTTAGGGGCCTCATTCCATGCCACACCTGATAAGAAACATTTTCATGATTATGTTCAAGGATATTTTGGACAAGTTCGATTGGGTGATGATAAACCCTGTAAAATTGTTGGAATGGGTACAGTTTTCATAAAACAACAGAATGGAAATCAATGGCTATTGAAGGAGGTAAGGCATGTTCCAGATCTGAAGAAAAATCTGATTTCAACAGGGTAGTTGGGAGGTGAAGGTTGCGTAACTACTTTCACAGATAAAACCTGGAAGGTCACTAAAGGATCCCTCGTAATAGCGAAAGGATAAAAGGTTGGTACATTGTACTTATGCAATAGTATTTCTAATTCTGTTAATGCTTTAACCTCTACAAGAGAAGATACAGAGCACATGAGTGAGAAGGGGATGCAGATTCTTCACTCAAGAAATTTGTTGCCAGGTTTGAAGCATGTTGATTTAAAATTCTGTGAGAATTGTGTTTATGGAAAACAGAAGAGAGTCAAATTCCTTAGAGTTGGGAAAGAAAAGAAGAGTGAAAAATTAGAGCTTGTACATACAGAGGTATGGTGACCTGCTCAGGTATCATCTCTTGGTGGCTCTCATTATTATGTTACTTTTATTGATGATGCAACTAGAAAAACCTGGATTCATTGTATTCGAAATAAATATGATGTTTTTGATACTTTCAAGAAATGGAAATCTTTGGTTGAAAATGAGACAGGGAAAAGGTTGAAGTGTCTCAAATCAAATAATGGAGGTGAATATTGCAGCAAAGAGTTTGATAGGTACTATTCAGAGAATGGAATTCGCAGAGAGAAGACAATTCCAGGAACACCACAAGAAAATGGTGTGTCAGAAAGGATGAACAGGACAATCATGGAGCATGCAAGGTGCATGAGATTGCATGCAGGATTGCCTTTACAATTTTGGGTAGATGCTGTAGATACTACTATTTATCTAATAAACAGAGGGCCTTCAAGTTCCTTGGATGGTGGTATTCCAGAGGAGGCATGGACAGGTAAAAAGGTAAACTACTCATTTTTAAAGACTTTTGATTGTGAAGCCTTTGTCCACATTAAAAAAGAAAAAAGAACAAAGCTTGAGGCAAAATCAAAGAAATGTACCTTGATTGGATATGGTGTTAATGATTTTGGTTATTGCTTATATGATTATGAAAATCACAAAATCATTAGGAGCAAAGATGTAATATTCAATGAAAAGGTCCTGTATAAGAATCAGTTGTAGGAAAAGAAACAGGAAAAAGAAAACAGAGAGTACATAGTCCTTGACGATATCACAAGAAAAGTGACGGTTCCTGAAAATCATAATGATCAATAGCCAGAACAACAACCACAATAGCAACAAGCACCTCAAACACCTGAAAGTGGTGTTAGAAGATCTACCAGGATAAGTAGACCCCCTGAATGATACTCTTCTTCATTATATTATGTATTGTTGACTAATTTTGGTGAACCAGAATGTTATGGAGAAGCAGTGCAGGTAGAAACTAGGAAGAAGTGGGAGCAAGCCATGAAAGAAGAGATGGACTCCTTAGCACATAACCAGACTTGGGACTTAGTCAAGTTTCCTGCAAGTAAAACAACATTGCAGAATAAATGGGTTTACAGGTTGAAGGAAGAAGATGGAGGAAAACAGAGGTACAAAGCTAGACTTGTGGTGAAGGGGTTTGTCATTTTAACAATAGGAGAAAATATTTCATCAAAATCAATACCTTTCTTCTGTGCACTATTTTAAGTCTAGTAGCAGTTGAAGATTTGCATCTTGAGCAATTAGATGTAAAGATAACATTTCTCCATTGGGATTTGTAGGAAGAGATATATATGCAGCAACCACAAGGATATGAGGTAAAAGGGAAGGAGAAACTAGTGTGCAGGTTGAAGAAGAGCTTGTATGGCTTAAAACAGGCTCCAAGGCAGTGGTATCTAAAATTTGATAGGTTTATGTTTGAACAAGGTTATACTAGATGTCACTCTGATCATTTTGTTTATCTCAAAAGACAAAATGATGGCAACTATATTATATGATTATTGTATGTAGATGATATGCTTGTTGCAAGTTCTAACATGCAGGAAATAAATATTCTCAAAAGGAAATTGGCAAACTCATTTGAAATGAAGGATTTGGGTGCTACAAAACAAATCCTTGGTATGAGAATAACTAGAGACAGGAAGAATCGCAAACTAACATTGTCTCAAAGTGAGTACATATAAAAGGTGTTGAAAAGGTTTACTATGCAGAATGCAAAACCAGTTAGTATACCTTTGGCTAGCCATTTCAAATTAAGTAAGGAGGCATGTCCCAAGACTCAAGAAGAAATGGCTCATATGTCTAAAGTTCCATATGCATCAGTAGTTGGAAGCTTAATGTATGCAATGGTCTGCACAAGGCCTGATATAGCACATGCAGTGGAAGTTGTAAGCAGGTACATGAACAATCCAGGAAAAGAACATTGGATGGTAGTGAATTCGATTCTCAGGTATTTGAGAGGTACCACAAATCAAGCATTATGCTTTGGTGGTTCAAACATTGCTCTACAGGGATATGTTGATGCAGATATGGCAAGCGACACAGATAATAGGAGGAGCACTACAGGATATGTATTTACTGTAGGTGGAACAACTGTTAGTTGGGTTTCAAAAATCCAAAGTGTTGTTGCACTTTCAACAACAGAAGCAGAGGATGTTGCTGCTATAGAGGCTAGTAAAGAAATGATTTGGTTACAAAGGTTTCTGGATGAATTGGGTAAGAAGCAGGAGTTGGGCAGGTTATACAGTGATAGCCAGAGTTCCATACATCTTGCAAAGAACTTTGCATTTCATTCAAAGACTAAACATATATAGCATTTCATGTGGTCAGCATTGGAAGATGGACAATTGAAGCTAGAAAAGATACACACTAGCTAGAATCCTACAGATATGCTAACAAAAGTTGTAACCAGGGAGAAACTGAGAATATGCTCAGTTTCGATTGTTCTTCAAGTATGATGAAGAATATGAGAAACAACCAGGTCCAAAGTGGAGTCATTGTCTAGCAAATGAAGCAGCAGTGGAGTTGCTATAATCAGTCTCCAGGTGGGAGATTGTTGGGTGTGGAGCTTGATTATCTTCTGTATTCAAAGGTTTTAGCCAGATGTATACCCTAGGAAGACTGTACACCCCTCCACACGGGGGGGTAAATCCACCCTGGCTAGGGGGTCTGGGGGCCAGCAGTCCCTCAGCGGGGGTTCAGGGGCAGCGCCCCTGAAGCTAAAAATAGACGTAAAATTGCCTTGTAAAAGTCTAGTAATTTCTAGTCAATCTGGGTCGTTCATTAGGCAGATGATTTGATGGTAGAAGTTATGTTTAATTTAGGGGTTTTTGCCCTAGAAGGCAACCCCTCACTATATATGAGGGAATTGTATTGCGTCTATGTATATCTGTATTCTGAGTGAGGAAGAGAGAGGAGATTGAGAGTGAAGAGGGTGTTACAATGGATCTATTGTAGGTTGTATCTCTTCAGTTTGCTGGATAATATAATAAAATAAGGATTGGCTATTTCTCCGTGGACGTAGCCCAAACTGGGTGAACCATGTATATCTGTGTCTCTCTTGTTTTATGCATTTTCTGTGTTTATATTTCTGCAATATTTTATGTGTTCCATTTCTATGTAATATATACTTTTCTAACAAGAAGAAAGAACTGAAGAAGTAAAGAACAGATTGAAAACAATCATGTGTCAAATGGATACTCTCTATTCCTTATATACAGACATTTTAGCATGCAGGTCCCTTGCCAAAAACTATGCTTTATTTTTGTTAGAGAGGTATTTACAGTTAAAAATTAAGTTTGTTAGGGTAGGGAAACCTATAGAATTAAAAACTGTTGAGGATTTTATAAACTGCTATAAACACCATGGAGTAAAAGTTAAACAATTACTCTGTGAGTTTTATTTACATAATTTTATATTGGAAGAAGAAATGGAGAAGAATCCCAACCCTTTTGTGGGTGATGTACAGTTCCAAGCATTCATTTCATTTGTTGTTAACCAGTTGAAGTGGCTCAAAGCCCATACCACTTTTCAGAGGCAAGAAAATGGGTTAGACCTTTGGGTCAGTGGTGAACCGTAAAACCCGTTACAACTGCTGGCTAAACATAAAATTCTAATGCAAAAGGAGGGAGTAATCCAGGCCTTGGGACCTATCCACAAAGGAATTGTCCAGCAAGGGATAGAATATTTCCTCTCTATCAAAGACAATTCCTTGGCAGCAGCTAAATTTAGATGGAAGACTTCCAATCAGAATATCCAAGACAAAGAGCCATTCAACTACAAAAACTTTAAATTAGCCATAGATCGCCTGGTTACCTATAGTAACCTCATCTTGAGGGAAGGCCCGTATTGGCTACATTGTAGGTTTCAAATCCCTATTATTTGGTATCCTACAAAAGGGTATAAAGCCATATATGACTTGCCTGAAGGGCATACAGGGCCCATCTTTGAAGTTCTGGCTAAAAATCATGGTTTTAGACCACTTCATGACATCCCCTCTCCAGCCTATTCTTTGACTGCTTTGCACACAAACTACATGGTTTTCATGAGGGCATGAAAAAGGGTAAGCAGGGGAGTGTGTTGAGCTATGGAAAAGGTATGAATTTGACATTTATTTCCTTATCTTTCTCCTTAATCATATCTCCTTTATATTCTAAGATGATAATATATCAAAGAATTCTAGCGAAAACTAGGGAGTTATTGATTATTGCAATTTAGTTAATTATTGTATTTTCTCATGCAGGAAAGAGAAGAAATGGAAAATTACTATTTCAGAGGAAAAGACAAAACAGAGTAACTATTTTTCCTTCACTAGGAAGCTGTATCTAGATAGTAGGTCAAGATTGGAGTGCACATAAGGATAAGAATGGAAAAGATCACAGCTTCAACGCAAAAGACAAAGAGTTAACTGGAGTTAGAAGATTGAGTGGATCCCTCAGGATCTCTTGATCCTGAGGGATTGTTGTTACTAGTCTATCTACTATTCTTGTTTTATCCGCCTGGCCATTATAAAAGGGACAACACTTGTAAAGAAGGGGGATTCATCATCATTATTCAGAACTTACTGTTGTATTTTTACTTTGATCATCGACTCTCGTTGATTAAAACAGAGTACGATTGGCTGTAACCATTTTTGCATATGATTAATACATAATCTGGTTGTTGTTCTTTCTTCTATATTGAAGTAGTCTAGTGGTGCTTCACTAGTGGCTAAGGGCCTGGCCCTGGTGGATCCACTTGCTATTCTGTACCATTCCTTTACGATATCTGTTGTGTGATGGTTTGGTTTGATCTTCGTTTATTGGAATCACATTGCTTTACTATTTCTTGTTTCTAGATTTAATGAATTGCTCCATTATATATGTTGTAACTAAATTGCATTGCTGTTCCTTCTCGTCATAATAAGATTATTATTCTCTGTAACTATATTGTTATGCTATTCATCTCAATTACAAAGCTTTGTTGTTCATTCCAGTAAACTAACTTTATTGTTCATTAGAATTTCATAAGTTCCGCTGTTCATTTCTAGTAAATAGCATTACTGTTCATTTCCTTTTTGCAAGCATTTGGTTTTCCTTTTCAGCATTGTTACAGTTAGCATAGTTATTTCATTTTTATCAGAAACATCATTGATTTAATTCATTGTCATTTACAATTGGTCCTTTAGTATGGAGTGAGAGATCAACAACTGTAAAGGACACTGGCTATTACTGTCAGAGTTCTCAGATTGAGGATCTTATTTATATTTTATTTCATTTACATCAGTTAAAAGAGGAAAGAGTTATTGCTATTGTATCCTTGACTGATAATTGCTATTAATTTTCTAAGTGAATGATTTAGTTTTAGAGCATTGAGTTTCCTTTAATTTTCCAGTAAGTTTTATTTCAAGCATCTGTCTACTCTTGTATTTGAAAGCACTGTATTGCAATTTAGAAACATTACTCTTGAAGAAATTTCCACCACATACTATGTACACTCTTGAAATAGAAAATATTACCCAGATTGATAATTAATGTAGGATAAATAGGAGTTAAAAAGACACCTTTTATCACTCAACACCTACTTCCAGCTCACATTCCTTGAAACTTGAGTGTTTTGTGGTATTTCTCGAGCATCCATTTGGTTTGAATGTGTTTTTGATTGCCTTTGATAAGAATTGGATTCAATTTTTATTTGTTCTTATCATTAGGTCGCTTGCAAACTTGTTTCATTTGATCATTGATCCCTTGCATGAATTGTTGTTCTATTCCTCATTCTGAAAAGTGCATTCGAATCAGTGATTAGACTTTTCATCTTAGTTTTCCTAATTTTGAAAATTAATTGTGGTGAAAAGAAAAAATATTGCATTGGCATTTAGGCTTTCGCATCTATATTGATTTAGGAACACTTGCATGCAAAGGGAATTCCATTAAGCATCTTGTTTTCTGCATTTTCTATGCTACATATTGTTTGTTTCTTCCCTTCCTTCGCTAGATTTTCATTGAAGAGAAGGATTCCATTTCCTCATGCTAGATTTGCATTTTAGGGAATTCAGGTGAATTCCTGGTGAGCCATAAAACTGAAACTTAGTTCAAGATCAACTTAAAATTGACTGAATGAATTTGTAACATTAACGCAAACAAACAGAGGTCTAGGCTTGAGACATGTTCTGGCATCATTAAATGTAGGAGTTGTCGTTGTTTGCCAGCATTGCCTCTCGAGGGTGAAATCTCTTTCCACGTATGTGAATGTATAAGACCGTATCCCACATACCTTCAAGTATATTGGTGGCGCTCCATGAACGTAAAGTATATGGGAACACTCTCATTGAACTTTTACACATTAGACAACACTACTACGAACTGCACTCCCACATACCATCACGTATATTTTGGGAGTCCCCAATAGGTTGCTATCCATCCATAGGTAACTGATTCTGCAACCTTGTAAACCGTGATACACCGAACACAACATTCGGGGAGATTGGATACCACACATTATTTCTTTGGTTCGCCAAGGTGTTGTTGTGGCCACAATTACCACCCTATTAAAACATGCTCTGATAGCAAATTTTGAATGGGTCCCCTATAAGTTTGATCTATCATCTCATTGAATGATCCTTTTCATCCTAGTGATTTTAACTCTATGAAGAGCCAAATATTCCATTCACAAATGGTGAAAGCCCCTTAACAAATCCCTCACATATAACCTTGTTAAGACCTTCATTCATATGCTCATTAGGGTTTGTTTAGCTTCCAAAATCCTTGATTGCATCATTGTCCCGTTATAATCCCTTTACAAAGGAAACTCTTCACAAAATACATATATCATCCCTCTTACGCTTATTGCATTCAATTTGGGTGCATAATGCATGCCATAAGGCACCGAACTCGATGACGTTATGAACCACAATATATATATTTTCGTGTACGAAAGCCCGTTGCATATCGCAATTGGCTTAAGTCCAAGGTTTATATATATATATATATCTCAGGTCCAGTATTAATCGCTTATCACTATCGGCCTTGTCACAAAGCCCATGTACATATAGCTCGCTTCCATCTGCCAGACCCAATGGTTTTATCAACCACGATATATATACATATATATATATATATATATATATATATATATATATATATATATATATATATATATATATATATATATATATATATATATATATATATATATATATATATATATATATCTGGTCCGGAAACCCCATCGCATATCACATATCGGCGGAGCCCGGGGCTTGTGCGATTAGCGGAGAGGCGAGAGCCGGACCCGATGATGATTATATGCTCGATTATATAAAGTTTGAGGTCTGGCCTAAGTGATCGGGGCAAAATTTTCTGTGTTTTCCCATGTTTTCCAAAATTCACGATATAACAAAGGAACGGGGTCTTAGTGCAAAAGGTAGGCCTGTGGAGTCCCAATGGTATAATCGCACATCGGGGCAGTAGAAGGCATGGGTCCTGTGACCCGCGGAGGATCTGACACCCGATTGCAATTAAAGGAAGCCCTCGAAAACTGTGCCAAGCCTATGGATTGAGTGGGAGATTGTGTGTTTCCTGTGTTTTATGCGTTCATCCTTTTCGCACTTACTCCCATAGTTTTATAAAATTTAATGAAGGGAGCGTTATGTTATGTGTGAATATTTCTGTTATATCATTTGCAATCATGAAGCTAATGATATATATCCTTGCAGGTGAGAATTAAAGGACGCAGGAGTGGATTCAAAAATCCATATATACAGAAGCGTTGCGTTTGAAGGTCCTGCCTCAAGCATTCTGGGTCAGGATCCTACGCGTGGCCTATACATTCCGAAAGCAAGGTTGTCCCGGTCTTCATTATGGGAACGCAACATAGAGTCACCCTTTTTACCAACATCTGTTCACTTCCTCTAGAAATGAATCGATCCGGTCATTATGCTTTCTACGTGTCAGCCGTCACGCTGACGATCCTATCTCTATGTACTTGATTTTCATATCAGATATAGTGGGAAGATGAAGAGGCAGGGTAGACCTAGAGTTAGGGGTTTTGCTTAAATATTACCTCCAAAGAGGAGAAAGGGCTTTTGATTTTCGAGAAGAACAGTTTTGATTTATTGTGAATAAGGAGGATTGTTTTGGGGGAAGAAGGAGCCTTTAGTTTCAGACTTATGTGATTGTTCTTTTATATGTTTTGGATCAGAGTGTTGTTGCTGGCATGAATGTATATGTGATTTGTATTTATGCATATTTATGACTTAGATTTCACTGTTAATCATGTTAAATTGAATGTGATTCAGTTTCATGGTTAACTTGTGAATGGTCTCTGATTTGAAACTAAGTTAAACATCAGTTGCAAGTTTTAATTCCATAAAACAATGTGGATTCCTATATGAGTGATTGGATTGCAATTTAGCTTTAATACAGTCTTGTCCAGCTGTGAATTCAATGATTGATTCATTTGGACTTGAATCTATACATGACGTTTAATATTATTTATAACGCTCCTGCCGAACATATATATGATGTTTAAACCTCTGTATTATGCTTCTGCAAGATAGATTAGGATAGCTAGGACTAGATTAGAGTAGTTAGAAGTAGTATAGATAGGATTTAATACATAAAGGTTAGTTGTTTTATTTTGTTGATATAATCGAAGTCTTCCTCCCGGAAGCAATCTTTCAATGTGTCTAAACAGTTTACGGGGTCCCTTAAAACCCGTCAGAGCTAGCCATTCCAAACGAAAGTAGGTCTAATTGGGATCTACGATCAGGTTAGTTCCCCTTGTTGGCATAGCGAACATTAGCCATGTCAACAAATTGGCGCTAGAAGGAGGGCCTGAACCGCCATCCCCAGCTTTTCAAGATTTCATCTATAAGTGCCACGCATGGATTCAAAAGGATTAATGTATGGATCATAAAGGTCGAAGAGATCCTGCCACACATTTGAAAGAGCCTCATTTTGAAGAAACAGAGACCCCTCTAAGTCCTGTTTCTGGGTCACCTAAAGAAGAGCGACTGTGGGAGTATCCTGTCACTCAGGAACAACCAATCAAAACACTTACTTGGGCTTATGCTTGTTCCCTCTCTTAGCTTCCCATATTTCATTCTTTACCTCTGAAAAATAAGAGAAAGCCAAGGATATTTACCCTGAGTGAAGATACATCTACAACCACTTCTCTCGAAGATATTGTGCTAGAATCCTTGCAAAGTATCAACACCCCTTGGGAAGAAATTCCTAAGGATTCCCCCTCTAAAGGCAACTCCTTGCTTGATTTTGAGAATCCTAACGGAGAAGCCTCCAACCAAAACTTCCCTATCCATAATATGGCCAACATTCCCCCTCTAGATGGGAATCAGCCTCCACCTCCTCCCTCGGGTGGGAATTAACCCCCACCTCCTCCAAGAGCATTCCCTCCCTGGCTTGCACAGGATGTTATAGTGGTACCTGGGTAGCAGCATCCCTTACCCAAAGATGTAGAAAGAGTGTTACCTAATTTCAACCCTGAGCGGCGAGATACCACTGATAACCATATTCACTCTTTCTTCCTAGCCTTGTGCAGGTTGGGGGTCACTGATGAAGATGTGGTGTGCTGCCTATTCTCTTTTACTTTGACTGGTGTAGCCTCCACATGGTATTTCAGCTTGAGAATAGGGTCAATCACCTCTTGGGATGATTTACTACAGGCCTTTTTAGACAAGTTTGGTGATGACAAAACACCTACGACCTTAGTTTTAGAATTATCCCATCTGAAAATGGAAACCAAGGAGAAGGTTAAGGATTTTAACATCCAGTTCAACACCTTGTTGAATAGAATCCCAAACACCACTAGACCTACTGAAGAGGTGCTAATGGAATTCTATATCTCTTCTCTCCTTGTCCCTACAATGATGTGGGTTAAAAGGAGTAATGTGCAAACCTTACAAGGTGCTATCGATGAAGCGATGAAAGTTGAAAATGAAATGATTAGCCTCACAACATGTCATTATACAAATGAAATGAAGAAAGCCTCTCAATCATCCAAGAAGAGTAGTGGGAGTGGCAACCAAGTGGCTGAGACCAAAGAAAAGGATATGATAGATGTGGAGGGTTTGCATTAGATCATTAAGAAACTAACAAACACAGTCATCGATATGAAAAGAAATTCTGGAGAGAGTACAAGTGGGAATGGAGGAGATTATAATAATAGAAAACCCTTAAAACCTTTCTATCAGAAGAAAATAGAAGGTGGTCATGGTCAAATTGCATTTCCTGCTCCACCTAATGAAGGGGATTTAAACACAAAAGAGTTGGCTCTTATTGGATCGCTCCTTAACAAAGAAGAACCTATACTGGAGCTCGAACCAGAACAAGAAGACGAGGAAGGATACAAAGTAGAAGAACCCTTGGATGAGGAAACCCAAATTAATGTTCTGTGGGATTTCCATAGTAATGAGAACAATGATGAAGGGGGAGAACAATGATGAAGGGGATAACACTACAGAAATCAACACTAATGAAATCCACACGTGAAGTAAAGGGCCACTCCCAGATGCGACAAAGCCCTTAGACTGAACAAAGCAAGATGTTCACCCTGTGAAAGCATCCGCTCCCAGAGTTCCTGTCGAGAAGAGTAGACCTGACAATCAGTCCAAGAATACACCTATTGCAAGTCACCCAGAGAAAGAAAATGCATCTCCCACTGCAACGAAGGCTACTCAAGACAGTAAAATCCCATCTAAGAATGGAAAAACAGGTATGTTTACTCTACCATATCCTATTTATAACATTGATTACAATATTGTGGATGATCTCAAGAAGTCTAGGGCTAATATCACATATTTTGACTTGTTAAAATTAACGCAGCAAAGAGATTTGCTGCTGAAAGCTATGAATGAGCGGAACTGCAAAACCCCCACCACCTCTAGTGGCCAAACCGAGAAACCAGTGTCCAAACCTATTAATACCTCCAGCACAGCCCAAATACCATAAACTATGGAAGCCACTCTGTCTAAAATGAATTGAAAGCCCCAAGATGTCAGTGAAACCGTGATAGGGAGGAAATCAAAATCTATGACTCCACCCTTCCTTATCACATTTGAAATCTTCAACATGAATGTGCACAATTGCTTGGTAGAATTTGGCACCTCATCCACTGTTATGACTTACGCTGTTGCTAAGAGACTTCGGGAATGCCCGATAAAACTGAAACTCGAATTATGCAGTTGGACAGAACGAATGTGAGATTTATTGGGGAGTTGAAAGATGTGTTGATTCGGATGGCTGCCAAACCTCAATACACTCAAGTCATTGATATAGTGGTAGTGGATATACCCGAGGCTTATGGAATGCTGCTCAGTAGGGACTGGTCATCAAATATAAATGGATATTTCTCAACTGATTGGTCCCATATTTTTTTGCCTCCAAGGGAAAAAGGGATATGCTGAGAATGGATCGGGAAAGATACATGAAGTACGTGGTAACAGAACCAAACAACCCCAATGAACCTGTAATGTTTACCGACTCTATTCTTGGGAATTATAGTTTCGACCTTTGCACCAATGAAAACCGTTTTAGAAAATTCCATGTAGAGACAGTGGAAGAAATTGTGACAAACACAGCTGGAAGCTCTTCCTCGTAATCCAACTGATGAATTACCTTGTGTTATAGTAGATGATAGGACTAATTTCATAGGAAGTAGTTCTTTTAGTGTAACATTAGAGTTTATTTTCGGGACACTCCACTTTGATGACTCTAATTGTCTTGAAAGTGCAGGTGCTGGGAGCATTTTCATTGACCCAATAGGGAACCAATGTCTGATGGCCAGCTGGTTGGAATGCACATGCACTAGTAACACGACAGAACATGAAGGATTGCTAAAAGGCCTGAGAAGAGCCATTGAAAGGAATGTAAAAAATCTTAGAGTTTTTGATGACCCATAGATAATGGTGGACCAGGTAAAGAAAAAGATACACTGCAGTCTGCCACACTTGGTGAGGTACCAACATGAGGTATGGAGTTTAATTGACAATTTCGATTCTTTCAATGTCACATACATACCTCGAAAGTATAACCACGATGCCGATCTAATGGCTGCTATGGCTGCGAAACTTTTGCCTAATCTTAGATTAAACAAGAATAAATTTTATGTTGAATTGATTTTCAGATCATCTATAACTGATAACATCTCAAATTGGTAGGTGTTCGAAGGTGATAATCAAATCCTTGAGTTCTTGCATTGCGAAAGAACACTAAAAAATGCAGCCATTAACAAAAAGGAGCATGACAAACTTATAAACGGAAGTGAAGATGAGGTGATATCTTTCATTGAGAAATTTATTTACTTTTCATCTCTCATGAGTGAGCCAACAGGTAAGCACACAAAATTAGAACACTCATGGTTGAGCCCATCCCAAGTTGTGGAAAAAATTGGTCGTGGAACTTACAGATTGGAAACCTTACAGGGAGAAACTGAAAATCTCCTTATTAATGGCCAGCATCTGAAGAGATACTTCCAGTAGCCACCGCATTGGTGGTTACCTCCTGAGTAGGTTAGAGTTCATTTTATTTTGCTGTTAGTGTAGTTGTATTCCTGTCCTTTCTTTTTGTTTTCTGCAAAGTCTATTTTCATACTATTTTGAATTACATTCCTTTTCAACCAGTTGATGGTGGTCCTCCAGTCTCGTTCTACCTTTCAAATTTGCCTTCATTCACCCCTCTCGGCCTTTCCCTTCCTCATTAACTTGCTGATGATTCTGTTGTTCCTGAATCCATAATTTCCCTACAAATCAAACAAACTTTCTGTCAGCCCATAAGCACTTGAGAATCAATAGTGGAATGCAAACCGAAACCCCTCATGGGCATTTGTTGGGAACTATGTGAGATCTGTTGATAACTTGGATATTTGGAGCATGTAAGGGCATCTTTGTAAAACAAAAAAATGTGTAACTATAGCTAGACTGGCATGGAGGAACATTGCTTTTAAATAAATCCCACTCAGAACTAGCCTATACTTGCTTGTAAGGTTTAAAGTCATTCTTCATTGGCACCATCCACCACACTAAATGGTCCAATACCTGTTACTCACAAGTAAACCTCCTTTCATGGGCTAAGCTCATTGTCTCA
Organism: Pinus tabuliformis; assembly: GCA_031772625.1. NCBI lineage: Eukaryota > Viridiplantae > Streptophyta > Pinopsida > Pinales > Pinaceae > Pinus > Pinus tabuliformis. Next base: position 182,309,425 of record CM062819.1, read on the forward strand.
TACAATGTGGCAAATCTAATTGTGCTCTAGTCCTTGTTCCTGGAACTGGTAGGACTTATCTGAAAAGAAATGAAATGTCAAGTCCTTGTGTCGATCTGGAAGGACAGGTTGTCTGGGAAGCCGGTTAGAGTAAGGACTGTTGCTGGGCTTAGAGTATCGGTTGACACAGTAAGCCCAACCTTGCTTAAGCGGTTTAAAAATATGGCATGATCCATGACTATGCCCCATTCAATCAATGAAATTATAGCACAAAAATTCTCATATAAAGTGCAAGATAAACATGTCTACATCAAGCTTGATGAGAAATAAAGAGCTAAGGTACACACCTAAACAAGTATGGACAGGCCAATGACGGCCCCAAAGGGATTTTTGAAAGTGGGAAACAGGTAAAGGAAGGTCAATAAACCCCATAATACTGCCATTAGAGAATGCTTGTCAAAATCATATCAGTAAGTAGAAGCTATTTGTCTCTATCCCTCCTGAAGCAGTTAATGTTTAAGTGGAACCCATGCTTGTCCATCTATATAGTTTGCATTTCAAGTTTATCTTAACATCCTGATGTTTTATTGATTTGAAGGTTATTTGGAAACAGAGATAACTGGTTTGCCCAGCGGTTCTCCATTTGTTGTGGCCACAACTACCACCCTATTAAAACTGATAGAAAATTTTGAATGGGTCCCCTATAAGTCTGATCTATCATCTCTCTGAATGATCCTTTTCATCCCAGTGATTTTAACTCTATGAAGAGCCAAATCTTCCATTCACAAATGGTGAAATCCCCTTAACAAATCCCTCACATATAACCTTGTTAAGCCCTTCATTCATATGCTCATCGGGGTTTGTTTAGCTTCCAAAATCCTTCATCGCATCATTGTCCCGTTATAATCCCTTTACAAAGGAAACCCTTCACAAAATACATATATCCTCCCTCTTTTGCTTATCGCATTCAATCTGGGCACATAATGCATGCCATAAGGCACCAGACCCGACGACGTTATGAACCACAATACAAATATATTTTCGGGTCCGAAAGCCTGTCGTATATTGCAATCAGACTAAGTCCAAGGTTTATATATATATACAACGTGCCTCTGTCTACCAGACCTGCCGATCCTATTACGCATATCATATCTATATATATATATATATATATATATATATATATATATATATATATATATATATATATAATATATATATATATATATATATATATATATATATATATAATATATATATATATATATATATATATATATATAACCATAATATATATATATATATATATATATATAATATTATATATTATATATATAAATATATATATAGCTTATATATATATATATATATTATATAACTATATATATATATATATATATATATATATATATATATATATATTGGGTCCGGAAGCCCCATTGCATATCGCATATCGACGGAGCTCAGGGGTCATGCGGTTAGTGGAGAGGCGAGAGTCGGACCCGACGATGATTATATGCCCGATTATATAAAGTTTGAGGTCTGGCCTAAGTGATCGGGGCAAAATTTTCTGTGTTTTCCCATGTTTTTCAAAATTCGCAATATAACAAAGGAACGAGGTCTTAGTGCAAAAGGCGGGCCTGTGGAGTCCCGATAGTGTAATCGCACATCGAGGCGGTGGAAGGCATGGGTCCTGTGACCCACAAAGGGTCCGACACCCAATTGAAATTAAAGGAAGCCCTCGAAAACCATGCCAAGCCTATGGATTGAGTGGGAGATTATGTGTTGCAGTGTTTTATGTGTTCATCCTATCACACTTACTCCCATAGTTTTATAAAAGTTAATGAAGGCAGCGTTATGTTATGTGTGAATATTTCTGTAATATCATTCACAATCATGAACCTAATGATAGCTATCCTTGTAGGTGAGAAGTAAAGGACGCAGGAGTGGATTCAAAAAGCCATATATACAGAAGTGTTGTGTTTGAAGGTCCGACCTCAAGAGTTCCAGGTCGGGATCCCAAGCATGGCCTGTACATTTCAAAAGTAAGGATGTCCTGGTCTTCATTATGGGAATGCAACATACAGTCACCCTTTTTACCAACATCTGTTCACTTCCTCAGGAAATGAATCGATCCAGCCGTTATGCTTTCTACATGTCAACGGTCACACTGATGATCCTATCTCTATGTACTCGATTTGCATATCGGATATAGTGGGAAGATGAAGAGGCAGGGTAGACCTAGAGTCAGGGATTTTGCATAAATATTACCTCCGAAGAGGAGAAAGGGCTTTTGATTTTCAAGAAGAAAAGTTTTACTTTATTGTGAATAAGGAGGGCTATTTTGGGGGAAGAAGGAGCCTTTAGTTTCAGACTTATGTGATTGTTATTTTATATGTTTTGGATCAGAGTGTTGTTGTTGGTATGAATGTAAATGTGATTTGTATTTATGCATATTGATGACTTACAATTCACTATTAGTCTTGTTAAATTGAATGTGATTCAATTTCATGGCTAACTTGTGAATGGTCTCTGATTTGAAACTAAGTTAAACATCAGTTGCAGGTTTTAATTCCATAAAAGAATGTGGATTCCTATATGAGTGATTGGATTTCAATTTAGCTTTAATAAAATCTTGTCCAACTGTGAATTCAGTGATTGATTCATTTGGACTTGAATATATACATGATGTTTAATCTTCTTTATCACACTCCTGCCGAACATATATATGATGTTTAAACCTCTGTATTATGTTTCTACAGGATAGATTAGGATAGCTAGGACTAGATTAGAGTAGTTACAAGTAGTATAGATGGGATTTAATACATGAAGGTTAGTTGTTTTATTTTGTTGATATAATCAAAGTCTTCCTCCTGTAAGCAATCTTTCAACATGTCTAAACAGTTTACGGGGTCCCTTAAAACCCGTCGGAGCCAACCATTCTAAACAAAAGTAGGTCTAATTAGGATCTGTGATCAGGTTAGTTCCCCTTGTTGGCATAGTGAACATTAGCCATGTCAACAGGTGTATACTGTAGTTCACTGTTGCTTGGTAATCCTTTATGCCTAGATTACCGTCTTTTTGATTTATTTATTTTTATTTTAATAAATTATACTATCCAATGTGGAACAACATGATCCTCCACTTCGTCGTTCGCATAGAATGCAAAATAAGCCTCCTCTTCCACCAAAGGCTATTCCTAGCCATCGTCAAAAGCATAAAAGAACATAGACTACCGAATCAGGAAAATCGGGAACCACTTCTGATCCTCCTCCTCACTCCGATTAACTAGAATCATATGTCCCCTTGAGTAATGAGCTCGAGGTAACATCTACTCTTTTCGGTGAAACTGACATGACTGATACCGAATTACTTGAGACTTTGTTCCCTGAGGTTATAAAATTTGACCTTCCTAAATCAGAGACTTTATTTCTTGAGGTCATTGAACCTGAGGAGCCTTAGTCATTGTTTCTTGTTACTTCAGGTATTCCATCCTCTCTTCCATTGTCTTTGACAGATCCGCCTACTATATATCTCGACCTCAATGGTGAATCGCTTCCACCTAAACTTGTGAGTATCGAGGAGGTCCCACAAGAAGAACCTCACCCTTATTCTCATTTGGAGGGACTTTTACTTTATCAACCCCATCGTCTTCTTCCTCCTCCACCTCCTGTACAAACTCCTTTACTTGATTCTTTTGACTCACCCACAAATTTCACACAGAAATCCACATTGGGATTATTAACCATGATTAGAACTGATCTAGCTTCTCAACCCACATATACCACTATGGTTGAGACTTCAAATGTTGCTTCCAGATCTATGTTTTCGACATCACCAGAGGCACATCTGTAAGGTGGTCCATCCATCCCACCTGGATATCAATCCTTACTTGGTACCTTCTTTGGTGCATATTATAGTTTATGGACATCCCCCTTGTCATCCACTTTGGGAATTCCATCTAGCACTTCTCTTATGAGTGTTGCATAACCTGCTCCTTCTCCTCCTCCTACATCGATAGTTGAACAATAGGCCGACCCCTATGTTAGTTGGAAAGGTCTTCTTCAACAACCTAACTATCCTTATGTTGGGTCCCCTCCACATGGAGCGAAGTTGCCTCCATCAAATGCTCCTCTTTTGGTTGGGGGGCAACCTATTGTTGGTATACCTCAAATTAGTAACCAACCTTATTATAGTCCTCCTTATCCTAGGATGGTTTCTAGTGTTTAGCAGCCTACTTTGCCCATTCAACCTAGTTCAATGTTGGGTTCATCGTGTGTTTCCTAACATGTGCCATCATGTCAAATTCCTATTCTTCAATCTATGCCTCAACAAGCTCAAATTCATGTAAGTCAACCTGTACAGGCTACGATCACATCTCAACTCATTCCTTTAGTATCTGGTACCTCTCAGGTTCCACTTACTCAGCTTTTACAATTTAATTTACAATCTTAATCACTTACATACGGTATTCCTCAAATTCCAATAGGACAGAATGTGTATGGCATATCACAACATCAATCGAACCCTATTTTTCATGGGACTATGCAAATTCCCACCCAGCAATAGTATAAACCTTATCAGGCAATTCCTCAGGTACCTTTTCAAGACCAACAAATTCAAGGTTGTCCTGGGGCTGGTAAACAAGGTCAGTTGTATTCTGGCTATCAAAATCCTCCGTATTCTGGTAACTAAGTTACTTATTTACAGAACTCTCCTTATTCAAGAATGCAAGTGCTGGTTTCTGAGGCTATTCCTTCATATCCAGGTCATTCTCCACTAGACTTTAATCGTCAATTTCCTTTTGTAGCCACTCTCCAGTTGAAAGATTTGACTCGACTCACCAACGATGCAATTGCTCATTCACCTTGGTAGACAATTATTCCTACTAAATTTCCTTCTGACATCCCTAAATTCAATGGGAATCCAGGAGAAGACCCATCGACGCATGTCATGACATATCATATGTGGTGTTCATCAAACTCCCTTAATGATGATTCTATTCGACTTCATATTTTCCAAACAACGCTTACGGTACCATTCCTAAATGGTATAACGAGTTACCCAGAGCTTCATTCCATGATTTCAGTACCTTAGCCACAACCTTCCTCATGCATTTCCAGTTTCCCATCAGATATGAAACTGGAACGAAACTGTTAACCAACTTCAAACAATCATATTCCACTCACATTTCAGATCACATTCATGAGTGGAGGCATCATCGTCGGTTGGTCAAAACTTATGTTCTTGATCAATTGCTCGCAGAATGGTTCACCAAATCTTTGTTGGCACCTATAACAGAATATGTGGCCAAAGGTGGAGTCGTGACTGAAGAGAAAGTAATTTCTCATGCGCAATATTTGGATTTGTTTATACCTAATCTGGCACACTCTATGATAAGATACCAAACGCTTCAAGACCTTTGAATATTGTTCCTCCTCGTATGCCTGGTAAAGAATCTCATGTTGCTGATGGAATTATTAGTTCTACTAGCATTCAGACAATGAGTAAACCATATGGTATTTCTCCACCCACATCTGCTCAAAACCCTCAATCCCATCCTCTTGTGGCTTGTGCTTTCGAGATAAATGTCATTTAATTTGATAAAGACAAGTCTCAACAGGAACCTCGAAGCAAGAAGAAATGAAAAGGTAAGAAGAAGAAAGATCTCTCTACGTAGGATAAACAAACAAATAAGTCTTTTGTTGAGAAACATAAGCCTTGATATCCTTGCTTGATTTGAAACGAGGAACACTTTACACTTGATTGTCCTCATCGTGCTAAAGTGAATAAATTTCTTAAGTGCTCCACTTCTCTTGCAGTGTTGACTGAACTATTTCCTAATCAAGAGACTCATATGGTTGATCGAAAACCATCTTCCTCTAACACGGTTTTGATGCTTTCCTCCTCGAAGTTGAGATTTGATGTTTTGGTAGCTACTTGGAAAACGATTATCGGAATGTGAATCTACCGAATGGTCAAGCTACTGGTCAACTTAATAGTTCAACACCATCCACTCTGTTCTCGATTCCCACTAGATTGACCATTAAACCTCCAAAGTGTGTTATTCATAAGTCAACGTTCAACCCTCGTGCAAGAGATGCTCAAAATTATAATGTAGTTGAAGACTTGGCTCAGTTTCTGTCGGCTATGTCGACTCTTAAGGTTTTACAAAACTTCCCCACCCAAAAGAGGGCTTTAATTTTATCTATTGGATGTGTGGATCCATTAGATTCTAGCCTTGTTGTTTTCTCTCATGGAAACTATACCCCTCGGATTCCAGCTCAATTATTTTTATAATTCAAGTCGTCGTTTGTGGTAAGAACATTCATCATTCTATCGTGGATGATGGAGCCTCAACTTGTATTATGTCCATGTATTTTTGGAAGGCAATTGGTTCTCCTCAACTGAGTTAGTCACCTACTACATTGAAGGCCTTTGATGGGAGATCATATAAACCTTGTGGGATTTTGAACTCCCTGCAAGTTGAATTAGGGGGAAAAACTATGTCCATAGAAGTTGAAATTATTGACAGACCTCTGAATTACAATCTTCTATTAGGACGTATGTGGGTTTATTCCATGTTTATTTTTGATTTCGACTTACTTCTGCATGATTGAATTTCCTCGTAACGACAGGATTGTAGCCACAGACCATCTCACCTTTTTCACCTCCGATTCACATGTTACTGGAAGTGTCCCTTTTATGGGGAAAACCATACAATCATATCAGCATGTCAAAGTTGAATTATTAAAGGATTCTTCACTCATGGGGACCTTTTCACTCCCTCCTCCTCTCCTTCCCAAAATATCATCTTCAGTAGCCTACAGCAAATGATATTGATGCAGGATCATTTAGCTCAAGGAAAATCATTGTATTTTAGTAGACATAGGGGTATTGTGTTTTCAAGGAAGTTGGGTTCCTAAGTGTGAATTAATGTAATTATTTAGGCTTTTGAGTGATTTTAATGAGAATAGGATGTAATTGAATATTGTGAGGCATAATTGTAAATGTTCCCAAATGTAGGAGAACATGAGGGATTAAGATAGTTGAGAAATTGAGGGATTGAGAATTAATTGTAAAACTCATATTAGGAGTTAGTTCATGATTTTATGTATTAGAGAGGATCCTTAGGGATAAGGAAGAGATTTTAGGATTTTGTTCAGGAACCTATGGATCTAAACCAGGAATTGGTTTTAGAATCCCTTTGTATAAATGTAAGCTAAAAAGGCAAAGTCAGAGGTTAGAGAGTTAGATAATTAGCTGGTGAAGCTAGTTAGAGTGGGATTTAAGTGTATGGGAAGATTTTAAATAGAGGCCATTGTAATCAGAAGATCAGGCCAGAGAGACAGAGTCTCGACATGTAATAATTTTTAAATGTTTATATATATACAGGGGTTGATTTGAACCTATATAAATGTGTGATTGAATATTGAATGATAATTTACAATGAATCAGAGATTTACATAATCTATATATGCAGGTAGATTTCAGCGAATGCACAGAGAGGAAGAGAGCGAGACAAAGGCTCGTAATGGGCCGTTGATCCATTTGAAGGATCAAATTAATGCTATGGAATGATTGTGATACAAAAATCACAGAGGTAAGCTCAAGCGGGAATGAATTGACCAGTAGAAGAGTGAAAGGTGAAACCATTGAAGAAACCCGAAACCACAGTGAAATACTAAAGAAATAGAAGAAAATCCCAAGTAAGCGAGGAACGAAGAATTGAAATGTTAATGCACAGTAACTATTGGATCTTGGAGATCAATGGATGGGATTGAAGGAAATAAATGGCCAGGATCAAATCATGCAGCGTAAAGTCAAAGAAGTGAACGGTGGAGATCAAAGACCATCATAGTCGTCGATGATATAACATCTACGATCATCGGGAATTAAATAGATCGAACATTAACCAAAAGGAGTGGACCCGAACTTTTATAAGTTGGGAATTTATAATTCCCATCGGGTCCGAAAAGATGTTAACTCTCGCGTAACTTGTTCACCCGAAATTGTTGTGGAGCATTGGATCGAGTGAGGTGAAGATCTATGGCACAGGATCAACGATTGGTTTCGTTGATCGGATGCAACATCAACCATCAGATTGAGTTTAGATCAAAGGTCAAGATTAGATCAAAGGTATCATTGATCGGGCTTTCACAGATTGGAGTGCAGCGCTGTGGAAAAGTGATAAGGGCAGACCCAATAGGGAAATGAAGCATGATTAATGTTATTTGAAATCTAGAAGGCTATCGCATATCGGATGCGAAGGATTCATGTGGAGTATGAGACCCGCAGAGAACTCAATTACGATTAGCGATAAAGGGATGCCTCATTAAATGTGCAAAGACCATATTTTGAGTGGAAAAGGTATGCTTATAGAGTATTTCTATTATATAAACATTACAATAGAAATAAGCGCGATATAAAGGTTTTGTGTGTTATGTCCGATATAACAACATTATAAAGAGGGGGTTGATTATATATGCGGACAAGGGCTAATGAGGGCTTAGAGGGGTTGAATAAGTCTCGATAAGGAATGAATGAAGGTTTAGAAGGGTGTATAATGTCCCGATAGGAAGGTTTAAAAGAAGGGTTTTAATAAAGTCATATATGAAGGATGAGGGGTGATTAAAATCCGATACATGCATATTGAATGAAGGGATAGGCTATGTTGGGTGTTAATAAATCATTCAGCATAAGAATTAGTGAATGGGGCATTAACCTTAAGAATTGAAGATTTGACTCAGCAAAGAGTTAAAATTTCTAGGAAAGATCATATATATGCATAAGACATGCATAATGTGGGTAAAGTAGGGGTAACCCTGCATCATTTGGTATCAGAGCATAATTGTGATTGAAACAATTGATAGCAGAACAAAATAAGGGAATTCTGTAGAAAAGGACTTAGAACAGAGTTATGTTTTAAGATGTTTATGCGGGAAAGAGGAAATTAGATTTTAATCTGATAAATAGTAGGCACACAGAGATAAAGTGCAACAGAACTTGCAGATGCAAGAAAAGGAGGACAATCCACTCAAAGTATAGGTAAATGGTGCAACAAGATCATGCAGAGATCTTGGAGGTGAGATGACATGTTTTCTTTGATTTTATTTGAATATGGAAGAGTTGTGGTTTATATTGATGCACATGTAACAACATAAGGAGGTGAGAAGGTTGCAGCAATAGCCTAGAGCGCGGAGTGCCCAAATGGTTCCAGAGGAAAGAACCAGAGAGATTCTAAAAGACTGAGCTCAGAGGAGAGAAGCTTAGTGAGGCATATGGAGCAATGAGGAGACTTGTTACTGTAGAGGTATTGTGGCAGCTCACAAAGGTAATTCCACAAAGGATGTGGATAGAATTGCCAAGGTAATGAAGGAAGCTGGTAAGACTTTCTAAGTGAAAGAAGAAGTGGTCAGAACCAAGTATTTCATGGTGATTGAAATACAAGAGGACAGTTGTGTTCTTGAGAAGGTGCAGATGAGTTGAAGTCTAGAAGGAGCAGAGAAGACTGCTCAAATGAGGTTCCAGAGATAGAGAACCAATTGCTTGCCAAAAGACCAAGTACAGAGGAAAGCTTGGTGAGGTAAGTTATAACAAGGAGGACTTCTTGTTACAGAGGCTTTAGTGCAACTCATAGTGAATGAGTGAGGAACTAATGAAGATGGAGAAGAAGATGGCTACTGATAGTCATAGCAGAGGTTCTGAGGAAGACCACAGTAGAAGAAAGATGAAGAAAGAAAATTCCAAGACAAATGGAAAGAGGACGAGGCAAGAGGAAATTGACAAAGAGATTGTAGAGTTGAAAGAACAACTCGATGTATTGATGAGGATACTAGAGGAAAGCTAGAGACAAGGTTGGGTATTAAAGAAGAAGCCAGTGAAGTGGCATAAGTTGTAGAGAAGGATGCAGTAGAGGAAAGTAAGGTGGCTGATGAAAAAACTCAGAGAAGCTGAGTTGGAAATGGAGGTGTCCATTTGTGAACCAGAGTAGGGAGAAGTTCTGAGTGAAGATAATGGCTTGAAGACTGAAACTTCAAGTAAAAGGTTTGATGATTTTAAATTTGATAATTTGTGTATGTTTACACGTGAAACATGTAAAGAATGACAATTTGTTGATATTTTCATAAAGAGGGAAGAAGACAGGCATAATCTAAATTTTGTTTTAAAAGAGGAAGTAGAGAAGGATATTAAGCAATCAAGTAAAAGACTTGATGAGATTAAGGAGAAGACCATCGAAATATTTCTAAGTCATGTAAAGGACTTGGAACAATAGGAGGAATTGGTGATTGAATCATCAAATGACATGATGAGGTCTCGTGGTTTTACAACTGAGAGGTTGTGTATGAATGTAGGTATTATAGAAGATAAACCATTTTATGGAAATGTCTTGAATGAAGCTGAAAATTGCCAGGTAAAGTATGATGATGACTGCCTTTCAAATGAAGATCAAGTTGAGTTATTACAACAAAAGGAGTTCACAAATTCCATGCTTAATGGAGGAAATATCTTTAGTAGGGATGAGACAGTTATGTCCTATGATAAGAAATTTGTTATTGAAAAGGATAACGAAGAATTGATTTTATTAAATGATCAAAGGAAGAGTGATGAACAGACATCTAAAACTATCAAAGAGATGGAGGATCAAAATTTTATTCTAATCGAGAATGAAGAAATAGTGTCAATAAGCTATGCTTCTGACAAAGAACAAGATAGTGAGGATTGTACAGAACTTTTGGGAGAAATTCCAAGTGAGATGGCAAATTTGTGGTAGGAGTTAAGTCTTTTGGAAAGAAGGCTGGAAGACCAAAAATTAAGTGTTCAAGCTGTAAAGTTAGAATTGAACAAGAATGAAGAAGTTCACTACAGTAGACAAGGACAGAAAGACATCATTAGAACAGGTGGTGTGGAGGAGAGACTAGTTGACAGTCTCATGAATTCTTTTGAGAATTCAAATAAGAATACTTATGTGCTGATAGAGGAGGAGAAAATAGAGAAACAAACTGAATTGTTGCCAAAGGAGGAAAATGAACAGAAGCCTTATGTTTTTTATTTTAACAATTTTTTTTGCGAGTGTAGGTTTAGTTGCAGATTCTGGAGGAATTTTGGCATAGATGAGCAGCCAAATAAAAATGAAAGAAGAAGATTCTATGGAAAAATTCAATCCATGGAACAAAGATATTCAATTGCTGGAGAAAATGTTGGAAAGTCATGATCCAATGCAGAAAGTGATAATCATGAAAGAGGGTAAGGATGAAAGGGAGGCAATCAGAATAAGTGAGGAAAAAGTAAGGAACCAGAAACTACACGGTGGAATTAACCAACAACAAATTGAAGAGTTGGTGGACAGCAGCAATGACCTGAAGCAAAGAGAAAGAGACAAAAGTAAGTGGTAGAGTATGGACTAGTCCAAGGATGTGCTGGAAATAGATATTGAAGAAATGTGGCAGCTGATGATCAAGCAGTCCATATGCAAGAGATTAACAGAAGCAGGAAGCATGATAAATCAGAGTATGAACCTGATTGACAAGAGGACGAGACTGGAACATAAGACAACAGAAGTACAACAACAGCAAAGGTGCAAGGCATTTGGGCAGCTACAAACTAAAGTTTGGGAACCTGGAGGTTTTTTAATCAACTTGTGAACACACATGATCAGGATATCATGAAAATTTTCTAGTTTGGGGTCTGATGCAGGAGAATTCATCTAAAGGAAAATCATCGTATTTTAGTAGACATAGGGGTATTGTGTTTTCAAGGAAGTTGGGTTCCTAAGTGTGAATTAATGTAATTATTTAGGCCTTTGAGTGATTTTAATGAGAGTAGGATTTAATTGAATATTGTGAGGCATAATTGTAAATGTTCCCGAATGTAGGAGAACATGAGGGATTTAGGGTAGTTGAGAGATTGAGGGATTGAGAATTAATTTTAAAACTCAGATTAGGAGTTAGTTCATGATTTTATGTATTAGAGAGGATCCTTAGGGACAAGGAAGATATTTTAGGATTTTTTTGAGGAACCTATGGATCTAAACCAGGAATTGGTTTTAGAATCCCTTTGTATAAATGTAAGCCAAAAAGGCAAAGTCAAAGGTTAGAGAGTTAGATAATTAGCTAGTTAAGCTAGTTAGAGTGGGATTTAAGCCTACGGGCAGATTGTAAATAGAGGCCATTGTAATCAGAAGATCAAGCCAGAGAGACAGAGTCTCGATATGTAATCATTGTTATATGTTTATATACATACAGGGATTGATTCGAGCCTGTATAAATGTGTGATTGAATATTGAATGATAATTTACAATGAATCAGAGATTTACATAATATATATATGTAGGCGGAGTTCAGCAAATGCACAAAGAGGAAGAGAGTGATACAGAGGCTCATAATGCTCTGTTGATCCATTCGAAGGATCAAATTAATGCTATGGAATGATTGTGATACAGAAATCATAGAGGTAAGCTCAAGCGGGAATGAATTGAGCAGCACAAGAGTGAAAGGTGAAACCATTGAGGAAACCTGAAACCATAGTGAAATACCGAAGAAATAGAAGAAAAACCCAAGTAAGTGACGAATGAAGAATTGAAATGTTAATGCATAGCAACCGTTGGATCTTGGAGATCAATGGACAAGATTGAAGGAGATAAATGACCAAGATCAAATCACGTAGCATAAAGTCAAAGAAGTGAACGGCGGAGATCAGAGACAGTCATAGTCGTCAATCATATAACATCTATGGTCATCGAGCATTAAATAGATCGAACATTAACCAAAAGGAGTGGACCCGAACTTTTATAAGTTGGGAATCTATAATTCCCATCGGGTCCAAAAAGATGTTAACTCTCATGTAACTTCACCCAAAATTGTTGTGGAGCGTTGGATCGAGTGAGGTGAAGATCTACGATGCAGGATCAACGATTGGTTTCATTGATCGAGTGCAACATCAACCATCGGATTGAGTTGAGATCGACGGTCAATATTAGAATGGAGATATAGTTGATCAGGGTTTTAGAGATCGGAGTGCAGCGTTATGGAAAAGTGATAAGGGTGGACCTGATAGGGAAATGAAGCACGATTAATGTTATTTGAAATCTGGAAGGCTATTGCATATCAGATGCGAAGGAGTCATGTGGAGTATGAGACCCGTAGAGAACCCGATTGCGATTAGCGATAAAGGGATGCCTCGTTAAATGTGCAAAGCTCATATTTTGAGTGGGAAAGGTATGATTATAGAGTATTTATATTATATAAACATTATAATTGAAATAAGCGTGATAAAAAGGTTTTGTGTGTTAAGTTTGATATAACAACGTTATAAAGAGGGGGTTGATTACATATGTGGCCAAGGGCTAATGAGGGCTTAGAGGTGTTGAATAAGTCCTGATAAGGAATGAATGAAGGTTTAGAAGGGTGTATAATGTCTTGATAGGAAGGTTTAAAAGAAGGGTTTTAATAAAGTCATATATGAAGGATGAGGGGTGATTAAAATCCGGTGCATGCATATTGAATGAAGGGATAGGCTATGTTGGGTGTTAATAAATCATTCAGCATAGGAATTAATGAATGGGGCCTTAACCTTAAGAATTGAAGATTTGACTTGGTAGAGAGTTAAAATTCTTGGGACAGATCAGATATATGCATAAGACATGCATATTGTGGGTAAAGTAGGGGTAAACCTGCGTCAGATATCATCTTCTACTATCCCAGTAAATCCATGGATTCTACCAGACAAAATTGACATCCAAAGTTTTGGTAATCGAATGCCGCTAAGTCCTAAAGTTAGATTATGAAGCCATTTATTTGACTTGTGTGACTTCCTCTTTTGATTCACTTAATTGGGTAGACAGATCGTAGGACTATGGTACATCTTCTGATCCTTTCTCGCATGTGCTCCTTATCGACAAAAGTATCATGGAGATCATGATGTCAGCTGATGCGCCATGGGATGAATTCCACCATCATCTCCTTACCTGATTCCATTAAGGATAAACTCAATGATGTATACTCGCCCAATTTTGTCAAAATTTTTACGAATTTCATGTCCATTCATGAGGTCGATTCGGAAAAGAAACTTTCGAATATCAAAGAAACAATACTTATTGACATTTACATCAAGATAGGTGCTGTTGAAAATCTACACATTGGAGCATCTTGTTCTCCATCTGAGATGAATACTTATCGAGCACTTTTTCATGAGTCCAGAGATGTCTTTGCCTAGACATATGACGAAATTCTAGGTATCGGCCCAAATATAGTTGTACATGAAATTAGGACATATCCTCATGTCAAACTAGTATGAAAACGCTTCCGTCCGGTCCATCTCAAGAAGGCTAATGGTATTAAGGCTGAAGTTGAAAATATTTTTGAGATGGTTTCATATATCCCATTCCTTTAACTGATTGGGTGTTGAATGTAGTTCCTGTCATAAAGAAACAGGGCACCATTCAAGTGTGCATCGATTATCGAGATGTGAATCGTGCATGTCCGAAGGAAAATTATCCCACCCCATTTATTGACTAGATTGTTGATGATTGTGCTGGCTACAAAATTTATTCATTTATGGATAGATTTTCGGGCTATAATCAAATCAAGATTCTCCTGGCGGACCAACCTAAAACTTCTTTTATTTGTCCCTGGGGCACTTTCTCTTATAGGAAACTCCCATTTGGTTTAAAGAATGTTGGGGCCACATTTCAACATTCCATGGATTACGCTTTTCATGATATCAAACACATCATTTTAACCACATTTGGATGACTCCATGATCACCCAAAACATCGGACTGATCACCCGATACATCTTCAGGCTATTTTCCTTTGTTGTAGACATTATAATATTCTCCTTAGCCCACACAAATGTGTGTTTTTTGTCAGTTCTAGTCGACTATTAAGTTTCATTATTTTGAAACAAGGAATTTTTATAGATCCATTGAAAGTACATGCAATTGTTGATTTTCCTACACCTTCTTCCTTAGTTTAGCTTCAATGACATGAAGGGAAGGCTAAATTCCTACGAAGGTTCATCCCTAACTACGCTGAATTGAACAAAGGATTAACTCACTTATGGAAAAAAGGGGTTCCCTTCCATTGGGATGATGCAACTCCAAAATCATTTGATGCCCTTAAGATGTACTCATTCGGGCATCTCTTCTATATCCCCCTAACTATCAGCATGATTACTTCTTGTAACTGGGTGATGCCATTTCTACTATAGCAATAGTATTGATCTAATAAGATGATTTAGGGACTAAATATTGTTGGAAATAATACTAAGAGGGGGGTGAATCAGTATTATCTGATCAATAATTTTTCTTTTCTCAAACAAATTTATATATGCTACTTCTGTAAAGTGAACTAGCATGTACATGCAACTATGATTAGAGAAACCTACGTACACCCAAAAATTTTTTGATTTAGACAATTTATCATGTGTTGATATTTAACCAATGCATCAATAACTTATTAAACAAAGCAATAAAAATAGAATAAACTATCACACATAAGAAATACACATGAACACTAATATTTAAGGTGGAAACCCAATGTGGGTGAAAACCACCTGCTACTGTCATCTCTGTCTTCTTTTAATAATAATAAAATATGTTTACAATATTGTACTAGTGCAGACTCATACTAGTATGTAGGCACCCACCTACAGAAGGTTACAATATTCTCTCATTTTAGAGCTTTTACTGGAAGGGAGCTGCAACCCCCTAGCTCTTGTACTAGCCAATGTGATTACTAGTACATAGGCACTGGCCTACAGAAGGATATGACCTTCTCTCTTACTCTAGGGACCACGTTTCATAAATTTTCAGACTAGATGCTCCTCGTACATAAAAATACACATGAAGGCCTCGTTTCATCAAATTTTCATACTAGAACCTTCAGGAACTTTGAAAATCAAACTGCATCAACCAACAATAAGTTAATCTCAACAATCAGTTCACTGTCACCAGAACATTGTGCTGAACCCAGAAACCTGCATCATCATTTAGAACCAACAACAACCTCCAAAATCATGCATCAGAATGTATACGCTACTTTACTGAACCCAACCTGTGCGTATACGCTACTTACTGTAATCAAACCTGCATATACCTTCAAGACTACTGAAACATAAAATTTATGAATCAAGTTTGTACCAACTAGCAGTATGTTGACCATCTACTGTCTATTTACAGAGCTTTACTCAGGTAGTAGTAGAGATCACCCTTCTCACTTATTCAATTAATCAATCAGATACCAATCTCCTTATGAATTCAGTTTTACAATCAGATCTAAGAAGACTTCATTGACAGACAACAGTAAAACAACAAAATTGATCAGATAAATCAGTCAGATCGGAAGAAGTGGCTTTTCTTTTGTATATGCTATTTTGAAGAGTAGAACTTGCATGTACACATGCTTTTGTAGAGATGAACCAACGTATAGATCTACAAATATTAACTCATAACTTCGCTGCACTTCTAAACTTTAGACAAACCTAGATCATGACATTTAAAGAATAAAACATGTGTACATAATCAGATCTAGCCCAACCAATATCAGATCATTCAAAAATAAGTCATTTCAGGTCTCATGATCCTGATCCAACATTGAATTCAAGGTGCACAAAGTATTTCATATCAAATCACAAACATAACCCCTGCAACATAAAATACACTTCAAATAGAAGTATTCCTTAGAAACCCATACCCTTGCACCCTTGGCCTTATGATATTCTCCTCCTTATATAGCTTTAGGCACTTTGTCAATACGTTGGATTAAAACCACTTAGGACCAATACCTTGGACCAAATACCTAGGGCGAATACCTCGGACCAAATACCTTGGACCCAAAATAACTTGGACAAAATACCTCGGACCAAAACCTTGGTTTTCCAGCATGTATGTTCATTTCTTCCTGTGGGAGTGTGTGTATATGTATACACTCTTCTTGTTCTGTGGACTGGTGTGTATACACTGTTTTGACTAAGTGGACCTACGTATACTTCTTAAACTGCTTTTCATCAGCCTTTTCCTTTACCTTCTTTATTCTGATAAATAGACCTTAGTTCCATCTTCCTATTCTTTTATACCACTGCCTTGTTACCTCTGAAAATACCTGTTGTACTGTGAGTTTCCTTTTACAAAAGCTGAATTGACCTGTGAGTGAGTTTCCATCAAGAACAACACTTGTATCATAATGCCAACAATCTCCCCCTTTGGACTTGATGGAAACCATGAAGGTGTTGATTACTACAAGCTGTAGAAACTATTAGAGATAACATGCAACACCAAAATACTCTCCCCCTTTCATAGCAAGGGCAAAAGGGCAGACCAAGCAACTTTCCTCCTTTGATATACATTATGTTGTCCATGCTCCCGTTGAGTACATGCCGAGTCTGCAGAGATATGATTCAAAGGAATAACATGACTCTATAACTCAACTAAGTGAGTATGACCTCCTTATGACCAATGACTCATACATACATCAATCACCAAACCAAGTGGGGATATACAAAATGTTTATACATGACAAAAATACAACAAATATTACATCATCCATCCCATGCAAAGTGGGGGTACAAATTACATCATTTGTCCAATAGGACCCATTCAAACTTATAAGAAGTCATATCACACCCTAGACCCTTACATGATTTAAAAAAAAAATGATATAAATATCCGAAGCCATAGCTGGACTTAGCAACCATAATGCCAACAATGTAGAATGTGTGTAAAGGCTAATGCTCCCCCTAATCCTGTGCTACTTGGGCATCGTCAACAAGTCATTCATCAAGGAATTTTTTTCAGTCATATAAAAATCAATGAGCAAAGCATATCGTCAGACTGTAATCATCAACATCAGACACAACACCCATATTAGAGTTTGACCCACTGTTTTTCTGTCAGAAAAGCATATACGCTCCTTCAGCCACAGAAATCCGCATGTATACGTGACTAAACTTCATGAAACCCACATATAATAACCTTCCTTTGAAAAACTAGATTTAACAGTAGGATGATGCAGCAACTACTCCCAGCTTTTGTCTGAGATATTCAAATGTTTCTTTGGGAAGTGGTTTAGTGAATATATCAACAACCTGTTCTTTGGAGGGAACATACTCCAATTTGACCTTTTGTTCAAGTACTTGTTATCGTAGAAAATGGTACTCGATGGGTATGTGCTTGGTATTGGAGTGCATGACTGGATTTTTTGAAATATTGATGGCACTTGTATTATCACATAGAATGGAGATGGGTGGAGTACATGTGATTTGAATGTCTTTCAATGTTTTCATAATCCAAAGTAGTTGTGTGCAGCAAGATGCAGCAACCACATATTCGGCTTTAGCTATAGATAAGGCAATCGAACTTTGTTTCTTGTTGAACCATGACAATAATCAAGAACCCATATAGAAAGCACCTCCACTAGTTCTCTTTCGATCATCAACACTTCTTGCCCAATTTGCATCTGTATATGCATGAAGAGTAAGGTCTATATCTTTAGGATACCATAGTCCAAAGTCTTGAGTTCCTTGAAGATATTTGAATATTCTTTTGACTGCTTGGAGATGTGATTCCTTTGGATTTTCTTGGAACCTTCCAACAATTCCTACTGCATGCATGATGTCAGGTTTGGTACCTATTAGATAAAGTAAACTTCCAATCATAGATCTATAAGTTGGTTGGTTTACTGCTGGTGATTCATCGTTAGAGCTGAGACTGCATCCTGTTACCATTGGCGTACATACTAGTTTAGAATCTTCCATTCCGTACTTCTTCAAGATCTACTTGAGATATTTGATTTGTGAAAGAAAGATACCATCTTTTGTTTGTTGAACTTGTAGACCAAGAAAATAAGTAAGTTCACCAAGTAAGGACATTTCAAATTCTTGTTGCATTACTAAAGAAAAATTCTCACTCGTGGATTCTTCATTGCTACCGAAAATGATATCATCAACATAAACAACAATAATTAGCAATTTATCATTTTCAATCTTTGTGTATAAATTGCTATTTGTAGAACCTTTTGTAGAACCTTGTTGTTGTAGATATTTGTCAAGACGGTAATACCAAGCCCTTGGAGCCTGTTTCAGACTGTAGAGAGAATTTTTGAGCTTGCATATGAGTTTTGCATCATTTCCAAGAATGAATCCTTCTGGCTATTCAATATAAACTCCTTCTTCTAAATCTCCATTAAGGAAGGCTGATTTTACATCCATTTGATATACTTGGAATTTTTGAAAAAGAGAAAGAGCAGGAAACATTCTGATGGCTTCAATTCTAGCAATAGGTGCAAAAGTTTCTTCAAAATCTATACCTTCTTGTTGAGCATACCCTTTATAAACAAGTTTGGCATTGTTTCTAATAACTTCTCTATTTTCATTCATCTTGTTCTTAAATATCCATTTTGTTCCTATAATATTTTTATCATGAGGTCTAGGAACTAATTCCAAAGTATCATTCTTTTCAATTTGGTCAAGTTCTTCATCCATGGCCTTGACCTGACATTCATATCTTCAGGCTTCATGATCTGATAATGAGATATTACATCAATATTAAGGTATTACATACTCATGTGCAGGAATGCCTATATTATTTAGTGCAATGGATTGAAAAGATTGTGAATAATACATACATTTAACTATTGGAAAACATAACAATTCAACACATCAACACAGTAAATAATTAAGGAGTTCACCAGACTTCCTAGCTACGTCTCCTGGTCTAAGATTTCAGTGTCAACCTCTACATTATTTCTTCAAGATTAGATGATTACAAGTGTGAGTTCGAATAGAGTCTCAACACAACAATGACAAAACACAAGGATTCCCTTGAAATCCTCAAGTCTACAGGAGTACACAACTGCTCCCTCTTTCTCTCTGTCTTCTGCTTTCTCTTCTACTCTCTTTTGCCTCTTTTGTCTGACATAGAGTGTTTTTTAAGCCTCTTGGCCCTCTCTGTTCACCTCCCTTTTTGGTGTGGACACATTTTGTTAAAAACACTTAAGGCACAAGAATGGTTTCTTTTAGAAACAGAAGGATCGGTAGGTGCAGTGAAACTGACCGTCCGGTCTTCCTCCGCACAATTCCCTGATATAAAACATATTTGGTATTTAGTAATACATTGAAAACCAATGAAAAACCCGACCGAAACATTAAATCCGGACTTCAAATGGTATAAAGTTTGCCCTATAATCCTATTGGGTCCACCTTTTATTTCTGTCGCAAGCTCATCGTTGATCTGCCTTCAATCTGACGGTTCGTATCCAACCCGAAACATCAAGTAGTCTACTCAATCTCCATCATTGATCCATGATCTCCCAATCCAATGGCTGACATCCATTTTGGGTGGCCTACGTGCACGGAGATTACCTACCCAAAAAAGCAGTTTCTCTCTCCTACGGTGTTCTACATGTCAGCCAGTGTATGGGATAGGGCGGAGCCTCTCCAATACCACTTACCGCCTGAAGTCCACCTGAAATACCATTTACCATGGAACTCAAATTATATGAAGCTGTATTTATAAACCTTTCAAGTCTACCATTCTATCGTAATATCACATTGCATGTGACCAAACATCAATACACAGGGAAAAAGAAATCTTCAAAAATTGGACTTTCCATGCGATAGTGTTTTTCCTTGTGATAGTGTTTTCCGATATTTGAAGACTTAGAGGTTTAGAGGGTTTAAGATCCATTTTGTATCACTTCATTTACATTTTGAGGTTCAGTGGAGGATAGTAATGCTAGATAGCTTGAGGTCCCTGTAAGAGTTCTTCTTGTCTATATACTAGCCCCCTTTCCTCCTAGAATTTGAGATTCTAGATGCTTCTTCTAAAAATACCTAGATGGAGTCTTTTCCCTGTCTATGGTATCTTCTTCTTCTGGTGCTTCATTGGTTTCTTCTTCTATATCATTTTGATTTGATGCGGGAAAGCATTCCCAAACTTCCTCACAGCCATAATTCTCTGTTGATTTCATCTGTTCCAGATTTCTCCATGCTTCATCAACTACAACATCAATGCTTTCAACAATTTTTTGAAGTCTTTTATTATAACATTTGTACCCTTTACTTCTGGAAGAATAACCAAGAAGAATACCTTCATCTACTTTAGGTTCAAACTTACCAAGTTTTTCATCAGTCCTTTTGATAAAACATTTTCTTCCAAAAACTCTAAAGTGTTTTACAGTAGGAGGCTTACCATACCAAAGTTCATGTGGAGTTTGATTTCTATTTACCCGAACATTTTCTTTGTTGAGAATAGTCATGGCAGCAAATGCAGCTTCACCCCAGAAGGTTGTAGGAGTTCCAGATTCATCTAGCATAGCTCAATCCATTTGTTGAATTGTTCTATTCATCCTTTCTACCACAACATTTTGTTGAGGAGTTCTTGTGGTGGAGAATTGCCTTTTTATTCCATGTTGTTCACAAAAGTCAAAGAATTCATCTGATATGAATTCTCCCCCTCGATCAGATCTGAGACATTTGATTTTTTTATTTGATTCATTTTCAACTAAAGCTTTGAAGGCTTTAAATTTTTCAAATTCTTGATCTTTATGTTCTAGAGGACCTATCCAACACATCCTAGAAAAATCATCAATAAACAAAATAAAGTATTCTTCTCCACGAGGTGACTTTTTCCTTGTTGGTCCACATAAATCAATATGGATGAGTTCAAGAGGCTTACTTGCTGACCCTTCCTTTTCAATCAAGTGAACTCTGGTTTCCTTACCAATTTGACATGGTTTGCGTATGGTATTTTCTGGGACGTTGATATTTGGAAGATCATGAACTATCTTGAGCCTGCATGCTTTTCTTATTTGAGAAAATCTTAGATGTCCTAATCTTCTATGCCACAGCCAGTTTTCATCTGTTTTGCTTCGATAGCATTGTTGTTGTCCTCCTTTTAGTATGTATAAGTTGTTTGGAGTTATTGTACCTTTAATCACGGTATTTCCTGTATCAAGTTCATGAACAACACATCCATTTGATCGAAACACCACTTCATTTCCTTGATCACACATTTGACCGACACCCAATAGGTTATGCTTTAAACCATCTACATACATGATATTCACAGCTTTAACCTTTTCTTTCAAGAAAAAAGAACCTTTACCTTTAATGACAGCTGGAGTGTCATTTCCTAATGAGACATTCTTTTCCTTTTCTAAAGCATTATATGAATGAAATTTCTCTTTATCACCTATCATGTGTTTGGAGCATCCACTGTCCATCTACCACTAATTTTCTTGTCCTTCTGCATACAAAGCTATAGCACATCTTTTTGATTGAGATTCCTTCCTTCTCCATATCTTGGGATTTATCCTTTTGAAATGTTCGCCAAAATTTTCTCTTGCATTCAGATTCTTCATGACCAAAGTTGTTACAAATCGAGCATTCTATTTCATTTTCAAGAGGAGAAAAGTTATTATAGGAACTTTTCTTGATTCCTATTGCACTTATTTGATTTCGTGCTTCTCTATTCATGATGGTTTTGTAAGAAACACATTGAGCAACCTTGTGTCGAAAGTTATGACAGGAAAAACATTGTCCATTAAAGAAGTTTCTGCGATCATAGAATCTTTTGAAATTGTTTACCTATTGGTTGTGGATTTTACTAATATTCATCCTCGGAGTAAATTGAGTATGATTTACCTGATGAGTAGTTTTAGGCCTTTGCTAATGATTGACATACTATTCACTCATATTTGCCTCATCAAGATAGCTTCTAGTGGAGGTTGACGAATTTTGTGATTGAGACAGTTCTTCAGTATATCCAAGACTTGTCTTTATCAGAGGAGAATGCTGAACTTTGATAATTTCATTTAAAGTTTCTGATCCTTTAGCAAATCTAAGATTGAGATATTTTGTCTTCTCAAGATCTTTTCTTAGACCCACAATTTCACATTCTAGATTTTCAATGTGCTTTTCTCTTTCAGCAAGTTGGTGTGTCAAAGTATCTATGATCATATTATTTTCTTCTAAACATATTTTGAGTTTAGTGATTTCTTCAAGAAAATCTTCCTCTTCTAATGCATCCACAAAATCATCATTGTCATAGACCATGAAAAGTCTATAATCTTGTAAAGTCTCATCTTCATCACTATTAGATAAACCATCACTGTCTTCATGCATATAGTAACTCCTTCTATTCACAACCTATTTTCTATTTCCTTTTTCATATTCCTTCCCTTTTTCATATTTATCTTTATGAGGACATTTGATAGCATAGTGACCAACTCTACCACAAGCAAAGCATTTGAAAGGTAGCTTACCTCTGAATCTTCCAGAACCCCGTTAAAGCTTCTTGAAAAAATTTACCTCATCTCTTCTGAAATGTGTCCTGATTCATGCTGCTCTTCCTTTTCTTTTCCTTTTGCTAATGCTTTAAATGTGGCTTCTATCATATCTGATGGACCTCCTTTTCTCATTTCAAAGGCAGTTAGGATTCCATGGATTTGAGTCACTATAATAGTTTGAAGATTCTGTTTTTCTTCTATGGCAGACACTTTTGACTCAAATTTAGAAGACAAAGGTCTCAAAATTTTCTCCACTAATGTAACTTCCTTTATCTCTTCACCTAGATTCTTCGTACAATCAACAATCTCATCTATGCATAAGAAGTAACTAGAAACACTCTCATCACTATGTGTCTTAAGAGTTTCATACTAAATTCTGAGAGTTTGAAGCTTAGCATGTTTTACCTGAGAATATCCTTCATAGCTTTGAATCATTTTGTCCCATATTTCTTTGGCTGTCTTGAGTTGCATGAATTTGACAAATTCTAATCCTTACATACTTTCCAATAATGTATTGACAACTTTGGCATTGGTTTCATATAATTTATTACTTGTAAAGTTTGTAGGAATTACTACTAGAAATTGATATCCTACTTCTACAATTTCCCAAACATCTGGTCCAAGCGATTGTAGATAATCTCTGGTTCTTATTTTCCAATATACTAAGTTGCTCCCTCAGAAGGACCTGCTCTAATACCAATTGTTGGAAATAATATTGAGAGGGGGGTGAATCAGTATTATCTGGTCAATAATTTTTCTTTTCTCAAACATATTTATATACGCCACTTCTGTAAAGTGAACTAGCATGTACATACATCTATGATTAGAGAAACCAACGTACACCCAAAAAACTAGTGATTTAGAAAATTTATTATGTGTTGGTCTTTAACCAGTGCATCAATAACTTATTAAACAAAACAGTAAAACTATAATAAACCATCATACATAAGCAACACACATGAACACCAAGATTTCAGGTGGAAACCCAATGTGGGTGAAAACCACTTGTTGATGTCGTCTTTGTCTTCTTTTAATAATAAGAAAATCTATTTACAATCTTGTACTGGGGCAAACTCATACCAGTACACAGACACCCACCTACAGAAGGCTACAATATTCTCGCGTTTTCCTACTTCTACTGGAAGGGAGATGCAACCCCCTAGCTCTTGTACTAGCCAATGTGATTACTAGTATGTAGGCACCAGCCTACATAAGGCTATGACCTTCTCTCTTCCTCCAGGGACCACGCTTCATAAATTTTCAGACTGGATGCTCCTGTACACAACAATACACATGAAGGCATCATTAAATTTTTATACTAGACGCTTCAAGAACTTTGAAACTCAAAATGCGTCAACCAACAATCAGTTAATCTGAATAATCAGATCGCTGTCACCAGAACACTATGCTAAACCCAAGAACCTGCATCATCATTAAGAACCAATAGCAACCTCAAAAATCATGAATCAGAATGTATATGCTACTTTAGTGAACCCAACCTATGTGTATACTCTACTTACTGTAATCAAACCTCCATATACCTTCAAGACTACTAAAACATAAAATTTATGAATCAAGTCTATACCAACTAGAAGTATGCTGACCATTTACTTTCTATTTACAAATCTTTACACAGGCAGTAATAGAGATCACCCTTCTCACTTATTCAATCAATCAATCAGATAACAAACTCCTTATGCATTCAATTTTACATTCATATCTAAGAAGAAATCATTGACAGATAACAGTAAAACAACAAAATTGATTAGATAGATAAGTCAGATCTGAAGAAGAGGCTTTTCTTTTGTATAACTATTTTGAAGAGTAGAACTTGCTTGTACACACACTTTTGTAGAGACGAACCAATGTACATATCTTCAAATATTAACTCATAACTTCGATGCAATTTTGGACTTCAGACAAACCCAGATCACAAAATTTAAAGAATAAAACAGGTGTACATAATCCAATCTAGCCCAACCAATATCAGATCATTCAAAAATAATTCATTTTAGGTCTCATGATCCTAATCCAACATTGAATTCAAGGTGCACAAAGTATTTCAGCTCAAATCACAAACATAGCCCCTACAACATAAAATATACTTGAGATAGAAGTATTCCTTAGAAACCCATACATTTGCACCCTTGGCCTTATGATCTTCTCCTCCCTATATAGATTTAGGCCCTTTGTCAATACCTTGGATCAAAACCACTTAGGACCAATACCTTGGTCCAAATACCTAGGTTCAATACCTCAGACCAAATACCTTGGACCCAAAATACCTTGGACAAAATACCTCGGACCAAAACCTTAGTTTTCTAGCATGTACGCTCTTTTCCTCCTGTGGGAGTCCGTGTATACGTATACGCTCTTTTTGTTCTGTGGACCGGTGTGCATACACTATTTTGATTAAGTGGACCTGTGTGTACTTCTTAAACTACTTTTCATTAGCCTTTTCCTTTACCTTCTTTATTCTGATCAGTAGACCTTAGTTCCATCTTCCTTTTCTTCTGTACCACTGTCCTGTTACCTCTGAATATGCCTGTTGTACTGTGAGTTGCCTTTTACCAAAACTAAATTGACCTGTGAGTGAGTTTCCATCAAGAACAATGCTTGTAACATAATGCCAACAAACATCCCATTTACTATATGAGTCAGAACCTCAACAATATTGAGATTTGATATTCTCATGTAGAAAAGTTTCCTTTGGCGGCAATTCGAGCCGTCCAAATATTTCTCCATTAAATATTTCTTCGGAAGACTATGGTCATTTTAGATTCAAACCCTATGAGATACATTTTTTCACGTCAATTGTTGTGGGGTAAGTACTCCAAATGGATTGTCATCTTACAAGAATTAGACTTGGAGTTCATCAAATCCAAGTTGAATAAATCCCTAGTTTTCGTAGAAATAATATGTTATCTCCCTTCCTTTGATTCAGAATCTACATCTGAAGATTCTATTCTTGACAAGTCATTATTTTTGATCTTATCATCTGACCCGTGGTATAGACATTTCCTAATTTATATCCAGACCCAGAATTTTCGGTCTAATAACTCTCGCTTAGAGTAGCAACATATTCATTACCAAGCCTGAAATTACATTATTATAAATGACACCCTTTACCATCATGGTATCGATACGATCTTATGAAGGTTCCTCACACTTGAGGAGGCTGAGAAAGTCTTAAACAAATGCCACTTGGGGGCATGTGGCAGAAATTTAGCTGGTTATGCTACCACCCAAATTTTTTTATGTGCTGGTTACTTTTTGCCTACCATCTTTCGAGACTACATCCTTGCTATCCAAGTGTGTCATGCATGCCAAATATATGATCGTAAGACCCGTGCTCCACCCACTCTATTGCATCCCATTATCATTTTTGGTCCCTTTGCGAAATGGGGTATCGACTTCATGACATGTATCCATCACTCGACTGGGCGGCATGGTTATATTATTGTCGTTGTTGAATATTTTACTAAGTGGGCCAAGGCGATGCCTGGATTTAGTGAAATTACTGCATACTTCTTTTTCAACCATGTCATCACATGGTTTGGTATTCCACAAGCAATATTTATAGATCACGAAAAACATTTTTAGAATCATATGATTACCGAACTAACTTCTAAGCTAGGAGTTTCCCATTAAAGTTCCACTCCCTACTATCTTCAAGCTGATGGTCAGGTTGAGGCCATCAACAAAGTTCTTAGGTTGATGCTTCAGCGCACGATAGGGATGCACAAATTGGACTAGATTTTTCTTATTTACACTGCATTGTGGGCATAACAAACCTCAGTCAGGATGACTACCAAATTCACATCGTTTAAGTTGGTGTATGGTATGGAAGCTATCCTCCCCATTGAATGCGAAATTCTGTCTTTGAAACTAGCTATCGAACTTCTTCCTGCCACTTCCATAGAGGAGGAGTGTCTTTTACATCTGACTCATTTAGATGAAACTCGACGCCATGCTGCTATAGCTAACAAAGCTCATAAAAGATGCATCAAGGCGCAATATGAAAAGTGTGTCAAGCATCATGTCTTCTTGGAAGGAGACCTTGTCTTATTATATTGTGAGGAGTATGATAAATTAGGTCTAGGGAAGTTTCAACCCATGTGGTTAGGTCCATACATTATCAAGCAATTCCTTGCAAAAGGGGCCTACGCATTAGTAGATCTTGATGGAGTTACCTTAGCGTAGCCTAAAAATGGGTTGTACCTCAAAAAATACTATGATTGATCTCAAGTATAGTTTTCACTATGTGCATATTGTCTATAGGTGTGTTGAGTGTGTTTGGAGTGTGTCTTTTTAGAGTTTCACATGATTTATGTTGTTCCCATCTTACATTTGTTTTGAATATATCGGTATCTCTTAAAACTTTCATCGGTTATGTTGATGGTACCAGTTGTAGTACTTAGAACCTATCTTCCGTAGCATGGGCTAATTTTTCTCCAAATGGCGAGTTAGTGATTCTGCAAGGGATTTGTATTGTTCAGTCCACCAACAACATTTCTAAGTATAACAAAGTGGTCGAGCTACTGTTAGACTTGACTCACAACTTGTAGTACTACAACTTGTTGGTGTCTATTTAGTTAGAAGTCCCACCATATTACACATGGTTTTAAGAGTACACCTTCTAGAAATACATTTCAATTTCATAAAATATGAACACATTTCTAGAAATCTAAATACATTGATAGTTGCCCTAGCTAATCATGTTTTAGATATACATTGGCAACGAATGTAATTTATTTTCAATTCACATTACATCATATATATATAATTTTTGTTCTACAAAAAAAATTCTCGATGTGTGCATCATCCATATAAAAAATACATGCAAGACCTAAGTAGACATAATCAATGGTTCTCATGATAGAATGACACTGTACAAGCCATTTTGCCCAGTAGTCGACTGACACGACTAGGCACTCCTATGGTGTATCGCTGAAGTCACAATGGAAGATGATCAACCACGGTTTCATCAATTCCATGTGTCAACCTTTCCATGTGGCTCTCTACCTCTGATAGAACCTCTGCTACATCTGGAATTCATAGCGTATCTCATCCTACCACAAAGACTCGTGCTGGTTCTACTATCACCTCCTTTTGTCATTCCTCTACACGGTAGAGATATGAAGCACCAATAGGTTGAGCTGGTCCCACATCTACATGAAACAAAAATAGTTTAGTCTCAGAAACATAAAACAAAAACACAAAAATAAATTGTAAAACTTTCAAAACCTAAAAGGTCTAAATTTCTTACCTGAGACACCCCATTCCTCACCCTCAGGAAGCATGAGCTCAAGGTCATCAAGGAAATCCAAGCCTGCATAAGAATAGTCATTGATCATGATAAATTTTCTGCACAACCATCCAAATAAGGTTGGTGAGAAGCTGATCACCGATGGCCCTACATCCCAGGACATGTGATCTATCCACCTCTTCATCTATGGAACCCTTGAATCAATAGGATTGAGTAAAATATGCTGCGGCTGAAATAATGTAACCTGTTTTAATGCAAAAGAAACTAATATCTCACCATATCCAAAGTTCTTTAGTTTTCCTTCTTTTTCCTTAGTCAGTTATTCTTTCATGTTGACTAGAAATCCCTCGCTCCAGTTGAAGAGAATTGGCTCTAAACACTCCAATGCATATTGCATATATGATTTGATTTCCCATGCAATGTGGATGTCCCTACCAATCTTGCAATAATGAATAGGATCATTCTTAAAGGTAATCAAGTCATATATTTTATACTGATCTTTCGATCCTTTGTTAGATGGGCTTGATGTCTACAATAGGTGGTGATATAATCTTCCACTATCTCCCCACCACTTCTCCCACCTAGGAGAGATATGGGGGCACTCCTCATGGAAAGTCCTATCAGAAAGTAGATATCCTCTACCTTTATCTCGAGTACATGTTCCCAAAACCTAAACTCTTATGCCCAAACATCCCATGAACAAACAAGGTATTTCAACAACTTCATCTGTTGTCTCATACCAGTAAGTGAGAATAATTTTCGCAATCCATAGTTATTTAATTCCTATAGGGTAGCAAGATCATTTTCTGCATTTAAATCATGTTCCTCATGTTCTCTTTCTCTCCATATGAAAGCCATTTTTGTTAGAAAATTATATATTATGGAGCAATGGAACACATCAAATATTAGGTACGTGGGTTTACGCAGTGCATTATATTGGATATCATTTTGGGATTCAACTGCTTTAAGTAAGTCATTCACGTATGACCATTTCCATGAGAGGTAGTCGTAACTGACTAATTTCTCATGATTTTTGAATAGTTCACTTAGCACTCATTGCATCGGGTGATGCTCACAGGGGTGAAGAAGTGGCATTGAAACTAGTGAAATGAATCACATAGCATCAATCATCACTTCTCGGGCTTGCACCCGGTAACCAGGACTTCCCAGGAGGTCACCCATCCCAGAACTCCTCTGGCTCAAGCGCGCTTAACTGTGGAGTTTTCCCCACAATCAAGCCCACTTAGCTTGCTACCCCATTTGCAAAACCTTAGCAAGTATTGTGCCTCATGAACCATTCAAGTAGAGATCCCTTGAATCTTTTTGAATTTAAGTATGGGGATTTACGCAGTGCATTATATTGGATATCATTTTGGGATTCAACTGCTTTAAGTAAGTCATTCACGTATGAGCATTTCCATGAGAGGTAGTCGTAACTGACTAATTTCTCATGATTTTTGAATAGTTCACTTAGCACTCATTGCATCGGGTGATGCTCACAGGGGTGAAGAAGTGGGATTGAAACTAGTGAAATGAATCACATAGCATCAATCATCACTTCCGGGGCTTGCACCCGGTAACCAGGACTTCCCAGGAGGTCACCCATCCCAGAACTCCTTTGGCTCAAGCGCACTTAACTGTGGAGTTTTCCCCACAATCAAGCCCACTTAGCTTGCTACCCCATACGTGAATGACTTACTTAAAGCAGTTGAATCCCAAAATGATATCCACATAAAATATTGCAGAAATATAAACACAGAAAATGCATAAAACAAGAGAGACATAGATATACGTGGTTCACCCAGTTTGGGCTACGTCCACCCCGAATAGCCAGTCCTTCCTTTCTATTATCCAACAAAATGAAGAGACACAACCTACAGCAGATCCACTGTAATATCCTCTGTTTTCTCTCACAGTCTCACCTCTCTATTTCTCGCTCACAGAATACACATCTATCACACAGCCTCAAAATACAATGCCCTCATACAAAGAGAGGGGTTGCCTTCTAGGGCAAAAAACCCTAAACTAAACATAAGTTCTACCATCAGATCATCCGCCTAATGAATGGCCCAGATTGACTAGAAATTACTATACTTTTACAAGGCAATTTTACAACTGTTTTTAGCTTCGGGGGCACTGCCCTCGAAACCCCCCGCCAGGGGGGGGGGGGGGGGGCTCCCAAAGGTCGCAGTTGCCCCCCCTAGACCCCCCTTGCACTGAATATTTTACGGGAAGCGTTGCCGCCCCCATTTCGAACTGGGGTCCAATGTGGCGATACCTTTGAATATAGAAGATAATCAGGCTCCACACCCAACAATTTTATGCTGATGAACCCCTAAAACATCAATAAGAGATTCATTAGGATCCTTTTCATGCAAAATACTTATCAAATTTTGAGGGAAAACTGATAAACAATATTTACATTGGTACCCAACGCACCCTAGGAGAGAAAACCAGAGCATTTCACCTCTTCCTGCAGTGCATGACTGCCTGGGTGCAACCAACTTTTTGACCCTCTGGGTCTGTGTTGGTCCTAGGGCAAAATTTTGTATCCTAGGGCCCTCAAAAACTCAAAACATTTTCCTAACATCATATAATGGAACCATTGAAAGAAAGATAAAGGTTTTAGCTTATACTTGGAAGCGATAATACTTGACATCATCCACTAGATTGGTCGTAATCAAAAACAAAGATCTAGGGCAAAAGTACTCAAAACTTTCACTGTTAGAGGTAAACGTGAAATGGTAAAAATGAACAATCATTTTGAGTATATAGGGTCATATTATTCATTATTTTGTTCATATTTGATGTTTTGATGATTCATTTTTACTATGAAACAAATATGTTTAAACTTTTTGTGTTGTTTTGAGCATGTCGACAACTATTAATGGATTTTGTTATGCTTTACACATGTGATTTTGATCAAAGAGTACAATTTTGTATTTTTTTTTTCAAGATATTTAAACCTACGAAAAAGGAACCCCCTAGAGTCCTCTTTCGACTCTTTTCAGATTGCCAAAACATGAAAATATTGTCGCACACTTGTATTTTCAAACTCGTAAAAGTAAATGAAGAGACGTTTACTCCCTATAAGTTTAACCCTTTTCTAGACTAAGATAGACTAACTATGAAAAAGGAATATGTTAGTCAAACCTTGGGTATTTTTTCTACCTTTTCGAACCTAAGGGACTACCTATACAAAAGGGACATCTGGAGATTTTTATTCTCCTCTTTTTCAAACTCTCCAAACATGAAAAAGAAGTCAAGATTTACCTTTGGTGGACTCATAAAGACAACAAACAATGATGGACTCATCGATCATGATGGGGCTGAACCACACCTTCTCAAGGTTTGTTAAATA
Source organism: Pinus tabuliformis (assembly GCA_031772625.1). NCBI lineage: Eukaryota > Viridiplantae > Streptophyta > Pinopsida > Pinales > Pinaceae > Pinus > Pinus tabuliformis. The sequence goes on from CM062819.1 coordinate 182,341,318, forward strand.
TAATCTGAGGGATTCATCCGAAGGATGGACTTATAGATCATGCATATGTTGTCCTCCTAAATATTGTTAAAAAATAAGAGGTATTGACTAGTATGGTTAGGTAAATTGGTAAAACAAGGTACTCCATTTGTTAATGGCAGTGAGTTGCTCTTGAACATGACACTCTTCCACTTCATTTCCATGGCTATTGGGTTGGGTAATCTTCTTTTCTTTCAATTCATCATACCTTCACAAAACCTCCATTTCAGCTTTAAGTCAATGCTTCGAATTCCATTTCAGTGTCGTCGCTATGTTCAAGAGAAGCCATTTAGTTGATATCCATTACAATATTCTTAAGCCTTCTTTCCATGTTTGCCTTTCTTGATCCAATTCTATATCAACATCATTTTTATCATTATGTATTAATCATCATGCCTGTTTTGTGTTGTTGATGGGGGATACATCAAGGCCCTCCTGCGACGCGTCTCTTCCAATTGACATTAGCGTATCATCCAAGAAGTTGTACCTTGGTGTTTGCATAAATCAATGGAAATTTTCTTTGCTATTAGTGACAATTTTCAATCACTAGCCTTCGATTGAAATATTATGTGTGGTGTTCGACATCAACTCATTTATTCACACCATTAAGATTGTACTTGAGTAGCTTGAAAGCCATTAACATCATAGGTGGTTTCTCTCATGTCTATTAATAATATACATCATCAGTCAGTAATCATATGGTGTCTAATATGTTTGACTTCAACTCATTGATTCACATGGTTAGACTCGTATATTGGTTGGACATGTGTTGTGGGGAAAAATGCCTATGCAGGACGATCCTATCCACCTAAGGTGTGACAGTGCCTTAGCAACAAACAGAGACAGCTATTCTAGTATTCTTCCTTTATGAAATGCGAAAGAAGAGAGATCAATAGACTTACCAGTGTCTTCCGTTTGTCCCTCGATCCAGATCCTCTTCTCTTTGGGTGTCCACAGCTACTTGCCTCCTCGCTCGCCCAGCTTCAACAGATTCCTGCGAGATCACAAGAGAACAGCTACTTGCGACAAGAGAAGAACACAACACAAAGACAGATATTCACATTCATAAATGATTCAGGATTAGAAATAAATCAAATACACTAATGCAATCATACATCAAGAATACATCAATATATAGGAGAAAACAAGATAGCTTTATTGATGAATAACAAGGTTCAAGAAGAGATACAACCCAGAGGGCTCCAATCCAGCATCTCCTTCCCAACAAATGAAATTCCTATCTTCACCTCCTTCAAAGCATTAAGCACCCGATGATTCAAATCTCAAACTAGCAGCAATTCTTTGCAATCACAACATTCCAGCCTCTAGATCTCATGGAGGAGAGATCCATATATAGATATTTGGAGAGAGGATGAGTCAGCTTGAGATCTGACTAGTGTCCTCTCCCTCTGTCAGTTCTTGATTCCACTTGGAGGTTCTTGCTTCCACTTGGAGATTTGGAACCTCTTACTCATCACCAGTCGAATTCCCTGAGGCAAGTGTCATTTTGGAAGCTTCCTGGGTTCTGACACCTTGAGAAATGAACTTGCCACATGTCCACTCTCGCTCAGCGCAGGTAGCTAGTGTTGCCTTTGACATTCAACGCAGGTAGCCAGTGTTGGCTTTGACATTCAGCGCAAACAGCTAGTAGAGCCACTGAAATGATCCTGAATTGACTTGTTTTTGAGCAGTTTCTGGTGGAGAACTTCTGTGAATTGCTGTGGTTTGTTAGCCTTGTTCCTCTAGGGTTAGGAACAACATGTTTAGGGACTTTGGATCCCTTAGATTATGGACATTTCATGCTCAATGCTGTAAGGCACAAAAATGTCTATAACAGTTGCCCCCTAAAGTATGAGGCTGTTTATCGGGCGAAATGCTTTATCAGGGGGATCCGAAGTTCATTCATTGCCGGGAGGAGACCTGTAATACAATACAATACAATACATTATTTTTCATACTGCTTTCATGATCTAGCTGAGGCAGGCATTCCCATGCTCAGCTTTATAAATTCATTTTTCTGTACATAGAATAGACAATCGTCTGATGGTAGACTGATGATTTTGATGAAATCATCATCCTTTTTTGTAGGATGATTATCTGCTGCAATGCTGTACATGTCAATGTCTTTATTTCCTGAATATATGTCGCAGCCCGGATGGATGAAACTAGATCTGGGGTCTTCAATCTCGTCCGATCTTTACTCGATGTACAAGTCGATCCATGTGAGAATTTTCTGAAGTCGAACATGGAAATACATCACTTGATTACCAGTCAATGATGTAAACTGTTAACAAGCGCGAGAGGAATCACCGATAAGGATGATGACCCTCAAGGTACTGCAGTACAATTCACGTGGTGTGAATAAAGGACTTGGCGTCAAACACCACGCAAAATCTTTCGGTCGAAGGTCATTGATGTATACCTGTCGCCGGAAGTGAGAAACTTGCCATTGAGACATGCAAGCTTCAAAGTACTGAAGGGGTTGTTCCTAGATCAACTTCTTAGATAATGAGCTGATGTCGACAAGAAGCGATCCGTCAAAGGAGGGACTTAATGAATCCCACATCAGTGACACGGAACGGAGCTAATGATTTTGATGGAGGTGAAAACGATCTGTGACATATGATTCAGGGTGGCGGTCATGAAAGGATGAAGGATAATGTATGGCAGTGGATGGGACACGGTTGACTTTTCTGAACGACTTCTCTTGAACATATGGCAACACTGATGCGATGGATCGGTAGCATTACCCCAATATGTGGATGGTATGGCGAGACCATGGTGATGTGACCGTGAATGAAACAACCCAACCCAATTGTGATACGGAGGAAAAGTGTCATGTTCAAGAGCGACTTGCTACCATCAAAGTTTTCTTGTTTCTCCCAATTTTTCCCCAGTCATTGCTGACCAGTACCTCTTTATTTTTGTCAAGCTTGAGGAGGATAACATATGCTTGTTCTATAACCTGCCCTTCGGGCAAGCCCATCGCTATGTTTTAACGAGCCTAGTGATAGTGAAACTCGTTCTCGTCTAAAGACAAGTTTGTCGCTATTTAATGATTTTAACGAGTCTAACGACAAGGATAACTCGGTCCTTTTCATTTTTAGAGAGTCTGAAAAGGTACATAAAGTTAACTCCGAAAGTTCTTTTTCGTCATCTAATCCCTTAAGTCCGAAAAAGTATAAAACAATACAAAAGGGATGAATTTTCGATAGTTTTAACGAGCCGAACTAAACAAGCGCTCGATCTTTTTGTGCAATAATCCCTCAGGTCCAAAAAGATTAAAATCTAGAGGAGGGATAGCTCTTCCGGTCGTTTAACGAGCTGGTAGGCCAAAACTTGGCAATCTTTTCATATTTTACGAGTCAGTTGAAAAGAGCTTAAAGAAGACTCGTCTTTTGAGGAACGAGTGATAAACAGGGTAGCAGCAAATTCCAGGTACGGCTTGGAATGTTCCAATCACGGCAGTGTCACAAGGATGGCTTAGTGAAATCACTCTTCGCAGCTGTTCCTCAAAATGGGTAAACAATCAAACGGAGGTGAATGATCGGCCAATAGAAAAGTGGAGGTGATGGTGCAAACACGACCAAGGCTTTAATGGCTGATAATTTTACTTTCTCAGTGGTTATTTACTGGGAATTTGGTTCATTTTTTATTTTAAAATGAGCTTAAACGCTGGTGGAAACACTTGCTCATTGCTTATGTTTATTTTTTAACGAGCATGAAGTCCGCGTTAAAACTGCTCGGATCTTTGCGTTTATTTTTTAACGAGCATGAACTGTGTGCTAAAACTGCTCGATTACCCAGTCATATGATAAGAATGTCTCCTTGAGATTCTATTTTTTATGGAGCCTCATCTCACAAAGCTATGCCCCGCATCCTTCCTTTATGCAAGTTAGGAAACGACTAATCCAAAAAACAGATAAATAACCGCTCTTTGCTTGCACTCCAAAAGGTTTGCATGCCCCCAGGCATAAAGTACGATTTCAAGGTTACCCCTACTTCCTTTTCGCCAAAACAATTGTTTTACCGAGAGAGGCTTACCTCTTTCAGGTTACCCAAAGATTGTTCTGTTAATCTTTCAAACTAAACATTTCTTCGGCGATGTCTACTAATCTTTCAAATAGAACAATGGTGAGTGACGATGCCCGCCAACCCACATAACTTTGACAAAAGAATCTTATTCCAGAACAACCCCTCTTCCAATCCTGACGGGGTACGGACTAGTCATATTCTCCCGCGGAAACCTACTCTATACCCAAAGTTTTCTCTGCCCGAAGCAGACCAGGATGCATGCCCCCTGGGTTCCAGTTACATCTTTCTGAATCACTCGTACTCATCGGGAAGAAGAACTGGGGGTGGAGACATTTCTCGAGTGAATAGACCATTTAGGGTCGGTATATGACTATTTGCGATGCGTGATCCCGGAAATGAAAGTTGGTCTACGAGCTTGACCATTCTTCCTTCGTGTGGAAAACACATTACTCTAAAGAGTGAGGAGACAATGGCTCCCATGCAATATATATAGTCTCGTCCAAGGAGTAGGTTATAATCCAAGGGTCCTTGAACGACCATGACGTTCATTTGAACTGTCTTCTTCCTCAATGTTATGGGCACATTGGGAAGAATCCCTAAAGGTCGACTGGTTCCTTTATCGAAGCCTGATAGATTTCTCATCTCAGGCAAAAGCGCTGGCGAACCAAGTGCTTTCCAAGCAATAGAGGAAAGGATACTCACAGATGCCCCCTCATCAATGATGGTGCCAGCCATAACCATTCTGTATATTTGGACGATAATTCTGAATGGTATGCTTGCTGGCAATCGGGGTCTGCCTAGTTGGTTCCAGTCAAAGGACACAACCAGGTTGCTTGGTGGTGGGACCGAATAGACGGCCGGATATCGCTCTGACAAACTTCCTTCCTGTGATAAAGGAATGGGAGGGTTTCCCCCTTGTTCGTCGGAGTCTGTGTTGATGAAAAGAATCTGGATGGTATCATCCCTTTTCTCTTCAGTGATGGAATCATTCGAAGATGAATCCTCTGAAGGCAATACCGGGTCAATTGCCGTTTCAACCTTTTGACTTTCGTCAGGTATGGATTCAGTAGGTTCATTTTCAATGATTGACGCTTCAGCTGACCACTTGAGCGGGCCAGCTGGATTCTCAACTAACGAAGGACTTGGCACGAGTTTTTTGTATCCAGGAGGAAGTCGTAACGGTGAAACCGGACGATCTTCCAAAACTCTCTTCGCCTCGTCTAAGAAGGGACAACGATGGATGGCGTGATCGCCTTCACATAGTCTGCAGGGAGATCTAGCTCTCCCCCTTTGTCCTTCACTCTCGCTAGTTGACAGTATGCATTCAACATGGCTATCAGAGGTTGATGCTACCGGATTGTGAAAACGAGGGGACCAGTCCCTTAGTATCCGGGGAATACAGGGACAATCTCGATGGAAGTGGTCTCCTCTGCATATGACACATGGCGATTTAGGCCCGGTCAGTGTTGTGTGTGGATTTTTTCTAGATGACTCATGTTTGCCCCCAGTCGCTTTTGGCTCCTTCTTCTTCTTCTCTTTCTTCTTCTTCTCCTTCTTCTCCTTAGGAACTTGGTTTTTAGCTTTACCAGTTCCCTCAAGCGAAGAGGAAGGAGGAGAGGAAGAGTTGGAAGAGGTAGAAGGCTGGTGGGTAACCTTAGACTCATCTAGCTGTCGATTCGACTGTTCAGGAATGGTGGTGTTCTGAACTACATTGGTTGAGAAGAGCCAGACCGGCAGGCCAATTGTCAGTCCTGGAAGCGACAATGTGGCCATGTGGGGCGCACCAACATCTCCCCAAGAGGAGAAGGGACTAGGATTTCCACCAAGGGGAACTCCTTGGTTGGTGTGCTCCATTTTCTCGACCGAAAGATCAACGCAGGAATAGGAGGTGATTTTGTTCCGTTTAAAATAAATTTTTTAACGACGCTTTAGACACAACTTGCTTTTTCAGTTTTAAAGAGTCGAGAAAAAGCTAAAGATGACTCTAGTCTCCTTCGATGTTTTAACGAGCCCGAAGTGACAAATGCTCGGATGGACTTTTTCCGTTATAGAGTCTGAAAAAGGCCAAAAGGAACTGCTCTGGAGTTCTAGGTAGAGGGTGTGCCAAACTTTTCGCAAAACCGCAGAATACTTTTTAAGGTACGGGCGGTCAATCTTCCCGAATGCTGTGTTCAGTGCATTGCGATCAGTAGGGCGACCGACACGGCTTCCTATGGATAAAGGCTTTATTCCTATAGGGGTCTCCCAATATATACGCGACGGTACGTGGGAGCACAATCCATACTGATACTTATCGCTTCACCGTGGAGGAATCACCCAACCACTCAACGGTAAGATACCAGGTTTTACGACGCCGGAACACGTCTCTAGCCTAGACCTCTATGTTGTGCGTTATGTTACAAAGCGTTGTTAAGTTCATTCAGTTTATTTTAGGTTGATCTTGTTTAGAAGTTTGCCTTTATGGATCACCACGAGATGTATGGTACAACTTCCTAAATGCAGTCTAAAGATGATAAGCAAGCTTTATATATCTTTTCAACAGATGAAAATCCTAGCTACAAAGGGAAAAGAAAGACACCATCTTTTCTCAAAGAGCAATCAACACACTCTAATGCACTTTTCCTAAATCAGACATGTAAACTATCAAGATGCAAATGCACAATGCAGGTGTTTATTTTCCGCTTTCTTAGTATTGATGCCTACAAAGAAAGCTTTTTGTACAACTTTGAATTTGCTTTTAAATGACAAATACAAACAAGATTACTTTTCTGAAATCAGAGAGGGTAGAAGAGATTACAACACTTAACGATTTCCGAAATGAATACTTGTTTTGACACTTAAAAGAGACAAACTCAAACCACAAGAAAAAGTAAATGTATAATCAATCTGCAAACAGCCAATGAACTCTCTCCTAAGATCACAATCAACAGATCTGAATCAAGGGCTACAGGATGACTATTTCACTCTTGCAAAGGAAAACTGTGAATGACGCCACAAACACATAAAAACACTCACAATATTTTTGCACAAAAGGAGGTGGAATGTAAGCAGAGAAAAGGAGTTATCAGACTGGTACCTACGCTGGTTAAAGGCTGCAAAAAACAGAGATCAAAACAGTGCAATAGAGAGCAGAGAACCCCAGCTGCACAAGGCCAAACTGGTTCAGCGCAACCTCAACACTGTGGTTTTGACATTTAGCATAGGTATCCTCTCGGGAACTGCATTGAAATGCAGAATGCCTTCACAACAGTTGCGCTGAAGGAGAAAATCTCGTTTCTCACTGGGTTCTGGGTCACAGATTGCTCAATAATCAACGGTTTCAGGCCAAATCAAAAACACAAGCAAGGTACAATCAAAGGGATGCTTTGAGGGGATACTAATATCTATCACTGAGGACCATCAAATCATTTGTGAGTCTATTGTTCAGATCATAGACAAATCCAAGGATTGGATCAAGGCAGCAACTGTCTACTTTGCACCTGAGAGAAGCAGATGCAGTTCGATTGTTGCTGTTGAGTCTATGAAACAAACAATGATAGAAACACAAATAAAATGACTAAGCAGATCTCCCCAGTGGAGTCGCCAATTTGTTGTGGGGAAAAATGCCTATGCAGGACGATCCTATCCACCTAAGGTGTGACAGTGCCTTAGCAACAAACAGAGACAACTATTCTAGTATTCTTCCTTTATGAAATGTGAAAGAAGAGAGATCAATAGACTTACCGGTGTCTTCCGTTTGGCCCTCGATCTAGATCCTCTTCTCTTTGGGTGTCCACAGCTACTTGCCTCCTCGCTCGCCCAGCTTCAACAGATTCCTGCGAGATCACAAGAGAACAGCTACTTGCGACAAGAGAACAGCTACTTGCGATAAGAGAAGAACACAACACAAAGACAAATATTCACATTCATAAATGATTCAGGATTAGAAATAAATCAAATACACTAATGCAATCATACATCAAGAATACATCAATATATAGGAGAAAACAAGATAGCTTTATTGATGAATAACAAGGTTCAGGAAGAGATACAACCCAGAGGGCTCCAATCCAGCATCTCCTTCCCAGCAAATGAAATTCCTATCTTCACCCCCTTCAAAGCATTAAGCACCCGATGATTCAAATCTCAAACTAGCAGCAATTCTTTGCAATCACAACATTCCAGCCTCTAGATCTCATGGAGGAGAGATCCATATATAGATATTTGGAGAGAGGATGAGTCAGCTTGAGATCTGACTAGTGTCCTCTCCCTCTGTCAGTTCTTGATTCCACTTGGAGGTTCTTGCTTCCACTTGGAGATTTGGAACCTCTTACTCATCACCAGTCGAATTCCCTGAGGCAAGTGTCATTTTGGAAGCTTCCTGGGTTCTGACACCTTGAGAAATGAACTTGCCACATGTCCACTCTTGCTCAGCGCAGGTAGATAGTGTTGCCTTTGACATTCAACGCAGGTAGCCAGTGTTGGCTTTGACATTCAGCGCAAACAGCTAGTAGAGCCACTGAAATGATCCTGAATTGACTTGTTTTTGAGCAGTTTCTGGTGGAGAACTTCTGTGAATTGCTGTGGTTTGTTAGCCTTGTTCCTCTAGGGGTAGGAACAACATGTTTAGGGACTTTGGATCCCTTAGATTATGGACATTTCATGCTCAATGCTGTAAGGCACAAAAATGTCTATAACAACATGTGAATGAGATAGAAGACCCTGGATCTAATTTCCACCATCTAGGCTGTGATTTTAGGATTATACGAAGCTAACTATTTATGATGGCTATGACCATACTGACAGTCATCTAGTCATGGGTCCACCATAATTCGTTAGTGGACATGTATTTTGATCATTATACATGTAATTTTAGCTTATGTGTTGAGTATGGGTATGCCTTGCTAAGAAAAAATATGTCATGATGTAAATGTATTCTAGTAGAATATGAGGCTCGCCAGTTGTTCTTGATCCCTACTTGTCACAAGGTAAAGCACTTCAGTCATCCATCATCATCTATAACTTATCGCTTTAGGGGACACTCTATTACGGGCCATTTTGTCTCATCTAATCTATCTGCCTCCTAATGGGATCATTCACATCCTATTCCCCCTTTACATCATCACTGCATAAATCCCTATGCATGACTCTCTCATTCCCCACATCTTTTTCCCTAAACTGCATCATCAGAGCCAGTTTTAGGACCAATGCACCCTGGCCTCTTGTTGGACAACATTCACCTACAAGTTTCTCCAATGTTGCTTGCATTGATCACCTATATGTTTCCTTCCTTGCACCTACATTGGTTCTAAAAATTTAGGAAAAAGAGATAGAACCCTTAAGCCTCCATTTCTAGAAGCTTCCGGGATTTATTATAACCATTTACCTCATATTAAACTCTCAAATCCTATCCTATCCTTCCATAGAGTTTCCATCCCTTATCCTTAGATCTCATCCTCCCATGAAGAGTGGATCTCAATCCAAAGATTGGTAAAAGGATAAGAACTCCCAATTTACCTCACTCCTCTATATATTTACAACCTTCCATATGCAAGAGGTTGGATTTTGGAGAGTGATTCTACCCTTATGCTATTGTGAAGAGAGTTAGGTTTTCATGCATTTGAGGTGATTGCAGGTACACTTTGTGACAAAGGAAGGACAAGTCAACAACTTGGAAGAGCTCTTCTACAATATCAACACCTATTTATGGTTGTAACTCACTCCATTTATATCGATACAAAGAGTTATCTTGTTTTCCCATATCTGATGTCGTTATTTCATATATTTTAATACCATGTTGGTCTTTTGAATAAAGTAGATAGATTATGCTACATAGATCTCATAGTTTCTTGGCTTGTGTTATTTGGTTGTGCAGGTTCTAATTTTGGTAGTTGAAGCTAGGATTGGAGCATTCAAGCCGAAGAAGGACCGAAACATACCACATATTCCATGTAGGTTTCCTCCCCTCATCTACTTACTTTAAGGAAAACAATGGGTCCTTTTTCATTTTGTTGTTCTAGGTTAGCCACCCAACCTAGGGGAGATAGTTTTGTCCTTAGTCATAAATCCCACATAACACTCAGAGCTGGGAAAATTTTCTATTTTTCTTTTTGAGGGAGAGGAAGACCTTACCTTCAAAATGTATTTCCTCAATCTTCAACTAGAGTGTCGAATATTTAAGGTCATGACTATGGGGTTTCTGAAGAAATTACAAGGTTTTGGTAAGGTATTCTTGCATCCTCCCTCCATTCCTCTTAACCCTAAAGGAAAACATTTGGCAACTTGGGTATCATTGATTATGTTTGATAAAATTACCTTTATTTTGTTTGTTTATAAACGACTCTCTCTCTCTCTCTCACACACATTTATTTGTTTATTTATTTTAAGATGTATTTTCACCTTCCTCTTTTCATCGAACTCAATAAACATTAATATTTAAATTAAATTAACTTAACTTTTCCAAAATTATAAAACGTTAAAAAATTGTATTTCAAACACAAATTGTGAAAATGTTTGATATATATAGAAGAGAAGGATTTAAATGATCATTTTCTTTTTTAGTGTATGCTTAAACAAAGTTACAAATTTTAGAAAAAAATTTAGTTCGATTAATGTGATTGATTAATATTATTTGGGGAATGATTTAAAACAATGTTGAAATTTGAAGTTCAACATGTTTGCTCAAATACAAAATTTGTATCTCTAATGTTTTTTTATTATTCCATAAATTTAAACTCACACAAATTAATCAATTTATTTTTATACACATTTATAAAATGTTAATTATGAATTCATAAAAATTGGAAACTATAAAATTTTTAAATAAGAGATTAATAATTTTCTAAGATATAGAGGATAAAACAAAACACTCAAAATAACATTTTCAAAATAAATATGAATATAAATTTAGGCAATTCCATTTTAATTTTTTTTAATGTCAATTTTCAATTCATTTTTTAATTATTATTATTATTATTGAAGATTATTAATTATTCTTACATGTTCATATTAATAATAACACTTAATAAATAATATAATTTCAATAAAAACATAATATAAAGTAATTAAAGTGACTGATCTATAGAATCACGACTAACGTAAAAAATTTAATATAAAATTTTTAAACACATTTAAATATATTTTAATTCACATAAAATAAATATGTCATTAAAATTAAAATATATATGTTAAATGAATTTCTGAGTAATCTCTACAATATTAATAGAATGAATATCTAACATAATAACATTTCACAAAATAATACAAAACATACTAATATTTCATAAATAGAAATAATAATACTATAATGAATATCAATAATAGTAAATAATGTTTTTAAATTAGACAAGTTTTTATGTACGAGTACCATATTATGATAAGAGTTTATTTTCAATTTTAAAGAGAAGACAAAATTGACAAGGGATGATTTGGATCTTCTTTAACAAAAAAATCATATATGGGCAATTCAAGTATAAATTCATTTACATTTAAGATATAGATGTGTATTTCATAACATAAAATGGAACTCTAGACCTTTGAAGTTGTTGATAATTATTTATTCAAAATATATTACAATTTGATTAAAAAAATTAACAATTTTAAACTAAGGTCATATTATTGTAAAAATTAAGATATTAGTTTTATGAACAAAGCTTAAATTTTCTTAAATCAATTTAACTATACTACATGATAATGACTTCAATAAAAGTTATTCCTTCCATTATTTTAGATATGATTACTTGGCCTTTTAAAATAATAAGGACCACCTTGAAAAGTTAAGTTTGTTGTCATTTTATGATCACATCCTATAAATATATTAATTCAAATTAATTTTTTATCTTGAAATTATCCATAGCCATTTGTAGGAGTATATTTTCCAAGTTTGGTTAGATTAGAATTTCCAATCAATTATATGCTTTTAGATTCTTTATTTGTGTCTAATGTTCATAACAACCAAGCATGAAAAAAATCTACTCTATTATTAGTTCTAGACTACATGTTGATTTAATTTTATATTTTGGGTTTTAGATATATTGAGAACTTCTTCTACACTACATACTCTTGGGGAACCTTGAATTGCATCTCATTTGTCATGAGCCATATATCCCACATAATTGGTGTAGAAATAACTCGAAATGTACAATTGCTAATGAATTCAAATTGGAATCAATAGGGACATATTTCTTCTACTAAATTATGCGGAAGGAAAACTAACAATAGAAACACATACAATCATTCAATCACAATGGACACAATCTTTACTAGGGAACCCAACTGGGAAAAACCCCTCCTCTATTTTGTATTATCAAATGAGAACAATGATCTATTACAATAACAACTTCAGTTCTTGAAGCTCAATCTACACTGCAATACTAATCTCCTCCTAACTCTTCTCTAGCTAATGCTTAGCCAAAATAGGCCTCGTGCTTCCTCCTATTTCCTTACGCAATTACTGCTCCTAAAGAATAGGGAAAGCTCCCATTTTCTTGCACAATCCAAGAGAATTATCTCACATACTACATGCAAACACTGTACAGTCACTATTATACTATGATAATTACAATGTGTCTTTTCCCTCCAACTTCACTAGGCAATTCAAAATATATGCATGAGTAGGGTTATTTTTAGTAATTTGACAAGTTAATTGAGAGTTAGTTGATTTTACAGTAGTTACAACTACTCAACTAAACTCATACTTACTGTATTCTAGACTAGAGCTGAGATAATTGAATTTCACTAAAGATATCACGTCTAGATAGCTATATCTTAGCCACCAACTTGCACAAAGCTCTATTTCCTACCCACAAACTTGAATTGACTGACATAATTGAGTGATTTGGCCATGTCACTCCTGCTAACTACTTGACAACTCATCTTGCTGAAGTGGAAATTCAGATTTCCTCATTTGACTAAGGCACAAGTCAAATAAATCCTTTTATTGCTACAATTTAACAATTGGACATGGATAGGCCTTGTGACGCTTAATTAATTTATCTTCATACCTTTCTTTAAAATGCTTGAAATAATGATTCCTTGTCACTTCTCATTAGTTTTTAACATTTGTATTATTTCCACCTTAACTTCTTACATAAATGGACAATTTATAAATAAATGTTCAATTGATTCATTTTCTCTCTTGTAAAGAGTACATCTTAGCCCATACCATGACCCCTTTTTGCAATTTTCAGGTGTTAGAATTTTATTTTACAATTATAATCATAAAAAAATTGTTGTCTTTATTCGGCACATAAATTCCATATTTTCTCCCAATGCCATTTCCTCTCTCTCTATCCATATTTAACTCTTACCTTCCATGAGGAAGTATGTATCACCCTAGGAAAGATGATAATTGATATTTAATAAAGGTGAAAAGTTTTAAATATTTTATGGAGGTTGTATTCCTTTACTAATATGTTAATCAAATTCATTGAACTATTAGAACTAACATCAACCATATAAATCTAAATCACATGAAAATCATGCAAATATAACATGAACATGAATGCATAAGTGAAACATGTATCTATTGCATTAGAAAAATTAGTAATATAACATAATTCTGTAAATGTATGGTTCCCAACTCCCAACAATAACAATGATAAACTCTCTCTCTTAAATATTTCTTAGACTTTCATACATTCATTATGTTGCTCAGATATATAGGTGACTTGAGTGATTATAGGAGGTTCTAGAATATACTAGAGTATCTATGAATTGTAACTTGTAATATACCTCAACTTTAAGCAATTTTCTTTTAAATATATATACACATATATAAAGAATACCATATCTTGGAGAACAATTACATTTATCTCATTTTTTAAGTTACTTAACCTTACAAGTTATATTTATGCCTTTTACTTTGTGACCTTTAGACATCATCAATTTCTCCATATTATCTTACTCTCAATATCTTCCCATTACACATTTTGTTTTCTCTTAACATCTTTAAATATTTTCTTTCATTTTTATAAGGACTCCTTTAGGTCATTGGTATTTGAGTATGTTAAAATGTTTGGGGTTTAAATTTTTTTTGCATCGGCCCCGTGATATCACATGTCTATGCATACTTATAATAATTGTTTACAACCCTTACGAATATCAAACCACAACCACTTTAATAACCAACACACAAAGTATACCATCGTGTCATGGTTGGGTTTGTAATAGGTTTTATGCACAAGTTAATTTATAGAGGTAACTCTATGATTTAGTCTTGGAACTCCTTTAACATTGGGCGGTCAAATCCTCTCCTTGAGGGTTAGGCTAACCACCCCAACCCCCTCCTCTAATCTAGGCATCATTTGCACTATGAGGTTTTGCTGTCAGAGCTCTGCATACTTTTTAGTGATTGGGGGAGTGCAGGAGGAGGATATGGTTGCTTTTCCTTATTTCCTAGGTCCTTTAGCCATCAATTTATGTGATGAGAACTTACTAGGCTACAACTATTATTCATTCTTCGGTGACCATGACGTTGTAAAAGATATCTAATGTTTAGAATAAGAGTTCCATGACAAGTATGGCGACATACAAAGCACAAGGGCTTCACCTGGGGAGGAATACCATACCACATGGGTTCATATTGAGCAATATACATTGAGGAAAAAATGACATAATATATTGGGAGATATATATGTTGAAAAGTGTAACTAGGTTCAGTATTCATAATGAAATGTGTAATTTTGATTTTTATGTAATTGATGCAAATGAGGAGATTTTATTTTTAGATGGCTCCCATTGATAGCCTTTAGGCTTTTTCATAAAAGTAAAATAGAGTCAATTTCATGTATGAAGAACCCTTCTTGGGTATGTTACCAAAGTATTTAAGTCTATAGGATTGTCTAATAGCCCTCCAAGACAAGCACATGTTACTCCTCTGCAAGTCGGCTTCAAGATGAAGTATATATCTCATTTCGGCTCACCTTATTTGGAGACATAACCCTTCATAAGAACAAATCATATTATATTCATAGGATACTACTATAAATAGGCACCTCAGCCTATTCCACAGAGACAAAATTTTTCACATCTCTTTGAATTTTTCGGGTTGAAAATTATATAGATATGTTCGAATTTCTCTAAGATTTTGGGTGGCCTAATGAAAAGGCAAGTTCAGATATCTATGCAGTTCGATGAGGAGACTACAACTCGGTGTTGAAAGAAGACTACATTTAGTCAAGAAGTTTGGATTAGCTTTGTAATTTAGAAATCACATAAATACTATCGGTGCTATCTAAATATATATGTTTTCGGTCATCACAGTGATTACAGGTTTGGTTCCATTTCAATCTCGGTATTATTACATTATTGTGAGCTTGGTGCTATCACAGTGTTGAGGACTCAGTGCTCCTACAGTGCTAAGGGTTCAGTGTAATCATAGTGAGAAGGACGCCATTAAAATTTAGAGTGATGGATCTATCAGAGTTCAACGGATTCCATTAGAGAAGTAAGGTCTCAATAATATGACAGTGAGGAGGTCTCACAGTAAAGGAGATCTCGAAGTGAAGATAGTGATAAGATCTCGGAGGTGACAATTTCTCAATGCTAAGAAGCTCGAAGTGGAAGAGAAATCAAGAAGAAGGTTGATTGTCCATAGAACTTATGTCTTGGTCTTGGAGTGGAAAATAGGTCAAGGGTCTTTGTCTTGGTATTCGCCAATTGGAATATCTACAAGAAGAATTTTTCTGGGTTTTCCTCTCAAAGAGTGAGAGGTTTTGGCCCTGGCTCATAACCTATATTCTGTGTTTCTTGTATATTTATGTTCATGCATTGGTAGTTGTTTGATGAAGAAGAACACTAATAATCTAAGTATAAGAAGAACCTAATCTAAAGTTGTAAAAGGCACTCACAAGCCGTTACTACTTAAAGATAAATGACCTAACTATTGATGCCCTAGATTTCTCAACATGGTAACAGAGCTAAGATAACAAAGTTAAGAAGGGGCATCTATTCAAAGGGGCATTGAGTTTCAAGAAATGAATCAAAGCAAGTTGAGGGATATCAAAGTGGAGTCAATATCTACATCAAAGTATCAAACCCTACATCGAAGAAGAAGACTGCACCAACAAAATTTTTTGATCCTCTAAGTCATCATTAAAAGACCACAAAGACCCTCATCAAGTTGAAGAGATCTACAATGCAAGGTAGCCCAAAGTATAGACATCCAAGAGAAGAACTTCAAGGACTAATATCACATCATCTTGGAGAAATTCGAAACAATAGAAGCATTTTTGATCTGCACTCATTCACCACTGAGGAAGTCGAAGTATCTTGAAGGCAAGTATCTTGAAGGCTACTTATCCAAAGAATGCTAAAGGCATTGTTATCATCTTCAAAAGGCTATAAGGAAATTTCCCTATCATTGAAGCAATAACCCCTCCCTTATCCTTAAAGAAGGTCATTTGAGGAAGCATCAAGACATGCTAATCAATCACCATCATCAAAGTGAGCTAGATCAAAGGCGTTTTCATCATAAAAGGGGAAAACTCCTTTTATTGAAGAAGGGATTTCATTTGGAAGAAGATCATCCAAAAAGGGCACTAATACATCTTCATCAACCACCATCAAAGGGATCAAGTTGGAGATTTCATCTTCGCTTGTCAAGTAAGTATATTTTATTTTATATTCTAATATAGTAAAATGACTTCGTTTTGCAAGGATATCTATAAGTTGGTTGGGTCATTGAACTTACTTGCATGGAAAAGGAGGATAGACATAGTCCTCGAATAAACTGAAGTCATGGAAAAGTCTCCAAACAATTCGAAGGTCAAGCATTATATGAATGCATGAAAAGGGATCAAAGGGCTCAAGGGATTCTTATGAAATTAGTCAAATGTCCCCTCATTCTCTATATAGCAGGATTCGAGACATCAAAAGAGATATATGATAAGCTGGTAGAACTATTCTTTGAATATGCGATAAGAAAGGTCATATAACTTAGATCTGATCTACACAAATTGAAGGTATCAAAGGATGAAGGGATGTCTTCATAAGATCTCAATTGCAAGATATCAGATAAAGAGATAATCCTCATTATTCTAAATGCACTAATTGATGAACATGGTAAAAAAGGTCTATGAGGATAAGATGGCTATCTCGTTCAGCAACTTTTCGTTTCTATGAAAGATAGAAGAAGGCAGGTTGAGGGAAAAAGGTATTTAGACATTTGTCACTTCTTATTTTTGAACAAATATGTAGAAGGGCTTATGCAGGATTGCCAAAGGAAGAATTGTGGATGTCTTCCTCGAGGATCATGTAGAAGGATCTAAGATCGTTTCGATGAAGATAGTATGAAGATGGAAGCATGACATGAAGCAATGCCATATGTAGACAAATGGATCACTTTCTAATGAAAGGAATGATGACATGAATGACTCATCGATGAAAGTGATGGATGGTGTTTTCCCTATGAAGAAGTCCCAAAAGATTAAAACTCCATGATAAAGAAATTCATGACGTTAAAGGAAGGAGTTATTATAGCAGTTGGTTGTCCAATCATCTCCACTTGAGGAGCTATTATAGGTCCCTAATTAAGAGGGATCATGGAAACAGGTTTCTTACTTGGAAGAAACTTGGAAATTCCTAAGCGAAGAGGGAGCTTAGGTACATTCCTTGTGTAGGAATGAGTACATTCCTTTATTGGAATATGTCCTCCCTAATTGAGAGGGAGATATAGACACATCATTCCGGTCTTCACTTGGGAAGATAGAATGGAGGATTATATGATCATATGGCATCCAATGCTCTTTGAGGATGAGATAGGGTAGCCAAGATAAGAGTATTTGTATAGGACCGATATTATTTGAGGATTGGGAATCCAAGATAAGAATAGTCCTAGTGGAACACACCCTGAGAACCTGGGTGGGGTATGTTCTCGGAGAGACAATTAATAGGGTGTTTGTAAATCATTGGTCTCGCTAGCATTGACCTCAAATATTATGGAGAGATAGAGATGTTAGTCAAGGCCTTGCTATGTGACAATGCTAGTTGATATGATGCTATACATATGGGTTACCAATCCGATTCTTCTTATGGGAAATTCTTCAGTTTGAGAAAGACTAAGTACCATTATGAATACTTCCCTAGTTAAGAGGGAGTGTTGTAAAGTGTAACCAGGTTTAGTTTCCATAATGACATATGTAATTGTGATTTTTATGTAATTGATGAAAAGAAGGAAAAATAAAATGATTGTATGCTTGCTTCATGGGTTTCATAAGAAAGAGATTTTATTTTTAGATGGCTCCCATTGAGAGCCTTTAGGATTTGTCATCAAAGTCAAATAGAGTCAATGTCATGTATGAAGAAACATTCTTGGGCATGTTACAAATGTATTTAAGTCTATAGGATTGTCCAATAGCCCTCCAAGACAAGCACATGTTTCTCCACTACAAGTTGGCTTAAATATGAAGTACAAATCTCATGTTGGCCCACCTTATTTGGAGACACATCCCTTCATAAGAACATGTCGACTTATATTCATAAGAGACTTGTTAGGATATTCCGACACATAGGAAATAGTTAAGTATAACTTGGTCTAGTGTAGAGTTAGGTAAAGTGTGTTTCTTTACTATGTACTTTTGTAACTTGCAATTTGACGGTTACGATATGTTCTAGACATGAAGTGATCCGACAGTTCATTCTCTCCTTGGTATTACCGACACTTGATCCATGGCTTAACACTTGATTGGTCAATGATCTCTATTTAAAGAGCATGGAGGGTCATTTGTAGGGTAACCGTTCATGAGAGAAGCTTATGTAAATTTTCATTCTTTTATTAAAAAAATTCCTGAAGTGGCCGTGTTGGCCTAGGCCGTGGACTGTTTTGCTCTTTGAGGGTTTTAACCACGTTAAGAATACTGGTGTATTGATTTGTGATCTATTTGTGAGCGACGTCCTTTGGTATTCTGTCTGAGGAACTTACCCTGTGAATTCTTGCATGGTATCAGAGCTATTTGAGGGTCACATTCGTTGGTGATCCAAATATGAAGCCGATACAACTGCATCTGACTGTCGTTTCCTAGATCTATTGTTTTTTACTGCTTTTGGGCTGAGAGGACTGTTGTATTGTGTTAGGAGCATATGTTCCAATGAGGAAACCCTTTCATTTCATGCGAAAAGGTTTCTAGTAGCCCTAGCTACGTCATTTTAAATATTTGGAGGTGTACAATCTTTATTTGTAGTTCTAGCTATTCATCTCTGTATTTATTTCGGTTTATTTAGGTCTCTGTTTTTTATTACCAGATTGGGTTTTGTGGTTTTGTTTTGTAGGCAAAAAATAACTTTTTCAAGTAAGCATGCACCCCAAAGCTTCTGTGACTGAAAAAAAAAAAATCCCCTTCCTCTTTTCCAAAAATTACTAACCTTTTAAACTAGCTCACTTGGTCCAAAGTTACTTTATGAGAATAGAGGTCTTGAGTTCAAGTCTTTCTTTTTGTTGAGGTAATTTTTCAAAAAGCACATGTAACTTATGTTTTAAAGTTACTCTATGTAAAAGTGTTCTCACCCATTATAAAAAGTGAGTCACTTATAATTCTATAGTCTCTTTATCTTTTATTTAAGTTGCAATTTAGTGGGTAGCTCATAAAGTACCATTGTAAAAGTGACTTTCACTTATTTATAAAAGTGAGTCACATAAAATATTTTTTTTTAATGTGAGCTAATTAGATTAATTTTGGAGGGGAGGGAGGGAGTGGGGAATTTTTTTAAAATATAGCATTATCATTCATTTTCACACATTCATGCACTTCGTCGGCATTTTCAACAACTTTTCTTCAAAAAGCCATAACTTCTTCATCCAAAAGCCGTTTTCATAGTTGTTTTTTTTTAATCAACCTAATTTTTCGAGATCTTTCCATTGGAACACTTAGTTTCAGCATCTACAACTTTAGTTTATGTTAAAATGGAATGTCCATGGCAAGTTATTCTTGACAACACCAACTACTTCCAATGGTGGTCCTACATTGTGGATTTACTTAGAAGTAAAGGTCTTTACAGAATAGCCTCAGGCCAAAAAACCAAACCTCAAGATGAAGATAAGGCAACCAAATGGGAAAATAGGCAAGATCAAGCACATGGGTTGATAGGGATGTCTATTTCTCTAGACCTTAGATTCCATATCGCAAAAATTGATACTCTTTATGAAGAAATGAAACAACTCACTAATGTTTTTGGAATTAAAAATGAAATTAGAGCCCATCAACTCAAAAATGAGTTGCTTACATTTGACCCGAATAATTTTTCTTCCATTGAAGATTTTTTGTCCAAGTTCAAGACCCTTAGACTTCTCATGGAATGTGTTAATGTTAAGAAATAAGATGGTAGCCTTATCTATTCCATTCTTACTAAGTTGGGACCATCCTACTCTGTGTTCGTTTCCACCTTCCATTCTACTAGAGAAGCCTTTATTTCTCAAGGACAAGACTACAAGTCCCCCTCTTTTGATGCCTTTTGTGATTCTTTAATAAGAGAACAAGAAAAGCTCTTATATCTTGGTCTTCTTAATCTTGGAAACTCTTCTAAGAAAGTCTTAGCTACCCAGTAGTAACCAAATTGAAAGAATCCTAAGAAGTAGTATCCTAAAAAGAATGGTCCTAAACCAAACAAGGGTCCTAAGAAATTTCAATCTCAAAATGAAAAATCATTTCAACAAAATGATAAGGAAAAAAAACAAAGGGAAGAAGACTGATAGACATTGCCACTTTTTTAATAGAGATGGCCACTTAGAATCCAAATGCTTTAAGAAGATGGAAGCCTTGGAAGAAGCAATGAAGAAGCATAAAATCCATTTGGAGCACTCTTCAACTTCAACTTCATCTTCAAGAATAGCAATTTCTGCATGTGGTTGTCAAGCATCTCGGTATCGTTATGCACTAAATGTACCTTCTTCTTCTCATTCTCATGAGCGGCTCATTTATTCTAGAGCTTCTTATCACATGGCCTAAAAACAAAGCATGTTTTCTTCTTTAAATGATTGTAACACCAAAAATATATATGTTGGTGATGATAGATCTCTTAGTGTTGTAGGGATTGGAACTGTTCATCTAGACAATGGTTAATTTAATGATGCATTATGTGTTCCAACCTTATCCTGCAAACTTCTATCTGTATATCAGATAACTCATTCAGGCAAAAGTAAAATTGTTGAATTTTCACCTCACGATGTTGTAATTAAGGACCTAAGAGATCCTAGACAGATTTTAGCTACTGGCATTGTTGATGATTCTACAAGGTTGTATAAGTTAACAACTTTGGGTCATAAAATCTTCCCACGGTACTTGTTTCTCATAATGATGAAGTGAGCAAACTTTGGCATGAGTGATTTGGTCACTTAAACTATCTCTCCCTTCAGAATCTATGTAAAGAAAATATGGTGACAGGTCTTCCAATGGTATCTTGCAGAGATGGTGTTTGTTCCAGATGTGTAATAGGAAAACATCATCGAGATAGTTTTGGAAAACATCCATCTTGGCATGCCTCAGCCCCTTTACAGCTTGTGCATAGTGATTTATGTGGTCCACTTCCATGTAGGTTTTAAGCCTATACAGAAATTACCTGCATACGAATTCTAAAACACAGAAAATAAACAATGCGAGAACATAACACATAAAACACATATACACAGAGATTTTCCCCTGGATCCCAAAACTGGGACTACCAGATTGATTTTTCATTATGTTCATTTTAATGTTACAATACATATTTATACATGCCAAAGCATCCAATACCATGGACCAAAAACCATCGGTCCAAAACCATGGACCGAAAAACCATCGCGTCCAAAAAACATGTGCTAAAATCATGCACAAAACCATAGGTGGGTCAACCCAACCTAACATAGGGTCCAAAACCAAAATTTTCCGAGGGGGTTACGGGTACCACTCCAACCCCCTATGAACCCCCCCCCGCTACACAATCAGTGCAACGAAGGGGGGGCTCTGCCCCCCCCCCCCTCTAACCCCTCAGTTAACTACATGGGATAGTCGTGGAAAGAATATCACACAACCCAACATTCTCCCACTTGTTGTTTTCTTTCCACAAGGGGCCACAAGAGAGCTTAGTCATTTTTCTAGCCCTGAAACACCCGTTGTTTCTCTACACCAAGAGAACTTCTCAGAGCTCACAGATTTTGTCAATGCATCTGCAGTATTCTTCAAAGTGTCCACCTTTACCAGCAACACCTTTTTGTCTTCTATCATATCCCTCACAAAATGATACTGGACATCAATGTGCTTTGTATTTAAATGATATGTGGGCTTCTTTGCTAAGAAAATTGCACTTTGGCTGTCACAGCATATCCTTACAGCTCCCTGTACTAACTCCATACTTGAACATAATCTCTGCAACCAAACTGCTTCCTTGCTTGCATGAGTGGCTACCATTTATTCTACCTCTGTAGTTAATAGTGCCACTACAGATTGTTTCTTGCTCATCCAACTGACTGCACCTCCAAATAGGTTAAACACATACCCACTTGTAGATCTTCTCTGATCCAGATCTCCAGCCCAGTCTGCATCAACAAAGCCATGAATATCCAACATTCTATCCAATCCGGGTCTTCCTTGGTAGCACAAACCATAATCACTAGTGCCACGCAAATACCTGAAAACATGCTTCACTATTGTCTAATGCTCCTTCCCTGGTTTTGACATAAAACTGCTCAATATTCCCATCGCATGTGCAATGTCTGGTCTAGTACAAACCATTGCATACATCAGGCTACCAACTACACTTGCATATGGAACATGGGACATGTCCTCTTCCTCTTCTTGTGTCTTGGGACACTGTTCAACAAATAACCTCACACCTATAGGAATAGGAACCTTCATCGGTTTACTATCCTGCATATTAAACCTCTGTAGTATTGTCTCGACATACTTCCTCTGGTTTAACCAAAGCTTCCTCTTTAGTTGATCTCTTTTAATTTCCATGCCCAAAATATAGTTTTCAACACCAAGATCTTTCATGTTGAATTTGGAGGACAATTGGGTCTTCAAATCCTAGATAATTTCTTTGTCATTTCCAACCAACAACATTTCATCCACATACAAGAGCAAATAAATAACACGGTCACCAATTAATTTAAAATACACACATCGATCTGCTTTACTTCTAGTGAAGCCAAGTTCCTATATAAATGTATCAAATTTATGATACCCCTTCCTTGGTCACTGTTTTAACCCATATAGAGACTTCTTTAGCTTGCACATCAGTTCTTTATTACCCTTCACCACAAAGCCTTCAGGTTACTTCATGTAGATTTCCTCTTCAAGATGCCCATGAAGAAATGGTGTCTTCACATCCATCTGTTCAACCTCAAAATCAAAAGTAGTAGAAACAAATAAAGTAATCTAATAGAAGTCACCTTGGCAACAGGAGAAAAAATATCACCAAAGTCAATTCCCGGCACCTAGGAATAACCTTTTGCTACCAATCGAGTTTTGTATTTCTCCACCTTTCCTTCTGCATTTGTCTTCTTCTTGAACACCCATTTGCTGCCAATGGGTTTCCTTCCAGCTGGCAACGCCACTAGATCCCAAGCCTCATTTTTGTGTAAAGATTCCATTTCATCAACCATGGCCTCTTTCCAGAGTTTTCCATCCTCTGAATCTACTGCTTCCTTCACAGTTCTGGGATCATCATCTGTAATAGATAAAGCAAAATTTTAACAGAAAGTAGATGGACTATACCTTTCCAGCTGCCTTCTTTCTCAAATTGATCTTCTCACACTCAGAGTTTGTGGCTCTTCATCTTTTGATTCCTCCTCTGCTGTAGAGTCTGATTCTTCCTCCTTTAGCTCAAACTCTATCTTCTCAGGTTCCTTTGGTTGGACTTCATGTTTAATAACATATTTCACCTCTCTGAACACCACATCTCGGTTGTACACAACCTTCCTTGTTACTGGGTTCCAAAGCTTATAACCCTTTAAACCATCCTTATACCCAATGAAGATGCACTTTTCAGATTTGCTATCCAACTTGGTTTGTTTCTCCTTTGGAACATGTGCATATGCATCACATCCAAATACCCTCAAATGTGAAAGAGAGGGTTTCTTACCAGTCCATACCTCTTATGGAGTTTTATCCTCCAACACTGATGAGGGTGATCTGTTGACCAGGTAACATGCTGTCTCCACCACCTCTGCCCAGAATTCTTGTCCTAACCTGGCACCACTGAGCATGCTTCTTGCCCTTTCCATTAACGTCTTCTTCATTCTTTCTGCAAATCCATTTTACTGAGGTGTATATGGAGTATTCTTCTACCTTGCTATACCACACTTCTTACAGAATTCTTTAAATTCCTTACTGCAAAACTCTCCACCATTATTTGTCCTCAACACCTTTATCTTCTTCTCTATCTAGTTTTCCATCAGAGCCTTGAATTCTTTAAACCTGTCAAAGACTTTAGATTTCTTCTTAAGGAAATATATCCATCTATTCCTTGAGAAGTCATCTATAAATGATACATAGTACATAGACTTACCCAGTGATGAAACCTTCATAAGTCCAAACACATCACTATGCACAAGCTCTAATATCTGTTTCACCCTCTTACCACTAGAGGGGAAACTCACCCGATTTTGCTTCCCATATACACAATTTTTACAGAAATCAAAATCCAGAGAGCTATTACTTATACCTTCTACCATACCTTTACCATGAAGTATTCGAAGGCCCTTCTCTCCAATATGTCCAAGCCTTTGATGCCACAACTTGGTCTTCTCTCTAGAGACCACTAGATTTTCTGCTCCACTTTCAGGAACCACAGAACTATTGCACCCATCAACAACAGTGCTACCTTACATCTTGTACAGAGTTCCAATCCAAACTCCTCGCATCAATACCAGTGCTCCCTGAACCATCTTGCAGGTATCCTTCTCGAACAATGCTTTTACACCTGCATCATCCAACTTACTTACAGAAATCAAATTTCTGGCCATTGCCATAATATACATAACACCCGGAAGTTTTCTAACCCTTTGACCTTGCAACTTCAACTTTACCTTTCCACGACCAACAATTCTAGCCTTCCTATCATCACTTAAGAAGACATCACCACCATCGTATTTCTCATACTTGCAGAACCACTCTCTATGGGGAGTGAAGTGAAAGGATGCACTTGAGTCAATCAACCATGCCTCATGATCTACATGTGTACTTGAAGAAGCCAAGTACACATCCCCACCTTCATTTGAGGTAGTTTTTGCCTCTACAAAAGGAGCATCATCAGATCCGTTTCCTTTATCAGGAGCTTTAGATTTACAGTCCATTTTGTAGTGCCCTTCATTTCCACATTTCCAGCACACCACCTTTACAGGTTTTCCTGGAGACTTAGATCTCCCTCTAGATTTAGATCTCCCACTTGATGACTTATTTTTGTTTCTGTTTTGGGACCATCCTCATACAGACAAGGCATCACCATTCTGGCTCTCCATATTTTTCCATCTCATCTCCTCCATCGGCAAGGATGAGACTATTTCATCAA
Source organism: Pinus tabuliformis (assembly GCA_031772625.1). Taxonomy (NCBI): domain Eukaryota; kingdom Viridiplantae; phylum Streptophyta; class Pinopsida; order Pinales; family Pinaceae; genus Pinus; species Pinus tabuliformis. The sequence goes on from CM062819.1 coordinate 182,366,830, forward strand.
AAAGCAAGATAGTTACATTGCTACCTATTGCAATAACCACACTATTCCACGAATCTGGTAGAGAACACAACAAACTGATGCACTTATCTTCATCTAAAATTTTAATATCAACAGATGCTAACTGTCTTACCACAATATTAAATGCATTCAGATGCTTTGTCACCAGGTCTCCATCTTTCATCCTTAGGCTATACATATTTTTCCGTAGGAACAGTTTATTCACTAGAGACTTAAATTGGTACAAAGTCCCTAACTTGTCCCACAAAGCCTTTGTTGTAGCTTCCCCTGATACATTTAGCAATACTGAATCTGAGACATAGAATCATATTGTGCTCTTTTCCTTCCAATCCAACTTCTTCCATTCTTCATCAGATACTCTCATTGGTTTAGTATCTGGATCTACTGTGATCCACTTATCTTTATCCACCAACAGATCCTCCATCTTGAGTTTCCACAACTCAAAACTCTGACCATTAAATTTCTCAATCTCTATCTTTCCACTGCTCACCATCTTCTTTCACCACCAAAATCGATCCCCCAGATCTCCCACTGAACAGGGTCTACCACAGGTCCGAGGGAAACTCCTCAGCAACAAAGGTGTCCCCTTGAAGCCAAAATAGCTCTGATACCAAATGTAGGTTTTAACCCTTTATAGAAATTACCTGCATATGAATTCTAAAACACAGAAAATAAACAATGCAAGAACATAACACATAAAACACATATACACAGAGGTTTTCCCTTAGATACCAAACCCGGGACTACCAGCTTGATTTTGCATTATGTTCCTTTCAATGTTACAATACATATTTATACATTCCGAAGCATCCAATACCATGGACCGAAAACTATCGCGTCCAAAACCATGGACTGAAAAACCATCGCGTCCAAGAAACATGTGCAAAAATCATGCACAAAACCATAGGTGGGTCCACCCAACCTAACATAGGGTCCAAAACCAAAATTTTCCATGGCGCTGCCCCAAACCCCATAAAGTCGGGTTACAGGTACCCCTCAAACCCCCCTGTGACCCCCCCCGCCCCCCTCTACACAATCAGTGCAATGAAGGGGGGCTTTGCCCCCCCTCTAACCCCCCCGTTAACTACCTGAGCTAATCGTGGAAATAATATAACACAACCCAACATTCCAGTTGTTTCATTCTCTATCTACAAGTATTTCTTAACTTTCATTGATGATTTCTATAGATACACTTGGGTATACTTCTTAAAACTTAAGAGTGAAGTATTTAACATGTTCTTGGCCTTTAAGGCCTTTGTTGAAAAACAATCTCGATATAAAATTCTTAAGCTAAGATTTGATAATGGCGGAGAATATGTTAACGACAAATTCATCAACTTTTTCACTGAGAATGGAATTCAAATGCAACACACTATTCCATATACTCCACAACAAAATGATGTAGTTGAAAGGAAGAATCACACCTTAAAGGAAATGGCTAATTATATGCTTCAATCTAAAGGACTTAGTCTTAATTTTTGGGCAGAAGTAATTAACTTTGCAAATTACATAGTAAATCACACTCCTACTAAGGTTTTAAAGAATATCACTCCAGAAGAAGCATGAAGCTCAATTAAACCAAATATAAGTCACTTTCATGTTTTTGGAAGGGAAGAATGGGCCCATATTGCAGATGAGAAACATAAAGATTCAGAACCTAAGAGTGAAAAATGTACTTTTGTTGGATATTCTGAATATGTCAAAGGATATAGACTTATTCCACTTAAGTTAAAAAATGTTATCATTAGAAGAGATGTAAAGTTTGCTAAAAATATATCGGCCTACGAGCCTAGTTCAATGGATGTGCCACCTCTCTCTATAACTTCTACTTCTGAAAATATTTCTTCTTCAGATGATGACAGCGAGGATGACAATCCTTCCTCACCTTCTCAGGATCCTCTTTCAGCTCCTTAGCTTCCAAAATGGGTCCGTGCTACTCGAGATGCAATAGGTGCTCTTATTAGTGATCCTACAGATCAATGACATACATGTTCTCGATTTGATAAAGCCTCTTCTTTATTGGCTCAATCTTCAATGAATTATGATCATGATACCTTTGCATAAGCTTCAGGGCATCCAGATTAGAATGCAGCTATGAATGAAGAATATCATTCATTATTGGTAAATGAAACATTGGATCTTGTTCCTCTTCCAAATGGATGAAAACTTGCTAGATGAAAATGGATTTACAGAACCAAGTATGGACCATATGGAAAAGTTGATAAACATAAAGCTCGTCTTGTTGCTAAGGGTTTTTCACAAGTTGAAGGCATTGACTATACTGAAACCTTCTCCCCTGTTACCAAAATGAACTCTATCCACCTTTTTCTTTCCCTTTCTACCTCTTTCAAATGGGAAGTCCATCAGATGGATGTTAAATCTACCTTCTTGCATGGGGACTTTCATGAAGAAATCTATATGGAATAACCTACTGGATTTATACAAACAGATTCCAGCCTTGTATACCGGCTTAAGAAATTCCTTTATGGCCTCAAGCAAACCCCTCGGGCTTGGTATGCCAAAATGTTTATCTTTCTTTTAGAAACTGCCTTTTCTAGGTGTCATTCTGACAATACTGTCTACACCAAGAAAGTGGGAAAGTCTCTTATCATTCTTGTTCTTTATGTTGATGATCTTATCCTTACTGGTAGTGATCCTAACTTTATAAACCATGCGAAGTCCAACCTTAAAAAAAAGTTTGAAATGACAGACTTAGGACGCTTGCATTATTTTCTTGGTCTTCAGGTCTTGCAATCCAAGGAAGGTACTTCCCTTTCCCAGTCCAAGTATGCCTATGATCTTCTATGCCATTTTCACAGGGAAGAATGTAAGCCAGCCCCTTCTTCCTTTTAGTCTGGAGCCAAATTTTCAGTCACTTGTACTCCCCCTAAAGTTGATGCTACGTTATACTGTCAACTTGTAGGAAAACTTTTGTATCTGACCCATACTCATCCTGAGCTTTCCTTTGCTATTGGTCTTATTGCTTAATTTATGCAAAACCCACATGAAAGTCATTGGAAAGTAACTAAAATAATACTTCGTTATGTTCGAGGTATAGTTAAGTTTGGGATTCATTACAGTGCATAAGCATCTCCTCTATTGGTTGGTTTCACTAATTCCAATTGGGCTAGTGACCCTAATGATCGGAAGTCTACTGCAGGTTATGTATTCACTCTTAGTTCAGGACCTATTACATGGGCTTGCAAGCAACAAAGTGCAATTTCTCTTTCTTCAATAGAAGTAGAGTATCGTGGTATCATAGAAGCTAGTAAGGAAGCCATGTGGCTTCGTGGTGGGTATGGAATCCCCCCAAGGCATGTTTTGGGGATTAAAGCCCAAGATTTGAGCAAGACTTTTGTAAAAGATCCACGAATTCCGGGCGCGGGGCTTAAAGACATAATAGAGTCATAGGGTTGTCCATCCTAGTTTTGTAATGTAATGTTGGCTGGATATATTGTATAAATAGAGCAAGGCTCTAAGTGTGAAAGAAATGGAATAATGAAGAAGAATAGAGAAGTCTAAGGGATTGAGTCGAAGTGTAAAGTGTGTCTATGGGTCATAGAGTAGGAGAAGGCTCTGCAGCTGTGTGCGCAGAGGCCTAGTAGTCCACAGCTAAGTGCGCAGACCCCTGCAGCTGAGTGCACAGGGTAGGTCGAGTCTTTAATTGTTGAATGAATTAATAAAGAGAAGTTTTGCTATAATTATGTGTATCTTTTCCTGATTTAATGCATGATTGGATATAATTTGCAATTATACTATTTATTTACTGCGCAAACCTGTATGAATGTTTTGTATTGTTAATTATAACTTAACACATTTAAGTAGGTGAAGGTGCTTAAATAATACTGGAAGATAAATAAGATCTCGGGTAATAGCGCAGAGCGCGACATAACCCCTAGCTAGGGCTGCATGAAGGCAGTGTATTAGGCCATGAGGAACGAGAAAGTGCACGAAGCAGCCTGCATGTAGGGACAAACACTAGATCAATCGAACTCATCAGACATCTCAAGGGTGCAGAAACTTGGTTCTAGCACCCTCCCATACTACTTCGGGTGAGACCCCAGTCCACGCTCTACGGACTGTCGCCAAAAGGGCCAGTAATACATGGATTTGTTTGGATAATTAACTCCGAACCTAGGTCAGGCCCCAACAAGCCAAAAAATGGTTCTGTTGCTGGGACCGGGATCTACATAGAGATGTCTGATGTCAGATCACTAGAATCCGACAAAGAAAGGAACTGAAGAGTGGTTGGACAGAAAGATTCACGAGTTTGTGACGTAGGAAAACAGAAATCTGTGACTATCAAAGGAAGAGTGGTTAGATTTCTACTTTTATACGGAGATCCATGGAATTTTCTTTGCATCCTTCCCTACTGAGTTGTACGAGTGGATCGTGAAGCTAGAAGATAGCCAAGGAAGGTGTAAACTCAACAAACCTATTGTGTGGACTCCAGAATTAGTGCATAGATTGGAAGCATCAAAAGATAAGATCATGCATGTGCTCGATTGAATCATAGGAGGATTCATTATCGAATTCATGGTAGATACTTCAGTCAGCTATAGTGAGGCAGAATGATGCTTCTTTAAGGTACCACGAGGTAATTACGTTAAATCTTTGAACACCTAGATTAAAATGATACTGTGTGAAAAGTGGGTTATGTGAATAAATTGATGTTTGGGGCTATGTGAAGTGGGAGAATTTACAGAAATGAAGATAGCATAGAATAAGAGACTAGCCCCTTGATTTCACCTTCATGAGGAGGTGAAGAAGAGCTCACAAAGGTCTCGCCAAGAAGTGTGAACAATCTAATAAGGTAGAGAATTCCGCACATACCACCCCCACCCACACCACCACTAGTTTCACCATCTTCAACCTCGACTTCACCCATCCCACCTCCGCCACCACCGTGAAGTAGTATGGCCAGTGCAATAAAGCTACCAGTATTCAAGGGAGTAGGGAATGAAGATCCGAACTAGTTTTGGTTTGTGATAAAAGTTGTATGGGAAGCACAGGGTATCACAAACAACAATATAAAGGAAACGTTGGTCAGCACTTTGCATGATCGTGCACTGACCTGGTACATTAAGAATTCCAATGACAATTTGAATGCGTGGATAGCGGATATTCAAGTTGCACCAAACAAAGAATTTAGCAAGCCAAAATCGAAGGCACAGTCGATTATTGGGTTCAAAGAAATCACAATGCTACCAGGTGAAACCCCGTGGGAGTTGGATCAAACACTGAAGTGCATAATTCGCGAAGCAAACATGACATTAACAGATGGGAAACAACGCGAGTGGTTTGTAGCATCATTAACGCCGCATCTGCAGAACGCACTGGTGCAACAAATACTAACCACTCAAGCTAAGGCTTTGGAGGTTGCAATGAGATCGCATGAGACTCCGATACAAGATCCTACCCTGGGAGTTTAGTAGATTCACGTCAAGTTGAAAAACTTGTTCCTTGAGATGCAGAGTTTGAAACAAGACAGGACGACTCGTCTAGAAGTGCGCGACGAGGTATAGTGTGTAAAGTGCAAGGGCCAAGGGCACGACAAGGACCACTGCTCTACATTCGTGAATTACCTCGCGGGAGGAGGACCAATGCCATTGAGACTAGAGGCACAAGTAGGACCAAGCGCGACGCTTGCATTATGGTGTGTGATTTGTCAGATAGGAGGAAAGCATGCTACAGATAACTGCTAGCTATTACAGAAGTATACGTATAATTCACAGTAGTTGTTCTGTAATTTCTGTAGATCAGTAGGGCATGATGAGTGCACCTGTAGAAGTTATGAGCTGATGATGGATTGGACTCCTACCTACAGATTTCAGGCTGAAACACAGCCCCTTGACTAGAGCACAGGGATGGCACGAACCAGCTTTTAGGGGCGCAGATGAGGCCGAGGTGGAATGGGACCAGGAAGAGATCGCGGATAGTCGATATGTTACAATTACAGAAGGCCAGGACATTATGCCTATGATTGTATGAATCCAACGTGACCATCATGCTTATATTGTACACAGTTTGATCATGAGATGGAGAATTGTCCCACACTAACAGCGAGGTTGTGCGATAAAGGAGCACTCCAGCCTCCCCGAACTTAGAACCTACAAATGATGAGGTCTGAGCCGCGCGAGGAAGACCCTAATGTAAATATCATGCTCCAGAGTGGTATTACAATGGGGGATGACAAAGGCAAGCCGCCTAAAGAAAGTACCTAGGTTCGCAAGGCTCCAATGAAGGAACTAGAATTTGATCTGGAGTGTGCTAATGAGTCCTTCATGGAAGCTAAGAGGAACTTTGGGGACACCTCCACTTCAAGAAGTAAAGAAAGAATAGAGACAGAAATGGACCCATCAATGCTCACTACATTCTTAGATACATGCATGAAGCTGCTATGCAATAGCAAGGTTGTAGAGGGGCTACAAGACCTCATAGATAGATTTGCTGGGACTGCGCCAGGAGAACCGCACATAGTCTGGAAGCTCGGGAAGCACACAATGTGAACAAGCAGGGAGATGAGATTGACCGCATAGATTGGGGAATATGAGATGGATCAAGTGATTCTGGATCTAGGATCAGACATGAATGTCCTACCAAAGCAGACATGGGAGCACATGGGCAGGCCTGTGTTGCAATGTTCTCCTATCCAACTATGAATGGAAAACTAGCAAAAGATCCTACCTATGGGGAGATTGTAGGGAATCATAATAGACATCGAAGGAGCAAGTGCGCTAGCAGATTTCAAAGTGATAGATACTGTTGATGACAACAATCCCTACCTTGTGCTACTAGGAATAGATTGGGCCACTTACATGAATGGAGTAATGATCTTTGAGAAAAAGTCAATGTGTGTAGTGGTAGATTTAGACCCTACAAAAGGATCATGCGACACAGAGTCAGTGCGCAACTACGACAACGACGATGATTTGGACTATTTATACAAAATAACCACGTGGGATCAGGACTAGTGAATCCAACCGCGGATGGCTGAATCTCATGGGAGAGTGAAAGCTCCTGTACATCAGATTCTGACGAAGAGATTGAACGATGGCAGAACCGGTTACACGAGGTAACCACACTCAACTGTAACATGATGACGAGATCATTGCGCTGTGTAACAATAGAGATAAAGGATCTGCCTATGTACGATGGGTTAGGTGAAGTGGAGGAGTTCTTGAACAAATTTTAAAGAGAAGTGCTAGAACAAAAACGTTTCGACGCTCTGAAATGGGTACTACATGCTACGCCTGCAAGGTGGTGGGGTACACACCAGAAGAGTTTTGAGGACTGGTGCGACTGCCGAAGGATGATGCGCCTACGATTTTGGAAGCCTCCAATGCGATTAACAGACAAAATTGTCGGGCGAATTGGCCCGCGCACCCACCTATCTAGGTGGGTATAGGCATATGGTGCAAAACTTGCCGGAATACACATAGTACTCATGGTAGGAGACATGATCAGTAAACAGGTGCGGGTAAGACAATGGTGCAAACGACCCCTCCAGTTGGGACAGTGAAGTATGGAAAGACCAGGTGCACAAAAGGATATCCACACGGAAGCCTTAAACAAAGTATGCAAGGCGCTAAACAAGGTCTAGAATGTGGAGCGAACTGACTAGGACCTACATGTACCAATGGTTCTGTGGGATTATAGGACCACGTGCACCTAACCCCGCAAGCACCCCCAAGGCTTGAATATCAAGGAACCACTGGAAATCCTATAATACAGGGAAATGTTGGACCATGCATACTAGCACCAGTAGATACGGCAATTCGCGGAACCCTGGAAGAAGAAATCCAACTAGAAAAATCTAGGCCCCAAGAACTTGAAAAAGAAAGGGTACGATTAAGAAAGGAAAGCGCTCTAGTGGACGCGGAAGTCAAGAAGCTGGAGGATGAGATAAAGGAATATTTTCTCAAAAAAAACTACGGTAATAAGGTAGGATGCATACAATCGCGAAGACAAGTTTAAGGCCTATTGCCATGAATTGGTCAGTCTGATGCCTTGGCTTGGACCACACATTGCTAAGCGTATCGACCAAGGTAGCGCGTTATAGATGGTAAAGTGCACGATGCCGACCGTAACAATAAAAGGTGAGTATTATATAGGAAACATGATGGATGACAGAATGAAACTCTCCATGGGTGGTGTAGCCAATTAACTAGCCGAGAGAAGTACAGTCATAGTGCTCCAGGCAGTTGAAAGGTAGCACGGGACTATAAACTATTCTGCCTGGGAGCTGCATGATGTTGGAGCTGAACGCAGAAGCAAAGAGTCACCAGGTCCATGACCACACATGGGGGGCACCATTGCCACATGGGTTGGCCAGAAAGTGACCATTGAAGTCACTATTCATGATGGGATGCTCGACTTGAGGTCAAATGCAGCGGGCGATAGGCATTTAAGATGTGATTTATGGGAAAGATTTGGGCAAATCTATCGCCAAGGGAGCATTAATGAACTGGATTTGGGGGGAACGGTCGAATTCAAATTCAAAAAGTGCTATAAAATACAAAGGGATGCCCAACAAACAACACTTGGTCAGTTGCGAATTAAGCTATTGAGCAGAGCCCTGATTGTTGTGAATCGAGCATTGATTGAGCCCTTGAGTTTGCGAGTGCAATATTTTTGGAAAGATACAATGACATCAGTTTAGGATGTTATGGAGATAACTGAAATGACCACCGAGGAGGCCACGCAGGCCCTGGCTATGGGAGATGCTCCAGAAGGTGTTGGGATTGTGGTAGAAATCCCAAAATCACTGCACACGCCAAGACCCAAGAAGGAAAAATAGGCGACGGTTCCCGTACGTGTGTCCCTGCAGAACCCGCTGCGGACTAAGCTGTCAATGGAGGAGAAGGGGAATGTCATCACCATAGAGACTAATGAAGAAGAAGAAGACTTGAAGGACCTAATCATAACCAAAGATGAGGATGAAGGCATGGAGGAGGAAACTCAGCCTATGCACCCCCCGACAAAGTTTCCTGCCTATGTCCCCCCACGAAAAGGAAAGGCTAAAGTGCCCAAGAACTTGGACGAGACCAAGAGCTCACTCCAAACCCCACTCCTCCCAAACAACATTATGTTTGAGGGCACACACTTGGGATGGGTGCCAAGCCTAAAATTCGAAGATTGGGACATCACTGACCACGAGAAGTTCCATCATCTTGAGACCAGGCACCTCATGAAGCCCAACCAGAACACCGCGGTGGGGGTTACCGAACTAGAGCCGCGAACGTAGTTGCGCTGAGTGGAAAAGGTTGGGCTACTAAACCTGATCTGGGTGCTGCATTTCCACCACACCCCAATAACCATTTTCATCATGAGGTAGCTGCTCTACCTGGTGCATGATGGGTGTTTGTGGCTGGAGGAGCCCATCCCCATCACGGAAGACTTGATTCATCATATCTCTCGGCTTCCATGCAAAGTAGAGGACCCCACGGACATCTCGGAGGGGAAGAGTAGTGACTTGGCCATTCCGGAGGCCATGAATAAAAAGCACAAGATGTAAAATAAGAAGAGGGGCTATGCCATCTCCAGCATCAAGGACAAAGCAGTATGCGTGGTGACCCAAATCCTGGTAGGAAAGGTTATGCGCAAGTGCCGTGCGGATGAAGTACCTGCGTCGGTGGTCACACTGGCTGAGCTATGCATGGAAGGGGGTCTAGTTTAACTAGTCCAAGTTCCTCTGCAAGGAATTTTTAGAGAATTTACACGAAGCTCAGAAACAGGGCAAAACATTCCACTATGCATGGCTTCTACTATCCATAGTGCTTATGGCAGGGAAATTACTAGAGGATAGTCAATTCCTCATAATTTACAGAGACCTGCCAGAGGCTGCGAAGTACGCTTTGCTCTAGGCCACAAAGGATGCCAAGAGGATCCGCGATAGTAAAATATTCTGGGTGTTCATGGAGATGAACCTCAGAATGGGGATCGACTGTAAGCCGTAGTTGTCGCCCGCTGTCTACAACAGCCTGTAGATTTTTGTAGAATTCAAAGTGGACAACCACAATATTTATATTAGAGCGTGCAAGGACCTGACCAAACATTGGATAAAGCTACCCTTCGTAGCCCCAAACGAAACCATTTTTAACGTACTGGAGGCATGGTCGCCAGAGTGTCGCACCCCAGACATCATGGAGATCGAGAAGTTGGCAGCACATAGGAGGAAAGACAAGGCCAAACTGAACATCGCAAAGTTGGCAAAAAAATGAAGGAAGTAGTGGTAGCAGAAGTGCAGGCAGCGCATGACACTGCATAGAAAGCAACTGAGTAGGAAAAGGCCGCAGCAGTAGCAGCAGAACAGGAGATAGCCGTGAAGGTGAGTGAGGTCCAAGTGACACCTTCGCAAGGGTAGGAAGTGGAGGAAGAAGAGGGAGGCATAGACCCACAAACCACACCAATGCAGTTGAAGCCCCAATACCCAACAGAGTGGGCAGGGTCACATAAAATTTTCAAGGCATTGAAGTTGTCTATTTACCCGATCACCCTAACCGAGGGTGATCTACATGACATTGGGGAGACAGTGCGTGATGTCACCTCTGAGGCTCTCCAAGATTTCATGTAGGAGAACCAGATTGTGTTGGGGTTCCTCAAAGCACAGTTGCAGGAATTACAGTTGCGCCTTCCTCAGGCTGGTACCCTTTCAACCAACCTCGCAATCGGCTCAATAGCAGTAGAGTAGATGTTGCGCGCACGAATGATGAAGACCATCGCGCTGCCGGAAGGGGCACTAGTGACATCAAATGAGACTGACAGGCCTATGGTTATCACGTTGAAAGGTCTCAGTCTCAATATGGCTGCACTCCCGTTAGAGACCTTATATGTTTTGCAAGATGGGATAACTGCAGAGCTGCGCGCTAGGGAGAGCCGCACACTGCAAGTCTTCAGTGAGTAGAAAATCAATATGGAACAACTGAGCTTGTAGCACAATGAAGTGGTATTGCAGAACCAAAAGCTGGTACAGGTAATAGACGATGCTTGCCAAAGAGTCCCGGAGCAAGCCATCCTAGCAGACATGCCAGCAGAGGCGCGGATCCATAGGTTAGCAATAGGGGTCCGTGAGGCAAGGGAAGAAATGACAAAGGTTCAACTAGAGCTGAACCTTTATATCGCTAAGCTTCGGTTGAAGGCGTAGCCATCCACCACCCCAGAAGTCAGAGAACACTGTGCTAGCGCTATCATAGTGGCACTGGACAAGATTGACGGTGTAGTGTCAGACTGCACTAGTATGTTGGAAGAATCACTTGAGGTCCTCTCAAATCTGTAAGAGGACCCCAACATCTAGCATTTAGAAATAGAGGCGTGGGAACTCCAACAGCAGTATGACATCATCCGAGGAACTGCGTAGACGGTGGTCCTCACTCAGAGGCTCGCGCAAATGCAATAGGCTAAAGCACTGAAAGAATAGGTGGATGCAACACGACACAAGGAAGCAATCCTGAAGGCATGCATTCAGCCTTGGATTGACGAGGTCTTCACCATCACAAAAAAAATTAAAGGTAAGGTTGCACACATATAGGGGATGCACATAATCTTGGATGTGCATAAGTAGTTAATTTACCTATTCAGGGTCTTCGAAAGCCAGTCGTAGACCTTCGCAGAGGTCTAGAGGCTGGTCAAAGGAATTTACATCGATAAGTTATAAAGGCTTATCAATCTGCATGAAGGCAAATTGAGGGCACCAAAAGACATCACGCTAATATCTGGGTGCAGAAAATTGGTTCCAGCATCCCCCCATACCATTTTAGGTGATAATTGAGTCCATGCTTCGCAGATTGATGCTGAAAGGGCTATTAGTGTAGGGATTTGTTTGGCACAACTAACTCTGAACCTGGGTCAGGACCCACTAAGCCAACAAATGATTCCATTTTCGGGACCAGGATATGCATAAAGAGAAGTGTGATGTTGCATCACTGGAATCCTAAAAAGAAATAAATTGAGAAGTGGTTGGATAGAAAGATCCACGAATTCGCGGTGCAAGAGAATAAAAATTCGTGCCTTACAAAAGAAAAATGGTTGGATAGATATTGTACATAGAGAAACATGAAATTTTCTCTTGCACCTTCCTAATCAAACTGTACGAGAGGATCACTAAATTGGCAGATGACCAAGGAAGGTGGAGGCTTGACAGTCCAATAGTGTGGACCCCGGAGTTAGTGCGGAGGTTGGAAGCTTCTGAAGATAAGATCGTGCACGCTTTTGACCACTGGCTTGACTGATTCATAGGAGGATTTGTGATAGAATTTGTGGTCGATACCTCAGTCAGCTACAATGAAGTAGAGTGACACCTCTTCAAGGGGCCGTGAGGTAAGTACTTGAGATCTTTGAATACTTGGATTAAAATGCTCTTATGTGAAAAGAGGGTTATGCCACTACCTTGATGTTTAGATCTACATGAAGTGGAAGATTCTTTAGAAGTTAGGAGAGAATAGGTCCTGAATACAACCCATTGATAGAACCTCCTTCAAGTGATGACGAGGGAGCGATACAAACCTCATTGCGAAGTGTTGTACAATTGATAAAGTAGGGTTTTCTGTGAATACCTCATCTGCCCACACCACCTCCACCTTCACCTCCATAACATACACCTTCACCCACACCACCACCACCTCCACCACCATTCAACATGTTGAATACCATGAAGTTGCCCCTTTTCAAGGGATTAGGAAGTGAGGACCCCAATCAGTTTTGGCTCATTGCGAAGGTTGTATGGATGGCACAAAATATTATAGATGACCATATAAAGAAGGCGCAATTGGTTACCATTCTACAAGATCGTGCATTGACATGGTACATTAAGTATTGCACCGATAATCCATTGGCATCGTTAGCGGAAACTCAAACTACCTTGAATAAGGAATTCAGTAGGCCCAAGTCGGAGTCACAATTAGTCATTCAATTCAAGGAAATCATGATGAGGCCCAGCGAAACACCCCGGGAATTAGATCAAATATTGAAGTTTTGGATCCGTGAAGCTAATATGAATCTCATAGATAGTTAACCCCATAAATGGTTTGTAGCCTCTCTCCTGCCCCACTTAAGGGTTGTTTTATCGCAGCAAAAGATAGGGACCTAGGCGGAAGCCCTGGAAATTGCGATGAGATTGCATGAAACGCCTATTCAAGACGCTACGTTGGGAGTTCAATAGATCCATGTGGAGTTGCAGAACCTCTGCTTGGAGTTGCAGATCTTGAAAAAGGAAAAAGTATCTCAACCGGAGGTGCTTGAAGAAGTTTTGTGCCTCAAATGTAAAATCTAGGGCATGATAAAGATCACTTCCCTGTCTTCACGAATTATATTACAGGAGGAGGGCCAATGCCTCTGAGGTAGGGAGCTTCAGCAGGACCAAGTATAAGGCCCGCATTATGGTGCGCTACTTGTTAGGTGGCTGGAAAATATATTACAGATAATTGTCATTTGCTACAGAAGTTTGTACAAATGCCACAACAATTATTTTGTAATTTCTTTAAATCGGTGGTCCATGATGAGCATAATTGTTGTAGCTATGAATTGATAATGGAACGGATGCCTATGTATCGAATGCAAGAAGAAACTCAGCCTCCAGATCAGGGTGATGGGGGAGCGTGGGAAGGATATCAGGATCAAGGACGAGGCCGAGGGGGAGGAAGACTTGGTAGAGGTCGGGGACAAGTTATTTTCTATAATTGCGGAGTGCTAAGACACTACGCGCAGGAGTGTACAAGACATACACGACCATCATTCCGATACTGTACTCAGTTTGACTACGCAATAGAAGAATTCCCTATATTGGTAGCTAAGATGTAGGAGAAGAAGGTGCAGCCTCGACAACCTACCCAGAATTTACAAATGATGAGGGTCGAGCCCCGTGAGGAGGATCCCAATGTGAATATTGTGTTGTGAAGTGGAATGATGATTGGTGATGATAAAGGAAAACAACCTGAAGAAAGTGAATGGTTCTGAAAGGCTCCAGAAAAAGATTTAGTTGGGTTTGACCTAGGCACGAGAAGGAAACATTGATGGAATCAAAGAAAAGCTTCGCTGAGGCCTCTACCTCAGGAAATTAGGACAAGTTATCTGAAGAGGTTGACCCCTCCATGCTTACTACTTTCTTGGAGACTTGTATGAGTTTCTACGGGATAGAAAGGGTGTAAAAGTGCTACAAGAACTAATAAATAAGTGTGTTGGTAAGGAAGGTGATCCTGAAGGACACCATGCAGTCAGAAAAATAAGCAAACAGAAGATGATAACAGGGTGCGAGATGAGACTCACTGCGCGAATAGGAGACTATGAGATGGACCAAGTTATTTTGGATCTGAGGTCGGACGCCAACATTTTGCCTAAACAGACATGGGAAAGAATGGGGAGACCTGTGCTGCAGTGGTCCGCGATTCAATTAAGGATGGAAAACCAACAGAAGATTCTTCCTATGGGGTGATTGCATGGAGTGACCATATCTATAGAAGGAGCGAGCAAACTGGGAAATTTTGAAGTGATAGAGAATGTTGATGATAGCAATCTGTATCCTACGCTTATGGAATCAATTGGGCTATCAACATGAACAAGGTAATCAATTTGAAGAAGTAGAAAATGTCATTTTAAAGGAAATAACTCCACATTGTAGTCCCACTAGACCCTATAGAAGGACCATGCTATACTAAACCGGTCCATGACTTTGAGGAAAGTGACGATGATTTGGGAAAGATCTATAAGATAACAGAACGAGACCAGGACTGGGTTAATCCGACAGTTGAGGGATGAATTGCATGTGACCGTGAAAGTTCTTGTGCCTGGGACTCAAATGAAGAATCAGAACATTGGAAAAATAGGTTGCATGAAGTATCCACACTACGCTACAACAAGATGACCAAATCACTGCTCTGTGTGTCGTCGGAGGTAAGAAAGTTTCTTTATTATGATGATTTAACTGACATGGATAAATTTTTGGATGGTTTTGAAAGAGAATTCCTAGAGGATTACTGCTTTCAGGCATTGGATTGGGCACTAAGCACTACACCCACATGATGGTGGGGTACACATAAGGACAATTTTGAAGAATGGCATAAGTATCGAAGAATGATGAGATTGCGGTTTGGTCACCCAAACGTTTGGCTAACTTAGAAATATGATGGGGAAATTATTTGTGCGATCCTTTATCAAAGTGGACTAAGGTTTATGGAATGGAGCCACAGCCAGAGTGGGTGCATATATTCTGTCACACTTTGGACATCATTCCTATGAATTGGTACTTGAAAACAAAGCTCCACCACGACACTGCGGAGTGGGATGTTTTCAGAGAGGGATTCGTGAGGACCTTTGGCTTTGAAGATGGGTTCGAAAGCATTGATGAGGCGCTGCAGGAGGTTGAGGAAGCGATCTTCTGAATCTCGCAGGATCCTTTGGAATTGATTCAACCAAATTGGAGCACCCAGCTATGCCATTCACTGGAATGCTATAATGTGAATGCTAAAGGAGACGATGAGGATCCAAGGAATATTAACATTCTAGAAATAGAAGGCCACCGCGAGGTAGAGGGACTGTAGATAGAGAATCCATAAATCATCATGCCAATGAAAACTAGGAAATTAAACATTGGCATAGAAGCAGAGTCGAAGTTTTTGAAGATTGGGGATTATTGGGATGATGCTACATTAGATAAAGTTGTTGAGTTTCTTCACGAATATTAGGTTTTGTTCCCTACAAATTTTTTGGACTTGAAAGGCATCATAAGCGATTTGTGAGTGATGAAAATAACTCTGAAACTGGATGTGAAGCCTATTAAGCAGAGGCCATATCGTCTTAATCCCAAATACAAGGAAAAGGTCCACTTGGAGTTGGACAAGATGCTTGAAGTAGGTATTATTGAACCAATGGATGAGTCTGATTGGGTGAGTCCAATGGTAGTCCAGGAAAAGAAATAGTAGGCCGAAATAAGGATTTTCATAGATCTCAAAAAGCTTACTGATGCCTGTGTCCATGATCCCTTTCTGACACCATTCACTAATGAAGTACTGGACAATGTGGGAGGACAGGAAGCATATTCCTTCATTGATGGGTTCTCTGGATACCATCAGACTAAGATCGCACCAGAAGACATGAGTAAGACCACCTTTGCGATAGAATGGGGATGTTTCCAATATACAGTGATGCTGTTTGGACTTAAGAATGTGTCGGTGATCTTCTCACGCATAGTCATCGCAGCGTTCAAAAAATTTATTCACAAGTTCTTGGAGGTACATTTTGATGATTGGATAGTGTTTGGGCTAGTAAGTTCCATGTAGCCAGTTTACGCTTGATGTTGGATACATGATGAAGGTATCAGATCATGCTAAACCTGAAGAAATGCTTGTTCTGCATCCCTTTCAAAATCTTGCTGGGTCACGTGGTGTGCAAGTGAGGACTAATGGTGGACATTGCTAAGATCACGGTCATAATTAATTTGGAGGTGCCAAGAAGTGTCAAACAATTGCGCGCAATACTAGGTCATACTAGATACTACCAAAATCTCATCAAGAGTTATGCTCAGATTACCGCGCCCATGGAAAAGTTTCTAAAGAAGGACGCTACATTATGTTGGAATGAATAATTTCAGCACAGTCTGGATGTCTTGAAGGAGAAAATGGTTACCATGTTGATCTTGGTCTTCTCGGACTGGAAGAAAGAATTCCATGTGCAAGAAGCTGTCAAAATCTGAAAAGAATTATTCAACGACAGATCGCGAAGGGTTGGCTATGGTGTACGCACTCCAGAAATTTAGACATTACCTTCTAGGTGGACATTTCAATATGTACATAGACTATTCTACATTGAAGTATCTAGTCAATAAACCTGCGTTTGGGGGGGGGGGGGGGGGGGCGGCGGGAATATGCAGATGGTTGCTGTTATTTCAATAATATGATTTTGAAGTAATTGTGAAGCCAGGAAGATTGAATGCGGGACCAAACCATCTGTCGCACATTGAAACAGGAGAGGAGCCTACTAATTTGGAGGAAGGGATGCCCGACGTGCAGCTCTCCATGGTGCATGTAGCGGATAATCACTTTGCAGACATTATCCACTTCCTAACTACAGGAATGACTCAAGAGGGATATACCAATCAACAAAAGAAAGAATTGGTGGTGCGCGCAGCAAAATTTTCAGTCATTTCGGGTCATTCTTATAAGATGGGATCAGATGAAATACTTCGACGTTATGTTCCTGATTTTGAGAAAAATAGTATCCTCGTTGAAGCTCGTGGAGGAGCTACGGGAGGGCGTTATGCAGGGAAAGAAACAACGAAGAAGATTTTATGCGTTGGGTTGTGGTGAACGACACTGCATAAAGACTCTAAAGCACATTGTAAGCAATGTGATGCATGTCAGAGGATAGGCAAGCCATCATGGAGGGATGGGCTGCCTCTGAATCCGTAGGTGTAATTGCAACCATTTGAGAAATGGGCAATTGATTTTGTAGGACCAATTCAACCCCCAGGTAAGAAAACTAGTGCGCATTATGTCATGACTGCAACAAAGTATTTGACTAGATGGGCAGAGGCACAGCCTGCGAAAGGCTATACAGGAGAAACAAAAACAAAAAATTTGTTTGAATATGTGTTGACTAGGTTTGGTTTCCCAAAGGTTTTGATGAGTGATCGCGGTACGCATTTTCTTAATGAAACGATCAATGCACTGATAGAAAAGTTCCAGGTTTACCATCAGAAGAGTATGCCATATCATCCTTAGGCCAATGGAACGGTTGAGGATTTTAATAAGATATTAGAGAATGCACTAACAAAGGTTTATAATGCTTAGTAAACTGATTGGGACATGCGCATACCAGCAGTGTTACGGGCTTACAGAACTACTTGTAAAAATCTTACTGGTCAGACACCTTTTAGGTTGGTCTATGGCATAGAAGCTATGATGCCTATGGAGTACATTGTGCCAAGTCTGTGTATAGTGGCTTTCACAGGAATGTCAGACCACGAAGCCTTAGAATAAAGGCTCGCACAGCTAGTGGAGCTCAAGGAAGATAGATTTCTGGCTGGATTCTATCAGCAGGTTCAGAAGGGACGTGAAAAAGTTTGGCACGATCGGCACATCAAACTGCACACCTTCTGTAGAATTTTTCTACAAATTAGCTAGCTCCAATACCATGTAGAATTTTTCTACAAATCAGATAGCTCTGATACCATGTAGAAATTCCCACTGTAGATCACCTGGTAATGAAATGTACTAAAGAAAAACACTTACTTCTACAAACAATTTAGCCGAAGCTTAATCGAACATGAGAAACATCAATAAGAAAAAATATAACTGATAAGAAGGAATCAATCACACATAACACAGAAGATATAATCTGGGGAAAGCCTCAGCCTAAAACCCCAACTCTGTATTATCATACAAGTGGAAATATAGCTAGTATTACAAAAAGAATCAGCTCAAAAGCTATCATGCTCTCTCTGCAATACCTCTGCTGCTCATAGACAGTCAAAGGCCTTTATCTAACCTTTGGTCTGCCCTCCAAGCCTCCTATTTCTTTGCACAATTTTGATTGGGGTCCAGTGCAACCACATGTGTGAATTTGCCTGTTATCAGGAAATCTAGTGTCCACTCGGAGCTGATAGTCCCACTAAGACTGGTAGTTATCTGAGAAACAAACAAACTAAAACTACTTTCGTTTTCCTTTATGAGAAGTAGATAAGAGTGGAACGAAGAACACCAACCTCAGTCTTGCGCTTGGTTCCTTGCTCGATTCCTCTCACTTCTGACAGATCCTTCTCACTTCTCCTTCGACTACCCGGCTTCAAAGAGCACCTATGGAATCAAAGTAGCATAATACTATCGAAGAACAGAGATCTACAATCATAAACAATATAGGACCAGATGTATATTGACCACACAAATGCATATATCATCAAACATACAAGAATGTGGAGGAAAAATTGAATAGATTTATTAATACCAAGAATAGAAAAGAGGATTACAACCAATTGTTCTGACCCAGCGTCATACTCTAGCATGAAAGCCCTTCTTTCACCTCATTAAAAGCTTAGATCACCCAACACTATGATATTCCAACAAGAAACCAACAACACTTCCTTACAAGATACAAAATTCCAGCCTCTGGATCTCTGGGATGAGGGATCCATATATAGATGATTGCAGGGGGGTGAGTCAGCTTCTGGGATTTTGATTAGTGTCCTCTCTCTGATAGTTCTTGATTCCACTTGGAGATTGATGATCTCTTACTCATCCCTGGGCAAATTCAAAGAGGCAAGTGTCATAGGAGAAGTTTCTGGAAGATTCAGTGATCATCCACCTCGCAAAATATCTCTGCCATTTGCCCACTCTCGCCCATCGCACCCTACAAAAGGGCTTTTCAGTATGCATCACACCCTTTACACTGGGCAGGTGGGATGCATCGCACCCTTAGCAGTGAGCAACCTGTATGGTCTAGTTTTGACCAATTCTGAGCAGTTTCCTGTGGAGAACTTCTGGGAGATGATGTAATCAACTGACCTTGTTCTTTTAGGGTATGGGACAACACTTTTAGGGACTTAAGAGCCCTTAGTTTATGGACATGTATGATTGGGGTTGCAGTGCCCAAAAATGTCTATAACATTGCCTCTTCACACACTCACGAACCTCTGATCTAACTGCGCAGTCCTAAAGGAGATAAATCTTCATCATGGATGAGCTTCCTTGATAGGAAAAATATTCATCCAAATGATAGTACACTGTCCCTTCTCTGATCTCATCTGGGTCTCTATCTGAATTGACATGCATGGGTTATTCATGAGAGAATCTTTAGTTATTTGAAGAATAGCAGTTATATGCAAACATGCATTAACTAACTGAACTTACTTAATTTAAACAAACTATTTAAATCAATTATAACTATAATTGACTCAATTAACTGAGCCAACTAATTACTACTCAAATTAGAACTCATCCTTATCTCTTTAACTAATGGATAAATTCCTCAATTAATAGATAAATTGTTGCATGTCCTCACATAGACTTCATCTTTGATTTTTCACAACTAATTAATTCATGGAGAATTAATTAATTTATTTTAAAACAACTGTTAAGTTTAAATTCGAATTTTACTTCCTATTTTTAGTCTATGGAATGACTAAAATAGCAATCCATCTTGAACTTAGGGAAAATTTTAAGAACCCCCTCTAAATTTACGTGTATAATAAATGGGCGAATCTCCATGGTATATAGGAAAAATGGAAGACGATTTTATCAATAATATGATATGTATATATAATTTTTTGGCGAATCTCTCACCAGGCATGGCGAATATTTTACTCAATTATAAAATCTTGTGTTTATTGAATACACAAATGAAATCATTGCATTTCTTTAATATATCTTTTGAAATCAAAATTACCGAAATTACATATCGGTAACCTAGTGGGTGTAGAATAAAATTCACCCGTGCCATTCACAGAAAGCATGAGAAAAAACCTAATACTATATATAAAACCAAGAAAAATTCAAATTCATCACTTCTAGGGACCTCGTAACCACCCTACCAATACACAAGTATGTTCTTGTTTGCAATTAGAAAAATTACCCAAATTACAATGTGTTTACTCCAGCATATGTTGGAAAGTTATAGAAGGATGACTAGTGCAATCAATCCATTCCTTTTAGCCCTAGATTTGTTTCAGTTTAAAACAGAAGTATAAAAATATACTTGTCCAATGTCTATGCTTTAACCATTCACCTAAAGATGTTTTTACAATATAATTTCCTAAGTCTATTTAATAACTTCATTATCATAAAAACCAACCTATATCCATCTTAACTCCACATCTACCACTCTTAGGGGGATGAAATCTATTTATCCCTCTGAGCACTTGGTAGAACCAGAATTAAGATGGATCTAAGATGATAGAATTTCCCCTTTAAATAGTCTATGCTCACATGAATACCATGATATTACCATGGGTCAATACCATGGCTTATCATAAACCTGAAGCTTAAAAATTACTATTAGTAATTTATAAAAAATAATAAAATTAATAGTTGATTTTTATTTTATTTTTTATTTTAGCCAAGCTAAAATGTTTAACATACATTAAATTACAACATCTATTTTTACTCTTGATCGGATCAAGTATTTTTTCACTCTATGCTAGTTTGCATATCACGATATTTGATACCTCTCGGGGGTTAGTAGATCCAGAGTAAAGATGGATCTATGCTGGTTTAATTCCCCCATTTAAATAGGCTACATTCCAGGTGAATACCATGGGTCAATACCATGTGCCATTTTGGTGAATACCAGGGTCAATACCATGTGCCATTTTTATTTTTATTAATACTAATATTAGGGTTAATAATGTTTTTTTCATGGTATTAATAACAATCTAGTCCATGGTATTTGTCCCATAGTATTTTGCCCATAGGTTTCACCTAAATATAACGCATTTTTTAGTGTTCGTAAATATAAGGTGACTTATGGAGTAAATATAAAAAAATGTTTTATTTGTTTACCATACCTCTCGTTTATTTATATTTTTATTAATTTACCATACCTCTTTTACAAATATGGTATTTTGCCCATAGGATTCACTTAAATAAAACCTCTTTCTTGAGCCTTCACAAATAGAACGAGGGTTATGGACTAAATATAAAAAGAGGTTTTATTTATTTACCATGCGTCTAGTTTGTTTATATTTTTATTTATTTACCATACCTTTAGAGTAAGTATAAAAAGAAGTTTTATTTATTTACCATACCTCCACTTTACTTATATTTTTATTTGTTTACACCCTTGCATGTATATAAGGTGACTGATGGAGTAAATATAAAAAAATGTTTTATTTATTTACCATACCTCTCATTTATTTATATTTTTATTAATTTACCATACCTCTTTTATAAATATGGTATTTGGGCCTTTGGCCCATAGGATTCACTTAAATAAAACCTATTCTTGAAAATGGGCGAATGAAGGGTTGTAACTCCTAATTTCAAGGGCTAAATTTACCTTTTTTACCCTCTCCCTTAAAATAAGGTGGGCTATTTGAGGTGATTTGTAAAAATGTACTATGATACAAAATATTCGCCCACTAAAAATTTAAAACCCCTTAATTTCGCCAAAGGGCGAACATTCGCCCCTAAAATTTTCTATGCTTGAACTGCTAAAAATAGTAATGCTATTTTTAGCACTTCCATTTTTCATTCCCTGTTGCCCAATCCAGCACTCGTACCCAAACTGCTATTTTTAGCAGTGCTTCTATTTTTAGCATTTCTTGTTGCCATTTTTCAACACTCCCTCTCGACAAGAAAGGCTTCAACTTGAACCCGATCCTCTACCTCTGGAATGTTCTGCATGCAACACTTCTACCAAGTGTGGTTGCTCCAGCAACTCTTAGAACAAAAAAAGCTCCCAACTAACCTCTCTATTGGGCTATAAACATACTCTAATGTTGAAGCTCGACCTGCTGCTAACAAATGCTCCCTCTTTGACCTCTAAGCTGCTATGACACTCCATGCATCTCTCACCATTGCACACCTCTCTGTGCCATCCTGCACTGGTGCAACACTCTTGTGCCTCTCGCATTGCTGCAGCCTATTAGCTCTACATAGTCCTGCGACTCCTGCACTGTAGCTCTCTCTACCACTCCATCCACATCTGTCTCTACCTAATCAGCCAGTCCTACTACTCCTCATTAGGGCTCCTATAGTAAAGTCAAATCAAAGAGGTTGGGCACCTCAAGGATCCTACCCCTCCTCCTTGGGACGATCACTCCACATCGCCCCACCTCCTACCTAGAGGTATGGCTGCATGTGATACCTCTGCCCACCTGGCTCAAAGTTTCCCCTTACTAGAGGTCTCTGCATGTGTAGATGTCTCTACTCAATCTCCTCTTAGCTTCTCTAGTTGTGGCTTCTCCACAACCTCCTAAAGCTGCTTCACCAATTGTAGCTCCTCCAAAATTGTCTGAGACTTCTTCTAGCACTACATGTTGAGAGGTAATTTACTCTCCCTCTCAAGCATCAAGTATCTAACCTTTGCCTTTCTCCTCAAGGCTTTGCATGCATCTTGTACCTCAAGTGCATACAGGGTCTTGGCTAGCACACCAATCTGTTTCATATTTCCCATTGTCATGAAATTTTCTGGAAAAAGAGCTGATTTTAAATCAATGATATCTCCCTCATCCAAACTCCAATTCAGCTGATTGTTTTTTTAAATTTGGGAATTTTTTCCCAAGGAATCCAAGTCTACTATTTATTTCTGAAAATTTTGTACATAAATTTTTAGATCTTCTCTGCAAACTCTCGGCCCAAAACTCAAAATTTTGAAATCTCCTCTCAGTATATTGTTCTCTCCTTTGATCACCTTTGCTTTGCTACCATGTAGAATTTTTCTACAAATCAGCTAGCTCTGATACCACGTAGAAATTCCTACTGTAGATCACCTGGTAATGAAATGTACTAAAGCAAAACACTTGATCTACTTCTACAAACAATTTAGCGGAAGCTTAATCGAACATGAGAAACATCAATAAGAAAACATATAACTGATAAGAAGGAATCAATCACACATAACGCAGAAGATATAACCTGGGGAAAGCCTTAGCCTAAAACCCCAACTTTGTATTATCATACAAGTGGAAATATAGCTAGTATTACAAAAAGAATCAGCTCAAAATCTATCTTGCTCTCTCTGCAATACCTTTGCTACTCACAAATAGTCAAAGACCTCTATTTAACCTTTGGTTTGCCCTTTAAGCCTCCTATTTCTTTGTGCAATTCTGATTGGGGTTTAGTGAAACCACATGTGTGAATTTGCCTCTTCACACACTCACCAACCTCTGATCTAACTGCATAGTCCTGAAGGAGATAAATCCTCATCATGGATGAGCTTCCTTTATAGGAAAAATATTCATTCAACTGATAGTACACTGTCCCTTCTCTGACCTCAACTGGGTCTCTATCTGAACTGACATGCATGAGTTATTCATGAGAGAATCTTCAGTTATCTGAAGAAAAACAGTGATATGCAAGCATGCATTAACTAACTGAACTTACTTAATTTAAACAAACTGTTTAAATCAATTATAACTGGACTTGACTCAGTTAACTGAGCCAACTAATTACTACTCAAATTAGAACTCATCCTTATCTCTTTAACTGATGGATAAATTCCTCAATTAATAGATAAATTGTTGCATGTCCTCAAATAGACTTCATGTTTGATTTTTCACAACTAATTAATTCATGGAGAATTAATTAATTTATTTCAAATAGCTGTTAAGTTCAAATTTGAATTGTACTTCCTATTTTTAGTACAAGCACTGACTAAAATAGGAATCCATCCTGAACTGCTAAAAATAGCAATTCTATTTTTAGCACTTCCATTTTTCATTCCCTGTTGCCCAATCCAGCACTGGTACCCAAACTTCTATTTTTAGCAGTGTTATTTTTAGCACTTCTATTTTTAGCATTTCTTGTTGCCATTTTTCAACACCTTCAAGGTAAATGATTTGGTTTTATTATATGATAGTAAGTTGGATAAGTTTCTAGGGAAGTTTCAGAAGCACTGGCTGGGACCATATGTCATCAAATATATTACATATGGTGGAGCAGTCCATCTCGTGAAGTTGAATGGAGATCCATTTTTGGGAAGGGTAAAGGGAAGTCAATTGAAGCCATACAAGGGAAATTTGACCCAATGAATACATGATGGTAGCACAGTCTTAGCACTCCAGGAAGCTGCGAGGAAGCACGAGACTATAAACTACACTAGATGATTTGTAGAGCTACACGATAGAGGGGTTGCGTGCAAAAAGGTAATGTCATAGTATCAGGAGGCACATGAAGGGAGTTGCACTGTGAGGGGAGATACCACGCATCATAGACAGAAGATGATTGTTACAATTATTATTCATGGTTTGACTGCCATAAGATGGTTAAGATGAGCGAGGGGCAACATTTAAGAAAATTAAGGAAATTAAGGCTGAAATCTTTGGAGATATTCCGCCAAATCAACATTTATGGACGAATTTTATAGGGAACGGTCGAATTTGAATTCGAATTTGCCTATAAATTACTTGTGGCCATCCAACAAAGAACACTTTGCGTCCTTATAATTTTTGCGTTGTGATGTTGATTATCTATGAATCACTCATATTGGGAGGATTTAGTTGTGAGCCCTGCATTTTCCAAGTTATCAGAGGTAAATCAGACATTCATCCTAGAAAATATGCTAGGACCAAGCCCCGCCGAAACTATGAGTACTGGTTGGGATGTCACTTCTGAGGGAGTTGCTTCAGAGGTTGTGAGCATGGAGGCTCTGGCTATTGTGGCTACGACGCTAAGGTCGTCTCACCCAAAGCCCACACCAGTGAGGGAAGCCCCCAAGCCCAATAAAGACAAACAAAAGAAGCTAATGTTAGTGCATGAGTCACCGAGGAAGCATGCTACTACCCAGGCCCAAAAGAAGGAAAACTAACTGGTGAAGGATAAGGGGAAAGTGGTCGATTTGGAGGCTGAAGAAGGCACAGAGGATATAGATGCCGAGGGGGTGGAGCCTATCTCCAAACTGCCAGATTATATCCCTCCACGTAAGGGAAAAGTGAAGGTCCCTAAGGACCCATATGCAAGAAAATTCCTCCTCAATACACCACTTCTATCGGAGGGAATCTGCTTTGAAGGTCCACGCTTGGCGTAGATTCCCCATCTAAAGTTAGAAGACTGGGATTTGGCAGACCATGAGAGGTTCCCCCACCTCACAATAGAAAACTACATGAAAAGGGTCTATTATAAAGAATTAGGTGTCACCACGTTGGTGCCTGTGGAGTGGATTCGCGGAGTGAATCAGTCAGGGTTGTTGAACCTGTTGTGGGTGCCCCACTACCACCACTCCAACATCAACCTCATTGTCATCAAGTAATTGCTGACCCTGGTGCATGACAGGGCTTTTGGTTGAGCATGCCGATCCCGATTACAGATGTGTTGATTCAAGGGATCACACTCTTACTGTAGTTATGGTTGAATCCAACCAAGGAATTTGGCAGAAAGACGAGTGAACACGACCTAGCAGAGAAAATGAAGGAAAAGTTAAAGCTGGTTAAGAAGCCGCGTGGGTGCTCCATCGCCTCTATCACCAACCCCACAATACAAGTTGCTACATAGATCTTAGTCGGCAAGGCCATGAAAGAATGTCGTGCGGACGAGGTTCCAGTGCCCGTAATTTCATTGGTTGCATAGTACACGGAGGGCGTGCAGTTCAATTGGTCACGCTACCTCTGTAGTGAGTTCCTCATGAACTGTCGAGAGGTGCAGGATGAGAGAAAAACCTTCCACTACGCGTGGTTTTTGTTTTCCATCGTGCTAGTGGCTTGGGACCTACCGGAGGATAGTCAGTTTCCTCATGTGGACAAAGGATTGTTGGAGGCCACCCAATTTGCCTCCCTTTGGGCCAAAAAGGATGTTGTGCGGTTCACGACGACCAAAGTATTATGGGTGTTGATGGAGGCGAGAATTCGCATGGCAATTAACTAGAAGATGCAGTTATTCCTAACATTGTTCAAGCAGTTATCAGAGTACGCGGAGTTTAAGGCAGATTTCTACCGCATATGTATTACGGTGCAGAAGGATCCGCAACCAAAATGGTTTGATCTGCCTTACTTGGCCATGGACAACGCTATCCAGGAAACCATCAAGTGCTAACCAAAAAATTGGCATACTCCGTTTGATCTAGCCATGGGGTCCAGCAAATCCATAGAGAATAAAAAGGAGGCAACAAAGTAGAAGGGCCAGCAGTTGGTCAAGAAGTGTAGAAAACAGGCCGAGGAGAAGGTCCAGGTGGAAAAGGAGCGCACCGTGAAGTAGTAGACCGAACAAGAAGAGCGCGACTCCGAGTGGAGTGGTGGGTCGCCTTCGCCCCGGATAGAAGAACAGGAACAGTTAGAGCAGGGCAGTGGTGGAGACAAAGAATAGAGCACGCCATTCCGGGTGAAGTGATACCGGGAACAAGAAAAGGAAGGGCCCTGGAAGAAATCCAAAGAAACAAAGCCATCTCTAGATCCCATCACACTGATAGAAGGCGACCTTGACGAGATTGGAGATAAGGTACACGATACTATAGTGAAACTGCTCCAGCAGTTCGAACAACAGCAAAAACAAGTGCTAAGTATGATTCAGAAGGATCTGTGTGAGTTGTAGATTGAGATGAGTAGGATCCAGGTGGGCACAGGGTAGGTAAGTGATGCATAGACAAGTTTGGCACTTGGGACCAGTTAGGCAATAGAGTTGGTCAGATCATTGGATCTCCAGGTAGTCACGCTACCAAAAGGATCCTTGAGCACTAAGGCAGTGAATGATAAGGTTGTCATAATTTCTCTGAAGAACATTGGCCTCAAGCTGGCCGTGCTCCCCAATGAGCACCTTCACACATTGTAGTCAAGTGTGATAGTAGAGATAAGAGCATGAGAGAAGCGCGCTCAGCCTCATAAGCGAGTATCAGGTAAACAACAAGCAGATGTTCACCAAAAAGATAGAGGCTTTGGAAGAAAATAAGACAGTTCAGGCGCAGAGCATCCAGATAGCGGACGCGTGACAAATGCATGCAGGACAGTGCTAGAATTTCATATCCCTTAGGAGGCACCATTAGAGGCAAAGATCAGAAAGCTTGTTGCGGGTGTGCGGGATGCCAAGGCAGAGGTGGCTAGAGTTTAGTTTGAGCTAAACATGAAGATAATAGAACTGGAGTTGAAGTCACAGCCTTCAACCCCACCAGAGGTAAGGGAATAGCGCAAAGCCGCTGTGAAGGATGGAGTTTCTATGGTAGATGTCGCGGTGGTGGATTGCACCGCACTATTTGAGAAGGCTATGGAAGGAGTGACAAGCCTACAGGAAGATCCCACCCTGTAGGTATTGAATACAGAAGTCCGCAAGCTACAACAACAATATGATGAAGTAAGGGTGAAGGCGCACACTGTTGCTACAACACATCGCCTCGCCAAGCCGAAGGAGGCTAAGCAGCTGCTTACACAGGTGGAAGCAGCGTAGAAGAAAGTGGCAAACCTTAAGACCATATTGAGGCCTTGGTTGGATGAGGCCTACATAGTCTCCGCCAATATCCAGGAAAAGTTGGCAAACTTGCAGAGTATGCGGCAGAAGATTAAGCAGGACAGTGAAAGACCAACCAAAGAGCAGTTGGTGGAACAGATCAAGTAGGAAGCCACATAGAGTGCGGTTGAAGTAGTGGTTGCACAAGTGGAGTTGGGGGATCTTCACAGCAAGATATCTGCGCTAGCCTAGTGACTAGAGGGTGAGTCATGATCTTTGTGTTGGGGGCACATTGGGATGGGGTCCCCTAGGGTCAATTTTGGGGAAAAAGCCCAAGTTTTATGTAAAAAGATGTAAAGTCTCTGCAAATTTTGGTCGCGTTGCGTGTAGATAGTTAAACAGTCAAAAAGTGTTTTACCGTTATTTATGTAAGTTAGATTAGCTTTTTGAAGATCTATAAATAGGTGTTTCTTAGAGATTCTAAGGAAGGATATTGATGAAGAAGAATGTAATGGGTTAGTAGAAGGAAGATTGTAGAGGTCTTAGAAGAGGAAAATGCTTTGTATCTATGTGCACAGAGGGCTAGAGTAGAGTCCCCAGCTGGGTGCATAGACCCCTGCAACTGAGTGCGCAAGGAAGTCTTGAGTATGTAAGCATTCAGTAAATATCAATTAAGAACATTGTTACAGAACTTCTTGTGTTTCATCTATTTACCTCTATTATGTATGAATGTGCTTTATGCTGTGATGAATGATGGGTTTATGAAATAATGTTGAATTAATGCATGACTTTACTTGATCTATATTTTTATATGAACGCAATTGATGTCAAGGGTTTACGCAAACATTATATCATTGTATGTTAGAGTTATTGAACACTTAAGCAGATATGAGTAAATATTGGGTTAAGAATAATATTAGATGTGTGTAAGTAGTTAATTTACCTATTCAAGGTCTGCAAAAGCTAGTCGTATACTTTTGGAGAGGTCTAGAGGCTATTTAAAGGAAGTTAATTCAATAAGCCATAAAGGCTTATCGATATACGCGAAGGAAAATTGAGGGCACAAAATGACATCACACTGATCTCTGGGTGTAGAAACTTGGTTCCATCATCCCCCCATACTGCTTCGGGTGAGACTTCAGTCTGTGTTCCACGGATTCATGCTGAAAGGGATAGTAGTGTAGAGATTTGTTTGGATCAACTAACTCTGAACCTGGGTTAGGACCCACTAAACCAAAAATGCACTAACTGATGAAGAAGGTAACAAATGTCTATGAGGATAAGAAAGCTATCCCATTCAAAAAATTGTGGTTTCTATGCAAGATATAAGAAGATAGGTTGAGGGAAAAAATGTATTCATACATTTGTCACTTCTTATTTTTGAACAAGTATTCAGGATGGGCTTATGCAATACTTCCAAAGGAAGAACTATGCATGTCTTCCCCGAGGACCATGTGGAAGGATGTAAGATCTTTCCGAAGAAGGAAGCATGACATGAAGCTAGGGCACATGTAGGCAGATGGTTCACTTTCTGATGAAAGGAATGATGACATGACTAACTCATGGATGAAAGTGATGGATGGTCTTTTCCCTATCAAGAAATCCCAAAAGATGAAGACTTTGTGACAAAGAAATTAATGAAATTGAAGGAAGGAGTTCTTCTAGCATATGGTTGTCCCATCATCTCCACTTGAGGAGTTGTTGTAGGTCCCTAGTTAAGAGGGAGCCTTGAAACAAGTTTCTTACTTGGAAGAAACTTGGAAATTACTAAGCCAAGAGGGAGCTTAGGTACATTCATTGTGTAGGAATGAATACATTATTTTATTGGAATATGTCCACACTAATTGAGATTGAGAGATAGACACATCCTTTTATTCTTCACTTGGGAAGACATAATGAAGGATCGGGTGTTTGTCTGGCATCTGATGCTCTTTGAGGATGAGATAGGGCATCCAAGATAAGAGTAATCATATAGGACCAATATTCTTTGAGGACTGGGAATCCAAGATAAGAATATTCCTGGCGTAACACACCCTGCAAACCTGGGTGGGGTATGATTCAGGAGAGACAATGATTAGGGTGTCTATTAATCATTGGTCTCGCCAGCATTGAGCTCAGATCTTGTGGAGAGATAAAGCTCTTATTCAAGGCCTTGCTATGTGAAAATGTTGGTTGATATGATGATATACAGATGGGTTACCAATCCGATTCTTCTTATGAGAAATTATTTAGGTTTAGAATGACAAATTACCATTATGAATACCTCCCTAGTTAAGAGGAAGTGTTGAAAAGTGTAACTAGGTTCGGTTTTCATAATGACATGTGTAATTGTGATTTTTATGTAATTGATGTAAAGAAGGAAAAATAAAATGATTGTATGCTTGCTTCATGGGTTTCTGTTGCACAAAAAATTGTCACCTTGACATTTTGCAATCTGTGTGAGTGTATCAACACTCATAATTTCCTCCTTTGCAAGTCTTGAGCCTCAATTCTTCATGTCAAGCCTTGAAAATAAGAGAAATCCCTTAAAAGTCTCTAAAAATCTGGTTCTGCACTTTTTCTTAGCATTACCTGCGGTCCCGCACCTAATGGTCATGTCTCCTACGAACCTCACCACTCTGTCTCAGTGTAATAGGTACGAACCCCTGTAAAAGTCAAAAAGGCGCAAGTACATTCTTAAAAACTCACTTTGATTCATTTATGGAAGCTTCTAGAAGGAATCTTGAGGTGGCAAGTTCGCTCCTTTAAGGTTCATGCATCCCATACCTTAAGGAGCTAACCCCTTGATGTGAGGAGCTTATCCCTTTGAAGGAGGACTCTATCCCTTCATAGGTGGACCTGTAACCTCCTTCCTTTGCACTATAAAATGAAGCATTGGGCTGGTTACTGGAGAGGTTAAAAGCTGAATATTTTTGAGGTGAAATACTGTTGGAACTTAATCTTCCTAATTGAGCTTTTGTGAGGAAATATTACATACCTCTTTGATCTCATTTGGAAGAGTGTGAGGCTTGTCAAAGTAGAGGAGATTCTTGTTTCGGACCCTGGGAAGAGCTTGTACAACATCAAGGCACCAAAGGTTGTAAATTTCTTCTATTTCAAAGTTACTACAATCAATTTTATTTTTCTCAATAAGCTGTGTTTATGGTTTATTTTATGGATTCCTTGATCACCATAATGAACATGATTTATTATATTAGCTATGCAGGTGTTATTTGATGTGTGCTTGTTTGTGATTGCAGGTTCTCAAAAGGAAACTCTTTCAGATGGTTGAAGGATGGATGCTACAAACTAGCGTTGGACTTAAGGTAGGGTCTAAACACCTCTTTAGTTTTTATTAATGAATCGCAATATGTTTAGAGAAAGTTAGATTTGCTTGTCCTGCTTGTTGCTAGATATCTGTTGATACTAGGGAGATTGGCCTTGTCCGCAAGAACGATTTATCCGGCCAACAGTTTCATAAGTAAGAGATTTTATTTTTAGATGGATATCATTTAGAACCTTTAGGATTTGTCATAAAATTAAAATAGAGTCAATGTCATGTATGAAGAACCCTTCTTGGGTGTTAGGCCCCTATACTACTAATGTAACCCCTTATTGTTATTAGTATAACCCACTTATTATATTGATGTACCCATGTAGTTCCCATATTGTTACTATTGTGGCCCATAGAAGCCCACTATTGTTATTATTGTGCCCTTACATTATTATTGTTATGTCGGCTATGATTATGTTATGACCCCTTAGACTCCTATATATAGAAAGGAGGTCTCTTCATTTGTATCATCCAAGAATTGTTCATTTATGTAATGTAAAGGAGGTTTCCCCCTCGAAGAGGCTGAATTCTAAGGCGTTGATCTATCTTTTCTATCTTTCCTTGAGCTGGTTTCATAACATTTGGTATCAGAGCTTTGGATTCTAGGGTTTTGCTGCTCCAAACAGGTCATCGTGGAATTTTCGCTATAACTTTTTTTCTGTGACGTTTCAGAAGTCACAAAAAAAACCCATTTGAGAAGAAATCATGCTGAACCTTGGGTCCGAATTTCAGAGCTTTTCGCGCGATATTTGCGGAGATATGATCTGAGGAAGTTGGTTTTTTTGTAGACTCCTGAATTACATTCAAAATAGGTGACCTGGGGAAAATCTTCATAACTTTTTCTCTGGGAATTAGATTGAAATTTCATAAGAATGTGTAGAAAGAGGATGGACTATAGTTTCATGTATATCTTTTTCAGAACCAAATATCAAAAATTGTACACGTGGCACTTCATACAACTTCGCTCTTCTGGAAAGGTCTATAATCAGGTCATCTTGGGAGATTGTACATAACTCTTTCTTGGAGAATCCAATTTGGATCAGACTAGTGGCATTGGAAAGAGGACATAGAGGGCTACTACAGATCACAATTTCAGAACTTAAAGATCCAAAAGCCCAGAGTTACAGTCGTTTCAAGGTCGAGCTCCTAAAATCAAGAAAAAGCAAGATGAGGAAGTTTGATGGCAAGGATCCAGTAAATTGGATACTTTAGATGGAGCAATATTTTGATCTACATGGTGTACAACTGTTACAAAAGGTATGTATTGCATCTTCATATTTAGAACCAGATCAATTTTTATGGTACAAAGGGCTTTGTTCTCGTAAACAACTTGTTACGTGGTTAATTTTCACAGAGGAAATGATAGCACACTATGAGGATACAAAGAGGAACACCTTCTTTAGAGCAACACCACAACAATTGGAAAGAGTAAAAGGGCTTTGTGACATAGTGGAAAGAAAAATTATGGAAACCAGGAAGTGTACCCCTCACAACTATAAAGATGGAAGTGTTGTTTCTCCTAGCCTTCCACAACCTACAAGGGTTACACCACAACAATTGGAAGAAAAAAGAGAAAAAGGGCTTTGTTACAATTGTGATAGCAAATGCACTAAAGGTCATAAGTGTGCTGAGAATAAATTATTTTACATAGAATATGAAGAGGAGGAAGAAAAGCATCAAGAAAAAACAAAAGAAGAAGATATAAGCCAGGACCCCACCCCAGAGAAAGAAGAAATGAATCAGACCATATCTTGTAAAGCATTGGCAAGAATTACCACTCCTCAAACTCTCAAGATAGAAGGAAATATCAAGAAGAAAAAGGTGCAAGAAGTGAAGGATCACATCGAGAAAGAAGAAATGATTTAACCATATCTTGTAATTCATTGTTCAAAATTACCACTCCTCAAATTATCAAGATAGAAGGACATATAAAGAAGAAAAATGTTCAAGAAGTGAAAGATCTCATCGAGCATCAAGAAATGAATCCGACCATATCTTGTAAAGGATTGGAAGAAATTACCACTCCTCAAAATCTAGAGATAGAAGGACATATCAAGAAGAAAAAGGTTCAAGCAGTGAAAGATCACATCGAGCATCAACAACAAGTTCTCCAACTTTTAAAGGATAACGCCACTTCGGTGCAAAATCAAACGAAACAACAGGTAGATCAACTTCGTAGTGAAAAATGTTTTGATGTAGGTGATTGGGTATTTTTACTGCTACATCTCAAGCAAGCTATTTATGAGAAGGAAACATTGGCAATAGTACATGCACTCAAAAAATGGCGACCTTACCGAATGGGAAGACTCTTCAAGGATGAGGATGTGGAAGCATTGTTTTTTGCTATTTATATTATCCAACCAGACTGGATAAACGAAGCAATGGATGAATGGAAGAAGGACGAAGAAGTATGGCCACTTATTCAAAAGTTGCAAAAGATCCCAATTCAAACAATATTGCCAGAAATTAAAGAGGAAGGAAAAATCATATTGGAACCTGGAGCAATCACAGAAACAAGAACCCGACAGCTACGAAAGCGATCAATTTCAGAGTATCTCATCAAGTGGAAGAACTTACCCGCTAAATATTCCACATGGGAGGACAAGAATTTTATACAGAAGCATCAAGAACTACTCAAGCGTTGAGGACAACTCTTTTTGAGGGAGAGGGGCATGTTAGGCCCCTATACTACTAGTGTAACCCCTTATTGTTATTAGTATAACCCACTTATTATATTGATGTACCCATGTAGTTCCCATATTGTTACTATTGTGCCCCATAGAAGCCCACTATTGTTATTATTGTGCCCTTACATTATTATTGTTATGTCGGCTCTGATTATGTTATGACCCCTTAGACTCCTATATATAGAAAGGAGGTCTTTTCATTTGTATCATCCAAGAATTGTTCATTTATGTAATGTAAAGGAGGTTGCCCCCTCGAAGAGGCTGAATTCTAAGGCGTTGATCTATCTTTTCTATCTTTTCTTGAGCTGGTTTCATAACATTGGGCATGCTACAAATGTATTTAAGTCTATAGGATTGTCTAATAGCCCTCCAAGGAAATCACATGTTACTCCTTTGCAAGTCGACTTCAAGATGAAGTATAAATCTCGTGTCTGCTCACCTTATTTGGAGACACAACCCTTTATAAGAACATGTCAACTTATATTCATAGGGGACTACTATAAATAAGCACCTCGACCTATTCCATAGAGACAAAATTTTGGACATCTCTCTATTTTTTTTGGGTGGACAGTTGCAGAGATAAGTTCAGATCTCTCTGCTATTTTGGGTGGCTTAATGTTGAGGTAGGTTCGGATGTCTCTGTGGTTTAGTGAGGAGACTACAACTCATAGTTGAAAGGAGACTACATTTTGATGAATATTCAAGAAGTTAATATTATATATGTAATTAAGAAATCACAGAAATACTCTCGCTGCTATCTTAGAAGATATGTTCTCGGTCATCATTGTATTGTTTAATTTGACATGAACGCACGTGATATGTCAAAGGTTCATTGATTGAAGCCCGCGTGATAAAGAGATTCATTTTTTATTCATTGTAAATTATGAGTTTTTTCATGAAGCTTCTTTCTCTGTAGCCTCCTAACATTATTCACAAATTTGGATTTGTCATAGGTCTAGGGTTTGCATAGAGGGTTTAGCTTTATTTCTCAGAGCTGGGAAAATTTTCTATTTTTCTTTTTGAGGGAGAGGAAAACCTTACCTTCAAAATGTATTTCCTCAATATTCAAATAGAGTGTCGAATATTTAAGGTCATGGCTATGGGGTTTCCATAGAAATTGCAAGGTTTTAGTCACATATTGTTTCATCGTCCCTATGTTCCTCTTAAACCTAAAGGAAAACATTTGGAAAGTTGGCTACCATTGATTATGGTTGATGAAATTACCCTCTCTCTTTTTTCACAGGGTTGGGGTTTTTACATTTTCCCTGCTAATCTTTCCTCTCATTGAAGCGCCATATGAACATTAAGCTCTTATATTTCTGTATTTCTTGCAAATAATTCCAAACTTTTTTCCTTTTAGTTATTTTTTCAAGTTTATTTGAACTAATAGCTATGGTTTTTTTCATAAGGTCGAGACTTCTAGTAGTCGTAACATCTCTCACGAGTAACATTTTTAGAGCACACCCTTTATAAATGTTCTCAAATAAACCCCTTAGCTATTTTTCTTTATGTAGTTCTTAACGGCTTAATAATCTTGGCTCTGTTACTAGCAGGTCATTTCCAGACTTGTTAGAAACTTTATGAAGAAAAATATTTAGGGCTTTTGGCTATCAAAATCTCCCAGGTACTCGAGGGCTTATTTTTTTCTTTTTGTTTGTATATTATAGGACTTAACTTCAATACAACGAATTTATGCCTAGACCTAACTGAGACTTCAATTATACCTATGCATGCACAAAATTGAATAATTGGGTAGATTTTTTACAAGACCCAGATTTTGGGTTTAAGCTTGTTTTTCCTTTATGTTAAAAGTTTCCTTATTTGATTGTTTTAGGTCTTTTATGATCGATAATTGTAACTATTTAAAACTTTGTTGAGGCTAAATATAAATTATGTTGATTATGTTTATAGTATACATTTGTAGCTGAACTCTATTGTCCCTTTATCTTCAGAACTGAAATTGTGAAATTCATTGACATGTTTTCTTAGAAAATAACCATTTATGTACAATGTCATCTTTCTCATGTCAGATTATATATATATTATATATATATATATATATATATATATATATATATATAGAGAGAGAGAGAGAGAGAGAGAGAGAGAGAGAGAGAGAGAGAGAGAGATCTATTATTACTTAAATGCATATATGCATATAGTTATGGAAAATCATAATGCATAGAAATTAGAGTTCAAAACTCATGGTTTCCAAATTTCTAAACTTCTATTTTTCTAAAGGAATATGTCACTTGGCAGATACTGCATGTTGGTTGATAGGTAACTTGAGAGCCTTATCTTAGTGTTAACCCATGACCATGCTAGCCTTGCAACATCTGTTTATTTACTTACATAAAAAATTTATAAAAACATATTTGAAACAATCAGCTATTTAACCCATAGCTTTCAATACCACACGGTTAATTCCACAAAGTGACCCGGATTTAAACAGGGATGCAACAAATTACAGAGATAACCATATACACAAAGATGCAGCGGAAATAATACTTTATTTCATTAATGGAAAATACTGAAATATGCTTACAACCAGAAATGGAAATAAACCAGCTAGGGCGATGGTAGCTTATCTCTGAGAAGAGATGTGATGGCTACATGCCTTTGAACTATGTTACAATGAGGCTCGAAGGCCTATTTATTGTTGAGAAACAATGGAAAACCCTTAACATTCCAAAACCTAACCCTAGGAGATGAAACACCAAACTGTGGGGCCCCGTTTGGGGTAAATTGGTACATCAACTTCCCGGGGTCGTAACTTTGGCATATGATCTCTGTTTGATGCATCCAATAGCTTGTTAGAAAGATCTATCCGAGCACTATCATTGTTGGAACGGGAAACATCGATCCATAATGTTGCCCCCAGATTCCCCAAAAAACGTCGTTTAGGGCCTCAAAACGGCTCCGGAAGTTTAGGACTCGAAAAACTGCTAAAAATAGTAAGTTGTGCTACAATTAAGGAAACTGAAAATGCTGAGAAAGACAATGGTGGGGGTCCAGGTGGACTTGGCAGGTGGCCACCAATATCCACCTGGATCATTCCTTCCCCCTTAGGAAGCAATGGTCCCCATTGCGTTGAGCTCCTCCATGAGATGAGGAAACTTTTGCTGAACTTGTTCCCTGGTGAGCCACTTGCCCTGCTGAACGAGTTGGCCTGCTTTGACAACTCGATACAGTTGGATATTCTGTTGGCGAGTGTTCTTGATCTGTGTGTCCATGATCTGATCAGTTGTAGCTTGTTCCATGCAATTTGGATTTAATTCTGTGGGTTTGAGCTGTTCTGCAATGTCGGATGTGTCTAGCAATGGTGGAAAGTATGGCCGAAGGCGGTCCACATTGAACATTGGGTGCAGGCCAAGGAATGGGGGAATGCTGAGCTCAAATGCATTGTCTCCCATAGCCTTAGTAATGGTGTAAGGACCATATCGGAGTGGTCTCAATTTCCGATAGGCTCCAGTAAGGCGTTCCTTTTGCAAATGCAACCAGACTTTGTCGCCCACCTGAAACTTGTGTGGCACCCGATGTTGATCATGTCGCTGCTTGTACTTGGCATTTGATTTCTCAAGAATGTCATGGACCTGCTGGCGAATATGTTGGATGTGCTCAATGAAGCTGGTGGCCTTATCTGTTTCGGACTGGACATGTGCTGAATTCATGTGAGTAGCTGCAAGTGGCATGGCCACATCAATGGGGCATAGTGGCTGGAATCCCAAACCCACTTGAAAAGGGCTATGGCCAGTGGAGCTGTGAAGAGCTCGGTTGTAGCTGTGCTGAACATAGGGGAGGCTCTCGTCCCATGTGCGTGGATGCTTTGAGTTATACATGCGCAGAATGTGCACAATCATCCTATTGACAACCTCTGTCTGGCCATCAGTTTGAGGATGGAAGGCTGTGGACTTCGTGAGTTTGGTGTCCAGCATTGACCAGAGACTGGACCAAAATGTGCTGAGAAACCGACTGTCCCGATCTGAGATGATAGACTGTGGGATCCCAAAGTGCACCCACACTCGTTCAAAGAAGAGTTTAGCAGTGGCTTCCGCTGTGATATTCTTCTTGCAGGCCACCATAATGGCCATCTTCGAGAACCTGTCGACGACCACAAAAACACAGTCATTTCCATGCTTGGTGGAAGGAAGGCCTGACATGTAATCCATGGAGATGGATTCCCAAGGTCGACTAGGGGTAGGCAACGGGGTATAGAGGTTGCGCTTCTTAATGGTCGGTTTGGCAATGGCACAGGCAGTACATGATCGGATGTACTTCCCAACATCCTGTCGAAGATTCGGCCAATAGAAATAATTTTGCAGTACTGCCACTGTTTTCTCGACCCCGAAATGCCCAGCAGCCCGACTGTAGTGTGCTTCCCAAATCATCTTGGCACGCTCGCTTGAAGGAACACAAAGGTGACCGAGGTGGCATAATAGGGCATCCTGGAGGTGAAAATTTGCAACATGCCGACCCTCCAAGAGTGTCTGGTATGTGTGGCCGAATTCTGGGTCGCTTTTGTAGAGAAGTGGCCAATCAGAAGTCTCGTGCCCACAAGAGTTGAGCACGGTGGTTAACGCCATGATCGGTGGTCGACTGAGGCAATCTGCAACATTATTGGTGCTGCCCTTCTTATACTTGATATTCAAGTGGAACTGTTGCAGGTATGTAGACCACTTCTGATGGCGATCATTCTGCAATTTCCCTTGGGTCTGTATGAACTGTAGGGGTCGGTGGTCTGTGTGGATGACCGTTTCCTTCCCCAAGATGTAATGCTTCCATTGTCGGCAGGCCTGTACAATGGAATACATCTCTTTATCATAAGTGGGGTACTTCCGGACTGTGTCTGAAAGTGTTTCACTGTGATATGCCATTGGATGTCCATGTTGAGTAAGGACTGCCCCAATAGCATAGTCAGAGGCATCTGTCTCGACCTCAAATGGTTGTTGTAAATCTGGTAACGCGAGCACTGGTGCCGTGTAGAGGCGATCCTTCAACTCCATGAATGCCTTCTGTTGAGATTCAGACCAAAAGAATTTTGCTTTCGCCCCTCCCTTGGTGACTTGACTCAAGGGCCAAGAAATATGAGAAAACCCCAACACAAACCTGCGGTAGAAGTTGGCAAGACCTAGAAAGCTGCGGAGCTCTGTTAGAGTGGTTGGAGAGGGCCAATCCCGAATGACTTGGACCTTGGCTGGATCGACATGCACCCCCTGTTCATCAATGATGTATCCTAGATACTGTACCTGGGTCATGCCAAAAGTGCATTTCTCCAAATTGGAACATAGCTTGTGTTGCCGCAGTGTTTGGAGAACCTATCGGATGTGGTGGAGGTGCTCTTCCCAACTCTGGTTGAAGATCAGAATGTCATCCAAGTATACTACTACAAAGGAGTTGGTTAATGGCCGCAAGATGTCATCCATTAGCCTCATAAAGGTTGCAGGAGCATTCGTCAATCCGAAAGGCATGACCAACCATTCGAAGAGGCCCTCCTTGGATTTGAAGGCAGTCTTCCACACATCAGAGGGTTCGATTGGTACCTGGTGATATCCTGACTTCAGATCGATCTTGCTGAAATATTTCGCCCCCTTTAGTTGGTCTAGGAGGTCATCAATCCGCGGGATCGGGTACCTATTACGGACAGTGATCTTGTTCAGCGCCCGATAGTCAATACAGAGTCTCCACGTCCCATCCTTCTTCTGTACCAACACGATCGGGCTCCCACAGGGCGATGAACTCGGACGGATGTGACCTTTGTGCAGGAGCTCCTGAATCTGCCTCTTGATTTCATTGTTCTCCAGAACAGAGCGCCGATAAATTGGTCCATTGGGTAGCGACGCACCTGGGGTTAGATCGATGGAGTGCTTGACTTGACAGTGCAGAGGAACCCCTGCCGGGGAGGTGAAGATGTCCTCATACTCCTCTACAATCTTGTCCATCTATAGTTGTCGTGCAGAGGGACCCCGCCTGGAGGCCGTGGCCACTATCTTCTTCTTTCCTTGAGGGCGTATCATCAGGAAAACAAATTTCCTGGTTTTGGAAATGATCTTACTGCATTGTTTTGCAGTAATCAAAGAGATGGCGGCAGGTGGTGCTACCTCTGGTATCCTAAACAACTTATTTCCCAATGTAATAATGACAGCACGGGGCCTTGATTCATACACAACATGTCGCTTCCACAAGTATGGTTGTCCTAGTAATACATCACAAACTTCAAGGGGAGCAATGTCACACAATACCTCATCCGTGAAGGGCTTGATGTTGTATGGAAGGCGACACTGCTGGCTCACGCGAAGATCTCGTTCTTGGTGAAGCCACCCAATGGTGTATGGTTGTGGATGTGCTGTGGTCAGTAAGCCCAACCGCTTCACGACCTCTGCCGAAATGAGATTCTTTTGACTCCCGCTATCAACAATGAACTGTATCGGGGAGCCCTTTACCCACATCTGGGAGTGGAAGAGACGCTCCTCCTCCTCTGGATCTTCGGGTTCATTTTTCTGGATCTTTGCGGTAGCAACAGTGGCGCTGGGATCCACATCAATGATTTGCTTCCCTTTTTCATACCCCTTATCGGGTTCAGACTCAGAGTCGGAACATGCATCTGATTCTGAAACCTTTAGCTCAGCCACCAGTGACTGCTTGGCCCGACACTCACTTGTGTTGTGAGTGGAGCTCTTATGGAACTCGCACCATTTTCCAGTGTCCTTTCTCGGCTTCGCGGCGCTGTTCTTTGCTTGAAGCTTCGGCTGGTTGTCTTGGGTTGTCCCGCCTTGGCTTTGTCCTTTGTTCTGTGGTTTAGGGGCACCTTTCCCCTGCTTTGGATTCGCAGATCCAAAGTCTCGCTTCTTTTGTTTAAACTTCTGTTCGACCTTGACAGCATATCAGTATGCTGCGCCGAGCGAGGGGATGTTTAGGAATTGTATTTCTTCCTGGATGTACTTGTGCAGGCAGCCATGGTATTTGAGTATCAAATGTTGCTTCGAATCCTCGATACCCAACTTTGTGCGAAGGGTATGGAAAAGATTGGTGAACTCCGGCACGTCTTGGTCCCTTCCCTGCCGCAGCGTGGTCCACTTTATGTATTCATCCTCATAGCTTCCGACAGGGTAGTACTGCTCCTTGATGGCATCCCGGAATGAATCCCAGGTGGGTGCGGCTGAAAATAGTGAGCCAGTACTTTCATCCTTCTGCTCGCAGTAGGTTTCCCACCAGTCCTTGACGTGGGGGGCTGCTTTGAGAAGAGCAAAAACAATATTTTCCCAACTTGAAAATTCATGAACAGAAAAATAACCCTCTAGCAGATTTAACCATTTATCTACGGCATCTGTGTCTATCTGACCCTCGAATATGGGGATTTCAAAATTAACTTGTACCTTAAAGTGTGTGGCGTTTCCAGAGTAGCCGTTGGAAGCTGATGCGTCGCTTCTAGGTAGCCGCTGAAGGATCTGGGCAAAGCTGTCCATCATCGCGTTCCGTTGTCGCTCGAGGGCTTCTTCGAGCAAGATTTTGATGGGATCTCCTGCCCCCTCGTCTTTCTTCTCGTCTGCCATGGGAGGCCGTCGGGATTTGCGAGGCTGGTCTTGCAAAGGTTCAACCAGTTCAAGCCCTAACTCCTTATATCCCAACCTTGTTGGGGACATGCAAAGAAAAACAGAGAAAAAGCAGACCGCTCTGATACCACTGATCTAGATTTAAACAGGAATGCAACAAATTACAGAGATAACCATATACACAAAGATGCAGCGGAAATAATACTTCATTTCATTAATGGAAAATACTGAAATATGCTTACAACCAGAAATGGAAATAAACCAGCTAGGGCGATGGTAGCTTATCTCTGAGAAGAGATGTGATGGCTACATGCCTCTGAACTGTGTTACAATGAGGCTCGAAGGCCTATTTATTGTTGAGAAACAATGGAATACCCTTAACATTCCAAAACCTAACCCTAGGAGATGAAACACCAAACTGTGGGGCCTCGTTTGGGGTAAATTGGTACATCAACTTCCCGGGGTCGTAACTTTGGCATATGATCTCTGTTTGACGCATACAATAGCTCGTTAGAAAGATCTATCTGAGCACTATCATTGTTGGAATGGGCAACATCGGTCCATTCCATGGACCCATGTTGCCCCCGGATTCCCCAAAAAACGTCGTTTAGGGCCTCAAAACGGCTCTGGAAGTTCAGGACCCGAAAAACTGCCAAAAATAGTAAGTTGTGCTACAATTAAGGAAACTGAAAATGCTGAGAAAGACAATGGTGGGGGTCCAGGTGGACTTGGCAGGTGGCCACCAATATCCACCTGGATCACAAAGTTAATTATTGTAGATTTAATCTTTTCTTTCACAACCAGAGACTTACACCCAGCATACACTTGTAATTACTCCTACCTCCTACTTAGAAATAGAAAAAATAACTATTGGCATACATAACCTCAACACAACATAACAAATGACCCAATTACCTATCTGAATGTTTCAAAATATAATAAGAGCTACCATACTCCTCCATATCGATGAAATGTTATATCAACAATTTTCCCCAAGCTCTAGACTCCTTTTCTATTAGGAAACAAATAAGTAACTTTCATAGTTTCACCTCCTTAAGCCCTAGCAATGTCTTGCTAAATCTAGATAATAATATTTATTTATGTAGGTCTAGTCTTTATCTCCCGCTGGGACATTTTTTTTTTTTACTCCTACGTTCTTGTTTTTTTTTAGATCATCTTCCACCAATGACATTTCTCTCTAGTCATGATAATTCTAGTGGTAAGAATATTTTTAAATATGGAGGACTTCTTTTCTTGATTATGAAAATTATCACTTCAAAACTATCCTTTATTGGACTGCACCTAATTCATAACTTCTTCCTAATAATTGAAAGCTTGAACACTCACATGGTGGCTCCTATTGTATTTTCAAATAAAAAAATAAGTGGAATAATATTTATTCATAACAATATGTTGACATTTACACATTTCAACAAAAAAATTTCTTGGCCCCACAACCATTACTTCCACAGTATTTACAAGTAAATATAAATAATAATATTTGCTAACAGAAATTGCACCAAGGGTATAACATAACTTACTTCTAAAAAACATGTAAAAGAATTTTCACCATCAGAGACATGTGAAGAGAATTGAGAGAACTAGATTGATAGAATGTATAATAGGATTCCTCAACAATTGTATAAATACACTTTTGTAGAACCACATACTCATGGTTTCACAGTTTTAGCTTCTACCGATTCTTCTTTTGTTAAACTCTGTTATGTTTCAATAATTATCTAACATTGAGCTAGAAAAACTCCCTAACCAAACATTCCAACTTGTACTTATGTTTTTTTTTTCATTTCATTCCTAAAAAATAGGGTGTTGTTGTAAGCTCGAAATCTCTGCCTCAACATTGGGGGAAAGCCACCCAGTCGGGACGTTAGAAAAATTCCTTTTCCGTTTGAATAGCGGTTCCAACTAGTTAAACTAGGTCCAGTTACCTTCTCTCTATCTCTGCTAGTTTAAAGTATGTCTTTTTCTTACCAATAGAGAAGATCCCTCAAATCAACCCTCTTGCTGAGCTTAGGTAAGAAAGTGATCCTTAAGCTGATCTAGGGCTAAGCCAAGCCACAGCTAAAGTTTGCCTCTTTGATAAGAGGACTTCTAGAAATGTAATTATCAATTTATATGCAAACTAATCCTAGAATGCAAGAAAAATGAAATAAATCCTTAGCCTATCTGGATTAGGAAGATGTATATCTAACCCAACTAAGAGAAAAGTAATTAAATGATTGGGATTTCAACGTGCCTAGTTTTAGATGAATATCTGGCTAATGAAATAGTTCTACAAGATGATATTATAATTACCAAAACATGCTCTGATTAGAGACCAATTAATGATGAATGATCAACCAAAAACATTAGGAAATAGTTATCTCAATGTTGATGGTAATTAAATCTAATTTAGATAACATATTTCTGAGTAAATAGTTACTCAGAAATTTGATTTAAGTATAATAGAAAAAGAGGAAATGCACAACAGATATATGAAGCTAATGAACTAGATAGATAATTCAAAAAGACCTTCATCTCCACATTAAACATAGTGCTCGACATGGAAGATAATTTTACACAAATATGACATTAAAAGCATGAAATTTGCATTAAAAAATAATAGTATTTAAAATACAAATTGATTAAAACCTAGTCTCTTGCTATGTTCCTTGAATTGATCTCTAACAATCTTTCTCAAATCATAAACTCTGCTGCTAAAAGAAAGCACTGCATTAGTGCAAGATCTGCTCCCAATACAAAGTCTAGAATTCAAAAAAAACAATCCCAATTACTCATATCTAAGTTTTCTCCTCCTGCTTCTACAACTTGAAAGTCCCTTACAATAGTGCTTCAGAATTACAAAATTTCAAAAGAGATGATCCCTATCCCCATTCTACAAACCACTATTTATAATTACAAAAATGAATTCCAAATAGGAGAGTTGTTGAAGAAATTATCTACTCTAACAATTTTTATTGGTCAAAATTCTTTTTCTTCTCTTACTGGAGCAATTTCAGTAATTCGAATATTCTCTTCCTCATCTCCTCAACTGTTCTCCTGAAAAAAACCAATCAAAATTAAATTAAAACGAAAATAAAAATAAAAAATACCAAATTTTAAAAACAAAATATCTCTAATCAAAAATCAATTAAATAAATCAATATAAGGAAATATTAGCTTTCCATTGATCCTTGTATAGATATTATTGGTCAAAGAAAACATAGTCGAATGGCTCTGCTCACAAAAGAGGCTATGAGCAACGAAAAATGCAAAAAATTAAACTCAGAAAATTAATTTTGGTTACAAACTCAGAGCTTGATTTTCTACTACATTTTCTACTTATTTAATCACTATATCTGGTCATGCAACCTGTTGATGGTGTTGGACCCAC
Source organism: Pinus tabuliformis (assembly GCA_031772625.1). NCBI lineage: Eukaryota > Viridiplantae > Streptophyta > Pinopsida > Pinales > Pinaceae > Pinus > Pinus tabuliformis. The sequence continues at coordinate 182,411,799 of CM062819.1, forward strand.
CAACATGTAAGGATATCTCCCCGGTAAGAAGTCCCAATTAGACCTCAGACCGTTTGCTGTAGGAGTCCCAGCAGTGGGTCGTACAGTAATGCCTTAACCGCGATTTTGCACAGAGGCAAGTAAGATGTCTCTATTGGTAGAAAGGGTGTGATTGTTGTAGCAAGCCAAGGAAGGTGCATGAGAGGTTCTGACACACTGAGGGTGAGGTGAGTGTGACCCTTGGAAACCTATAATAGTACGTGACTTGGAAGGGAACACACGAGCGAAGATGCATCACAAGATGGAAATCCAGTTAGTGAGCAATCCAAAGTGATGGTTAAACCAACAACACATTTTACACAGATTCATACATACTTATACAGAATAGTCCATACATGCATGCATAAGCAAAAAAATACATATATCATTTAGAGTAAACCAGATAGCATAGAATACAATACAACATATGCAAGAAATGTGTTGACTCTATTATATTAAGTGTAAGTTCTAGCTATACAATACATCCAAGTCCAACCAGTAGTTCCAATAGTGGAACGTTAAAGCCACAACCGCCTACTCCTCTAAAGATATGTACTAGCTCTGCGTAGTGGAGAAGCCAAGGCTCATTACAATACTGTCCAAGCATCGAAGCTTGGTTGACCAAAAGCCTTTACAATGAGTTATGAGGTTCTATTTATAAAAAAGGGTCGGGCGACCCTTGACATTCCCCTTTGTGACAGTTCATCTACCCTCATAACTCTTCATCTACTCTATGGCTGTTACATCCAACTATTGACACTTGAACTTCCACTTGACACGAAGTTACATTATAATGCACACGTGCTCATGTGAGACAAAATGGCTTGAGAAAGCCATGCAAGGCATCACTGACACTCAGTTCATTATGGTGAGACCAACTCTTTGACATGCTTGTGATGGTGAAGGTGGTGAGATGATGCCAATCTTGGTCATATGTGATGGTGTGCATGCACCTCATGGTGATATCTTGGGGAAGCGAACTGTTGCCTTCGTTGCATCTGGGTGCATTGGTGTGGCTCCTTCATCCAACTCCTCTACTAGCATGCACATGGTCTTCTTGGTGCAAACGAACTGGAAACACACTGATGCATAGTGTCTGTGCTAATTTTCTAGTGTGTGTTGGTGGTCAAGCACATCAACTGTCAACTACATGCTCAGATCCAATCAGACTTTCTTCTTATCTTTGCCTTGGTGAGTGTGATGAATGAGTTGGATCGCATGTGTGTGCACAATTGCATGCATGTTGTTGAATCCATTGCATACGATCAACAACATTTCTCACCATGTCTTCTTCGTGCCAGCTGCTGGGATAGATCTATAACTTGTACAGGCGTAGTTTCATCCATGAGTGCATGTTGTGCCCCCTATTGTTGTTGTTCATGTTGCAACTCATTCTCTTTTCTATGCAGGTCATGTTCTTCCTTGAGTTGTTGCTTCAGCACATGCAACTCCTTCTTTGCTCCATTCTTTCTCTTCGAGCGATCTCACTGTCACCTCATAGCCTGATTCTCCAAAGTTTCTTTCATCATCAGTGGATCTGCTTGAGCTTGCAACTTTGTTCTGCATCCGTGTTGTCAACAACCTTCCTCTTGCATTCGTTGCCTCTGGTATGCTGCCTTCAGCTATTCTTCATGATGCTGCTTGTCGTGATGCTACTGCTACCATATCTTGATGTCCTTGTCTATAAACAACTTGATGTCTTCGTGAGTAGGCAAGCTCATAGACACTTGATTGATTGCATCCCCAAGTGTTCTCTGAACGGTTTCTTTGGCTATGCTCTCCTAAAAGCCATTGTACATGTGGTGTTGAGAGGAAGATGAACACCTGCAATACTTAGAGACATGGAAACACTCATGGCAAGCAATCTGTCAGTCGAAAACCAAAATGAACTTGAGAAATGACTTGCAACATACCTGTGTGACTGATTAAGAAGGTCGCGCAATTTCCACCGAGAGGTCGGGAGACTGACTACCAAGAATGTGCAAGGCATAGTATGGGCTACTAGGAGGTTGAATGATTACTAGAACTGCGCAAAGCATAGTCTAGTCTAGCTACTCACTGTTGGAATTTCATAGTGCGCAAGATTAGCTGGCAATGGTTGGAGGCTAAGTGATTGCATTGCACAATTTTCTGGCCAGCAGTCACTGTCCCTCAGAATTCCATAATGAAAGACTAGAGGACAGTTACTGGATAGAAATGCGCATTTCCTGAGAGGAAGACAGAGCCTTCCCTCTCAAGATTGTGGAATGCTATCTTGGTGAGGCGGAGTCTAGGCCAAGGCTGCCTAGACTCACAGATGGGAAATTGAAAGAGAAATTGAATGTGGATGCATGACGGTGCTGAGTGTAAGCAGAAGAGAAATATTGTGCATGTAAATGGTGAATTAAAGATTTAGAAAACAGAACAACATGCATGTGGGTGAGGCGAGTCGCCGAATTGGTGACCATCCGTGAAAAATAGTTTCATGCATGTGACAACAGTGACATGTTAATGAAAACTAAAATGGTGATAGTACAAGCTAGTATGTATCAAAACAATAGAAAGTGCTCACTGAAATCAAGTAGACAACATTCATATAAAGTGAAACACAAAAAGCACCAGAAATGCAACACAAGACATGGAAAGTGGGCTTACCCCAAAAATAGTTGAGTTGAATGTGCCGACAGCTCTTGGATGCGATATGGGATGTTAGAGTTGCAAGGCGGTTGTGAGGAATGAGCTCTGCAATGTCTGGTTGATGAGTTTTGATAAAATCGAGGTTGTAACACACATGTCACAAATCTAGGGAAAGCGACACTTGGGGGGGGGTTTCCGAAATGATCCTTGCATGTAACCTTCAACTGCCAAAAATAGATCCCTGAAACAAGGGATTCCTTTGCATGTTGCCTTAGGAGAAGCAACCCATGCATGCAAGTCTGTTTTCCTCGGTCCCGGAGGGAACAGTGAACTCAGCTGCACATGCAAGAGGTTGTTCAATCTTCTGGGAGAAAATGCACATTTCTGGGAGAAAATGTTCAATCTTCTGGGAGAGTAGCTGACTTTTGCCTAAATTTGCGCAAATTATGGGCTGAGCATCCCAGCTGGGAAGGATTGTGCAATTTCATGGGTGGAGCTTGCTAAGCAGAATTTCCCAATTCTGGGGCCCAATAGGTTGCCAGCCAGGATTGCGCAATTTTTAGAGGGAAGGCTAGTTGCCCTCCAGATTTGTGCAAATTCTTGAAGGAGCTGTTGAACCTGCTGCTGGACCAAGTCTGGATGAACATCATGTGAGGAGAATGCATCAAAGTTTTATCGACAAGTTGTCTCTCTGCAAGAAAATCACTGGAGCTTGTGTACTTGATGAAGCAAGACATGCTGCTATGAAGGTTGGTAGGGAGGCTTCAAAATGAAGCTAAGGCAAAATTTTGGAGGGTGGTTGTAGCTGCTACAACACAACCACTTCAGAAATATTCTCCATGATTTTATCTATCTAATGAGTTATCATGAGACTCATTTGGTCAAATAGAACTCAAATTATGAGCTTCCAAAGTGAAAGTGTCAAAATTACCAGAATTCTGGAAAAATTGTTGTCTAAGCCAAAAATAAGAAATTTAATTAAAATCTAATCCTAAATTAAATTAACAATTATTGTTTAATTAATGTTAATTTAATTATAATACAACACTAAATTAAATTAATTACAAACTAATTATATATAATTAAAATAAAAATTTAATTAAAACATTAAATAAATTAAAAATGTATTAAAATTATAATTAAATTATATTAAAATTATAATTAAAATATATTATATAATAATAATAAAAAATTGCATTAAAAAAATCTCACAAGTGGCTTTAAGATCCATAAATTGGATCGAATAAAATGGAGGAGCTTTTAAAGGGAGGAGAGGAGGGTTTTTACGCATGGGAGGCATAAGGCAGAAACTATTGGATATTGGAGTTTTTTAAAACACGAAACTTTCGATATAAACAAAATTCTGATGGCTGATATCCGATATCAGAACCTTTTTTATATCAAAACTTTTTAAATATCAAGATTTTTATATTGAGAAATTTTATCAGGATTTTTTATTGGGACTTCTATAAAAGAGTAAGGGAGGAGGTGAGGTGAAGTGGGGCTCACTTGGAGTGGGACTCATCCATTATAAACTATAGTCATTTCGTAATTAAAAATCTGACAAAATGAACTACAACTACTTTGCAATTTTGAGATTTTGGGTCTCGTAATTTATTTTAAAATTGGGCATTGGAATAAATTACCGAGATTCCGAAAACACATAATTTTAATTGTACTACAATTTGACTATGGAAATTTTGTAGGAACGTTAGTGAAAAATGAATTAATTGGTAAAAACTTAACTAAGAATTAATATTTGTAATCAATTACTAATTTATTTACAAAAATTAAACTAATATACCTTTTGTACATTTTTTAACCCAAGGGGTAAAAATTATTGAACTTCGGATGAGCGTCATTTACAATCTGTGTAACCAAATGGGATGAAACAAGTATTGATAGAAAGATAGAGAAAATTTGAATTCAATGAAGAAATCAAAATAGAAATCTAATGAACATGAAAATTTTGCAAAAATGTAGGACACTTAACTAAAAGAAAATATCAAAAAGGTGATTTAGCAAAACATTTATGGAAAGGGTCCCCATTATTTGAAATAAATAAGTAAAAAATGGGGGGGGGTTGAGTTTTCACTACAACATTGGCAATATACAGGGAAGAACCAGTTATCTCTGGTTAAAGATATGAACTTCAATTTACCTAAAGGTTAAAAATAATGGAGTCCATTGAATCATCAAACAATAAAACTTTTCCATGGGTCCCACATAAATAGATTAAGAAATATGAGTTTGAAAAGATAAGTACTCAAAAAAAACTTGAGTAAAAATCATGAATCCAAATTTTGGGAAAAAATTATTTTAAAATTAGCTCATATGAAAAATAGAAGAAGGCACAATTTTATTTATTTATTTTTAATTAAATCATATGTCCATTGTTGTGAATGGTCTCTGACATCACTTCACTGCCAGTGAGCCTAAATAGTAACCCGACGAAGTTGTCTTTTATGTCATACAAGAATAGCCCCACTGCAAGCGAGCATCCATACATTAGGAGAATTTTGAGATCTAAAATGGGCCTCCTAAAGAAATTATAAAATACTAGTAGAAATAATAAAATAAGATTAGATTATATCATCAATGTTTAGAGGGAAAAAAGAAAAAGCTATTCTTTTAACTCGTATTTTCAACTTATCTCCCTATGGGTTTACTCAAATTTTGAGTGGAAACACTCGTTGGATGCAAAATTTTATTCCTCATCCAAGGAGTACCCATGTTTCATACTTTCGATACACCCTACTACACTAAAAATTAAAAATACATAAAAAAACGTGATTGCAATCACGTTTTTCCATGTATTTCTCTTTTTTCATGTAGCAGGATCCATCGAAAGCATGCAACATGGGTACTCCTTGGATGAGAAATTAAATTTTTCATCCAATGTGTATATCCGCTCGAAATTTGAGTAAATCCTTATGGAGATAAGTTACAAATACAAGTTTAAAAAATAGTTTTACTATTTTTTTTTTTTTATTATTTTTAATTTTTTACTACAAAAATGGTGAATCATCCCACATGGTTGACATCATCTTGAATTCTATTGGTTCTTATAAATATTATTTTGGTTGTACATTTTTCTTAGGAGGCCTATTTTAGACCTCAAAATTCCCTGAATGGTTCTGACGGGTTTACTTGTATTTCCCATGCTTCCTCTTTTAATCACGCTTTTGATAACTACATTTTCAAGATTTTAGTTTATGATGTAGCTGAGTGACATAGGTGGGATGGTAATAAAGAATTATGTTAATGGATATAATACTTCCATAATGTTGGATCCAAATTCTTTACCCGCAACTATCAATTAGAGGCTTTTATAAAGTGGAGGGGGGCAGGGGGGTAGGCCGCGGAAGGGATCCATCGAGTTAAATACATGGGTCAGTTATTTCCTTGAAAAATGTGAACCATATCACTTAGAAAGGATGTGTGTTCCTCCATGAAAATTTTGTTAAGAAATAGGGCTTTATGGTTTCATAAAGATATATCTTAAATGTTAATTTAAATTCACTTAAATAAACAAAGTAAATATTGCCCATGTATGTCAACCACTGTTAGGTGAGAAAAAGGCCTTCCACATAAATCATGTTAGAGTCACCAAAATCAAGACAAAACCAATCGTGAAAGGGAAAAAGAAATCTAAAATGAAGTGAAAAAGAAATCAATCAAACTCCAAAAATGTAAAAATGACCAAAGCAAAAGCTGAAAGGAAAATCTCAAATTTAAAGAACCAACTCCAACAAGATTAACTATAAAATGTCTCAACAAATGAATAAAAGAAGAAAAACATATGTGTGTTCATTCTATGTTGAGATTTTAATAAATAAAAGATAAAACATAAAACATAAATTAGTAATTGATTACTTCTTGCGTAATCATTTGATAACATTAAAAAATAACTAATTAAAAATAAAAATAAAAAATCTAAAAAATTAAAAATTAACTCTATGAATGATAGATAATATTATAGCAATAATTCACCAAATCTATAAGGATTAAAATAATAATAATAATAATAATAAAATTAATTAATCAAATAAAACAAAGTAATCAAATAAATAATTAAACATGAATTAAATTAATAGACATATTAACAAATAATAAATAATAAAATAAATAAATCAAACAAATTAGATAATTTGTTTAAAATATTAATAAAATTATTAAATAATTAATTTTACATATAAGAAATAAACATAGCAATTAAATCAACAATCAATAAAATTAATTAATGAATTTATCCCTTTATCTTATTAATTAATTAATCAAATTAATAAATTAATAATATAATAAATTCATAAACATATTATTAAAGAATAAATAATAAAATTAATTAATTAAGTTATCCCAATAACTTATTAATAAAACATTTAATTAATTTATCCTTTAAACCTATTAATTAACTAAAAAAAATAATTAATTAATTGAAAAACTAGTAAGATAATGGCTGACCTATTTTCTTATATCTTTTTTATATATATATATATATATATATATATATATATATATATATATATATAAAACTTAAATATAGCTCTTGGATATATTATTAAGATCTGGAGAATATCTATTGACGCATCCCCTGATGATGGACTCACTTGGTAGTCCGAAACGTTGGGTTCACAAAACTCTATAACAGGTCATTCCTACTCTATCTAAAAACTATCCTCACCTGTATGGATTCATTATTTAAAAAAATCTTATCTTTCAAATTTATAAGAAATTAAGCTTCCAAACCGTAATGGAAATAACATTTATGAAGTAAAATTCAGACCAAATGAAAAGTCTTTGTTTGTTGCAATTTTTCTTGTTTCAAAGAAAAATCTGCATAAAAGCATCTTGATAATTTTTCAATAAAATAAATACTTATGAAACAAATAAAAAGTTCAGGGATTCCCCAATTTAGCTGATTTAATGAACAATCATTACTACTTGCCCAAAACTCAAAAAGAAAACAAGGAGAATAAGCTCCAAATCTGATCTGGTAGAGGTGTGAAAAAACTCGTGAAGAGCTGCAAAACATAGTTTTTTATTAGCAAAAACTAAAAACAAAATTGAAACCAAAAGTAAAGAAATAGAAATGAATGAAAGTGGGTATATGAAATTTACCATTGGAAAATTTCATTTGATCTTACCTAAGAGATATCATTTTCTCCAATAAAAATAACTTCTTCTTTTAGTTAGAAATAAAAACATGAATAAGTTGAATTTTTGAAATTTCATTGACCCAAAATCATCATTTATTAAATATAAACTAAAGCAAGCAGTAAATTAGAAAATGATGTCTCACGTTCATGGAATCAGAAGTAAACTAAATCCACCAAAATGAGAATGAAGTGATGCTTCTTTATGAATTTCAATGAGGATTGTTCTCCTAATATTTCAAATTTTATAGTCACTCCATGATTCTCATAAGTTGTTGAGAATCAAGACCAAGTCCAAAACAATGTAATGCATATGTATAGATGGAGAGGTACTGAAATTTTGCATGCTAAATAAAGAGTGATATATAAAAGCTCAGATATAAGAGAAATCAAACATGATTTAACAATAATATGTTATCCTTTCCTATTCCAAATTACTTACCAATTGTTGTATTACCATAGTGGTTGCTCAAGAGTACCTTGAAAAGAAAATGAAGATGCATAATAAAAGATGATTGAGATAATGAAATAGGAATCCAATAGTGAGACAAAGGCAAAAACATAAATAAACTACAAGTGATGAAATTTCATTAGCATGGAAGATTGTCGAGAAAAGTGAAAAGAGGACCATGTGAACACACCATGAAGAATGTATATCCCCAAAGTCATAAAGTCATCTTGAGGAATGAATACTTGGATTTGATGAAATTATAACTAAAATACATCCAAGCTTTTGACCAGCATGATAACATGAAAGTAAGCATATATATACAAAGATAATATAATAGAACTTCATGTGAGCATAGTGAAAGATTATAATGAATTTATCAGAGACCTCCGAGGATAATTAACTCGATATTCTGAAGTTCTGAGGTTTAAAGAGAATCATAGAGAAAGATAAGAGCTCTGATAAAGAAGGCTTCTGAAATGGGAACAATTCTCCAATAGATAAAATTGCAATAAGTAAAGCCTTTATTATTTAAAGTTCTTTGGCGGAATTTCTTTCCGGAGGTTTAATAGATTTTCACTTTCGATATCGGAAGTTTCGATATATAAAAGTCTTTGAGTATTAAAAGAAAGTATTGAGAAGCAGGACCTTGGAACAAAAGAGTTTCATATCTTTCATAAACAAAACTTACGATAAATACATATCAGATAATGAATTCATTTTTAATGTATTATGTAGGAATATCGATACATCAAGCATCCAAATATAAAAGATAAATAATTTCGTAATTTTTTATAAAATAGATATAATGTAATAGAGACTCAAGAATCCGATCAGCTAGAAAGTCCAAAATTTTGAGGAAAGATCTCGGAAAAATGAAAAGTAGAGGATCGATATTCCAAGATTCACCAATTAGAGGGTCTGAGTCACTTCGGAAGAAAGGAATATGATTAAAGGGAAAACAATATGGACGAGTGTGATGCAATGGTTCAACACAACCAAAAAATGTAAGCTTAGGAATAGGCAGTGATACAATCATGGATAGGATTATTTTATGACTTGCTACAAAATTTTGGAGAAAATTTCCTTTGCTTATGGGCCTTCTTTAATTAAAAATGTGAGAAGTTGTAAACAAGGAGTGGCTAAGCATTTAATTTTAGCTACATCAATGATTATTAGTTCATCTCATTCATTTGCGAAGCAAGGAAATATGAACATAAGCAAAAATATAAAATACCCAGATTCTGATGAAAAAACAAATACTTCCCTGAACATGTTGCGGAAGTAAAGGGCTAATCGCTCACTTTATTCTAAAGCCAACTAAATTTGTTTCTACACATCAAGTATCCAAATCAAACTAATGAAGACCTGCAAAATAAGTAAAACATAAATAATAAGTAAACTATGAAAATACAAAACTAACAACACATGAAGATGAACATATGGACGCATACCTGGAAGAATTTTGATTGCAATTTTACCTCATGAATCTTCAAGTTCTCCCATCCATTTCTCAAAATTTTCATATGTTCAAACATCATCTATTTATTCAATCTAAAATTCTAGGTAATGAGCTATTTATTTTTCATCCGCTTCATAAGACTGATAGAAGTGATCATATAGAAATGCTTATGAATGAAAATTGAATTTCTTAAGAATTCTTGGTTGTAAATATTCTTAGGAACTCCACCCTTCTTGATTTTTTTTACAAGTTTAAACAATATGATGAAGCTTCATTAAGAAGAATAAGTAAGAATTGCATAGGTTAAATTTAAGAAATTATATTCTTCGAACACTCTTATTATCATAGGCGCATTGCATGCTTATTAAAAATCTGCAAACAGGAAAATTATTCTAAATTTAAATTAATCTATTCCTAACACTAACTAAATTAAAGGAAACGTGACTAGGTATAGTCGTACTTACAATGTAACCATTTTCTCATTTAACTCCTACATGTATGTATAGAGAAAACGTCAATAACAAAAATATAATTACAATCAAATCATTGAAAAGAAAACACAACCTACTATTTACTTCTAAATTTGGCAAAACTTATTTACATAATCCTTTCCTTGAAATTCTTTCGAACATTTGTCTATAAGATAATAAAACTTAAGATGTATTTCAATCGATTATTGAAAGAGGTTCAGGGAAAGAGGAAACAACATGCCAGTGTTAAATGATAATTCTTTAAATATCATAGGCTGTTGTAAACAAGGAATTACATGAATAGAAAATTTCTTTTCAAATGGATTGATAGATCATGGGTAGTAATGTAGAAAATTTCTAGAGGGATTACACGATTGACCAGTATATAATAATAGGATCTCAAATGTCAATGTTCATGAAAAATCAATTTGAAAATCAGAAAGAGATTGGCCACACATAATCATCAAATAGAATTTCAAGATAAGAATTAGCAAATGATCACGATTGAAATTCTGAAATTGATTTTCATTTATGCTGATTAATGTGTTAGATGAGAGACTATAGTTTTGATACTTGTGGTGCCAACATAGTGTGTTTAGAAAATTAAAAATGAGATTCAAAAAAGAAACAAACTGAAATCGAAGAAAATGAGACAAATGCAAATTATAATTTACATCTATATTATAGATAATGTTACAACATAGCAAGAGTCCTTTTGTAAATATTTTCCTCTCACAAGTGGTTACAAAATTAAAATCATTTTTGTTTCCATTCACTTGCAGAGATGGGAAAATTTTTAGATTAAGATCATAAAAAGGTAAGTCATCAATGTAGAAGTCATAAATTGGGGCAAATTCGTGATTGCTGAAATCATCATGATGATTGAATGATTGGGAATTTATTGAAACATTTAAATTAGAATTCTTTTCATATTAAGAAAAATATTTACTTAAAGATTTAACAATTGTTGAAGAAGAAGAATAACAAGGTTCACCATTTTCATCATTATGAACATTTTCATTAGTACCTTCTTTTCCTAAAACAGAACGAAATAGAAAATTTACAGAATTGTAAGTAATTAAATTTTCTCTATCCCTATGAGAACTTATTGATAATTCATAAATGATAACTCTTTTATCTTGTGAACTATTATCAATATCGAAAGGACAAGTTTCTTTATTATTTAATGAATTATCAAATAAATTGAGATACAAAGAAAAGTGGGAATTTCAATTTATAAAACTGTAAATTTGTCTATTAGAAAATGTTGCTCGTTTCCCAAAATGTGTGTTTCGAAATCTTCTTGATTAACATGATTGTAAACTTTGGGATGTTGATTCATGTCCTCATTACTGAAAGAATTGGTTTTACCATTTCTTAAAATAATATCAGGAGGAAGATATTGATTGTTGCTTATTTCTGGTTGTAATTGTTCATTCACAACAACCTTATTTATTTGGGTGGAATCTGTTTCCTCCTAAAATTGTTCATTGACAATTCTAGTTTCTAAAAGAGGATCATTCTTGATGATTTGAGTAGTTAATTTTTCAATATAAACAAATGAATTTTCTATTTCTTGATAAGGAATGCAAGGAAACAATATCAAATGTTTAAACCAACCTATTAATTGAAATCTAGGAGGAAAATATTTGGACTGAAATTGCATTAAAATTAATTTAAATCTAATATAAAACAAATCCAAAGTCTCACCTTCCATCTCACACAATTATCCTAACTGATCACACATCTTTTCATAATCATATTCCTGAAATGTGTGAAGGAAAATCTTTGAAAACGTGCCTCAGTTATGTATGGAGACAACTAGAAGCGATAAGCACCAGTATTATTTGGCTTTTCCTATCAAAGTAAGAGTAAATATCTTGCAAATAATATCTTCAACAATATTTAAATTATTGCAACTTAAAATAAATTGAAGGATGTGAGTAAAATATGTATTACCATTGTATTTTACTTGAGATAGGGTCTAGATTTCCTTTACTGAAGTAGTAGTTGGATGAGGTCCAATAAAGCAACTCCAAGGAAGTATTTTACAAGGGGTCATAGTAAATAATATTAAAAAAATATTCAAAGAAAACAATTTACTATGCCCTCCCTCTAGTGACAAAAATGTTGTAAGCTCGAAATCTCTGCCTTAACATTGGGGAAAGCCACCTGGTCAGGACATTAGAGATGACCCTTTTTCGTTTGAAATGGTGGTTCCAACTAGTTAAACTAGGTCCAATTACATTCTCTCTATCTCTGCTAGTTTAAAGTACGTCTTTTTTATAAGAGGAATTCTAGAAATGTAATTATTAATTTATATGCAAACTAATCCTAGAATGCAAGAAAAAGGAAAGAAATACTTAGCCTATCTTGATTAGGAAGATGTAGATATAACCCAAATGAGAGCAAAATAATTAAATGATTGAGATTTCAACATGCATAGTTTTAGGTGAATATCAAGCTAATGAAATAGTTCTACTAACTGATATTATAATTACCAATACATGCTTTGATTAGAGACCAATTAATAGAGAATGATAAACCAAAAACATTAGGAAATAGTTCTCTTAATGTTGATGGTAATTAAATCTAATTTAGATAACAGATTTCTAAGTAAATAGTTACACAGAAATATGATTTAAGTATAAGAGAAAAAGAGGAAATTAACAACATATTTATGAAGCTAATGAACTAGATAGATAATTCAAAAAGACCTTCATCTCCACATTAAACAATAATGCTCAACATGAAAGACAATTTTATGCAAAATTTATTAAAATACAAATTTATTAAAACTTGGTCTCTTGCTTTGTTCCTTGAATTGATCTCCAACAATCTTTCTCAAATCATAAACTCTGTTGTTAAAACAAAGAGCTTCAATAGTGCAAGCTATGCTCCCAATACAAAGTCCAGAATTGAAAAAAATAATCCCAATTACTCAGATCTGGATTTTATTCTCCTTCTACAACTCAAATTTCCCTTACAATACTGCTTCAAATTAAAAAATTGGAGAAGAGAGGACCCTTGTTTCCATTCTACAAACCACTATTTATAATTACAAATATGAATTCCAAATAGGAGAGATGTTCAAGAACCAATCTGCTCTAACAATTTTTATTGGTCATTTTCTTTTTCTTCAATAAATTTCATTGATTTAAATCTTCTCTTCCTCGTCTCCTCAATTATTCTCTTGCCAAAACCCAATCAAAATTAAATTAAAATAAAAATACAAAATCTTGAAAACAAATTATAACCAATCAAAACTCAATTAAATAAATAAATATAAAGAAATTTGAACTTTCCATTGATCATTGTAAATATCTTATTGGTCAAAGAGAACACAATCGAATGGATATGCTCTCAACAGAGACTATGAACAAATCAAAATACAAAAAATTAAACTCAGAAAGTTAATTTTGGTTACAAAATCAAAGCTTGATTTTATGCTAAATTTCATACTTACTTAATGACAAAATCTGGTCATGCAACCACTTAATAAATATTTTCCATGATTTTATCTATCTAACAAGCCATCCTATGCCTAATTTGGTCAAATAGAACTCAACTTATGAGCTTCCAAGGATGAAGTATCAAAATTGCTAGAATTCTTGAAAAATCGCTTCCTAGGCAAAAATAGGAAATTTTAATTAAAATCTAATCCTAAATTAGATTAACAATTATTGCTTAATTAATATTAATTTAATTATAATTAAAAAATTAAATCAAATTAAATGAATTACAAACTAATTATATACGATTAAAATAAAATTTTAGTTAAAAGATTATAATTAAAATATATTATATAATATAAAAAAATCATATTAAAAAAATCTCACAAGTGGATTTTAGATCTATAATAATTAAATTATATTAAAATTATAATTAATTTAGATTAAAAGTATAATTAAAAAATATTATATAATAATAATAAATTATATTAAAAAAATCTCACAAGTAGTTTTTAGATACATCCATAAAATGGATCGAATAAAATGGAGGAGAAGCTTTTAAATGGAGAAGAGGAGGGCTTTTACGCATGGGAGGCATATGGAAGGCATATTTCGTAAGTAAAAAACTATCGGATATCAAAGTTTTTTAAAACACAACATCTTCGACATAAACATAATGTCGATATCTGATATTGGAACTTTTTAAAATATCGAGAATTTTATATTAGGAGATTTTTATCGAGACTTTTTATCGAGACTTCTATAAAAGAGTAAGGGAGGAGGTGAGGTGAAGTGGGGCTCACTTGGAGTGGGACTCACCATTATAAACTAGAACCATTTGGTAATTAAAAATACGACAAAATGAGCTACAACCACTCTGCAACTTTGAGATTTCGGGTCTTGTAATTTCTTTTAAAATTGGGCATTGGAATAAATTACTGAGATCTTGAAAGCACGTAATTTTAATTGTTCTACAATTTGGCTGCGGAAATTTTGTAGGACCGTTAGTGAAAAATGAATTAATTAGTAAAAAAATAACTAGAAATTAATATTTACAATAAAGTACTAATTTATTTACAAAAATTAAACTAATATACATTTTGTACATTTTTAAACCCAGGGAGTAAAAGTTATCGAACTTCGGATGAGCACCAATTGCAAACCGTGTACCCAAAAGAGATGAAGCAAGTATCAATGGAAATCTAGTGAAAATTCGAACTCAATGAAGCAATCAAAATAGAAGTCCAATGAAACTGAAAAATTGGCAAAATTATAGGACACTTAACTAAAACAAAATATTAAAAAAGTGATTTAGCCAAAAAATTATGTTAAGGGTCCCCATTATTTGAAATAAATAATTCAAAAATGAGGGGGTTGAGTTTTCACTACAACAGGTGCAAATTTATATAATCATTCGAACATGGAACTTAGTGAATTATTCACAAGCAATGGTACACCTTTATCTATTTTTTTGGACTCTCTGGGCATGTTCAATCGTTAGTCATTATACTAGTTCTTTCATAGTGAGTACTTATTGAATCAATGTCTATACCTCTATCTCATATTTGTGTTTCATCATTTTTTGCATCATGCACTGAGACTAGGTTTTCCTTGCAAGGTATTATACTAGTTTCCTTCAACTTTCTCTTCTCTTCCTTGAGAGCATTTACTTGATTTATATACATTGAGTTTCTTTCATCTCGCTATCCATAAAATTTGATGCAGTATCCTTGGTGTATAATTTTTCATATTTTACTTGTATTTTCTCTATTTGATGTTATATTCTATGCTTTGGCGCTGCTAGACTATCCTTGAGCTATTCGAATTTTATTCATAAACTATGGAATTTTAACCTTAGATGCTCCAGTCTTTCTATTTTTGCCTACGTTTTAGTGATTACACTTTCAATGATTAAAGCCATTATTTTTCTAAGAATATATACCTTAGTGGCTTCCCATTTTGCCAATTCTTATTCCCTTTCATACTCTTTCCTTGTCTCTATATGGAGTCTAGAAACCACCAACCCTTTCCTCTTTTCCATGATCATTTATAGGGTTCTTTTTACATTTTTTATTGTATTTGATTCATGCTAAATGTTTTCCGCTACCTTAGGTAATTGTGGGAACACATCCTCAAGGAATGTGAAGAACTATGTGCTTCCCTTTTATGCTACTTCATGAATTCTAGGCTCCTGCTTAAGCATGTCATTAACTTGATTCTTCCCAAAAACACTTTCACTTTCTTGTTTTTTCAACTTTACATGAATTATATTGATTTTTTTATCCAATGAATTTCATTCTCCATAACTTGACCAAATTTCTTTCTCAATGCCTCTCTTATTTATTCCCATTGCTTCACCTTTTCTTTTTAATTATAAGTTTTGAAAGTATAAGTCTCTAATGTAGTTATTCTTCTCCTTATTGCTACTCATCTCTATAGTAGATTCTAATAGTTTTTTAACAAGTTAGGATAGGTAAATATCTTGTAAATCAATTATAGGATGCATCCATACTTGCTTTTCTTCTCTTCTATGTGTTTGCTGCTTGTAGAAGGATTTATGAGTCTACCCTACCTAAAGACTTTGATGTTGGACGTTTATTCCCATTCTAAACCCTAAACCAAAACCCATAATTAGTGATGTATATAGTAGCCATGGAGCTGAAATATAGGGATATAACATCACATTATAATGTAATTAGACAATAAAAATAAATCACTTTTTCAAAATGCAAAACACAACACAAAAAGGTGCATCATCTTTTGCTTCAGCTTTGTGTCAAATATGCATCGTTGTTCGGAACTCATAAGAATATGGTGGATGAAAAAGTGGAAATGGGGTCAACATGAATGTGCTCACATTCTCAAGAATGCACAAATGTTCCCAATTTCCCAACATTGGGATTTTCCAATCTATTATTAGAGATGTCGCGTCATGAATAGGTTGGCCTTGGTATGAATGCACACATTCTTAAGAGCATGCATAAATTTGTAGAGTGTGCACAAATTCTTAATAATATACAGAATATTCCTTATGTTAAAAATAAAAAGGGCCACAAATAGTCTATTTCTTCCATAGACAAAGTCACACATTAAGTGAATTCAGAGTGAATTGGGACAACAAATCGAGGGATTGACTAACTTTCTCCTCATTTGTTTCAAAGGAAGAAATTTAATTGATTTTTATTTTTTCCTAATTTCAAAATTTGTTTAAAAATGGAAAAATAATAAACCTAAATTTGTTTTCCTTATTAAATTGTAGGATACATAATTAATATGGATCTTGAATGAAACTTAAATTGAACACCACCATACGAGGATACACCAAACCCCAACCAACACTAAAAAAATTAACATGGAAATTGATATGGGTTTGAGCTCTCTTAAAATCCTTATACAAGAATTGTGAAATTCCAAATAGCCCTCTCGGCTATCACTAGCCACTTTCCTAGACACAATTGTACCTTCCATTGCAAATGACCAAGGCCAACTAACTTATATTTCTAATTGTAAGAACAAAATTCTTGGATGTTGTAGAATAGGTCTAAATAAAGACCAAATTGAGGCCTAAACATTTCAAAACAATAATTGATGACATTGTTTATTGATCCAAGGACCCAATTATAGTCATTAGTCACAAAGGGATGCATTTCCATGGACCAGTGGACCTACCATTCATTTATAAATGGTTGGATGGATAATTCATTTAACGTATTTGATAAGTCTTCCTACAATAATTGGGAGATGACTCTATATTTCCTTAGCGAATTATGGGTAGATTTTATGTTAGGTCACCATGTTAATTACTTTGACATCGGTGAATTCTAAGGGGTGGGTCATAGGTTTGTACATGATAGAGAAAATGCTGAGTGTGACCCATTTCTAGGTCCTTGTTGTCCTTGGTAAAGGCCTAACTCCGCTTCCCAAAATCCTCCATTATTGGAGAACATAATCCAAACTCAAACATCCATAGCCACCTTGACTCATAGATTGATGCAACATATCACTTACATACCATTATCCCACTAGGAGTGACCTATAGGTGATGTTGGGGTTGGGGTTCGATGTTCAACCCCTATAATAGAGTCTAGCCAAGAGAGGCCACATGGTGCCTCATGTGAGTGTCATATATGTTTGATTTATAGGGAGACTTTTTATGGGCCAATAGAGGCCACTAAACATGACATTGTTATGGAGGAGGTTAGCATCCTGGCCATCTATATGTTTTTCATTGATATACACCCTCTAGTCAAAAATATGTATATATATTATATATATTTTCAATTCTCTCATCCTCTAGTTAAACATATGGATAAATGTTTGTTCAAATGCTTATTTTATTCCTAAAAGTTTAGCAATAATGACCTACAAGTTTCTAACCTCTCTTCATTTTGCCTACAAGGTTTTGGTAACTACATCATGGCTAAGGATTCAATTATTATTATACCTTATAGTATTTAAATGAGGAACTTATAGCTCGCTCACTTCACCAACATAGATACTATGCAAACGTTACTCCTCTAGAAATATATTCATCTCCAATGATAGTTATAATTCCTCTATTCTAAGTGCACCTTTAAGTGAAATCCTTCTTAGCTTCAACAAGTAGATAAAACTTTGTTAATGCCCAATATGTGGATATACTTCTAGATACTAATGCTAAAACTAAACTTCTTGTTGGAATGTTATTACCAGGAATGGATGGCTCTATTGTAATGTCGTCATATTTAAACTCTATTTTTTCTATCTTTCTTCTTATTTAGTTTTACATTTACATTGTTTTCATATTTTAACTAACCATCAGTAATCATAAAATTAGCTTTTAGATACTAAGTTTTACAGATATTAAAATGTTCTTCATTTTAAATATAAATGATATATTTCTTTTCCAAATATAAAAATATTATTTTATGTAATTATTTGACTACCTAATTTATAAGTATATATATTCTCTACTCTACTATGATTTAAACTTATAAATAATAATTTTAAAATAGCTTCATTATTTAATTAAAAGAGAAGAAAAAAATAACTTGCAATGATGAGAGATAAAACTATAAATTCTTTTTCACACTATATATATCTTTTTAATTTTATTTATTTTTAAATCTTATTTTATTTAATTATTAAACTATATATAGTTTTTAAATAAGAAAAATTATATAATATTAAAGTTATGAATATTATTTTCCCATGAAAAATAGATTTTTTGGTGACCATCGTGTTATGAAATATTATGTATATTGTGAAATTCAAAATTCAAATTCATTGTAAATGTTTACCCCACAAAAAGGAAAGTTATGAACACCATTACTATTAATATAATGGTAAGACCTTCACATACCATTGCATTATTATGTGTAAATAAGATTTAGTCACAAGAAATAACTAACTATGATCCATGATACCTCCAAGGAATACAATGTTTTAAGATTTCATGTAATATTTTTATCTATTAAACAATTTTATCATATTCCACGAACTTTTAAATTTATGTAATATCATTAAAATATTTCATAATGTTATGATTGATATTAAATAGTACTCAATCTCATATATAAAACTAATTAATATTTTCAATTTCAAGTTATATATATCTATATCTATATCTATATATATATATATATATATATATATATATATATATATATATATATATATATATTGTAAACATGGTAGTACTTTCTTTATTTACTTTTTTCAAAAATTTTCATTCAAAACCTTTGATCAGTCACCTTCCCGAAGGAAACCAGGTGACCATCGATCAGCATTGTATCCATTCCAAGATTTAAATAAGTTCATCAACATCATCTTGTCTTTACTATCCATTTCCCACATTCCTATCTTTGGCCTTTTAAACAAAAACATTCAAAAAAACTAAAGATAAATAGCCTACTCTTGATCTGAGGAGGTTATCTGAAATGTCGCCTTCTCTTTCGGGCTCAACATCTTCCTACCAGAGTTCTGCGGCTTCACCCCTAGACCTGGGAGCTCTCGTCCCTATTGGAACATTTTCCACTTTATCTTTGATAGAGTCTGCTTAATTCGGCCCAAGGCAAGATTGTTCCTGTAAGTTTGTGTCTAGATGGTCGCCAGTTCTTTCATAATTTCCCCTCGTCCTGGTTCTGGTTCCTTGTTTCTCTCTTGCCTGTTCAGCACTTCCCCTTCCATATGTTCCTGATGCAGGGTCATGGCTCGAGCAACAATATGTTTCATTATCCAGTACTGTTGCAGAGTCCTGTGATAGAGAGATTGCCAACCATTTGTTGTACCTGGGTCCTGTAACATTTCTTCCCACTCATGCATAGAGAGATCTCTACCTCTTATATTTTTTCTCAGGTCTCGTTCCCAACCCCAAATTTGGTCCCGGACTTCCTGCGAATTTGCCTCCATGTAGGCGTCAATTAGTTTCTTCATCTACTCATTGTTCGATTTCCTTCCTTTTTTTTGTCCTATGCTGCTTGTTCCTTCTTCTTGTTTTACATTTCTCTTGCTGCACCTGGGTGCCATGTTTTTGCTTGTTAGTGTCCTGGTGCTCTTATCCTTAGAATGCTCTGACTGGGTTGCAGTTGCCCCCTTATCGTTTGTTAGACCTGTCACATTATAAATATAGTTGTCATTTTTAGCCTTTGGGGTGATATAATTGACTAGGGTAGTGCTACCACCCCTCATCATAGTTTCTCTCATGCTGTCTTTCTCGTTTGTGCAGAGCTAGGGCCTCTCTAGTGCTTTCAGGCTCCGAGCCTCCAACACTTAGAGTTGCGCTATGAGAGTTAGCATACTTTTTCTGGGACGAGTGATCCACCTTTCTTTCAAGGCCACTCCTATCTCTCCTAGGCTTGCCCATCCCTATCCCCGGTTTGGATTCCTTTGGTCTAGAGTCACCCTCTCAATTTTCTTCAGTTTCTCTTTTCCCTATGAGATGCTCCTGGTTCCATTCTTATTTTTTCCGGGTTTTCCTTTCCCTCCTGACAGGGTGCACCTCAGTAGGCGGAGGCTCAGGGTTTGAGATGCCCGGGGCTTCAAATCTATTACAGGGGACATGGGTGGATGGGTCCTTCATTTCCTTTCTTCTCTTCTCCTTACTTTTATACCCGCCCTTCCCAGCCATGGATTCCAGGGGTTCTTCCCTATCCCAAACTACCCTAACTCTGTAATTGAATCTGAGATGATGAAGATCATCCCTATCTACCTTCATGCCTACTCTATACTTCATAATAGATCTTTTTTCCAAGGATGGGGAAGGAAATTTAACATACCTGTCAACCTGGTTGCACTGTTCTATCTTCTGCAGCTGTCGTTTGCAGTCTATGCATTCTCGCTCGCCACCTTCCTTCTTTCGCGTCCACATGAAAAATGCATGGTTTCCCTCAGACTCTACTCTTTTAATATTCCCCTGTCTTAACATTACCTCTAGCTGTCCCCATTTCCGTCCATCCTTGGCTCGCTTTTTGTCCCACTTTCCTTGGGATGCTGCCCAAATGTCTTATCCTTTGTGCTTAATTAATGTTTTTCTTCTCCCGGCTGCTCTTTCCATCCATTTACTGACTCTGCATTACCATCTGGCTTCCCCTTGATGTCCCTTCTCGGTCTTGCTGTCCTGTTCTCCCTTCTCCCACCCCTTTCCATTTCTGCCCTCGCACTTCTTGGGTTAGTACTTTCTCTTCCCTCTTCCGTCATCCAAGTCCTCTCTGTCCTTTCTTCTGTCCTTTGTTGTTCCATGGGTGATCTAACCTAACCTTCCTGCACCTGCCCTCATCCTTCTACCCTCCCATCAGCGTCACCTGAATTCTCTAGATGTCACCTATCTGCTTTGACTGCTTGTATCATTTGGTTCATTTCCTCATTTTAGCTAATTTCTTTTCTCCCGCATCTAACTGTTTCTCTCTATTTCGGCATCCCCAGTTCTCAAGGAGGTCCACCGGGGCATTTCCTTTAATTTTCGCATGGGACGAGATGGTGTATGCCAGCCGCTGAAGTTGCTTGTTAACTCCTATTATTACCCACGTCGTCCTCCAGCTTTTGCTTAGTTTTTCCGCTGGTGTTCCCTGCTGTAGTTGTTTTATGGTTTCTATGACCAACATGGAATCACCTTCTATCTGCAGTCTTTGGTACCCTTCTCGTATCGCTATCTCCAGTCCCCTGTTTAGTTCATGGTATTCTGCTTCATTGTTTGTGGCAATGCCATAGTCCATTGCATATGCCCATTTGATATTTCCTTCCTCGTCTCTGAATATCCCTCCAATACCCGCCTCCCCTGGGTTGCCTTTGGCTGCCCCATCGAAGTTTAGTTTTATGAATCCTTGTGGAGGGTTCCTGTATCTTTCTTCGGCTCTTGCCTTGCCTGCATCATGTTCCTTCCCTATGCTGCTTGAGTTTTTTGCTTTGATTTCCAGTCGGTTCATGATGCTGGTTTCCATTCCTTCCGTCTTCCAGTCTTCCTCTTTCCAGTTTCCCAAGATGATTGTTTCTCTTATGTTTTTCATGATTTGGTTCCAAATTTCCCCTTTGTCTTTTTTTCTTCGCTGAATATTACCCTATTTTGTGCTTTCCAATGGTTCGATAGGAGAAACCCAATTGATAGGTTCCAAGCATGGTTTAGGATTGTGTTGCGGTACGGCTTGCTGCTCCACTGCTCTATTGTTATTTTGATGCTCCCTAAATTTCTTTCTGTAATCTCAAAAAGTTGTTGGTGATTTTGCCACAGGTTATTACTTACACTGCAGGAATTTACGATGTGCTCCATGGTTTCTTCTTGATTTTGGCATAATGCACATCACGAAGGCCCATGCGTCCCTTTCCTTCTTAATTGATCCCAAGTCAAGGCTCGCCCATGTAGCACTATCCAGGTAAAAAACACCACTTTTGGCCAGGTTTTTAACTGCCAAATTCTTTTCCATTTTTTTATGTCTGCGTTTCCAGCTCCTCCTGTTTTCATATGGTAGCCTTCTGAGATTGTGAACATGCCTTTTATGCGTTTGCCCCATCTTATTATATTTGGTCCTTCTTTAATTGCTATTTTCCTGGTTGCCAATTCTTTTTGATAGGTTTTCCATTGATCAATTTATGGGGCTTCGGGCTAGTCACTCTTCATCTTCCATTTTCTCCAATAACTATTTTGTTCAACTACCCAATAGTTTCTTACTACGTCTTCCACTATTTGGGTTGTGTACTGTTAGATTTCGTGTAGCTGGGGTTCTTGAATCAGGGTTCCTCTTTGTTTCCATGCTTCCTGCCAAAAATCTGCTTTGTCTCCCTCATGAATTTTCCAGAAGCTATTGTCTCTTATCACGGCTCTGTTCCTACTTGCAAGGTTCCAAATTGCGGAGCCTTTCCTTTTTGATAGGGTTCGGAGTTTACCTTTCAGAGTCCTTGCTATCTCATATTTTTGTTCCCACAACATTTTCCATAGGTCATTCCCTCCTTGAATCCATCTCCACCATAATTTTGCCCCCATGACTTGTTTTAAAACATAAGCGTCTCTTAGTCCTAGACCTCCCTTTGAGACAGACCTGCTTAACCATTTCCATGAAAGTAGAGCCCACTTTTTTTATTTGTTTGTCCCTTTCCACAGAAAATTTTTGAAGATTTGCACCATTTTTTGGCATATGGTCTTAGGGATCGCTTGACTAGCATAGCTTGAAGGACTGATTTTAGGAGTATGAGGCAGCTCGGTGTATTGAGCATTCTGAACGTCCAATTGTCCATTCTTTTTTGAATTTTCCTTATCAAACCTTGCCAATTCGCTACTCTGTACTGTTGATCACTCAGTTGTACTCCTAAGTATTTTGTTGGAAACTGCCCAATTTTGAACCCCATTGTTCTTGCCAGGAAGGCTTGGCTCACTCTTGGCATGTTGAAGAAGAAGATTTCAGTTTTTTCTTTATTCACCTCTGTTCCTGAAGCTTTTGTAAATTTTGATAGGATCTCCCCTAGTTTTTTGGCTTCCTTGAGGTTTGCTTGGCTATACATCATTACATCATCCACAAATTGTTGATGTGTAATAGTTAAGTCATCCCCCCATAATCTTAGCCCTTTGAACTCTCCTCTGCTTACTCTGGCGTTGATTAAATGACCTAATCCGTCTGCTGCTAAAATGAATAGGAACGGTGAGAGAGGGTCTCCCTGTCTTAGGCCGCGGGATGGCTTAAAGGTGTCAGTAGGGGTCCTGTTAAGCAGGATTGACATACTTGGTGTGGATATCATGGACATTATCCATGCTATCCATCTATCGTCAAATCCGTAGGCTTGTAGGATTTCTTGTAGATATTGCCAGCTGAGTTTATCATAGGCCTTTGCTAAGTCAAGTTTAACCATCATTCCTTTATTTCCCGTCTTCTTTAGGGAGTGGATCACCTCTTGCGCAACTACAATCCCATCCACAATCTGTCTCCCTTTCACAAACCCTGTTTGTTCTTTTGCTATCAATTCTGGGAGTAGAGGTTGTAATCTTTTTACCATTATGGTGGCTAGAATTTTATAGATTACATTGCAAAGAGCTATTGGTCTGAAGCTATGGGGTTCTTCAGCCTAATCTACTTTTGGTATTAATGCCAGAAAGGTAGCATTCCATGCGGGGTGCATTCTTTTATGGCTTCTTGATTCTTCTACTGCATTAACAATATCTTTTTTCATGAAACTCCAAGTTGCTTGAAAGAATTCTGCTGTAAAACCATCCGGGCCAGGGGCTTTGTTTTTAGCCATTGACTTGACTACTTCCTCGACCTCATTCTTGGTAATTACCCTTAGAAGAGCCAGGTTTTGATCCCTGTTTACCTTTTTTGGGATGTATTGTCTTATCTTTGCTATCTCCTCATCTCTGTTACTTTGCGGCTCTGTCAGTATGCCCTTGAAATGTTGGATTAGGAGATTTTCCATTTCCTCTTTCTGGATTACTCTGCTACCTTATTTATTTTTTAGGAAGAAAATTCAGTTCTGCTGCATGTGTTGCTGCATCGCCCAATGGAAGAATTTTGTATTCCATTCACCCTCTTTTAACCACTGAACTCTTGACTTTTGTCGCCATAGGATTTCCTCCTAATTTGTTCTTTCCTCTAGTCTAATTAACACCTCTCCTTCTTCCTACACAAGCTCCTCTGTTCTTCCTTCTTCCATTATTTTTTGTTGTATCCTTTTCATTACTATTTGGAGTTGTTCCTTATCTTCATGGATGTTGCCGAATTCTTCTTTGTTCCAAGTCTTAAGTTTTCTTTTCAGCTCCTTGAGTCCCAATTGGAGTGTGTGCATCTTATTCTTACCTTGAATTTCTTCTTCACTATTCTGCCACTAGGTTTCCATCTTCTCTATGAGTGTTGGATCTCTTAGCCAAAAGGCTTCAAACCTGAAAGGTTTGTGCTGGATTTGATTGTTCATGGCAATTTCAAGTTTTATTGGCTAGTGATCCGATCCTTCGCATGGTAATATTGTTGCTTCGTAGAAAATATCTTTCCCAAGGAAGTGTTCTATTGCTAAGAACCTGTCCAATCTGGAGGCTATCTGCCTACTGCCTCCTCTTCTATTATTCCATGTGTATTTTCCATTGATAGTATTTATATCAATCAATTGGAGGGTTGTCTGGGTTTCCCTAAATCTCTCCATATCTACATCCTCCCGTTGCAGTCCTCCTTTCTTTTCCATTGTGGTTGTGATCATATTAAAATCTCCTGCTATCACCCATAGTTTTTCTGTGTGCAGGTTGCCCATTCGAAGCAACTGTGTTAGGAAGGCCTCTCTCTCAAGCGATATGTGAGGCCCATACACCACTGATACAAGGAACCAATCTTTATGTCCTACCATTCTGAATCTCCCTGATAGAATCCTTCTCATTCCTATCCATAGGTCAACCATTACTTCTGCTGGATTCCACAATATTGCTATACCCCCTGCACTCCCTTTTGCATCTACTGTCATGCTTTCATAATAAGGCTTGATCCTTTTAAGAATTCCCCCCATTTTTGCTCCCATTATTTTTGTTTCTTGAAGCAGCATGATCTGAGGTTTTTCTTTTTTGATCCTCTCAGCTAGATACCTTTGCTTACCCTTGCTGTTAAGCCCTCTTATATTCCATGATGTAATAATCATTGAGA
This sequence comes from Pinus tabuliformis, assembly GCA_031772625.1. Classification (NCBI taxonomy): domain Eukaryota; kingdom Viridiplantae; phylum Streptophyta; class Pinopsida; order Pinales; family Pinaceae; genus Pinus; species Pinus tabuliformis. Next base: position 182,437,504 of record CM062819.1, read on the forward strand.
CGGTTGGGTTGTTTGATGGAAGACCGCTGAAAGTAGCACTACTCTTCTTGTGTTGACTAACATTTCTCCCATTACTTGAATGGATTCTTATAGGTTCTTTCGTCCTCATTTTTCCCCCCTTTCCCTTTGTTTTGATGTTCCTAGCTATTGTCATGTTGTGTTCCAAGCTGTTCATTCATCCCTATGTTTCAACCTCCTGTTTTTCTTTGTATTTTTTGTTATGAAACCAGCTCAAGAAAAGATAGAAAAGATAGATCAATGCCTTAGAATTCAGCCTCTTCAAAGGGGAAACCTCCTTTACATTACATAAATGAACAATTTTTGGATGATTCAAATGACAAAACCTCCTTTCTGTATATAGGAGTCTAAGGAGTCACAATATAACCCAGCCGACCTTACCATAATAATATAAAGCCACAAAAATAACAATAGAGGGATTCTATGGGGCATAGTAATAACAATATGGGGGCAATAGAGGCACAACAATATTAATAAGGGGTATAACTGCAATAGTAATGGGGTAATCACTAGTATTATAGGGACCCAAAATGCCCCTCTCCTTCAAAAAAGTGTTGTCCTCAACGCTTGAGTAGTTCTGGATACTTCTGCATAAAATTCTCATCCTCCCATGTGGAATCTTCAGCGGATAAGTTCTTCGACTTGATAAGATACTCCGAAATTGATCGATTTCATAGTTGTCGAGTTCTTGTTTCTGTGACTGCTTCCGGTTCCAATATAATTTTTCCTTCCTCATCAAGTTCTGGCAATATTGTTTGAACTGGGAGCTTGTCGCCTATAACCTTCTTTAAACATGAAACATGGAAAACTGGGTTCAATCGAGAAGCTGTATGAAGCTCCAATTTGTATGCCATAGTACCAATCTTTTGCAACACCTTGTACAGACCATAATAATTTGGTGATAATTTATTATCCTTCTTAGCTTGCTTGAGAGACATTTGCTTATATGGTTGTAGCCGTAGGAATACCCAATCACCTACATTAAAACTTCTTTCACTGCGATGTTGATCTGCATGTTGTTTCATTCTATTCTGTGCCAACACGAGGTTGTCCTTTAAGAGTTGGAGGACTTGTTGTTGATGTTCGATGTGATGTTCCACTGCCTGAACCTTAGAATTTTCTCTTAAATATGATGTGATGGATGGTGGTTGAACCACATAAAGTGCCATAAATGGGGTCATTTTTGTTGCTGTATGGAAGGAAGTGTTATACCACCATTTAGCCAGAGGCAACCATTTGACCCATTTTGTCTGTTTATCAGATACAAAGCAACGAAGATATCCTTCCAAACATTTGTTTACTATCTCAGTTTGCCCATCAGATTGAGGATGATAAGATGAGCTATGAGCTAACTGAGTACCAAGACAAGAAAATAATTTTGTCCAAAAATTTCCAGTGAAAATGGGATCTCTGTCACTTACAATAATCTTTGGGTTTCCATGTAGCTTTTGAATTGTTTCCATAAATGCAGTAGAAACTGTACTGGCTTTAAATGGATGTGATAATGCACAAAAATGTGCATACTTGGTAAGTCTGTCAACTACCACCATGATGACACTCTTTCCCTCAGACTTGGGTAAACTTGTGATAAAATCCATTGAAACCTCCTCCCAACGTTGGCTTGGAATGGATAAAGGTTGTAATAGACCCGGTGCCTTAATTGTTTCAACTTTATTTTATTGGCAAACCAAACATTCCGCCACAAACTTTTGAATATCTGATTTAAGGCCATCCCAAAAAAAATCCTTCTTAACCCTATGGTAAGTTTTTAAAAATCCTGAGTGCCCTCCTAAGGGAGAAGTGTGCAATTCCATAAGAATCTTTTGTTTTAGCTGGGATTTCTTACAGAGGCATAAGAGATCTTTGTACCATAATGAATCATTCTGCCAGCTAAATGTATTAGACGTACTGGAATCTTGTTGTAACTTTCGAATAAGTTCCCACATTTCTTCATCATTCTTCCATTCCTCCCTTGCTTCGTTTATCCAATCTGGATGGATAATAGAAATGGCGCACAACAATGCTTCCACATCCTCATCCTTTCTTGAGAGTGCATCTACCACCACATTTTGCTTCCCCTTTTTGTAGATGATTTCAAAGTCATAACCCAACATCTTTGTGACCCACTTTTGTTGCTCTTCAGAGGATAATCTTTGTTCTAAAAAGTATTTAAGGCTATCATGATCCGTTTTTACCTTGAAGTGTCTTCCCATTAGGTAGGGTTGCCATTTCTTAAGTGCATGGAGTATTGCCAACATTTCCTTCTCATAAATAGCTTTGCTTAAAAACTTTCCCTTGATTGGACGACTTTCAAAAGCAATGGTTCTTTCATCTTGCATTAGAACAGCACCAATTCCATTTCCTGAAGCATCACATTCCACAATAAAGGTTTTTGTGAAGTCCGGTGTAGCTAAGACCGGTGCTTGGCACATTGCCTCTTTAAGATGTTCAAAGGCCTTTGTTGCTTCCGGAGTCCATGAAAATGCATCTTTCTTCAATAATGTTGTTAGAGGTGCTGCTATTCTCCCATAATTCTTAACAAACTTGCGATAATACCCTGTCAACCCGAGAAATCCTCGCAGATGCTTTATGGATGTGGAGATTTTCCATTCCTTAATGGCTTTAATTTTGCTAGGGTCTACCTTAACTCCTTCATGAGATACAATATGACCCAGATATTCCACCTCCTGGACTCCAAAGAAACATTTGGATCTTTTTGCATATAATTGTTTCTCCTCCAATAGTTGTAGCACCCTGTCAACATGTTCAACATGATCCTTCCAAGACTTGCTGTAGATTAGTATATCATCAAAAAATACTAACAAAATTTTCTAAGGAATGGTTTTAAAATTGAATTCATCAAACCTTGAAATGTTGAAGGTGCATTGGTAAGGCCAAAAGGCATGACCAAAAATTCATAATGACCCTCATGAGTTCTAAATGATGTTTTTGGAATGTCTTCAGTCTTCATTCTGATTTGATGATATCTTGAACGAAGATCCAACTTGGTGAAGTAAATTGATCCATGCAATTCATCGAGTAATTCATCAATGACAGGAATGGGGAACTTATCTTTAATAGTGAGCTTGTTGAGCTCTCTATAATCCGGACACATGCGCCACGATCCATCCTTCTTGTGCACCAATACTACTGGAGCAAAGAAATAACTTTGACTTGGTTGAATTATACCAGCCTCTAGCATTTCTGCAACCATACGTTCAATTTAACTCTTTTGGACATAGGGATATCTGTACGGCCTGATGTTTGGAGGAACACTTCCTGGAATCAGATGAATAGCATGATAATGATCATGCATAGGTGGGAGACCTTTGGGAGTCTCAAATACCTTGGAATGATTGTCCAGGACTTTTTGGAGATCTGGAGAAATAGATGATTCCGATGTGGAAACATCTAGCGAACATAATTGTGCAATTACACCTCTTTGCTCCTTTTTTAGAAGCTTTGTCATACCATTAGAGCTGATTATCTTTCTTGGTTTCCCTGCAATACCCATTAATTCAACTTCCTTTCCTTCCGTAGAAAATTTGATGAAAAGTTCTTGAAAATTAAAAGCTATTGTACCCAAGGATTGTAGCCATTGGACTCCTAGTACAACATCAGCACCTCCCATTGGAATGGAAAGCATTGGGCTAGTCAATACATATTCTCCCATGGATAGCTTGATATTATGGCACTTCCCAGAGCAAGTTATTGTTCCTCCATTTGCAATCATCACTTGACACTCTGGTGCTAGATATAAGAAGCAATTTAATTCTTTTGCTACCTTACAATGAATAAAATTGTGGGTGCTTCCTGAATCAATCAACACTATTACCTTTTTCTTCTTGATTTGTCCTTCTATCTTGATGGTTTGAGGAGTGGTAATTCCCGTCAATGCATTACAAGATATGGTCAGATTTATTTTTTCTTCATCTAGGCTTTGTTCCTAGAGTATATCCTCTTCTTTTGACCTTTCTTGCTCCTTTTCTTCTTCCTCTTCACAATCTATGTAGAATAATTTCTTCTCATCACACTTATGACCTTTAGTGTATTTGCTATCACAACTGTAACAAAGCCCTTTTGCTCTTTTTTCTTCCAATTGTTGTGGTGTCAACCTTATAGGTTGTGGAAGACTAGGGGCAACAACACTTCCATCTTTATAGTTGTGAGTGGTATGCTTCCTGGTTGCCATAATTTTGCTTTCCATTTTTCTTGCTAACCTAAATGCCTTCTCTAATGAATCAGGTTCCCAAAGGCGAACATCATGTTGGATATTATCCTTTAAAGACCCTATGAACACATCAATCCTATGCTCCTCTGGAATATCTTTTACCCTTATGTTCAATTTTTGGAACTCCTCAATGTGCTCCATTATTGAACCCTTTTGTTTGAGACTTATCAATTGGCTAAAAAAGTGTTGCTTTTTGTATCCTCATAATGTGCTATCAATTCTTCCGTAAAAAATGCCCAAGTGATAAATTGTTTACGAGAGCAAAGCCATTGATACCATACAAACTGATTTGGTTCCAAATATAAAGTTTCCATACGTACCTTTTGTGTGTTTTTCACATTATTGAGATCGAAGAATTGCTCCATCTGTAGTATCCATGTGGCGGGATCCTTGCCATCAAACTTCCTCATATCGATTTTTGGAATATGGTGAGTCTTCGATCCAACATTAGAGTCTATGGAATCATGATTAACATTTCTTTTGTTCTCATCATGAGTTTCCTTTAGTACCCTTTCACCATTGGTGACCATTTCTTGTAGCAACTTATTCATATTTATCTTCAATTCTTCCATCTTATCATCCATGCCATCAATTTTAGCATCCATGCCATTCACCTTAGCTTCCATGCCATCCATCTTAGCTTCTATGCCTTTCTTTAAACAATCCATCTTAGCTTATACACCTTTCTTTAAACCATCCATCTTAGCTTCTACATCTTTCCTTAAACCATCCATCTTAGATTCTGTTGCTTTTTGTGCAAGTGACACTTGTTGCACTTGTTCTTGTAATTTTGATATATCATATAGCATTTCTTCTTCTTCTTCATGAGTCATGCTAGAGCTTTCAGGTTCCTTACTAGGTGTTTGCATTTTCTTTCCTCGGGGCATCAATTACCGATAATAATTCTCTACTAGCCCTTTGAATTCCTTCAAAATAAATTTTCAAACCACTCTTAAGCAAAAAATTTAAAAGAATCTACACACCTTTTTTTCACTTTGTAGGAGCTCGATATTGCCTCTGATGTATCTTTGTATTTTCAGATCATCCAGTTCTGAAATTGCAATCTGTGGTAGCCCTCTGTGTCCTCTTTCCAATTCCACTAGTCTGATCCAATTTGGATTCTCCAAGGAAGAGTTATGCGAAATCTCCCACAGTGCTGATTATAGACTAGTTCAGTAGAGCGAACTTGTACAACTTGCCACGAGTCACTGTTTCAACATTTGGATCTGAAAAATGCATACAAGAAACTATTCTCCATCCTCTTTCTGTACCTTCTTATGAAATTTCAATCCGATCCCCAGAGAGAACGTTATGACGATTTTCCCCAAGTCACCTGTTTGGAATGTAATTCAAGAGTCTGCAAAAAAGACCAACTTCCTCAAATCATATCTCCGCAAATATAGCCCAAAAAGCTCTGAAATTCGTACCCGAGGTTCAGCGAAATTTATTCTCCAATGGGTTTTTTTTGCAACTTCTGAAACGTCGCAAAAAGAAATTTAGATCGAAAATTCCACGATGACCTATTTGGAGCAGCGAAACCCTAGAATCCAAAGCTCTGAAACCAAATGTTATGAAACCAGCTCAAGAAAAGATAGAAAAGATAGATCAACACCTTAGAATTCAGCCTCTTTGAGGGGGAAACCTCCTTTACATTACATAAATGAACAATTCTTGGATGATTCAAATGACAAAACCTCCTTTCTATATATAGGAGTCTAAGGAGTCACAATATAACCCAGCCAACCTAACCATAATAATATAAAGCCACAAAAATAACAATAGAGGGATTCTATGGGGCATAGTAATAACAATATGGGGGCAATAAGGGCACAACAATATTAATAAGGGGTGTAACTACAATAGTAATGGGTAATCACTAGTATTATAGGGACCCAACATTTTTGGAAGATGTCTTCTCATAGTTTTTTGTCTTCTTCTGGGATAAATCACTCGTCCAGGTTTTTCCACTTATCCAATAAATTTCTTAGAATTTCCTCTTCTGTGGTTGGGTCATCCCCTTTATTTATGTCTACTTCCATTACTTCATACTCCTAGTATACCTCCTTTTCTTGTTTCCTCTTTACTTTTGTTTCTTCTTGAGCTTTCTGCTTATTGTTGTTGGCGTCCTGATTTCCCCCCCACCTTCCTGATCTGTCTCTTCTTGGTAGTCCATCTTTCGGGTTTCTTCCTCCCCTTCTTCTATTTGCAGTATTTCATACCTATTTGTCTCTTTACTTTTGGTTTGTTGTTCTTTCCTGCCATCCTTCTAGATTTCTTTGGTAGGTCGTTTCTTGATTTTTACTTCTTGAAACCCCTCATCGTCTTTAGTGGTTTTCCTCTATTGCTTGGTCTTTCTCTCCTCTTCCTCTGCATTTAAGGGGCATTCCTTGAAAATTTGTCCATATTCATGACATTTTCTACATCTAAAAGGTATATGTTCGTAGTCCAATGCCTACTACCAGACCTCCTCATGATATTCTAGTTCAACTGCACCTGGTATAGGGTTTGCAATGTTCATGTAAACACATATTCTTGCATACGAGGTATATCTTCCTCTTTTAGTTGATTTCGCTATCTTTACGAAACTACCTATGGTATTCCCTATTCCTTCAAGTATCTCTGGGTCCCAAAAATCCATAGGTAGTCCAAACAGTCTAACCCATATAGGTGCTGCTAGGAATTTTTCTTTGTCCAGGTTGTAGCATTCCTCCCAATACCTCATAAATAAACCTGCATTGTTATGGAAATATGGTCCGTTTTCAAAAACTTTCTCTTTGTCTTGTAGGTTTGAGAAGATTACCGTAAAGAATCCACGTGTGCCTAGCTTTTGTTCAATGTGGCTGCCTGGCTGCCATTTCTGTTGGATCCATCTTGCCAGTTCTTTTTCTGAGGGCCAGACTTTGAGGGCCAGACTTTGATGAACTTGCAGATCAATGCATGGTATTTCATATAGCTTCTATACCTTTCCACTTTGTTCATCGGAATGAAAAACCTCTGTTTCTCTGTGCAACACAGACATCTTCCTTTGCTTCCTGTCTACCAGTGTGCTCCCAGGACTGGTCCTGGTGTCCTTTATTCAGCCTCCTCTTTACTATTGCTTGTTCCTTCTCTCGCTGTCGCATCCCTGTAGGAGGGGATCTCTCCCCTCTTAGTCTCCTCTGCCATTTGTGAGCCACCTGTTCACTTCTTTCTGTGTCTATCTGTTTGTTTTTGAGGTATTCTGCACCACCTACCCCATGGCTGAAGGGTCATTAGGGTTGCAGAGCTCCAAGAATCCCTCATCAACTGAATTCTATATATAATTATTATATAATTTTAAATTTTGAAATTAATGATGATGATGATGATGTTTATCATCCACTAAGACCAATATGGTTTATTAGACCTTAAGAAAGTAATATATTCTTTAATATTTTATTTCTATAATCGAAAAGAAGGGAGAGAAGCATTCCTAGATCATTGTAGTTTTTTCAACTTAACAAGTCAAGCAGATTGTGCTGTAGCAGCTACAACTACCCTCCAAAATTTTAGCCTGCACCAATTTTGGAGCCTCCCTTGAAGAGTTTTGCTTGATGACTGCACACACTCGGGTTCACTCCGTGAGATCGTGTGAGTCTTTACATCCACCTTGCTTGTTCATTGCATTCAAGTCTCTGCATGTTGATGTCTAAGTCATGCTTGTGACCATGTTCTGGTTATGCTCAAAGTCTTCGCTTTGTATGTGCTTGTTGTTTTCGTTATGAAAGAATCTATCGCACTCACAGACAGAGTCGCATTCATTGTCGTGAAAGTGTTGTCTTGATCAATGAATGATCAATCATGAGTGTCACGCTTGTCACTTACACCATCGGTCAGTCCTGTTGAACATGAGTGTCTAGATGGTTTGGTTGTTTCATCGTCAATTCATGTGAGTGTGTGTTTGTATGATCACCTATGCATCTTTCGATTGTTCACACACTTAGCCATTTTTTATGAAGGTTTTGACAATCTGACTCCCCTTTGATAGTCAGACCATCACCATGCCATCAACTCGACCAAATGTCAACCAGAATAGTGCAGAAGCACCAATCTAGTCTTTTCAAGTTGTGTTGCCCACAAGAAATTCAATCAGCTCTCATGTTGGCCACTTGGATAGTCAGACTTGACAGTCACCCCTGTATTGAATCCCCTAAAAAATTTCGCAGAGGCCACTGACCTCACTGCCTCAACTGACTGAGGAAATTGTGTAGACAGGTCAGACAGACACCAAGTTCCCGTCCCTGTCTCCCTCAGAAAATTACATAGTTTTCCCAGTCAATCATAGCGATAGTGGACCAACTGTTCACCTAAAAAATTTCGTAGTGTTCATGAGTAGGCCTTCCACTACCCATCACTTAGCTCAGCTCAGAAATTGTGCAGAGATGATTAACAGGCCGACCTCCCGACCTTAGTGCAGTTTTCATTGCCAGTAGCCCCTAGCAGCAAACTGCCAATTCCCTCCAGGAATTGTGCAGTTTCTGCTACCAGTGACTGCAGTAGCCAACTAGCAGTTCCCTTTAGGAATTGCACAGTTTTTGCTACCAGTGACCCCAGTATCCAACTGGTATTTCCCTCTAGGAATTGCACAGGTTTGGCTGCCAGTATCCCGAGCAGTTCCCCAGAAAAACTGCACAATTCTTGCCCGTTGACCCTTCATGCAACCCGACTCGTTCCTCTGGAAAATTGCGCAAATATAAATATCTAGCCCCATTGCCCATTCATTTTGAAAAATGCATAGAGAATTCCTCACTTGCCTTCCAGCAGCCTGGACTGTTCCTCCCAAAATTTGCGCAATTTTTCCTCCCAGCCAAGATAAACCTCGCAAATAGTCACTATCGACTCAGATTGTTAGTCTCCATCACTCAATGACTCTTGCGTAGTTTTCATCAGTAGTTCTCGAAGCCATCATCCTACATCACATTCTTACTGCCTCTCCTAGTCACCTGCTTCTGAAATGATCATGTGTCGTGGTAGACTAGGAGGTTTTGGATTTGATGTTGTCTCGTCATGAGTGATTGTAGGTACAGGTACACCAACAAACATGACAAGACGACGAATGGGATGAATGAGGGGAGCACATGCAGAATGACACATTCACCAATGGACGAACGAATGAAGCATGCGAAGCGGACAAATGCGACAAACATGCACCTTCATGAACAAATGAACCTGTCAAGCCTTCCAACATGCAAGTAAGGAATAACATGCTAAAGCTTCATCAAACGAACCAAGAACCATTGAATACTCCACGCACTTCGCCATGCGGAAGTGAAGTTATGATACACCATGAAGACATCCATCACCCAGCAACACTGTAGCTCAACATGCACTCCAGTAGCAGCACGAATGTACCAACATTGTCATGTCAAGTCATGTCGAGTCACATCATGAGTCATGTCACCCACATCTCCACTATGGGCTTGTTGTCAATCAATGTGATGTGATGTGGAAGTCTAAGAGACCCACTTGTTGAAAAAAGAGTCACGTAAGTCAAACCTTCATGGAAGTCAAACAGTCATGAGGGTAGTTGAACAACCACAAGGGTCAGTTTCACCCTTGGCTATAAATACGCCCTCATTTATACATGCAAGGGACTTTTCACCTCATCTCCTCCCACATAGCCAAGAGAGTCTGTAACATTTTCTTTGAGGAGTAAGTAGTGGCTCCAATGCCCCACACTCGGGATTAGTAATGTATGGTGTAATGATGTGTCTTGGAACTTTCGCTTAATTCAGAAGCCTGCTAACAGGCCAACACGTTTTCACACATGTATTGTATTTGTTGTAAGACTGATCTTTAACACTTGTAATGCATGTTGCTTTAACCTGTGTTCTACATATGAACTACTTCATTTGTTGCAATGCATAATCTATTAATGCAAATGTGTTGTATATGTTGTTAAAGCTATCTCGCCCGTCTAGATTGCTCTCCTGGACATCAAACAGACCTTTCACATGAAGCTTGTTGTAACAACCGTTGCACCCGTTCAGACTGCTCCATGAGTGTTGTACATGTTATCTCACCTTATATGTTGTGACTTTTGCATCTGAGTGGACTGCTTCACCCGAATTTGTGCATGTCCTGTTGTGTTGTGTGTTCCTGGCAGTGTTGGGACTGCTCCCAATCAAACTAAAACTCACTCTCACCCTCTCCCTTGACATTGAAAGAAACATTGACACAAGTGACACTTACACTCACCAGGAATTCAAACCTCACTTCTCAAAGACAAAGAGAACCACTCTCTTGTGCTGACAAGCAAGAGTTGAGGCAAATCCTTAAGACAATGGCAACCGAGCCATCATACCGGATGGGACTCCCACACCAAACATTGTGAGGTCTAGTTGGGACTTCATACCAGAGTGATCCCCTGAATGTTGGCGGGTCCAGCACCGTCAACATTTTTGGTGCTAGAAGGATGACAGTTAGTTGTTCATGGCCGAAATTACCCTCACACTCAGTCATCAATCATGTGGTCAAGGTAGTAACTCGCACTGCCTCTCACACGACTTTGTATTTGGTTACTCCTCACTTCCCAGAATTGAACATGAGATTTCATATCAACACCTTCGCTCCATCCATCCTGTCACTCGCCAGTTCGCGAAAGCAGTCAAATTGATCCCAGGTGTACAACATATTCCACACACATCTAGGAAGCCAAAAGCCATTCCCACAAGAGTTGTTGTATCATCGGTGGAAGAAGCAATTCTTTCCATGCTTGAGGGTCTAGAGGAAGCTATTGAAGATGGAGAGGAACCTCCAATATTTCTTGAAGATGAACAAGGCACTCTTGTGATCTTGGGATCAAACTCTGGTATAGGAGGTGGAGGTGGAGACAAACCGATAGACTCAAATCTAGAACCATCAAACTCCGAAGGAGAGGGAGAATATGAAGAAGACAAAGAGATGGATGACCCAAATATTGAATGGATGACTTAACGACCATTGGCCCTCTCGGTTGCTCTGCACAAGATGCTAAAGCGAGCAGAGTGGATGAACATCAATTTCAACCCCGACAACACAGTGAAGGTAGAAGACCACTTAGAAAACTTCTACCTATAGATACAAACCCTTGAGGTACGTTATGACAACATAGCATGTAGATTGTTCCCATGTACCTTGGATGGTCGTGCAGCTGCTTGGTATCACAACCTTTCACCCAACTCCATATAGAACTGGGGTTCTTTCAAACGTATGTTCCTCGAACGTTTGCTGATGACAAGACCCCAACCATGTTGCTCAAGGAATTGGGAAGCCTCAAGATGGAAGGAAAATAGAAAGTGAAAGACTTCAATCAAAGGTTTATGCGTATTTTGAAAAAATTTATTGTAGACACTAAACCTCATGACTCCATCATTGTTGACTATTACACGTCTTCACTGCCGACCACCATTGCGCAGTTCGTCAAGCAAGATGTGAAGCCAACACTTTTGGAAATATGTGAAGAGGCTATTGTTGTTGAAAAATACTTGCACACAATTGGAGTCATCAAGGAAGATGAATCAACGAAAGACTCCAAGGATGTGATCAAAAAGCCCCAAGCAACGACAAGCAAGGGTAGAGACAAGGAAGAAACTAATATTTAGATCCTCACTCGCCTTATCAAGAACTTGGCCACTGAAATGTCCGAACACAAGCAACAAAAAACATACACATTCGCAAGAAGCCATCCGCCCAGACAGAGACAAGCATGCAGTTCATCAACCAGCTCATCAAGCAACAACCGGTTCACTTCCAAATTTACACAGAAGCCTATGTTCCAACTCGATCAGTGCGTTGATCCTAATTTTTGTTCCTTCCATGAAGAGTTCCACCCGGAGAACTCTTGTTCAGATTGGAAGTGAGTTGTTACCTCTGTTTGTAGTCATACACTCGATGTGGAATGTTAAATGCAGGAGCAACCAAAGACACTAATGATAGTGAAGAGGTTGCATTTGACGAAACACCAAGTTCTGGGCATGTGGTGAACGCTTATCAGTGCTCGCAAGTAATCTCAAAGACAAACACCAAGAAGAAACCGCAAAATAAAAATGATCGCTACAATCTTCAATGTAAAGGGGCTCCCCCTACACTTGGGGAAATCCAATAGAAGGTGAGGTGGTTGATAAAGATGTCCAATCCACCGGCTGCCTCGAAACAACAGACACAAAGAAAGTCTGAGAAGATAGCGGCAGATAAGAGTACATCCATGAGCAGCAAGTTGCAGAACAGTCTGCCAGACAGCATGAACATTCGTTCCACCTCAAACACCTCGGTGAGTCTACCACCTCTCAACTACAACATAGTCGATGACATGAAGAAAAATTGTGCGAACATCAATTTGTTCGAGTTAGCCAAAGTCGAGAGTCAGAGAGATATCCTGTTGCAGGTGTTGGGACAAACAACAATAGAGAATGCAGCCTCTATCAAAAAGGGAGCATGCACACCTCCCGGATCACTATCCTTTGTGATAAATACACTATGGATGGAAGAAGAAAACTCAGGTTCCCCCCCCCTTCCTGCTTTCATTTGAAATTTTCAACTACAATGTTCACAACTGGTTGGTTGATTCTGGTGCAGTAGCCAACGTCATGCTGCTCTCCATTACTAAGAAGATCAATGCACGATGGAGTGAAACATCCGCGAGAAATCATCCAACTTGATAGAACATTAGTACTAGCCATGGTGAACTTCAAGATGTGATCACTCGACTATCTCGTGATGGTCAAATTTACCAATGCATCAACATAGTTGTGTGGAAATGCCAGAAGCATATGGCCTGCTACTCGGTAGAGACTGGTCCAGCAAGCTAGACGGATATTTTCTATAGACTGGTCTCACATGTGGCTTCCGTACAAGGGAAGATGCAACCAAAATTGGGTGTTATCTAAGAGGTATATGAAACATAATGTCACTCCCCTTAACGGTGAGATGAATTGTTGGCCTTCGCAGAACTCATGTTTTGCAACTACCTCCTGGAAAAGACATTGGAGTGTTATCCTACATGGCCAGCTCCAACCTCATCAAACAAGCAGTTAGGACTCCTTCCTCGCCCAACTGATGATAATGAAACTTGTACAATTTGTTTTTTTGATAGTAGTAGTAGTAGCAACAATGCTAGTAGCATTAGTACCAGCGCACCGAATGGTCCATGTACAAACAAGTTGTGGGCTATGAGTCTTAACAAGCTAGGAACACATGATGGTTTAAGGACCAAGTGTATCTTAGTCATCCAAAACAATGGACAATGCATGATTTCGAGATTTTTGAATTTTGAAGGCACAAACAATGATGTTGAGTATGAAGCACTCATGCTGAACACACAAAGGACCAACACTATGAATGAACAAAGCAACCTGGGAACCTACCATTTTCTGAGGATGGCCAATCTCGGTACAAGCTACAAACTATAGTGGCGACAAATCGTTGGCTGCTTGATCAAACAATATCGGGATGGGTTTGCATGGGTAGACGATGACCTGAGTACATGCCACATGCAAGCAATCCAACATGAGATTCCAGGTAAAGAAGGAGACAAACCATTGCAGCAAAGAATGGGTAACTCATACATGTTGTTTGCACTCCTTTCACTAAAAATATTGACTAACATTTTAAGTGTTTGAATTACTTACAAAGTTTGTCATCATACTTGGTTTTATACTTTAAATCTTGCACGTAAGAAATCTGGGAAAATCTGCTTACACATCGACTTTAGAAACTTGAACCCTTCCTGAAATAAAAACAACTACCCTGTGCCATCATTTGAGCCCATGTTGTACACAGTACCTGAAATAGTGGTGTTGTCTTCACTTTAAGGTCTTCTAGAATGCCACCAGGTTCCAGTAGTAGAGCCCGGTGGACTTGCATTGGTCTACGAGAAGCTAGCCCACACATGTATCATTTGCAATCATTGGGCATGAGGATTGGCAACCTTCTTGCCAATGGCCAAGATCTCGAACATTATTTTTAGTAGGTCAAGCCGCGCCCGTGCCATGTACATAGTCTGCTTGCTGCTTGTTGTTTCATTTGGTTTGTTTTACTTATTATCTTTGCTTTTTCTTTATTTGATTTTGCTTACTATTTTTTTTCATGTTCATTTTGTTTGTTTGATATATTACTCTTTTTGTTTCCAGAAATAAGTGCTACCAACTACTACGTCCTGGATTTTGAATAGAGTATGTGGCTAAAATTTGAGGAAACTCATGACACTATAGCACTTGGCCAATCTTTTGTCTGACTTCTCTATGATTGGTTGCAACCTTTAGTTGATGAAGTCTTGATGGAAAATACAAACTGTCTGCAGGGGAAGTTTTTGTCTAACCGTGAACCTGTGTCCACACTGGGAAGCCCCATGCATGTACTCATCCTTCTACTCTATGCATTCAAGCTCATCAAATAGTAGAAACGAAGAAGGGGAAAATATAAAAGAGCAAACCTATGTCAGAGGTCTTACATGCTTCTCTAAAGGAACAACCTCTTCTGCTCTCCATAAGTTAGGATCCCTCTTCTGCCCCAAAAATAAATAAGTTCCTATGCACAATCCTCTTGAAAAATACAAAGGCGAAAGAAGAGAAAGGCTTCTTGCTATTATCGGGAAATCTAGTGTCTATGCAGAGCTGCTAGTCCCACTAAGGCTGGTAGCTACCTTAGAAACAAACAAACTAAAACCACTTTCGTTTTCCTTTATGAGAATTAGATGAGAGAAGAATAAAGGATACCAACCTCAGTCTTACTCTTGGTTCCTTGCTTGATTCCTCTCCCTTCTGATAGATCTTTTCCACTCGCTTCCTCGTATACCCAGCTTCAAAGAGCACTTGTAGAATCAAAGCAGCATAACACTATCCAAGAACAGAGATCTAATATCATAAACAATATAGAACCAGATATATATTGACCACACAAATGCATAAATCATCAATCATACAAGAATGTGGAGGAAAACTTGAATAGCTTTATTGATAATCAAGAAAGAGCAAAGAGGATTACAACCAATTGTTCTGACCCAGCATCATCCTCTCAACAAGAAAGCCCTTCTTCACCTCATGAAAAGCTTAGATCACCCAACACTATGATGTTGCACCAAGAAATCAGCAGCACTTCCTTATAAGATACAAAATTCCAGCCTCTGGATCTCTGGGATGAGGGATCCATATATAGATGTTTGCAAGGGGGGTGAGTCAGCTTTTGCCCAAAAATGTCTATAATGGTCCGTCAAAATTCCCTTGGTTGTTATCGAGAAAACTAGTGTCTATGCAGAGCTGCTAGTCCCACTAAGGTTGGTAGCTACCTTAGAAACAAACAAACTAAAACTACTTTCATTTTCCTTTATGAGAAATAGATAAGAGGGGAATAAAGGAGACCAACCTCTGTCTTGCGCTTGGTTCCTTATTTGATTCCTCTCCCTTCTGATAGATCTTTGCCACTCGCTTCCTCGTATACCCAGCTTCAAAGAGCACCTGTAGAATCAAAGCAGCATAACACTATCCGAGAACATAGATCTATTATCATAAACAATATAGGACTAGATATATATTGAGCACACAAATGCATATATCATCAATCATACAAGAATGTGGAGGAAAACTTGAATAGATTTATTGATAATCAAGAAAGAGCAAAGAGGATTAGAACCAATTGTTCTGACCCAACATCATCCTCTCAGCAAGAAAGCCCTTCTTCACCTCATGAAAAGCTTAGATCACCCAACACTATGATGTTGCACCAAGAAACTAGCAGCACTTCCTTACAAGATACAAAATTCCAGCCTCTGGATCTCTGGGATGAGGGATCCATATATAGATGTTTGCAAAGGGGGGTGAGTTAGCTTTTGAGATTTTATTAGTGTCCTCTCTCTAATAGTTCTTGAATCCACTTGGAGATTGAAGATCTCTTACTCATCCCTGGGCGAATGCAGAGAGGCAAGTGTCATAGGAGAAGTTTCTAGAATATTCCTTGCTCCTCCACCTTGCAGATTGACCCTGCCATTTGTCTACTCTCGCCCATCGCACCCCATAGAAGGGCTTTTCAACATGCATCGCACCTACTATGTGCATTTAGGTGGGATGCAGCGCACTTTGACCATGGAACAGGTGAAATGGTACAGTTTTGACCAGTTCTGAGCAGTTTTTCATGGAGAACTTCTGAGAGAAGATGTAATCAGTTGACCTTGTTCTTTTAGAGGTTGGAACAACACTTTTAGGGACTTAAGAGCCCTTACTTTATGGATATTTATGATTGGGGTTGCGGTGCCCAAAAATGGCTATAACAGTTGCCCCCTAAAGCATGAGGTCATTAATTTGTTGATGTCAGGTGAAATGCTTTATCATGAGGATCTATAATTTTTTCAAGCTGGAAGGCAACCTGTAATAAGATACAATACAATACATTATCTTCATAATATTTTCATGATCTAGCTGAGGCGGGAATTCCCATGCTCAACTTTATAAATTCATTTTCATGTACATAAGACAGACAATCGTCTGAGTGTAGACTGATGATTCTGGTAGAGCCATCATCCCTTAGATTGGATGATTATTTGTGCAGTAATGATGTACATTTGATGTCTTTATTTTCCTGAATATATATCGCAACCCGGATGGATGAAACTAGATATGGGGTCTTCAATCTCGTTCGATCTTCACTCAAAGTACAAGTCTATCCAAGTGACACATGTTTTGGAGTCGAACATGGAAAGACATCGCCTGATTACCAGCCAATGATGGAAGCTGTTAACAGGCGCGAGAGGAATCACCGATAATGATGATGACATTCAAGGTACTACAGTAAAATTCACGTGGTGTGAATAAGGGAATTGGCGTCGAACACCACGCAAAATCTTTCGATTGAAGGCCATTGATGTAAACCTGTCGCCGGAAGTGAGAAACTTGCCATTGAGGCATGCAAGCTTCAAAGTACTGAAAGGGTTGTTCCTAGATCAACTTCTTGGATAATGAGTTGATGTCGACAAGAAGTGATCCATCATAGGAGGGCCTTAGTGAATCCCACATCAATGACACGGAATGGAGCAAATGATTTTAATGGAGGTGAAAATGATCTGGTGATATAAGGTTCAGGGTGGTGGTCATGAAAGAATGGAGCGTGAACGTATTGCAGTGGGTGAGACACATGTGAATTCTCTGAGCGACTTCTGTTGAACATATCGGTGACACTGACATGATGGATCGGTAGCATTAACCCCAAATATGAATGGTGTGATGGAACCATGGTGATGTGACTAGTGAATGGAACAACCCAACCCGACTCGGATGCGGAGTGAAAGTGTCATGTTCAAGAGCGACTTGCTACCAATAAAGTTTCTTCAAGTTTTCTTCCCAATTTTTCCCCAGTCATTGCTGACCAGTACCTCTTTATTTTTGTCAAGCTTGAGGAGGATAACATATGCTTGTTATATAATTTTCCCTTCGGGCAAACCCATCGCTATGTTTTAACGAGCCTAGCGATAGTGAAACTCGTTCTTGTCTGTTATGGAAAAGTTTGTCGATATTCAGTTTTAACAAGTTTAACGACAAGGATAACTCGGTCCTTTTCAATTTTAGAGAGTCTGAAAAAGGGACGTAAAGAAAACTCCAATGATCCTTTTTCGTCACACAATCCCTTGAGTCCGAAAAAGTATAAAACAATACAAAAGGGATGAATTTTTGGTATTTTTAACGAGCCGAACAAAACAAGCGCTCGATCTTTTTGTGTAATAATCCCTCAAGTCCAAAAAGATTAAAATCTAAGGGAGGGATAGCACTTCCGGTCCCTTTAATGAGCTGGAGAGGCCAATCGCTCGACAATCTTTTCATATTTTATGAGTCAGTTGAAAAGAGCTTAAAGGAGACTCGTTTTTTGAGGAACAAGTGATAAATTTGGGTAGCAGCTGATTCTAGGTAAGGTTTGGAATTTTCCAATCATGGCAGTGTCACAAGGATGGCTAGCAGGATCACTCTTCGCCGCTGTTCCTCAAAAGTTAAACAATCAAATGGAGGTGAATGATCGGCCAAAACAAAGTGGAGGTGATGATGAGAACATGACCTAGGCTTCAAAGGCTGATGGTAATACAGTCACAATGGTTATTTACTAGAAATTGGTTCATTTTTTAATGAGCTTAAACTCTGGGGGAACATTTGCTCATTGCTTATGTTTATTTTTTAACGAGCTTGAATTCAAACTGCTCATTGCTTATGTTTATTTTTTAACGAGCTTGAATTCCGCGTTAAAACTGCTCGATAATCTAGTCGTATAATAAGGATGTCTCATATATAAACGACATCTTTTCAAAGCTTTGCCCCACATCCTTTCTTTATGCAAGTTAGGAAACAACCAATCCTATGAGTTTAAAGGGTTAGAGGACCTATAAATTTAAAAAATAAATGGTCGCTCTTCACTTGCACGCCAAAGGGTTTGCATGCCCCCAGGTATAGCGAAGTAGAGTTTCCAGGTTACCCCTCAATTTGCAGACAAAACGTTTGTTTTATCGGGAAAGGCCTACCTTTACAGAGGTATCTTATTCCAGTCTAATCCTATTTTCCAAAATGGACGGGTGTGTCAGGCCAGTCATATACTCTCCACAGAAACCCACCCTATACCCAAGGTTTTCCTGTCGAAACAGGCCAGGGTGCATGCCCCCCGGGTTTCAGTCATATCCTTTAAATCACTCGCGTTCATCAGGAGGACGGATTGGGGATTGATGAGACATTCCTTGCGTGAAAACACCATTCAGGGTTGGTATATGACTATTTGCTATGTGTGAGCTGGGGAATGAAAGCTGGTCTACGAGCTTGACCACTCTTCCTTCGTGCGGAAAACACATTACTCTAAAGAGTGAGGAGACAATGGCTCCCATGCAATAAATATAGTCTCCTCCAAGGAGTAGATTATAATCCAGGGGTCCTTGGACTACCATTACGTTCATGTGAACGGTTTTCCTTCTCAATTTTATCGGCACATCGGGAAGGATACCTAATGGTCGACTGGTTCCTTTGTCAAAGCCTGTTAGATTTCTAATCTCAGGAAAAAGCGATGGCGAACCAAGCACTTTCCAAGTAGTTGAGGAAAGGATACTCACAGAAGCCCCTTCATCTATGATGGTACCGACCATGACCATTCTATATATTTGAGCAATGATTCGAAATGGTACACTGGTCGGTAAACGGGGTCTGCCTAGTAGATTCCAGTTGAAGGAAACAACCAGGTTGCTTGGAGGTGGGACCGAATAGATGACCAGATATGAATCTGACGAACTTCCTTCCTGCAGTAAAGGAACGGGTAGACTGCCCCCATGTTCATCGGAGTCTGTTCTTACGAAGAGAATTTGGACGAACCATTATACTCAAACTAGTGTCTGCAAGGGGGGTGAGTCAGCTTTTTATGATGGTCGAATTGGCTGCCAAATTAGGGTTGTCCCACGACAGCTCTACTCCATATTACCCACAGGCAAACGGACAATTTGAAGCAATCAACAAAGTCCTGAAGCAAATGCTTCAAAGGATGATTTGAGTCCACAAAAGGAGTTGGCACCTGATCCTATACTCAGCCTTGTGGGCATATCGAACATTGGTAAGAAATGCATCCAGGTTCACACCTTTTCAACTGGTGTATGGCCTGGAAGCAATCTTACCAATTCAGTGTGAAATCTCGTCCCTCAAACTCACAATTGACCTTCTCCCCGGAACTTCAGAAGAGGAGGCTCGTTTCTTGGAACTAATCCAATTGGATGAAACCCGTTGTGATGTTGCTTTGGCTAATGAAGCCCATAAGAAACGAGTCAAGGTGCAGTTCGACAAGAATGTCAAACCCCGTGTCTTCTCAGAAGGTGACTTGGTCTTGCTGTATGACCAAGAATCCGATAAATTGGGAGCAGGTACGTTCAAGTCTTTATGGATGGGCCCCTATATTGTTATTTGAGTGTTAGTGAAAGAAGCCTACAATTTAATGGATTATGACGGGATTCCACTGGCACAACCCCGTAACGGGTTGTACCTTAAGCGTTACTACGCATAATTCTGTGTGGTAACCTATATGCTTTTGTTACATTTTTGTTTTCGCTAAGAGTAGTTGTTTTGGTCGAGTAATCCACTTTTTACATTTGTCGCAGATGTCGAAACCATTGGAATGTTTTGTTGGATATGCCGACGGAGCGAGTCGTAATTTGCGGAATCTATCTTCTGCAGCTTGGGCCATTTTTTATCCAAGCGGCGAGTTAGTAAGTTTCAGAGGGGTATGTATTGGTCGATCAACAAATAACATCGTTGAATATAGCGCGTTGATAGAACTTCTCTCTGATGTCATCACACATGGCATAAGCCGACTTGTCATTAGGCTAGTCCCATAGCTCGTCATACTACAACTCACTGGTATCTACTCCATCCGAAATCCAGCTATCTATCGCATGTTCCTAAGGGTCAAGATTTTGGAAAGGCAATTTGATTTTATTCAATATCAGCATATTTCCAGAAACTTAAACACATTAACAGACTCATTGGCAAATTATGTGTTAGATAGACATTTGCAACATTTATAAAAAGAAGCATTTCATCAGTATTTGCATCAGGATCATATAACTCAACTGAAATAAAACTCTGAAAATCAAAAATATATATAACTGTTTGTGGTTTACACAAGATGTTCTGTAACCAAGACAAAATTGGTCAAATGACCCAAAACTCAAAATGCTAGGGGGCACCCTAGTCTAATGGTGCTAGTGATAACAAGTCACCGCATGTGCAATCATGCATAAAAGCCTAGTCCAACGACTCGGCACACCAGTAGTTGTTATAGACATTTTTGTGCCTTACAGCTCCAAGCATGAAATGTCCATAAACTAAAGGCTCCTAAGTCCTTAAAAGTGTTGTTACAACTCCTAAAGGAACAAGGTCAACA
The DNA here is from genome assembly GCA_031772625.1 of Pinus tabuliformis. Lineage (NCBI taxonomy): Eukaryota > Viridiplantae > Streptophyta > Pinopsida > Pinales > Pinaceae > Pinus > Pinus tabuliformis. Next base: position 182,458,631 of record CM062819.1, read on the forward strand.
AATTACAGCTTCTCCCAGAAGTTCTCCACCAGAAACTACTCAAAATTGGTCAAAACTGGATCAGTGCACCCTCAACACAGAGGTTTTGACATTCAGCGCAGGTTGTACACACGGGAATTGCATTTCAGTGCACCTAAATACACTGTGAGGGTGTGCTGATCAGGAAAAGACAAGTGGTGGAGACAGTTTGCGAGGTGGATGATCATGGAATCTTCTAGAAACTTCTCATGGGACACTTGCCTCTCAAAATCACCCAAGGATGAGTAAGAGATCAATGAGATCTCCAAGTGGCATCAAGAACTATCAGAGAGAAGACACTAATCAAAAACCCAGAGCTGACTCACACCTCTACAAATATCTATATATAGATCTCTCATCCCAGAGATCCAGAGGTTGGAGGCTGGAATTTGGTATTTGCAAAGAATTGTTGTTGATTTGAGATTAGAACTATTGGGTGATTTGATTTGAAGGAGGTGAAGAAGGGATTCCATTTGCTGGGAAGGTGATGCTGGATTGGGCCTCTCATGGTTGTATCTCTTCCTGAACTTTGTTATTCATATCAATAAAACCATTTGAGTTTCTCCTATATGCATGTATGTCAATGATGTGTTGTTGTATTTGCATATTTAGTTTATTCTAATCCTAAACTAGTTATGAATGTGAATCCGTGCTCTTTGTAGTTTCCTTCTCTTGTGATCTTGCAGGAACTTGGGGTAGCTGGGCCAGTGAAGGAGCAAGCAGTGGGAAGCAAACAGAAGAGAGAGAGATTGGATCGACAAACTAGCGAAAGACATCGGTTAGTTACATCCTTCTCCTCTATTTGCATTTCATAAAGAAGAATACTCAGATCGTTTTGTCTCGTTTGTTGCTAAGGCACTATCACTCCTTAGAGTGGGATAGGGTCATTCCGTGTTGGATACTTTTCCCAACAACAAGTTGGCGACTCCACTGGGGAGAGTATCCTGTTGGTTTATTTGTGTTTTTGCTATTCATTTCATAAACTCAAAGAGTGCCGAATCGAACTGCATTTGTCTTCATCAAATGCAAAGTAGAGAGCAGCTACTTTAGTCCACCTACTGGGCCTGTTTATGATCTAATTAGCTGATTCACAAGTGCTCTAACAGTCCTTAGTGATAGATCTTCATCCTCCTTTGAGTCATCCTTTAGATTGTATCTGATTGATAGCTTTTATTTGGCCAAAAACTGTGAATTTGACTGAAAGTTGTAACCCGGAACCCAAAAACAATTCTCGTTTCTACTTTAGCGCAGACCCAGAGAAGAGGTTCTGCATTTCAACGCAGGTCCCGTGAAGGCTACCTGCGCTGAATGTCAAAACCTCTGTGTTAGACCTGCGCTGAACAGTCTTTGCCTTGTGCAGCTGTGTTTCCCTGTTTCCTTTTGCTCAGTTTCATCCCTGTTTTCTGCAGCTTGTTATCAGTCAGTATACCTATCTGAAACCACCTATCTTTGCCTCAATTCCACCTCAGTTGTGTAAAGAAACTGTATTTTTTCTTTGTGTATTTGTTACATCATTTGCAGTTTCCCATTACAGAAGTAAACTAGTCATATTGTCGCCCTTAGATCTAGACCTGTCATAAGTGTCGTTTTGATCTTAGGAGTGAGTTTGTTTGCTGTTCACAGTTGATTGAGCCTTTACTTTCGTCATTTGGTTTGAATTTATGCATTTCTAGTGTCGAAACAAGTAAATCATAAGGTGTCGTAATCGTCTTTTGATTTTGGAAAAGGAACTTGTTTGTGTTTTCACTTGAAATCGAATTCAAATTTATACAACAACTTTCTTGATATAAGCATCAATATTAAGAAAGAGAAAAGAAATACATGCATTTGTGCATTTTTTCATTTTGACAGCTTGTATGTTGATTTAGGAAAAGTGCATTACTGTGTGCTCTATGCTCTGTGAGAAAAGATGATGTCTTTCTTTTCCCCTTGTAGCTAGGATTTTCATCTGTTGAAAAGATATAAAAAGCTTGCTTATCATCTTTAGACTGCATTTAGGAGTTGTACCATACATCTCATGGTGATCCAAAAAGGCAAACTTCTAAAAAATATCAACCTAAAATAAATTGAATGAACTTAACAACGCTTTGCAACATAACACACAACATAGAGGTCTAGGCTAGAGACGTGTTCCGACATCGTAAAACCTGGTATCTTACCGTTGAGTGGTTGGGTGATTCCTCCACGGTGAAGCGATAAGTATCAGTACGGATTGTGCTCCCACATACCGTCGCGTATATATTGGGAGACCCCTATAGGAATAAAGCCTTTATCCATAGGAAGCCGTGTCGGCCGCCCTACTGATCGCAATGCACTGAACACAACATTCGGGAAGATTGACCGCCCGTACCTTAAAAAGTATTCTGCAGTTTTGCAAAATGTTTGGCACACCCTCTACCTAGAACTCCAAAGCAGTTCCTTTTGGCCTTTTTCAGACTCTATAATGGAAAAAGTCCATCCGAGCATTTGTCACTTCGGGCTCGTTAAAACATCGAAGGAGACTAGAGTCATCTTTAGCTTTTTCTCGACTCTTTAAAATTGAAAAAGCAAGTTGTGTCTAAAAGCGTCTAAAAAATTCATTTAATTCGGAAATACACTTTCCCCTTTTGTATTTTGGTTGATCGAGTAATCCGCAATCGTGGAAGAAAGTCAATTGAAACCCCATCGTTCGCGGAGGCTTACGAGTCAACCGTCTTTGTCTCCGAAATTGAAAACAGTACGGACAAAGCAAACTCGTTTAACCGGTTCGAAATCTCCTATAAAAGTTAGAACAAGTGTTCCAACAACATCTGAGATTCCGGTTACTCCAAACATTTCTGGAAACCCTGCCTCTATAGAAGAAGTTCAACAGCCATAGAGGGACAGTGATACTGATCCTGGTCTGAGAGCAAACACTTGTGTTACTGAACCAGTTCCATCTGCAACCGGTCCAGAGAGTCTTGCTCTTCAAACATCTGTCGCTGTCGATTCAACCCCTTCTTCGGCACCAGAAATATTTTACGGACCTGACGGTCTTCCCCTTCCACCTGGTTTGATTGCGATAGAGGAAATTGTAGAAGATCTGCAAGCAAGTACTCCAACACATTTTGGAGTAGGGGTCACTCTATTTCCTTCGACATCAGAAGTTAGTCTACCACCAGTGGAATTCCCTGTAGAATCGCTAGGTAATCTTTTGGATAGACTCAAAATGTCTGAACAACCGTCAACATCTAGGACTGTGTCGAATGACACAGCAATAACAGAGCTCCCTGCCATCACTCCTACAATGTTTGCCGGCATACCATCTGTCCTGACTAGCTCTCAACCGCTAGAAGGAGTCCATCCAGGGACTATTTCGACAGTGTGGTCTGTTCCTGTTTGTTCCTCCGGAATAATATCCAGCAACTCTTATGTTGAAACTCGACAAATTGATCCATTTGGAGGTCAATTTGGGCCATCCAGTCCACAAGGGCAAGCAATTCCTTTGAGTTCTGGATTACCACCGTATGGGGGGCAGTATGCCCTTTCATTACCCCCTCCAGGAGGATATCCATACGGGAGTTCTCAACAATATTCAAGTTATACTGGAATTACGACAAGTGGTTGGGTACCTATGCTACCCCAACAACCAAGAGTTGTGTATTCTATGCAACAATGTGTACTTGTGACGAACATCCCGACTACACCGGCTATTGTAACCGTGTCGCAAGTTCAAACGATGCCTGTTGTATGTCAACCTCAGATTTCTCAGATTGTAATGCAACAGCCCCTTGACCCTGTGACTCAACCACAATCGCCTACTGGTGGGGTGACACAGGTCCAAACGGGTACAATTACCCCACATCTTGGTCCGACCGTTAGTATGGCGCAACAGAGCATGGCTTCACAGCCGTGGCTGGTGCAATACCAACAACCACAATTCCAACAAGTGTACCAAGGTTCTGAGCAGCAGATCTTCGTGAACGGTGGGCAACCGTACATTCAAAACGGTCAAAATCAACCACTTTACAGTGGTTAAGTCCACCAGCCATATCAGTCATACCAGCATCAACTACATTATGCTGGTATGCAAAGACCAACTGTTCAGGCGATTCCATCGTATCCTAGGTACGCTTCGCCTAACCTGAATCAACAGTTACCATTTGTGGCAACTTTAGAGTTACCCGATTTACACTGGTTAACAAATGATACGATTGCTTACGCCCCTTGGTGGCCAGCGATTCCTCACAAACTTCCATCAGACATTCCTAAATTTAATGGAAATCCAAGTGAAGACCCGTCAAATCATGTGATGACATTTCATCTATGGTGTTCATCAAACACCCTGAACAATGATTCGATTAGGCTTCGCCTTTTTCAGAGGACGTTAACTGGTCCAGCGGCAAAATGGTATATTGAATTGCCTAGAGCTTCGTTCAACAACTTCAGTACCTTAGCCACGACTTTATTAACCCATTTTCAATTACCGATAAGGTATGAAACGGGAACGGAACTCCTAACCAACTTCAAACAGACAACGGCCACTCACATATCTGATCATATACATGAGTGGCCACATCGTTGTAGGATGGTAAAAACGTACGTTCCCGATCAGCTATTAGCTGAATGGTTTATCAAATCCTTACTTCCTACAATCACGGAAGATGTGGCAAAGGGGGGAGTCGTAACGGAAGAGCAAGTCATCGCTCGTGCGCAATATCTGGACTTGGTCTATACTCAGTCTGGCATGCTCTAAGACAAAATACCTGACGCCCATAGACCAGAATTCTCAATTCCTCCTCCTCCTAAATCAAACAATGACTCTCATGCCATTGATGGCGTGATTGGCACGACAGACACGAAATCGACAAAGGCTACATCTAAAAGGGCCCGTAAGATTTCTAGTCAAAATGCAAATGAGGAACTTCTTGCCTCGGAAGTAAATTCTGTGTCGACCGACAAGGGCAAACAACTGAAGCAACCAGGGGGCAAGAAGAAAAAGAAAGGGAGAAAAAGGAAACCCCCTGTGGGGTGTCATATATGCGATGAGGATCATTGGACGAGAGATTGTCCACATATAGCTGAAGTTAAGAAACTCTTTAAGAGTTCAAAAACCTCAGCAGTATTGACTGATCCGTTTCCAAACCGGGGAACCAAACTGGTTGCTAATCAAAATACTTCCCGATCCCAAGTGCTTATGTTGTCTGTCTCAAAGCAGCAAAATGATGCTTTGACAAGGAATAAATATTACGGGAATCCACAGCTGTCGAATAACAAGGCTAATGAACAACCTAGTAGTTCGACGACAACTTTGACCGAAGTTGTGCCACCCATCATTCCTAAACCAATGATAAAGTCGCCAAAGGGAGGAGTACACAAATCGACATTTAATCCTCGTGCCAAAGTAGCACAGAATTATAATATAGTAGAGGACCTGGCCCAATCGTCGTCCGCTATGTCGACACTTGAGGTACCGCAAAATTGCCTCTCCCAAGAGCAGGCTTTATATGAGCAATAGGTGGGGTTGGCCCAAGGGATTCCAATCTTGTGGCCTTTGATCATAAAGGATATGACCCTTAGTTACCAGCTCAACTAGCTTTCCTTATTCAAGTGAAAGCCCTCAACAAAACTGTTCATCGAACAATTATTGATGAGGGGGAATCTACGTGTATTATGTCGATGAGTTGCTGGAAGAATTTAGGCTCACCACCCTTGTCGAGATCGTCAACGACGTTAAAAGCATTTGATGGATGATCATACACTCCATACGGGATTTTAAGTAACTTGCAAGTTGAACTAGGGGGCAAAACAGTAGGAATTGATATTGAAGTGATTGATGGAAACCTCGATTACAACATCCTACTGGGAAGGCCCTGGATATATGCCATGGCTGCAATTGTGTCGACCTACTTCAGGAAGATTGCATTTCCCTTTCAAGGAGGAATTACAGTCATCGACCAACAAAATTTCCTCCCCGACAGTTCACAAGTTACGTGAAGCATTCCAATGATCCATGGAAGCAATCATTCGCTTCAAAATATTGGAGTAGGTCTCCTAAAAGACCCTGCCTTAATGGGTACTTTTGCCCTATCGCCTGCAAGTAATCTGGTGGAAGTGGCCACAGTGGAAACCTACAATATGAAATCTTCTATATCTAATGGATTCGGAAGATTCCTAAACATTTTGTCAGCGTGGATCATCGCCCTAATAGAAATACTGTAAATACAGTGGGCTCCGAGGACGGTTCTTATCTCGTGTCAACCTCGTTAAAAAATGAAACAAGGAGTCGAGGATGGTTCTTATCTTGTGTCAACCTCATTAAAAAATGAAACAAATCCCCTTTCCAAATCTCAAAGGTAAACCTTCATTCCAACCACCAAGTTGAATGCAATGAAGCTTGGGGGGCATGCACCTCGATTTGCGTTGTTATGTTGGGGAATTGCAAACTTATCATCAAGCAGTTTTTGCACACAGTTCATGCTCGTTAAAAAATAAACGCAAAGATCCGAGCAGTTTTAGCACATAGTTCATGCTCGTTAAAAAATAAACATAAGATCGAGCAAATGTTTCAACCCGCGTTTAAGCTCGTTAAAAAATGAACTATCCGGTAAATAACCACTGCGAAAGTAAAATTATCAGCCATTAAAGCCTTGGTCGTGTTTGCACCGTCACCTCCACTTTTCTATTGGCCGATCATTCACCTCCATTTGATTGTTTACCCATTTTGAGGAACAGCTGCGAAGAGTGATTTCACTAAGCCATCCTTGTGACACTGCCGTGATTGGAAAATTCCAAGCCTTACCTGGAATCTGCTGCTACCCTGTTTATCACTCGTTCCTCAAAAGACGAGTCTTCTTTAAGCTCTTTTCATCTGACTCGTAAAATATGAAAAGATTGCCGAGTTTTGGCCTTCCAGCTCGTTAAACGACCGGAAGAGCTATCCCTCCTCTAGATTTTAATCTTTTTGGACCTGAGGGATTATTGCACAAAAAGATCGAGCGCTTGTTTAATTTGGCTCGTTAAAACTATCGAAAACTCATCCCTTCTGTATTGTTTTATACTTTTTCGGACTTAAGGGATTAGATGACGAAAAAGGAACTTTGGAGTTATCTTTACGTACCTTTTCAGGCTCTCTAAAATTGAAAAGGACCGAGTTATCTTTGTCGTTAGACTCGTTAAAAGCATCAAATAGCGACAAACTTGTCTTTAGACGAGAACGAGTTTCACTATCGCTAGGCTCGTTAAAACATAGCGATGGGTTTACCCGAAGGGTAAATTATAGAACAAGCATATGTTATCCTCCTCAAGCTTGACAAAAATAAAGAGGTACTGGTCAGAAATGACTGGGGAAAATTGGGAAGAAACTGAAATAACTTTATTGGTAGCAAAGTCGCTCTTGAACATGACACTTCCGCTTCGTGCCTGAGTCGGGTTGGGTTGTTTCATTCACCGGTCACATCGCCATGGTCTCGCCATACCATCCATCTTTGGGGTAAATGCTACCAATCCATCACACAAGTGTCGCTGATATGTTCAAGAGAAGTCATACAGAGATGTCAACCGTGTCCCATCCACTACCATACATTGTCCTTCATCCTTTCATGACTGCCACCCTGAACCATATATCATCAGATCGTTTTCACCTCCATCAAAATCATTTGCTCCGTTCCGTGTCACTGATGTGGGATACATTAAGGCCCTCCTTTGACAGATCACTTCTTGTCGACATCAGCTCATTATCCAAGAAGTTGATCTAGGAACAACCCCTTCGGTACTTTGAAGCTTGCATGCCTCAATGGCAAGTTTCTCACTTCCAGCGACAGGTATACATCAATGACCTTCGACCGAAAGATTTTGCGTGGTGTTCGACGCCAAGTCCTTTATTCACACCATGTGAATTGTACTGCAGTACCTTGAGGGTCATCATCCTTATCGGTGATTCCTCTCGCGCTTGTTAACAGTTTACATCATTGACTGGTAATCAAGCAATGTCTTTCCGTGTTCGACTTCAGAAAATTCTCACATGGATCGACTTGTACATCGAGTGAAGATCGGATGAGATTGAAGACCCCGGATCTAGTTTCATCCATCCGGGCTGTGATACATATTCAGGAAATAAAGACATTGACATGTACAGCATTGCAGCAGATAATCATCCTACCAAAAAGGATGGTGATTTCATCAAAATCATTAGTCTACCATCAGACGATTGTCTGTTCTATGTACAGAAAAATGAATTTATAAAGCTGAGCATGGGAATGCCCGCCTAAGCTAGATCATGAAAGCAGTATGAAAAATAATGTATTGTATTGTATCTTATTACAGGTCTCCTCCCAGCATTGGAAGAACTTCGGATCCTCCTAATAAAGCATTTCACCCGATAAATGGCCTCATACTTTAGGGGGCAACTGTTATAGACATTTTTGTGCCTTACAGCTCCAAGCATGAAATGTCCATAAACTAAAGGCTCCTAAGTCCTTAAAAGTGTTGTTACAACTCCTAAAGGAACAAGGTCAACAAATTACAGCTTCTCCCAGAAGTTCTCCACCAGAAACTACTCAAAATTGGTCAAAACTGGATCAGTGCACCCTCAACACAGAGGTTTTGACATTCAGCGCAGGTTGTACACACAGGAATTGTGTTTCAGTGCACCTAAATACACTGTGAGGGTGCGCTGATTAGGAAAAGACAAGTGGCGGAGACAGTTTGCGAGGTGGATGATCATGGAATCTTCTAGAAACTTCTCATGGGACACTTGCCTCTCAAAATCGCCCAAGGATGAGTAAGAGATCAATGAGATCTCCAAGTGGCATCAAGAACTATCAGAGAGAAGACACTAATAAAAAACCCAGAGCTGACTCACACCTCTACAAATATCTAAATATAGATCTCTCATCCCAGAGATCCAGAGGTTGGAGGCTGGAATTTGGTATTTGCAAAGAATTGCTGTTGGTTTGAGATTAGAACTATTGGGTGATTTGCTTTGAAGGAGGTGAAGAAGGGATTCCATTTGCTGGGAAGGTGATGCTGGATTGGGCCTCTCATGGTTGTATCTCTTCCTGAACTTTGTTATTCATATCAATAAAACCATTTGAGTTTCTCCTATATGCATGTATGTCAATGATGTGTTGTTGTATTTGCATATTTAGTTTATTCTAATCCTAAACTAGTTATGAATGTGAATCCGTGCTCTTTGTAGTTTCCTTCTCTTGTGATCTTGCAGGAACTTGGTGTAGCTGGGCCAATGAAGGAGCAAGCAGCGGGAAGCAAACAGAAGAGAGAGAGATTGGATCGACAAACTAGCGAAATACATCGGTTAGTTACATCCTTCTCCTCTATTTGCATTTCATAAAGAAGAATACTCGGATCATTTTGTCTCGTTTGTTGCTAAGGCACTATCACTCCTTAGAGTGGGATAGGGTCATTCCGTGTTGGATACTTTTCCCAACAACAGTAGTATGTCGCAGCAACCTCAGGGGCAGCTCGTCGGTCCTCACGTCTGGAATACCAAGAGTAAGGCCCTCGACCTGATCCTGCAATGCTGAAAGAGTCTCGACCACATCAAGGTTGCGAAGGATAGCCCTTCCCGCACCCTCTCCTGCTGGAGCCACTGCTGGCACTCTCAGGCGCACTACTGGTCGAACTGGTCCAACATCTGCATGAGCACATGAGTTTTGATTAGTCCTGATAGAAGAAAGCACAAGAACATTATAAAAAGAAACGATAAACAGAGATATGGTTAGAGAATTTACCAATGACACCCCACTGCTCGCCAGCAGGCAGTACCAAATCCGAATCATCCCGGAAATCCATACCAGCATATGGATACTCAGAAAAAACCATCTCCTGACGATTGAACCACTCGAAAAAGGTAACAGAAAAGGAAATCTGGGACTGACCAGCATGTCTGGCCATAAGGTCGACCCATCTCTGCATACATGGCTCAGTCGGTGGAGGTAAACCAAGTGAAACATACTGCGGCTGCATCAGCGGGATCTTTTCCAAGGCGAAAGCTATCAAGATAGAACCATATCCAAAGTTCTTCAATCTTCCATTTTTCACCTTGGTCAGTTGTTCTTTCATCACAGAGAGTACTACATCACACCAATTGAACACCTTCAGTTCAAGGCATTCCAAGGCGTATATAAGATCTGTTGGCCACGTGAAGTGCCGCACTACCAGCCAGTCTAGCAAAAGTGAATAGAATGGTCCTTAGGGACCTGTCAGAGACATCTCGGATAATGATCTTGCCGTCCTTACTCGGCTGAGATCCCTCTCTGCAATACCTGTGAATGTAATCTCTCACAGATTCACCCCCACAGGCCGAACCTGATAATGAGATAGGGGCACCCCGCCTCGATAAGCCGGTCAAAAAATAGATGTCCACGACAGTCAAGGGGATGGACTTGCCCCTAATCTAGAACTCCTGGGTGGTAGGATCCCATGCATCGAGAAAATATTGCAACAGGTTGATTTGTTGCCTCATGCAAGAGATGCGGAAAAACTTGAACAAGCCACAGTTCCGCAATGCATTTACCGTAACCGGATCATGTAAAGCAAGCATGTCCCCTTCTTCATGCTCACGTTCTCGCCATGTAATAGGCATTTTGCTCCAATGAATCTCTGAAACAAACAAGAGAAGAGTCAAGATCCTGATTTGGTGAAAAACAGGAAAAAAATTCCATGAAAAACTGTGCACAAATTTCCCTCCTTGCGCCCATCGCACCCCCAGTAGTGTTCTGGGTGCATTTCCTGCTAATTGGCCAATGGCCAGGCCAACATGCAATGCACCTTTCGATATAGAAAGGGTGCGATGGAGCCAGGGCGAGTTTTTCAAACCCCAGGGGCTCAAAAAAACCAGAAAACATGCTCAGAATGCAAAATGGAAAGGATGAAATTAAAGAGCTCAGGTTTAGCTCCTACCTGGTCCAAACGGCGCTGAGAATCGTCCACAGAATCTCCCGGATTCAGCTGGTGAAAATCAAGGGGGAAAGCACCTCCAAATCTCCAACAAACCAAAGTTCAAATGAAATGGTAAAATGAGAGGTAAAAGCACTTTTAAATTACTTTTCACATAATTCAAGTAAAATATTAGTGTTTTAACTCATTTTTCAAGCATGTATTGTTCGTTTCTAACTAGTTTGATGAAGCAATTGAGCAGGCAGTACAACCGTTGAAAGAACAAAGTTGTCAACGGTAAAATCAAGACAGTCAATGACCATTATATCGAGCAGTTTTAACGCGGAATTCAAGATCGTTAAAAAATAAACATAAGCAATGAGCAAATGTTCCCCCAGAGTTTAAGCTCATTAAAAAATGAACCAATTTCCGGTAAATAACCATCGTGAATGTATTACCATCAGCCTTTGAAGCCTTGGTCGTGTTCTCATCATCACCTCCACTTTGTTTTGGCTGATCATTCACCTCCATTTGATTGTTTACCCTTTTGAGGAACAGCTGTGAAGAGTGATCCTACTAGCCATCCTTGTGACACTACCGTGATTGGAAAATTCCAAACCTTACCTGGAATCAGCTGCTACCCAAATTTATCACTCGTTCCTCAAAAAACGAGTCTCCTTTAAGCTCTTTTCCACTGACTCGTAGAATATGAAAAGATTGCCGAGCGATTGGCCTCTCCAGCTTGTTAAAGGGACCGGAAGTGCTATCCCTCCTTTAGATTTTAATCTTTTTGGACTTGAGGGATTATTACACAAAAAGATCGAGCGCTTGTTTTTTTCGGCTCATTAAAAGTACTGAAAATTCATCCCTTTTGTATTGTTTTATACATTTTCGGACTCAAGGGATTATGTGACGAAAAAGGATCATTGGAGTTTTCATTACGTCCCTTTTTCAGACTCTCTAAAATTGAAAAGGATCGAGTTATCCTTGTCGTTAAAACCGAATAGTGACAAACTTGTCCATAACAGACAAGAACGAGTTTCACTATCGCTAGGCTCGTTAAAACATAGCGATGGGTTTTCCCGAAGGGAAAATTATAGAACAAGCATATGTTATCCTCCTCAAGCTTGAAAAAAATAAAGAGGTACTGGTCAGCAATGACTGGGGAAAAATTGGGAAGAAAACTTGAAGAAACTTTATTGGTAGCAAGTCGCTCTTGAACATGACACTTTCACTCCGCATCCGAGTCAGGTTGGGTTGTTCCATTCACTGGTCACATCACCATGGTTCCATCACACCATCCATATTTGGGGTTAATGCTACCGATCCATCATGTCAGTGTTGCTGATATGTTCAAGAGAAGTCGCTCAGAGAATTCACCTATGTCTCACCCACTGCAATACATTTACACTCCATTCTTTCATGACCACCACCCTGAACCTTATATCACCAGATCATTTTCACCTCCATTAAAATCATTTGCTCTGTTCCGTGTCATTGATGTGGGATTCACTAAGGTCCTCCTATGACGGATCGCTTCTTGTCGACATCAGCTCATTATCCAAGAAGTCGATCTAGGAACAACCCTTTCAGTACTTTGAAGCTTGCATGCCTCAATGGCAAGTTTCTCACTTCCGGCGACAGGTTTACATCAATGGCCTTCGACCGAAAGATTTTGCATGGTGTTCGACGCCAAGTCCCTTATTCACACCACATGAATTGTACTGTAGTACCTTGAGGGTCATCATCATTATCGGTGATTCCTCTCGTGCCTGTTAACAGCTTACATCATTGGCTGGTAATCAGGCAATGTCTTTCCGTGTTCGACTCCAGAACATCTCTCACATGGATCAACTTGTACTTTGAGTGAAGATCGAACAAGATTGAAGACCCTAGATCTAGTTTCATCCATTCGGGCTGTAATATATATTCAGGAAAATGAAGACATCAAATGTACATCATTGCTACACAGATAATCATCCAATCTAAGGGATGATGGCTCTACCAGAATCATCAGTCTACACTCACTCGATTGTCTGTCTTATGTACATGAAAATGAATTTATAAATCTGAGCATGGGAATTTCCGCCTCAGCTAGATCATGAAAATATTATGAAGATAATGTATTGTATTGTATCTTATTATAGGTTGCCTTCCAGCTTGAGAACACTTCGGATCCTCATGATAAAGCATTTCACCCGACATCAAAAGATTAACGAACTCATGCTTTAGGGGGCAACAATTATAGACATTTTTGGGCACTGCAACCCCAATCATAAATGTCCATAAACCAAGGGCTCTTAAGTCCCTAAAAGTGTTGTTCCAACCTCTAAAAGAACAAGGTCAACTTATTACATCTTCTCCCAAAAGTTCTCCATGAAAAACTGCTCAGAACTAGTCAAAACTGGACCATTTCGCCTGTTCCATGGTCAAAGTGCACTGCATCCCACCTAAATACACACAATAGGTGCGATGCATGTTGAAAAGCCCTTCTATGGGGTGCGATGGGCGAGAGTGGACAAATGGCAGGGTCAATCCGCAAGGTGGAGGATCATGGAATCTTCCAGAAACTTATCTTGTGACACTTGCCTCTCTGCATTCACCCAGGGATGAGTAAGAGATCATCAATCTCCAAGTGGAATCAAGAACTATCAGAGAGAGGACACTAATCAAATCTCAAAAGCTGACTCACCCCACTTGCAAACATCTATATATGGATCCCTCATCCCAGAGATCCAAAGGCTGGAATTTTGTATCTTGTAAGGAAGTGTTGTTGATTTCTTGGTGCAACATCATAGTGATGGGTGATCTAAGCTTTTCATGAGGTGAAGAAGGGCTTTCTTGCTGAGAGGATGATGCTGGGTCAGAACAATTGGTTGTAATCCTCTTTTCTCTTTCTTGATTATCAATAAAGCTATTCAAGTTTTCCTCCACATTCTTGTATGATTGATGATTTATGCATTTGTGTGGTCAATATATATCTGGCCTATATTGTTTATGATAATATATCTTTGTTCTTGGATAGTGTTATGCTGCTTTGATTCTATAGGTGCTCTTTGAAGCTGGGTATACGAGGAAGCGAGTGGCAAAGATCTATCAGAAGGGAGAGGAATCAAGCAAGGAACCAAGCGCAACACTGAGGTTGGTCTCCTTTATTCTTCTCTCATCTACTTCTCATAAAGGAAAACAAAAGTGGTTTTAGTTTGTTTGTTTTAGTTTATTTGTTTTAGTTTGTTTTTTCCGAGTATCCATATGCTGGTATGGATTTCCGGAATGATCCAGATTTGCTACTACCTACTGGCGAGCAATGGGGCGTCATTGGTAAATTCTCTGACCATATCTCTATTTATCGTTTCTTTTTATAATGTTTTTGTGCTTTCTTCTATCAGGACTAATCAAAACTCATGTGCTCATGCAGATGTTAGACCAGTTCGACCAGTAGTGCGCCTGAGAGTGCCAACTGCCGCTCCAGTAGGAGAGGGTGCGGGAAGGGCTATCCTTCACGACCTTGATGTGGTCGAGACTCTTTCAGCATTGTAGGATCAGGTCGAGGGCCTTACTCTTGGTATTCTAGACATGAGGACTGACGAGCTGCCCCTGAGGTTGCAGCGACATACTATTAGTGTGCCAAGTCGTTGAACTAGGATTTTACGCATGATTGCACAGGCGGTGACTTGTTATCACCAGCACCATTAGACTAGGGTACCCCCTAGCATTTTGAGTTTTGGGTCATTTGACCAATTTTGTCTTGGTTACAGAACATTATGTGTAAACCACAAACAGTTATATATATTTTTGATTTTCAGAGTTTTATTTCAGTTGAGTTATATGATCCTGATGCAAATACTGATGAAATGCTTCTTTTTATAAATGTTGCAAATGTCTATCTAACACATAATTTGCCAATGAGTCTATTAATGTGTTTAAGTTTTTGGAAATATGCTGATATTGAATAAAATCAAATTGCCTTTCCAAAATCTTGACCCTTAGGAACATGCGATAGATAGCTGGATTTCGGACGGAGTAGATACTAGTGAGTTGTAGTATGACGAGCTGTGAGTCTAGCCTGACGACAAGTCGGCTTATGCCATGTGTGATGGCATCAGAGAGAAGTTCTATCAACATGCCATATTCATCGATGTTATTTGTTGACTGACCAATACATACCCCTCTAAAACTTACTAACTCGCCGCTTGGATCAAAAATCGCCCAAGCTGCAGAAGATAGATTCCGCGAACTACGACTCGCTCCGTCAGCATATCCAACAAAAGATTCCAATGGGTTCGACATCTGCAAAAAATGTAAAAAGTGGATTACTCGACCAAAACAACTACTCTTAGCGAAAAAAAAAATGTAACAAAAGCATATAGGTGATCCAGGTGGATGTTGGTGGCCACCCACCTATCCCATTTGGACCCCCACAACTGTTCTTTCAGCTTTTTCAGTTTCCTAAATTGTAGCACAATTTATTGTTTTTAGCAGTTTTTCGGGTCTTGAACTTCTGGAGCCATTTTGAGGCCCTAAATGACGCTTTTTGGTAGTGCTCGGATAGATCTTTCTAACGAGCTATTGTACGCATCAAACGGAGATCGTATGCCAAAGTTACGACCCCGGGAAGTTGGTGTCCCAATTTACCTAAATTGGTCCCACAATTTGGTGTTTCATCTTCTAAGGTTAGGTTTTGGAATGTTAAGGGTTTCCCATTATTTCTCAACAATAAATAGGCCTTCGAGCCTCATTGTAACACAGTTTAGAACAGTTCAGAGGCATGTAGCCGCACATCTCTTCTCAGAGATAAGCTACCATTGCCCTAGCTGGTTTATTTCCATTTCTGGTTGTAAGCATATTTCAATATTTTCCATTAATGAAATGAAGTATTATTTCCACTGCATCTTTGTGTATATGGTTATCTCTGTAATTTGTTGCATTCCTGTTTAAATCCAGATCAGTGGTATCTGAGCGTCTGCTTTTTCTTTGTTTTTCTTTGCATGTCCCCAACGAGGTCGGGATATAAGGAGTTAGGACTTGAACTGGTCGAACCTTTGCAAGAACAGCCTTGCAAATCCCGACGGCCTCCCATGGCAGATGAGAAGAAAGAGGAGGGGGTAGGAGATCCTATCAAAATCTTGCTCGAAGAAGCGCTCGAGCGACAAAGGAACGCGATGATGGATAGCTTTGCGCAGATCCTTCAACGGCTACCCAGAGGCGACGCATCGACTTCCAACAGCTACTCTGGAAACGCCACACCATTTAAGGTACAAGTTAATTTTGAAATCCCCATCTTCGAGGGTCAAATAGATGCAGATGCCATAGATAAATGATTAAATCTGCTAGATGGGTATTTTTTTGTTCATGAATTTTCAAGCCGGGAAAAGATTGTTTTCGCTCTTCTCAAAGCAGCCCCCCTCGTCAAGGACTAGTGGGAAACCTACTGCGAGCAGAAGGATGAAAGTACAGGCTCACTATTTTTAGCCGCACCCACTTGGAATGACTTTCGGGATGCCATCAAGGAGCAGTACTACCCTATCGGAAGCTATGAGGACAAATACATCAAATGGACCACATTGCAGCAGGGACAAGACCAATATGTGCGGATTTCACAAACATTTTTCGTACCCTTTGCACACAGTTGGGTATCAACGATTCTGAGCTGCATCTGGTACTCAAATACCGTGGCTGCCTACACAGATACATCCAGGAATAGATGGGGTTCTTGAACATCTCCTCACTCCGCACAGCATACCAATACGCTGTCAAAATCGAGCAAAAGTTCAAACAGAAGAAGCGAGACTTTGGATCCGCAAATCCGAAGCCCAAAGGACAAAGCCAAGGCGGGGTGACCCAAGACAACCCGTCGAAGCCGCAAGAAAAGAACAACACCACGAAGCCGAAGAAGAACACATGAAAGTGGTGTGAGTTCCACAAGAGTCCCACTCATAACACAAGTGAGTGTCAGACCAAGCAGTCGCTGGTGGCCGAGTTGAAGGCTTCCGAATCAGATGCATGTTCTGACCCTGAGCTAGAACCTGACAAGGCGAATGGCAAAGGGAAGCAGATCATTGATGCGGATCCCAGCGCCACTGTCGCCACTGCCAAGATCCAGAAGAATGAACCTGCAGATCCAGAAGAGGGGGAGCGTCTTTTCCACTCACAGATGTGGGTGAAGGGTTCGTCGCTACAATTCATTGTTGATAGTGGCGGCCAAAAGAACCTCATTTCAGCAGAGGTCGTGAAGCGGTTGGGCCTACTGACTACACCGCACCCACAACCGTACAGTACCAGGTGGCTTCATGAAGGACAAGATCTAAAAGTTCGCCAGTAGTGCCGCCTTCTCTACAACATCAAACCCTTCACAGGCGAGGTATTGTGTGATGTTACACCTCTGGATGTTTGTGATGTATTATTAGGCCAGCCATACTTGTGGAGGCGACATGCTGTGTATGAGTCCAGGCCCCGTGCTGTCATTATTTCTTTGAATAATTCATTATACAGGATACCAGAGGTATCCCAACCTACCACCACATCTTTGATCACCGCTAAGAAAGGCAGCAAGCTCATCTCCCAGACCAGGAAATTCATCTATCTAGTTCACTCCAAAAGTAAGGGGAAGATTGTCATCACATCCATGACCCCCGCGAAGGGTTCCTCCATGCAGCATCAGCAGCAAAGGGATACAGTCATGACAAGACACAGGAACAAATTCTCCTCACCCACAGGGGTACCACATAAGTTTCATGTGGGCGACAAAGTCTGGTTGCATCTGCAGAGAGAATGCCTTACCAGAACCCATCAGAAACTCAGACCACTCCGAGATGGTCCTTACACCAGTACCAAGGCTACGGGTAACAATGTTTTGAAGCATAACATTCCTCCATTCCTTCGCTTGCACCAAGTGATCAATGTGGACCGTCATCGACCATGCTTCCCACCATTTTTGAACACATCAAAGATTGGAGAACAGCTCACCAGGGACCAAGTTCAGCAGATGGAGGAACTCAACGCAATGGGGACCATTGCTCCCTAAGGGGGGAGGAATGATCCAGGTGGACGTTGGTGTCCACCCACCTATCCCATTTGGACCCCCACAACTGTCTCTTTCAGCTTTTTCAGTTTCCTAAATTGTAGCACAGTTTACTATTTTTAGCAGTTTTTCGGGTCCTGAACTTCTGGAGCCGTTTTGAGGCCCTAAACGACATTTTTTGGGAAATATGGGGCAACATGTTTCCTCCCAACGTGGTAGTGCTTAGATAGATCTTTCTAATGAGCTATTGTACGCGTCAAACGGAGATCGTATGCCAAAGTTACGACCCCGGGAAGTTGGTGTCCCAATTTACCCAAACAGGGCCCACAATTTGGCGTTTCATCTTCTAGGGCTAGGTTTTGGAATGTTAAGGGTTTTCCATTGTTTCTCAACAATAAATAGGCCTTCGAGCCTCATTGTAAGACAGTTTAGAACAGTTCAGAGGCATGTAGCTACACATCTCTTCTTAGAGATAAGCTACCATCGCCCTAGCTGGTTTATTTCAATTTCTGGTTGTAAGCATATTTCAGTATTTTCCATTAATGAAATGAAGTATTATTTCTACTGCATCTTTGTGTATATGGTTATCTATGTAATTTGTTGTGTTCCTATTTAAATCCAGATCAATAGGTTACCACACCGAATTATGCATAGCAACGCTTAAGGTACAACCCGTTACGGGGTTGTGCCAGTGGAATCCCGTCATAATCCATTAACTTGTAGGCTCCTTTCGCTAACACTCGCTTAACAATATAGGGGCCCATCCATAAAGACTTGAACTTACCTGCTCCCAATTTATCGGATTCCTGGTCATACAGCAAGACCAAGTCGCCTTCTGAGAAGACACGGGGTTTGACATTCTTGTCGGACTGCGCCTTGACTCATTTCTTATGGGCTTCCTTAGCCAAAGTGGCATCACGACGGGTTTCATCCAATTGGATTAGTTCCAAGAAACGAGCCTCCTCTTCTGAAGTTCCGAGGAGAAGGTCGACTGCGAGTTTGAGGGATGAGATTTCACACTGAATTGGTAAGATTGCTTCCAGGCCATACACCAGCTGAAAAGGTGTGAACCCGGTTGCATTTATTACCAATGTTCGGTATGCCCACAAGGCTAAGTACAGGATCAGGTGCCAACTCCTTTTGTGGACTCCAATCATCCTTTGCAGCATTCGTTTCAGGACTTTGTTGATTGCTTCAACTTGTCCATTTGGCTGCGGGTAATATGGAGTAGAGCTGTTGTGGTACAACCCTAATTTGGCAGCCAATTCGACCATCATGTGATTGCGAAAATGCGATCCATGATCTGTGACTATAGCCTGCAAACACCGAATTTGGAGACTACATGATTGAAAAAGAAAAGGGCAACTGTTTCACCAGTGTTATCTAATGTAAGCATCGCCTCGGCCCATTTGGTAAAATAGTCTACAGCGACTATGATATACCCATGCCCCCCGGTCGAGGTGGGGTTACATGTCATGAAATTGATGCCCCATTTGGCGAATGGCCCAACTGCAACTATCGGTTGCAGAGGTACGGGTGGTTTTCTGGTTTTGCTATCGAAAATTTGACATGCATGGCAACTTCTGACTGCTGTTATGCAATCTTTGAACATTGTTGGCCAGAAGTATCCTGCTCGTAAAATTTTTGCGCTGTAGCATAACCAGATTGATGCCCCCCACACGCGCCTGAATGGCAATCATTCAGGACTTTTTCGGCCTCCTCGTGGGTGAGGCACCTCCTCAGAACTGTATCGACACCATGACGGTAAAGTGTATCACCGACGATCATGTAGTATTTTGATTGGTATCGAATACGTTTTTGTTCCGAGCGAGAGGTATTAGACCTATATTTTTGGGTTTGGAGATAGATGATTATATCTCCATACCACAGATTGCTTGAAGATATCAGAAACAAAGATTCATCCACGATGGTTTCTTCGGATGTTTCATCGTTAGACGACGATGGGAGATCACATAGTAATTCCGCGAAGACTAGGGATTTATTTGATTTGGATTTTACGAATTCCAAATCAAACTCTTGAAGAATTGCTATCCACTTCGAATATTTGCCCCCCAGTAACTGTCGCAACAATATATAAGTCATGGGGTTGCAATCTGACAAAATGGTAGTTTTTTGAAAGATGACATAATGCCGAAATCTCTGTATCGCTTGAACAACTGTGAGAGCGAGCTTTTCAACATAGGAATACTTGCTTTCTGTATCATTTAAGTTCCTACTTAAATAATATATAGGATGTTCAATTCCGTTGTCTTCTTGAACTAAAACCATTGCGATGGTTGTATCTGCTACAGCCAGGTACAGGTTAAAATATTTTTGGTAGTCAGGAGTGTACATTAATGATGCTTTCATTAGGGATTCTTTTAAAGCATCAAAGGAAGCTTGCGCGACCTAATCCTAGATGAAGGGTACTTTCTTTTTCAATAGACGTGTATAACCTTTAGCAAGTTCGGCATAATTTGGAATGAACCTCCTCAAAAAGTTTGCTTTCCCTTGGAGTTTCTGAATCTAAAGCAAATTTGAAGGTGGAGGCAAATTTATGATTGCCTGAACCTTACATGGGTCGAGACGAATCCCGTCCTTTGAGACTACAAAGCCAAGCAAATGACCAGAACTAACACAGAACACACATTTGTGGATTGAGTCATATCTTGTAGTGTCGACAATGTAGAAATATCGCTCTCAAATTTTGCGGATGATCGGTCTGCTTTCGCGAATGAGCCGGAAGGTTGTCGAGATATGGTTGAACGATGTTTTTGATGTCATGGAAGGCATAATTCATTTCCCTCTAAAATGTTGCCCCTGTGTTCTTTAAACCAAAGGGTAATTTGCGGTGTGCAAATGTGCCCCACGGACAAATAAATGTAGTCTTTGACTGGTCCTGTGGGTGGATATTTATTTGATTATACCCAGAGAATCCATCCATAAATGAAAAGATTTCACATCCGGCACATTCATCAATTATCTTTTCAATAAAGAGTGTAGGGTAGTTGTCTTTCGGACAAGCTTGATTTACATCCCTATAATCAACGCACACTCTAATCGTTCCTTTCTTTTTCATTACAGGAACAATGTTCGATACCCAATCGGTTAGAGGAACTGGGTAAATGAAACTAGCATGGAGAAGCTTTTCAACTTATGCCTTGATGGCAGCGGCTTTCTTGGGGTGCACCTGCCGTAGCCGTTGCCGTACTCGTTTGACATCTAGATACATCTTGATTTCGTGTTCAACTATACTCGAGTCAATGCCTGGCATTTCATCGTATGATCATGCAAAGACATCTCTGAATTCGCGAAAAAGAGCGTTGTATATTTCCAGTTCTGAAGGAGAACAACATTTGCCAACATAAATATTCTCTACAACATCTGTTTTGGTCGAGATATTTATGGCGATAGTCTCTTCAATGTTGGACAAGTTTCGCTCAGAATCCACTGTGTTTACAGTATTTGATAGGAAATCAAAAACTGAAGGATGATGAAGGTTATTAGGAGTATCTTCTTGACAATTCGGAAGATGGGAACGATGGTGGTAATCTTCCCACGGTGCCACTTCAATTACCATTGACTGAACAATTCCTTCCTCGGTGTAATGCACTTGCGACCAAGGATCTGAAGGGGTGCCATATTCCTTAGACCTATCTATCCAAACGCTTGATGAGCGTTGATTCAGGTCTGCCTCCCATGCCGAAAACATTGATTGCTACAATATTTCTATTGGGCTTGGAGGCAATACCTGTGGATGATCCATGTTAATATCGTTTCCTGAGATATTTTGAATCGAAGATATCATATTGCAGGTTCCTACCATCGCCACTTCCACCAGATTGATTGGCGGCGGGAGGGCAAAAGTCCCCATTAATGTAGGGTCTTTTAGTAGGCCTACTCCGATATTTTGAAGCGAATGGGGGCTTCCATGGATCATCAGAATGCTTCCCGTAACTTGGGAACCATTGGGGAGAAATGTTTGTTGGTCGACGATCGTAATTCCTCCTTGAAAATGAAATGCAATCTTCCTAAAGTAGGTCGACACAACCGCTGCCATAGCATATATCCATGGTCTTCCCAGTAGGATGTTGTAATCAAGGTTTCCGTCGATTACTTCGATATCTATTTCTACTGTTTTCCCCCCTAGTTCAACTTGCAAGTTACTTAGGATACCATATGGGGTATATGTTCATCTGTCAAATGCTTTTAATGTCGTCGAAGATCGTGACAAGGTTGGAGATCCTAAAGTTTTCCAGCAACTCATCGACATAATACATGTAGATGCCCCCTCATTAATAATTGTTCAATGAACAGTTTTGTTGAGGGCTTTCACTTGAATGAGGAAAGATAGTTGAGTTGGTAACTGAGGATCATATCCTTTGTGATTAAAGGATACAAGATTAGAATCCTTTGGGTCTATCCCACCTATAGCCGATAATAAACCCTGCTTTTGGGATGGGCAATTTTTCCGTACCTCAAGTGTCGACATAGCAGATGGAGATTGGGCCAGGTCTTCCACTATATTATAATGTTGTGCTGCTCTAGCACGAGGATTAAATGTCGACTTGTGTACTACTCCCTTTGGCGGTTTTATTGTTAGCTCCGAAATGATGGGTGGCACAACTTCTGTCGAAGTTGTTGTCGAACTACTAGGTTGATCCTTATCCTTGTTGTTTGACAGCTGTGGATTCCCGTAATCTTTATTCCTTATCGATATCAAAGCATCATTTTGTTGTTTCGAAACCGACAACATCAGCACTTGGGACGGGGAAGCATTTTCACTAGCAACCAGATTTGTTCCCAGATTTGGAAACGGATCAGTCAATACTGCCGAGGTTTTTGAATTCTTGAAGAATCTTTTTAGCTCAGCTTTATGTGGACAATCTCTTGTCCAATGATCCTCATCACATATTAAGCATGGATTTTTTGGTTTCCTATCTCTAGGAGGTTTTGCGGAAAAATTTTCAGGTGATGATTCCTCCTGTTTCTTCTTCTTCCCATTGTTTTTCTTCTTGCCTCTTGGTTGCTTGGTTTCTTTGCCTTTGTCAGTTGAGACGACATTTACTTCCGAGGAAAGAAGTTCTTCTTTTGCATTTTGACTGGAAATCTTACGGGCCTTTTTGGATGTAGCCTTTGTCGATTTCGTGTCTGTCGTACCAATCACGCCATCGCCGGCATGAGAGTCATTGTTCGATTTAGGAGGAGGAGGGACAGAAAATTCTGGTCTGGGAGCGTCAGGGATTTTATCGTAGAGGGTGCCAGACTGGGTATAAATAAATTCTAAATATTGCGCACGAGCAATGACTTGTTCTTCAGTGACGACTCCTCCTTTTGCCACATCTTCTGTAATGGAAGGTAATAATGACTTAATAAACCATTCAGCTAAAAGCTGATCAGGAACATATGTTTTTACCATTCTACGACAACGTCGCCACTCATGAATATGATCGGATATGTGAGTGGCCGTCGTTTGCTTGAAATTGGTAAGAAGTTCTGTTCCCGTTTCGTACCTTATTGGTAACTGAAAATGGGTTAAAAAGATTGTGGCTAGGGCGCTGAAGTTGTAAAACGAAGCTCTGGGTAACTCGATACACCACTTTGTTGTTGGACTAGTTAACATCCTCTGAGAAAGGCGAAGCCTAATCGAATCATTGTTTAGGGTGTTTGATGAACACCACGGATGAAATGTCATCACATGATTCGACGGGTCTTCACCCGGATTTCCATTAAATTTAGGAATATCTGACGGAAGTTTATGCGGAATCGCTGGCCACCAAGGGGCGTAAGCAATTGGATCGTTTGTTAGCCGATTTAGATCTGGTAACTCTAAAGTTGCCACGAAGGGTAACTGTTGATTCAAGTTTGGTGAAGCATACCCAGGATAGGATGGAATGGCCTGAGCAGTTGGTCTTTGGTAACTTTGGTAAGGTTGGTGGGCATAACCATTGTAAAATGGTTGATTTTGACCGGTTTGAATATACGGCTGCCCACTATTTGCAAAGATTTGTTGCTCAGATCCTCGGTATACTTGTTGGAATTGCGGTTGTTGGTATTGCACCAGCCATGGTTGTGAAGCCATGTGTTGTTGTCCAAAACTGACCGTTTGACCAAGATGAGGGGTAATTGTACCCATTTGGGTCTGTGTCATTCCACTAGTTGGCAATTGTGGTTGAATTGCAGGGACAAGAGGCTGTTGCATTACAACCTGAGAAATCTGAGGTTGGCATACAACAGGCAACGCTTGTACTTGTGACACCGTCACAATAGCCGGCGTAGTTGGTATATTTGACATAGGTAAACATTGTTGCATCGAATATACAACTCTTGGTTGTTGAGGCAGTATTGGCACCCAACCGCTAGATTTAATTCCAGCATAACCTGAATTTTGTTGTGAACTCTTGTATGATTGTCCTCCCGGAGGAGACAATGAAAGGGTATATTGCCCCCCATACGACGGTAATCCAGTACTTAAAGGAATGGTTTGCCCTTGAGGACCAAACTACCCAAATTGACACCGTGAAGGATCATTTTGCTGAGACTCAACATAAGAGTTCCCGGATACTATTCCGGATGAACAAACAGGAACAGACCATACTGTCGAAATAGCCCCTGAGTGGGCCCCTTCTAGCAATTGAGAGCTAGTTGGGATAGATGGTATGCCGGCGAACATTGTTGGAGTGACAGCAGGAAGTTCTACCGTCGCTGTGTCGGATGACACAGTCCTAGATGTCGACAGTTGTTCAGACATTTCTAGTCTATCCAAAAGATTGCCTAGTGATTCTACAGGAGCTTCCGATGACGGTAGACTAATTTCTGATGAAGAAGGATATAGAGTGATCCCGACTCCAAATCACGATGGAGTACTAGATGGAGGATCCCCCACAATCTCTTCTATAACAATCAGACCAGGTGGAAGAGGTAGACCGTCAGGTCCGTAAAATATTTCTGGTGCTGAAGAAGGTATAGAATCTGCAGCGACAAATGTTTGGGGAGTAACACCTTCCGAATCAGCTGTAGATGGAGCTGGTTTAGTAATACAAGTGTTTACATCACACTAGGATCAGTTCTATTGTCCTTTGGTGGCTGCTGAACTTCTTCTGTAAAGGCAACAATACCAGAAATGTTTGGAGTAACCGGAATCTCCGATGGTGTTGGAACACTTGTTCTAACTTTACCAGGGGATTTGGAATTGGTTAAACGAGTTCGCTTTGTCCGTAACAGTTTCGACTCTGGCGACAAAGATAGTTCACTCGTAAGCCTCCGCGAACGATGGGGTTTCAATTGAATTTCTTCCACGATTGCAAATTACTCAATCAACTAAAAATAAAGGGGAAGGATGTTTCCGGCTTAAATGAATTTTAGACACTTTGACACAACTTGTTTTTTAAATTTTTAGGAGTCGAGAAAAAACAAAAGATGACTCTAGTCGCCTTTGATTTTTAATGAGCTTGAAGTGACAAGTGCTCAGATGGACCTTTTCCTTTAAGGACTCTGAAAAGGAACGAAAGAGACTGCTCTGGAAATCTAGACAGAGGGATTACCAAACCAATCGCAAAACTGCAAAATACTTTTTACGGTACGGTAGTCAATCTTCCCGAATGTTGTGTTCAGTGCATTGCAATCGATAGGGCGGTAGACACGGCTTCCTATGGATAAATGATATAGCCTATTGTGGTCTCCCAAAATATACTCGACGGTATGTGGGAGCACAAGTCCATACTGGCACTTATCGTCTCAAAGTGGAGGAATCACCCAACCAATAGTGAAAACAACAGTTACCAGGCTTTACGATGCCGGAATACGTCTCTAGCCTAGACTTCTAGATGTTGTGCGTTAGGTTCCAAAACGTTTTTAGATTCATTAAATTTATTTTACAGTTGATCTTGCTTAAGAAATTTTCCTTTCAGGTTCACCGCGTGATGTAGATGTACAATTCCTAAAATGCAATCTAAGATGATAAACAATCGTTTAATCTTCTTTTTGCAATGAAAATCCTAGCTACTAAGGAAAGAGAGATGGCGTTCTTTCAACAAAGAGCAGAGAGCACACACTATATGCACTGTCCTAAATCAAACCAACAAACAGTCTAAATGCAAATGCACATGCATGCATTTGTTTTCAGCCTTCTTAATGTGTGAATGATAAAAAGAAAGCTAAGCGCAAATCTGAATTATTTTTCAAAGCGACATTACTAACAAGTTTCTTTTCAAGACAAAATGAAGACAATGACGACACTTTGCGATTTGGAATTGAAAACTTGCTTTCGACACTTGAAAAACTACTAATTCAAATCAAATACAAGAGTAACAGTGTAATCGACTATCAAGAACAATCGGGTTCTCTTCTGCGACTGAAAATGACACTTGCGACACTTTCAAATCAAGAAACGACAGTACAATTACGCTACTTCTTTGTAAAAGAGAACTGAAAATGACTCAAAATACATAAAAACATTTACAGTTCTTTGCACAATGGAGGCAGAATAATGGCAAGGAAGGGGGTTTCAACAGAGGTGTACTGACTACAGGCAGTAAAACTCTTGAATAGAGCTGAAAAGAGTGAACACAGAAACCAAAATTTAGGAGCAAGGCCTTGTCTGATCAGCGCACCTGTAACATAGTGAACCAGAGATGCAACGCACCTACTACACTCGAGAAGTGCGATGCATCTGGAGTTCACAGAACAGACAGTGCGCTGGACCAGGGACGAGACTTTAGCTGGGTTCCGGGTCGCAGTTTGCAGTTCAGTTCAGGGATTTAGGCCGAGAAAGTGGTAATCAGTAAATCAATCACAGGGGTAGATCTAAAGAGGTTACTAGAGCCACCACAAGGGAAATTAGAGAGCTTGTAAATCAATTATTCATTTCATAAACAAAACCCAGAGATAGACTGAAGTAGCATTGATCTACTTTGCACTTGCATAGCAAATGCAGTTCGAAGGCTAGCTGGCTTGAATTCAGGCTCCGTCTGTAAGTTTATAAAGTAAACAAATGTAGATAAACAAATAATATATTCGCTCCCCAACGGAGTCGCCATTTTGTTATCGGGAAATCTAGTGTCTATGCAGAGCTACTAGTCCCACTAAGGCTGGTAGCTACCTTAGAAACAAACAAACTAAAACCACTTTCGTTTTCCTTTATGAGAAGTAGATGAGAGAAGAATAAAGGAGACCAACCTCAGTCTTGCGCTTGGTTCCTTTCTTGATTCCTCTCCCTTCTGATAGATCTTTGCCACTCGCTTCCTCATATACCCAGCTTCAAAGAGCACCTGTAGAATCAAAGCAGCATAACACTATCCAAGAACAGAGATCTACTATCATAAACAATATAGGACTAGATATATATTGACCACACAAATGCATAAATCATCAATCATACAAGAATGTGGAGGAAAACTTGAATAGCTTTATTGATAATCAAGAAAGAGCAAAGAGGATTACAACCAATTGTTCTGGCCCAGCATCATCCTCTCAGCAAGAAATCCCTTCTTCACCTCATGAAAAGCTTAGATCACCCAACACTATGATGTTGCACCAAGAAATCAGCAGCACTTCCTTACAAGATACAAAATTCCAGCCTCTGGATCTCTGGGATGAGGGATCCACATATAGATGTTTGCAAGGGGGGTGAATCAGCTTTTGAGATTTGATTAGTGTCCTCTCTCTGATAGTTCTTGATTCCACTTGGAGATTGATGATCTCTTACTCATCCCTGGGCGAATGCAGAGTGGCAAGTGTCACAGGAGAAGTTTCTGGAAGATTCCATGATCCTCCACCTTGCGGATTGACCCTGCCATTTGTCCACTCTCGCCCATCGCACCCCATAGAAGGGATTTTCAACATGCATCGCACCTACTGTGTGTATTTAGGTGGGATGCAACGCACTTTGACCATGGAATAGGTGAAATGGTCTAGTTTTGACCAATTCTAAGCAGTTTTTCATGGAGAACTTCTGGGAGAAGATGTAATCAGTTGACCTTGTTCTTTTAGAGGTTGGAACAACACTTTTAGGGACATAAGAGCCCTTGATTTATGGAAATTTATGATTGGGGTTGCAGTGCCCAAAAATTTCTATAACACCTGTGTAGAGAGGTGAAGCATGCAACTCCACCGGGGTACTGACCAGGCTCACTGGCAGTGGAGCAATGTGTGTGTTCTTGTGTGACTCCATCGGGGTACTGTCCAAGCCTACTGACAACAGAGCAACACCATAGATGAAAACTTATACTCTGAAAATCTTTAACTCGCGAGCTAAACTACCCTTCCCAGATTCGAAACACTGAGATTCAAGCTGAACTTTTGATTGTGTTTGACTGAGTTAGCAGAGGGTGAACCACATATGTCCATGAGGTAAGTGGTGAAATAGAAGTAACTCGTACAATGATTCAATACTCCCCAAAAGACCAAGGCCATGTGCTATAAATGAATAGAAACAGAGAAGCTAGAGTTCTACCAGTGTGTTGCCAAGTGTTGTAGCAGCTACAACCACCCACCAAAATTTTGGCCTACACCAATTTCATAGCCTCCCTTGAAGAGTTTCACTTGATGATTACACACACTCAGTTTCACTCCATGAGCTTGTGTGAGTCTTTACATCCGCCTTGCTTGTTCATTGCATTCAAGTATCTGTATGTTGATGTCTAAGTCATGCTTGCGACCATGTTCTAGTTATGCTCAAAGTCTTCACTTCGTATGCGCTTGTTGTGTTCGCTATGAAAGTATCTGTCACACTCATACACAGAGTCACATTCACTATCGTGCAAGCATTGTCTTGATCAATGAATGATCAATCATGAGTTTCGCGCTTGTCACTTACACCATCGATCAGTCTTGTTGAACATGTGTGTCTGGATGGTTTGGTCGTTTCCTTGTCAAGTCATGTGAGGGTGTGTTTGTAAGATCACCTATGCATCTTTCAATTGTTCACACACTTGGCCAATTTTGTTGAAGGTTCTGATGACCTGACTCCCCTCTGACAGCCAGACCATCACCTTGCCATCGACTCGATCAACTATCAACTAGAAAAATGCAGAAACACCAAGCTAGTCTTTTCAAGCTACGGTGCCTGGAAGAAATTCAATCAGCTCTCATGTTGGCCACCTGAACAGTCAGACCTGACAGTCACCACAGGACTGACTCCCCTAAAAAATTACGCAAAGGCCACTGACCTCACCCACTCATCTGACTGAGGAAATTGCATAGACAGGTAGGAAAAACAACAAGTGCCCATCTCTATCTTCCTTAGAAAATCGTGCATTTTTCCTTTCCAGCAACCCCTAGCAGTAGACTACCAATTCCCTCGAGGAATTGTATAATTTCTGCTGCCAGTGTGTTATAGATCTGATATAAAAATATATGAGAATACAAATATATGAAGATCTAAATATATATAGAAATTCTTCTTTATTGGTCAAACCCTTAAGGTAGGGCAACACCATACGTTCACTCCTTAAGGAAGGAGAACACTCCACAAGCCCTATGTATGTTCATGCAATAATCCTTGACATCTCTCAATGGGGAGTCTCTAGCCTCTATATAGGCCTCATACATACAATACCATGGGTCATTACCATGGTTCCCTCAATACCATCTATCTAATACCAGGGGGTTATTACATTATTGCTAACTACTTGTGGTCCCTTCCATGATACGGGTTAACCACCTTATTTATTACTATGGCCCATCCCATTATTACATTATTCCCTTGGGTACCTCCTTCTATACCCCATACTATCCCCTCTAGGTATACTACATTCCATCCCCCTTAAACATGTTTCATCCCTGAAATATAAGAAGAACACAAATAATAAGATCTACTCAAAAGAGTAGTCCACTGGTACCATGCATGTGCATCTAGCCATCCCAGAGAAAGGTGAACCCTCGATATAGCTGGTGCTTCGCTTGCTTGAGATGGAAGTTGACCCTAGCGGCTCTTCTACGTTGCTGTGTTATGGGTGGATCGTTGCCCCTCTCTATCTATCATGTAAGGGTTATTGTCCTTTTTGCTGATTCATTGCCATCTTGTTGGTTGTTTTCTTGCAGGGTGATGTGGGTGGTGATATGCTGAAGTTTTAACCAATTGTGTATCTTTCTTTAATTCACCACCTAATGGAGTCTGATTGGTATCTGGTGCATGTTGGGTCCCTGCTATTGTTTCTTATTCCAATATTACTTTAACCATGGATTCCTCATCTGATGTATCCATCCCTGTAACATTTTCTGCTTCAGCCTCCTTGGACTCTATGTGTTTTTCTCATACCTAGTTTGATGTTTGTGTTTGGTTTTCGACCATCAAGGGCTCATCATCTGATGTGTCAGTCCCTGGAACATCTTCTGCTTCAACCTCGGAATCTACCTATTTATTGATGGAAATATCCTGTAATGTAATTTTCTTCTTTTTATACCAAAGCTTTAGGAATTTCTTTTGCACATTAATATTGATAGTACCCATCGATTCTATCCAAGGGTATCCTAAAACAACATCCACATTAGCCATATTTGAAGCATAAAAATCAGAATGCAATACATACTTGTCTATAAAAATCTTGAAACCTTTATAAACTTGCACCTCCTCATTATTAACCTGTGTGTGCTCCATTTGTTTTACTGGAACTTACAACTTTTTTGCCAAATTGACATTTATAAGATTTTGCTTGAACTAGGATTTATAGACACAATGATCTTCTCCTTCTGAATATATCTGTGAACCTATAATAAGTAGATACCAGTATAAAATAACCCCACATGTTTCTTATTATCTTGTTTTCTAGCAGGAGACCATTTGTGTAAAAGGAATTTTTCAAATTCTTCATCGGGCAAGTTGGAACACTTCTTTTTGTTAAGTGATTCCCACCATGGGGCCGCCTCATCTTTAAAATTAGCCACTGCCCAAAATTTTCGATGTTTTTACCATATTGACTTTCATTCTTTTATGTATTCTTCAATAGTAGGACCATTATTTTTTCCTGTAAAATATAGAACCGCCATGAAGAGGGTTTTGAAAAAAACTTACTTGACGAAAATTTGAAATGGCCATAATTTAGTCAATATTGCTCAGAATCCCTATTATAACCTATTTTTGGAAATGGAACAACCATTCTGGATCTTTTCATGTGATAGAAATCCCGATCTAGGAACTGGAATTTCAAATTCGCGCTGCAATTGTCATGCCATTACAAAAATTTCTGATTTTAAATCAGCAATATCTCCCTCATTCAGACTCTGATTCCATTGATTTTTTTTTTTAATTGGATATTTTTTGGCAAGGAATCCAGATCTATAATTATATTCTGCAAATGTTGACACAGAATGTA
Organism: Pinus tabuliformis; assembly: GCA_031772625.1. Classification (NCBI taxonomy): domain Eukaryota; kingdom Viridiplantae; phylum Streptophyta; class Pinopsida; order Pinales; family Pinaceae; genus Pinus; species Pinus tabuliformis. The sequence continues at coordinate 182,489,840 of CM062819.1, forward strand.
TAGATCTGATCTATAAACTCGTCGCCCAGATAATTTTTAAATCAGCGATATCTCCCTCATCCGGACTCCGATTCGACCAATTTGTTTTTCAAATTGGGTATTTTTTTGCAAAAAGACCAGATCTACAATTAGATTCTACAAATATTGCCCCAGAAGATACATATCTGATTTGAAAACTCGTTGCCCCGAAAAATGTCTACAATGCAACTGATTTTTAAATCAACAATATCTCCCTCATCCGGACTCCGATTCAGCAGATTTGTTTTTTAAAATTGGGTATATTTTCACAAAAAAACCCATATCTGCAATTAGATTCTGCAAAATTTTCACTAGAATATACAGATCTAATCTGCAAACTCGTCGCCCCAAAAAGTGCATGCAAAAATAAATAAATAAATTTTCCGCTTTGCCCAAGAAAGTGCTATGATGCCACTTGTTATAGATTTGATCTGAAAATATATGAGAATACAAATATAACAAGATCTGAATTATATATAAATTGTTCTTTATTTATCAAACCCTTAAGGTAGGGCAACACCATACATTCACTCCTTAAGGAAGGAGAACACTCCACAAGCCATATGCTTGTTCATACAATATTCCTTGACATCTCTCAATGGGGAGTCTCTAGCCTCTATATAGGCCTCATACATACAGTACCATGGGTCATTACCATGGTTCCCTCAATACCATCTATCTAATACCATGGGGTTATTACATTATTGCTAACTACTTGTGGTCCCTTACATGATACGAGTTAACCACCTTATTTATTACTATGGCCCATCCCATTATTACATTATTCCCTTGGGTACCTCCCTCTATACCCCATACTATCCCCTTTGGGTATACTACACTCTTCCAGGGGGAAACCTCCTTTACATTACATAAAGGAAAAATTATTGAATGATACAAATGACAATACCTCATTTGTATATATAGGAGTCTAAGAAGTCAAAAAATAATCAGAGCCTACATAAACAATAACAGTGTAAGGGAACAACAATAAAAATAGTGGGCTTATATGGGGCACAACAATAACAATATGGGGGCTACATGAGCACAACAGTAACAATAAGAGGGTGTTGTGGTCACCAACAACCCCCTCTTTGTTTGATATTAGCAATAACACCAAGCAAATGGGGACCCTTAACAAAAAATCCAAAAAACATTTTATCAAAATTTTTGTATTTTAACTCCCTAAAGCTGTATCGCATCGCGAGAAGAGAGTGAAACGTTTTCCTATGCGCATAATAAACTGCGAAGAAGCGACACGAGATTCATCGCATCGCTTATATTGTGAAGCGCTCTTAAATGTGAAACTTAGGGAATCGCCGACGGCCGATATGCGATCTCACATATCGCAACATCGCATAAGCAGCACACAACGATTGGATGATATATTGCGATCTGCGATTTGCGATCTGCGATGAATGCGACCATCAATTCCTACGATGACACATCTTGATTTTGCGATCCTCGATACTGCGATGCGAGTCGCAGAAGTCACTCGTCGCGCAATTTCCTCGACACAGTGTTCAAGGAAAGCTGTCTGTAGACCAAAATTGGGCGCGCACCTTAAAAAGGAAATTAATGATTGTACGCCAAAGTATCCAAGATGGATTGTGTTGTGTTTTTCAAAGAGTCAGTTCATTATGAGTGTCATGATTATGCATTCATTAGAACTTGAAGCTTTCATGTCAATATTTTCGTCATTACTCTTTTCCTTTGCGTAAACTGTAAGACAGCAACTAACATAAAGCAATATGCAGGAAACATCTAAGGAAAAGGGGAAAGCGTCAATACTCGGAAAATAGAGAAGCGATGCCTTCGCAAATGGATGCCACATGCAGCATGACCGCGGATTCTAGAGTATCACTCAACAGATACTGATGTCAATAGGCCATCCAAAACTCAGAGTTACAGGCGCACAAAAGCAGCATGTTTACAAAAGATCCTGAAGCTTAGATTGGGTAAAGAAAAAAGAAAAATGCCAAAGGGGGAAAACGCACCAGAAAAGCCTGGAACAAAGAACGGAAGCAGTTTTCAATACAAAAGATTGTTCAAAGAATGAAGTCCCTAACTTATTCAGTCATTCGCAAGGCCGGAAACTGAAATAGCAACAGCACAATCAGTTTGAGAGAAATTTGGGTTATACCAAGTATACACACAGTGAATACACCAAGCCAGAGGAAGATTTTCGAAAATATCTTCTAGTTTGTCAGAAAGTGGTACCAGCTCTTGTTATTTCTATTTTTCATAGCTCAAACGAAAGGAGAAGACAACCAGCCGACTCCTCCCAGGCGAATGTTGCATTGCTTACAGCACTAAGGAGCAAATACAGAAACGGTTAGAAATTGGATTCAATTTTTAGAAATAAATTTGCTTTAGTAGAAGGGTAGTCATTTGAAACCATGTCCTAAATTTATGTAATTAAGATTAATTAGTTAGCAGTATTTAAACCCTTCTCAGGCATTTGGAGAGGGGTCCGAAAATTTGTCAAAAAACTTGTCCTCAGAACATGCACTTTTGCACCCTCGAAGGTGGTTTTTGATGAATGGATGGATCGAGATTTATCAATGTTTGCATTTAATGTCTACTACTGATGTTGCACTTCTGTACTCTTAGTAGATGTTAGAACAAGTAGAGATAAATCGTTATTGCTTGAAGCTTATGAGTGGAACCAGTCATAAATGGTACTTTTATCTCTTGACCAATTTCTGCTCATATTCTTAAAGTGATATGCAGTTTCAGTTGTTTATATGTTAATGCATGAATGTGTGGGTTACCATTTGGCACTTTTGTACGGTGGAGTCACCTATTTGTGTTTGATATATGAATAACTTATTCTGCGATATGCTGTTCACAACTGTTTTGCTTAACTTTTTATGCAGGATGGTTTATCTTAATTGATTTCTATTCTTATAATAGCTGAATGATCTTTATTACCAGTTATTGTTCGAAATTTCTTTAGATCGCATAATAGAAGAAATACACCCCGGGTTAGCGTAGATTAGATGTGTTGTTTCTCATTAGATTACAATAGCATAGAGTTAAGTTTAGAAGTTTGAATTAAATTAGCTTTAAATACTCCTAGATCAACATCATCCAACTCTACACACACACACACCCCTTAGATTGGGAAACTGGTCCCATTATCCCCAGTCGGACCCGCTATACCAAATGGATAAGGAGCTGCCAACCAAGGTCCGGACCGGGTGGGTATCCCCCTTGTTTTCGACCCGATTTTCGGGGCTTCAACATATTTGGCATTAGAAGGAGGGCCCGAACTATGAATGGCACCTAAATCAAAATCTAAATACCATTCCGAGAGTAAATCACCCTCATCAACTCCCCCGACTTCCCCAGTACGTTTAAATCCAGAGTCAGAAGTCGCTCGAGTATCAACTGTTGCTACATACCCTAATATTTCATACCAATTTACCATTGAACCCCCTGAAGTTCAAACTCTAATTTGCAAACTCCAGGGATTTTCTATTTTTACTCAGAGGTCTGATAAATCTCAAAGCAGCGTGACTTCGCAGTTCAATCCTGCTCATCCCCTGACCAGATTAAAGAGTGAAAAATTTGGCATCCAACCAACTGAATTCCCTCTCCCCAACAGGAAAAGAGCAAGGAAAACACCACCAGAGTCTGACAGTGAGACTCTTTCATCCACGTCATCCATTTCAACTCCCTCACCGCGAAGTCATCCACCCACATCTTCATTCCAAATCACTCATCCATCTTCCACAACCCCTCCTCTTCAATCATCAAAGATCATAATATCTTCATCTTCCCAGCATTAGGGATCATCCTCTGCACTTTCATTTACTAGCAGCTCAACGATGGCCCAATCTCCATGGAATAATTCTGGGGCAGTTTTAATGCCTCCACCCCTGAGCCCGATACTGGCCCATCCTGAGAAATGGCTACCCAAGTTCAATCCAGAAGCAGGCATGCTAGCTGAAGAGCATATTAATAATTTCATGTTTTTTGTTAATCTCAACGGAGTTACCAACGAGGATGCTGTCGTCCGACTTTTTCCCTATACAATGCAAGGAACAGCCAGGTCATGGTACTTTTCATTACCTTCTGGGTCTATCACAAGTTGGGACATTTTTCAAAGTCAATTCCTCACCAAGTTTGGTGATGACAGATCAACGGCGACGTTGATCAATGACCTATCCAATCTTAAAGCCGAGGCTAGAGAACCCATCAAAGATTTTAATTTACGGTTCAATAAAATCCTCAACAAAATTCCCGCTGCTTCCCAGCCCAGCGAAGAAGTGAGATGCGAATGGTATATTACGGCCTTACCATCAAACTTGGCAATCTTCGTGGATAGGGCAAATAAGACAACCTTAGTCGAAAACTTGACAGAGGCGATAGCAGTAGAGAAACGCGTAGTAGCCCTGGAAAAAAGATCTGCGATAGAGGAACGCAAATCTAAGAAAATCTCCTTCAAGGAAGACCCCAAGAAGAAACAAACGAAAGATCCTTTCGATTTGGAAGGGTTACAAAAAGTGTTAAAAACCATGTCCAATGAGATGATTGACATAAAAAAACAAGTAGCAGAAACTTCTTCAAAAAAGCCCTACAGAGCTTTTAAAAGAAATCCTCCAATGGATGTGAAACCACCCAATGCTATCTCAAACGTCGAATCCGAAGAAGAGGAAGAAGAAGAGAACACCATTGAAGGGTAGACCGATGACGAAGAAGTTGTGGAACTACAAGGAATGTGGGATTTCATCCTCCCGCAAGAAGAAGATCAAGAAATATTTCCGGTTAGCACACGAAGCAAAAATCAACTTGATCCTCCTCAAACTGCCCCTAAACAGAAGGGCGCAAGCCCTACAGCAAAAGATAAAGTTGCAACGAAGAAAACAACCGCTAAAGCGACTCAATCTAGCCCAATCCAATCAAATCAAACACCTCCATCAAGAACACTGATTGTGTTGGATGAAATGCAGTACAATATTATTGATGACATGAAAAAGACTAGGGCTAATATCACTCTTTATGAGTTGAGCAAATTGAAACATCAACAGAAGATAATGATGAAAGAATTACATGCCGTGCCTACTACATCTTTGCCTACAGTTGTAACTTCCCACAACATGGGAAGACCTCCAACCAACACGATCAATAATATTGACCCAAATGACATCGCCTTGATTGGAGGAAGATCAAGGTCTCACACTCCCCCTTTTCTTCTCACTTATGAAATTTTCAACAAAAACGTGCACAATTGTTTGGTAGATTCTGGTGCTTCAACGAATATTTTGCCCAGATCAATATGTGCCAAGTTGAATGTCCAACCTCAAAAATCTGCAGTGTGCATAGTTCAGCTTGATCGATCTCAAGTCGAAGTGATTGGTGAACTTAATCAAGTGACCATAAGATTGTCGTCTAACCCGAAGGTATGTCAGGTTATTGACATTATAGTAGTTGATATCCCAGAATTCTATGGCTTAATTCTTAGCAGGGATTGGTCTAAAAAGCTCCATGGATACTTCTCAACCGACTGGTCGCACATGTGGTTACCCTACAACGGTAAACCTAATCAAATAAAGGTTGAACGAGAGTTACACCAGAAATACATAGTGACGGAATTGGAGGGAGAAAATGAAGCAATAGCATACAACAACAGTATCATAGGCAATTACTCGGTAGATTCTTTCCTCGGCAATTTCAATGCTCATACCTCACCTTACTTAGAAAATTTAGTTTTATCCCAAGTCGAAAATTTTTCCCAAACTGATAATTCAAAGTGTGTTAATTTTTTAGATAACCCTGTAAATACATCTTTGTTTTGGAAATTATATTTTGATGGCTCTAAATCTAATGAGGGAGCAGGAGCAGGATGCGTTCTGATTAGCCTAGACGGAAATAAGACCATGCTTATGTGCAGACTTGAATTCGATTGCACAAACAATACAGCGGAATACGAGGCCTTGGTGCAAGGCCTATACAAAGCAATCGGGTTGAATGATAAGTACCTTCAAGTATTCGGAGACTCTGAGATTGTCGTCAAATAGGTACGTAACACCATACATTTCCTATCAAGTCATTTGAAGCACTATCAATCTTTAGTACAAGATCTGACTGCACATTTCATAGCATTCAACATTTCGTCAATCCCAAGACTCCAAAATGAGAGCGCAGACCTGTTAGCTAACGTAGCCTCTAGACTTATTCCCTCCGAAGATTTTAGTCCAGATAGATTCTCAATAGAATTAATCTTTAGACCGTCCATCCCTGACAACATTACAAACTGGAGAGTATTCAATGACGATCCTGACATGGTAAATTTCCTCACTTCTGAAGGATCCTACTCAAATCAAATAATAGACGAAGACCATCATGATCGACAAATACAACAAAATAGCACTGATAATGCTATACCTAAATCGGTGGTTAAGTTAGAAGACTTATATGATTTGAAAAGTCGATTTAAAAGGTCTACCAATTCTAAGCTCTACAGTTCAACTCTGAACTACGAATTAGTAAACCTAGGAACCGATGAGAAACCACAAAATGTTAATCTAGGCCACGGCCTAGCCCCTGAAGAAAAATTAGCGTATATTCGTCTTTTGAGACAATAAAAAAATGTTTTTGCCTGGAATTACGATGAGCTGAAGACATACGACACTTCTATCATTCAACATACTATCCCTATGATTGACAATGAAAAACCTGTCCAACGGAAACTCCGAAAAATCCACCCCAATTTAGAAAACCAGATAAAAACTGAGCTAAATAAGTTATTGAGAGCCAGAATAATTTTCCCCGTCAGACATTCCAAATGGGTCTCCAATATGGTACCCGTTAGAAAGAAAAACGGAGATATTAGAATCTGTATTGATTTCTGGAATCTCAACAAAGCCTGTCAAAAAGACAATTTTCCCCTCCCACCTATGGAGTAGATATTATAGGCAGTAGCAGGCTCAGAATTAATGTCTTTTTTGGATGGATTTTCAGGATACAATCAAGTGCTGGTACATCCTGATGATCAGTTAAAAACCACATTCCGAACTAAATGGGGCACATACGCATATCGGAAGATGCCATTTGGTTTGATCAATGCCGGTGCTACATTTCAGAGAGCCATGGACATCGCATTCAAAGGTTTAGTCAATAAATCTGTAGTGATTTACCTGGATGATATAACAGTGTACTCCAAGAAGCGAAGCGACCATATCAGGGACTTGAAACAAATCTTTCAACGATGTTTAAGGTATGGGATTTCACTTAACCCAAAGAAATCTTTTTTCGCATTAAGTGAAGGGAAACTTCTAGGATTCATAGTGTCAAAATCTCGTATTCACATTGAACTCGACAGAATCAAAGAAATTTCTGAAATATCCATGCCTCATAACAAAAAAGCCATGCAATCTTTCCTTGGTCAAATCAATTTTGTGAAGAGATTTGTCCCAGATTTTTCACGTATTATTTCTCCTTTGCAAAATATGATTAAAAAGAATTCAAACTTTAAATGGGGTCTAGATGAGCATGAAGCATTCAACTTGATCAAACAAGCTATCATTAACGCTCCATCTTTAGCGACCCCAAATTTTTCAGAATCTTTTATCTTATACGCATTTGCCTCAAAGAAATCTTATGCCGTGATTCTAACTCAAGCAAATCAAGAGAAAGCGGAAGCTCCAATCGCATTTTTTAGCTCGAATTTACAAGGTGCTAAACTCAACTATTCAGACATGGAGAAACAGGCATATGCTGTTTTCAAAGCGATCAAATATTTCAGACCTTTCTTACTTAAAGCCCATACTAAGGTCATAGTACCGTTTCCAGCGGTAATAAACCTTCTAATACAGAAGGATGTGGGCGAAAAAAGAGCAAATTGGATCACCGCTTTACAAGAATACGATCTTGAGATCAAACCGGCAAACATTGTAAGAGGTCAAGGCTTCTGCAAAATGTTGGCTGGAGCATCGCAGATTCCTGAGAATTCTGTTGAAGAGGTACATACATATGAGGTAATCCTAAACAATGCATAATCATTATATGCTGACACCATTTATTATCTTAAGAACGGGTATGCTCCATCACACTTGGATCACACCAAGAAAAGAGCTTTGAGATTGAAAGCTAAACAATACCAACTCGTAAATGATGTTCTGTTTAAAAGGAATTACGATTCTGTGCTTCTTAGGTGTCTTGAGAAAACTGAAGCCGAAAAGGTTTTGCAGGAACTCCACGATGGACCAGCGGGTGGACACTATGCTGGAGATGCTACTACACATAAAATCTTACGTGCAGGATATTATTGGCCCACGCTGTTCAAAGACTCACACGGTTACGTGAGGAAATGCCAAGTCTGCCAGACTGCTGCAGGGAAACAAAAGAAACCGTCCATGCCACTAGAGCCGGTAAACATCGAGCAACCATTCAGTCAGTGGGGTTTGGACATAATAGGTGAGATCGTTCCTCACTCTTCTAAGCAGCATAGGTACATCCTCACGACAACAGATTATTTTACTAAATGGGTAGAAGCAGTTCCTCTCAAGACAGCTAATTCTGAAAACATTATTGAATTCATAGATTAATTTATAATCACTAGGTTTGGATTGCCAACGGCCTTAATGTTTGATAATGCTTCATACTTTTCTGGAAATACAATGACTGAGTTTGCACTTAAAAGAGGGTTTAAACTGAAACATTCGGCCAACTACTGTCCGTAAGGTAATGGACTGGCTGAATCGACAAATAAAAACCTGATCAGGATTATTAAAAGAGCAGTCGACCAAAACCAAAAGAATTGGCACAAAGCGCTGGTAAATGCTTTATGGGCAGATAGAATAACGAAGAAAGCTTCAATCGGCACTTCTCCCTTTAATTTAGTTTATGGGAAAGAAGTGGTTCTTCCAACTCACTTAGTCATCCCCTCTTTGTCTTTGGTACAACACATCGATGAGGTATCTACCTCCTCCATACAACTAAGACAAATGGAAATAATTAAATTAGAAGAACAACGAGAACAAGCTAAGAAAACCCATGCTCATCACCAAGCGCTGATAAAATCCTCTTTTGACTCAGCCATAATGACCAGAAAGAATTTTCAGATGGGAGATTTAATTTTGAAATGGGATAAGGCTCATGAAGAAAAGGGAAAACATACGAAATTTCAGAAACTGTGGCTTGGTCCTTTTCAGATTGTAGAGGTCATAGGCCCATCGATGTTTGTGTTGCAGGATTTAGCAGGGAGAAGAGATTCTTTGCCTGTTAATGGACAGATTCTTAAAATATATTTTCCATAGAAGATCACTCTTCTATTTTTGTAGGATAGTTTTAGTTTTTATTTGTTTTTCTCTTTCTTATAAATAAAACCAGTTGTAGATGGTCACTAAAAGGGTTTGTGAAAAAGACACCAATTCTCTATCAGATTTTGAGCTTTTCGCTTGTACAAGTAGCAAAAATTTTCGAAAAAAATCTGATCTTTATTATTGACAGGTAGAGTTAACTTTAGCCTAAATATGATACTAGTTTCAACTTCAAAAAATTTGATGAAAGCAACCTTGGTAAAAAAAAATTGTTTTATATCAGCACAATGAAAGGTATCAACAATAAAATAAATATTCTCTGTAAAGCTGCTGTTTTCAAACTCTATTATTGTCGTCCAGAGCTTTCTTAAGGAAAAACAATGACTTCCTCCCTGCTAAAGGAAATCGCAGCATTCAGAGGAACAATCCAAAAAAACACTGTATCTCAAAGAATAAGAGGTCTCATCACGAGCCGGCTTATCATGATCACAGATATTATAACTTGCTGACTTTGCCGATACTGTCTACCAAAACAGGGCAACGACTCTAGATTGTTGCAATCAAAAAGACAAGGGGTATCATCACGAGCCAGCTTGTTCAGCAGAAGTGTAAATCAAGTGAATGACTGTGTCATAATTTGGCCACCAAACCAAGACATTGTTCTTTAGAGAATAAAAAAGGAAAAAGTGTCAAAAAGGGTTTTCCTCTAAAAAATTGTAAATAACCTCAAGCAGGATAAAGGATCATTGCTGGGTAACAGGTAACCCTGTCGACGCTATGGACACCTGCGGGCAGCAGAGGCTCTACCTACGACAAATGAGCATATTTTAAAAAGCCAGCACGCAGAGAAGACCTTATTTTATCTTTAAAAGACCAAGTAATGTCTGGTGTGAATACAAGAAATAAGCCTGAGGAAACAAACAATTGGAATATGAAAAGGTTGAGACGAAGTATCATTGATAGGATAAGGCGTAATATACTCTATCTGTCCATAACAAAGTTTAGACATATGAAAATTTTCTCTACTTCGGAAGTTAAAATTCAATAGAAAAACAGAGATAACTGGTTCTTCACAGTGAATCGCCATTGTTGTGGTCACCAACAACCCCCCTCTTTGTTTGATATTAGCAATAACACCAAGCAAATGGGGACCCTTAACAAAAAATCCAAAAAACATTTTATCAAAATTTTTGTATTTTAACTCCCTAAAGCTGTATCGCATCGCGAGAAGAGAGTGAAACGCTTTCCTATGCACATAATAAACTGCGAAGAAGCGACGCGAGATTCATCGCATCGCTTATATTGTGAAGTGCTCTTAAATGTGAAACTTAGGGAATCGCCGACGGCCGATATGCGACGTCGCATATCGCAACATCGCATAAGCAGCACACAACGATTGGATGATATATTGCGATCTGCGATGAATGCAACCATCAATTCCTACGATGACACATCTTGATGTCGCGATCCTCGATACTGCGATGCGAGTCGCAGAAGTCACTCATCGTGCAATTTCCTCGACACAGTGTTCAAGGAAAGCTGTCTGTAGACCAAAATTGGGCGCGCGCCTTAAAAAGGAAATTAATGATTGTACGCCAAAGTATCCAAGATGGATTGTGTTGTGTTTTTCAAAGAGTCAGTTCATTATGAGTGTCATGATTATGCATTCATTAGAACTTGAAGCTTTCATGTCAATCTTTTCGTCATTACTCTTTTCCTTTGCGTAAACTGTAAGACAGCAACTAACATAAAGCAATATGCAGGAAACATCTAAGGAAAAGGGGAAAGCGTCAATACTCAGAAAACAGAGAAGCGATGCCTTCACAAACGGATGCCACATGCAGCAGGACCGCGGATTCCAGAGTATCACTCAATAGATATTGATGTCAATAGGCCATCCAAAACTTAGAGTTACAGGCGCACAAAAGCAGCATGTTTACAAAAGATCCTGAAGCTTAGACTGGGTAAAGAAAAAAGAAAGATGCCAAAGGGGGAAAACGCACCAGAAAAGCCTGGAACAAAGAACGGAAGTAGTTTTCAATACAAAAGATTGTTCAGAGAACGAAGTCCCTAACTTATTCAGTCATTCGCAAGGCCAGAAACTGAAATAGCAACAGCACAATCAGTTTGAGGGAAATTTGGGTTATACCAAGTATACACACAGTGAATACACCAAGCCAGAGGAAGATTTTCGAAAATATCTTCTAGTTTGTCAGAAAGAGGTGCCAGCTCTTGTTATTTCTATTTTCATAGCTCAAACGAAAGGAGAAGACAACTAGCCGACTCCTACCAGGTGAATGTTGCATTGCTTACAGCACTAAGGAGCAAATACAGAAACGGTTAGAAATTAGATTCAATTTTTAGAAATAAATTTGCTTTAGTAGAAGGGCGGTCATTTGAAACCGTGTCCTAAATTTATGTAATTAAGATTAATTAGTTAGCAGTATTTAAACCCTTCTCAGGCATTTGGAAAGGGGTCCGGAAATTTGTCAAAAAACTTGTCCTCAGAACATGCACTTTTGCACCCTCGGAGGTGGTTTTTGATGAATGGACGGATCGAGATTTATCAATGTTTGCATTTAATGTCTGCTACTGATGTTGCACTTCTGTACTCTTAGTAGATGTTAGAACAAGTAGAGATAAATCGTTATTTCTTGAAGCTTATGAGTGGAACCAATCATAAATGGTACTTTTATCTCTTGACCAATTTCTGCTCATATTCTTAAAGTGATATGCAATTTCAGTTGTTTATATGTTAATGCATGAATGTGTGGGTTACCATTTGGCACTTTTGTACGGTGGAGTCATCTATTTGTGTTTGATATATGAATAACTTATTATGCGATATGCTGTTCACAACTGTTTTGCTTAACTTTTTATGCAGGATGGTTTATCTTAATTGATTTCTATTCTTATAATAGCTGAATGATCTTTATTACCAGTTATTGTTCGAAATCTCTTTAGATCGCATAATAGAATAAATACACCCTGGGTTAGCGTAGATTAGATGTGTTGTTTCTCATTAGATTACAATAGCATAGAGTTAATTTTAGAAGTTTGAATTAAATTAACTTTAAATACTCCTAGATCAACATCATCCAACTCTACACACACACACACCCCTTAGATTGGGAAACTGGTCCCATTATCCCCAGTCGGACCCGCTATACCAAACGGATAAGGAGCTCCCAACCAAGGTCCGGACCGAGTGGGTATCCCCCTTGTTGTCGACCCGATTTTCGGGGTCTTCAACAGAGGGATACACTATTATTATAGGGACCTAAAAGCTCGGATATTTATACAGATGTGTTGTAGCTATTGCCTTTTTATCTTTCCCTCTTTACACTTCTTCTTCCCCTCTTTATAAGTTCCTTGGTGTTCCTTCTACTTCATCCCACTTAATTTATCTTTATTCTAGCCTATGTTATCTAGGTATTGTGCCTATACACAAGCCTCTTCCATTGATATAGGTTTGAATAACATCACTTTCTTATAAAAATGGTTGTGTAGACCCCCTATACACTTGAAGAGTATGTTTGGGTTCTTTTGAGAGATACCAAACATTATGACCATCTTTCTAAATCTTGAAAATAGCGACAAAAAATATTAAAAATAGCATTTATAAATTCCAAAAAAAAAAAATTAAATAAGATAGTGTCTATTTATTCAAAAGATGTTATTTACAATCTAAGTGGGGTGGCATGAGTAGGATGCTCAAGCACCAGCACCAATCTTTCCTTTTACAATAATTACAAGAAAATCCTCTCTTACATTTCCTGAAATTTCTTTTACAATGGTAGACAAAAAAGCTTCTTCTTCTGAGCTGAGAGGATAGATGGAGGATAGACGTAGAGCTGCAAAATTTATCCAAAAATCCCCTTGATCCAAAAGGGTGAGAACTGAGAGTGACTAGAGGAACCGAAATGCCAAGAGTGGCATTGATGTCGAGGGTACCGTAGATAAAAGGAACCTTCCAAAAAACTAGAAAAAGCATCAGAGAATTTACCATTAAACAGTGTCATCCAAGGGCTTGTCCTCCAGACTGACATGTTTCTCTAGAGTGCTACCAGAAAGGCCATCCATCACGGCATGTTGAGTAGTGGAGGTTCCTACAGTTTCTTTCTTAATGCTCGAAGATCCCCCTCCGTTGGCCTGCATAGTAGCCATATGACGTTTGAGTAGAGCATAGTTAGGCGAGTCCCTCATGACAAAGTAATAGTGGTGGATTGATTCCACATAGATAGTGAATTTATCACTCAACATATCTAACTTCTCCTCTACATCTTTCAGGTTTTTTCATTGTTCCTGTAATGCTAGCCCAATAATTGTCTTGAGCTACCAAGAAAGTTCGATCGTGTGGCTGTATAAATTTTCATTAGCACGGGTGAGGCTCAGGTTAGGAATCCATTCAAATTCAGCATCAACCATTTCAGTGGTCACTCTTCATCTTATGTTACGTGCCTAGAGCTCCAGGTTATGGATGTGGTCCTAGGTTTCAAGGTTGACAGAGACTGCTTAATTAAGATTAGATTGTGTTGTCAAAGACTCCGTTGTGGTGTTAGGCTGCCTTCTTTGGTTGTCCCACCTGGTGTTGTTATGGTCGTGGCCGCACTAGGGAACAGGGTCAGAGCTATGACAAGAGATCATGCTTTGGAACGAAAGGGGACCAGGGGGTGAGTCCGGGGTAAAGGAGATGAGAGCGATAACGCTGGGGAGAAAATAATAGAAGGAAAGAGAAAACTGGATTAGGTATGCATAGGTGGAGTGAGTGGCCAAGATGGAGTGGGTAGACATGAAAGAGCCATTTAATTTTTCTAGTAGGAGGTACAACATTGTCATGAGGGAGCACATAAAGGTACTGGTTGAAGGGACCAGATGGCGGCAGCTCTAAGGGAAAACTGCAAACTTGTTAATGCCTACTTCATGCGAAGAGTTAGGACGACTACAGTCTGAGGAAATCCAAATGAGGTGATGCGGGGATTTTACCATTCCTTTATGGAGAATTATTGGCGATCTCATTATTGAGAGAGACTCATACTCCTTGTATCAATTCTATTTATTATTTGACAATCCTGGTGAAGAGGTCCATCCTCTAGGTCCCTCCATGCAAGGGGTAGCATTCTCGTGCTGCCAACTATTCCTTCATTTGTCAGTCTATCATCCAAGTTATTTATCTTCTTATTACAACCTAGAAGTGGAGACCAATTAGCTCTCAAACGTGTCGGCTGATGCGGTGCAAGGTTTTGTTGATCCGCCAATTGTCCATTACCTTGGTAATAGTCGTTCCTTGTTGAAGCTTCCTATAAGCATGAGTAGCGAGAGTTGAGTCTCCTTCCACTATTAGTGGCTACAATCTATGGGCTTTGGAAATGTCCATACCATGCTCTAGAGCTTGGATTTCAGTAGCATTGTTCGTAGTTATACTCGGGTTTCCCGCGTATAGCCATATTATCTCCCCTTGTGAGTTTCTGAAGACACCACAAAAACCTACAGGTCCAGGATTGCCTTTGGCATCTCCATCGTAATTCAATTTGAGGATGTATTTGTCAGGAGGGTTCCAGTGTTAGGGCACCATGGAAAATTTTAGGGGCTAATATTTGCAGGTGGGTTAGTTTTCCATGATTTTTCCAAAAGAAGGATTCTCCAATTTCCATTTTTTATAGAAATGATTTGCCCAAATTTTATAATTAAAAATGATTTTACCTTTAAAATATCCAAGATTATATAGAGAGTATATATAAAATCATTATAAATTTGAATAATTTTACAAATACATCAATAAACATTTTATTGTTTGTATATTAGGTACGAATGAGATTCACCAATTTTTTTAAACTTCAAGATAATTTTCCATCCTTAAATTTTTCCCTGTCAGGCTCTTCATTGTTTGTTGTCGCTAGAGTTAGAATATTCTGAGTGGGGGAATGTAGCTCGAGGAGATTAAGGACCCTCTGATCAATAGGGCGAGGAGGTTCACTGAATATCAAAAGTTTAGAAATGGCTACAGACTCTTAGATTATTCGTATAATGAAGGTGAAGATGTTCTCTTCAGGATTTTTTTCTTCTCTGAAAATTCGAGCATTTCGTTCTTTCCAAACAACCCAACATATGATTCTCGAGATAATATTCTAGGTCCTATCAACCATAGGGTGTGAGGATAAGGAGGTTCTACCATTTTCAAGAGTATTGAGGATAGAAACCCTATCCCTGTTAGAAGCTTGGAAAACCACCTCGACCCACTCCCAAATATGGTTGGAATATTCACATTCATTTAAGAGGTTGTTCATTATTTCTTCGCTCGTTTCATAGAGAGGGCATCTTGAGGGTTCATTGAATTCTCTTCTACTTAAATTGTCCCAGGTTAGGATCTTCTAATGCATAGTTAGCCACAGAAATAGGGTGATTTTGGGCCACAATTTTCTGCCCCACGGAGTTTTCCATTTTTGTTGAGGCTTAATTTGGTCATGGTTTGCCATATAGCCATAACCGTCCTTAAGATTAAAATGACATGCAAAGTTTTTTCCTCATATAATCTTATCTTCCCCTTTGTCGAATTGAATTTGTCTTTCTTGAATGGTGTTGGAAAAAGTGCTCCAATCAAATCCAATGGGCAAAGGTTCCCATTCTTTGTCTTCCAACCATTCTCGCCATTTTTCCCTTCTGTTGTTGGGCTTCCAGTAATGGGCCACCCTGTGCTTTCCTTTTTCTTTCATTGCATTGCGGAGTTGTGTGAATTGTTCCCTATTTAGTTCGGGTAGTTTCTGCCATGCATCTTCCCAAAAAAGGGATTTCCCTCCATTTCCTATCTCTAAGAAGTTGTGCTTTTGAATGAAAACCTTATTTTCCCAAGCTTGATTCCAGATCGACGAACCTCTGATGTCATCAATGAGCCTGATGATATTGTCATTTGAGTCATTTGGCACATTTTTTTCCTTCCATATGAGGCCCCATGGTGTTTGTGGTTTTTCTTGCCATCGCCACCAGGTTTTGGCCCCTAGGGTTTTTCCAAGAATTTATGGATCCCTGAAACCCAACCTTCCAGCATTTTTTGGTTTGCACACCTTATGTCAGGCTACAAGAGCCCATTTTTTTGTGTCTGTGCCCCTCCATAAAAAGTTTCTTCAAATGCATCTGATGGTATTGGTCATTGATTTGGGGGTGGCTAGAGCAGAGAACATATATAGAGGCATGGCTTGCAACACTGATTTGACCAAGACCAGCCTCTGTGCCAAGTTAAGGGAGCGAAAAGTCCAATTGCTAGTGTTTCTCCAATTTTGTTTATGAGGTCCTCCCAGTTGGATATTTTGAAGGGTTTATCAGTTAGAGCGACTCCCAAATATCTTAAGGGGAGAGAACATCTTTGAAAGCCCAACATTCGGGTTATATTTCTTTGAATGGCGATAAGAGTATTGAAGAAGAATAATTTGGATTTATAGAGGTTGATGGAGGTACTTGAGGCTTCCGAAAAACCGTTGAGAATTTATTTGAAAGAGGTATCTTCCTTAACACTAGGTAAGCCCATTAGCAGCGTATCATCTACAAATTTCTAATGGGTTGAGGGGGGCGCATTTTCATGAAGCTTGAGGCCAACAAGGGAGTTGTTAAGATTTTTTGCCTTTAGGTATCTGCTGAGGCCTTTCGCCATGGTAACAAAGAGGAAGGGAGACAAGGGGTCTCGCTGACTTATGCCTCTGGAGTGGTAGAAAGGCTTGGAGGAGGATTCATTGAGAAGAATGGAGAAGAAGGCCATTGAGACCATGGCCATAATCCATTTGATGTAGTCTTGATTAAAGCAAAAAGGCTTTAGAACTTCATTCATGTAGTCCCAACTTATTTTTTCAAAGGCCTTCGACATTTCAAGCTACATCATCATGCCAAATTTATTTTTAACTTTAGTGAGTGAATCAGTTCATGGGATAGGATTATGTTGTCCATTATTTGTCTTCCCTCCACATATTCTAACTAGTTTGAGGATATAAGGAGGGGCGAGACAACCTTGATTCTATTGGCAAGGACCTTTGAGATGATTTTGTAGATTACATTACATAGGTAAATAGGAAGGAACCTATCTGGAGTGTTGACACCTTCTTCTTTGGGAATGAGAGTGAGGAAAGTAGCATTGAGGGCTTTTAGAACTGATTTGTTGACTCTAGAGTCTTCCACTAGAGCATGAAAATCCTCTTTCATGAAGTGCCAACAAGATTTATAGAAGTCAATTGTCAAACCATCAGGTCCAATGGCTTTCTTGTTGGGCATGGGCATTACAGCCTCCTCTACTTCTTTCATCGTTACGTTTCCCAGAAGCATTCTGTTATGGTCCTAAATGAGGATTATAGGGATGTTGTTGATGATTTCCCTTATTTCTTTGGCTCTATCAACCCTAGGATCTTCTAAAAAAATTTTGAAGTACTCATTTAGTTCATTTTCTATCCTCATGGTTATGAACCATACTCCCTTCTGTGATTTAAGGCCTAGGATTTTTTTGTGTCTCCTATGTTGAATCATGGAACAATGGAAGAAAGAGGAATTGTGTTCTCCACACTTGACCCAATTGGTTCGAGACTTTTTTTGACATAATTATTCCTCCTGTAAGACTCTTTCTTCGCATTTCTTGAGGAGGCTTAGTTCTCTTGCTTCATTTTATCATTGATTCCATTTTTTATGATTCTTTGATGGAGATTTTCCATTCTCTATTCCATATATTTTTTGTCTTTAAATAGGTTGTTGAAGACCTCTTTCTTCCATATTTTAATTTTATTTTTGATGAGATTTAATTTTTGCCAGTATTGATACATTTTGGTGCCTGATTGAGGCCTTAGGCCTTTCCACCGATCTTTCATATTTCAGTAAATTTTGGGTGCTCAAGCCAAAACGATTCAAATAAGAAGGGCCGACTTTTGGGGCCATGGGAAATTTGAACCTTCAAAGATATTGGCGAGTGGTCTGATCCCATTTGGGGGAGGATGCAAGCCTCCGTTTCCCAGGAGGTCATGCAAATGGCTTCTGAGATTAGGAAATGATCGAGTCTAGATGCAATCTATCTCACTCCACCCCTTTTGTCATTCTAGGTGAAGTTTCCATTGGTCATGTGGATATCTATCAAACCTAGCTCGTCAATTGTTTCTTGGAAGACTTCTGAGTCTTTATCCATCTTGTGAATTCCCCCCTTTTTTTCCTCAAGATTTAGGACCATGTTGAAATCCCTTGTAATAATTTTGAATGATAGACATTGGTCTCCAAGTGTTGGGTGCAGGATCCCCCAAGGGAAGTTTTGGGGCTTAGAGCCCAGAGTTTGGTCAAAAATTGTAACTCCAATGTAAAGACTCCTCATTTTGTGGGCGCCGAGCGCGTAACTTGTAAACAAGTCATAGGGTTTTCCGCCCACAATTTTCTTATTGTAATGTCAACTGTAGATACCTACCCATGCTCCACGGACCATGAGATTGTATAAATAAAGCAAGGCTCTAAGTAGTTAAGGCATCTAATCATAAGGAGAAGGATAAGGAGTTGAGTCATATCTGTGGAGTAAAGTCTATTTTTGGGTCGTAGAGTAGGAGAAGGCTCTACAGTTGAGTGCATAGAGGCCTAGTAGTCCGTAGTTGAGTGCGCAGACCCCTGCATCTGCGTAAGTAGGGTGAGTCGAGTCTGTAACTGTTGAAAGTATTAATAAAGAGAAGTTTCATATCAATTTTGTGTATTTATTTCCTGTTTTATGCATTGAATATATTGGGTATAAATTGCACTTCTATTGTTTATATGATGCACGAATATATATGACTGTGTTGATTAAGTGAATATGAGATAGAATATTTGTTTATGCGAAGTTAACTAACATCTGTAAGAAGATAAGTAAGATTCGCGGTGTAGTTTGGGGAAATAGCGCAGGTCGCTACCATAGCAGCACGAAAGCATCTCAACCCCTAGTTAGGGTTGCACTAAAGATGATTATAACAGATAGCGAAGGTATTGAAGGTTAGAATAGTGTGCAAAGTAACATGTGTGAAGGTAGGCATAGTTGGACTAAATCAACACCACAGACATCTCAAAGGTGCGGAAACTAAGTTCCAGCATCCCCCCATACTGCTTTGGGTGAGACTTTTTGGGTGTGGAGCCTGATTATCTTTTGTATTCAAAGGTTTCAGTCGGATGTATACCCCAGGAAGAATGTACACCCCTCCACGTGGGGGCCTGCAGGGGGGACTTGTCCCCCCGCGGGGGTCTGGGGGGGCTAATCCCCCCTAGATGGGGGGTCCGAGGGCCAACAGTCTCCTGGTAGGGGTTCGGGGGTAGCTCCCCCGAAGCTGAAAATAGATGTAAAATTTCCTTGTAAAAGTCTAGTAATTTATAGTCAATCTGGGTCGTTCATTAGGCAGATGATCTGACGATAGAAGTTATGTTTAATTTAGGGTTTTTTTTGCCCTAGAAGGCAACTCCCTCAGTATATATGAGGGAATTGTATTGCGTCTATGTATATCTATATTTTGAGTGAGGAAGAGAGAGGAGTTTGAGAGCGAAGAGGGTGTTACAACGGATCTACTATAGGTTATATCTCTACAGTTTGCTAGATAATATAATAAAAGAAGGACTAGTTGTTTCTCCATGGACGTAGCCCAAACTAGGTGAACCACGTATATCTGTGTCTCTCTTGTTTTATGCATTTTCTATGTTTATATTTCTGCAATATTTTATGTGTTCCATTTCTCTGTAATATATAATTTTCTAACAATTGGTATCAGATTCAAAGGTCTATTTGGCTGATAAACTAGTAGGAGAGAAGCGCTCCTGGTTCGAGTGGGAGCAATGGCAGAAGAAGGTAGCTTTAGGGTCAAAAAATTTAACGGCCAAAACTACCAGCTGTGGAAGATGCAGATGGAAGATTATCTGTATCAGAGAGATCTGTACCTACCATTGAGTGGAAAGACAAAGAAGCCGACGATTTTGAAAGACACAGAATGGAACATTCTTGACAAAAACGCACTTGGAACAATACGGCTATGCCTAGCAGCGTTGGTAGCATTTAATATTTCAAAGGAAACGACAACAGAGAGTTTAATGTCGACATTGGCCAAACTATATGAAAATCCCTTGGCCTCAAATAAGGTATTTCTTATGAAGCATTTATTTAATATGAAGATGTCAGAAGGTGGATTTGTTGTTGACCATTTAAATGATTTTAATGCAGTTACAAGTTAGTTAAGTTCTGTAGGGGTAAATTTTGATGATGAAGTTAGGGCTCTCTTATTTCTGTGCTCATTGCCAAAAAGTTGGAATGGCTTAGTTATGGCCATTAGTAACTCTGTCTCTAGATCTAGTACTTTAAAGTTTGATGATGTTGTCGGTGCAATCCTTAGCGAGGAAATGTGACGGAAAAGCTCCGGTGAGACATCAGGTAATGCTTTGATTGCAGAGACTGGGGGAAGAAAAATGGAAAGAGGAAAGAGCCCAAGATATCACAGTAAGTCAAGAAAAGGTAGATCCAAGTCCAGATCAGGGATAGTGTGCTAGAAATGCGGGAAGAAAGGACACCTGAAGAAAGATTTCAAGTCTCGGAAGGGAAAAGAAGGAGATGCGCCGCAAGAAACTAATCATGAAGCGAATGTAACAAGTGATGTGTCACAAGATGCTTTGATTCTTTCTTTAGAAAATATTATTGATGCCTGAGTGGTAGATTTAGGGGCCTCATTCCATGCCACACCTGATAAGAAACATTTTCATGATTATGTTCAAGGAGATTTTGGACAGGTTTGATTGGGTGATGATAAACCCTGTAAAATCGTTGGAATGGGTACAGTTTTCATAAAACAACAAAATGGAAATCAGTGGCTATTAAAGGAGGTAAGGCATGTTCTAGATCTAAAGAAAAATCTGATTTCAATAGGGCAGTTGGGAGGTGAAGGTTGTGTAACTACTTTCATAGATAAAACCTAGAAGGTCACTAAAGGATCCCTGGTAATAGCAAAAGGAGGAAAGGTTGGTACATTGTATTTATGCAATGGCATTTCTAATTCTATTAATGCTTTAACCTCTACAGGAGAAGGTATGACATTGTGGAATCATAGGCTTGGGCACATGAGTGAGAAGGGGATGCAGATTCTTCACTCAAGAAATTTGTTGCCATGTTTGAAGCATGTTGGTTTAAAATTCTGTGAGAATTATGTTTATGGAAAACAGAAGAGAGTCAGATTCCTTAGAGTTGGGAAAGAAAAGAAGAGAAAAAAATTAGAGCTTGTGCATACATATGTCTGGGGACCTGCTCAGGTATCATCTCTTGGTGGCTCTCGTTATTATGTTACTTTTATTGATGATGCAACCAGAAAAACCTGGATTATTGTATTCGAAATAAATCTGATGTATTTGATACTTTCAAGAAATGGAAATCTTTGGTTGAAAATGAGATAGGGAAAAGGTTGAAGTGTCTCAGATCAGATAATGGAGATGAATATTGCAGCAAAGAGTTTGATAGGTACTATTCAGAGAATGGAATTCGTAGAGAAAACACAGTTCCAGGAACACCACAAGGAAATGGTCTGTCAGAAAGGATGAACAGGACAATCATGGAGCGTGCAAGGTGCATGAGATTGAATGCAGGATTGCCTTTACAATTTTGGGCAGATGCTATAGATGCTACTTTTTATCTAATAAACAGAGGGTCTTCAATTTGCTTGGATGGTGGTATTCTAGAGGAGGCATGGACAGGTAAAAAGGTAAACTACTCTTTTTTAAAGACTTTTGGTTGTGAAGCCTTTGTCCACATTAACAAAGAAAATAGAACAAAGCTTGAGGCAAAATCAAAGAAATGTACCTTTATTGGATATGGTGTTAATGATTTTGGTTATCACTTATATGATTATGAAAATCACAAAATCATTAGGAGCAGAGATGTAATATTTAATGAAAAGGTCTTGTATAAGAATCAGTTGCAAGAAAAGAAATAGGAAAAAGAAAACAGAGAATACACAGTGCTTGACGATATCACAGCAAAAGTGATGGTGCCTAAAAATCATAATGATCAACATCCAGAACAACAACCACAACAGCAACAAGCACTTCAAACACTTGAAAGTGGTGTTAGAAGATCTACCAGGATAAGTATACCCCCTGAATGATACTCTCCTTCATTATATTATGTATTGTTAATTGATTCTGGTGAACCAAAATGTTATGAAGAATTAGTGTAGGTAGAAACCAGGAAGAAGCGGGAGCAAGCCATGAAAGAAGAGATGGACTCCTTAGCACATAACCAGACTTGGGACTTAGTCAGGTTGCCTGTAGGTAAAACAACATTGTAGAATAAATGGGTTTACAAGTTGAAGGAAGAAGATGGAGGTAGAAAAAGGTATACAGTTAGACTTGTGGTGAAAGGGTTTGCACAGAAAAAGGGTATAGACTTTGATGAGATATTTTCTCCTATTGTGAAAATGACTTCAATCAGAACTATTCTAAGCCTAGTAGCAGCTGAAGATTTGCATCTTGAGCAGTTAGATGTAAAGACAACCTTTCTCCATGGGGATTTGGAGGAAGAGATATATATGTAGCAGTCACAAGGATATGAGGTAAAAGGGAAGGAGAAATTAGTGTGCAGGTTGAAGAAGAGCTTGTATGGCTTAAAACAGGCTCCAAGGTAGTGGTATCTAAAATTTGACAGGTTTATGTCTGAACAAGGTTATACTAGGTGTCACTCTGATCATTTTGTTTATCTCAAAAAGGCAAAATGATGGTAGCTATATTATATTGTTATTGTATGTAGATGACATGCTTGTTGCAGGTTCTAACATGCAGGAAATAAATGTGCTCAAAAGGAAATTGGAAAACTCATTTGCAATGAAGGATTTGGGCGCTACAAAACAAATCCTTGGTATGAGAATAACTAGAGATAGGAAGAATCACAAATTAACATTGTCTCAAAGTGAGTATATAGAAAAGGTATTGAAAATATTTAATATGCAGAATGCAAAACTAGTTAGTATACCTTTGGTTAGCCATTTCAAATTAAGTAAGGAGGTGTGTCCCAAGGCTCAGAAAGAAATGGCTCATATGTCTAAAGTTCCATATGCATCAACAGTTGGAAGCTTAATGTATGCAATGGTCTGCACAAGGCTTGATATTGCACATGTAGTGGGAGTTGTAAGCAGGTACATGAACAATCTAGGAAAAGAACATTGGATGGCAGTGAAGTGGATTCTTAGGTATTTGAGAGGTACCACAAATCAAGCATTATGATTTGGTGGTTCAAACATTGCTCTACAGGGATATGTTGATGCAGATATGGCAGGTGACAGAGATAACAAGGGGAGCACTACAGGATATGTATTTACTATAGGTGGAACAACTATTAGTTAGGTTTAAAAAATCCAAATTTTTGTTGCACTTTCAACAATAGAAGTTGAATATGTTGCTGCTACAGAGGCTAGTAAAGAAATGATCTGGTTACAAAGGTTTCTGGATGAATTGGGTAAGAAGCAGGAGTTGGGAAGGTTATACAATGACAGCAAGAGTGCCATACATCTTGCAAAGAACTCTGCATTTCATTCCAAGACTAAACATATACAAATCAAGTACCATTTCATACGGTCAGCATTGGAAGATGGATAGGTGAAGCTGGAAAAGATACACACTAGCCAAAATCCTGCAGATATGCTAACAAAAGTTGTAACCAGGGAGAAACTAAGAATCTTCTCAGTTTCAATTGGTCTTCAAGTATGATGGAGAATATGAAAAACAACCAGGTCCAAAGTGGAGTCATTGTCTAGTAAATGAAGTAGCGGTGGTGTTGCTATAATCAGTCTCCAAGTGGGAGATTGTTGGGTGTGGAGCCAGATTATCTTCTCTATTCAAAGGTTTCAGCCAGATGTATACCTTAGGAAGACTGTACACCCCTCCATGTGGGGGGGTGCAGGGGGGACTTGTCCCCACCGTGGGGGTCCAGGGGAGCTAATCCCCCCTGGCTAGGGGGTCCGAGGGCCGGTGGTCCCCCGACGGGGGTGCTCTGTAATATATAATTTTCTAACGAGACTTCAGTCTGCGCTCTGCAGACTGATGCCGAAAGGGCTAGTAGTGTAAGGATTTGTTTGGCTAAATAACTCTGAACCTGGGTCAAGCCCCCTCAAGCCAAAAAATGGTTCCGTTGTCGAGACCAAAATCTGCATAGAACTCTCTAATGTTGTATCATTGGAATCCAACTAAGAAGGAAATTGAAGGCTGGTCAGATAGAATAATTCACAAGTTCGCAACGTAGGAGAATAGGAACCCGCGACTGTCAAAATAAGAGTGGTTAGACTGCTACCTATATACAGAGATCCACGAAATATTCTTTGTATCCTTCCTACTAGGCTATATGAGTGGATCGCGAAGCTAGAAGATATCCAAGGAAGGTGGAAACTTGACAGTCCTATTGTGTGGACCCTAGAGTTAGTGCGAAGGTTGGAAGCATCAGAGGATAAGATCGCGCGTGTCATTGATCATTAGCTCGATCAAATTATAGGAGGATTCATTACTAATTTCATGGTCAACACCTCAGTCAGCTATAGTGAGGCAGAGCGATGCTTTCTCAAAGGACCGTGAGTTAAGTACGTAAGGCCTTTGAATACTTGGATTAAAATGTTATTGTGTGAAAAGAGGGTTATGTAGATACCTTTATGTTAGGGATTCTGTGAAGTGGAAAAACTTACGTGAACGAAGGAAATAAGGGACCAAAAAATATCCCCTTCATTTCACCTCCACGAGGGGACAAGGAAGAGCTCGTGAAGGTCTCTCCGCAAAGTGTGATACATCTGATAAGGCAAAGAATTTCGTGAATACCACCTCCACCCACACCGCCACTAGCTTCACCGCCATCACCTTCATCTTCACCCATACCAGCTTCACCTCCATCACCTCCATCTTCACCCGTACCACCTCCACCACCACCGCAATTCAATATGGAAAGCACCGTGAAGTTTCCTTTGTTCAAGGGATTGGGAAACGACAATCCAAACCAATTCTGGTTCGTTGTAAGAGCTATATGGGAAGCGCAAGGAGTTACAGATGACAATATAAAGAAAGCAATGTTGGTTAGCACCCTGCAGGATCACGTGTTGACCTGTTATATTAAGCACTCCAATCATAATCCAAATGCGGGAATCACGGATATCCAAACAACGCTAAATAAAGAATTTAGCAGGCCGAAGTTTGAAGCACAATCAATCATTGGATTCAAAGAGATCACGATGCTACTAGGTGAGACTCCTTGGGAGCTGGATCAGAGGCTGAAATGTACGATTCATTAAGCTAATATGAATATGATGGATGGACAACATCGCGAGTGGTTTGTAGCTTTGCTAACACCACATTTAAGGAGTGTGTTATCGTAGTAGAAGCTAACGACTTAGGTGGAGGCCTTAAAGATCGCGATGAGGCTGCATGAGACCTAATGCAGGATCCCAACTTGGGAGTTCAGCAGATCCACGTGTAGCTGAAGAATTTATGCCTTGAGATGCAAAGTCTGAAACAGGATGGGACAGCTCGACCAGAAGTGCATGGAGAGGTGTGGTGCATAAAATGCAAGGGTTAGGGTCATGACAAGGACCACTGCCTGGTTTTCACAAATTACCTCGTAGGAGGAGTACCGATGCCTTTATGGTTGGAGGAGAAAGCAAGACCTAGCGTTGCACCTGCTTTGTGGTGCATGATTTGTCAAATAGCTAGACAACATGCCACAGACAACTGCCACTTGTTACAAAAGTATACGCAAAATTCACAACAGTTGTTCAACAAATTTTGTAGGTCAGTGGAACACGATGAGCAGTCTTGTAGAAGCTATGAGGATGGATAGAACTCCCACCTACAAAGTTCAGGCTGAAACATGACCCCTAGACCAAAATGTAGGAATGGCACAAACGGGATTTCAGGGGCACAGACGAGGCCGAGGTGAAGGAGGGCCTGGAAGAGGTCGTAGACAGTTGATATGCTACAATTGTGGAGGGCCAGGACATTATGCCCATGATTGCACAAAACTAATGCGCCCGTCATGTTTGTATTGCACCCTTTTTATCATGAGACAAAAGATTTTCCTATGCTGATAGTTAGGATACACAACAAAGGAGCACTGCCGCCTCCCCCGACTCAGAACTTATAGATGATGAGGTTTGAGCCACGCGAGGAAGATCCAAATGTGAACGTTGTGCTCTGAAGGGGAATTGAGGTAGGAGATGACAAAGGAAAATAGCCAGAAGATAGTATTTGGGTTCACAAAACTCCAGTGAAAGAAGCAGAGCTTGATTTGGAGGGCACTCAAGAAAACTTCATGGAAGCTAAGAAGAGCTTCGCTGATGCCTCCACTTCAAGAAGAAAAGATAGACCAGATGTTATAGACATATTTGGGCACATCAACCCCAAACCCATATTTTGATGATATTAGGGCTCATCAACCCCTAAGAGAGTTGTTTTATACCCTAAAGAAGATTAGTCATTTGAATGCCTCATTCCCCAAAAAGTTCCATCTCAGAAATCATCCAAAAAGTGACTAAACTGAACCATATCTGAAAGCCCTGTGTTAAGGTGAGATGCATCTCACCTGCTACACTGTCTAAGTGAGATGCATCATAGTTTGGCCCTTTCGCAAGTGTGATGGGCGAGGTTGGACAAAATTCTGGGATAGTTTGTTAGTTGGTTGCTCATGGAATCTTCTAGAAACTTCTCATGTGCCACTTGCCTCTCTAAATTCACCCAAGGATGACCAAGGGAACTAGGAAACCATCTACAATTCCCCTCTCTTATGGAACTAATTTCAACAAATGGAATGGCATTCATCATCCCCATTGATGACTCACCCTCTTGCAATCATCTATAAAAGGATCTCCCATCCAAGAGATCAGAAGGCTGAATTATTCTGAGTTGTAAGGAAGTGCTGCTAGTTTTAGTATTGAGGTAAGATCATTGTGTCATTGTTGGTGTGTTCTTACTGATTCATGAGGTGAAGAAGGCTTGAAGCTGGGAGGATGGCGCTGGATCAGACTTCTTATGGATAATTTTGAATATTTTTCCCAACTGATTGTGTTAACTGTAAATGCATTAATTTGTTTATCATATTTTTTATTTTATGATGTTTATGTTGTGATGGATCATTATGCTTTGACAGGTCTTTGTTTCTGTAGCTGTGCAGGTACTCTCCAACCGTGTTAAGTATGGGAAGGAGTTACAGGATCAGCTAAAGGAGAGGGAGATCAAGCGAGGATTCAAGCGACAGTTACAGGTTGGTCTTCATAATCTCTTTCTTATCTATCACTCATAGGAAAGATAGTGAATTGCTTTAACTGTTGTTTCTAGGTTAGCTACCAAACCTAGAGGGTTAGTCGTTTGACAAGAAACTAATTTTGCCAGAAAAAAATTGGCAACCACAGTGGGAGAAGAGAAAGATGATTGTTTGTTGCTATTTTTTGTTCTATGTTGAATTATATAAACTATAGACAGAGTCTGAAGCTAGCCAAGAAGCTTTCGAACCGCTCTTGTTATGCAATTGCGTAGTAGATAAATGTTTCTTCGGTCAATCTATGGTTTAGTTTATGAATAAAAACTTGCAAACACATATAGATGCCCTTTTGGTAGCTCAGTAACCTCTTATGACATTCCATCATACTTTGGTTATCATTTTTCATCAAAACCAAGCTTGATCCATTGAAAACTACTCCAAATTTGAGCCAAAACCATTTTTAGAAGTGTTACCTAACCATCGCACTGTCTTCCACTGTGACTTGATATGCATCTCACTTCCCGAGTGAGAAAAGTGTGATGCATCTAGTTGTCTACAAAGGCCATGTGTGATGATTGACTGAACTCAATTTCCCATCTAGGAGTTGAGGGTTTTTTACTAGTTTTCAGACTTGTTTGGTTGCTTGCTGAATTTGAACAATACCTCATCATTGAAGCCAACTTACATCACTTAGATCATCGTCAATTTACATTAGGATTGGTGAATGTTTTTCTGTGTTTGTTTATCATTTACAATCCATTATCAAAAGTATTAATAATCGATTTGTCGTTTTCGATAGGAAAAGTGTCGTAAAGTCTTCAATTTTCGTCGAAAAAGTGAAGTGTTGCAAAATCCTCCTTCATAGCTTATCGATTAAACTATTTTGATGCATTTGATTTGATTTGAATTTTTTCAAAGTGTCAAAAAGATATTTCTTCAAGTTTGAAAGTGTCATTTTGAGTCTTCCTTTCCCTCTTTGAAGAAAAATTGTCGAAAATTGTCATTTTGAGTGAAACATTTTGAGTCATTGCTACATTTAGTTTTCCTTCTTGAATCATTCACATTAAGGAGAGCTGAAAACAAATACATGCGTTTGCATTTTAGCATTTTTATTTGTGTGCAAAAAGATGATTTAGGGAAATTGAATTATTGAGTGCTCTTTGTTGTTTTCTTTAAAAGTGCTTCTATGCTCTATCCTTGTAGTTAGGATTTTCATTGGTTAAATAAATGAAAAGATTGCTTATCATTGTAGATTGCATCTTTAGGAATTTCATATCACATTTCGCGGTGAACCATCAAAGGCAAACTTTTAAGAAAGATCAACTTTAAAATGAACTTCAATGAACTTAACAACGCTTTGGAATCTAACGCAACACATTTAGAGGTCTAGGCTAGAGACGTGTTTCGGCGTCGTTAAACCTAGTGGCCATTGTTTTCATTGAAAGTTGGGTGATTCCTTCTCTTTGATATGACAAGTGCTAGCACGGACTTGTGCTCCCTATACCGTCGCGTATATATTGGGACACCACAATAGGCTTAAATCTTTTATCCATAGGAAACCGAGTCTGCTGCCTTATCGATCGCAATGCACTGAACACAGCATTCGGGAAGATTGACTGCCATACATAAGTCCTTTGTAATTTCTCTTTAATTTATCACCAAGGTTTATATTGCAGTTTTGTGATTGGTCTGATAAACCTTTTTGTCAAGATTCTCCAGAGTAGTCACTTTTGTTCCTTTTCGACTCTCTAAAAGAAAAGGTCCATCTGAGCACTTGTCCTTTCAGGCTCATTAAAAATAGAAGGCCGCTAGAGTCATCTTTAGCTTTTTCTCGACTCTTTAAAACTGAAAAATAAAAGTTGTGTCCAAGTGTCATTAAAATAAATTGACCATGAAATAACATCACCTTCCCTTAGTTGATTTTTAAGTTGATCAAGTAATCCGCAATCGTTGAAGAAAGTCAATCAAAACCCCGTCGTTCACGGAGATTAGCGAGTCAACTGTCTTTTCCTCCGGAAGCAAAACCAATCCAAACAAAGCGGTCTCATTTAACTAAGTCTAGTTCATCTGGGTTATTTGGAACATTTGTTTCAACATCTTCAGAGACTCCAATTACTCCAATTATTTCTGGTACATTCACCTTTAAAGAGGAAGTTCCGCAGTTACCTGAGGACATTAGAACTGATCCTAGTATAATGGTAAATACTTCTAAACCTGAAACAACTCCATCTAGAGTTTGTCTGGAACACATTCGAGTTCAAACCGAGGTTACTTCTGAACCAGGAGTTGTTCAAGAACCTCCCTTTGAGGTTGTAGTTCATTTACCTGAACATTTGGACTTTGAATTTCAGTATCCAGAAGTTGTTACCCCTCCAGAATCTGTCACTGTAGAAACTACACCTTCTTCGGCTCCAGAATTTTTTTACAGACTTGACGATCAACCTCTTCCACCTGGTTTGATTGCTATAGAGGAGATAGTAGAGGATCCCCCATCTGACACCCCGTTTCATTTTGGAACTGGGATTAATTTGTATCTTTCTACTCCTGAGTTTGCTTCCTTTAATCCTGCTTCATCGCGAGTTCCTGTCGAATCGTTAGGACAACTTTTGGACAAGTTAACCATGTCTGAACAACCATCAACATCTAGGAATGTATCATTTGATGCAGCTGCATCAGAATCTTTTGTTGCTACTCCTTCAATGTTTCTAGTACACCTGAGTCATATTTATATGGTGCATCATCCGTTCCAGTTGGTTACCAATCACTGGCTGGAACCCACTTAGGAGTTGCTTCGGCACCATGGTCAACTCCCATTTACTTGTCCGGAATCCCATTTGGTTTTTCTCACATGGAAACTCAACAATTTGATCCTGCATATCAGTATCCATTTGGGCAAACCAGTTATCAAATACCAATACATCCTTTAAACACTGGACTATCGCCATATGGAGAGCAGTATGCTTACTCACTGTTTCCTCCTTTTTCTTGGGGACGACTGTATGAGAGTTTCCCATAGTATTCAGGTCAAACTAGAGTTAGAGCTAGTTATTGGCAACCAATACTGCCAGATCAACCAAGGGTTGTATATCCAACACAACCAATCCAACCTATGTCAAATATTCCCACTACATCTATTGTTACAACTATAACATAGACACAAGCTCAACCTGTTGTATCTTAACTGGTAAAAACTGTCCCCTCTTCCTCGCAACCTCAAGTTTCAAGGCAAGGGGCTCAAGTTTCTCAAGTTGTTGTACAACAACCGCTTGTCTCTAGTGCTCAACAACAAACTCAAGTTAGTGTACCTTTATCCAGAGTGACTCAGGCACACACTGGTACTATTAATCCACAATTTGGTCAATCTGTCAATATTGGGAAGCAGTAGTCAGTTCAACAACCGTGGCTGTCACAATATAAACAACCTCAATTCCAGCAGTCCCAACCTCAGTTTGGACTTGGTTCCCAAGCTCAAACTAGTATGGGACAATATCAAACATACCAAGGATCTGGGCAACAAGGCTTTGTAGGGTATGGACAACCACATTTCCAAACTGGTTATCAAAAACTGCCTTATACTAGTTATGTCCAACGAACTTATCAAGGTTACCAGATGCAGATGCCATATGCTGGTATGAAAGGACCTATTGCTCAAGCGATTCCATCTTATCCTGGGTATTCTCCACCCAACCTAAATCAACAGTTGCTATTTGTAACAACTCTAGAACTACCAGATTTGAACTGGCTTACTAATGATTCAATTTCATACACCCCTTAGTGGCCGACGATTCCACATAAACTACCATCTGACATTCCAAAGTTCAATGGAAATCCAGGAGAAGATCCATCGAATCACGTAATGACTTTTCATTTGTGGTGTTCATCCTACAACCTGAATGATTATTTGATTAGGCTTCATCTTTTCCAGAGAACGCTTACTGTTCCAACTTCAAAATGGTATATTGAACTACCTAGAGCTTCTTTTGATAACTTCATTATTCTTGCCACTACCTTTCTAACCCACTTTCAGTTACCTATCAGGTATGAAACTGGAACAAAACTTCTTACCAACTTTAAACAGACTACCTCCACTCATATATCTGATCATATGCATGAGTGGTGGCATCGTCGTCGAATGGTAAAGACGTATGTTCCTGACCATCTATTAGCTGAGTGGTTTATAAAGTCCTTATTGCCATCTATCACTGAGGATGTGGTGAAAGAAGGAGTTGTCACAGAAGAGCAAGTCATTGCTCGTGCCCAATATTTGGATTTGATATAAACATAATCAGGCACGCTCTATGACAAGACTCCTGACGCACCTAGACCAGCTTTTACCATTCCACCCCCTTCAAAATCGAGTAGGGACTCTCATGCCGATGACGGCGTGATCGGTTCCTCAAGCACACAAATGGCGAGAGGACCATCTGGTCAAGCTCTTGCTATTTCCAATCAAAATGCAAATTCATTTGAAAACACTCTTGCCTCTAATATTAATGCTGTGTCAACTGACAAAGGAAAAAATACAAAGAAACCAAAAGGCAAGAAAAAGGGGAAAAGTCTTGAAGAGTTTATGGTAGCAAGTCGCTCTTGAAAACGATACTTTCACTTCATCTCCGTGATTGAGTTGGGTTGGGTTATTCCGTTCACAAGTCATCATACCATTGGTCTTTCATACCATCCATCTTTTGGCGATAACGTTACCAATTCATCTCAGTGTCACCGATATGTTCAAGAGAAGTCATCCAGTTAAGAAGCCATCCAGTTAAGAAGTCATCTAGTTAAAGTCTCATCTAGTGCAATACCATAAACCTTCATTTTCTCATGACTGCCATTCCTGAACCTTGTGTCGTCAGTTTATTTTCACCTCCAAAAATCATTTGCTTCATTTCATGTTGTAGATGTGCAATACATCAAGGCCCTCCTACAATGAGTCACTTGTTTTCAACATCAACTCATTATCCAAGAAGTTGACTTAGAAACACCCTTCCAATGCTTTGAAGCTTGTTTACATCAATGGCAAGTTTCTCTCTTTCGGTGACAGGTTAACATCAATGGCCTTTGATCGAAAGATTTTGCGTGGTGTTTGGCATCGGATCATGTATTCACACCATGTGAAATGTACTATATTACCTTGATGGTCATTATCATTATCGGTGATCCCTCTCACATCTGTTAACAGCTCACATCATTGGCTGGTAATCAAGTGATGTCTTTCCATGTTCGACCTCAGAATATCTCTTCACATGGTTTGACTTGTACATCGAGCGAATATTGAACGAGTTTGAAGACCCCAGATCTATTTTCATCCATCCAGGCTGCGATATATTCAGGGATACAAAAACATCAAATGTACAAAGGCTCTACATAGATGGTCATCCTAATCATGGATTATGACTCTATATCTGTAGAATCACAACTCTGTATCTGCAGATGATTATCTGATCTATGTACATGAAATGAAAATCTATAAAGTTGAGCATGGGAATGCCTCCCTCAGCTAGTTCATGAAAAATCATATTAGCATGATGTATTTTATTGTAATTTATGCAGGTCACCTTCCAGTTCGAAACTTCTGATCCTCATGATAAAGCATTTCACCCGGCATGAACATTTACGACCTCATGCTTTAGGGGGAAACTGTTATAGACATATTTGGGCACATCAACCCCAAACTCATATGTCGATGATATTAGGGCTCATCAACCCCTAAATGAGTTGTTTTATACCCTAAATAAGATTAGTCATATGAATGCCTCATTCCCCAAAAAGTTCCATCTCATAAATCATCCAGAAAGTGCCTAAACTAAACCATATCTGAAATCCCTGTGTTAGGGTGAGATGCATCTCACTTGCTACACTATCTAAGTGAGATGCATCATAGTTTGGCCCTTTAGTAAGTGCGATGGGTGAGGCTGGACAAAATTCTAGGATAGTTTGTTAGTTGGTTGCTCATGGAATCTTCTAGAAACTTCTCTTGTGCCACTTGCCTCTCTGAATTTACCCAAGGATGACCAAGGGAACTAGGAAACCATCTCCAATTCCCCTCTCTTGTGGAACTAATTTCAACAAATGGAATGGCATTCATCATCCCCATTGACGACTCACCCTCTTACAATCATCTATAAAAATATCTCCCATCCAAGAGATCAGAAGGCTGAATTATTCTGAGTTGTAAGGAAGTGCTGCTAGCTTTAGTATTGAGGTAAGAGCATTGTGTCATTGTTGGTGTGTTCTTTTTTATTCATAAGGTGAAGAAGGCTTGAAGCTGGGAGGATTGCGCTAGATCAGACTTCTTATGGGTTGTAATTCTCCTTGATATCAATAAAGTTTTTCAAGATTTTTCCCAATTGATTGTGTTAACTGTAAATGCATACATTTGTTTATCATATTTCTGATTCTATGATGTTTATGTTGTGATGGATCGTTATGCTTTGACAGGTATTTGTTTATGTAGCTGTGCAGGTACTCTCCAACCATGTTAAGTATGGGGAGGAGTTACGAGATCAGCCAAAGGAGAGGGAGATCAAACGAGGATTCAAGCAAAAGTTACAGGTTGGTCTTCATAATCTCTTTCTTATCTATCACTCATAGGAAAGATAATGAATTGCTTTAATTGTTGTTTCTAGGTTAGCTACCAAACCTAGAGGGTTAGTTGTTTGACAAGACACTAATTTTCCCAGAAACACCGGAGCTGGAGATTGACCCATATATGCTCACAACTCATTAACAGATGCACTGGGACCACGCTAGGAGAACCGTGTGTAGTCTGGAAGATTGGAAAGCATAAGACAAGAACATGAAGAGAAATGAGGCTAACTGCACAGATCGAAGAATATGAGATGGGATCAAATTATCCTAGATTTAGGATCGGATGCAAATGTTTTGCCGAAGCAGACATGGGAACGAATGGGGCAACCTATGCTATAGTAGTCTCCAATTTAGCTACAAATGGCAAACCAGCAGAAAATAATACCCATGGGGCGATTGTAGGGAATAACTGTGGATATTGAGGGAGTGAGCACACTGGCAGACTTTGAAGTGATAGAGATTGTTGATGACAACAATCCCTACTGTGTGCTCTTAGGAATTGATTGGGCCATTGACATGAACAGGGTGATTAATCTGAAGAAGCGCAAGATGAGTATTGAGGAGAAGTCACTACGCGTAATTATACCCCTAGACCCTGTTGAAGGATCGTGCTATACAGAGCCGGTGATCTACTATGAAAGTGATGATGATTTGGACTACATCTACAAGATAACAGCATGAGAGCAAGACTAGGTAAATCCCACTACAGATGGGTGGATTTCATGGGAGCGCGAGAGCTCCTATACTTCAGATTTAGATGAGGTGATAGAGCGATGGCAGAATCGGTTACATGAAGTAACTACGCTTAATTGTAATATGATGACAAGGTCACTGTGTTGTGTATCGACCGAAGAAAGAGATCTACCTACTTATGATGGTTTAAGTGAGGTAGATACCTTCTTGGATAAGCTTGAAAGAGAGGTGCCAGAAAAGCAACACTTCCAGGCCTTGGATTAGGTACTATGCGCTACACTCACGAGATGGTGGGGTATGCACAAAGGAAGCTTTGATGGTTGGAACAAATGTAGGAGAATGACGCGCACATGATTTTGGAAGCCTATGGTGTGATTGACAAACAAGTACAATGGATGCAATGATCTGTGCACACATTTGGCCAGGTGGGCACAGGTGTATGGAGAAAAGCCACAACCTAAATGGGTGCACCTGTTCTGTCATACCCTCGATGTTATACAAATGAACTGGTATATAGAAATAGAGCTTCACCATGGGACTGGCGAATGGGATATCCTACGCGAAGGGTTCATGATGACCTTCAGCTTTGAGGATGAATTTTACTGTATTGAAGAAGCACTACAAGAAGTAAAAGTTGCCATCTTTAGGATTCTGCTAGATCCTGTAGACCTAGCGTAGCCTGAATGGGCTACTCAGTTGAGTTGTGCACTGGAGTGTTATAATGTAACTGCTGAAGAAGAGGATGAAGATCCGCGGAAAATTAACATTCCAGAGATAGAAGGCCAACGCAAGGTTCAAGGACCACAAATTGAGAACCCTGACATAACCACACTAGTGAAGACTAACAAGGTGAATATTGGTATGGATGCGGAACCCAAATTCACAGAGATTGGGAACTACAGGGATGACACGACGGTAGATAAGGTCGCTAAATTACCCCACAAGAATTAGGGCTTATTCTCGACCAAGCTTACAAATATAAAAGGAATAATCAGAGATTTAGGGGTAATGAAGATCACGTTAAATACTGACGCAAAGCTAGTTAAGTAGAGGCCATACTGATTAAATCCAAAATACAAGGAGAAGGTTTGCGTAGAACTAGACAAGATGCTCGCGGCAGGCATCATTGAGTTTGTGGAAGAATCTGATTGGGTAAGCCCGATGGTGGTGCAAGAGAAGAAGCAGAAGGATGAAATAAGAATATGCATGGATCTCAAGAAATTGAACGATGCATGTGTGCATGATCCATTCCAAACTCCATTCAGTGATGAGGTGTTGGACAATGTAGGTGGGTAGGAAGCATATTCTTTTACTGATGGGTTCTTAGGGTACCACCATATCAAAATCGCGCCTAAGGATAGAAGCAAGACAACCTTCGTGACTAAGTGGGGTTGCCTTCAATACTGTCATGCCGTTTGGACTAAAGAATGTGTCGGCCATATTTTCGCGTGTAGTTGATGTGACATTCAAGGAATATATCCATAAGTTCTTGGAGGTCTATTTTGATGACTGGACCGTATTTGGGCTGGTTAAGCACCATGTAGCAAGCTTACGATTGATGTTGGATACCTGTCGAAGATACCAAATCGTGCTCAACCTCAAGAAGTGTTTGTTTCTTGTTCCTTTTGGGAACCTATTAGGGCACGTGGTTTGTAGACAAGGGCTGATGGTAGATCCCGCAAAGATCGCAGTGATTCTGAAATTGGAAGCACTACACAGTGTGAAACAACTACGCGCTACTTTGGGACATATGGGGTACTATAGAAAGTTTAGCAAAGGTTATCCCAGATCACCAGGCCAATGGAAAAACTGTTGAAGAAGGATATCACGTTATGCTGGGACGATGACTGTATGAAAAGCCTGGATATATTGAAGGAGAAGATGGTTACTGCACCGACTCTTGTCTTCCCAAACTGGAAGAAAGAGTTTCATTTTCATGTTGACGCATCGTGTATAGCGTTGGGGGCAGTACTAACACAGGATGGTGGGGAAGGCTTGGATCACCATACCACATTCGCGAGTTGCAAATTATCTAAAGAAGAAAACCATTGAATGTGAGGGGCTGGCTATGGTGTATGCACTCCAGAAGTATCGACACTACTTGCTAGGGGGTCACTTCAAGATGTATATAGATCATTCTGCACTGAAATACTTGGTCAATAAACCTGTGTTGGAGGGGCGCATATGCAGGTGGCTTTTATTATTCCAAGAATATGATTTTGAAGTCGCTGTGAACCTTGGACAATTGAACGCGAGACCAGATCACTTGTCACACATTGAGACAGGGGAGGAACCTACTAGTTTTGAGGAAGCACTACCCGACGCGCATCTTTTTGTTGTGCGCGTAGCAGATGGACATTTTGAAGATATAATTCGCTTTTTAACAACTAGAACTGTGTCAGAAGGATACTCTGTCCAATAGAAGAAGGAACTAGTGGTGCGCACAGCAGATTTCTCTGTCATTGCGGAGAATCTATACAAGATGAGGAATGATGAGATACTGCGAAGGTATGTACCTGAGTTTGAATGAAGCAGCATCCTCGCAGATGCTCATGGGGGTGTTGCGAGAGGATATTATGTAGGGATAGAACCTGTGCAGAAGATTCTTCGCACAGGGTTGTGGTCACCGACCCTTCATTAGGATTCAAAATCACATTGCAAGGCATGTGATGTATCTCAAAGAATAGGTAAACCATTGTGGAGGGACGAGATGCCTCTGAATCCACAAATGACATTGCGGCCCTTCAAAAAGTGGGCAATCGACTTTGTAGGACCTATCAAACCTCAAGGAAATACAAGTGCGAGATATATTATCACTGCAACAGAGTACTTGACTCATTGGGCATAAGTGCAGCCGGTAAAGGATTGCACGGCCACGACGACCGTGAAGTTTCTATTTGCACACATACTGACGCAATTTGGATGTCCGAAGATCTTGATGAGCAATCGCGATACACATTTCCTAAATGAGACGATCAGCGCGCTGATGGAAGAGTTTTAGGTGTATCATCAAAAATGCACACCGTATCACCTACAAGCTAACGGGATAGTAGAAGCGTTCAACAAGGTATTGGAGACTGCGCTGACCAAGGTATGTAATGCACAACCAAGTGATTGGGACCTGCGCATACCCGAAGTATTATTGGCTTATAGGACGACATGCAAGAAACTGATGGGACAGACACCTTTTAGGCTTGTTTATGGAGTGGAAGCCTAGTCTACGCATAGCAGTGCTCACAGGTATGATAGACTGCGGAGCCCTGGAGGAGAGACTCGCACAGTTGGAGGAGCTCGAAGAAGAATGGTTTCTGGCTGGATTACACCAGCAGGTACAAAAGAAGCGCGAAAATTCCTGGCATGATCGACATATTAAGATGCACACCTTTAAGGTGAATGATTTGGTGTTGTTATATGATAGTAAGTTTGATAAATTTCCAGGGAAAATCAGAATGCATTGGTTGGGATCGTATGTTATTAAGGAGATCACTGATGGTGGTGCAGTGCAGTTGGTAAAGTTAAATGGAGAACTCTTCCCTAGAAAAGTAAATGGTAGTCATTTGAAGTGATACGTAGGTGGCTCGGCCATCTGACTAGCCAACGGAAGCACAGTCTTATCACTCCAGGTAGCTGAAAGGAGGCGCGGGACTATAAACTACTCTACCCGAGAGCTGCACGATGTCAGGACTGCACGTAGTAGCAAAGTGCACAGGCTCTGCGACAGCATGAGGGTAGTTGCACTGGTGGATGGGTTGGTTGGAAAGTGACCATTATAGTCACTATTGACGATGTGATTCTTAGTTTGAGACCAAATGGAGATGGTGGTAGGAATTTAAGGCGAACCTTATGGACTAGATTCTTGAAAATCTGTCGCCAATCAAGCATTAATGGACAAAATGTGGGGGGAACAGTCGAATTAGAATTCAAAAGGTGCTATAAATTACAAAGCGTCATCCAACAAACAACACTTGGCAATTTGAGAACTGATTTGTTGCATGCCTAGACATTCATGAACCCACACTTGTTCGATCTTCTGAAGGCGAATTCGTTGCTTGAGAAATTACCCAAGCTGTTAAGAGAATTTTGGAATCGCACTATGGCAGCACCTAAGGAAGCCATGGATACTAGAGTACTGACCATTGAGGAAACTGCGCAGGCCATTACAAAAGTAGAAGCCCTAGAAAGTAATGGGATAGTCGCAAAAATCCCTAAATCGCCACGCAAGCTGAGACCCAAGAAAGACAAGCAGGCTATGGTACCAATGCATGTATCCCCTAGGAACCCATTAAGGACTAAGCTTACCATGGAAGAAAAGGGAAAGGCTATCAATTTGGAGGTTGATGAGGAGGAAGAATTTGAAGAAATCCTGGTAGAGGAGGAGGATGTAGAAATGGAGGTTGAAACCCAGGGTGCAGACCCTCTTACCAAGATGCCCACATATGTTCCTCCACGCAAGGGTAAAGCAAAGGTGCCCAAAGCTATAGATGAGATCAAAATATCTCTACAAACTCCACTGCTCCCTGGCGACATTTTTTTCGAAGGAGCACACCTGGGGTGAGTGCCTGTACTGAAATTTGAAGACTGGGATCTCGCAGACCACGAGAAGTTCCCACATTTGGCAACCATGCAACTAATGTGCCAGAAGAAGGATGCGCCGAAAAGAATCCTAGAGTTGGAGCCACATAAATGGTTCAGAAGTGTGGAGAAGGTAGGCTTGTTAAACCTTCTCTAGGTACCGCATTACCATCGCACCCCAATGACCATTTTTGTCATCAGACAGTTGCTCTTCTTGGTACATGATGGGTTCTTGTGGTTGGAGGAGCCCATCCCCATCATAGACCATTTGATTCACAGAATTACCTAGCTCCCTTGCAAAGGGAAGGATCCAATGAACATCTCAGAGGGCAAGAGTGATGACTTGGCCATCGCAGAGGCCATGAAGAAGAATTTTAAGCTAGAGAAAAAGAAGAGAGGGTACGCCATTTCCAACATCAACAACCCTGCGGTCAAATTTGTGACACAGATATTGGCAGGACAGGTTATGCGGAAGTGCTGTGCGAATGAGGTGCTCACACCGGTGGTTGCACTAGCGGCGCAATGCACAGAAGGTGTCCATTTCAATTTGGAAAACTACTTATGTGGAGAGTTCCTTGAGAACTACTGCGAGGCACAGGAGTAGGGAAAAACTTTGAACTATGCATGGCTTCTGTTATCCATAGTACTAGTGGCATGGGAATTGCCAGAAGATAGCCAGTTCCCAAGGATCGTGCAGGACCTTCCAGAGGCAACAAAGTACACTTCACTGTGAACTAAGGATGCACAAAGGATAAGGGATAGCAAAATCTTGTAGGTGTTCATGGAGATGAACATTAGAATGGGGATTAATCGCAAGCCATGGTTATCGCCCACAGTCTACAACAGTTTGCAAAGCTTTGCGAAGTTCAAGGCAGATTTCCACCATGTTTACATTAGGGCATGCAAGGACCCGCGAATATGTGGCATAAGCTACCCTATCTGGTGATAGACGATGTCATCTTCACGGTCCTTGAGTCATAGCTTCCAAAGTGGTGCACTCCAGCTAGCTCCACGATGAAAGAAGAGAACAGATAGATCGTGTAGGTGGTTGAGGAAGAGGCAAAACTGCAAATAGCGCAGTTGGTAGAAAAGCACAGAAACGAAGCGGCAACAGCTAAGGCCCAAGTGGCACGCGATGCTACGATGTTGGCGAAAGAACAAAAAAAGGCAGCAGAGGAAGAGCACAAGGGACAGAAGTCACCTTCGCCTAAGTCGGAGGCAGATACAGAGCAAGGTGGTGCAAACCCGCAGACAGCGTCCACCCAGCTGAAATGTCAATGCCCAAGAGAGCAGGTAGGGCCGCGAAAGAAGTCGAAGGCTTCAAAGACTTCGTTCAACCCAATTATCCTCACTAAGGGGGATATACATCACATTGGGGATACGATGAGGGACATCACCGTGGAGGCCCTCCAGCAGTTCAAGGAGGAACACTAAATGGTGTTGGGGGCCCTCCGGCCACAGATACAGGAGTTACAAGTGCGCACTCCACGAACTGGAACTGTGTCAACTAGCCTCGCAGTAGGCACGTCCGCGGCCAAGGAAATGTTGCGTGCTCGGATGACCAGCACCATAGTGCTGCCAGATGGAGCACTCATTACAGAAAATGAGGCCAACAGGCCTATGGTCAGTGGGTTGAAGGGAATCGGGTTAAATATGGCTGTGCTCCCTCGGGAGATGCTCTATGTTTACAGGATGGAGTTACTATAGAACTACGAGCTAGGGAGGGTCACGCACTCCAGGTAATTAGTGAGCAGCACATCAACATTGAACACCTAAGCCTCAGCGTGATGTGGTGGTGGCGTAGAACAGATAGATCATGTAGGTGGTTGAGGAAGCCTGCCAAATGGTCTCGGAGTTGGCCATCCAAGCAAAAGAACCAAAGGAGGCATGCGTCCAAAAATTACTAGTAGTGGTGCACGAGGCAAAGGAAGAAATGGCCATGGTTTAGCTGGAGCTGAACCTTCAAATAGCCGAACTACAATTGAAGTCGCAGCCTTAAACTCCGCTGGAGGTTAAGGAACAATGTGCCATCGCGATTACAGTAGCAATAATGGAGGTTAACATTGCAGTGACAAACTACACAAAGTTGTTCAAGCAGTCATTTGAGGTTCTCACCACCCTACAAGAGGACCCGAACATACAGTGCCTAGAGACAAAGGTGTGTGAGCTACAATAGAAATAAGATGAAGTAAAAGGGACCACGCAGATGGTTTCCCTTACATAGAGGCTCATGAGGATGCAGTAGACAAAATCACTCAAGGAACAGGTAGATGCTGCTCGACATAAGGAAGCCATTTTGAAGCCACGCTAACAGTCATGGATTGATGAGATGTATATCATTACAGCCTCCATTGAAGCAAAGCTCATGCAGCTGCAAGTAACACAGGAAAAGGTTCAGGGCAGCAGTTTAGCCACAGCAGTCTCTAAACAGTGCGTCGAGGAAGTATAGCAAGCAGCCTCTTAGTGCGCTGCCAATCTTAAAACAATCCAGGAAGAATTGGGAGGTCTTCGCACAAAGATCTCCACACCGATAGAGTGACTTGATGGAAAGTCACGATGTTTGTGTTGGGGGCATGTTAGGCGTGGGATCCCCCAAGGGAAGTTTTGGGGCTTAGAGCCTAGAGTTTGGTCAAAATTTGTAACTCTGACGTAAAGACTACACATTTTGTGGGTGCGGAGCGCATAGCTTTTAAAAGAGTCATAGGGTTGTCTGCCCTCAATTTTGTTATTGTAATGTTGGCTATAGAGACCTACCCATGGTCCACAGACCATGGGATTGTATAAATAGAGTGAGGCTCTAAGTAGTTAAGGCATCTAATGATAAGGAGAAGGATGATGAGTTGAGTCATATCTGTGGAGTAAAGTCTTATTTTGGATCGTAGAGTAGGACAAGGCTCTGCAGCTGAGTGCGCAGAGGCCTAGTAGTCTGCAGCTGACTGCACGGACCCCTACAGCTGAGTGCACAGGGCGAGTCGAGTCTGTAACAGTTGAAAGTTTTAATAAAGAGAAGTTTCATATCAATTCTGTGTATTTATTTCTTGTTTTATGCATTGAATTGGGTATAAATTTCACTTCTACTATTTATATGATGCGCGAATATATATGACTGTGTTGATTAAGTGAATATGAGATGGAATATTTGTTTACGCAAAGTTAACTAACAACTATAAGAAGATAAGTAAGATTCATGTTGTAATTTGGGGAAATAACGCAGGTCGCTGCCATAGTAACATGAAATCATCTCAACCCCTAGATAGGGTTGTGCGAAAGATGATTATAACAGATCACAAAGGTATTGAAGGTTAGAACAGTGCGTGAAGTAACCTTCATGAAGGTAGGCATAGTTGGACTAAATCAACACCACAGACATCTCAAGGGTGCGGAAACTAAGTTCCAACATCTCCCCATACTACTTTGGGTGAGACTTTAGTCCGCGCTCTATGGACTGATGCGAAAATGGCCAGTAGTGTAGGGATTTGTTTGGCTAAATAACTCCAAACCTGGGTCAAGCCCCCTCAAGCCAACACCAGGAATTTTTTGATAGCTTGAAGCATGTGGATTCTTTCCACTGCTCTATGAGCAGCATAAATATTTTTAACACATATGATTTCATTGGAACCAATGATATTTAGAAAAATGGTGATGGATTTCCTTATTTCTATAGAGGAAGTGTTGGGTAGCGGATCCCCCGCGTAAGGGTTTTGGGGCTTAAAGTCTGAAATTTTGGGTAAAAGTATGGTAAAGGTTTCGCGAAGTGCGCGAAGCGCGAATTGTAATGAGTCAAGTCAAAGGGTTTTCCACTCGAAAATAATGTAAGAAAATAGAAAGTGAGTCAACCTACCCATGGTCCACGTTCCATGGGAAGGTATAAATAGAGCAAGGCTCAATGGTTAGAAGGGAGCTTTGGTTTTTGGATCTGGAATGTTATGGGTTTATGAAGGCAATATTCTCTCTACATTTGTAAGTCCAATTTGAGGGTGTGGGTAGATAGATAGAGGCTCTGCAACTGTGTGCACAAAGACTTGGTAGAGTCTGCAGCTGTGTGCGCGGACCCATGCAGCTGAGTGCATGGGGTGGATCTAGTTGTACTGAACGGAAGATAAAGAAAGATAAGAGTTTCTAAATCATTGTGTGTTGTATCATGAATCTATATCTTTGCTTATGTTCTGAATTTATGCATATTTATGATTGCGCACACTGGTTATTATTGTTAAATGTTTGCTTAAAGACCTTAAGAAGTAGATTTGAGCGATAATAAACACATATAATAATAAGAATCTAGGCAACGCCCGTTACAGATCTACGTGAAGCCATGCAGAGTTG
Source organism: Pinus tabuliformis (assembly GCA_031772625.1). NCBI lineage: Eukaryota > Viridiplantae > Streptophyta > Pinopsida > Pinales > Pinaceae > Pinus > Pinus tabuliformis. Next base: position 182,533,526 of record CM062819.1, read on the forward strand.
CGCGAGTGCACAGATCGGATCGTGACCCCTCCAGTCCTCATCAAGACATCCCAAGGGTATGGAAACTTGGTTCCAGTACCCTCCCCTGCTACCTCGGGTGAGACTTTAATCTGCACTCTACGGACTGTTGCCGAAAGGGTCGGTAGTGCAGGATTTGTTTGGCTAAAACACTTCTGAACCTAGGTTAGGCCCCAACAAGCCAACAAAAGGTTCCGTTGCCAGGACCAGGATCTGCCAAAGGGATGTCTGATGAGGGAACACTGAAACTATATGAAGAAAGAACTTGAAGATTGGTTGGATCAAAAGCTTCGTGAGTTCGTGGTACAGGAAAACAAAAATCTACAGGTATCTGAGGAAAGGTGGCTGGATCGCTACATATACACAGATATCCATGAGATCTTCTTTGCATCCTTCTCGACAGAACTGTATGAGTGGATAGCGAGGCTAGCTGATAGTCAAGGAAGGTGCAGACTAGAACAGACCATCGTATGGACTCCAGAGTTAGTGCACATACTAGAGGCATCTGAAGATAAAATCGCACGGGCAGTAGATCACTGGTTGGATCAGATAATAGGAGGGTTTATCACTGATTTCACGATAAACACAACTGTGAGCTATAGCGAAGCAGAGCAAAGTTTTCTCAAAGGACTACGAGGTAAGTATATCAAATCGTTGAATACCTAGATTAAAATGTTGTTATGTGAAAAATGGGTTATGCGAATCCATTGATGTCTGGAGTAACGCGAAGTGGACGAGGCTACCAAGGTATCAAAGAGATAGAGAACAGTCCCCTGATTTCACTGCTGAGAGGAAGCGAGGAGGAGCTTGATGGGTTCTCTCCGAGGAGCACTATCATGTTGATAAAGTAGCGCATTCCATTGGTACCATCACCATCCACGCCAGCACCCACTTTGCCTACATCAACCCCATCTTCACCTTCTCCACCTCCACCACAGAGGGTCAGAATGGAGAGTGTGATCAAGTTGCCTGTATTTAGAGGTGTAGGAAATGAAGAACCAGAATAGTTCTGGTTCATGGTAAGGATAGCATGGGAAGCCCAAGGTGTTACAGATGATAACATCGAAAAGGCTACTTTGGTAAGTGCACTGCAGGATCGCTCGTTGATGTGGTATATAAAGTACTCTAGTGATCACCCGAATGCGGGAATAGCAACAATCTAGGATGCACTGAACAAGGAATTTAGTTGATTGAAATCAGAGATGCAGTCGATCATCGGGTTCAAAGAAATCAAGATGCTGCCCGGTGAAACCCCTTGGGATCTGGACCAGAGACTAAAGAGTACGATCCATGAGGCTAACATGATGCTGACAGATGCGCAACACCGCGCGTGGTTTGTGGCGTCTTTGACACCACATCTGCGGATGGCGCTATCACAGCAAAATATCTAAACCCAGGCTAAAGCATTAGAGATAGTGATGAGGTTGCATGAAACTCCAATACAGGATCCTAGGTTGGGAGTTCAGCAAATCCACACGCTACTACAAAACCTATGCTTGGAGATGCAAAGCCTAAAGCAAGATAGGGCGCCCCAACTGGAGGTGCGTGAAGAAGTGTGGTGTATCAAATGCAAAGGCCAAGGTCACGATAAGGATCACTACCTTGTATTCGTGAACTATCTCTGGTGGGAGGAGGACTGATGCCATTGAGACTACAGGTACAAGCAGGACCAAGTGCGGCACCCACACTCTAGTGCGCAATTTGTCAAGTAGGAGGAAAGCATGCAACGTACAATTGTCACCTATTGCAGAAGTATACCCAGACTTTGTAGCAACTGTATTACAACTTCTGTAGATCAGTCAGTCATGACGAGCGAACGTGTCAAAGCTATGATCTAATTATGGAGAGGACCCCAGCCTATCGAGTGCAGACTGAAATGCGAAGCTTCGATCCAGCTGCAGGGCCATGAGGTGGATTCCAAGGATGCATACGAGGGAGAGGAATGGGACCTGGATGAGGGCATGGATAGTTGATCTGTTATAATTGTGCAGGTTCAGGGCACTACACCCATGATTGTGCTAACTTGACAAGAATATCTTGTCCGTACTGTGAGCAGTTTGACCATGAAATGGTAGATTGTCTGACACTTATTGCCCAAATGTGTGAAAATGGGGTACTACAACCTACTCCAACTCAAAATATCCAAATGATGAGGTCTAAACCACGCGAAGAAGACCCCAGCATAAACATTGTACTTAGGAGTGGTGCAACTACGAGGGAAGATGCGAGGAAACAACCCAGAGAAGATGTGAAGATCCACGATGCTTCTATAAAGGAACCTAACTTTGAGATGGAACATGTGAAGGGAACATCTAAGGAAGCTAAGAAGAGCTTCACGGAAGTCTCTACTCCAGGTAGTAGGGCTCCACTTGAGCTGGGAATGGAACCCTCTATGGTTACTACTTTTTTAGAGATGTGTATGAAGTTGCTACATGACAATAAGGTAGTTAAGGGACTACAAGAGCTGATCACTAGGTGCGCAGGATCAGGAGAGCCATGCATGGTCCAGAAACTTTGAAAACATGCTTTGCAAACTGGGCAGGAAATGCGACTAACAACACAAATTGTTGAGTATGAGATGGATTGGGTCATCCTGGATTTGGGGTCAGATGCGAATGTATTGCCAAAACAAACATGGGAACGCATGAGTAGAACCTTGCCACAGTGGTCTCCTATTCAATTACAGATGGCCAACCAACAAAAGATCTTACCGATGGGAAGATTGCAAGGGGTGACAGTGGATATTGAAGGCGTAAGTATGCAGACAGACTTTGAGGTAATAGAAAATTTTGATGATAGTAATCCATACCTTGCGTTGCTAGGAATAGATTGGGCCACGGACATGAATGGGGTCATTAGATTAAAAAGACGAAAGATGACATTCGAGAAAAAGTCACTCCGTGTTATAGTTCCACTGGACCCAGCTGAAGTAGAGTGCTACACCGAACCAGTACGCGACGAGGACAGTGACGATGAACTATATTGAATCTACCAGATAACCGCGCAAGACCAGGATCAGGTGAATCCAACAGCAGATGGGAGAATCTCATGGGAGTGCGATAGTTCCGACACATCGAATTCAGATGAGGAGATACAATGATGGCAGAACCAATTGCATGAAGTTGCAATGCTCAACTATAACATGATGATTAGATCACTGCAACACGTGAAAACTAAGGTAAGGAAATGACCAGTGGATGATGGTGCAACAAATGGGGAGGACTTCAGAACTTCAATCGTATAGGAGAAGCAGCATGGTGTGCCGAAAGGAGTGTTGCATGCAAAAACTACACCAGTGTGGCGTGCACATGGGAAGATGAGGTGGAATGGGCATGAAGGTAGAAGGAAAATGCGTGTATGGGTTGGAGGACCTCCGCGGTGAACGCAGCTAGGGTAGCCATGACGAAGTGGTTCGGGCACCTGCCTACGATGAAGGGTACGATTGTATGTTGTACAACCATCGCCCCAACTGAATCTGCACGTGACAGGGATTCGCTAGGCCAATAAAACCATAAAGAAAATAGGGTGTGCGAAGATAACCCTATCCACGGTTAGACGAGATGAAACTAGGAAAGTGAAGGGAATTTCCCCGACCACTGCCCCTGTAGTTCGAATTGAACAAGAGGACCTGGACAAAGGTATCCGGCAGTTGGAAGAAGCCATCGATGCAGCAGCTTGAGACTTCGCGAACTTGAGGTAGAAGGGGCAAGGCTAAGGAGGAAGAGCACGAGGCTGGACGAGGAAATTAGCAAAATTAAAATCAGAGTCACACAAACGGGCCACATGAATGTGAGAACAAGGGGGCCAGACCTGGCCGGCCCTCCTACGATACTAGATTGATATGTGACCCTGCTATCATGGTTGCGACTGCACCCTACTGAATGGGGGAGCACAAAACACGACACGCTACTAGATTCAAAGGTACGCGAAGGGTGCCCACAACCTGGGCTAGCAGGGAAGAGGAAGTCTCGCATGAGGGGTGCGACCACCTGACTATCCGTAGGAGGCCTAGTCTCAGCACTCCACACAGTTGGAAGAGCGCGCGGGACTATAAAGAATTCTGTAGGGAGGTTGCACTGTTTGGATGTGATGCGCAGGACCAATATGAAGCATAGAACGTGTCCACATACCAGGGACTATGCTGCCGCATGGGAAGGATGGAAGGTGACCATTGCAGATACTGTTCATGACAAGATATCCCATTTAAGACACCGAGGAGCGAGCGGCGAGCAATTAAGACATAGGGCTGAATGGATTTACCGCCAAAATCACATTAATGAGCCATGAACAGGGAGCACGACTGAATTTGAAGTCGAAAAGGTATATAAAGCACAGGTGGCTTGTTACCACACACCCTTTGGCCCCTTGCATATTAGTTTGTTTCGTGTTCAAGTAGATAGGCACAGGATGAATGAGGCAGTCGTAAAAGGAAGCCCATGTTTTCAAGAATTTCCAAAGGAAATACAGGAGTCCTTACTCAGGTCGATATCCACAACCAAGGACGTTACACAGAGCCCTACATCACAAATGGGCGGGATAGCCAAAATCCCTAAATCACCCCAGATGCCGCAGACCAAGAAGGACCCACAGGTAGCAGGATCGATCTGAATATCTCCCCGAAATCCGTGATTCGGCAAATTGTCGATGGAAGAAAAGGGAAAAACGGTTACTATTGAGAGTGATGAAGAGGAAGAGGATCCTCTGACCCTTGTTGAAGAAATAGAACCAGAAGAAGAGATGGAAGAAGATATCTAGCTAGTACGAGCTCCAGCAAAGTGGCCTAAGTATGTTCCTCCACGGAAAGGAAGCATCAAGGTACCTAAATATTTGGATGTCATTAAGAGCACACTCATCACCCTGTCTCTCCCTAAAGGGGTTCTATTCAAAGGAACGGTGACTGGTCGCATCCCTACTATGAAATTTGAAGACTGGGACCTTGTGGATACTGAGAATTTTCCCCATTTGGAAACGAGCAAACTAATGGAACAAAGCACGGAGGGGGCCGCTACGACACTACAAGCGTAGAAATGGCTGCGAAAGGTGGAGGAGGTCGGGTTACTCTACTTCCTGTCAATTCCACGTTTTCATCAGGCCCCAAATACAATATTGGTCATCAGGAAACTGCTCTACCTGGTGCACGATGAGTACTTATGGCTAGACAAACCCATCCCCATCACGGTGGATATCATTCATAAGATCTCTCAGCTTCCCTGTGAAGGAAGGGACCCCACGGAAATAGCTGGTATAAGTGGCAATTTGACGATGATGGAAGCTCTTAAAAAGAAATACAAATTGGAGAAAAAGCAAAGAGGGTATGCTATTACTAGTATTCAGGACAAAGGGGTCCGTTTTTCTAACTAGTTACTGGCAAGAAAAGTGATGAGGAAATGCTGAGGCAGTGAGGTCCCCGCAATGGTCATCACGTTAGCTGAGCAATGCGTAGAAGGGGAACGGTTCAATTGGGCGCAGTTCCTTCGCGAAGAATTCCTGACCAACTGCCAGGAGGCCCAGGAGCAGGGTAAGACCTTACACTATGCATGGTTTCTCTTATCCATCCTATTGGTTACAAGTGAATTACCTGAAGATAGTAAGTTTCCTTCCCTGGACCAGGATTGCCCAAATGCCGCAAAATATGCGTCACTATGGGTGACAAAGGATGTTGCAAGAATCCGAGAAGTCAAGATTTTTTGGATACTGATGGATGTGAACATACGACAGTAGATCAACCAGCAACCCCGTCTATCTGCCAAGGTATATGACAGTGTGAAGAATATGGCCGATTTTAAGGTAGATATGCACCATGTATACATCCGGGAATGCAAGGATCCAGAGCAGACGTGGACCACGCTTCCCTTCATTGCCATCGACGATGTTGTTTTCACGGTGCTAGATACCTAGCCACTGGAGTAGCACAGTCCAGATGCGGTAGGGCACGATGAGATTTCCATCCAAAAATAGAAGGCTAAGGCCAAGTTCATAGCACAACAGAAGCGGAACGAACAGTTCGCTGCAGAAGTACGGGCGGCTCAGGAGTGTTGTAGGGAAAAGTATCCGACTCGGATGACCCTATCCCACTCTAAGGGTGATAGTTCCTTAGCAACAACTGTAAAACAAACTACTTAAGGTTTACTTCTTTATGAAAGCAAAAGAGAATGGAGAAAAGCACTAACCGTTGCCTTGCACTTAATGTCGAATCCAAACTCTTCTCTTTGGCCACTTGCTCCTAGCTCCTTGTTCTTTTGCTTGCCCAGCTACAATGAGATCCTGCAAAATAACAAAGAAGGAAACTACAAGAGGCATGCAATCATAACTGGTTCATGGATTAGTGTAAACCAAACATGCAATCATCACAATATATTATTGAAACAAGAGCACATAGAAGAACCTCAATAGCTTTTATTAATGAAGAAGTAAAGGTTCTGAGAGTATTACAACCATTGAAGGCTCCAACCCAGCAACACCTCCCAGCAGAAAGAATTTCTCCTCTTCACCTCTCTCAAACAATCACCCAATAGTTCTATAGTGAAACCAACAGCATATCATTACTTTGCACAAAATTCCAGCCTCCTGAGCCCATAGGAGAGAGCTCAATATATAGATGAATTGAGAAAGGATGAGTCAGCTTGCAACTGATGTGTAGCTGCCTTGTGTCCTCTCTCTCTTCAGTTAATCTTTAGTTGATCTTCAGTTCTTGAGTCCACTTGGAGAACCTTGTTTCCACTTGGAGAAACAGAGCCTCTGACTCATCACAAGGCGAAATACCTGATCCAAGTGTCATTTTTGGAAGATTCCAGAGCAATGACTCAGTGTGCCACTTGTCCCATCTCGCTCAGCGCAGGTGGCCTTTGTTCCATTTGCTTTGCAACGCAGGTACACCATGGAGCAACTGAGTTTCAGTGCAGAAACCTAGTGGAGCACCTGCTTTGATTTCAGGATTGCTTGTTTTTGAGTGTTTTCAGGTGGAGAACTGATCTGAGAGTTGTTGGTTTGCTGACCTTGTTCCTCTAGGGGTAGGAACATCATGTTTAGGGAACTTTGGATCCCTTGGATTATTGACAATTCATGCTTGTTGCTGTAAGGCACAAATTTGTCTATAACAGATGCCCCCTAAAGTATGAGGTCGTTTATCGGGTGAAATGCTTTATTGAGAGGATCCGAAGTTCATTCAATCTGCTGAGAAGTGTCCTGTAATAAGATACAATACGATACATTATTTTTCATACATTTTCATGATCTAGCTGAGGCGGGCATTCCCATGCTCAGTTTTATAAATACATTTTGGTACATAGAACAGACGATCGTCTGATTGTAGACTGATAATTCTCTGCTGAAATTATCATCCTTTGAGAAGGATGATCATCTGCTGCAATGATGTACATATCAAATGTCTTTATATCCTGAATATATATCGCAGCCCGGATGGATGAAACTAGATCCGGGGTCTTCAATCTCTTCCGATCTTCACTCGATGTACAAGTCGATCCATGTGAGAATTTCTTGAAGTCGAACATGGAAAGACATCGCTTGATTACCGGCCAATGATGTAAACCATTAACAAGCGCGAGAGGAATCACCGATAAGGATGATGACCCTCAAGGTACAGCAGTACAATTCACATGGTGGGAATAAAGGACTTGGCGTCGACCACCATGCAAAATCCTCTGGTCGAAGGTCATTGATGTATACCTGTCGCCGGAAGTGAGAAACTTGCCATTGAGGCATGCAAGCTTCAAAGTACTGAAGGGGTTGTTCCTAGATCAACTCCTTGGATAATGAGCTGATGTCGACAAGGAGCGATCCGTCAAAGGAGGGCCTTAATGAATCCCACATCAGTGACACGGAACGGAGCTAGTGATTGTGATGAGGTGAAAACAAACTGTGATGTATGATTCAGGGTGGCGGTCATGAAGTGGATGAAGGATAATGTATGGCAGTGGATGGGACACGGTTGACTCTTTGCAGAACCACATCTCTTGAACATATAACGACACTGATGTGATGGATCGGTAGCATTACCCCAATTGTGGATGGTGTGGCGAGGACCATGGTTATGAGACCGGTGAATGAAACAACCCAACCCGATGTGATACGGAGGACAAAGTGTCATGTTCAAGAGCGACTTGCTACCATTAATGCTGTGAGGTTCTCCCAATTTTTCCCCAGTCGTCGCTGACCAGTACCTCTTTATTTTTGTCAAGCTTGAGGAGGATAACATATGCTTGTTCTATAACCTGACCTTCGGGCAAGCCCATCGCTATGTTTTAACGAGCCTAGCGATAGGGAAACTCGTTCTCGTCTAAAGACAAGTTTGTCGCTATTTAATCATTTTAACGAGTCTAACGACAAGGAAAACTCAGTCCTTTTCATTTTTAGAGAGTCTGAAAAGGTACGGAAAGTTAACTCCAAAATTCCTTTTTCGTCTTCTAATCCCTTAAGTCCGAAAAAGTATAAAACAATACAGAAGGGATGAATTTTCGATTGCTTTAACGAGCCGAACAAAACAAGCGCTCGATCTTTTTGTGCAATAATCCCTCAAGTCCAAAAAGATTAAAATCTAGAGGAGGGATAGCTCTTCCGATCGCTTTAACGAGCTGGAAGGCCAAAACTCGGCAAACTTTTCATATTTTACGAGTCAGTGAAAAGAGCTCAAAGAAGACTCGTCTTTTGAGGAACGAGTGATAAACAGGGATAGCAGCAGATTCCAGGTAGAGGTTGGAATATTCCAATCACGGCAGTGTCACAAGGATGGCTAAGTGAAATCACTCTTCGCAGCTGTTCCTCAAAATGGGTAAACAAACATATGGAGATGAACGATTGGCCAAATGAACGGATGGAGGTGAGACTGCAAGAACACGACCAAGGGCTTTAATATGGCTGTCAAAGGTTACATTTACCAAGGTTATTTACCGGTTCATTTTTTCTGGGTGAGCTTGAACTCTAGGGGAAGATTGCTCACAACTTATGTTTATTTTTTAACGAGCATGAACTATGTGCTAAAACTGCTCGGATCTTGCGTTTATTTTTTAACGAGCATGAACTGTGTGCTAAAACTGCTCGATTATACCAGTCATAATACAAGGAACGCCTCAGGTGAGGTATTCTTATTTAAGGAGCTATACCTCACTAGCTACTCCAATTTGGCAAGTAATATTGGTTTCAGAACAGGTGTAAGACTGGTAACTGGCAACCAAATCAATAGTGAAAACAGGCAAGAAAAAGGGAGGAAACCCCAAATGCACTAGGCAAATTTGGGCCAACGCAGGTGCTACACAGCCAATCTGGCTCTCAGCGCAGGTAGCCCCTTCAGGACCTGCGTTGCAAAGCAAGTAGCCTGTGTACTACCTGCTTTGGAAAATGAAAGTTGCGTTTTCACAGTTTCCGGGTCACAATTTTCCCAAAAATGCACAGTTTTTGCTCAAATCAGAAGCAATCAGTCAAGCACACTCAAAGGGATGATTAGGAAGGTGAAAAGCTATCACTAAGAGCTTACAAGGATCCTTGTAGATCAGCTCTTCAAATCATGAACTTGCTCAGAAATGAGCCAGAGTAGCTGCCCTCTACTTCGCTTTTGATATAGTCAAAAGCTTTTCGATTTGGTACTCTCTTGTTCAGGAAATGAATAGCAAAATACTACAAACACAATCAAACGGATACGATCCCCAGCGGAGTCGCCAGTTTGTTGTAGGGAAAAGTATCCGACTCGGATGACCCTATCCCACTCTAAGGGTGATAGTTCCTTAGCAACAACTGTAAAACAAACTACTTAAGGTTTACTTCTTTATGAAAGCAAAAGAGAATGGAGAAAAGCACTAACCGTTGCCTTGCGCTTAATGTTGAATCCAAACTCTTCTCTTTGGCCACTTGCTCCTAGCTCCTTGTTCTTTTGCTTGCCCAGCTACAATGAGATCCTGCAAAATAACAGAGAAGGAAACTACAAGAGGCATGCAATCATAACTGGTTCATGGATTAGTGTAAACCAAACATGCAATCATCACAATATATTATTGAAACAAGAGCACATAGAAGAACCTCAATAGCTTTTATTAATGAAGAAGTAAAGGTTCTGAGAGTATTACAACCATTGAAGGCTCCAACCCAGCAACACCTCCCAGCAGAAAGAATTTCTCCTCTTCACCTCTCTCAAACAATCACCCAATAGTTCTATAGTGAAACCAACAGCATATCATTACTTTGCACAAAATTCCAGCCTCCTGAGCCCATAGGAGAGAGCTCAATATATAGATGAATTGAGAAAGGATGAGTCAGCTTGCAACTGATGTGTAGCTGCCTTGTGTCCTCTCTCTCTTCAGTTAATCTTTAGTTGATCTTTAGTTCTTGAGTCCACTTGGAGAACCTTGCTTCCACTTGGAGAAACAGAGCCTCTGACTCATCACAAGGCGAAATACCTGATCCAAGTGTCATTTTTGGAAGATTCCAGAGCAATGACTCAGTGTGCCACTTGTCCCATCTCGCTCAGCGCAGGTGGCCTTTGTTCCACTTGCTTTGCAACGCAGGTACACCATGGAGCAACTGAGTTTCAGCGCAGAAACCTAGTGGAGCACCTGCTTTGATTTCAGGATTGCTTGTTTTTGAGTGTTTTCAGGTGGAGAACTGATCTGAGAGATGTTGGTTTGTTGACCTTGTTCCTCTAGGGGTAGGAACATCATGTTTAGGGAACTTTGGATCCCTTGGATTATTGACAATTCATGCTTGTTGCTGTAAGGCACAAATTTGTCTATAACAAGGAGGTAGCGTAGGCTTCCACAGACAAGGCGATAGCAGGAGGGGCTACTACGACAGAGGACGAAAGCGGCCTGAATGTGACCACAGAGCCGTAAATGGATACAGGGACAGAAGGTGTGGCGCCAACCACCACTTGTTCACCCTTAAAACAATTGCATGCGACAGAACAGTCAAAGTCACGGAAGAAGACCAAGGCGTCGAAGTTGGACGAGGAACTTATCACATTGACTGAAGGTGACCTATGTCACATAGGGGATACAATTTGTGAAGTCACCCGGGAGGCGCTCGACGAGGCCATGATGGAGCAACAGACTGTGTTGGGGGTGCTCAGCGCGCAGCTTCAAGAACTCGAAGCACGGACCCCACAGCTGGGAATAGTCACTACCCATGGAGCTATGGGTATGTCAACAACTGAGCAGCTGCTACAGGCCAAAATGGCTAATACTATCACACTCCCGGCAGGAGCATTGACAGCAGACAACACAACAAAAAGAGCTGTGGTAGGCTGGCTTATGGGGCTTGGATTAAATTTGGCTGCCCTCCCATGCGAGAGCTTGTACCAGCTCCAGGACGGCACAATGACAAAGCTCCACACTAGAGAAGGATGTGCGGTGCAGATACTTAGCGAGCAATGAATTAACATCAAGCAGTTGAGCCACCAACATGATGAAGCAGTAGCACAAAATCAGCAATTGGAGAAAATTGTGGAGGAAGTGTGTTGTCATGCCCCTGAGCTCGAGATTGTGGCAGAATTACCTATCGGCATACGGATCCACAAGTTGGCTAGTGGGTTCCACGAAGAAAAAGAAGAAGAAGCAAGGATCTAATTGGCCCTCAACTTGCAAATCACAAAATTGACACAGAGATAACAGCCCTCTACACCACCGGAGGTCACAAAGGAGCGGAAAGTCATCATTCAATCCAGGCAGGAAACAATAGCACGTTCCATGCAGGAGTGGCCGGCTTGTTGGATCAGTCACTTATTACGATCACTTCACTACAGGAAGACCCAACCATATAGTGATTGGAGACAAAAGCAAGGGAGTTACAACAAGCCTATGATAATGTCAGGGGGACTGCGCAAACGATTGCTATTATGCAGCACTTGGCCGAGATGAGGGAGGCCCATGCTCTCAATACACAAGTTGATGCTGCTCGCCAGAAGGAAGTAGTGATTAAAGAACAAATCCAGCCTTGACTTGATGAGGCATTCGTGGTTTCCACCAACATCGAGGGAAAGTTAGCACACATGTAGGCAGTATATGAACCCGGACAAGCAATTGAAACTGATACTGATGCATTGGTGGCTCACGTACAATGGGTACAGCAGATGGCGGAAGAATTTGTTGCGAGTGTAAGCGAAGCATAGAAGTTGCTGGATGACCTTCGCATGAAGATTGCTGCACCAGACGAGTGACTCGGGATGAGTCATGATGATTGTGTTGGGGGCCTGTTGGGTACCGGATCCCCCACATAAGGGTTTTGGGGCTTAAAGTCCACAGTTTTGGGTAAAAGTATGGTAAAGGTTCTGCGAAGTGCATGAAGTACAAATTTTAATGAGTCAAGTCAAAGGGTTGTCCACCTAAAAATAATGTAAGAAAATAGAAAGTGAGTCAGCCTGCCCATTGTCTGCAAACCATGGGAATGTATAAATAGAGCAAGGCTCTATGGTTAGAAGAGAGTTTTGGTTTTTGGATCTGGAATGTTATGGGTTTATGAAGGCAATATTCTCTCTGCCTCTGTAAGTCCAAGTCGAGGATGTGGGTAGATAGATAGAGGCTCTGCAGCTGTGTGCACAGAGGCCTGGTAGAGTCTACAGCTCTGTGTGTAGACCCTTGCAGCTGAGTGCGTGGGGCAGATCTAGTTGTACTAAATGGAAGATAAAGAAAGATAAGAGTCTTTGAATCGTTGTGTGTTGTATCATGAATCTATCTATTTGCTTATGTTCTAAATTTATGCATATTTATGATTGCGCACACTGGTTATTACTGTTAAATGTTTGTTTAAAGACCTTAAGAAGTAGATTAAAGCTATAATAAACACATATAATAATAAGAATCTAGGTAGCACCTATCGCAAATCTACGCAAAGCCACGTAGAGTTGCGCGAGTGCATAGATCGGATTGCGACCCCTCCAGTCCTCATCAAGACATCCCAAAGGTGTGGAAACCTGGTTCCAGCACCCTCCCCTGCTACCTTGGGTGATTACTTCAGTCTGCGCTCCGCGGACTGTTGCCGACAGGGCTGGTAGTGCTGGATTTGTTTGGCTAAAACACTTCTAAACCTGGGTCAGGCCCTAACAAGCCAACAGGAAGATAGCTCATAGAGTGAGGTTTTCCATAGTATCATAAGCCCGCCAACAGTGCCCATTGCAGAATTTGTTGTGTAGCTATAATTTTTTAAGCAATTCTTCTTAAGGATGTGTTGTAGCCAGCAACAACCCCCTTCTTATTTAGTTTTATTACTCATACTAAATAAGTGGAGGCCATTTATGGAAAATTTAAAAAAATAAATTAGTACTTGTATTCCCTTTTTGAATAAATCTTACTATCATAAACTTAGGAGAATACCTGAAAAATATAAAAAGACTTAAGTTTTATGATAAGTTCAAACAAAACCGTTCTCTAAATAAAAATCATCGCATCACAAAACGGTAATGGATGCCATCCTATAAACAGAATCCTAAGATTTTGAAATCGTGATGCGAAATCACGCACTGAAGACACTCATTGCATTGCAGTTCTTCATATGTCTCAAATGTCACTGAAGGTGAAATACCTCAAACTGCCGATATGCGATGGCGCGTATCGCAAATAGCATTTTTTAGAAAAATATGGTAATAGATGATTGTCACATGCAACGGATCATCGATATTTCGATCTACGATATTGCGAAGCAAATTGCAAAATTGCTTTATCGTAGATCTATAGGGCTCGTCGTTCCAAAAAGCTTTTTCGTAAATCGATGCCCAGTAATGCACATTCATGTTAATTTAATGAGTTAGTTGATGATCATTAATGAAATATGGTTTTGAACTGATTGAAGGGCCATTTCACGTAGGGTGGTATATTTTATATGATTTCAGCATTTAAAGCTTTCCCGTCACCTTTTTCTTATCATTACTCTTTCCTCATTTGCAAATTGCAGGCAAAAAGCAGAGAGGTATACATAGTAGTGTTTAGAATATTATGGGAAATAAGGGAAAAGCTTCGAGTTCTGAAGACAAAGAAATGATGCCCTTATACACAGACACCACCTATAATAGAGACGTCGGCATTACTACTTGGGAAGGCATGCACAGTCTACTCGAGGAAGAAAATCCAAGAGTAATGGAAGTTACAGCAACTGCAGACTCACGCGGGTCATCTGAGGCGTCAATTACAGAACTAGCATGCTCGTTCTTGCACCGGATAGCAGTGAGGCCCAAGATTCTTCCATACACAGACATGGTCAAATGGGTACTGGATAGTGCTGAGGTAACAGACAGAAAATTCAAGACTCAGCGCCAAGAACTCATGGAGTCATTCTTTCCACAAAATTTAAGGTTTATATCCTCTAACAAAAAGCATGCAAGAGGAGAAAAATAGCACCAGGGAAGCTCGGATCAAGAAACAGAGGCAGTTTCCGATGTGCGATTGCAAAACCCCTTGAGAAGGAAAGCCTCTGATCACTCAGTCGCCTGTAAACCCGAAAAATTGTAGGAAAAAGTGCTAAAGGCTAAAGTCAAGACCCGAGCTCTAAAAACCAGTGGTATCTATTAGGGATATCCTTAAGTGGTATGTAAATTTCTACCAAATGTACACCATCTACAAACAAGCTGGAGACAAAAGGCTAAAGAAAGAGCAGAGTCCATCAAAAGGTTAACCAAGTTGAATTGGGATTCTTACTGGAAGTACTTGGTAAAACCACACAGTCAGTGCATGACTCTCAAATGCCTCACTAACTCTACCAAGAAGATGGCGCCAGCACTTGCCAATTCCATTTTTGCATGACAACTAAAGTCGGAGATCGGCCAGCCAACTCTTCTCAAGCCAATGCTGGATGCTTGCGACTACAAGGAACAAATACATAGATAGTTAATTGCCAGATTTAGTTTTAGATTCAATTTTAGTTTTAGTTTTGCTTTATTTTTGCCTAAAATGAGGACGGTCATTTAAACCGCCTCCTATATTTCTGTAATAAACTATTTTTATATTTATCTAGTCGTATTTTAACCCTTATCATGCATTTAGAGAGAGGTCTTGAAATTTGTCAAAACTTGTCCTCAGAACATGCACTTCTGCACCCTCCGAGGAGGTTTTGATGAATGAATGGAACAAGATTTATTGATATTTGTGTTTAATATCTACTACTAAAATTGCACTTTTGTACTCTTAGTAAATGTTGAAATAAGAAGAGATAAATCATTATTGTTGAAGCTCATGAGTAGAACTTGTTATAAATGGTACTTTTATCTCTTAGCGATTTCTGATTATGTGTTAAGGTGATATTTAGGTTCAGTTATTTATGTATGAATGCTTGAATGCTTGAGTTATCGTTTGGCACTTCTGTACAGTGATAGCTATTCTATTTATGCTTAATATATGAGTGACTTCTTATGCGATATGCTTTTCACAATTGTTTCATCTAACTTTTTATATGAAATTGTTTATCTTTATTGAATTCTTTTCTCATAGTGATTGAATGATCTTTATTACCAATTTCCATTAGAAATTATTTTAGATCGCATAACCAAAAGATTAAATCCCGGGTTAGTTTTATAATTAGATGTTTCTATTCATTAGAACACAATTGCATGTTGTTAAACTAGATTTAGAATAAAAGCATTTTACTTAGGAATTATTAGAAAGGAAATATCAATTCTCAACACACACATACACAAATTGGGAAATTGGTCCCATTGTCCCCAGTCGGACCCACCATCCCAAACGGAAAAGGAGCTTCTTTCAAGGTCCAAACCAGGTGGGTATCCCCCTTGTTGTAGACCCGATTTTCGGGGCTTCAACAAGATGTTAAGGTTCTCCATAGCAATCTTAGTCTCTTGAATGAGAACAATGTTAGGCTTTTTTGTAATGAGTTTGTTTTTATGACTCTTTTTTTTCCTATAACATTTAGGCCTCTTATATTCCATGAAATACAATTCATTAATACAAATGTGGGGTAAGAGTGAGAGATTTTACCTTTCCCTCATTGAGAAGTTTTGCTCCAAGTTCCTAGAGGAGTTGCCCTATGGTTTTCCTTCCTCTTTTTCTATTGGATCCTTTGGGGTTGTGCTTCTCTACTATCATGTTTGCCAATATTCCTTTGTTTTTTGGGTCATTTGTTAATTTCTATACTGTGCCATGTTTTATTTCTTCTTGTAGGAGTTATTCTCCTTCTATTATTTGTATATGCTCCACTAGTATAGCTGCCAAACCATTTTTTTCCATTCTTCGACTATGGAGATGCGATCAACTCCTTCAAGGGCTTCCTCTATTGCATTATCTTTAGGGGAAGTTTTTATCATTGTTGGCTCCATATCGGTGTCTTCTGGTATATAGTCTTCCCCTATTTGAAAAATATCTTAATGATTCTCCACTTGCATATGATTTGTTGAGTTTTGGATTCCCCCCATAGTTTCTTCTTCATTCTTGCCATCTGAGATTGGGTCTTCTTGGTCTTCCTGTAGGGCTTCATATTTTTTTTGTTGGCTACTTGGTGTTGACCTTGTTTTCCTTGTGCCTTCCTATTGTGCCTATTTCTTGGTCCTACGTTTGTGAAACCTTGCTCATATGGTTTCTTTTGAGCTTCAAAATTACTTTATTGAGCCTTGTTCTAGGGGCATTCTCTGAATAGGTTTTTGTGTTCATGGCACTTTCTACATCTAAATAGTATATTCTCATAGTCAATATTTTGGAGCCAAACCTCATATCAGAAGCCTAACTTTATTACCTCTGGGAGGGCACCTGAGACATCCATTTAGACACATATTCTTGCGTAAGGGATATAGAAGCCATTTGTGGTTCCCTCTGACATTTTTATATTCCCCTAGCTCATCCTCGATTCCTTTAAGCACTGATGGTGACCAATAATCAGTTGGTAGCGAGTAGAGCCTAACCCAGACCGGGACTCTAGTGAAATCTTTATGGGGTGAAATTTTCCTTCCAGTATCGCATATAAAGCCCATCCGAGTTGAAGAAGTAAGGGCCTCCTTCAAAAATTCAGTCTCTATCTTCAAGGAGGTCAAAATGACCATGAAGAATCCTTTCGATCCCAGTTGCACCTTGAGCTCTCCTTTTGGTTTCCATTTTGTTTGAATCCACCAATTCAAGGCATTTTTAGTGGTCCAGATTCCCATGAATTTGCAGATGACTACATGCTCCTACATGTAATCTATGTAGGATGCTACATCTGGGTCTTGGATTTCAAGCACCGGGATTTTTTGGCTTTGGGTTTGCAATGGTTATTGGTTTTTGACTTTGTTCTTTGAGGCTTGTCCAACTTGGTATTTTTGGGCTCCAATTCCATTCTTTCTTGCAAAGTCAAAGCTTCCTATGGGATGCTCCCATTTGTATACTTTTCTTAAATCTTTTCCATTTGTTTTCTTTTCCTCTCTCGCAGATTTAGTTGTTCTAGAAGAGTGAAAGGCATTGTAGGTAGTGAGCTCAGTGAAGAATGAAGTTTTAGGCTTCTTGTTCTTGCCTACTATATTGTCCCAAAAGGAGGGGGCTTCATAGCCCCCTCCCACATCTTCCATGATCTACATTGTGCTAGAAGACTGAAACCCTAGTTGCAGAGATCAAAGAGCACCGTCCAGTGACCCGAAATTCCAATTTAATTTGTCATTAAATTAAATTGTGAATTAAATCAAAATTCTATTCTCATAGAAGCTTGTAGTAATTAACTAAGTTAAGTTGACTTAATTGGCGTAGGAAATTCGAGTTGGAAGTCGATCTAGAGTTGTGTAGAGCGATCCCTAAATTTTTGGGGCCCAGGTTGAGTTCTTTTGAGTTGTAATTAGACAACTCAGTCTAACTGAGTTATAGTTAGTTAAACTAGTTCTAATTGTTAGAGGAACTTGTAGAGGTCTAGTAGTGAGTAGTGCACTAGTGCATCACTAGTACCACACCAGTTAACTGAAGATTCACTCATAAATAACTCATGCATGTCATTTCATAGGAATACCCAGTTGAGATTAGAGTTCACAGACAATGTACTAACAGTTGTATAATTTTCTGAGTTCTATAATAGTGCATGCAATCAGTTGAGGGCATTTGGTTAGATTGTGCAGATATGGAGTGAGGATTTCCCTATTACATACGGCCTAATTCTCTCAGGAATTGTGCAAGGAAGTATGGGTTAATTATCTCAATAATTTTGCAAGGAAGTAGGGGCTTGGTAAGTAGAAGAATTGGCTAAGTGTTGGCTTGAGATGGTTTGTGAAGAAGAGAGTTCAATCATATTTGTGCATGGATTGTTCAAGGGTGAACAAGCATTGTATTTTCTTCTAAAATATTCTAATGAATGCAATATAGATAGTTGGGGTTTTTAGCAGTTGCTTTCCATAGAGAAATATTTTGTTATGTGCGATTGATATTCTTCCATTTCTGCTTATTGTTTTCATCAATGAATTTTGGTTTCCGTTGAAGAGTAGAGTAGATTCTTGTCTTGTGTTTTAGTATATCACATAAGTTGTTGAATCTACATAGTAAAAATAGACTGCATGATATCGGAGCTGAAGACAGTTTAGAAGAGGAGAATTTGAAGTTGTCCTTGCAAATTGATGGAGCTCTAGTTTAGGGTAGATTTAGAAGACCCTATGTGCAAACTTTTTAGTGGAGCTAGAAGGCTGCTAGAGGGCAAATTAGTGAGCCAATGTTTAGTGACACAAAAGGAGTTGTGATCATTGATTTATGTAGATTGAGCGGGAATTTTTTGGGAGGCGAGTTTGCAGAGCAGATCTGAAATATTTTTTGTTGAAAATTTTCAAAATAGATAGCATATCTAGAATCCTTGTGAAAAAATACCCAAATAAAAATTAAAAAAAAAAAGTTTAAATCGGAGTTCGAATGAGGGAGATATCACCAATTTAAAATCAACTCTTCTTTTCAGAAAATTTTGTGATAGCGAGACATATGAAACATATTAGTGTGCAAGTCAAGAACCTGTATGCACTTGAGGCATAAGATGCATGCAAAGCCTTGAGGAGCAAGGCAAAGGTTAAAGACTTGGTGGTGGAGAGGAAGCATGAATTACCTCTCAACATGTAGCCTCAGAACGTTTTGGAGTAGCCACAATTAAAGAAGTAGAGAGGAGATCGAGTGTAGATATCCACTCAAGAAGAGCTCTCCAATAGGGGGGGAATTTCGAGCCAAGTGGGTAGAGGGAGCACATGTAGCCATACCTCAAGGTGAGATAGGGAGATGTGAAGTAATATTCCCAAGAGTGCAGAAATTGGGCAGGATCCATTGAAAGGTTTTGTCTCATGGATCATTCCCTTGCTACAGGAGCCCACAGTACACAGTAGCAGGATGGATCAGTGGTGGTTGATGCAGTCAGGTATCAAAGTAACAGAGGCAAAGGCTAGTAGTAGTTAGATACTGGAGAGTGCAAAGTAGTTTTGGTAGCAGTGCAGATGGCACAGAGGAAGAGTTAGCAGAAGCGGAGATTTTTCAGTCAACAGAGGCAAAGCTAGTAGTAGTCAGAGACTTTGGAGAAAAATGCATCATACTGATTTAGTTTGGATGCTTTTTCAGTTTTAGAAGTTGTAGCAACAACAACACTAGAGAGAAGTGTTGCATGAAGAACCTTCCAAAGGTACCGAATCAGGATAGAGTTGAATTCCTTTCTTGTTGAGAGGGAGTGTTGAAAATAGCAACAAGAAATGTTAGAAATAGCATCTAGAAATTCCAATTTAATTTGTCCTTGAAATAAATTGCGAATTAAATTGAAATTCTATTATCATAGCAGCTTGTAGGAGTTAACTAAGTTAAGTTGACTCAATTGGCTTAGGAAATTCGAGTTGGAATTCTATCTAGTCATGTAGAGTGATCTCTAAATTTTAGGGGCCTGGGTCGAGTTCTTTTGAGTTGTAATTAAATAACTCTGACTAACTGAGTTATAGTCAGTTAAACTAATTCTAACTATTGGAGAAACTAGTAGAGGTCCAGTAGTGGAGTAGTGTACCATTGCATCACCAGTACCACATGCGTTAACTGAAGATTCACTCATAAATAACTCATGCGTGTCAGTTCAGAGGAAGACCCAAATGAGATTAGAGTTCAAGGACAATGTACTATCAGTTGTATAATTTCCCGAGTTCTACAGATAGTGCATGCAATGAGTTGAGGGCCTATGTTTGGATTGCCCAGTTATGGACCGAGGATTTCCCTATTAAATATAGGTTAATTCTCTCAAAAATTGAGCAAGGAAGTATGGGATAATTCTCTCAAGAATTGCGCAAGGAAGTAGGGGCTTGGTAGGAAGCAGAATTGGCTAAGTGTTGGCTTGAGATGGCTCTTGAAGTAGAGAGTTAGATCATACTTGTGCAGGGATTGTTCAAGGGTGAAAAAGCATTGTATTTTCTTCTCAGATCTTCTGATTAATGCAATATCGAAAGTCAGGGTTTTTTGCAGTGTCTTTCCTGACAAAAATATTGTGTTATGTGCAATTGATATTCTTCCTTTTCTTCTTATTGTTTTCATCAACCAATTTTGGTTTCCACTAAAGAGTATAGTAGATTCTTGTCTTTTGTTTTAGTATATCACATAAGTTGTTGAATCTACATACTAACAATCTACACTAAACTTTGTGGTTCACTCCTATACACTTTGTCCCTGCTTCTACCTAAAATAATTCCACCTAATCAATTGGTCCTCTACATACCTATTATTGTTAAGACTTTATTTGGGTTTTGAAATCCTCCCACTTTGTCACTGGAGGATCTCCCTCCAACCTCAAGGTGTCCAAGTAGACTTCCCACCAAGTCAAGGCATGGCCCTCTAATTTCAGTGAAGAAAATGAAATATTATATTCTTCCTTTATATGGTGAACACTAAAATAAAATTTTAATTTCTGCAACCAATGATTTAGCTTCAAAACATAAATATCACCTTAATATGACTTGATTTTGACATTGACTTCAATTTTGAACAAGGACAGTGAGTGTTTCATGACACTTGACCTTGGTTGATATTTTTTGGGTTCTTTCTTTGGATCCTTCTTTATTTATTCCTGATCTCCTCATTTCCCCTTTGATCATATCTATGTGTTAGAACCGCCATCTTCTCCAGATAGCCCAAGATTGTTGGTTAAGGCTACCATGAGAAGGCTCACATTATAGTTTATATATGCAACTTGTCCTTCGAACTGTGCAAACCTCTCCTCTTCGAAATCATGAGGGTTATTCACAAATTTGTTGGCCATGACTGGGGTTTTGTGACTTTTGGCCTAACCTCTTTAGATCCCTCGCAAATCCACACTGTATACCCAAAGAAACCTACTCTGCTAGCAATATGATCTGTAAACTACCATAGATATTCAACTAGATGACTTGTCATAACAAATTTGATAAAATTATGCTTCAAACCTGAAATACTTATACTACTAAATTTAATTTTTTATGCATGTAATAATGTGGAAAATAAGGAATAGGAAAAAATAAAATCACCCATAACCATAAGAACATCATATATACCGTGGGAAATACTTTTAGAAGAAAATATAGCTGGAAGGTGAGGCTAATATGCTCTCTCTTTCTCTAAGTGGAAATGGATGCAAGCACAAAGATGTGAGACATGTGGTCCATGGGCTACTACAATGCAAAAATCCTCTATGTTTTCTCTCTCCATATCCATTCTTGACTACTTAAATCATTTATCAAACAAAACTCACTTGAATAGAATAGAACCCCTTTTCCTCTTAGTGGCTCAGTTATAACATAGTCCGATAACCTACTAGTTTAAGTTTGGCACCTTTAACTGTTAACTAGAGTTAAAATATGTACTCTTATAGATCCTTCTTCATCATTATAACATGGCTAGCCCCATTTCCATGAACAATGGGAGCCGATGTGGCATCCTCTCAAATTATGGTGGTCAATATAGGAAGGTCATCTTCTGAGTGGCATAAATTTTGCATATGGACTTCGATTAAGATGATTCCTATGCCATTAGAAAGGTCTCTATGTGTAGAATAATAAAAAAATGTGTGGCACTTAATCAACACATTTTTACCCTCGAAAAACATTTTTGATGCCTTAAACTACTCTAGAAGGTTACAGACCCCAATTCCAAACTGGGTCCCGCTAGTAAATATGGTTTTTTGAGTTGTTTCCTCCACTTTTTCCACTTTGAAGGCATCGATATGGATGATAAACAATATAATGATCCAATATATATTAAAGAAATTGCATAAAAACACATCGACAATAAACATAAGTTCTTCCCTCAGAAACCCTTATGGGAGGGAACCTAGCTAGAAGGTGAGGCTGCTCTACTCTCTTTTCTTTGGTATGGAAATATGAAAATACAAAGGAATAGGTACTCTCTATGGAGTCACTTAAGACATATGGCTTGTAAGGATACTACAAAACCTTATCCTCTTATTTTCTTCTCTCTGACTTCCCACTTCCAGTTGCTCTGCTCAACTATAGAACAAAATATAATAGTAGAGAATATAATTATACTCATCCTAATGCCCCAATATTTAGCATATCCCAATAGCCAACTAAGGGTAATGCTTGACTCCCCCAATGTTTATCTAGAGTTATGGTTTTATGCCTTCTAGAGACTTCTTGAAAATCCACACAGGGATAGACCCATATGCATGAGTAATGGCATTTGACATGAAATCCTCTTGTACCATGGTGGTCAACATGGTAGATCAACTTGTAGGAAGCATAAATGACAACCTATTATACCATGGTGGTCAACATGGTAGATGAACTTGTAGGAGGCATAAATTTTGCATATTAACTCTAATTGGTACAATTCTTGTGTTGTTTGAAATGTCTCTAAGTGTATAATAGTGTCCTAAGGTCCAACTCTAAATCAAGGAAGTTTTGACCCAAAAAATTATGTTTGATGCCTCAAAATGGATTTGAAAGGTTTCAGAACCCAATTATCAAAACTGGAACCCATCATTAAAATGACCTTGCATGTTGATTCCTCCAACCTTTTCCACTCTGAAATAACTGAGATAGATGACAAATAATATAATAATCCAATCTATATGATCGATTGGTGCATTTATTCATTAGTTCCTTTCATTTATAATACCCATGTTTTCTTAGCTCTCACCTTCTCATTTTTATGGAAAAGCTCATGATCGAGCTTCCAACACCTACAGACCTAAAGTTGACCTAACTTTAATGGTTGTAATATTTTTCTTAGATTATAGAGGAAGTCTTAATTACAAACCTTTTTGTCTTTCTTGTTTAGTCTTTTGATTGTTTGAACATGCCTGAATGGTTGTGTTTCCTTCATATCATCCCCATTAGGTCTTATAAGCATGGAAAAGAGTATTTGTTTGTTTTCTTCTCTTTGTTAATATTTTTTGGCCTTTTGTTCCTTTGGTTATTTAGTCTTCTTCTTGAACCCTCATGTAATTATTATTATTATTATTATTATCTAATTTTAAGGTCATGGTCAAGGCAAATGTTGGGCAGCAGATCCCCCCATAGCGGATTTTTGGGGCTTGTAGCCTGAATTTTTAGTCAAATGTAATGTAAGACCCCGCAAAAGGTGAGCGCAGAGTGCGAGAGTCTAGGGTTGTCCACCCTAAAATATTGTAATTTAATATAGAATGTGTTGGCCTACCCATGGTCCGCAGACCATGGAAATGTATAAATAGAGCGAGGCTCTAAGTGTAGGAGTCAGTTTTCTGGGGAAATGGTCTTAAGTGATATGGGTTTTTGAATGCGATATGCACTCTGAGTCTGTAAGTGTGAGTCTTGGGTCATAGTAGTAGAAAGAGGCTCTGCAGTTGTGTACACAGAGGCATGGTAGAGTCCACAATTGTGTGCACGGACCCCTACAGCTGAGTGCACAGGGCAGAGTTGGGATTGTAATGGAACAAAAGTTAATAAAAGATAAGTGATTCTAAAATATTGTGCATCTGCTTATATATCTGTGTGTTTACACTTCTGTTATATTCTTATGCATCTCTTTATAGTTTATGGTTATGTGCACTTGTTATAAATGTTGAATGATTGATAAGATTACTGGGCTGACAAAATTAAGTCAAATCTATAATAATAACACAGTAAGGTTAGAGGATCTAGATAGTGCCCCTTCGCACTTTGTACAAAGCTACGTGAAGGACGGACAGCTGCGCGGAACAGCGCAAGCGCGCAGGATTGGTTCACGAACTTTCCAAAATTCATCAAGACATCCCTAGGGTGCGAAAACCTAGTTCCAACACCCTCCCCTACTACCTCGGGTGAGATCTCAGTCCGCACACCACGGACTGTTGCTGAAAGGGCTGGTAGTTTCGGGATTTGTTTGGCTAAATCACTTCTAAACCTGGTCAGGCCCCAACAAGCCAACAAATGGTTCTATTGCCGGGACCGAGATCTACCTAAGGGATGTCTGATGTCGGAACACTAGAATCCTACGAAGAAGGAAATTGAAGATTGGTTGGATCAGAAGCTTCATGAGTTCATGACACAGGAAAATAGAACTCTGGAGATATCTAAGAGGAGGTGGTTGGATCGTTATGTATATACGAAAATCCACGAGATCTTCTTCACGTCTTTCTCTTCAGAGTTGTATGATTGGATTGCAAGGTTAGCCGATAGCCAAGGAAGGTATAATCTCAATTAACCGATAGTGTGGACTTCGGAGTTAGTGCGCAGACTAGAGGCATTAGAAGATAAGATCACGCGAGCTGTGGACCATTGGCTCGACCAGATAATAGGGGGATTTATCACCGAGTTCATGGTAGACACGACTGTGAGCTATAGCGAAGCAGAACGACGTTTTATCAAGGGACCGCAAGGTAGGTACATCAAATCCCTGAATACCTGGATTAAGATGTTGTTATGTGAAAAGCGGGTTATGCGAATTAATGATTGGAACGACATGGAGTGGAAAGATCTATAAAGGGATCGAAGGGTTAGGGAACAGTCCTTTAATTTCACCTCCACAAGCGAGCGAGGAAGAGTGTGCTCGGGTTTCCCCGAGAAATGCGGTCAGTTTGATAAGGAAGCGCATTCCGCAGTTATAACCTCCACTTATGCCTTCACTCGCTTCACCTATTTCACCTCCATCTTCACCCACCCCACCTGCACCACCCCCACAGTTCAGCATGGCGAGTGCGATCAAGCTACCCGTATTTAGAGGAGTAGGGAATGAGGATCCAGACCAGTTTTGGTTTGTGGTAAAGGCAATGTGGGAAGCACAAGGGGTCACAGATGACAACATTAAGAAGGCCACACTAGTAAGTGCATTGTAGGATCGTGCGCTAACATGGTATATCAAGCACTCAAATGATCACCCAAATGCAGGAATAGCGGAGATCTAGAATGCGCTGAACAGAGAATTTAGCTGGCTGAAATCAAAGACACAGTTAATCATCGGATTTAAAGAGATCGTGATGCTTCCAGGTGAGACCCCCTGGGATCTAGATCAAAGGCTGAAGAGTACAATCCACAAAGCTAATATGACGCTAACGAATGCGCAACACCGCGCGTGGTTTGTGGCATCTTTGACACCACACCTGAGGACGATGTTGTCACAGCAGAAGCTTTCAACCCAAGCAAAAGCATTGGAAATGGCAATGAGGTTGCATGAAACACCAATACAGGATCTAGGATTGGGAGTCTAGCAGATCCAAGTGCAACTGCAGAACCTATGCTTGGAGATGTAGAGTTTGAAGTAGGATAGGGTGCCACGGCCAGAGGCACGCGAAGAAGTGTGGTGCATAAAATGTAATTGCCAGGGCCACGATAAGGATCACTGTCCAGTATTCGCAAACTACTTAGCAGGAGGAATACCAATGCCATTAAGACTAGAGGCACAGGAAGGACCAAGTGTGGCACCTGTGCTCTGGTGCATGATCTGTTAAGTGGGAGGAAAGCACACGATAGACAACTGTCATTTGTTGTATAAGTATACACAGACTCCCCAGCAGTTGTTTTGCAATTTTTGTAGATTGGTGGGCCATGACGAGTGTACTTGTCACAGCTATGAGTTAATGATAGAGCAGACCCCAACATATAGAATGCAGACAGAAATACGAGGCCTTGATCCAGCCACAGGGATGGCGCACATTGGATTTCGAGGGCAAGGTCGAGGACGAGGAGGAATGGGGCCCGGAAGGGGCCGCAGATAATTAATCTATTACAATTGTGGAGGACTAGGGCACTATGCTCGCAATTGTACCAACCCAACGAGAATATCTTGTTCGTACTGTGAGCAGTTTGATCATGAAATGATAGATTGTCCTATGCTAATCGCATAGATGCACGAGAAAGGGGTACTACAGCCTACTCCGACTCAGAATATCCAAATGATGAGGTCTGAACCACGTGAAGAAGACCCCAACGTGAACATGATACTCAAAAGTGGTGCGACCATAGGGGAAGACAAGGGGAAGCAGCCCGATGAAGGTACATGGGTTCGCAAGGCTCCTATAGAGGAACTTGAGTTTGACTTGGAACCTGCAAAAGAGATTTTTATGGAAGCTAAGAAGAGCTTCGTGGAGGCCTCTACTTTAGGTAGTAAGGATCAACTAGAGACAGGGATGGATCCTTCTATGCTAACTACCTTTTTAGAGACATGCATGAAATTGTTGCGCGATAATAAGGAAGTTAAAGACCTACAGGAGTTAATAACTAGGTGCACAAGGTCAAGGGAACTATATGTAGTCCAGAAACTGGGAAAGCATGCATTGCGCACTATGAGGGAAATGAGATTGACGGCGCAGATTGGAAAATATGAAATGGATCAGGTAATCCTAGACCTGGGATTGGACATGAATGTGTTACCAAATCAGACATGGGAACGCATGGGCAGGCCCACATTACAATGGTCCCCTATTCAATTACGGATGGTTGCCCATGTGGAGGTTACAAGGGGTAACAGTTGATATCGAAGGCGCGAGCACGCAAATAGACTTTGAGGTGATAGAGAGTGTCGATGATAGCAACCCTTACCCCGCATTGCTAGGAATAGACTGGGCCACTGATATGAATGGAGTCATCAACCTGAAGAAGCGGAAGATGATATTCAAGAAAAAGTCCCTATGCATAGTAGTCCCGCTAGATCCAGCCGAAGGAGCATGCTACACTAAACTTGTGTGTGATGATGACAGTGACGATGAGCTATATTACATTTACCAAATAACAACGCAAGACCAGGATTGGGTGAACCTGACAGCAGATGGAAGAATATCATGGGAGCGCGATAGTTCCTGTACTTTGGATTCATATGAAGAAATAGAACGCTGGCAGAACCGGTTGCACGAAGTAATAACACTGAATTGCAACATGATGATTAGATCAGTACGGTGCATGACGACCGAAGCAAGGGAACTACCAACATATGATGGGGTAATAGGAGTAGATGAATTCTTAGACAAATTTGAAAGTACAGTACAGGAACAGCGACGGTACGGCTGGAATGGGCATTTCGCACGACACTCACACAATGGTGGAATACACAACAAAAGAATATTGGAAACTAGCGTGAATGCAAAAGACGAATGCGCTTACAGTTTGGAAGTCCCCAACATCAAACGCGAGCCAGGTAGCCAAGGCAAAGCAGTTTGCGTGCCCACCTGTGTCGATGGGTGCAAACGTGTGTTGTGCAAGCACGTCCCAGGCTAAGGATCGAAAATCAGAACCCGACGCAACAGCAGGAAAAGCGACACACACCACAAATACCCCACATCCGAGCATTCATAAAGCTATGTGGAATCATGAATAGAATTTACCAGGTGGGACGAACGGATTGGGACCTGCACGTACCCACGGTTTGCTGGGCCTATAGGACCATAAGCAAAAACCGGAGCGCGGAAATGACACCAACACTGACAAGGAGAGATGAAACTAGGAGAGAAGAGAAGAATCTCCAGACCACAGCTCCCGCAGTTGGGACAGGACGCGAGGACTTGGGCAAAGGAATTAGGAAATTGAAGGAAGCCATTCGACGAGGGAGCTTGAAACTTCATGAACTAGATGAAGATTGGGCATGGCTGAGGAAGAAAAGCATGACATTGGACGAAGAAATCAGCAAACTGGAAATTGAAGTCACGCAAACGGGCCGCGAGAAACTAAGCATGATGGGACCAAGTCTAGCCAGCCCTGTTACTGTGTTAGAAGGAGTTGTGTTACTGTGTTAGAAGGAGTTGCGGCCCTGCTATCATGGCTGCACCTAAACCTTACTAAACAGGGGAGCATACCATACAAGGAAAAACACGACACACTAACGGACGTAAGGGTATTTGAAGGGTGCCCACGGCCTGGGCTTGCAGGAAAATTGAAGCCTCGCACAGGGGGTGCGAGCACCTGAATATCTGTAGGAAGCACAGTCTCAGCACTCCAAGCAGTTGAAAGAAGGCGCGGGACTATAAACAAGTCTACAGGAGAGCTGCACGAGAAGGAGGCTCCACGCAGGGCCAGTATGTCACAGGGGTCACGGTCGCATGTAAGGGGCTGCACTACTACGTGGGTAGGCTTGGAGGTGATTGTTGATGTCACTGTTCATGACAAGAGGTCCAATTGAAGGTAGAGAGGAGCAAACGTTGGGCCATTAAGAGAGGGATTAAGAGCTAGATTTGAGATGATCTACCGCCAAGAAGGTATTAATGACTTAGAAGTGGAGGGAATGGTTGAATTCAAATTCAAACATTACTATAAAATCCCTTGGGGTAGCCTCGAGGCAACACTTGGTTGTTTGAGAATCGAGCCAGTACAAAGCATTAAGCACCAAGCTACCTTTCCACTCGTGAGTACATGACTGAACAGGCCCGGTGTAGAAATGATGACAGCTGCGAGAACCAGGGTGCGATTCGTGGAAGTTCCTCAGAGCCCCGCATGACCCAGGAGGAGCATGGAGAGCCAGCAGATGCACCATAGGTTCCAAAGTCCCCACACATACCGCAACCACGAAAGGACAAGCAGCCAATGGGGCCAATCCGGGTATCACCATGGAACCCATGATTTAGTAAATTATCAATGGCAGAGAAGGGCAAAGTTGTCACAGTGGAAACAGAGGAGGAGGAGGAAGATTTGCAAGCCCTGATTGCCCAAATTGAAGCACAAGATGTTGAGGCAGAGAATGTTTCCCAAGCACCTTCGGTGATAAAGTTACCCCCCTACATCCCCCCGTGGAAAGGGACAGCCAAGATACCGAAGGACCTGGAGGCCATGAAGAGTGTGCTCTAGACCCCGCTTACTTTGGACGAAATAAGGTTTGATGGTCTACCGTTGGGACGGGTGCCTAGTATAAAGTTTGAAGACTAGGACCTCGCGGACAGTGATAAGTTCCCACAGTTGGCCACAAAGCAATTATTGCAGCAAAAATGGTTACGCGGTGTGGAGAAGGATGGGCTACTACATCTGCGGTGGATACCCCACTACCACCATGCGCCCATCACAATTTTTGTCATCCGGCAGCTACTGTGTTTAGTACATGATGGGTATCTCTGGCTAGAGGAGTCAATTCCCATCATGGCCAAGTTAATTCACTAATTTCTCGGCTGCCCATCAAAGGAAACAATCCTGAAACCATAGTAGGAAAGAGCAGCGACTTGGCCCTCGCAGAAGCTATGAAGGCCAAATATAAGCTAGAGAAGAGGAAGCAAGGGTATGTAATAGCAAGAATCAAGGAAAAAGGGGTGCATGTAGCCACCCAGCTACTGGCCGGCAAGCTAATGAGGAAATGCCACGCATATGAGGTGCCAGCATCTGTAATTGCGTTGGCAGAGTAGTGCGCAGAGGGGGTCCAGTTCAACTGCGCATAGTTTCTCTATGATGAGTTTTTGACAAATTGTAGGGAAGCCCAGGAGCAGGGTAAGACCTTCCACTATGTGTGGTTGCTCTTATCCATCTTGTTGGTTACCGGGGAGCTATTGGAGGACAGCCAATTTCCCACCATCGAGAGGAACCTACCTGAGGTTGTGAGGTACATCTCGCTTTGGGCAACGAAAGATGCGATGAGGAATCGGGAGATAAAAGTGTTTTGGGCATTCGTAGAGGCGAGCTTACGAACATGTGTCAACCATAGGCCATGCTTGTCCCCGACAGTATATAACAGTTCGCAAAGCACGACAAAATTCAAGGCGGATATGCATAACCTGTATATCTGGGCGCGCAAGGATCCACCCCGAGCATGTTTAAAGCTATCATTCATTGCAACAACTGATGCAATCTTTGATGTACTGGCATCATGGTCTCTGGAGTGGCACGCCCCAGACTTGGCAGAACTAGAAAAGATCGCAGCACAACAGTGGAAGAGGGAGACCAGGCTGCGCATCACGAAGCTGGTAGAGAGGAAGCAGCCACGTAGCGAAAGGCAGCTGAGGCAGCAGTGACAGCGCAGATAGCAGAAACCACAACCGCGCCCACCGAAGAGACCAAGGAAGGTCAGGAAATGTACACGGAGCAGGACATATAGGGGGAGGATGAGGCAGAGGAACGCACAAAAAAATCGACCCAACTCAAGATGCTGCACATCCATGAGAAGTCAACTGCACGGATGAAGAAAAAGACAACGAAGACCTTTGAGGGAGCCCTTCTTGACAGTGGCGAACCAGTTCACGATGTCACTAAGGATGCTCTTGAAGAATTAATGATGGAGAAGACAACTATGTTGGGGGTGCTCAGAGCGCAGTTGTAGGCATTACAGGTGTGACCCCCAGGAGTGATGACACCGCACCTTGCAGAAGGTGCATCCGAAGCTGAGCAGATGTTGCGCGCCTGCACAATGAACACTTTGGTGTTACCAGAAGGCACCATCTTAGTAGAAGCTGAAGGTGACATGAGGGGCTGGGGGTTGAATTTGGCCACCCTTCCCAGAGAAACCCTATACCAGCTACAAGATAGGGTAACTGTTGAGCTTCGTGCCAGGGAGAGCCACTCTCTCTAAGTCTTGACAGAGCAGAAGGTAAATTTAGAATAGCTCAACCTGCAGCGCGATAACCTGGTCGCACAAAACTAGGGATTAAAACAGGCCGTGGAGGAGGCCTGTAGCAGCATACTAGAGTTGGCCGTGTCGCCGACACTCCCCACCGCGGAAAAGATTCACCAACTGGCAGCTGGAGTCCGCAAGACCCAGGAGGAGGTCGTGAAGGTTCAGTTGGAGCTGAACTTGTAGATCGTGGAGCTGCAACTGAAGGCACAACCCTCTACACCCCAAGAAGCCAGAGAGCAGTGCCACTACGCCATTCAATCGAGGTTGGACGTGATAGAGCACTTTGTACAGGACTGCACGGGATTGTTGGACCAGTCCATTTTCATGCTCACTTCACTACAAGAGGACCCAACGCTACAACAGTTAGAGACAGAAGCACGGGAATTGCAGCAGGCCTATGACAATGTCCGGGGGACTGCACAGACGGTCACCTTTACTCAGCGATTAGCCAAGATGAGGGAGGCCCAAGCTCTGAAAGAACAGGTGAACACCACATGCCAGAAAGAAGCAGGGCTAAAAGCACGCATCTAGCATTGGCTCAAGGAAGCATTCACGGTCGTCGCCACGATTGAGGGGAAGTTGGCCCAAATGCAAGATACATATGCGCAAAGGCAAGAGGATGCCTCTGACAACGATGCATCAAAGAGTCACGCACAATTGATACAACAGACAGTGGAGGAATGTGTGGCAGACGTTCGTGAAGTGTAGAAGTTGCTAGATGGACTCCGAGTGAAGATCACTGCACCAGCCGAGTGACTCGAGACGAGTCACGATGATTGTGTTGGGGGCTTTTTGGGCAGCGGATCCCCCCATATCATATTTTTGGGGCTTGTAGCCCGAATTTTTCATCAAATGTAATGTAAGACCCCGCAAAAGGTGGGTACGGAGCACGAGAATCTGGGTTTGTCCACCCTAAAATATTGTAATTTAATATAGAATGTGTCGGCCTACCCATGGTCCGCGGACTATGGGAATGTATAAATAGAGCGAAGCTCTAAGTGTAGGAGTTAGTTTCTTGGAGAATCGATCTTAAGTGATATGGGTTTTTGAATGCGATATTCGCTCTGAGTCTGTAAGTGCAAGTCTTGGGTCACAGTAGTAGAAAGAGGCTCTGCAGCTGTGTGCGTAGAGGCTTGGTAGAGTCCGCAGTTATGTGCGTGGACCCCTGCAGCTGAGTGTGCAGGGCAGAGTTGGGATTGTAACGGAATAGAAGTTGATAAAAGATAAGTGATTTTGAAATATTGTGTATCTGCTTATAGATCTGTGTGTTTACGCTTCTGTTATATTCTTATGCATCTCTTTGTAGTTTATGGTTGTGCGCACTTGTTATAAATATTGAATGATTGATAAGATTACTGGGCCCACAAAATTAAGTCAAATCTATAATAATAACACAGTAAGGTTAGAGGATCTAGATAGCACCCCTTCACGCTCTGTACAGAGCTATGAGAAGGACGGACAACTGCACGAAGCAGCGCAAGTGCACAAGGTATCGGTTTGCCAAACTTCATCAAGACATCCCTAGGGTGCGAAAACCTGGTTCCAACACCCTCCCCTACTACCTCAGGTGAGACCTTAGTCTACGCACCGTGGACTATTGCCGAAAGGGCCGGTTGTTTCGGGATTTTTTTGGCTAAATCACTTCTGAACTTGGGTCAAGCCCTAACAAGCCAACACCAAACACCAAATTGGTGTATGAGACCCCCTTGTTTGTGGGACAAGGGACTCATTGTTGCGCAACGATTTGACTGCTAACTCTACGAAGGCATACATAGTCTACGTCCCTCTGGTTTTGAACCTGTGACCTCTTAGGAGAAAACACATGCTCTTAACCATTAGACCCAGTCAAATTGTATATTAGTAGTATTAATACCCTTATTAGTTGGAATTTATTGTAGGGAAACTTACATTCCTTATCAATAAGATGCACTTAACCTAAGGTTTCATGCAAACATTTAAGACACTCCTTGCGATAGGTCACCGGTTCAAATCCCCCGTGGGTACTTAGGTTAGTCTTAACATAGAAAAAAAAAGGTTTCATGCAAACATCCACCTATCAATACTTTTCCACCCAAATGAACTTTTCTAATGAATTGAGTTACACTTCAATGGGGTCCTTCATCCCTTACCATTCTTAAACAGGCCTTCCCATTTAAACTCATTTTTCCAACAATTTAAAACCAATTCTTTTGTATGTAGTTCAAAAAAATCCAAAAGATTTATTCACTAGTTCAAACTAAGTAAAGGGTTTAAATGAAGTGCTTAGGGTTTAGATGAAGTGCTTACCATACTTATTCAGTGATAATTTATACATCTCAAATGAAGACGACTATCCTAAAATTTTAAATTCTTCTCCTCTCTTTTTCATCTCTTTCATTTATTCTTAAAGTTTAAAGACTTTTCTTTTATCTCTTCATTATCAACCCTTCATTTACTATTTGATTATCAACCCTTCATTTACTAATTGATTATCAACCCTTCATTTTGCTCTCGAATTTGTTGATTCATAGTTTGTATTGCATTAAATCATTTTCCTTTCCTAACTTTTCTTTTGATTAGTTTAGTACAACTTCCGTAGATAAGTAGATAAATACGTTACTATAAGACCCACTAATCATAATACCAATAGATAAAATTTATCTCCATGTGATAAAATGCATTCTAAATTTATCAACTTCCATATATCAAAGATAAATACGTTATTATAAGACCCACTAATCATAACACCAATAGATAAAATTTATCTCCATGAGATCAAATGCATTCTAAAAGTTATCCTCATGTGATAAAATGGATTCTAATGATGTAGGTAAATATAAACATAACTATTGAATAGTGGAATATTTTTTATCATCACGCACTAAGTTATACTTATTATAAAGGAATCCCACTAAAATAATATTTAAGCCCCATTACACAAATAAAAATGCGTGTACAATTTGTCTGTTCTAGTAATGATACGTTGTGCCCACCTCTCAATACTAAATTGGAAATTGAAATAATGTAATTTATTTTGTTTTATTTGTATTATTCTTAAATTTAATAATTCAAAATTAGTGCATAAATTAAGGTGTTAGGATAATTATGTTGATAATTTAATTTTATATAAATGTTTTTTTATTATAGTGAATTTGTAATTTGTTAAAGAACTTTGAGAGAGATTTAAGATGAAACTTAGTGATTATCACTATAATAATAAAAATATATTTAACAAAAATATATCTAACCATTTATAAGTTAAATATATCAAAAATTTCTTAAACTCCACCACAACAGAAAAGCCAACTCCATAATGAATCAAAGATATCCTCTTATAAAATTTGAAATCAAATAATAATAATAAAATATTTCGTCATGCTAACCATTTCTAATCCCATGAAACAACCTCACATAAATATTATTTGAGCTCCATTACATAAATCAAATTTTATTTGTTATTGCCAAGACACATTTTGAACCCTTCATAGTATCAGAGTGGAAGATAAAATACCGTCGGCTATGTTAATGTAGGCGTATTACATTGGAATTCTATAATTAAAATTAGTTTATCTAATTCCATTAAGTTTCATTAAAATTGGGGTATAATCTATTTTAGTTATATATTTTATATTTTTTATATATATAAAAACATTCGTTAAATATTTAATATAAAAATTATTAAATTATGTATATAGTATTAAAATAAAATATTTAGAATATAATATTTATATATAAATATAATAATTTATTGTTTTATTTGTATTTAAATTTATATTAAGTAATTAAAAGTTTTACACATAAATATTAATAAAAAAGTTTATATTATTTTTTATTTTATAGTGTGTAATATAGTAAATTTAAAAAATTGAGCTTGGAGTATGCTCTAAAACTGTTTATGTTAGGTTAATGGCTCAGAAACAGGTTAATGGCTTAAGACTCGGAGATATCCGGTAGGAGAGAGATATCTGGTAGGAGTGAAAGCCTGCCCCTTTACGGACCGCCAATGGGTTATTCCAAGTGGTGTGGTTTTCCTTGAATAACAGTGATGTATCATTCGTAATTAACAGCTACAGATGATCATAATGCAATTAACAACTAGATATGACCATCCTTACTGCGTTTGACAACTAAATTATGATAAATTTTCCGACCTATAAAACAAAAAAATTTAAAATAAATAAATTCAATTTTCTAACTAGTTAATATTTATTGAAACACAATTTTGCTTTCTAGTAATATTTTGTTTTAAAAGAAATTAAAGATCATTTGATTTTTTCTTTCGATTTACCCTATGCATGATTATTTTTTCTTCTCACTTAATTTTTTTTTTGAATTTTTATTAACTTAATTTAGTTTAATGATTTTTTAATATATAAGTTGTTTATTGTATTTTCAAACAACACTTTAACATGACTGGTATCATATCAGTCCCACTTGTCCTCACTGATTGGGAACATCGCCATTAAGGTGCCCCTTTATGGTAAGACCATGGGATACATTTCTATTCTGGTCTAACTTTATGCTATGGCCATGGGATACATAGCATAGAGCAAAGTCAAATTGACTAGACATGTACTTTGTCATTATGCACGCATGACGGAGACATAAAATGAACAACGGGAGAGTACTTGGTCCAAAAGTGTCTCCACCAAAGAGGAATCATGGTATGCACTATATTATCAAAGGCGAAATGATAAAAGATGCAAACACGTTATCTCCCTCACCAAAAGGACATTATAGACAAAAAGGTGTGTAAATTTTTATTTCAGAGCATCGTTAAATAATCTTTGTATTTAGCATATATTAAATTTACAAAAAATGTCAAGGTAGTTTGCATTATCTAATTTTGATTTTATTTTTTTAACAAGTTAATTTATTTATATATTAATTTTGTAAAAACGGGCTTTATACAAAGATGTGGTTTGTTAGATGAGGAATTACATCACATGTCGTTGCTAGTTAACATAGTGACTATGTTTAGGTAAATGGAATTAAATGGAATCATACTTTAAATTGTAAAAAACCCATATAAGTTAAGATATTTAGTAAAAGGTTGGAAAGAAAATAGAAAATCATAAGAAATTAGAGGACTTTATTTTCAAAGGTAGGTTGGGAGGATGGCCTAGTATGTTTCTCGATTATTATTGCTTTGCTCTTGTTTGGAGGAGTTTGCTTTAGCTCGTTTTTTACTAGGACTACAATGAAGCTACTATCTAAAGAGATTGAGTCAAGATTCATCTCTCCCATGTCTTCCCTTCGATCGCCATTACCATCAATGACCTTAAAAGTCAATCTAAATAATAGCCTATATGTTATAATAGTCTTTGCCTCCAACCTTCTTAATATATCTATGAATTCATCCTGATTTCCTAGGGGCTTCTCCATGGATGGTTCCATAATGGTTATGGGCATGTAATAGGATTATATACTTTGGAACAATTTACTTTCCTTTATTCTAGGTGAATATGAATTTGGAACATAGTCCTTCAAGTCTTCTTAGATATTTTGTGCTAGAGTTTATGGGTAAATTTGTTGGGCTTGTTTAACTAACTTATTAAACTAATGGTTGGATTCTACATTAGGGACATGGTCATACCTGAGTCTGGTAGAAATTTCATCATGCTTAGCTTTTGAATTCCATAGGGCTCAGTAGGGATGATTGAAGACAACAAGTAAAGGTGCACTCTTGCATTTGGAACCTTTGTATTTAGAACTAGAGGGATCCATAGATATCATAGTGGCTAAGGGTTGGTAGAGACACAAGGGGTGTGAAGGGGGAAAGGCTATATGGATGCAGATGATGGATAGCCAAGAGGAGAATTATAGAGTATGGGGAGAGAGTGGGCAGGTGAAGGGTGACAAGAGAAGGGAAACTTGAGAGTGGAAAAATGGGAGGAGAGTTGATACAACAATGAGGAGATGGGGTAAGCCCATTGATGCCAAGCTAGAGGCCAAGGAATGAAGGAGAAAATATGAAGAGACGCGACTAAATCCTTACAGATAGTAGTGCTCTTGCTAAGGAAGGAGAAAATATGCTCATTCCACTAGAGAGAAATAATGCATAGGCTAAACATAGAGAGAAAAATGAGTATATAAAGAGAAAACAAAGAGTGAGGTGGGTGAGTTATCATTTTCATCAAGATATGTGGTCAGTCAAGGAGAAGATCTTAGGAGAATATAGAATTGAATTCACCAAGAGATACCATAAATACCCAACCAGGTTCATTGTACCAACCTACAATTTCAATGATGCCACTAGACTAGTGGTTCATGACAATCATCATGATGGAACACAATGTGAGGTTCCATAATGAAACCATTGAAGAACATGAGAGCTGCACATTTTTGGAGCTGACATGAAGAGCCAACTTCACTACTACAAGTACTTCCATTAAATCTACCCATCATGGAAAGAAGAGGATGTGATGGGAGTGTTGTGATTGGCCATTACCACTTATCCCTTGCACACTAGCATTTGATTAATCATCCCATTTGAGAAGATTTTAATTTTGATTTTGAAAAATATGTTTTCAATTACATTTGTTCAAAAATGACACTAGAATTAATTTTTTACTTTTAATATGTTTATCAAAAACTAATATTCAACATCATCCATTTATCTTAGCTATTATTAGAATGGAACAATTCTCTACTAAAATTAAAATATTATAAAAAATGTAAATAATACATTAACGTTATGAAAAATAAAATAAAAATTATAAAAAAATAATTATTATTATTATTATAATATTTTTAATAATATATTGATTTATTAAATTATCAAAATAATGAAAATAAATATTTAAATATGAAATTAATTTCCCCCCCAGGAAAAATCGTAATTTCATTATTGAAAACAAAATTACATGTTGTAGATGCACTGTGGTGCATTAAAAAAAAAAACCCATTAAGGGTCCATCAGAAAACATCATAAAAATTTACTGATTGGAAAAAATATAAAAATCTTCCAATTTCCCTTTCTTCCCCTTCTTATTTTTTACTTCCTTCCATACCCTAGAGGCTAGTTGAATGATAGCTAAGGCTAACTCCCTAGGAGTTCCAATAAAGTTCTCCTTTTCTGATGCAGAGCTCTGAGAATCATGGGATCTTTTAGTTCCTTGAATCCCTTCTATCTTTGTTACTGTTATTTCATTTTCTGCAGAGATATGTGAAACTTCCGTATGCACATTCTAGTTGAGTTATGTTGACTTTGGAGGATGTTCTTACGATATTTTTGTTTCATTTGCTTCTTCTTTTACTTTGCTTGGTGGGTCTTTAGATCCACCTCTTCTTCCTCTTCAGGAAGAAGGGGTTCATATGTTTTCGAATTCTTTAATTTGTACTTCTACCCCTTCCTCTTATTTTCTGGATTTTAAGCCAATGGGAAGTTATCTTGTAGGTGCCCTATTTCATTACATACATGACATCTAAAGGTCATATTTTCATAATCTAAGCTTTGTGTCCATCGAAATTTCTCATTGATTAGTTGAATAGGATATGGAAAACCCTTGCTCAGGTCAATCTCCACACATATGCAGGCATATGTGAAGAGCCCCTTTGTTATTTTCTCATTATCTATTTTTATAAAATCTCCCAAAGCATTCCCAATGTCTTCCATAAGTTGATGGTGCCAAAAGGAAAGTGGGAGATTGGGCAACCAAACCCATATGAGCATTTTGTTACCTCCATTGTTGATGCATCAAATTCCAGGAACCAAGGTGTGATGAATAACCCTATTTTCCCCATAACCATGGTCCTTCCTCGAATATTTTCTGATAATACTTTTTTGAGGTAGGGTGAACAATAAGAAACCCCTTCGATCATAACTAAATATGACATTTAGTAGTCCAATTTGAGTATATCATTAGTATATATCTTCTGGCCTAGGCCAAAATCCATTAAAATGGCAAAC
Organism: Pinus tabuliformis; assembly: GCA_031772625.1. NCBI lineage: Eukaryota > Viridiplantae > Streptophyta > Pinopsida > Pinales > Pinaceae > Pinus > Pinus tabuliformis. The sequence goes on from CM062819.1 coordinate 182,572,292, forward strand.
AATTGCCTCTGCATGAAAATATGAGAACATTTCATTTATTTGAGGATTCCAAAACTCAATATTCAGGTGTTTCTCCATCCTTTCCACTATGTAAAACTCGAGCATTATCTCATTAGGAGGAGTTTCATCCGTATTCTTTGCAATCCTTTTGACAGCCTCTGTATAGGAAATTGAAGGCCCAGATCATGATCCTCAATGAAAAATAGACACAAAAAATAGGGTGGAACCTCTATTTATGTTGTATTCTTTAAGAGACCTCGTGTCCTAAAGGATTCTGCTTCCTGAAATGAGCTTTTAAGTAGTTGTTTGGATTCCTGAAATTTAATAAAACAAAGACCTTTTAAAAATCAATGCAAGTTGACATTAAAAAATATTGATTTAAATTTCCTTATTAGTAGTGTTTATAGATAAACAATTCATAACTTTTAAAAAAATCATACAAAATAATTTAATTATGAGCAACCGAAAAAGAACAACAACAACTTTATCATTAGTGTTTATAGATAAACAATTCGAAATTTTTTTAAAAATCGTACAGAATAATTTAATAATGACCATAGAAAAAATATAAAAAAATAAAATAATAACTTGATATTATTGGAAGACTGGAAGAATATAGATAATCCATTAACAAATGTATATTAAAATAAAACGTGTTAAAGATGTATCTTTTAATATTTTTATTTAAATGATATAATAATTGTGTTTTATTTTTTTTTTTATCCTAGAGGAACCCAATGACCCACTTGACATGTAACTATTAGTAAACCTTTAGGGGTCTACAACCTGTCGTCCTCTCCATAAACTGGGTCACAACCAAGGGGATTTTAACCTTGTATCTCTCAGTTTTCACAGATTTCACATTACTTCGATAATTAATTGAGTCACCCCACTAGACATGTTTTAATTTTATTTTTATTGTTTGGGAAAAAAAAGTATTTCCTTTTAAACATGATTGTACATGAATTTTTTCGGCAAGTTTTAGATTGGTTTTTCATTAGGAATACCATACCATAGCAAAAAATTCACTCTCCATAGAGAGGAATAGGATATCAAAGTACTTAGAAGTCCATAATTGATTAGACAATAGTTGAAATATGGGCATGTTGAACCTTGAAAATAAAACGTAAAGACAAACGGTGAGGATACTAGGAACATATCAAGTAACTAGGTAGAGGGGTCAAATATGTTGTTGTGACTTTGATAGGATCCTTATTGTCTTTAGAAGTGCCTCCATCTGGGGGTGGGATGATGAGGTGTTTTTCTATACATTCTAACCTCTAGTATAGGTCATTCGTGTGGTGATGCAAGTTCTCCATAGAGTGGAGAAGCTATGTCAAATGTTCAAACCTTCCTAAAAGGATCCTGCCAAGGAGGAATTTCACATGCCAATATAGATCCATTGTATGCATGTACAAGTTGAAGGATCCATGAGTATGATCGGTGTCTAGCACCCAATCTTCCAACTCAACAAGTACCTCTATGTCAAAAAATTCATTCTTGTCGGAGGTTCCTTCTCTCTTAGCACAGGTGAGCTCATCATGGATGGGGCCCAAGGTGAGCTCATAGAACATAGCATAAGTTTACTCCAAACAATAACATGTATGCATTTTTCCTCTACTGGCCGATTCTGAGTAGAACATCGCTCTCCTACGGACATGGGCTCGCTGATAGGGCATGGGGGGCATATTGTTGGCGCTTATTTTGAATCTACCTTGGGTTAATGCACGAGATGTGACCAACAAAACCCACTAGATATCATCCATTTAGGCATCATTTGTAAAATAGGTGAAGTCTCACTCAAGGCACCTATGGGGGCTATGAGAACAAGCTTTTGCAATAGTGAGGGGGATGGGAATTCGATACATCCAAACATTCTATACTACCCAACCTTTGATTCGAATGCTAACCTCGATTATACACATTCATAGAAATTACAATAGCATTGTCATACATAAATAAAATTTTAAAAAAGGGTGACCAATTAATCATATGATTGAGACCCATTCATCCAAAAATTATAACTTTTAGAAAGAAACATAAATAAACACAATGCAGATGTATTACAAAACACAAGAAATTAAAATGAGTTGAACTCCAACCATATTTTATTACTACCAACAAGAAATGACAGGCACAACACATATATCCTTACAACAACATTTCTCCTAAGCTCACTAGCCTAAATCATATGAATTTACAAAATAACAAAATTATATCCAAAAACATCTAACCATCCACTAACATTCTAATCTTCTCATAGCCAACCCAAATCCCTTCAATTTTCCCCCCTTTATACAAAATTACATAGACTTGAATACCATAGGAAATAGACAGGAATACAATTATCATATGCATTACCATGGGAAGACATGTTATATTTTCTAGACTAGACCAAATAAACACAAGTTTGACAATACAATCAAACTTAACCATTCTTACATTTTCACTTTGTTGACCACTTCTTACTACTTGGTTCTCCATTCCGCATCGATTCTATGCACTCTAAGAAAATTACGCAATTCTCTAGTGCATTTTTTATGCTCTGCTTCTCTATGTACAACTTTCAAAACTGCTTCAAAATTTCCATATTTTCTTCCTCTCAGAAAGGGCCCCAACACACATTTATGGCTCATCTCGAGCCACTTAGCCATCTCTTTCAATACTTGGAGGGAATTGTGCACACTATCCATCCTCAACTACATCTGAGAAAATCGTGTAATGATTGCAATAGAAACCTCAAGTGACATGGTAGAGGTAAGTTATTGCTTAGTGTCATCCACGACAACCTTAATTTCATGTTGTACTATCCCAACTTCATATGTAACTCACAATGCTTCCTCTTACAAGTATTCTTTTTTAATGGCTAATTATTGTTTGGTATCCCTCATTAACTTAATCTCCTTGTCCAACTACAACTTCGCAGCAATAGTGATCTTTTTCTTAATAATAATAAAATCAAACAAACTGGCAACAATTCTTTCTATCTATTTGTTTGAAACCTGAACTTTTTGCACGGTATCCTTTAATTCCTAGTTCTGTGAGATATTGGTCCATATATTCACTCCCTTTTCATACAAGGTTTAGCATTGCTCCTATAGTTGTCATAATTTTATTATTATTATTATTATTTTACGAAAATTTCTATCCACACAAGCACAGTTTCCCCCAACACTACATGTTGCTTACTTTTATGACATATTTGCATCGAAAAGTCCTTTGCGTAGTGGTGTGATTCCCTTGTAGCAAACCATACAATTATAACCTTTCGCTATAATATCAAGAAGCAATGCTAGGTTGGGTACAACGACAACATCCCCCTCCCTCATCTTAGAGAAACTTTTGATCTCCAGTTGGGGTTCTAAGATGGCACATTCATCATTTGTCTCTGGAATTTGCATAATTCTTTATTCTTCATTATCAGTTGTTCCCTTTACATTATTATAAATTTCCTTCAACTTTTTGACATTATGTGAGTATGTGAGTGTTGGACAAAAAAATACCAAGTGATGACAAGTTTGTTCTTCAAATGCAAAGATTTTTTTTCATGGCCTTCCAAGCAAGATCCATTACATCATCTTGAGCTACAAGGTTGAATGTAGAATTAATGTCCCCAATCATCTCCTCCAATTGTATAGTGCCTTTATGCACCACCTATTCAATATACCAATTCCTAGCAATAATGTCTAAAGTGTGCACAAATTTGTGGACCCATTCCTCTTGTAATATCTTCCTCCTATTCTAAGTTGCAACACAACACTTCGCATAGATTGTAAGACAATCCAACCCATTTTACTTGACCCCTCTAAACTCCAACTCAAACCCAAGATAGATACATAATAGATGCTTACATTCAAGGAAAATTCTAAGGATGGATATCTATTTGAAAGTTTAGAAACCTTGGCGAATCTTAGTAATCTATAATAAAAACAATTGTATTATGTTCGATGATATTCTTGTAAAAATATCTAAAATTATGATTATATTATATTAGTCCTTTTAAGATCTTGGTGATTTTTAAGGTAAACTAATTTCATGCTACAAAACTTAGGTGAATTATTTTTATAAAAAAATGGAAATTGGCAAATATTTTATTTGTAAAAAGTATAGAAAATTAACCCACCTGTGAATATTAGCACCTAAAATTTTCCCTACTTACATTTTGACCAGATATCTACAATGGTCATATGTGTGACCCACCATTGCACTGGAGTTGCTCTCAAAGCAAAATATAATGCTAATAACCTTAAATGCTCAGGAAATTTAAGCTCAAACTCTTAGAAAAAAGATGCAAAATCAGTTAAACTAACATACCTGGGTGGATCTTGCACTTTGATCCCGATCCAACATATTCCATGAGTAATATGCATGCACCTCATGGTAGAGACTTCATTTAATTGATTCTACCAATTCTCCTATCCTTTGTCTGAGTTTGAAGCACATGAACCAATATGTGCCAAATGAGTACACCATTTGTAGCTGGGTTAACGTAATCCTCCCTTTGCATGATGATATGATATATATTGTCTAGAGCCTCTACATCCTGCTCCTCCCAAACAGGTTTTACATATATGTCACCTTCCCTTGGATCTAACAATGCAATCACTTGAACATCGTTGGATGCAAATATCATTTGCCTTTTCTTCAAATTAATAACCACTTGATTAGCAAAGGCCTAATAAATGCTCAACAATGCTAGGTACAGGTCAATATCATTAACTATATCAATTAATTCAAAATATGCTAGACTCTTGACCCCATAAATATCCACCTCCACATTTGATAGTCTGTTGCGAAGGAATATTCAGTACCAATTCACCAATATTAGTTGAATAAGGGACTAGTTCAGGTTAGGGCTTCCCATCATGTCTCATGTCTTCGTAGGCGAGATATTAACATCAGATCACAATCAAGAATAATGTTATCCATATCATACTCTCCTATCTTCGCACCAAACCCAAATTCTTGACTTGTCTTTTTCTTTTGTGTAATTTTATTAACTATGTGTCTTAGAGTATGCATTGTTGCAACTTTTGAATCCTTAAAACAATGATCAATCATTCTATAAATATTTCGTAAGGTAATTTCAACCTACATCAATTCCAACTCTTCAAAAGTGGTTTAATCAACCCATCTCCTACTTTATGACTCTTAACAGAAATTTTGTAATAGATTTTGGCCATCTCGTACACAATACTATCTTCTCGAATATCCCACTTTGAGAAAACCAATTCTTTGCCTACCTTCTTATAGATAGCTTTCTCCTTCTAGGGATCAAACTTTAAAGGAGGATTTGCATCTTTACTCACCCACTATTGATTGGTGTTATTTTGTTTGGTAGCATCCATCCTTGTCTTGGTACCTCCACGTGTAACCACATTCACATGTGACTGAACTTGGCATAGTTTTGTAGCAATATTTTGAATGTTATGCCCCTTCTTCCCCTAAATCTTCATGAGAAGTTGAGTGAAATCCTCTCTCACATGATCCAAATCCCTTCAATGTGTGCACGCTGAATAAGGATTAGGATAATATGGAAATATGTCTAGGGTTCCCATAATTATAGAAAATAATAGGTCCTTTTCCTCATTCAAATGCTCCTCATCCTCATCCTTTCCCTCTAGGTCCTCTACCCATCATACCTTGACCTCTACTCGATCAAGTATAGTTTTGTGCCATCTCATCCTATCCTTATTACACTCTATAGGAGTCCAAGGTGCAATCTCTCATCAACTTTAAAGATTGACAATGATGAATTTCATGACCCGTAGACTTACAAATATCACATAATAAAGTCCTTACAGAGGTCTCATATTTCTGCATCATATGGAAATTCGAGGGTGAAGGTCCCCACACTCTTCAAATATCACACCATAATCCTCTTCCTTGCACCATCATATTAGCTGCACCAGTCACCATGTACTCTACCATATTCAGGCATTCATTTTTGTGGTGCCCCTCCTTTCTACAAATTGTGCACTATACTTTTGAGTGTTGCTCTTTCTCTTTCACTAAGTCTTGCATTTGAACTGTGAGCGTGGCCATCTGAATGTTTTGCTGATTCAGAGGCACATGAATATGCAACAACAATCCTACAGTGAAACAATTCCTATTTTTCTTATATGAGATCTCAAATGCCAACTGACCTAACAAAGTGTTGAACTATTGATCATAGTCCCAAACATATTTTTTCTATCCCTGCTTGATCTCCTTTAGTTTTTTGATACACTAAGATGTAGACTTTGGCCTGTAGAACTATTTCAGCATCACCTACTTGATATCTTCTAAGGTTCTCGACTATCAGACGAGAGAAGTTTTCTTGTACTTCATATACTAGGTCAAGTCTCGATCTCTAAAAGTAGTCTCTAGGTATATAATATTGGTAGCATCATCTTAAACATTATTGGCAGAGTGTACTTCCTCACACACAAATAAATGTTATTCAGGATCTTCATTCCCAGAACCATGAATGACTGGCATCTTCAAAGCGTTTGCCATATTTTTCTAACTACTAACTCATGATAAAGGTCTACTAGGTACAATCACCATTTGATGTGGTGCACCCTTTTAGGTCCCTATAATACTAATGTATTCCCCATATTGTTATTATTGTGCCCTATAGAAGCCCACTATTATTATTCTATAGAATTTCCTACAAATTCTCTACAAGTCTACCTCTGAGATCTATGTATAAAATCTAACTGTAGATTAACTCGATAATGCAATATACCAAAGAAAAATACTATAATCTACTTCTACTACCAAACTTACTGAAGCTTAAATATTTGAGCAACATCAAGCAGAACACGTATAACAGAGAAGAAGAATCAATACACATGAAACACAGAAGAATACTCTGGGGAAAGCCTCAGCTAAGAAACCCACTATCTGTATTATCATAGAAGGTGGAAATATCTCAGAATTACACAAATCTTTAGCTCCCACAGCTAACCAGCAAACAAGGCTTCTCACAAACCTTCTCCTCTGCCCTCCAAGCTCCTATTTCCTTGCGTTGTTTCTCCTGGGTGATCCTAATGTTACCAAGCGTAACACTGATCTCACACCTTGTAAAACTGCACAATCTTGAAGGAACCTTGTTCCTTCTGCATGGATGAGTTTCCTTTATAGGAAAATTCCTCCAACTGATAGTACACAGTCCCTGTCTTTAATCTCAACTGGGTTTTTGTCTGAACTGACATGCATGAGTTATCGATGAGAGAATCTTCAGTTATCTGGAGTACACTAGTTTGATGCATGCATGCATTAACTAACTGAACTCACAATTAGTTCCTCAAACTATTTGGAACTAATTTAACTGGACATAACTCAATTAACTGAGCTAACTAATTACAACTCAAATACAACTCATCCTTATCTCCTTAATTAAGCGATAACTTCCTTAATTTAAGGGATAACTGTTGCATGACTTCACAAAGACTTCTAGCTTGAATTTCTCCATCTAATTAACTCAAGATGAATTAATTAATTATTTTTCAAGCTGCTGGTGAGACTAAATTCGAATTTTAATTCACAATTCTAATTCAAGGACAAATCAAAATCGGAATACTCTGAATGTTATTTTTAGCATTTCTTGTTGCTATTTTCAACATATTCTTGTGCCCTTACAATATTATTGTTATGTCGGCTCTGATTATATTGTGACCCCTTAGACTCCTATATATAGAAATGAGGTCTTGATCATCCAAGAATCGTTCATTTGTGTAATGTAAAGGAGGTTTCCCCCCCCGAACAGGCTTATTTTGAAGTCATTGATCCATCTCTTCTTCTATTTTGTGATCTGGTTGCATAACATTTGGTATTAGAGCTATCATGATTTCATATAATCTAAAGTTGGATTGAAGACCCACCATATTCCAAAGATTGATATGAGGAATTTTGATGGGAAGGATCCTGTAACATGGATACTACAGATGGAGAAATATTTTGATCTCCATAATGTGCAAAACACACAGAAGGTATGTATTACAACTTTCTATTTAGAACCCAGTCAATTTTCATGGTATCGATCACTTTTCTCTCGTAAAACAATGGTTACTTTTTCCATTTTTATGGAGGAAATGATAACACATTAGGAGGATACAAAGAGCAACACATTCTTTAGCCAATTGATAAATCTCAAACAAAAGGGTTCAATGGAAGATCTCATTGAGGACTTCCAAAAATTGAATATAAGGGTAAATGATATTCCAGAGAATCAGAGGATTGATATCTTCATATGGACTTTAAAGGATAACATTCAACATGAGGTTCTTCTTTGGGAGCCCGATTCATTGGAGAAGGCATTCAAGTTGGCAAGAAAAATTGAAAGAAAAATTATGGCAACAAGGAATCCTACCACTCACAACTGTAAACATGGAAGTGTTGTTGCTCCTAGCATTCCAAAACCTACAAGGTTGACACCACAACAATTGGAAGGAAAAAGAGAAAAAGGGATCTTTTATAGTTGTGATAGAAAATACACTAAAGGTCATAAGTGTGCTGAGAATAAATTAATTTACACGGATTGAGAAGAGGAGGAAGAAAAGGAACAAGAAATGTCAAAAGAAGAGGATATTCACTAGGAACCAACCTTGAGAAAGAAGAAATGAATCAGACCATACCTTGTAGTGCATTGGCAGGAATTACCACTCCTCAAACTCTCAAGATAGATGGACAAACGAAGATAGTGAACAAATGTTTGGAAGGATATATTCATTGCTTTGTATTTGATAAACAAATGCAATCGGTCAAGTGGTTACCTTTGGTTGAAGAGTGGTTTAACACTTCAGCAAAAATGACCCCATTTATGGCACTTTATTGATATCATACACCATCCATCACATCATCTTTAAGAGAAAGTTCTAAGGTTCAAGCAATGGAAGATCACATCAAGCAAGCTAAGAAGGATAATAAATTATCACCAAAGTACTATGGTCCTTACAAGGTGTTGCAAAATATTGATACTATGGCATACAAGTTAGAGCTTCCTATATCTTCCCAAATGCACCTAGTTTTCCACATCATGCTTAAAAAGGTTATAGGTGACAAGCTCCCAGTTCAAACAATATTTCTAGAACTTAACGAGGAAGGAAAAATCATAGTGGAACCTGAATCAGTCATGGAAACAAGGACCCGATAGCTATGAAATCGATCAATTTCAGAGTATCTCATCAAGTGGAAAAACTTACTCACTGAAGATTTCACATGGGAGGATGAGAATTTTATACGGAAGCATCCATAACTACTCAAGAATTGAGGACAACACCTTTTGAAGGCGAGGGGCATGTTAGGTCCCTATAATCTAATGTAGTCCCCATATTGTTATTATTGTGCTCCATAGAAGCCCACTATTGTTCTTTTTGTGCCCTTACAATATTATTGTTATGTCGGCTCTGATTATATTGTGACCCCCTAGACTCCTATATATAGAAAGGAGGTTTTGTCAATTGTATCATCCAAGAATTGTTCATTTGTGTAATGTAAAGGAGGTTTCCCCCTCGAAGAGGCTTATTTTGAAGTCGTTGATCTATCTCTTCTTCTATTTTGTGAGCTGGTTGCATAACACACCCTTTATAATATGTTTCAGTGGAGGACTCTATGGTCCACTTCCTACCAATTTGCTAGATTGGATCCTACTACTATCTTGACTAACTTCACTCACTTAGCTAACTAAGGTATGTCAAATTTTTCTTAGGGAACTTACCTCTATATGAATTGGTGCATGTAGGGTCATGGGTTCGAAACAAGGTGTTTTCTAAGAAGGCTCCTTGGGATACACGTCCTTTGGTACTCTCAAGTTAGACTATGAAGTTCCCCCATCATATCATTTTGCACATCATATGCAAATGCAGACTCTTTCCAAACTTCTCTGGTCTCTACTACTTCTCCTTCTTCTATGAGCTCTCGCTCTCTCCTTCACTAGACTTTGATCAACTACAGACATCGACATAGATCTCTCTCCTCCATCACTACTAACTCGGAACCTTCTTCTATTGTGAAAAACACCACTCTTAAATTCTATCATATTTTCCCTTACATGCACTATTTATCCTAACCTTTGTGGCATACCTCCTCACAATATCATTCATGGTTCTCCCACAACTCCTTCATCCCCTTCCTCCATCTACTCCTACATCCAAGACTTATTCCCTCAGATTATTCCCTATCCATCCCCTAGTTCACCCTTAGTGCACAAGGGGTTTAGTTGCTCATCGTGTCGAACTCTATCCTCAAAACACCTTTATTTCATAGAAACATCTTCACAAAATTAGAAAATGTTTGAATATATCTACCTCGTGGACATTTCAAAAATTTTCTCTCAATAACACTATAGGAGACTATAATTTCGATTGCAAATTGGGTAACATACCCTCCAAGAACACTTTCAAACTAAAAATCAACATCTAGAGAAATTTTGTTATACATAAAATGCAATCTTCTAACTCGCTCAAGAATGAACCTTCTAGGCTAGATAGGGTGACAATTCCTATTCAGATCATTGTATTTTTTGATCCACTTCGCTAATAGTCCCGAAAACTCGGCAAAGAATATTTCATAAATATCGGTGAACACATAACATTTCAACAATGCATCAACACTAATATGTTGATTCTCGGTCTCACTGAAAACAAATTCCCATAGCTTTACCTCAAACACTGGCTAATTTATTCCTTGGAGGGAACCTACATCCCCTTCAATTATGAAGCTCAGTCCTAGCAACAAAACCATTTTTTGGTGCGTATTTTTAACTTGACCTAGATTAATGCACAAGATGCAACCAACATGCCCCACTAGGTACTAGCCCTTTAGGCATCACCTGTAAAACAAATGAATCTCACCTGATGTACCTATGAGTGTTACACATCAATTTGTTAGATCAATGCAAATGGTGTCAAACTCAAATATTTTTCATCCAAAGAACTATTATTATCATTCCCATACAAAGATGGAAGAAACGCCTCTCATGAAGTATAAAAATTCTATATTAAATTCCTCAAAAAACCCTATTTATGGAGATCAACATAGGCATTTAGTATTACAACCTGTGATGTCGTATCTTGCATAATAACCATCATGCAATGTCATCACAACCTGTCTTCATAAAAAGTGTGACGATCTTCTTACATGGCTAAAAGTAAAAAAAGTAAAGAAGCGATGCCTCGTAATGGTATCTACTACAAGCAGTGAAGATAATGAGCTCGAAATCCTACCATGATGAATATAATCCCTACCATAGTGGATCTCACCCCATCCATTATGGATCTAGCTCCTACCTTAATGGATCTCAAATTCCCACCTTAGCTTATACAAGTAATACAACTAAAAAAAAAGGGGTTGTAATTTTTACTCCTAAACTATACCTACATGTTGTCCAAGTATCCATTGGAGATATTTTTTATTGTAAGGTTTGAATTGAGGATCATTGGGAGAAGGCTTCAACATCAAGCCTTGGTTGTAACCCTCTCTTTTTCTTCATTCTTAATACAAATACATAATTCTTTCCCACACTCATTTGTTATGATGACTGTTATGAGATTCCTTGATCACTTGTATAAATAATGTTAAATCATTTGTGTATTATATGCTTATTTCTTTGCAAATATTTCCTTGGAGCATTGGGAACAAGATCAAAAGCTACATCAAACAACAATTAGGATCATCATCGAGCGTTTCGAAAAATGTATGAACTATTCATCCAATCTACATCTATGATTTGATGGTAATCTATTGAATGTTTGTATGTGTTTTCTTGTTTTGTTCTAGACTTGTTCTCTAAGTTTGGGGAGATATATCCTGTCAGCAAGCTAATATTTTTCCTCCAAACAAAATTGGAAACACCCCTAGGGAGCGAGATGCTCTTCAGTTTTCCTTTTTTTCTTAAGACCATTTGTTCCTGAGTCTTTGAACTTTGATTGAATCCAAGACCCAATATCCTTTAAGTTCTTTAAAAAGTTTTATTATTTATTCTTTAGTTCCTTTCCTGTCACACCTCTTTGTGAGAGATAGTGTGTTGCCATCGCACTGTGTTGTATCACAACATGTGACTATCTTTATTTATCGCATTGGTGCATACTAGATGTCTACATCGATATGTTGAAAATTTAAATATTCTTATGGTTTGCCCTATGTGATTTTTTTTTGTTGATTACTATGGTTTTGGCATCTATTAAAGTATCCTAGAAGTAAAACTTTTTAGTTTTTGATTTGTTTGGCTAGCTTGTTGTGGAAAATATTTTTGTTTCTTGAAAAGTTTCCATTTCGTTTCTTTGACATGATTATATTTTATTTTATGATTAAAGTATTTACAATATTCTTCTACATTGGAATTACTTTGTCAAAGATTTTTTTGTTGGAGTGTTTTTTGAAAAGAGTTCTTATTCCTTTCCATGGAATATTTGTTTTCCAAAAAGAAAAGGCTTGTATTGCAGTTCATGGGTAAAGTAATTTTTAGCTTTCATTTTTAAGCAAAGTAAGCTGCATGTTTAAGAAATAAATCCCCCTCATGGTTGTGTGGGGGGGGAGGGGCGGCCAAGAATCATGTATTCTTCAGTTTCTTTGATTTTCGTTCAAATAGTAGTTCATGTTTTTTGCATTGAATGTTACACTTGTTTCTTTTCTTGGAACCTCTCATTCCTTACTTTAATTATTATTCATCGATTTGAAAAAAAACACATTTTCATATTCACTGTAATAGATTTGGAGTCGAGTCATAATATCATTGATTTCATCTTCGTGGACCCTCTTGAGTAAACAAAAAATTAAATAAATGCTTAATAAAATCAATCAGACATTTTTATATTTCCATTGTAGTGACACCTACATTAGATTAGTTGCATGGCTTTGGAATAGGTGTTGAAAGTTAATGCTCCAGAGCTATAAACAAGTATAGAAGCTTGTGATAGGGAGATAAATCCATTTACCACATCGTAGCACTGGGAAGATCCTCTTACACAGGAGTCAAGCACGAGGTCATATCAAACCCATTAAAGTAATCAACCCTACTTCATTAGTTATATTAGCGTTGATCTACATGCATTATAAATGGCGTGAAAGGCACTTGGGGATCACTTGAAAGGACTACTTATGCTTTGAGGGATATTTCAAGGGGATTAATATTTTTTACTCTTCCCTTGCGTGTATATCCAACTTACGATTGTTCCCCCAGGACAGGTTGTTGTAGGTGGTAACTTTAGTGGCCATAATCCTAGGGCTATTACACTAGGTGGTTGTGAGGGGTAAGTTCTTGTTGTACCTAGGACAAATCTTAGCTATACTCACTCAGGCCTTCTTGGAGGGTGCTTCACTGTATGTGAAGTTACTTTCACCAAGTCATGTCATTAAGCAGGTTGTTAGCGTAAGTGGTTCTACCCACTTTATCTCCTACCACCTTTCATATTGATCTATGTGATGTTGGATTCCATGACCAACTAGTGTGGTCACTGTGAAAAGTTTGTTTATATGGTTTGAATCCTTAGATTTATTAGCATGTGTTGCTTTGTTTCTTTTTGTTTGTAACAAACCTTAGGTTGAATCTAATGGAAAAAATTCCATAATTTTCCAATCAAGGAACCCCTTTTAACATGGATCCTAGTCCTTTTCCTTGCTTTGTAAATGTTAGTCCTCCTTTCATGGCTATGTTGTCTCTTCGTAGATTCACGATAGGTTTACTGGTATGGTTGTTTTCAACCTCATAGGTCCCAAATACCAAATCTATGTCACCTCAACCAAGTACTTTACCTCAACAAAACCAACCTCATGTTGACCCTTTACCTTATTTTCCCATCATTTCTTCTTCCCTTTCTTCTTCCTCACCCAGTGAAAGTATTAATGCTAGTAACGAGGAGGCTAAGAAGAAGGAGAAGAAAAAAATGCAAGGGGGAAATGAACCAACCATTGTTTTGAGTGTTGATAATGTTGAGGAACCCTCCAACATACATCATAAGTCCAAATACCCTTGCAAGCTTTGTAAGGGGGGCCACCTTCTTATCGATTGTCCACATATTCCTAAAATATTATACGTGTGATCTAAACATTCTCATCAACTTATTGTTTGTCCTTCAACTAGTGATTATAAAGTTCAAGGGAAAAAAGGTAAAGCTAGATTTATTTCTAGGTTATGCGAAGGGAATCATAAAACTCACCTTTTCCATCATACGGATGAAACCTCAAAATTGTTCTAAAACATTATTGTTTCTCAACAAAAATTTCCAACTAGTTACTAAACGATTTATCCCAACCTACCATTAGTTGACGAAGTGATTGATCCAATTCCATGTTCGATCAATCCCAATCTTCCCTTTGAGAGTGAATCCCATACCACTCAAATTTATGAACCATTGGTTAATGAAGTGGTCAGCTCGATTCCATATTTGGTTGATCCCACTCTCCCTTTAAAGAGTGAAATTAATAATGCTCAAGTTCTTCTTATTGATTCAATTTTTTCTGAACAAGGGATAATTTCACCTGTTTCCATGGAACCCCCTCCAAGTATTGAGTTCATTTCATTTGATTGGAATAGACCGAGAGAGCCTCACCTCCCTTCTTGCATCCTTTTCCAAATCATTGTGAAGGCTTGTGATAAGAACATGCATCGCACTATTATAGGTGAAGGTGCTTCTGTTAGCATTATATCCTTAACTTCTTGGCAAGCTTTGGGTTCCCCTCATCTTGTGTCTGTTACTCAGAATATTTTGGCTTTTAACAGAAGATTCAGTGAAACTTTAGGGATCCTTCCTCAGCTTCCTGTTACCTTGGAAGGAAAAATTGTCTGTATTGATGTTATGGTAGTCCAAGTCTCCTTGGATTTAAATTTTCTCCTTGAGAAAGACTATGTCTATGCCATGAAAGTTGTCGTGTCCACACTCTTTAGTGTGATGTTTTTCCCTCATAATGGAAACATTGTGACTATTGACCAAATTTCGTTTGTTGGACCTAATATGACTTCCAACCATCCAACCTCCTTGAATGTTCCCTATATGCAACCGGTATCCCCCCACCACAAGTTAATTATGTGGAAACTTGTCCCATTCCCTCACTTACTGTATGCTCGACTTATTGTGACTTAGATCCAATAGTTGATACAATCAACCCTTCAATGTGGACATTGGATTCTAATCTTCCTATCCCTATTGAGTCCCTTGACATGTATTCCTTCTAGAGAATTTTTCTCCTTCAGATGAAGACCTCTTGGAATCCATGATTGAGGTGTGTCCCTTGACATGTATTCGTTCCAGATCTTTTTCCTCTTGGAAGCCATGATCAAGATCACTATGAGAATATTTCCTTTCCCACATCAAGCTCTTTAAAAAATGAAACAATATGTTATGAGCATATGTTATTTCCTATGTCATGCTCATTAAAAAATGAAACAAATCTTCATAAAGATTGGGGGGCATGTGCCTCTGTCTTTATGCTAGGGACACCAAACCTATCTGAAGCAAAGTTTGCTCTCTATTTCAAGCTTATGTAAAAAAGAAACCTATCTCAAGCTTTGTCTTTGTTCCTTCTCATGCTTGTAAATACATGAGTATACTTTTATCATTTTTTCAAGATCATTAAAACTATTTGGAAAAGGAACCCTAAGTATTTATTTTTAAGCTCTTTTGAGACTCTCTAAACATGAAAAGGTTGTCGAGTAAGATTGTTTCTTTCAAACTTGTAAAAATAATTGAAATATCGTCTGCCCAGAATAATTTTAACCCTTTTCTAGACTGAGCAAACTAATTACAAAAAATGAATAATTTAGTCAATCATGACTATATGATTTCTCCTTTCTATTGCTTTATCCCTTTTTTGGCCTTAGGAGACTAAAGTTACAAAAAATAACATTGTCAAGTTTTCTTTTTGTGTCTTTTCAAACTCTCTAAATATGAAAATGACATCGAGTTACCCTTACATTGGACTCATAAAACGCAAAGAATGTAGGACTCATCCATCATAATGAGACCGAACCACTCCTTCTTAGGGTTTGTTAAAATACTATGAAGGGTAAGCTTATACTTCAAGCATATGTTCACCTCCTCAAGCTTGCGTAAAAATAAAGAGGTACTTGCAAAAAATGGTGGGGGAAATTTGAAAAGAAGTATGTAAATTATGTATTTGAAAAGGTAGTTACTAGTAACTCTTGAACATGACACTTCATCACTTTTTGTGTTTGGGTTGGGAAGTCCATTTATCTCCCTTATGGTCATGCCTCATTCAAAGTCTTCAGATTAGTCTTTGACCTATTTTGAGTCAAGTGTTTCCAAACCATTATAGTGTCATCAATATGTTCAAGAGAAGTTCAGCCTTGGTCAAACCATTTTGTAGTCCTTAAATCCTTCTATCATGTCGACCATCCTTGAGTCAATCCTGAAACACTCCTTTTTTTCTACTTCATAACTTGATACCTGTTTTATGTCATAGGCCTTCCTAT
This sequence comes from Pinus tabuliformis, assembly GCA_031772625.1. Taxonomy (NCBI): domain Eukaryota; kingdom Viridiplantae; phylum Streptophyta; class Pinopsida; order Pinales; family Pinaceae; genus Pinus; species Pinus tabuliformis. The sequence continues at coordinate 182,588,706 of CM062819.1, forward strand.
GATGGATCACTTCCTTTTGAATTCAACTCATTATCTAGGAAGTTGATCTAGAAATCATTCAGTACCTTGGATCTTTCATGCCTCAATGGAAAATTTCATTGCCTTCAATTATAGTTTCAAACAATTGGATTTCGATAAGATGATTCTATGGGTGTTCGAATTCAGATCATTTATTCACATCCCATAGAATGTACTTAACAAACCAAAAGAGATGAAGACTCTGGATTTTGTATGATATATCCAAGTTGCATGGACATTTTAGTATTCATGATTGTAACATAGATCCATGATGTGCCTATGGTGGCTATGCTCATATTGAGTCTTTCGAGCATGGATCCACGATGTATGTTTGGTGGCCATGACTTCATTTTATTGAGATGGATCTTTGCACATTTCCATACCTCTGCTTAGATCTTCTGAGTATGCGAATTCCTACCTTAGAGATGATCATATAATAATGATATTGTACTATAATCTCTTGATTATTGACTTGTAGGTTTTCGACCATTGATTCCTTAAATCAAACCTTTACATGATAAAGTAATTCATTCCTTAAAAAACCTTTTTTGACTTTGTACTTTAGGGGACAATTTGTTACACATCAATTTTTCACATCTATGCAAATGGTTTCAAATCCAAATCTTTCACCATCCAAAGAACTATTATTATCAATACCCTAGAAAGGTGGAAGAAATACCTCTCATGAAGTATATGAATCCTGGATTAAATAACTCAAAAAACCCTATTTTTGGAGATCAATGTAGGTATTCAGTATTACAACCTATGATGTCGCATCTTGCATAATAACAATCATGCGATGTTGTCACAACTTGTCTTCATAAAAACTGCGACAATCTTCGGACATGGGTAAAAATAAAAAAGGTAAAGAAACTTCTATTCTAGAATCTTCATAATGGTATCTACTCCAAGTGGTGAAGATAATGAGCTCAAAATCCTATCATGATGGATCTCATCCCTACCATAGTGGATCCCATCCCATCCATTATGTATCTAGCTCATACCTTAATGGATCTCAACTTTCCACCTTGGCTTATAAAAGAAGTACACTAAAAGAGAAAGGGGTTGTCTTTTGGACTCCTCAACTATACTTACATGTTTTCCAAGTATCCATTGGAGATATTTTTTATTGAAAGGTTTGAATTGAGGATTATTGGGAGGAGGCTCCAACATCAAGGTTTGGTTGTAACCCTATCTTTTTCTTCATTCTTAATACAAATACATATTTCTTTCCCATAATCATTTGTTATGATGATTGTTATGAGATTTCTTGATAATGTGTATAGATTATGTTAAATCATTAATGTATTATATGCTTTTATCATTTGTATGTTTGTGTCTTTGCAAATATTTTCTTAGAGCATTGAGAACGAGATAGAAAGATACATCAAACAGCAATGAGGATCACCATCAAACATTTCGAAAAAGGTATGAACTGTCCATCCAATCTACATATATGATTTGATGGAAATCTAGGGAATGCTTATATGTATTTGTTTGTTTGGTTCTAGTCTTGGTCTCCATGTCTAGGATGATCTGTCCTATAAGCAAGATAATATTTGTCCGCCAAATAATGGGGCTTGCGAGCATTAGGCTTCTGCAACAATGAGGGGAATGGGAATTCGATACATGAAAACATTCTACTATACCCAGCCTCTGATTCAAATGTTAACCATGGATATACATATTCATAGAAATTGTGGAAACATTACCTTATAAAATAAAATTTTAAAAAGGGGTGACCCAATTACTCATATGACTTAGATCGATTGATCCATACATTATAACTTTCAAAAAGAAACATAATTAAAAACAATGCAACTATATTACAAAACATAGGAAATGAAAATAAGCTAAACACCAACCATATTTTATTAATACTATAAAGGAGTGACAACCACAACACATATAGCCTTACAACAAAATTTATCCTTGGCTCACTAACCTAAATCACATCATGACTTTATAAAAACAATAGACTTGCAACAACAAAAAATCTAACCAACCACTAACTTTCCAATAACTTCTTAGCTAACCCAAATCCCTTCAGATTTTGCCTCTTTATACAAAATTACATGGACTTGAATAACATATGTAATACCCATGAATACAATTACCATGGGTACACATGATGTACTTGCTAGACTAGACCAAATCAATACAGGTTTGAGAATACAATCAAAATTACTTGTTCCCACCTTTTCGCTTCACATGGTGCTCCTTACTACGTGGTTCTCCATTCTGTGTTGATTTTGTGTACTTTGGGAAAACTGCATGATGCTCTAGTGCATTGTTTCTACTCTACTTCTCAACGCACAACTCTCAAAACTACTTCAAGATGTCTATCTTTTCTTCCTCTCGAAAATGGCCTCAACATATAGCAAGAGGGGAAAAGGGGCAAAGAACCAAACAAGAAGAGGCGTTAGCATCAAAGGGTTGACAAAAGGCCATGCGTAGGAGAATTAGGGAAGAGTGACGACGTTGCATGGGTGACTAGGATGAGAAGGAGAGACAAACGAGAGACTGAGAATGAAGGAGGGAGGCCAACTAGCAATAGAGTAGGGAGATAGCCTCAAGACAAATGAAGAAGATTTTTGATAGGGGAAGCATAGGGGATTCACTCAATGAACCTCTGACATATCACATGTGTTTGTGGTGTATTAAACAATACCCTTAATTTGACTACATATTGGAAAATAACTCTACAAATCACTTTATTTAACTCCCTACCAATACAAACCCAATACACTTTCCCAATTTGAAAAATCCCTACTTTCACTATATATTATAGGTATCCACTTTTTTATTAAAAATTTGTATACCCCTTTATATTTTTTCATTAACTTTGAGCTCCATTTTTTATACCTGCTAATATAAAAACCCTTTGCCCCCTATATATCCCTCAATATATTATGTCATTTTTTCCTCAATATATATCCCCCAATATGAATGCACGTGGTATGATATTTCTCCTCCAATGAAGTTACCGTGGGGGGAAGAGGCCCAAAGAGGTAGTCTATTGAGAAGCCTTTTGGACTCTGAAGCTCGCCAATTACTAGAACAAATGAACCAAACTATAAAAGAATAAATAGAAGAGCAAGAAGAGCACTAAGGTAAGGGAAATGAGACCACAAGCCAGGAGGGGCCACCTAAACAAGGGTAATTCGATTCCTCCACTACAAAAGATGAATTCCAGTGGCGAAAGGATCTATGCCTATGCATGTAGTAAACACCAAGCACAAAAGCTGCAAAGTACCCTCCAAACCTGTAAGGAAAAAGTGACAATGAGGTAGAACCAATCTCTTGAATTGTCTGTTGGTGACTGTCATTGATGCTACAATCCCTATTAGTAAGGTGGAGACTTTCCTAATTCGAATTGCATAGATACATTAAGGATTACTAGTCTATGCTAAGCCAGGTTTCAAAAGGATGTGCAACCTGAGAATTCCAAGTGAGAGTTGAAGTCTGTGTACAAAACCAAAAGCTTTGGCATCGGACATCAATAGAACCATGAGAATTTTAAAAGACAATTTGAAGCACCATAATTTGCATTAGCCCAAGTTGATGTTTCACACCGTTGAAGTCTCAACAGACAGTTTGAGATGATGGTAATTAAATGTTTAAAAGTTTTAAAATATAATATGTATAAATATATGTATAATATTTTATATATAAATATTTAAGATATATAATATAAATTGATTTAAGTGATATTTAGTTTAAAAAAAATCATAAATGAAAAAATTAATAATAAAAATGACACTATTTCACATAGTTAATAAATATACAAATATTTAAAAATAATAATCAAATACATAAACATCCATATGACATAACGCTAACCATCAACATTCATATATATATATATATATATATATAAATAAAAAAATAAAAAACCAAAAATTCATACTAATATATTTACCAAATAACCCTGGGGAGAGTCAAAACCACTGGCCCTCATTGTAACCCCATTTTTCTGTTAATCATTTAATATTTACATTGTTTTTATAATACAAGGGGTTTCCTCTTTTATATTCTTGTTCCATAGAGAAAACTCTATAAATAACATGTTCCCTCTCGGACACTTATCTAGTCTACTCCATCTTCAGTTGAATCTAGGTGGAATTTTATAAGATATATAACTATACACGTGCCTTGGCATTTTTGTGATGTGATCAATTCTTAAATTAGTGAATAGTATTTATTTGGCTATCCAGAACTAAATATTAAATTAAATGATTTGGTGGGTGATTATAGGCTGTCGGATCTGATACTTTGATACATCATGTGTGGGATTCGATACTTTGATACATCATGTATCATGTATCAGAGTGCTTTGATATATCATGTATTACATTAATCAATTGTTATTGGTTGGGTGGATAATATTCACTATTTAAATAAATAGTTGAAATTATCTTATAATATTTTATTTATTATGAGATATGATTTTATTATGAGATATGATTATAATATCATTTTTTTTTTAATTAGATTAAAATTTAGTTAAAACTTTTAATTCAATAGAGTATTGTAATTTTAGTGATTATAAATATATAAATTCCGTCATTATAAATAGAAACTTTGAGCTAATTTTAATGTTTACTTAAATTTTATAAATTATAATTTAAATAATGTAAATTGTTATTTTAATCATTTTTATTCATTATATTTTAAGAAAATGGGTTATCCTTTTCTCCAATGAATAAATATAGCATCCAACAACAAAGTCGAATATTTTGTTTTTTTGGTTGTGATTGGAATTAGCAATAGCAAAGAAAATCACCAAAGTTTTGGTGTTTGGAGGCTCAATGATTGTAATTTGTCAGGGTTGGACAGCTAGGGGATCACAAAACTCAACTCTTCTTCTTATATTACAAATGATCGTTTTGTAATTACTACAATTTGAACAAATTGAATTTTTCCATGTGTATAGACATCTGAACACAAAAGTTGATTCATTGGCAAACAAAGGAACTATTATGGAGCAAGGGACTTTAGAATTGGATCAAAGGTTGATATTAAACTCACCTATACCATGAATCTAGGGAGTAAATCATATGATCAAAACTTTATTAACAAAGGCTTCTATAGCTGAATAAATGATCATTCATTCAACAAGGAAGCCGTCCAAACATCACAACTCTCAAGCAATTGACTTTCGGCCTAGAATTCGACACACACACGAATGGAATGGTGGCTTTCATTATTTCTCCAGCTTTGAAGCCCAATGAAGGCATACTCATGTCTTTATCACCATAACATCTAGTGTATGGAGGAAACAACAGGTGTACACAAGTGGTGGCAAGTTTTAATATATTAAGGTGGGAAGGAGTATACTCAGATGAGGGGAGCTTCGACCTTGCTAGCACATTCAATTTTTCTTAGAATGGAGTTAATTATATTCTTCTTCTATATCAATCAACTGTCATTCAAGGAATTTTCCACGATCTAGGCACGGATTTAGAAGCCTTGTATATCAATGCTCCGGGGTGGTGGATTAGAGGTAGATGAGGGTATATATGGCTTAGTGTTGTTCATCTCCACACTCGCTCTCCACTGCTACTAAGCATTCACAATTGCGAGAAGGGGTGATTGTTACCATTTAGACCTTGAAGCATGGAACAACATAGTCCTTCAAAGGCAGAAACAAGGGAAGCATCCCATGAGGATGATCAAGCACAAATGAATCAACTCCTGAAAAGATTATTAGAATAAGTTGAAGGTTTGTTGAACACCCTGAAGCAAAGTAGTTCCATGAAGGAGAAGGAGAGGAAGACATATCAGTTGTTAATGGACACTAAATACAAATTGTTGCAGAGCAAGATGGAATATTTTCAAGATGAGATCCAAACTAAATTGACATCCATAGACATTAGGGTGGTATATATTGAGAAAAACTTCAACAATGGAATAAGGTTCACCTTGGAGGAGGCTATGACTAGTGAGGAACAAGTGAAGAAAAAGGATAGAAATGATCGAGGGGAAGGAACAATAGGAAAAGGATGACAACGCAAGTTGCATAAAGAAGTTGATGAAGTAGGAATACCCTTTACCAAATAAGCTATTAGACTTTGAAAGCATTTGATGTTATGTAGTTAGATACTGTTATTAGGAGTTTTTTCTAGAGAATATAACATGAACCTATTTACAATAGTTGGTAAAAATTGTCATAAGCATATATTTTATATATTTTGGACTTTTGGATGCAATATAATTTTGGAACGTGAAGAATTATGTAAGAGTTCTGACCCAGAAACCAAATTTTCATTTTAATATCAAACTCCTATCCGTACATTTGAAAAAAAAAACAAATATAGAAGGATTTGAATGTCCTATATCAAATGAGTTCTAAATCTATTTGGATGATGCAACATATTTCATTAAGTACTTATTGGTAAAAGCATGTTGTAGTGATAAAAGAAAAAATAAATTCCTTGGGCGTTTTCAATGAACAAGGATTATCAAGACAAAGGCTAAAGACATTTTTTATTGGGTAAAAGAAAATAAGTGATTCCTTACGTAACTCCATGATAAACAAAGGAAAAATCTACAAAGAAATTGCTCATTGAACAATCTTATAATGTGAACCATTCATTATAAGTTGGAATCAAGTTTACCAAAATAACCATTCATGTTGGGTTGACCCCTTTGCCTATGAGTGAGATTGGCTACTCAATGGTGAAGAGTGGGTGGTTGGCTCTCTATGACTTGCCTACCAACAATTTAGCTTCTTCAAAGCTTCCTAGCAGAAGACTAAGGATATCAATATGTAGGTCTAGAACAACAATCTAAGTCTATAGACTCCTTTGGGCATTTATGGATCCTATTTGGTGCTATGGACTAGAAAAATCACATATGTTCCTTCTATTGATGGTAGTTTAGGATGAAATTAATCATGAACTAATTTGAGAGAATACTTTGACTGGTTAGAGGCCAAATAGGTGCAATATTCAATTTCAAGGATTAAAGGATGTAGCTAAGTGAGGTCTATTATCTTCAAGTTTGGGAGAAGAGCATAGCCATCCCTATTTATCTCATGTTAGTGTTGCTATTTTCCAAATTCTCTTTTTCATGATGTTCCAACTATTGTGAGTTGTAAGCTAACAAAGGAGTTCTTATCCACCAAGTTATCATAACTATGTTTATTTAACCCTTGGTCTCTTCCATTGTTATATATGGAAGACATATGTGTATATTTGATATAAGTGAGCAATACATGATAATCTTTCATGGTATCAAAATAGGTCTAGAGTAGACCTTGGATATGTTGTTGCCACTAACTCAATGCTTACATCCAATCTTGTTGAATCTAGGAATGTATCTTTTATTGCAGGAAAAGATATGACCATGTTGTTTGAAGATGAGTCCATTGTTTTTGGTGTTGTGCAGATTAATGAGATGGATGATAGACTCTTTCCATATGGTAGTGTTGCTACACTAGAATTTGAGTCTACAGAACATAAGGTAAGCCACATCATCACCCTCATGAAAAATAAAGGAGTCTCACATAAATTAGAAACTTTATAACTATGCATTCATAGCATTATAGACATGACATGAAAGGTTGAACTATGGACGAGTACTGACCATCAAGATTGAATGTGGTTGGAGTGATGGATGGTCATGGAATCATTTGAACAAGTGTTTACATACTTGATATCATTGTGTATCATCATATGTGTAGTCATACAATCTTCCTTTTGTTTGATGTTGATTGTTGTTGCTCCATCAATTGTTTTTTTTTTAGAGGGGGGGAGGGATTTGATGATAGATCATGTTGTTATTGTTGTGTTGTCTAGTCAATTGATTTTCTACACTGTGTTGTCTTGTTATCTTGTTTATTACCTTGATAGTATTTCATTACTTGTGTTTATGTTGACATTGTTCAGAATTCTTCAAGAGAAGTTGTATTGTGTTTGATCAAATTTTATAGTAAAAGAAAATTAAGGGGGTGAATTTGTGCTATGAATTTTTATTTCCTCCAAGATAAGTTTTCCATATTTGTTTGGATCATTTAATATTTACAAGCCTCATTTTTTGGTTTCTTGTTGATGGTGTTTTTCTTGTTTGAAGCCTTCGTTCTAGTTCATTACCAGTGCCAATTTGAAGCATTTATGAAGTAGTCATCACTATTTTCATTTCTTATGCCTTTGAAATGTCTTCTAATTCAAAGCTCAATTAAGTTCACTAAGGCTTATTGGCTCTCATATTCATAATTTTTGGCACTTCTTGATTGGAGGAAGCTTATGTTCTTGTTATTCAATGGATTTTTATGAGATCAAAAAATTTATCTTCCATGTTTATCTAAGCACTATCATCTTTCTCTCTTTTCGAGAGTAATTTTTTCATATGGGTTTTTCTCCTTTTCTTTGCTTATGAGAGTTTGTATTTAGGTACCTTATCAGGTGTTGTTTTCATGACCCAATTTCCCTTTAAGTTTACTTGCTACATTTTTCTTAAGGATTGATGTTAGTGTTGGTATTTTCCAAATTCTCATTTTCCTAATGTGACAACTTTCGTGAGTTGTAAGTTCACTTATGGGTTCTTATCGACCGAGTTACTATAACTATCCTTAGCTAAATCTAGTCCTCTTTATAAAAGTGAGTAATATGTGACACTCTTTCATCTCAAACCTTGGGCAAAAGCATCCTATGATAATATCATTATTAAAACCACTTTCTTAGTTTAGATGATAATACATACCCCACTATAAAGATAAAGCAAAGGAGGGACCTCTTCCATTCTATAGCACATGTAAAAAGTGATGGTGCCTCCTTGTCATTTGTGTGTGTTCCATTGTGGGATAGAAATAATTTTGTTGAAGCAATAAAAACATGTACCGTATGCATGTTTACTAGGCTCAATGTTAGAAGTTGCAACTTTGGCATTTTTGAAAAGGAATAAGAATTTTCAAGTAACCTATCACCACATAATCCACACACATAATAATGTGCATGATCTCCAAAGTCACTAGAACATCAAAACCATGGTGAATGAAAAAAAATATGATTAATTCATGGGTAAGTGAATTACTACATGTATAATGCATGAAAACAACAAGATAAACACAACATCAAGAAAGGTGCATGCCCATGTCTTAGTGTCCATTTGTGTATTGTTACATGGTTGTCATGTCTTAAGCCACAATTTACATGTTTGGAGGGTAGACTTCGATTGAGAAGTGGTTTCTAGTTCGCTCTTATATGTGGCCTTGTATTGGAGAAATTGGTTCATTTTTCACTATGTGCCTCACGTTTATAAGAAAAATAGAGAACTATCAGTTCGAAAATAGTAAACCAAATTTAGAAAAGTCACAAACAATTGATATGACCTTGAATAGACTAATGAGTGACCATATTATGGATTTGGGTGATCATCTTGAGAATAATGAAGAGTGCAAAGGGAGATGCCTATTTCAATCACAACAATCTAATGGGAGATCATGATGAGCCTCATCATTGGGTAATTATATGGGCCTTGATTCACCTCCTAGCTTAGTCAAACCAACTATTCTCACAACTTATTGCATACTTTTGATTATATTTTGCTTATGATATGAGTTAGAGTTGGATATTTTTCTTTGTGGTCTAATGTGCATGTAATGCGGGATTAAAGGATAAAAGCAAGGAGTTTTAGCAAAGACCTTGGTCAAAACTTGAATGGGACAAGGGAGAGGAATTATAGGAGGTAAATCCTCCTCATTTACTACCCCTCCATTCGAATATTCCTTCATTAGCTCGGAGTGCAACCAGCCAAACCATGAGGACTAGAAGGCAGCCGAGCAAGTGGAAGTCAAAGCACCAATTTATCTCTAGTTTGGGATCTGAGCCTCCCTAATTTTAAGGAAGTCGTTGGAGACTTTAGTCGTATAAGTAGAGAGGCCTAGGACCTCAGTAGGATTCTCAAACTTTTGATTATAAAACTTTACTTTATTTTCGATTTGCAAGACTTGTGACAGTTTTTGATGTAATCCATTGCTTTTATAATAAGAATGAGTTTTGTTTTGAGCCAGCATTGAGTTAACTCAAAGCGCTGAAGCTCTTGGGTTAGGGCCCAACCCTAGCAGCTAAGGCTCCTCTTTATTGTACATGTATGTTAGCGTAGATTCATGGTTTAATCGTTCATTTGCTTAAGTAGCTGTATTTCCATTACAACAGGGTAGCGCATAGATCCATGATTTAATCGTTCATTTGCTTAAATAGCTGCATTTTCATTACAGCAGTGTAGAGTAGATTGGTTGTGTTTCAGATCTCTAGTTATTGCATGAGCTTTGGAGTTTGTTGTCTTGATTCAGTACTTGGTTAATTTCAGCGTTATCATCTTCAATCACTCTCTTTCTGTAATAGATCTCACTCATATTCTCATTTCTTTCAGCATGAAATACTTAAGCGCGAGCCAATAAATAATGTCTTAAGCGAATTATACCCGTAGATCTCCTTACTGTTTGATCCAAAGCAAACCTGACAAATAACCATCTGATTCATTTCAACGCTTGAATTTATGTGCTCCAGATCTCCACCATTGATCTATCTAGCTTGATCCAATGGCTATCGTGTTGTCTCAATACTTTATGCGCTCCAAATCTCCACCGTCGATTTGTCTAGCTTGATCCAATAGCTATTGCCCAATCTCGCTCGGATTCTTGCATGACTGATATCTGCCCGAGAGCATGCGAGAAAAGTGGTTTTCTCGTGCTATGTGTCAGCTAGTTAGGCTCATCACGCAAAATTTTGGAATTCCGCTTATAGCCTTGAGGGCGCGCGAGAAACTGCTTATTGCCTATGGAAACCCGCTCCATCATTCCGCACGTTTTTTACCCTTCTATCATCATGTGACTTGATGTGATCCATCCATCTCTTGACTTAACCTCCTGCAATAAGATCTCCGCCATTCATCTCCCGATTAGTCCTATTCGTTCATTTATTCACTAAATCGCTCGCGATAAGATCTCCACCGCTCATCTTTCATTAGTCCTATTCGTTCATCTATTCACTAAATCGCTCGTGATAAGATCTCTGTCGCTCATCTTTCATTAACCATGTTCATTCATCTATTCAATACATTGCCCTCGATAAGATCTCTGCCATTCATCTTTTGATTAGTATTGTTCGTTCATCTCTTAACTTAAACCTCCCTTGATAGGATCTCTGCCATTCATCTTCTGATTAGTCTTGTTCATTCATCCCTTAACTTAAACCTCCCATGATAGGATCTTCACCATTCATCTTCCAATTAGTCTTTTTTGTTCATCTCTTGACTTAAACCTCCCGTGATAAGATCTCCGCCATTCATCTTCCGTCAGTCTTATTCATCCATCTATTCACATAATCTTCTATGATAAGATCTTCACCGCTCATCTCCCATTAATACCGTTCCCGATCGATCCAATGGTTGCTATGCACTTCTGCTTCGTTACGTCCTCCTTTCACTTATTCCGATCTTCGCTTGCTCTTTTGCTTGACTCTTTTCATGCTTGATTTTACCAAAACACCAAAAACACAAAAATAAACTTAGTTTAGTTTCCTTGCTTACATATTAGTTTGGTTTGATGCTCTTTACTTATGTAACTTAGATAGCAACATTAGGTTAGTGTTGATTTAGCATTACATGTTGTTTTCTTCATTACTGCAGTAGAGTAAGCTCTCTTAGGATAGATTTTCTCTTCTTCCATCAAAGAATAAAGCTTCTTCTGACTCTATAGAAGTTTGGCTTGGAACCCCTGGGGTCTCTTGCCATATGAACAAGTGACAACAGGCAGGACCTTCACTTATACTTGTGCATATAGCACTATCACCTCCAAGTTTATACGAACCCCGAGTTGATAAGTAAATCTGGTAGCCCAGGAGTTGCAGCATCCTTGTAGCAATACTGGTGCTCATCACTTTTTGGCATCATTTCCAAGGAGGTGTCTGAGTAGAATGTGAGTACTGCTTTCATTTCTTCTATTTCTAGTCTGCTTTCTTTTCTTCTATTTCTAGTCTCCAATTTTCTGCCATTAGTTTGTTTCTGCAAAAGTAATCTAGTAGCTTCCTTTCTTTCAGTTGTCATTATCTACTTTCCTTTCCATTCTGCAAGTAGAATTTCAATTCAGCAAGTAGTTTTTCCTATGAGTAGTTTTCATTCATTCAGCAATTTGATTTCTGCAAAGTACTTTCCACCTTCAAAAAAAAAAAAAAAAAAACCTTATAAAAGCCCCCAAAAGCATTTCCTTTCACACCTCGTAGAAGTAGGGACAATTTAGGGAAATTCTTGCCAAATACCCCCACTGCATCCAATATCCAACCTTCTCTCTTCTTCGGTGGCTGTGAACTGGAGGAACCTTTAGGTGAGCAACTTGACATATTTGAAAAACCTATAGGGGAAGAAGAAGAAGAACCCATTCCTACTGAACCAATGGCTGAAAACCAAAATCACAGAGGAAATAGACAAATATTTGAGGGTGTCTACCCCATCAGGGAAACCAATGGGGACACTAAGATGAAGAATATAAGCCCCTCTTCCCTACTTCATTTCCATGGCCTGACCATAGAGGACCCTGACGCTTTCCTATTTGAGTTTGATGTTATATTCCAAACCTATGACTATACAGATGATGAGAAAAAGTTAAAACTATTTCCATCTACCCTCAAGGATGCAGCATTGCGCTAGTTCATGGGTTTACCTGGAGATAGCATCACAACTTGGGCTCAAATGCAGCAGGCTTTTAACAACAAATATAGGGACTACTGTAGGTCAAAGGATACTAAAGAAGAGATTTTCAGGATGACCATGGGCCAAGATGAATCCTTAGAAGACTATGAAGAAAGATTCCAGCTTAGTTACAAAAGGGCCAGGTGCACACTTGACCCTGAGTCACTAAAGCTGGTCCTGCTCATAGGAGTAAGGGAAGATCTTCTGGATACCTTACATTTGTTAGCATGAGGAGATATCTACCAATTACCCTATGAGGATATCAAGACTGTCTTTAGAAACCATTCTAGGGCAGCCAGGAAAAAGGGTAGGAGTAGTCAACCTATGGCCAGTACATCATCTTCCAACTCATCCATCAAGGGTGAAATTGGAAATATGTTGGAAGATTTCAAAAGTGAGATGTTGCAAACCCTTGCCTTGCAATTGGACACCATGAATATCAAAAGGAAGCAAGAGGAAGCAGAGATAGCCTTGGCCATCTTTTTTCCTAGATGCACCAAGAGGCATCCTAGGAACAAATGTCCATTGAACTGCATTGAGATTTGCTCAGTCTATGAAGAAAACCACTCCACAGAAAAGTGCCCTTCTTTACCCAGACTCAAAGTTGTATATCAAGGAGCTGAAGGGGTCACTGAGCAACTTTGTTACATCAACCAAAGGAGACCTCCTGGACCTAGACCATACCAGCAGGGTATGCAAGGGTCATCCCATGCATATTACAACCCCAACCAAACCACAACTATACCTTCTTGGGGACCCCCTACTCATCCTTCCTGGTCTACACCCCCTCCTTAGTCCTATGCATCTTAGTATCATTCCCAGCTAGCCAACCAGTCATTTCAACCTTATGTTCAGCCACAACCTCAGTGGAATACCCCACACCAGGGGTGGAGGCCCCAATATAACAATGCTCCAACTCTATTGCCTCCACCACCTACCCAACCATAACTCCTACACTGTGCTCCACCCAAGCCACCCCATATTCCTGCCCAGCCAAATCCAAACCTGAACAATAGGTAGGCTCAACAAGTATACATTGGAGAGACATCATACCCAACTTATGCCATAGAAATCCATGAGATCAACCTAAGATCTAGGAGAATTCTCCCAGATAACCAACCTCCCTCTCCACATAGGGAGGTTGAGGAAGAAAGAGAGGAAAGAAACCTTAAAGTAAATCCACCCTTTCCTAAGAGGTTAGCCCAACCACTCCAGCCTACCCCAGAAGAACTTGAACTTCTGGGAGAATTGAAAAATCTATGTGTAAAGATCCCCCTTCTCCAAGCAATAAAAGATGTTCCCATTTACAATAAGTTGATTAAGGAGAAGTGCTTCAAGCATCCATGAAGAAGAAAAAGGGATGCCCCTACCATTAATGGCATTGGGTAGCTGTCTAACTTAATGTTGGGGTAGGTAATATGTTCGAAATATTTGGACCCTGGAAGCCCTATAGTAGATATGCACATCAACGAAACCATTCTCCCACACACTCTGATTGATCTGGGGGCTGCCATTAATTTGATGACCAAGGAAACCATGCTCAAGCTCAACCTCCAAGGGTCATTGAGGAAGACCACAACAGTTTTGCAACTTGCAAACCATTCCACAGTCACCCTTGAGGGGATTGTGGAGGATGTTATGGTCTCCATTGACTCCTGAGAGTACCCTGCAGATTTCCTAGTTCTCCAGCCTAAGGCTAAGCTTACTGGTTACCCTCTCATCCTTGGGAGGACATGGTTGGCCACAACTAATGCTTACATTAGCTGCAGATCTGGGAATATGACCGTCAAGAATGGGCATATCTCCAAGCAGTTAGTCCTATACCCTACTGCTCAACCTTCTCTAGAGCATGATTTACCTTTATGGTTGGAGGAGGAGGAAGAAGATGAAGCTTATTCAGCCCAAATCTATGCTTTTAAAGCAACCATAGGAGGAGGATAACAAGATGAGGATGACTTAATTGAACACCTGCTCTAAAGTCCAACTCCTAATTCGTTACCATTGGAAGAAGAAGTAAGGGAAACCTAGAACAATCATCCAATTGACTTATGCTTGGCCAATTCCAACCCTCTCAGTGTCAAAACCATAGAATTTGGCCCAGAGAAAACTTTGAAAATCAATCCATCTCTTTTCGTTCTTGAAGAGGAAAAGTTATGCAACATGTTGAGAGAAAACCTAGAAGCCTTTGCTTGGAGTTACAAGGAAATGAAGGGAGTACACCCCTCAGTGTGTACTCACCACATATACATCAAAGAAGGTTGGAAGCCAATCTGGCAACCACAAAGGAGGATGAATCCAGCTCTTAAATATATATTCAAAGAAGAACTGCAAAAACTGCTAGATGCAGGATTCATTTACCCTATCTCTGACAGTGAGTGAGTCTATCCTTTAGTGTTAGTTCCCAAGAAAAATGGTAAGTGGAGGATTTCTGTCGATTACAGGGAGTTGAACAAAGCCACAAAGAAGGATCATTTTCCCCTACCCTTCATTTACCAAGTGCTAGATGGCCTGGTAGGGAAGAAGTTCTTTTCTTTCCTAGATGGATTCAGTGGATACAACCAAATCCAAATCTTCCCAGAAGACCAAGATAAGACCACATTCACCTATCCTTCAAGTAATTTTGCCTATAGGGTCCTTCCTTTTGGCCTATGCAATGCTCCTGCCACTTTCCAGACAACAGTCTTGAGTATTTTTGATGAATTAGTACATGATGCAGTGGAAATTTATATGGATGATTTTACACCTTATGGCTCTGATTTTCAAGAAGCCCTAACTAACCTAGGAAAAGTATTTGACAAATGCATTGAAATGAACCTGTCTCTTAGTCCAAAAAGATGTGAATTCTTAATGAATGAAGGGACCATGCTAGGTCATCCAATATCTCAGCAAGGACTGTAGTTGGACCCAAACAAAATAGCAATCATCCAAAGGGTCCCACCTCCTCAAAAGCAGAGGGAGGTCAGGAGTTTCTTGGGGTTAGATGGATACTACCGAAGGTTCATAAAGGACTTGAGCAAGTTGGCCTCTCCTTTATTTGGGTTGTTCGCCAAAGATTTTGAATTTATATGGTCAAAAAGTTGTCAAGAGGCCTTAGACATTTTAAAGGGTAAGTTAACCACTGCACCAATTCTTCGAGGCCAAAACTGGGCCCTCCCTTTTCATATTCATGCTGATGCCTCACATAAAGCCATAGGAGCAACCTTAGGTTAGGTAGGGGAGAAATTTCCCTATGCCATCTATTTTATCAATAAGAACTTGTCAAAGGTTGAGCTAAATTATACTGTGACTAAAAAGGAACTCCTGGCTGTTGTGCATTCATTAAACAAATTTAGGCATTACATTACAGGATATCAAACATTTGTGCATACTGACCATGCTGCAATAAAATATTTAATGAACAAACCAGATGTGAATGCTAGAATTATAAGATGGTTTCTTTTATTACAACAGTTTGATCTAACTATTGTTGATAAGCCTGGTGAGGAAAATGTTGTTACAGACTTTCTATCTAGGATGAATCTGCCTGTAGGTGAAGAAGGAATGGTGGATGACTAGTTACCAGACGAGCATTTGTTTTCTATTTCATTTCTCTCCCCATGGTTTGTTGATATAGAAAACTATTTGGTATTAGCACAGTTCCCACCAAACTTGCCCTCCAAAGAAAAGAGCAAGATAGTCAGGAAAAGTGCCCCCTTCACCTGGATTGGGGGTAATCTTTTCAAACTTGGCCCAGATCAAATCTTGAGAAGGTGTGTAAGGGAAGAGGAATTTTTTGACATCCTTCTGACCTGTCATGATGGGCCTTGTGGAGGTCACTTTGCAGCAAAGAGGACAACATTCAAAGTGTTACAAGTGGGCTATTATTGGCCCACTCTTCATCAGGATGTGAAGAAGTACATTAGTCAGTGTGATCGGTGCTAGAGGATGGGAAAGTCTACTCCAAGAGATGAAATGCCCCTACAACCTCAAGTGACTTTCGAGCCATTTGACAAGTGGGGCATGGACTTCATTGGGCCTATCAACCCTCCTTCAAAGCAAAAACAATACATTATTGTGTGCACTGATTATTTGACTAAGTGGACTGAAACCAAGGCGATTAAGGCAGCAACAGAAGAGAAGGTCGCTAAGTTCCTAAGGGAGAATGTATTCTACAAATTTGGGTACCCTAGAGAGCTAGTCACAGACCAAGGTAGCCAATTTATCTCCAACATGATTGAAGAACTGCTCAGCCATCACAAAATCAAGCATAGGACCTCCACTCCATATCATCCATAAGCTAATGGGCAAGTGGAGGTGACCAACAGGTCACTAAAGAGAATATTAACCAAGGTAGTAAGTAGCAGCAGGAAGGATTGGGCAGAGAGACTAGTTGAGGCCACCTGGGCCTATAATACAACATGGAAGACCACCACTGGATTTACACCCTATGAGCTAGTCTATGGGAAAAAGGCTTTGCTGTCCATTGAGTTTGAATATAACACATTGAGGATGGCAGCACAACTAGATTTGGATCTCATTCATCCACATAAAGAAAGATTGTTCCAATTGGATGAATTGGATGAATTCAGAATGCAGGCCTTCCTACATACATAGATAGTTCAGCTTCAGAGGAAGATTTGGCATGATAAACATATTAAGGAGAAGCAATTTCAGGAGGGAAATTGGGCATTGTTATATGATTCGAGGTATAAAGACTTAAAGGGCAAGCTAAGGACAAGATGGCTCGGACCTTATGTGGTGGAAAGATGCCATGATAATGGTTCAATGCAAATCAAAACTATAGATGAAGAATCCATTCCATTGCTTGTTAATGGACACCGATTGAAAATGTACAAGAGGCATTTATTGAAACAAGAGTTCATTGACAATATCAATAAGAAAATGATGATGGTGGAGCAAGTTATAGCTCCTCCCTCATTAGGTCACTGAAAAAATAAAAAAGAAAAAAAGAATAAGGATTTAGGTGAAAACCTCCATGAGGCGCCTGAGTCCCATATTTTGGTTGAAAACCTCGTGAGGCGGCCCAATGATGAAACAAATATGAAAAAAGAATAAGAAGATCCCTGGGTGAAAACCTTCCTTGAGGCACCCAGGGAAAACATCTAGGGTGAAAACCTCTCTAAGGTAGCCTATGTGTTTTTCAAAAAAGAAAAAAGAAAAAAAGAAAAGAGAAAAAAGACATAATTGTTATTTGCAGGTAGGCAAGAAAGACAA
Organism: Pinus tabuliformis; assembly: GCA_031772625.1. Taxonomy (NCBI): domain Eukaryota; kingdom Viridiplantae; phylum Streptophyta; class Pinopsida; order Pinales; family Pinaceae; genus Pinus; species Pinus tabuliformis. The sequence continues at coordinate 182,606,631 of CM062819.1, forward strand.
TCAAGGAGCAAAGAGAAGATCCAAAGGGAACCCTACCTCACATATATTCATCTCCTCCACTCCTTACCATGCATCCCTCCATCAATTCCATTGTTTTTTTCACTTCATTGCTTCAATTCAGGCGAAGACTGTGTTTTCTACAAGGTCCCCTGTATTCCTCCTGGATACCTTGAAAACCTATAGGAAGCAATCTGAGGGTGAATGGTAGGTTGGTTAGGTCTTGTAGCAGCCTATCCCATAGAATATCAATCATCAGCTATAGGTATTCACTAAGATGATACAGACAGTAGACAACAGCCAGCAGAAGAGGAAGAAGAATGACCATGCAGCAAATAAACAACATAGCACATCTGATCTTCGACAACTATAGCATGGCATTGAGACCACAGGTAAGTATCCCGCTCACTCACACATATGCATAATTTGATCAAAAGTTGTAAGGGTTACGAGGTAGTTGGTCTGTAAGTGAAAAGGTGGCCAGTTAACTTGGCCACCTTTGAAAAAGCAGATAGTCAAGTGGCAAGAAGGAAATTATTTTTAAAATCAAAAGAGAATGCAAGAGTAAAAAAACAATGATTTATTTTTGATGGCATTCAAATCCGATGTAAGGTGGGGCCTTGACCCATATTAAAGTTCGAGCAGTAGCACAAGATTTAAGTAAGCGTGGTTTCTAAAGGCAGATAAAGTGCTCTGCGGGGGAGCAGCGAGCGCGAGTTATAACTCAGGCTCAACCCCCACAGTTGACCATGACATCAAAGGGTTTGACCAGGATCTACGGCCTGAGATTTCTATGGCGGGTTCAAGCCTGATGAACATTCCATACACTCCTTACCCCCATAGCAGGCCACCCCATTCGCTCCACTCCATCTCATCTCCTCTACGTCATCTGCCACCCTCATTCATTACCGTCCACCTCATTCACCATACCCCGTCACCTCAACTGCCATTCCATAGATACAATGTTGTTTATGGCTACCATTTTAGGATGCTTGAAGAATTAATATTTGGGGTAGAAACACCAGTTCACCAAAGACTCAACATACCATATTTCTTGATGCAATCACTCATAGACTCCAGCAGCAAAGTAACAGAAGGGAATTCCCAACAATCAGCTCACCATGGGTTGATCAGGATCCTCATTGAGGATGCCCTCCAAATTCTCCGGATCCCTATAACATGGTCAGTCTTCAGAGACTTACCAGCAGAGGATGACATCAAAACCCTCACCTATGATGTTAGTCCTTCTGTCAGTGAGGAGGAGGCGAAACAAGAAGAAGAATATACAGATCTAGATGCGGATGAGATGGATGAAGAAGGAACTAATACAGGGGAACATGATGAAACTGAAGAGAAGGAGGATGATGCTGAAATAGAGGAGGAAACAAAGGAAGAAACTAATGGAGATGAGAAAGAACAACAAAAGGAAGAAGATAAGAAAAATAGAGAGGAAGAAGGCATTGAAATAGAAGGGGAAGAAAACAAGGAGGAGTCACCTAGGGTGTCTCCAGAGGCCCCTAAGAGGAAGGCAACAACTACTTTCACTACTCTCAGCACCCCAGTCAAGGAAAAATGGAAAAGAAGGAGGAAAACCCCTCTATATTTTAGAACAAGAAAGAGCTCAAGAATCAAACAAGGGAAGCCACAAATATCAACAAAAATTCCTATTGAGATTGAAGATTCCCCTACACCAAGGGACAAAGACCCGATAATGAGAGATCAACTTGAGAGGGAAAATGCATGGCTGAGAGGAAAATTGCAGGAAAAGGAGAACCAACTAGCATGTATGGCCAACCTCTCCTTGGAGGCCATCCAGTGTAGGATGCCAGCTAAATCCTATGCTCTTTACCTTAGAGAACAATGGCAGCAATTTCATATTAAAATACTAGCACAAAGGGGCACCATGCCATTTCAGGACTACAGACAGTTTATTGATCTTTGTGATCAAAGTACACTAGAGGATATGGCCAAAATGGCTGAATTTTACTTGCACAAAAAGGCCCTCATAGAAAAGAATGTTTGGGATCCAATTGCCGATCTAGGAGATATGCAATTAATGGCTTTGGCATCATGGATGAACCATGAGGAGTCAAGGGCTACAGAGATGAAAAGAATATTGGCCAGAGAGTAGAATGAACCTCTTTTCATTAGAGCTGAAAAAAAAAATCCCAAGGCCCTAATCAACACCTATAATCTAATTGCAAATGATCCTCAGCTGGCACCTAGATATCTTGCTGCCCAAGAGCAAGCAATTTCACATTTTGAGGATATGTTTAGGTTGCTAGGAGATGATAGTATACATGCCTGCTCAAGGAGATGGAACACACTTCCACATAGCTTGAAGATTAGAGAATATCACTCCCCTCAAAGGTTGAGAGAGGCACTCAACATGACACCTATGTATAAGAAATCAATGCAAAGGTTGAAGGTCAATTGGATAGGCCTAAAACTCAGTCCACCACTACTACTAGGAATGCTAGAAGGGAGAAAAGAAGAAGAGGAAAAGAGGCAGTTAGAAGAAGTAGAAAGGAAAGCAGGTTTCTATGCACAAGAAGAAGAGACCACATGAGAGGCATGGGATGTCAAAGAGGCTAGCAGAGCCATGAAGGACATGGACATTAACTAATTTGCTCAGAGGATGAGTAACACTTTTAGTAGGGGGTGATGGTGAGCCTCATCATTGGGTAATTATATGGGCCTTGATTCACCTCCTAGCTTAGTCAAACTAACTATTCTCACAACTTATTGCATATTTTTTATTATATTTTTCTTATGAGATGAGTTACAGCTGGATATTTTGCTTTGTGGTCTAATGTGCATGTAATGTAGGATTAAAGGATAAAAGCAAGGAGTTTTAGAAAAGACCTTGGTAAAAAGTCAAATGGGACAAGGGAGAGGAATTATAGGAGGTAAATCTTCCTCATTTACTACCCCTCCATTCGAATATTCCTTCATCAGCTCGGAGTGCAACCAGCCAAACCATGAGGACTAGAAGGCAGCCGAGCAAGTGGAAGTCAAAGCACCAGTTTATCTCTGGTTTGGGAGCCGAGCCTCCCTAATTTTAAGGAAGTTGTTGGAGACTTTAGTCATATAAGTAGAGAGGCCTAGGACCTCAGTAGGATTCAGATTTTATTCGGACTTTTGATTGTAAAACTTTAATTTATTTTCGAGCCACAAGACTTGGGATAGTTTTTGATGTAATCCATTATTTTTATAATAAGAATGAGTTTTGTTTTGAGCCAACACTGAGTTAGCTTAGAGGGTTGAATCTCTTGGGTTAGGGCCTAACCTTAGTAGCTAAGGCTCCTCTTTATTACATGTATGTTAGCATATATTCTTGGTTTAATCGTTCATTTTCTTAAGTAGCTGCATTTCCATTACAGCAGGGTAGTGCACAGATCCATGATTCAATCATTCATTTGCTTAAATAGCCGCATTTTCATTACAGAAGTGTAGAGTAGATTGGTTGTGTTTCATATCTCTAGTTATCACATGAGCTTTGGAGTTTGTTGTCTTGATTCAATACTTGGTTAATTTCAAGGTTATCGTCTTCAATCACTCTCTTTCTGTAATAGATCTCACTCATATTCTCATTTCCTTCAGCATGAAATACTTAAGCGTGAGCCAATAAATCACGTCTTAAGTGGATTATACCCGTAGATCTCCTTACTATCTAATCCACAGCAAACCTGACAAATCACCATCTGTTTCATTTCAACGCTTGAATTTTGTTGACACCTAATCATCAGGATTTGGTGAATAACTGTAATTGATGTAAATAAATAATAGAAAATACGAAGAGTCATCGGGAGATGAAATGAACAGTCTTTCCCTCATGTATATAATAAATACCAACCTGAATGAATATTATGAATTGTTTTGAGGAGTTACCTCCTAGTCTGACATGGTATCAGAGCCAACACCATTTTTGGCTTCCAGCTCCATTTTGTAACTCCCTTCTGCCATTTCTTCAGAAGTTTGTCCTGCATTTTCCTGGTATAGCCTCCCACGCTCCTCCACTTTCATTCTCTGTTGCGTTCTTTTCCCAGAATATTGCACTGGTGTGGTCTAATAGTGCTACTCTCTGGCGCTCCCAGCGAGAATATTGCATTGGTGTGATCTGACAAGGCGTGGTCTAATAACGTTGCTCTCTAGCGCTCCCATAACAGAGTAATAACTTATGAAGCGTTTTGAAGCGTTTTTTTCATAAGCTGCTCCAATGGTTTGCAGCCTGCGTCGGGGGATGAAATTGTAGTCATCGTGTATGAGGGAAGCCGTGTGCTTAAAGGAGCAGGAAGTGGTTGTCTTTTCAAATTTTCTATGCATACAACCCTAGCCTCCTCTCCCACTGTCACACATACCTTTGCCCTCACTCTGCGCACTATCTTGGTGATCTCGGCCCTCTCCACTCCAATAGTGGTGGCCTATGGTTGATACACTATTATTCACCTCCATTTCGCTAGACACAAGGGCATCTGTCCCCACTCCTGCTATCGCACCCCAAGCGAGAATCAATCGCATCCATGAGAAGGCTCCAGCTTGCCAACGGAGTTTGAATAAAGCTGGTATTACTCCATATTACGCTGACCTCTATACGTTGTCCGGTTAATACATAGTTTTTGTATTACAGTTTTTGTATTACCACTTAATTCATTACCGTGGGGCCTCCACTGCTGTTGTCATAATCCGTTCAGTTTCTTTTATGGTATCACTTCACCATTGCTGCCATAATGCTCCCAACATGACTTAATACCAACCTGTGTGGCCATTAAGCCATTCAATTGATACGCTGCTCCAATACTATTGTTGTCCAGAGCCTATGCGTGAGAGCCTCCTCTCCTGCGGGAATGGTATGATTTTTTTTAGTGACTGTGAGCTGTTGCATTGTATATGGCATTGAATATTAGAATTGGTGAATGGTGAATGCTATTACCTTGCGGTGTATGGTATTACATTTTGTACAGTGATACCTCTTTCATATATCAGAATCAATTTTTTTAGTAGCAGAAGTTTTTTTTTCTCCACAAAAGCACATTTTTTTTTGCTAGCAGAAGTATTTTTACAGCACACAGATTTTACAATGCATTCAATCATATCTATTGTGGGAGTAGTTCTCATTGGAAAGGAGAACTATCTTGAGTGGTCCCGGAAGATAAAACACACCCTCATTTTCAATGAGTTGTGGAAAAGAGTGTGTGTTGGAGACGGAGACAAAAAGCCAGAATAGCCTACCTCAGACAAGGAGTTTGCCATTTGGGAAAATAAGAACAGCAAAGCCTATGCATTAATTTCAGCATCTGTAAGTGAAGAGGTGAGTCACCATATTTTGCCATTTTAAAATGCTTTCGAAGCCTTACAAAATCTGAAGGAACTCTATGACTCACACTCTGAACTTGAAGTTGTTCAACTCATGATTAAACTCTTCACTCTTGAATTAAAAAATAATGATCCTCTTGCTCTTGCATCCGAAGTAAAATCTATAATGCATGATATCAAAGCCACTAAGGTTGAATTGGATATTCCTCTTATCACTTTTCTCAAGGTACTTTATCCTACTTACTCCAATTATCTTGAGTCATTGCAAGCAAATGGAAATCTCAAAGATATTACCTTTGACTCTCTTGTGAAAAAATTTGCTGAAAGAGAGAAAGATTTTGGAAAGAAGACAGCCCCTGAATCTTCTGAAGAGGTTATTTTCCTTGCTCATAAAGAAAAGAATCTTGCCCAAGATTCTTCTAGAGGAAGAGGTGGTCCAAGTGGAAGAGGAAGATATTTCAGAGGTGGAGGGGTAGACACTCTCAAGGAGAAAAGTCATATTTGCACTACATACGCTGCAAAAGAAATGGATCACATGATGCCTCCACATGCAAGTTACCTTGGGACAAAATTGGGCAGCAAAGAAACCAACCCAAAGGTAAAACTAATGACATAGACAAAGGTAAAGTACCTGAATCCGCTCATTATGTTGTGGCACAATGTAATATTGGAGTAAATGAAGACTTATTTAATGCTCCACTTGCTTCTTGGAAAAATGATTGGTTGCTTGATTGAGGAGCAACTTGCCACATGACTCATAGAAAAGATTTTTTTGAAGAATTTACTGACATTGTTGATGGAGTAGTATACTTGCAAACCAATCAAAACGCAAGCCATCAAGGCTTGGCACAATCAGGCTTAAATTGTCTGGTCTTCCAAACTTTCTTCTGCATCATGTTCTATATCTCCCATAGCTAAAGAGAAACATGTTGTCCTTGGTCCACATCCGCCAACAAGGTCACTCCATTCATATGTTTGATTGCAAGCTTGAGGTGAGAAAAGAATCTGACCACACACTTGTCATGAGGGGGATAGAAGAACAAAGGCTTCTCAAGCTGCAGGGTACCTCTGCTCGTGCACAACATTTCTCATACAATTATCATTATGAAGAAGGTGCACTTCCATCATGTTTATTATGGCATGCTAGAGTTCGACATTTGAACTATGATAGCCTCCACTTGTTGAAGAAAAATGGTGTTACTGGTTTGCCTACAATTCCTAGGAAACTTAAGCAATGTGATGCTTGCATTCTAGGAAAGCATAGCAAACAGTCTTTTCATGATTCACATTCAAGATCACATAGAAAACTTGAACTCATTCATTCAGATTTATGTGGTCCAATCCCTGTTCCTTCTGCAAATGTAAATAAATATATTATGAAATTTATTGATGACTACACCAGAATGTGTTGGGTTTAATTATTGAAGAACAAATCTGATGCTTTTCAAACATTCAAGAACTTTCATACATGGATTGAAAATGATGCAAAATCTCATATTGGCTCTATTCGCACTGATAATGGAAAAGAATACACTTCAAATGAATTTGAAAACTATCTTCGCCAACATGGGAACCTAAAAAAATGATAGAAGATGAGAAGACCTTCAGAAAGGCTTTCTTTGATATGACAGAGATGGTAAAGGTCCTTTATGAAGAGCGGAATACCAGGTTGCAAGGGGAAAGTTCCAAACCTCCCAAAGGAGAAGGGTCTTTAGGAGGAGGTAATGGAAATGGAGACAAACCTCCACCCTTTGCACCATCTTCTTCATCTTCTTCTTCACAAGCATCTTCACCCTCTTCCATTAACACAACCCTTAATCATACTCATCAACATACTTCAAAAGGAATTGATAAATCACCTTTTTAAAAACTTGATGTTAAATTTGAGCTGCCCACATATAATGGTGAAGTGAATGTAGAGAAGCTTCATAATTGGATATGTCAGTTGGAGGTGTATTGTAGGATTCAAAACCTTCAAGAGGATGACACAAAGATTCAGTTAGCTTCCTTGAGAATGGAGGGCGCAACACTAGTATGGTGGGAATCATAGACTCAACATGGTAAGATCTCAATTTCTTGGAATGATTTCATTTCTGCAACCAAAATACAATTCTACGCTCTAGCTTATATGCAAAAAGCCATCATGAATTGGCATAACTTTAGACAAATTAAAGGTCAAAATGTGCAAGATTACACCCAAGAATTCAAAAAAAGGTCTTTGATGTTAGGTGTAGAATTGCAATCACAGGACATATTGTTGAAGTACATAGGGGGTTACACAGTTACCTTAGGGATACTATCTTAATGTTTAATCCCAATAATCTAGATGATGTGTGTGTGTGCAAGCCACTCATCTTGAGGCAAGAGGGAAAAACACCCCAGAATAAGGTAGTAAAAATCCATTTAAGGGTAAAGGGAAAGAAAAGGGTTTCAAGGGAAAGAAAAATGCATCCATTAAAAAGGAAGAAGAGAAAAAAATATGTAAAAATTGTTCCAGAGAGGGTCACGATGAAGCTCATTGTTGGAAGCATCATCCTGAAATTAAAACTATTAAATTCAACAACAAAGGAAAAGAAAAGACAATTGTCATCATTCAATAGGATTTGAGATCCAATTCAGGTGATGAAACTAAAATTACAGCCATGGGTATAAAAGGAAAAGAATCCATTGCTAGCACTAGTATATCAAATTTTCACACTAGCACTCCAAATGAAGAAACAAGGATTGAATTATTTCATGTGAGAGTAAACTCAAAACATACAAAAATTGACAGACTTTTTGATAGTGGGTCTCAAGCCAACTTGAGTAATCTCAAAACATCCCAAGCCATATCCATTGGGTTGGATATGCAAGGACACCAACTTACAGGTTACACAAAAATGTATTCTTCGATTTGCAATCACAACAAACTTCATTGATGAAGTTGAATTAGATGTTGTACTGCTTGATATATTAGGAATTGTTTTGGGTAGTGCTTACCTCTATGATAGAAAAGAAATAATACATCGTCATGAAAACAAGTACCACTTTTTCAAGGAAGGTGTGGAGTATATTCTGAGATCTCATTGCAAGAAACTAAATATTTCATTAGTTAATGCAAGGAAAATGAAAAGACTAGTGAAATCAAGCAAGAATTTAGTGCTTCTTATGATCAAACCCAATGTTGATATTGATTATGAAGCGTTTTATGGTTATAATTCAAAATTAAAAACTGATTTGGTTGATGTCGTTAACCATGATGATGAGGTGTTTTAGAAAGAAAAAGGATTTCCTTCCAAGAGGAGAATCCAACATGAAATACCATTGCAGAAAAAGTGTCTTCTTCCTAACATTGACATGCATAGGATGTTAAGAAGGGAAAGTGCATAAATAACAAAAAAAATCCAGCAATTGTTGAATAAAAGGATCATTCGACCTTATCCTTTACCATGTGGTGCACCTCTTGTTTTGGCACCCAATAAGTATTGTAAGCATTTCATTGAATGGGATTCAAGAAGTGGTTTTCATCAAAGTAGAGTTGTTGAAGGAGAAATAGGGAAGATGGCATTCAAAACCAAGCAAGGTTTGTTTGAATGGCTTGTTATGATTTATGGTCTTTGCCATGCTCCTACTACTTTCATGCATATGAAGAAAGATGTATTGCAACCATTTCTAGACTTGATAGTCTACCTGGATGACATTTTCATTTTTAGAAAATTTCATTATGAACATGTCATGTATGAGAAAGAAATACTTGATGTCTTATGTCAAGAACATTTTTTATTGAAGATGCTGGATAAAACTTCTTTGATGTACTTGGGCCATGATATTGGAGAAGATAAGCTAAAGTTAGAATTCTCCAAGATTGATGCCATTATGGATTGGTCAAAATGCTCAAGACAGTCATTTGGATAAGAGGATTTTTGGGAGCAACCCAATGTTGGAGGAAAGATTTTGTTAATTTTTCTTCTATTGTAGCTCATTTGCATTATTTGGAAGTTGTGCAAAAGGTATTCCAGTGGGGAGGCAAAAAACAAGAGGAATTTGATGCTTTAAGCCAAAATATCAGTTCAACCTTTATAATTGCTCTTCTAAACGTGAAAAATTCATATAAATTTCAAGTTGATGTATGTGACTATGCCATGGGTGCAGTCTTTATGCAATGTGGTAAGCCCATTTATTTTCATTCAGAAATTTTCAATGGCGAAGTGTTCAAGTTGCAGCGACAAAGGAACTTCCATTGGATGGGTTTTCTTCTACTATTCCACTCAGTCAAAAGGTATAAGAAAGATATAAGTGACAAGTTTGTTGATGTAATTTCTAGGCCTATAGTTTTTATAACTACTTTCCTCAATCATCATGTTGTTTTACATGAAATTTATGTTCAAAAAAATACATACTTTCAAGATGTATATTCAAGCTTGAGTCAAAGAAATCAAGTAGAGGAATTTGTTTTTGAAAATGGCAACAAGAAATGCTAAAAATAGAATTGCTAAAAATAGCACTGCTAAAAATCGCAGTTTGGGTATTAGTGCTCAATTGGGAAATAGGGAATGAAAAATGGAAGTGCTAAAAATAGCATTCTATTTTTAGTATTTCAAGATGGATTCCTATTTTTAGTCAGTCCCTGGACTAAAATAGGAAGTAAAATTCGAATTTGAACTTAAGAGTTGTTTGAAAATAAATTAATTAATTCTCCATGAGTTAATTAGTTGTGAAGAATCAAGCATGAAGTCTATGTGAGGACATGCAACAGTTTATCTATTAATTGAGGAATTTATCCATCAGTTAAAGAGATAAGGATGAGTAGTAATTAGTTGGCTCAGTTAACTAAGTCAAGTCTAGTTATAATTGATTTAAACAGTTTGTTTAAATTAAGTAAGTTCAGTTAGTTAATGCATGCTTGCACATAACTGCTGAACTTCAGATAAATGAAGATTCTCTCATGAATAACTCATGCATGTCAGTTCAGACAGAGACCCAATTGAGATCAAAGAAGGGACAATGTACTATCATTTGGATGAATATTTTTCCTATAAAGGAAGCTCATCCATGATGAGGATTTATCTCCTTCAGGATTACGTAGTTGGATCAGAGGTTAGTGAATGTGTGAAGAGGCCAATTCACACAAGTGGCTACATTGGACCCTAATAAAAAATTCCCAAAGAAATAGGAGGTTTGGAGGGCAGACCAGAGGTTAGATAGAGGCCTTTAACTATCTATGAGCAGCAGAGGTATGGCAGAGAGAGCAGGGTAGTTTTTGAGCTGATTCTTTTTGTAATATTGGTTATATTCCCACTTATATGATAATACAGAGATGGGGTTTTAGGCTGGTGCTTTCCCTGGTTATATCTTCTATGTTATGTGTGATTGATTTCTCCATATTAGTTATATGTCTTCTTATTGATGTTGCTCAAATTGATTAAGCTTCCGCAAAGTGTTGTAGAAGTAGATCTTGTATTGTGTTTTAGTATATTGCATAATATGTTGATCTATTAATTAGTTGTGAAAAATCAAACATGAACTTAACAGTTGTTTGAAAATAAATTAATTAATTCTCCATGAGCTAATTAGTTGTGAAAAATCAAACATGAAGTCTATGTAAGGACATGCAACAATTTATCTATTAATTGAGGAATTTATCCATCAGTTAAAGAGATAAGGATGAGTTCTAATTTGAGTAGTAATTAGTTGGCTCAGCTAACTAAGTCAAGTCCAGTTATAATTGATTTAAACAGTTTGTTTAATTTAAGTAAGTTCATTTAGTTAATGCATGCTTGCATATAATTGCTGCACTTCAGATAACTGAATATTCTCTCATGAATAACTCATGCATGTCAGTTTAGATAGAGACCCATTTGAGATCAAAGAAGGGACAATGTACTATCAATTGGATGAATATTTTTCCTATAAAGGAAGCTCATCCATGATGAGGATTTATCTCCTTCAGGACTGTGTAGTTGGATCAGACATTAGTGAGTGTGTGAAGATGCCAATTCACACAAGTGGTTGCACTGGACCCCAAGGAAAATTGTACAAAGAAATACGAGGCTTGGAGGGCAGAGGAGAAGGTTTGAGAGAGGCCTTTGACTGTCTATGAGCAACAGAGGGATTGCAGATAGAACAAGATAGCTTGTGAGCTGATTCTTTTTGTAATCCGGACTATATTTCCACTTGTATGATAATACAAAGTTGGGGTTTTAGGCTGAGGCTTTCCCCTGGTTATATCTTCTGTGTTATGTGTGATTGATTTCTCCATATCAATTATATGTGTTCTTATTTATGTTGCTCATGTTCGATTAAGCTTTCGCTAAATTGGTTGTAGAAGTAGATCAAGTATTTTTCTTTAGTCTATTGCATTATCAGGTGGTCTACAGGTGGGAATTTCTACATGGTATCAGAGCATAGGCGATCAAGGAAGAATAGTATACAAGAAGGAAGAACTTGAAGTTTGTGATTCCTGAATATATAAATCGAGTCTTATCACATCTCCATTTCACCTATGGCATTTAATGGTTTGAGACTCGAATATGCTCTTGATGGCAGTTCAAATTATATAGCCTGGAAGGATCGCATGGAAGCAGTACTAGAGGATAACGGTCTAAAAGACTTCATTGATCAAGAAGTCCCCAAGCCAACTGGTGCTGTTGAATTGGTTGAATGGAAGAAATGTGTGGCTAGAGCAAGAAGAATCCTTCCGGAGGGAGTTCGAGATCACATAGTCTTGAATCTCCATGGGAAGGAGACACCATTTTCAATGTGGAAAACATTGAAAGATCTATATTAGAATAGCAGTGATCAGAGGACGTTGGCACTGAAAGACAAGCTTCAGAAGATCAAGTGTGAAAAGGGCGACATGATCTCTAGTATCTGAACAAGCTCACCACATGTAGGGATGAGCTTGAAGTGTAGGGATCGCTACATCTAATGATGACATGGTGAGTCTTACACTTCTCAGTCTTCCTAAGAGTTGGTATAGCTACCAGGATTCGGTTAATGGAAGAGAGAAACTGCTAGATTAGGAATGACTTTGGTCAGATTTGATGCAGGAGGAGATAAGAAGAAGAACAAGACATGGTTCTTCATCCATGGAGGATGAAGAAAACTGTGCCTTAGCGAGTAAGGCGAAGAAAGGGAAAGAGAAGGTTTCTCATTCTGAATCCAGTTCTTCCCATGGTGGGAAGAAGTTTGACAAATCGAAAGTGCGATGCATTCATTGTCATGAGGTGGGCCATTTTGCTAAAAATTGTCCACTCAAGAAATCCAAGAAGGGATCCGTGGAAGGATCAGAAGGTGAGGCACTGGCCTCACAGTTCGAGTTGGATTTCACACTATTCGCATGCATGGTTTCATCCATGGTGGGAAGTGGTTGGTTTCTTGACAGTGGAGCTTCTTTCCACATGACCGGTGACAAGAGTTTTTCATTACTTTGGAGGAGAAATATCTCCAGATACTCATAGCTATGGGTAATGATGAAAAGTATAGTGTCTCAGGTGTAGCCACGGTTATTTTTCAGAGGGAGGATGGAGCTTGCCTTACCTTGATCGATGTCAATGTACCAAGATTGAAGAGAAACTTGGTGTCAATCATGATGCTGGTAGAGAGAGGCTATGATGTAGTCTTTAGTAAGGGAAAGGGTTCCCTTAAACACATCATCACTAGACAAGTGAAGCAAATCAGTTCATGGGTCACGAACCTGTATGATCTAGAGGTTCAAGATGCATGCAGAGCCTTGAGGAGCAAGGCAACTGATGGAGGCTTGGTGGTTGAGAGGGAGAGTACATTACCTCTAAACATGCAGTGCCAAAATAAGTCTCAAACGATTGTGGAGCAGCCACAATTGGTGAAGCATCTTCAAGAGGTTGTGGAGCAGCCACAACTAAAGAAGCTGAGAGGAGATCATGTAGAGACATCTACTCATGTAGAGACCTCCAGTAGGGGGAAACTTCGAGCCAGGTGGGCAGAGGGATCACATGCAGCCATACCTCTAGGTAGGAGGTGGGGCGATGTGGAGTGATCATCCCAAGAAGGCTGGAATAGGAGCAGGATCCTTGAGGTACCCAACATATTTGATTCGACTTTGCTACGGGAGCCCCAATGAGGAGTGTTATAGACATTTTTGTGCCTTACAGCATTGAGCATGAAATGTCCATAATGTAAGGGATCCAAAGTCCCTAAACATGTTGTTCCTACCCCTAGAGAAACAAGGCCAACTAACCACAGCAATTCACAGAAGTTCTCCACCTGAAAACACTCAAAAACAAGCCAATTCTGGATCATGTCAACTGCTCCACTGAGCATCTGCGATGAATGTCAACTGCTCCACTGTCTACCTGCATTGAATGTCAACTCCAACAAAGGCTACCTGCACTGAGCGAGTTTGGACATGTGGCAGAGTCATTCCTCAAGGTGTCAATGCCCAGGAAGCTTCCAAAATGACACTTGTATCAGGGAATTCGACTGGTGATGAGTAAGAGGTTCCAAATCTCCAAGTGGAAGCAAGAACCTCCAAGTGGACTCAAGAACTGAGAGAGGGAGAGGACACTAGTCAGCTTCATACCAGCCTCAAGCTGACTCATCCTCTCTCCAAAAGATCTATATATAGATCTCTCCTCCATGGGATAGAGGGGGCTGGAATTTTTTTATTGCAAAGAATTGTTATTGGTTTGAGACTGGATCATTGGGTGCTTAATGCTTTGAAGGGAGCTGAAGAAGGAATTCCATTCTGCTGGGAAGGAGATGCTGGATTGGAGCCCTATGGGTTGTATCTCTTCCTGAACCCTGTTACTTATCAATAAAGCTATCTTGGTTTGCTCCTATATGCTGGTGTATTTGTATGATTGCATTGGTGTATTTGATTTACTTCTAATCCTGAATCATTTATGAATATGTATATTTGCCTTTTTGTTGTGTTCTTCTCTTGTCGCAAGTAGCTGTTCTCTTGTCACAGGTAGTTGTTCTCTTGTGATCTCGTGGGAATCAAGTAACTGTTCTCTTGAGCAAGCGAGGAGGGAAGTAGCTATGAACACCCAAAGGGAAGAGGATCTAGATCGAGGGACAAACGGAAGACAACGGTAAGTCTATCGATCTCCTCTCTTTCACATTTCATAAAGGAAGAAACCAGTGTAGCTGTATTCGTTTGTTGCTAAGGTACTGTCACACCTTAGGTGGATATGATCGTCCTGCATAGGCATTTTTCCCCACAACAAGGAGTAGCAGGACTAACTGATTGGGTAGAGACATATGCAGATGGAGCGGCAGAGAGAGCTATAGTGCAGGAGTCCCACGACTATGTAGAGCTAGCAGGCTACAACAAAGCAAGAGGCACAGGAGTGTTGCACCAGTGTAGGATGGCACAGAGAGGTGTGAAAGGGTGCGAGATGCATGGAGTGTTGTAGTAGCTCAGAGGTCAGAGAGGGAGCACTTGTCAGCAGTAGGTAGAGCTTCAGCATCAGAGTATGTTTCTAGCCCAACAAAGAGGTTAGTTGGGAGTTTTTTTTTCGTTTCGAGAGCTGCTGGAGAAACCACACTTGGTAGGAGTGTTGCATGCAAAACATTCTAAAGGTATAGAATCGGGTTCGAGTTGAAGCCTTTCTTATTGAGAGGGAGTGTTGAAAATGGCAACAAGAAATGCTAAAAATAGAAGTGCTAAAAATAGCACTGCTAAAAATAACAGTTTGGGTATCAGTGCTCAATTGGGCAATAGGGAATGAAAAATGGAAGTGCTAAAAATAGCATTCTATTTTTAGCAATTTAGGATGGATTCCTATTTTTAGTCAGTCCCTAGACTAAAATAGGAAGTAAAATTCGAATTTGAACTTAATAGCTATTTGAAAATAAATTAATTAATTCTCCATGAGTTAATTAGTTGTGAAAATTCAAACATGAAGTCTATGTGAGGACATGCAACAATTTATCTATTAATTGAGGAATTTATCCATCAGTTAAAGAGATAAGGATGAGTTCTAATTTGAGTAGTAATTAGTTGGCTCAGTTAACTGAGTCAAGTCCAGTTATAATTGATTTAAACAGTTTTCTTAAATTAAGTAAGTTCAGTTAGTTAATGCATGCTTGCATATGACTGCTGCACTTCAGATAACTAAAGATTCTCTCATGAATAACTCATGCATGTCAGTTCAGACAGAGGCCCAGTTGAGATCAAAGAAGGGACAATGTACTATCAGTTGGATGAATATTTTTCCTATAAAGGAAGCTCATCCATGATGAGGATTTATCTCCTTCAGGACTGCGTAGTTGGATGAGAGGTTAGTGAGTGTGTGAAGAGGCCAATTCACACAAGGGGCTGCACTGCACCCAAAGGAAAAATGCGCAAAGAAATAGGAGGCTTGGAGGGTAGAGAAGAAGGTTTGAGAGAGTCCTTTGACTCTATGAGAAGCAGAGGGATTGCAGAGAGAACATGATAGCTTGTGAGCTGATTCTTTTTGTAATCTGGACTATATTTCCATTTGTATGATCATACAAAGTTGGGGTTTTAGGCTGAGGCTTTCCCCTAGTTATATCTTCTGTGTTATGTGTGATTGATTTCTCCATATTAGTTATATATGTTCTTATTGATGTTGCTCATGTTCGATTAATCTTCTGCTAAATTGGTTGTAGAAGTAGATCAAGTATTTTGCTTTAGTCTATTGCATTATCAGGTGATCTACAGGTGGGAATTTCTACATTTGTTTACCATTTGCATCATAATGTGTTGTATCATCTTGGTAAAAAGGATGTTGCTACTGATAGTAACATGGACAAAGCCAAAGGGTTCATTGAATGAATCCAAATGGTACGTCAAACAGAGCAAGATCAACTTGCAAAGGGGAAAGGAAAGTACAAAGAAAGTCACGACAAGCATCGTGTAGATCACAAGTTCCAATTCAGTGATAAACAGATCAATATTGGAAAGGTGAGGGAACTGTACCCTCACCTGCTAGACAACTGAAAGTGATATTTTCGGGTACAAAAGGCTTCTAGTGGGGAGGATTGATCAGGTGCTCAAAATTATGCTAAAAAATCAGATTCTTCAAAATGGTGTGGGACTTGAACAACCACGTAGTGCTCATCATCCTGAATCCGGTGCAACTTGTTTCACATGAAACAGACACCATATGCTCCCAGAAACATGATCTGTTCATTTTCCCAAATAGACAAATTTGGTGTAGGAGCTCACAAGGATGTTGACTGGGCATCTGTACAACCCAGTAAGCAAAAATAATATTCCTTGGAATATTTTGTGGAATATCCTTAGAATATTTCTTACAGGTGGCGAAACAGAAGGTGACAAGTGTCAGAATTTCATTGGTCTCTGTGTTTTGGATTTGGACCAATAAGGAGGTGACGTGGCTAAGCCAGAGTCTGCCATGTGTCCTCCTAATGGTCAATCAAAATTTTATTAGAAATACAGGTTGGAGGCTAGACTCATCCCTGCAACCTCCCAAACAATAGACCAAAGGACTAACCACTCCACCTATGCATTGTTTCGTAACTAACATATCGTAGGTGGGTCAACAATTAAAGAATCGGCCCCAGAGCAAAGCCAGGGTGCAATGCGATAATCACAATCACGCATCGCAACAAGGAAAGGTTATAGAATTAGCCCTGACAGGATCAAGTTGTGATTGTGATATCGCGATTGCATATCAAACAATGTAGGTTCCGTTATATGAATTACCCTGAATCCTCGTATTGTGATATATCCCAGATGTGATCCAGATTATACTACAGTTGATAGTTCTAATGGGTCTGCCGCTTATCTCAATCACACATCACCCACGACCGTGTTCACAAACCATAATACCTGTTGATTCTTGCCGATTGCAGTTTGCGATGGAGCTACCAGAACCATCGCCTTAATCATCAGACCTAACCACCTTGCATGTGACCACTCGGCCTCAACCGCGAGATAGGTGGGGAAGTTGGAGGGACTGCCAATTTTGACGGAACTGCTAGAATTAACTCCAGATAATGAATTTAATTTGTAGTTAGCCAAATTTGGAGGAGGAAATTGTGGAAAGACTGGAAGAAGTCATAACTAAGGCAATTTTCGACAAAAGGAGTAGAAAGAGGATGGGGTACCATTTTGGAGGATGCTCGACTCATTGGAGCAAGTTTCAAAAGCATTTGATCACTATAAATACATTTTTTTACTATTTTGATCATAATAAAGAGGCCTAAGACATTGGAAGCTGGACCAAGGAGATGTAGCCTAGGAGGGGTGAACTCCTTTATCATGTTCCTATTGTAATGTGTTTTTGATGATCTTCTATACATCTTTATGTTGTTGTTCAATATTTTATTTATGTTAAATTTCTCATAAAATTAACATAAAAACTCATCATTTCACTTGCAAAAAAAATCATGAATCCTTAAGTACAATGAAACCATTTTGTTTCTAATCTGAGGAGGATCTTAGCACAACAATCTAATATTCTAAATCAGATTAGTCTTAAAACAATGGCTATATCTCTAGTATGGTTGTGTTGAAGTAGGATTTGGTTAGGATGAATCAATTAATCCATTGGACAATGGAGTCAACAAATTAGGTTTTTATATGCAGTTATCAAGATATTGACTGTACGAATCAAGATGGACAAAGGTGGGGTAGATGGCATATTGTATACATGTCAAACATCATTTGGATGGTATTAGAAGGAGATAACAATCCACTATATCAGGGATTGAAACTTGCATCCTGCAAGTTTTAGAAGAAAAGGTGCAGATGTCTAAACCATATGAACCAAAGCATTAAACTAACGAATTCTGTTACATAATCTCATTTAAACATCAAAAGATAAAATAGAAATTGGAATCACATAGAAAGGAAACTATCACAAAAGAGAATAGACTGAGTACACAGAATCTTTGTATCATTGATCATAATATCGTAGTCTTCTTGACACTTGAAAACGATAAGTAGTTTGATCACACACAACAAAAGAGACTAATTTCTTTTAGAGTCCAAGATTTTTCCATCTTTCTGATGTATTACATAGGAAAAACACATAAAAGTTAAGATCCAAAAATTCTGGTAGAATAACTATAAAATATTTACAATATTTTATAGTTTAATTTGCAAAACATAATTAAAATCCTATCCTTTTAGCAATTCAGATCTCTATTTTTCATTTAAACATTGGTCAAAGAATTTTGAAAATGTTGTATGCATCCTCTGCTATTCTTCAGGGAAAACGACGATTCATAACTGTACTGTAGGATTTGAAACTATTCACACCTTTGTAGACTTCATATCTGGAACTATAACTCACATTCCTCCCCCGTAGCAAAACTGATACATGAACCTATGAAATCTATTGAAACTGTGAAATTGTACGTGTAACTATTTACACTCTTTAAGGCCCTTCTCTCTTGTGTTGACTCATATCCTATGCTCTTCTTCATTCACAAAAAAATATGACATATTACCATACGCTAAAGATAAACTAACTATCAAAAAGATGAATTGTTGTGTGCCAAAATGTTGAGGTAAAATTAGGGTTTCATATATTGCTCTATCAATGAGGTAAGTTGATCATTCTTCCATAGCTTTTGTAGCTTTAGCAAGGAGGGTTAACTTGTCTTGTCTTCTTCTCATCCTTCTATTAACTTTTTGTATGGTTATGTTAGCTTGTAGAACTCCTTTCCCTTTTCTTCCTGCATACTTTTTTTTCCCCTACCATGTAGCCTTTTTCTTTCCTTTTGAAGACTTTACATTTTCCTCTTCATCAATTATCATTGGTTCCTTTAGCTTAGGATTAATATTTTCTTTAAAAATTAGTCTTAATTTATTTGTAGGACGAGTATGGGGTTTCCTATAGTAAACCCTAGGCTCTATTTTTGTGTCTTCATCCCCTATTTCCATACTCTGTTTCCCTTTCTCACTTTTTGCTTCTTTATGCTTTGCTTCATCTTTTTCTAACATTTTATTCAGGTGTCTTCTTGTTCTCTTTTCACAGACCTTAATATCTAGTTAATTTACAAGGTTATTAGTATGTTCTTCAATAGGGATATGATTAGGTTCTCCCTCTATTTCTGGAACTAGGGTTTCAGTACTGGTTGCAGCCCCAACCTTTCTTTGTCTTTTGGGTGTAGGGTTCACTGAATTTATTCTCATCAACAAGTCTATTTTCTTATTTAATACATGTAGGGACAATATCTTGATTAAGCTACGATGACATATATCATGAGTTAATAGCTCTTCCCTGGTTCTGGCCTTAGTGGCCATTTTAAATCAACTTTGATTCAAGAAATAAGGCAGACTCCTCTTCCCAAAACCAGTTAAATGACATTAAAATCTCATATAGTACAAGTTGATTTTGGAATATTTGCCTTCACATGTGAAGAAGAGCTACACAATCTTTAGAGTGCTAAACCATTCAGGCTTTAACATCTTCTGAGGAATTCCCACACTCCAATTAGGTTTCTAATACCTCATTTTAAGAAGAAGTTGAGATCCACATTCGACATCATTTATTTCTTAAATCAATTCTCACCCTCAATAGGAAACCCCGTTGCTTCTACTATCAAATATTTAGTTATTGCAAACTCCATTCCTCTTATCTGAGCTTTGTTTCCATCAAAAGAGTGAATAAAATCATAACACCAACTCAAACTGTAACCATGAAACTGCTGGAAAATCAACTCCCATATTGCGTTTATGAAGAAAGGTGCAACTTTATCACAAATCTTGAACCATACTCCATCTAGTTCAAATCGTCTTACATGACCTAAATTTCCCATTACTTGAATGAGAAAAACTAAGAACTTTGCCACATGTTGTAAAAAACTACTAATTTTTTTTTGTTTGATGGAAATAGTGGGTTTGTGAACAATTAGGGTTTCAAACTTTTCTTCTCCAAATCTCCTTTAAGGTTTTGAAATCATCTCAAACCATCACATCAAGTCATATCACATATTAAGCTACATAAAATACCTTTAAAGTTTTTAAAATGACCCAAATGATAGCTTAAAACTTTATTTTTTTGATAACTCTGTAGGCGTTATGAGAATATTTCATAGTGTGACCCTGTAGGTACTATGAAAATATTTTTGTAGCGCGCTACAAAAATATTTCGTAGCACTATTTGTTTTTTGCATCCGATTGGTGCAAGACTTAAGTAAAAACTTTGGTATGGAAAAAATCACTTTCTTAACATGTTTCTTAATCCTTATGCCACCTTTTTACACCAAAATTTTACCTAACCCTATACTTAAGCCCACTTTGCTTGAAATAAAAGTCTTAACTGATTTTCAACACATTTTGACCACTTTTTCGAAAGTAAAAACTAAGTGCTAACATAACTCATGAAATGAAGGCTCCTACTCATAAATCTACTAGGATCAAGAACCCATTTTAGATCCTCTCCCACCAATTCAAAGCCACAGTCATTACGATGATCCCCTGCCTCCTTATTTTCCAGCAACATAATTCCTTCCTCACCTCCAGAGGAACAACATCAAAGAAACTAGCGACATAATCATAGGCATAAGGGAAAATTATTTTGTGCCCAATGTTACCTCCACCGCCTCTCCTACTGTTCATTCTTTATCTAGGAGGCATGAGCATCATTGAAAATGAACATTGAGGAAAAATGCTAATAAAACTTCTACCTATAAAACATGAAGAAGGGTGATAAGGAGAACCTTGAATTCCTAACCTGAATACAATTAAATCGTCACCTAATGACCACACAAAAATATTTTCAAACTCACCACATTTTAGGTTCATGACACTACCCTGAAACAACCCTTAAAACTCTTTGTTACAAATACCTGACACTAAGAAACTATAACACTGCCCAAAACCTTGAAAATTACCAATACACAACGAAATCAGGTTGCCTCGAGAAAATTTCAACTCACAAAGTAATTTGAATTCCCGAGCTACAGAAACCAACATTAACATATTTAGAGTCAGAAAGTATGGAAAATTCTCCCAAATAACCATAATTACACACAAATATTGAGAATATTTATTCAAAGACCGAATTAAACAATAAAATTGAGAAATTCCCTACAAAGGCCCATAAGAAGAAATGAACAAAGAAGGTATACCAAAGTTATGTCTTAAAACCAACAATATAAGGTGGATGCCCATAATAGCCAAACTAAAACTCATTAGAACAAAGTGAAGCTCGACGCATACCATAAGGGATAGTAGCCAGAAATGGAACCACAAAATGCAAAGTAAATGAAATTCCACTAAGAAGAAGAAGATAATGGTGGACGAGGAATTGTCCTCACCTCCTCTCACCTTAAGCTTGTACCATCGTTTGTCCATCACCTTAATTGGCACTTTAAAACAACAAGTTCACACACATGCTAGCACACACATGTTAATTTCCTCCTGCCACACTTTCCTAAGCAAGAGCCATGTATAAGGATGATACCCTCATCAACGTAGCTTTGGTGAACATATATAATTAAAAACAAAAATAACCATACATATTTGGGTAGTTTTAGTTTTTTTTTTTTTTATGTTGATAATTATATTAACTAGAAAAATAGGAGATTTCATCATGAGACAGATAACTCATGTCACTATCTCATTAGGGAGATCTAACAATAGCCAAAAGCATTCCAACTGAGAGATGACCAAGATGCCAAAATGCAAAGGAAAATGCAAAAAACTGGTTATATCTAGTGTGCTGTTATGCAAGAAGATCACAAAAACAAAAACAAAAAAGATAGATCAACAACTTGAAAATAAGCCTCTTCAAGGGGAACCTCCTTTTACATTACATAAATGAACAATTCTTGGATGATTTAAATTAAAATACTTGCTTCGTATAAATAGGAGTCTAAAGGGTCATAATATAATCATGTCCTGTATAACAATAATAATGTAAGGGAACAACAATAATAATAGCGGGCTTCTATGGGGTACAACAATAACAATATGGGGGCTACACTAGTATAATAAGGACCTAACATGCCCTTCTCCTTCAAAAATTAATTGTCCTCAACACTTGAGTAGTTTTGGATGCTTCTATATAAAATTCTCATCCTCCCATGTGGAATATTCAGTGGGTAAGTTCTTCCACTTAATGAGATACTATGAAATTGATCGATTCTGTAGCTGTTGGCTTTTTGTTTATGTGACTTCTTTAAGCTCCAATATGATGCTTCATTCCTCTTCATGTTTTGGAAATATTGTTTGAACTGGGAGCTTGTCACTGATAACCTTCTTTAAACATGAAACATGGAAAACTGGGTGTACTCAGGAACATGTAGAAAACTCCAATTTGTATGCTATAGTACAAATATTTTTCAAAACTTTGTAAGGACCATAGTACTTGGGTGATAATTTATTATCCTTCTTATCTTTCTTGAGGGACATTTCTTTGTATGGTTGTAGTTGTAAAAATACCCCATCGCCTACGTCAAAACTTCTCACTGCGATGTTGATCTGCTTGTTGCTTCATTCGGTTCCGCGTTAGATTGTGGTTATCCTTTAAGAGTTGGAGAACTTGTTGTTGATGCTCGATGTGATCTTCCATTGCTTGAAACTTGGAATTTTCTCTTAAAGATGATGTGATAGACTGTGGATGATATCCACAAAGTGCCATAAATGGGGTCGTTTTTGTTGTGGTAGTTAAGGAAGGGTTATGTCAAAGGTAACCATTTGACCCATTGTGCTTATTTATCATATACAAAGCAACGAATATATCCTTCCAAACATTTTTTCACTATCTCAGTTTCCCTGTAAGATTGAGGATGATAATATGCGCTATGAGCTAATTGAGTACCAAGACAAGAAAATAATTATGTCCAAAATTTTCTAGTGAAAATGGGATCTCTATCACTTATGATAATCTTTGGGTTTCCATGTAGCTTTTGAATTGTTTCCATAAATGAAATATAAATTGTACTAGCTTTGAAAGGATGAGGTAATGCACAAAAATGTGCATACTTGGTAATTTTATCCACTACCACCATGATGACACTCTTTCCTTCAGAATTCGGTAAACTTGCGATAAAATCAATTGATACCTCCTCCCAATGCTAACTTGGAATGGCTAAAGGTTGTAATAGACCTAGGGTCTTAATTGTCTCAACTTTATTTTGTTGACAATCCAAACATTCTGCCACAAACTTATGAATACAAGATTTAAGGCCATCCCAAAAGAATTCCTTCTTGACCTTGTGGTAAGTTTTTAAAAATCCTGAGTTCCCTTCTAAAGGAGAGCTGTGCAGTTCCAAAAGAATATTTTCTTTGAGTTGGGAATTCTTACATAGATATAAGCGATCTTTGTACCATAATGAATCATTTTTCCATATAAATGTATCAGATGTATTGGGATCTTGCTACATTGTTTTGAATCTGTGTCCACACCTCTTCATTATTCTTCCACTCATCCCTTGATTTAGTTATCCAATCAAGTTGGATAATAGAAATGGAATAGATAAATGCTTCCACATCCTCATCCCTTCTTGAAGTGAATCTATAAGAACATTTTTCTTCAATTTTTTGTAGATGATTTCAAAGTCATAACCCAACATCTTTGTGACCCATTTTTGTTGCTCTTCTAAAGATAATATTTTTTCCAAAAAGTATTTAAAACTATCATGATATTTTTTTTACCTTGAAGTGTCTTCCCATTCGTTGAGATCGCCATTTCTTTAGTGCATGTAGTATTTCCAACATTTCCTTCTCATAAGTAAAGTTTTGTAAATACTTTCCCTTGACTGGACGACTTTCAAAAGAAATAGGTATTCCTTGTTGCATTAAAACAACGCCAATTCCATTTCCTGAGGCATCACATTCGACAATAAAGGTTTTTGAGGAAGTATGGTGTGGCTAAGATTGGAGCTTGGCACGTTGCCTCTTTAAGATGTTCAAAGGCCTTAGTTGCTTTTGGAGTCCAAAAAAATGCATCTTTCTTCAATAATTTTGTTAGAGGTGGTATTATTCTCCCATAATTCTTAACAAACTTGCGATAATACCCTATCAACCCAAGAAATGAATGAATATGTTTTAGGATTGTGAGGATTTTCCATTCCTTGATGGCTTTAATTTTGTTAGGGTCTACCTTAATACCCTCATGAAATATAATGTGACCAAAATATTCCACCTCTTGTATTCCAAAGAAACCTTTGGAGGTTTTTTCATACAATTGTTTCTCCTCCAATAGTTTGAGCACCCTATTAACATGTTGAACATGATCCTTCAAAGGCTTGTTGTTGATTGGTATATCCTCAAAAAATACTAACACAAATTTTCTAAGGAAGGGTTTTAAAATGGAACACATCAAACCTTGAAATGTGGAAGGTACATTAGTAAGGCCAAAAGGAATGACTGAAAATTCATAATGACCTTCATGAGATCTAAATGTTGTTTTTACAATGTCTTCAATCTTCATTCTAATTTGATGAATATCGTGAATGAAGATCCAAATTAGTGAAGTAAATTGGTCTGTGTAATTCATCCAACAATTCATCAATGACAAGAATGGGAAATTTATCTTTAATAGTGAGCTTGTTGAGCTCCCTATAATCGTGACACATATGTCATGATCCATCCTTCTTGTACACCAATACTACTGGGTAAAGAAAGAAATTTGGCTAGGTTGAATTATATCAGCCTCTAGCATTTCTACGACCATAAGTTAAATTTCACTTTTTTGGGCAAAGGGATATATCTAAGGCCTGATGTTTGGAGGAACACTTCCTAGAATCAATTTAATAGTAAGATCATGACCATGAATAGGTGGGAGGCCTTTGGGAGTCTCAAATACTTTTGAATGGTTGCCCAAGACTCTTTGGAGATTTTGAGAAATGGATGATTTCGATGTTTTAACATCTAGTGAGTAGAATTGTGTAATTACGCCTTGTCGTTATTTCTTCAAAATATTTCTCATGCCATTAGAGATGATTATCTTACTTGGTTTCCCTATGATACCCCTTAATTCATTTTCTTTTCCTTCCTAGAAAATGTTTAAGAAAAATTCTTAAAAATTAAATTCTATCATCCCCAAAGATTGTAACCATTGGACTCCTAATACAAAATCAACACCACCCATTGGAATGGAAAGAATTGGACTATCCACTACATATTCCCCCATGCTTAGCTTGATATTATGACACTTTCCTGAGAAATTTATAGTTCCTCTATTTACAACCATCACTTGGAAATCTGGTGCTGGTTATAGAAAGCAATTCAATTCCTTGGCTATCTCATGATGAATAAAATTGTGTTTACTACTCGAATCAATCGACATTATTACCTTTTTCTTCTTTATATATCCTTCTATCTTGAGAGTTTGAGGGGTGGTAATTCCCGCAAATGCATTACAATATATGGTGAGATTCATTTCTTCTTTCTATGGGGTTGGTTCCTGGTGTATATCCTCTTCTTTTGATGTTTCTTGTTCCTTTTCTTCCTCCTCTTCATGATCTATGTAAGATAATTTCTTCTCAACACACTTATGACCTTTCGTGTATTTTCTACCACAACTGTAAAAAATCCCTTTTGCTCCTTTTTCCTCCTATTGTTGTTATGTCAACCTTGTAGGTTGTGGGAGGCTACGAGCAAAAACACTTCCATATTTATAGTTGCGAGTGGTAGACTTCCTTGTTTCCATAATTTTGCTTTCAAATTTTCTTGCCACCCTGAATGCCTTCTCCAATGAAATAGGTTTCAAAAGGTTAATCTCATGTTGGATGTTATCCTTTAAAGTACCTATGATCTGGAATTATGTAGGAACACAACAAAATATACATATAAACATGAAAACATAGATGCAATATAAATAAAACTTCATTTCATTAATATCAAAGAAATGAAATATGCTTACATACATAATGGAAATAAACTAGAGCGAGTGATGGTAGCTTATCTATGAGAAGAGATGTGGAAGTTACATGCCACTAAACCGTGTTACAATGAGGCTCGGTGGTCTTTTTATCATCTAGAAACAATGAGAAACCCTAAACATCAAAAACCTAACCCTAGGAGATGAAGCACCAAAATCTTGTGGGCCCCATTGGGGTAAGTTGGAACGTCAACTTCCAAGAGTCATAACTTTTGTATATGATCACTGTTTGGCTATCATAATACCTTGTTTCATAGATATTTAAGAGGATGATAAAGGAAAACAATTGAATTGGTTTGGCACTTTTCTAGTCTCTCTGTTTCCCTTAAAAACATCTTTTAGTTCCTCAAAATGTCTCCAAAAGTTTAGGACCCAAAAAAAAGCCAAAAATAGTAAGTTGTGCTACAATTAAAGAAACTGAAAAGAAACAATGGTGGGAGTCCAAGTGGAATAGGAAAGTGACCACCAATATTCACCTGGATCAGTCCTCCCCCCTTAAGAAGAAATGGTCCCCATTACGTTGAGTGCCTCCATGAGATGGGGAAACTTTTGTTGAACTTGGTCCTTGGAGAGCCACTTGCCTTGATGCAGGAGTTGGCCAGCTTTGACAACCCGATATAATTGGATCTTCTGTTGGCGAGTGTTATTGATCTACGTGTCCATGATCTGATAAGTTATGGCATGTTCCATGCAGTCTAGGTTTAGCTTTGTTGGTGTGTGTTGTTCTACAATGTCTGATGTGTCCAATAATAGTGGAAAGTATGGTTGTAGCTAGTCCACATTGAATACTGGGTGCAAACCAAGGAACGGTGGAATGTTAAGCTCAAAGGAATTGTCCCTTAGAGCCTTGGTGATGGTGTAGGACCCATATTGGAGCTATTGAAGCTTGTGGTGGGGCCCATCAAGGTGCTCCTTTTGCAAATGTAACCAAACTTTGTCGCCCACTTGGAACTTGTGTGGCACTCAATGCTGATCATGATGCTGCTTGTACTTAGCATTGGCACTATCTAATATGTCATGGACCTATTGGCGGAAGTGCTAGATGTGATCAATTAAGTTGTTAGCCCTATTAGCTTTAGAATGGACTTGAGCCAAATCTGCTTGAGTAGATGCAAATGGTATGGCCACATCAATGGGACATAGTGGCTAGAATACCAACCCCACCTAAAAGTAGTTGTGCCCAGATGAGCTATGGAGAGATTTATTGTAGTTGTGTTGGACACAAGGGAGGCTTTCATCCCATGTGTGTGGATTCTTTGAGTTGTACATGCGCATAATTTGCATAATCATCCTGTTGACGAGCTCTATTTGGGCATTAGCTTTGGGGTGGAAGGCCATGGACTTAGTGAGCTTGGTATCCAACATTGACTTGAGGCTCGACCAAAATGTACTCACGAACCTGCTGTTCCAATCTAAGACAATGGATTGTGGGATCCGAAAATGTACCCACACTCATTCAAAGAAGAGCTTATCAGTGGCTCCTGTTGTGATACTCTTCTTACAGGCCACCAAAATGGACATCTTAGAGAATCTGTCGATGGCCAAAAACACACATTCATTTCCATGCTTAGTAGAAGGAAGGCTCAACATGTAATCCATGGAGATGAATTCCCAAGGCGGACTAGGAGTAGGAAGAGGAGTATATAGGCATTTCTTCTTGATTTTTGGTTTGCAAATGATGTAGGTAGTGTAGGATCTGATGTACTTCCCAACATCCTATCAAAGGTTCAACGGATAAAAATAATTATATAGCACTGTCACTGTTTTCGCTACTCCAAAATGTCCAGTGACCCGACTATAGTGCATCTCCCATATCATCTTGGCACGCTCACTTGTAGGAACATAGAGGTGTCCTAGGTGTAATAACAATGCACCTTGGATGTGAAAATATGGAACTTTCTTTCCTTCCAGGAGCATCTGGTATGTGTTTGCGAATTTTGGATCGCTCTTGTAAAAATTCTGCCACCCCGAAATCTCATGTCCACAAGAATGGAGCATAATGGTCAGTGCCATAACCAGTGGTCAGCTGATAAAGTCTGCAACATTATGAGTGTTTCCCTTATTGTACTCGATTTTCAAATGGAATTGTTGCATATATGTGAACCATTTCTGATGGAGACCATTCTACAACTTCCCTCGTGTCTATATGAACTACAAGGGTTGGTGGTCTATATGGATGACCATTTCCTTCCCTAGAATGTAATGCTTTCATTGTCGATAGGTCTGTAAAATAAAATACATCTCTTTGTCATAAGTGGGATACTTTCAGACTATATCTAAAAGTGTATCACTCTCATATGCCACCAAATTCCCCTGCTAGGTAAGAATTGCACCAATCGCATAGTCAGAGGTGTCTGACTCAATTTCAAATGGTTGTTGTAGGTTTGGTAATGTGAGCACTGGTGTAGAGAAACGAAGATGCTTCAACTTGAAAAGTTCCTTCTGTTGGGATTAAGACCAAAAGAAATTTGCTTTTTCTCCGCCCTTGGTGACTTGACTGAAAGGTCAAGTGATATCAGAGAATCCAAACACGAACCTATGATAGAAATTTGCAAGACCCAAAAAACTGTGAAGCTCTGTTAGAGTGGTTGGCGCCGACCAATCTTCAATAACCTGTATCTTGGCTAGGTCCACATGCACACCTCGCTCATTAATGATGTACCCCAGATATTGAACCTAGCTCATACCAAAAGTGAATTTCTCCAAATTGGCACACAATTTGTGTTATCGCAGGGTTTGGAGGACTTATCAGATATGGTGTATGTGCTCTTCCCAACTTTGGCTAAATATCAGGATGTTGTCTATGTACACTAACATGAACGAGTGGGTAAAGGGACGTAAGATATCGTCCATCTGCTGCATGAAGGTTGCTGGAGCATTCATCAACCTGAAAGGCATAACCAACCATTCTAAAATGTCCTCCTTTGATTTGAAGGCAGTCTTCCACACATTATAGGGTTTAATTGGTATCTAGTGATAACCGAAATTTAAGTCAATATTGTTGAAATATTTGAATCCCTTGAGCTAGTTCAAAAGGTCATCAATCTATGGGATTGGATACCTATTCTGGACAATGATTTTATTCAATGATTGGTAGTCAATACAGAGTCTCCAGGTGAAGTATTTATTCTATACCAACACGATCAGGCTCCCACATGGTGATGAACTTGTCCTGATGTTCCCTTTCTGCAACAACTCCTAAATCTACCTCTTAATTTCATCGTTCTCCAAAATAGAGCATCGGTAGATCGGTCCATTGGGTAGTGACGTGACCAGGGTTAGATCGATGGAGTGCTTGACCTAATAGTGTAGGGGTACCCCTATGGGCGAGGTGAAGATGTCCCTATACTCTTGCATGACCTTGTCCATCTACTGTTGTTGTGCAAAGGAGCCCTGTTTGGAGGTTGTGGATGTGGCCATAGTTTTCTTCTTGCCTTGAGGGAGAATCATAAGGAAGACAAATTTCTCAGCGTGGGAAATGATCTCACTGCATTTCTTCGTAGAGATCAAATCTATGGCGGTAGGTGGTGCTACCTCCAGTACCCAATATAACTTATTACCCAAAGAAATAATGATAGTGTGAGGCCTAGAATAATACACAAAATGATGCTTCCACAAGTATGGTTAGCCCAATAATACATCACAAACTTCAAGAGGAGCAACATCACATAGTACCTTATCTGTGAAGGGCTTGATGATGTAGGGAAGGTGACATTGTTCGCTGACACGAAGATCTCACCCTTCGTGAAGCCACTTGATGGTGTACAATTGAGCGTGTGATGTGGTCAGTAGGTCCAATCACTTCATGACCTCTGCTGAAATGAGGTTCTTTTGGCTTTATCTATCGAAAATGAACTACAATGGAGATCCCTTCACCCACATATGTGAGTGGAAGAGCCGCTCCCCCTCCTATGGATCATTGGGCTTAATCTTCTGGATCTTGGTGGTGGCAACAATGGCACTAGGCTCCACATTAATAGTTTTCTTCCCTTTGTCATTCTCCTTGTTGATTTCTAACTCAGAGTCGGAACATGCATCTGATTTGGAAGCCTTCAGCTCAGTGACCAGTGACTACTTGGATCGAAACTCACTTGTGTTGTGAGTTGGGCTCTTATTGAACTCACACCATTTCCCTGTCTCCTTCTTTGTCTTTGTTGTGTTTTTCTTTTCTTGTGGCTTTGGTGGGTTGTCTGGATCACCCCAACTTGGATTTGTCCTTTGTTCTGTGGGTTAGGGGTTCCTTTCCTTCGCTTTGGATTTGCATATCCAAAGTATCACTTCTTCTATTTAAATTTTTGCTTGATCTTGACATCGTATCGATAGGTGGTGCCAAACAAGGAGATGTCCAGGAACTCCATCTTGTCCTTGATGTATTTGTGTAGATAGCCATAGTACTTAAGTACCAAATGCCGCTTATAAGCATTGATACCCAGCTTCGTGCGAAGGGTATGAAAAATATTTGTGAACTCTAACACATCTTGGTCCCTTCCCTACCGCAGCGTGGTCCACTTTATGTATTTACCTTCATAGCTCCCAATAGGGTAATATTTTTCATTAATGGTATCTCAGAAATAATTCCAAGTGGGTGAAACTAAAAACAATGAGGATTCCCTCTCGTCCTTTTGTTCATAGTAGGTTTCCAACCAAGTTAGAGACTTCCACGTACCACTCGACCATAGATTGGGCTAAACCAAATCTTTCTTTCAGCCAATCACCCTTGTGCCATATTCCAAGTGTGAATGTGGGACTCAAAACAAAACCAACTAAGGTTCCTTAGGCCTTACCGTATATCCTGCCAATAACGGTCAAGGATTCCTAGGCCCGAAACCCTCATCTATACAACCAAACTTTACTACAATCCCACGAATGGATTCCTAGGCCCAAACAAGAAACATACACTACTAGGCTTTACCGCAATCCCACCATATAAAAGTCCAGGGATCACTAGGCCTATACAAGCATGGATGCCTCCAGATCTCTCCACCCAAACCATGAAGAATTTTTTTGTTTCCCCCCTATAGGCTTTACCATATATCTTGCCATTTACCTTTCAAGGATTCCTAGGCCCAACGATGGTACACACAACCAGGATTTACCGTAATCCCACCTTTACCAGTCCAGGGATTCCAAGGCCTTGTGAATTTTCTTGAGACCACCCTACTCAGTTTTGAAACCATTCGACAATCCAACTCAACCAAGTAAAATAAACCCCATCACACCATGGCTATTTGGAAATGGCAAGGCAAGGCTACAAACCACTGTCACACCTAGGAAAACCCATGCTAATGAAAGAAAGAGAAACAAAAACACACACGCATGTACCATGCATACCAAAAACTACCAAGGAAATCATACATGCAACTCAATACCTGCAAGTAATCCCATTGTAGTTTCTTGATCCAACTCTTCATTGCTTGATCTTTGCTTCCCTTTGCTTTCTTGACCTTCCTTTGCTTTCCTTCCTTCAATGCTAGAGGTCTCCTTGAATGCTCTAAGTGTGCAAGGGTATGAGAGAGTAGAGAGAATATAGAGAGAGCTCCAAAACTGAACTGAAAAAATGTTACGAACTAATCCTCAAAAGCATTTTTATTAATGATTCCTCTATTTTCTTCAATTTCCATTATTTTTCCTTCATTTTCCTCCTCACATGCAACCAGAGATCTTTCACCTTCCTTTTCTCCTAATTTCCATTATTTTCATAAAATAAATGTCAATCAATGCCTCTTGCCTTTCCAAAGCCTGAGCCATTGCCTTTGCCAATTTCCCCTTAGCCATACTAAACCAAATGAACACCCAATAGGATGTTTTGCCCAACATTTAACTTGGAATATGTGTCCCAAGACCTTGGTATTATTTTGTCTTTATTAATTTTGTTACATAAATTTTTAACTGGAGATGTTACAGATTGCCCGCAGCTGGTAATTTCCCTGAATTGTGGGATAAAAAGTTGCTACAAAAATTGTAAAAACCAAGATGGTTACATACTAGCAACTCCCAGTCTTCTTAAACCAACTTCCATAACCATTCACTGTCTTGGGAAGAGGATGAAAAGACGCCATTGCCTTAGAGGCCCCCTCCCATCTCTGCTCACCCTCCCCAACAATCAACTTCACAACTTATAGGGAGGTGTTGGCCTTCTCCTTTAATTGCCAATTCCCAAAACACATACTGCTCTCCATCTCTTGTCAAGTGCTTAATTAAGTGTCTGCCATAATTTTTCTCTGTAACTTTGCACAAGTGATCTGACTCTAATTTCCATCCATAGCTTACGCAGTAAACTCCATTGTCATTCCCATTAAACCAAAAACATCCAACATACTTGGTTCAGGTTCAAGTTGCATGATATTTCCCTGGGAGCTAGTGTCGCGTCCCCTCACATGTTTTCAAGGTGGGGTGGCAGCGTCCTGCTCCCCGCCTTTGTGAAGTTGGTCACCCAATCTAGGGATTTGGGTAATGTTAATTGAAAAAATTATAAAACATCAATAATTTCATTCTTACTATGCTTCTTTAGTTAGTTGTTATATAACAATCTAGTAAGGAGATGTGTAACTCCTTCCATGCTTAACATATAGAATTGCCATGCGGTATTTAAAAGAATATATTTATAACAAAAAAATATTTCAATTTTTATATTAAGTAACATAATTTTATTTCAAATTTATATAAAAAAGAGATAAAGTAATTAGAAATAACTAACATAGATCCATGTTAATCTCAGAAATATCAAATACCTAGAGTGATTAAATCCATACACAGACCTCAAACCCCTTACTAGAGAGCAAAATTTGAAAAATAGTTTGCACTTTAGAGATTTATTCCTTCTTAATTTTGAATATATATATATAAAATACATTTCCTTCAATATTTTTATTTTCATTTTCTTTTTGTAAAATTATTTAATTCTATTATTTCAAAATTATAATTATAAGCCGTATATGTAAGCTAATACGTAGTCAAGCGAAAACTATAATGCCTTAATGTGGGAGGCACTAATAAATAGATAAAGAAAGGCAAATTTCATCCACACAACTAAAGAAAGTGGGGATACAACTATGTAAATGTATTGACCACGCATCCCCAAACTATGCTTTTATATTTATAGCTGATGTGAAGCTCCATTCCTGTTAAGGTGTTGAAAGGCTTTAAACACATTCAGATTTGATGAATGCTCCATACCTACAATTGAATGTAAATATTATATTAGAAAAGAATCATGTGTGGGTAGTCTAAAGGTTAAGAAAAGTTGTGAAGAAATGATTTAAGGTAGTGGGTGAAAGGATTGCATATAATTCTATTTAGGAAACAACTGTGCAAGCAGCTGTCAAAAAGTTGCGAAGCACGAGGTAACTCAAAAAAAGCTGAGAGGCTCTGCCGAAAGCATAGGGAAAATATTTGGAGGCATGCAGCTGCAGCGTCTTTTTGACTCACCCTAGTTTACTATTTTCTTTGTCCATCAGCATTGATCCTCCCCTGAGTGACCATATGGCTGATCATTATGAAGCATTGTTATGTGCGTTTAAATATTTCCAACGCCACCACGCTATGATTTCTTGCTGTGCTTGAAACTGGTGGCCCAGAGTCTCTGGTTTGAGTGTAGTGCCTTCATTATCGTTCTTGAATGCTCGCATGTTCTTTGATAGTTACAGTCCTGCGTAAGCTTTGGTTGAGTTTCAGTTATAGGTTCTCTGCATCAGCATAAATCTCCATAGTTCATATTCGAGTTGCAGGTAAGGGTATTGCAAAACTTGAGTATAGCTGTTATTTTTCTTTTTGATCTTTCTTGTTATATTTTCTGATTTTCCTGAATCTACAATCGAAGGATAGGATATTATGTGTTACAAAATTTGAATATAACTGTTATTTTTCTTTTTAATTTTTTTTTTTTTAAATCTTTCTTGTTATATTCTCAAAATTTGCTACGATATAAAGATACCCTCTAATACTTTGAATTGTTTCAGGGGCAAAAGACCAAGATTCCAAACTCTCGACCTTGTTTGATCGACGAACATGAAGATGATTGACATCAGCAGGGAGAGGAATGCAATGGAGATCATAGATCGCACAACATCCGTGGACTGTGAAAAGGACGTTCGCTGCTGGAGATCGTTGAGATCTCTGATGGAGTTCATGGTTCCCTGCTGTGGCTCATCCTGCCAATCCATGACCGGTGGCCCTGTCGAAGACCAAGACAGCTCGGAATGCTCTCTTGGCCCGACCGTTACGGGCACAATTTTCGGGTTCAGGAAAGGGCGAGTCAGTTTCTGTATTCAAGAAGATCGACGCGGACCTACGCTTCTCCTTCTGGAATTTGCCATTCCGACCTACCTGTTGGCGAAGGAAATGCAGTACGGTCTGCTGAGGATTGCTCTGGAGTGTGACAAGGACAGCACCCACGATGGGTCTTTGTTTTCTGTTCCTGTATGGACCATGTATTGCAATGGGCGCAAGGTGGGTTTTGCCATAAAACGCAATGTTACAGAGAACGACCGAGCCGTATTGAAGATGATGCAGTCCATATCGGTTGGGGCCGGAGTTTTGCCCACTGTGACTAAGGGAGATGAAGGCGAGCTCATGTATATGAGAGCAACTTATGAACGAGTTGTTGGGTCTTCAGATTCAGAG
Source organism: Pinus tabuliformis (assembly GCA_031772625.1). Lineage (NCBI taxonomy): Eukaryota > Viridiplantae > Streptophyta > Pinopsida > Pinales > Pinaceae > Pinus > Pinus tabuliformis. The sequence continues at coordinate 182,641,361 of CM062819.1, forward strand.
TCCTTTCATATGATCAATCCCGATGGGAGCACCGGGCAGCAGCTCAGCGTTTTTCTTCTCAGGTCTTGATGATCACAAAAAAAATTGTACTATTTCTTGGCTTCTCATAGTACATGCTAACGATTATACATATATTTTAATCTCTAGATTGTGACCTGGTCCATATACCTTTTTAACAGTCATGGTCATGAGGACAAAAACAAACTACAGATTGGTGATGGAGATGCATGAATCAGATTCAGTTATAGGGATATTTGATTGTGATAAATAGAAAATAGTTATTCCTGATACCTGTACCATAAAGAAATATTCCAAAGCATATTGTGTCACTGTGTAGATATAGATCAATCCCAAGGAAAAGGAAATAGGAAAGACCGTTTCCAATGAAGTATATTTTGTTTTTTTGAGTTTCTGCAGTCAGATTTCCATCTGCTGGATTCTCATTTGCAGTGCTCATTTGAAATTGGAAGTTGAAACCACGACAGTGCAAGACGAACCGAAGTTCTGTGAAATCTTATTTTTCTTGGTCTGTTGTTATTTTGCAGTTCTGTAAAAATCTTGGTCTGTTATATTATTTTCAATTTCAATGTTGTTGTGGTTGTAGTTTTGAAATTATACTAATTGCAGATTCTGGATATTTGTGAAATTCTATGCACAGCAGCGAGTGCAATTTGTTTGACTCGCTGCAGGATATTCTCAAAAGCTGGAATAAAGATGTTCCTTCCAAAACACTTCCATCCTACAACCCTTTCAATAGCAGATTTCCAGAATATTTGCAAAATTTTTTATAAAGAGAATTGTAAAATTTAATGTTGTTTACAGAAAATTGTAAAATTTAATTTGTGATCTCCTTGAGTGAAGAATGTTGTAAATCTTCAGGACAGAGAGGGCTACAGCCAAAGGGCTTGAAATTCATGGTAAATGGCCAGTTAAGCGTCCATTTTCAGGTAAGTTTTATTTAGTTATGACAGCCTTAGCCTAAAGTGAAGAATGTTGTAAATCTTTAGGACAGAAAGGGCTACAGCCAAAGGGCTTGAAATCCATGGTAAATTGTCTGTTAAGCGTCCATTTTCATGAAAGTTTTATGTAGTTATGACAGCCCAGCACAACAACTCTATTATGTATAATTCATAGATATACATAAATACTTAATGATAAGCAAGTAACATATACGATAAATATATGATAAGCAAATAAAATATATGTTTCAGAATGAATAGCATAAAATTATATTTATGTATTTAAATCTAAATTTTTGTTTATAAAAATTGTTTTGATGAAGTATTTCCTTTTAGTGTAACTTCCCTTTTCAAGGACAATCTCAACAAAGTTGGTGGGAAATACGTACTCGGAGGGGCTTTTCCTTTCTCCCGATGTACAACCAGAGACATATTAGCTTGAACTTTATCATCAGCTCAGGCTTAAACGTTATGTTAGGCTTTCTCAATTATCAAGTTATAATGCCAATATGACATTTAGGTTTTAAAGATTATGTTAAGTTTTCTCAATTATCAATAGTTATAATAGCAAGCAAGATATTAAATAATAATAGATTAGAACTTTGATGAAGACACCCATTTTTGGTGAAGACACCATTGGTAAGTATTAGTGTATTTGGTTTATAGGTTGTAATGTTATATACAATTATAATGCTTAAGTTAAGATGTTGAATGAGATTGCAATTTATTCTTATTATGTTCTTCATCTTTAGTAATGATGTTACAACATATAACTAAGAAAATGGAAATTACTTCTCATTTGTATGCTATGGTATTCCCTAGCTCATCCACCCACGAAAAGAACACCCATGATATGATGTAGAGTAGGGCTACAACTCAGTACTACTATGTTCTTCACCTTTAGCAATGATGCTCTCACATATAACCAAGAATAAGGGAAATACCTCAAACTTGCAATAGTTGCAGTGCATAGTTACATTAAACTACACTAAATTAGCACAACAACAACTTATTGACAACCCTTTCTTTTCCAAAGTTCTCACACAAGTATTCCAATTTGTAATAGGTCTAGTTCCACAAAAAATGATCTCCTAAATGGAAGCTATCACTATTTTTAAATAGTTTAGAGGTAGCTAAGGTTAAGTCTCACAAAGATAAATCTCACCATAGGAACTAGAAGTTACAATACTATCATTTTAGGTAAAAAACCCTAAAAGAACTTTAGACCAAATTAATCACTTTTTAATAACAACATTCTACATTTAATCCTTGACATAGGTAATGTGTAGTCAACTTTATTGCAATGACCAAGTGGATTGTTTTATGGACTACATTAATTATTGGATGACATTTATGTGTTAAATTATCAAGTTTGACAATTGTTTGTTTTGCAGAAGGTTTGACACTTGTTTGATTTTATTAATATTAAATTTGTGCTTCAATAATGATATTTTTTATAGTAATATTTGACTAATGCTAAAATTGATTAGTTGGTGCTCCTACGAAATTGTTGTTCATGCTTAGATGGTAATATATGATTTGTTTGAAATATTTTTTTATTAATGAAATGGTTAATGAGTTCAATTGATAATTGTTGAGTGTTGGATGAAATGTTGTTTTTCTAAAGTATGGGGTTGATCAATGGCATTGAGATTTCCTTTGATTGATATTGTACTAGTAGCATTTAATTCAATGATGCTTTGATAGTTGCTTTTGGAAGTGTTCTAGTTTAAATATTTAGCTATTGAATTCCAAGTATATATACACCCTTGATTTGGAAATTAAATCCCACAGACAACATTAATTTTTGAGGGAGGAGGATGTAACACCTGTCTTGGGCAAAATGGTTTGAATTGTATGACACACTTTGGTATTAAAACATCTTGCTTATTCTTGGCCACTAATGTTTAGTTGATCAATACTTAGTCATATGATACATGTTGATGTTTTCATTGTACATGATTACTTTTTCAAATGATTTGATATTTGCATGTATAATATGAAAGATTAATTACATGGCAAACTATATCTTTTCATAGATTAGGACATGAACAATTATGAGGAATTTGTGTTTATTATGGATATCAATACTAGATACAACCCCAACCCATGAATACTTTTGTGGGATTATTACCTTTAGGTTAACATAATCACTTTTCCTCAATAATCATGCATTCTAGAAAGCAACATAAATGGAACAAAAATATGATAAGGAAACAAGAATAAATTAATATATAATTATCATATTGAACAATGTAAACCCTAAGCATAAGCGCATGCTTCCAAGTATCCAAATTGTTTTGATTAAGTCCTTCCTCCTAATGAAAACTAGGTCATCTCCAAGGAGAAATAAAATAAAATTTGGGGAATATGCATTCTCAAGTGATTTTCATCACATCTAATGTACAATGAGAGGAATTGGTTGTAAGCATTATGTAGGGGCTTCAAGCTCAACAACATGTTAATTTCTCTCAACCATCAATAGTTAAATCCAATCAATGGCTAGTAAGATATTACATATCAACTCAACGACAAAGTTTTACAATGAAACAACACATGCATAAGGCACAACATTCATTTTGATGGAGAGGCAACTATAAAATATCAAGACCTATGGTCCACACACTTTGGCATGAATCCACATCTATGACCTTCAAGTTGCAATGTAGATTAGAATTACAACTCATTATTATTGTGTCCCTCACCTCTAGTAGTCGTGCTCCCACACACAACTAGGAACATGGAAAATGCCTTCAACCTATAGGTTTTTTTTATATTTTCTACCTCATTTCCCACCAAAAGAATACCAATGACTAGGACAAAAATATAGTAAAATAAAAAATTAAATTATGGTAACCCTTCCCTTTCCAAAGTTCTCACATATGGATTTTAATTCCACATAGGTCAAATTCCCAAAAATATAGATCTTACAAATGGAACCCATCACCCACCTTAAATAGTTTAGAGACGGTGTATTGTTTTGAATATATCTAACAATATAAGGTAATAGTTAACTTGAACATAGAATATCGATATAATAAGCGAATGGAACTACTAATTGTAGAGAAAACCCTTGAGGTAAGGTAACACTATGAGCTATTCCTTAGGAAGGAAAATAATCCATAAGAAATGCTTGCTACAACTATACTAGTCTTCATAATACACAATTACTTCACCTATACTTCTTTGTATAACACTATCTACCTACCAGGAACATTCTAAAAGAATCTTTCTAGTAGGTGAAAACTTATAGTAAGCCTTCTTACAAGTATTGACTTCAAAGTACTTTGTGGGTCTTATTTATTATAAATAGCCTCCATGCATAACAATACACAACCACTTATCTATTGTTATTCCCCTTGGGTAACAACCTGGGTATCTCATAGTATCCCATTTAAGTACATTACATTCCATTCCCTTTCGCATGTTTCATCCTTCAAACATGAGAAGATATAGAATGTTGTTGGCATTATGACTAATATGTTGTCCTTGATGGCAAACTACTTGATGAGTTGTCTTTTGATGGGAATCTACTTGATGAACATGTCAACATGATGGTAGCAGGATGACTATTTAGGCCAATACGGATGTGACAATAAAGAATTATTAATTCAGAGACAAAAGAATGATAAAGATGAAGTTTGAATAAGTATACACAGGTTTGGTGAAGCAAAGTCGACTATATGCAGGTTCTATGAAGCAAAGTTGTGTACACACTGAGGTTTGGTAAATAAAAGTAGAGAATACGCGGTTTCTGTAAAGAAAAGCCACGTATAGATGCAAACATGAAGAAGTAAAGGCATGTAAATGCACCATGGTATTATACCAAGGGTCCTTACCATGGTCTTAACCTATGGTATTGAGCCTAGTAATGGATATTTGATCCCGTCTAAGAATACCATCGACATTAGTATGGTTTTGACCTGTGGTATTGGATAAGGGCTAAGATATATAAGGAGATGAAAATCAAAGTGGTAGAGGTGTGCAAGTGATGAATATTTTCATGAATAGTTAGATCTGAAGCAAGTGTGCATGTAATGGGCTATTATTGATTTGTTTGATCTAAAACTAAGTATGCACTCGAGAATAAGATCATGGATTAGATCCAATAGATCCGAAATGAAAATGTTGATTATGGTTTGATTTGATTAGTGACGATAGTGTCTTGACGTGTGATTTTTTATGTGTATGCTAAGATCTGGGTATGTACAAATTTTGTGATGTAGTGAAGTTTTTTGCGAGTAATTGCATATATGTACACGGGTTTGATAACCTTAAAGGTGTGTGCACACGTGGGTTTAATACTGGTAAGAATCATATATATTCAGATCTATACATGGGTTTGTTTGCTGAAAATCTCGTATACACGCAGAAATGTTTTGAGGAAAGCACATATATAAACTAGGATTTTGTTGGAATAGATGTTTGATCAATTTAATTAGTCTTATTGTGTTTCTGATGCCTGTCAATGAAGTCTTACATGATGATTTGGGCTTAAATGTGATGCTTTTTCATGAGGATTGATTGATTGAAGAATGATGAAGCTACTAGCTATTTGTGATTGAAGATCATGGATGGTTCTGTGATTATTTCAGAATGATGAAATGGTTCTATGTATGATCCAGTGTTTGTTTTAGAGTGACAGTGGTTCAGTTTTAGCGTTTAATGTTTTGAGATCTGTACGCGAGTATGCTTCATGAAAGTGGCATATACATGCGGGTTTGTGACAACAAAGTAGCATATATATTCTGATAGTTTATTGATCAAGGGTTTCAGTTGATTAAATAATATGATGCAATGTTTGGGTTCAATATTAGTACTTTGGTTACAATGATATAACTATTTGGTTGTTTGAGAATAAGTTGATTGATTTGGGTTTCAGTTGATTCAATTGATTCAAAGATTGGTGGTTTCATTTGATGATTGAGTAATTTGTTGTAGTGATCACTTTTAGCTTTGATGTTTGATTTTTGGCTTAAATGATGGTAGTGGGTCCAGTCTAGAAATTTGATGAAATGTGGCCTACATGTTGTGATGTTTTGTAGCATGTGGATTGAGTATGAACATTTATGAAACATGGTCCATGGAGGTGTTGAGGGTTGGAACCTTCAAAGATGAAGTCGAAGCTTCCTTCCAGTGGTAGCTAGTAAATCAGATCAAGGGGTTGGATATCCCTTCTGGTGGGTGCCGGTAAACATGATCAGGGTGTTGTTGCTCCCTTCCAGTGGGTGCTGGCAAATGAGAGAAGGTTGTAGCCTTTTGTAGGTGGGTGCATGTGTGCTGGTATGAGTTTTCACCAATACAAAATTATAAGAAGTTTTATTTATAATAAAAGGAAGACAAAGACGACAACAACAATGGTTTTTCCCCACTTTGGGTTTCCACCTAAAAATCATGGTGTCCATGTGTGTTGATGTGTTTCTTATGTGTGATAGTTAAATTTGTTCTTAATTCACATGGATACTATTTATTTAATGTCTAATGAAGTACTGATGCACTGGCTCAAGATAAACATATGATGAATTAACTGAAAAGTAAGTTTACTGGATATACGCTAGTTGTCTAAATAACAATTGCGTACATATGCAAATTCCATTAAGTAATGTTGCATACAAAAATCTAGATATGAAATTGAAAAGTTTAATGATTTGAAAATATTGATTCACTGCCCACCCCCCCCAGTATTTATCCCAACAATTGGTATCTGAGCAAGTCCTTCAACAGAAGCTTGATCACTTGAAGGAGATACATCAAGATGATGGGAAAGAAGAAGATAGCTCAAAGGAGGGTTTTAGATTCAGTAACTGTTACCAATGTCAGAAAATATTCAATTTTGGGAGAAACCTGCTTTCTATTGATTAAGAATGAAGAAGACAATAATAAAGCATTATCAAGTATGCACTTTTTTTCTAACTGAGATCCATTTCCTTGTCTATGCAACAATGGTAGTGATTGTATTTCAAATGTTGAAGATGGTGATACTGATGAGGAATGTCAATTAATTATGGCAATTTGATCCAAAATGGATTTTGGATAAGCTCCTAAGTCTAAGTGTTCCTCATAGAGGAAAATGAAAGTCCAAGGAAGTTCCTGGACATAGCCCCATTGCAGAGATCTTTTCATTCTGAATCTACTGTAACTTGAATGGGAAAAAATGGACTTAGGATGCAGAAGTTATCGCTCAAAGAAGATGCCCTTTATTCTTTGGAAAAAAAGGCAAAATCCACTAAAAATGGAAAAAAACCCTTATAAATGGAAATTGCATCAGAGAAGGGTCAAAGAGGCAGACTTAAGCAGTTGCCAATCTCTGATATATTGGGTCGAAGATAGGCCTGTGTGCAATGGCTGGACCCCGAGCTATGCGATATGTTTATTGTCGATGATCAGATCGAAAAATCAGTATCAGCGATGGCATGAGACAAAGGATGGACCCCCGGGCCAATGCGACTTGTGATTGCGATTTATTGCATCGCAACGTCACATCAAAATGATATACAAGGGGCAATAACACTGGACCTGATGGACTCTATAGGTGCGGGTTGATAAAATTTGAGTTCCGGTAAACGTGACTTTTCTGTGTAGTAATGTTTTTCGATGCAAAAACCGAAAAACAAAGGAAAGACACTGAAGCGATAAACCGGACCCGAAGGGAAATTTAGGCACGATCTATATAATTTGAGTTTTCTAAAGGCAGATTTCAGGCGAGCCTCAAGCAGTAAATGGTTTTGGGCTGGCTCTGCCCACTTCCACACATTGGTTGACACGTGGCTGGCGGAGGAGAGAGGAAAACCGCCTTTTCGGGCGGGTAACCCCCGTACTCCTAAGTCGCCCAAAATTGGATATCGACTGTTGATCAGAGATCCTGTAGATCGATAGTGGGGATTGCGCTAGTGACAAAAGGCAGACCCGAAATGATTATAAAATGGATGCAATAAATTTTGAAATCCAATAAAAGAATTTTTACGGGTTTTTCAATGATTTCCCGTGTATTTGGGATTTTACCCAATATGCCTGTGCGATGCGATATAATGCCTAATGGTAGACCCAATAGGGATTTAGGGGCGATTGAATGGGATTTCAAGTCCAAAAAACACGCCCGATAGTGTATTTTCGGGAAAATACCTGTGTAATGGATTTTTCTCTATTTTCAGCTTATTGCCTAGAAAACGGCCCCGATCCCTTGTAACAGCTCCTAATCATCATTCCACACTACAAGCAGATGTTCTTGGCAGACGATGAGGTGTTTTAAAACCACAGAGCCATAGAGGCAAATGGCCAGTCAAACAGATAGTGTAGAGAAGCCACAGAGATGCAGGGGAATGATTGAATGCAGGGAAATGGTTGGGAAGCCGAAAAGCAGGGAAAATGCCTCAAAGAAGCCTAGAGAGATCAATTGCGTCAGAGAAGTTGCAAGTTGAAGGTAGAGAGCAGAGAGTGAGTGAAAAGCTACTGCACAGAGCAGCTGAGGGAGTCTTTGGGGTCACTTGGAGGTCAAGTGAAAAGCCAGAGAACTGAAGGTTGCAGAAAGCCAAAGAAGCCAGAGTAGAAGAGCTAGAGCCAAAGCCAAAGCTGAAGAGCCAGAGCCAGAGCCAAGAGCCAGAAAGCCAAGAACTTCAAGAGACAGGGATAAAATGGTGTCTAAACCCATTATTTCTATGTAAAACAGTGGAGTTGAGCCAAGGGCTTGTAAAAGGACTTATACCATAATCTCAGAGAGCCTAGTCAAGTTGACTAAAGCTCATGAAGACGCAGCCCAAGAGTTTTGGGTGAACTCCTAATTAAATTACTGTCTGTTGTGCTCTACAACAACCCCCCCCCCCCCCCTCCTATTTCATACAATTTTTATTTTTCAAAACTATAATATGAAATGGGTCCCTTTTCATTTAAATTGGTATCAACTTATCATTATTCAAAAGGTCTGAAAAGAAATAAAACATTATAAACCTTTTTGATAAATCACTTAATCGGTCTTATAATAAAGAATGAATAATCCTTTATTATTGCGATAAAGCGATCACAAGATCACATATCGCAATAACAAAGGATTCATGACATAAATACCCATTGATTTTCCTCGATGTGACAATGCACAAATGACTATCAGGTATCAGGAAGGCAAGCGATCCTAACAAAAGGCCCCTCTCTACTCCGATGTGATATCGCTATCGGCGATCGGGGAGTGTAGCATGCATCCATCTAAAGCCCGCATTTAAAACTCCCGATGCGAATTGGCGATATCGCTATCGGCAATCGGGGATTCCCAAAGGACACCAATATAACAACTTAAGCATTCCCCCAATTGTCGATTGCGATAAAGCTAGGCGTAGATTTCAAAAAAGATTGATAAAGCCGAGATATATTATGGTTATTTAGTATTAAAGGCCTTTCTCTTCCCGATAGTGATTCACTTACGCTCAACTGCATAATCATCAAAGCCACGCTTAAATGAATCATTCGGCCAATAAATGATATGATGAGCATTTAAAGGATTGACTGGTTTAAACAACCATTTAATGAAACAGTAAGGCTAAAATCTCTTCAAAGATTGTATCTGCGGCCACCTTAAGTTAATCCTCCATTATTCATTGATTAATATATCTCGTTCATATTTGGTTTGCGCCACCAATTCTCCGCATTACGTTCATTTTCTCTCCTGTGCAGAGCTCTTTCGAAGCAGCAAATTCAAGCCAAATGGGGAAGAAATCTAAGAAAACTGGAACAGCTTCCACTTCGGTAGTTACAGGACAACACATTGCCAATCCAGGACCAAGCAAAAAGGGACTGATATCGGACACCACATGTCTAGGACTCGGTAAAACTACTTGGCTGAGCATCTACAATCTGATTGAGGCCGAAGAACCTGAGGTAACAACAGTGCAAGCCACAGCAAACCTGACCCAGAAGTCTGCTGCTACTCTAAAGGATTTAGCCGACTCTTACCTTCATCGAATAGCAGCCCGAGAAAAAATTCTCCCATATACAGATGTGGTGAGATGGGAAATTTAAGAAATCCCAATCACAAATAGGACATTTTGCGCCATGGATGGGAGAGTCTTTGGCTCGTTTCAACCCAATGATTTGAGGCAAATGTACCATTTTCCTGCACCAGAGAAGAAGTACAACAAAGCATTCCTGGAGAAATTCAGAAATGAAAACGACATTGAATCAGAACCCATACGGGATTGGAGGCAAAACCCAGCGAAACACAAGCATGAGTCTTCGGGTAAGTACTCTGTCGATTCCTTGTGTTCTCCTTATTGTTATGCCGGAGTAATGATGTGTAGGTTGTGGGGGTTACATGATTCCTCAAACTTCACTATAGAGATGGTACCTTTAATGGAAGCAGCATGCAATAGTGAAATAATGGATTGGGGAAATATATTGTCTGATAAGTTAGCAACAACGGTTCTTGAATTCAGAAACAAATCCCGCGTTACTGAAAGGTTCATTCCCCCATTTTACTATAGTGCCTACATCTTGGATACCCTGTGTTTTAATTCTGAATTTCCTGTGCTGGGGTGGAGATGGACTCCACAAGACCCCATGCCCATTCATATATACCACCAGAAGTTATGGAAAGCCCACTATAAACACCATTTATATCAAGTTTGCAATGGTTTTATGTTACCCATTCACTATGCCATTTTTGACAAACCTGCTCCTAAGATTTCCTCACAAGCGGAGATTGACTTGACAACCATAGGGAGATGGTTTGGAGAAGAAAAATTCACCTATGTAAGAGTTTTCGGTAGCCATGCCAAGCCTCATGTCCTCCCTTTGTATACACCCAACAAGCTGTTAGCCTGAGAGGTAGCATATCAGATTACATCCGAAGGAGTTACACAGACTCTAAGGAATAAAAAGAAGCAGGTTTGGCCTCCTTTTCCTCTAATATGTGGTGTTTACGCTCTGCATGACTATAAACATGCAAAGAAAGAAGCAGATAAGATTAAGGCACTGAATCTCGCCACTCTTCCTAATAGGCGATTTGATCCAAACAAAGTCGCCTACAATGCACTTGAACAGGCAAAAATCACTAAATTTGACCATAAAGATGATGATTTTGATGACCTGTTCTCCTCAGCTGAGTCGCTATTCCAGGTTCAATCACTAGCCAGAATGAGATATCATGATGACGAGTTAGTTGAATTTAACAGACTTAGAGAACAGAGGTTGCAAACTCTGCCTCTAGATCTGTTAGCAATGACCCCGATGACACAATCAAGCGAGCCTGAGCAATGACTTACCAATGAACCTCCTGCTACATCAGAAATTGCTGGAGAAATCCAAACAAAAGAGCAGGAGGAAGTGCAAGAAAAGAGCAGGAGGAAGTGTAGAGAAAAGAGTAGGAGGAAGTGCAGAGGAAAGAGCAGGAGTAGAGTAGCACGGACGTGAATGTAGATGCCCAGATTGACCCAAAATTGCTCCAGGAATGGCAGCAATTTGACTCAATCATAAGCAATCTTGAGAGCTCAAAGGAAGCCGATACATCTAAAGCAGCTGACACACAGGATACAACATCAAAAGAGGTTCCAAGTGGAACCAGCGGCCTACCCCTTTCTACAGGAATAGAGATAATTCCTAAGGATCCTTCGGATCAGATCGTTTTGCAAGTGGAGGATATCCCTCCATTGGATGTCTTTTACAGCCCAAAGCACAGGGCTGTAGTAAAACGACAACAGAAAAGGAGAAGGACTGATCAACCTTCCCTATTCCCTAAACAAACAGTGACAGCCAATGTGGTTTGGAAAGAGGAATTTGATCCTTCTGATGACCTTACAAAATTGTCCCAATATGCTGGAGCCTATTCGGCGGCCACCATGGACAAGGCATCATAAGTGACTAATCTGTTAAGAGAAAAGGACCAATCAATTGCCTCGCTACAAGTACAGTTATCAGAGGCACAACAGAAAGCAGAGCAACTTGAACAGTAGTTGTCTACGCAGCAAAAAATTAATAAACAATTGAATAAACAATTGCAGGAAGAGAAACAAAGAATTGATTCAAGTGCAATTCAAAAGCAGAAAGAGCTGTCAGAATCATTGGAAAAATTAAAAGCAATGAATGAACAAATGATAAAATCTAAAGATGAGCAAATTGCTCAATTATCAGCCCAAATAGAAAAGTCCAATAATCTTCCCCAGCCTACAGAGTTCAGAGCAGAATCACAACAGATTAACAAAGCATTGGTAACACAAATAAGGCTGTTATGTCAAAAAATCGCTCAAGCAGAACCCTTATGTGACATAACAGCATCAATAATTGATAAATCGGTTGATGCTAGAATAGACTTGGAGCAGGCCGATGAGACCTTGACCAATTTTCTTGAGTGGCAAGACACTGATGAGGGATAGGCAGCTAACTTGCCAAAAATCTTGGAATCCCATAAAGAGATCCTATTTATGGAATGGTAGTCTGTTATGAAAATGTTATGAAACCAGCTCAAGAAAAGATAGAAAAGATAGATCAACGCCTGAGAATTCAGCCTCTTCGAGGGGGCAACCTCCTTTACATTACATAAATGAACAATTCTTGGATGATACAAATGAAAATACCTCCTTTCTATATATAGGAGTCTAAGTGGTCCCAATACAATCACAACCTACATAACAATAATATTGTAGGGCACAATAGTAATAATAGTGGGCTTCTATGTGGCACAATAGTAACAATATGGGCACTGCATGGGTACATCAATATAATAAGTGGGTTGTACTAATAACAATAAGGGGTTATACTAGTAGTATAGGGGCCTAACATGCCCCTCTCCTTCAAAAAGCGTTGTCCTCAACGCTTGAGTAGTTCTTGATGCTTCTGTATAAGATTCTTGTCCTCCCATGTGGAATCTTCAGCGGGTAAGTTCTTCCACTTGATGAGATACTCTGAAATTGATCGATTTCGTAGCTGTTGGGTTCTTGTTTCTATGACTGCTCCAAGTTCCAATATGATTTTTCCTTCTTCTTCAATTTCTGGCAATATTGTTTGAATTGGGATCTTTTGCAACTTTTGAATAAATGGCCATACTTCTTCGTACTTCTTCCCTTCATCCCTTGCTTCGTTTATCCAATCTGGTTGGATAATAGAAATAGCACAAAACAATGCTTCCACATCCTCATCCTTGAAGAGTCTTCCCATTCGGTAAGGTCGCCATTTTTTAAGTGCACGTAGTATTGCCAACATTTCCTGTTGTTTCATTTGATTTTGCACCGAAGTGGCGCTATCCTTTAAAAGTTGGTGAACTTGTTGTTGATGCTCATTGTGATCTTTCACTGCTTGAACCTTTTTCTTCCTGATATGTCCTTCTATCTTTAGATTTTGAGTGGTAATTTCTTCCAATCCTTTACAAGATATGGTCGGATTCATTTCTTGACGCTTGATGTGATCTTTCACTTCTTGAACATTTTTCTTCTTGATATGTCCTTTTGTCTTGCTAGTTTGAGGAGTGGTAATTCCAACCAGTGAAGTACTAGATATGGTTGGATTCATTTCTTCATTCTTGATGTGATCTTTCACTTCTCGCACCTTTTCCTTCTTTATATTTCCTTCTATCTTGAGAGTTTGAGGAGTGGTCATTCTTGCCAATAGTTTACAAGATATGTTCTGATTCATTTCTTCTTTCTTTGGGGTGGTGTCCTGGCGTATATCCTCTTCTTTTGATGTTTCTTGATCCTTTTCTTCCTCCTCTTCATATTCTATGTAAAATAATTTCTTCTCAGTACACCTATGACCTTTAGTGCATTTGCTATCACAATTGTAACAAAGCCCTTTTTCTCTTTTTTCTTCCAATTGTTGTGGTGTAACCCTTGTAGGTTGTGGAAGGCTGGGAGAAAAAACACTTCCATCTTTATAGTTGTGAGGGGTATGCTTCCTGGTTTCCATAATTTTTCTTTCCATTATGTCACAAAGCCCTTTTACTCTTTCCAATTGTTGTGGTGTTGCTCTAAAGAAGGTGTTGCTCTTTGTATCCTCATAATGTGCTATCATTTCCTTCGTGAAAATTGACCACGTAACAAGTTTTTTACGAGAACAAAGCCCTTCATACCATAAAAATTGATCTGGTTCTAAATATGAAGATGCAATACATACCTTTTGTAACAGTTGTACACCATGTAGATCAAAATATTGCTCCATTTGAAGTATCCAATTTACCGGATCCTTGCCATCAAACTTCCTCATCTTGCTTTTTCTTGATTTTAGGAGCTCGACCTTGAAACGACTGTAACTCTGTACTTTTCAATCACCTAGTTTTGAATTTGTGACCTGCAGTAGCCCTTTGTGTCCTCTTTCCAATGCCACAAGTCTGACCCAAATTGGATTCTCCAAAGAAGAGTTATGCGAAATCTCCCACAGTGACTTGATTATAGACTAGTTCAGTAGAGCGAACTTGTACGACGTGCCACGAGTCACTGTTTCGACCTTTGGATCTGAAAAACACCCACAAGAAACTACAATCCGTCCTCTTTCTGTAACTTCTTACAAAACTTCAATCCGATGCTCAGAAAGAAAGTTATGACGATTTTCCCCAGGTCACCTGTTTTGAGTGTAATTCAGGAGTCTGCAAAAAGACCGACTTCCTCAGATCATATCTCCGCAAATATCGCGCAAAAAGCTCTGAAATTCGGACCCAAGGTTCAGCGCCAATTCTTCTCAAATGGGTTTTTTTTGTGACTTCTGAAACGTCACAGAAAAAAAGTTATAGCGAAAATTCCACGATGACCTGTTTGGAGCAGCGAAACCCTAGAATCCAAAGCTCTGATACCAAATGTTATGAAACCAGCTCAAGAAAAGATAGAAAAGATAGATCAACGCCTGAGAATTCAGCCTCTTCGAGGGGGCAACCTCCTTTACATTACATAAATGAACAATTCTTGGATGATACAAATGAAAATACCTCCTTTCTATATATAGGAGTCTAAGTGGTCCCAATACAATCACAGCCTACATAACAATAATATTGTAGGGCACAATAGTAATAATAGTGGGCTTCTATGTGGCACAATAGTAACAATATGGGCACTACATGGGTACATCAATATAATAAGTGGGTTGTACTAATAACAATAAGGGGTTATACTTGTAGTATAGGGGCCTAACATAGTCCCAGTTAATGAAGGCAGAGAGAGCAGTTTCCAAATGCAAGTTAACCACAAGTAATTTGATTGAATTGATTAATGATACTCTCTACTTATATAACATGATCTCTCAATGTACCCCAGGTAAATTACTATCGGCTAAAACATTGGAGCAGTCATGTTATCAAGAGCTTATTTTTAACAGGTCGCAGGTATTAACAGTTTGACTTGGGACACGTATTGGTTGTTCCTAGTAACCATACAGCCAGAGAGCCACCCTCAAGTGCCTGACAGATGCAATCGGGTGTATCATTCCCGATATATAAGATGCCACCTATGCTGCTCAACTCAATTCTCGTCTCAACCGACCTCCAGAAGTGGAACCAATGCTAGCAATATGCCAACTCAGGTCGAAAGGCAAACAACCAAAGTGATGAATCATGCTACCAACTGCCAGATTGTTATGAGGAAGATACTCCAAATCAAGTTGTACCAATTAAGTAGGATTTTAATTTCATAGTTAGTTAGTTTTAATCAAGTATTTATAGACCCTTTCCATGCATTGGAAAGGGTCGTAAGTTTTTGTATATTACTTAAACCTGAAGTTGTACTACTATACTTCAAGCATATCTTTTTATAAAGACTGGGCCAATTATTCCAATTTTGATAATGAAGCTTTTATGTGGATGTGCACTACTACCTTTATTTAAAAGTATTTCTGAATCGGAAGAAGGAATTCAAATAGCGATTGGTGTTGGAAATGATTTATGTCTGAGTTCATTCTGTTTATGTGAATTTTTGTTTGATCGCTCTTGCTATTATCGGATATATGCATGTGTTTTTAACAACATTCTTTACAATTTCCACTATTGGATGTTTACAGCATGCTTTTCTTTTATCATACATGTATCGGTAATATAAAAGGATAAGTGTAACAATGTTTTGTTAATCACTTTGTTCAACTATTTGAACAAAGCAACCATTAAATGAAAGAATGTCTATGTTTATTGTGTAGAGTCATCTATATGCCTACCAATGAACAAAGATCATCAAGTGTTGCACTTAAAAGAATAGAAGCTTCCTGGGATAGAATAGTCATTTATGTTTCGCTGTTAGATTAAGTCATCCACTCATTATCATTTATTAGAAACCAATCACTCATCCATCCCCTTTTATTCATTATTGGGAAACTGGTCCCATTATATCCAGTCGGAGCCACCATCCCAAACGGAAAAGGAGCTGTATTAAGGTCCAGACCGGATGGTTATCCCCCAATGTTGATACAATGATTTTCGGGGCATCAACATTTTTGGCGCTAGAAGGAGGGCACTAACTATGAATGGCGAGCAAATCCAAATCTACAACCCATTTTGAGAGTAAATCTCCCTCCACATCACCTCGTACTTCCCAATTGCATGCTGGTTCTCCAGTATCCAAGCAAGAAGAAGAGGAATCAACTACCACTGCTCAAACCCACAACACTCCAGAATGATTAAGTCCTAAGTCCCCTGAAGTTCAGTTACTCATCCATAAACTTCAAGGCTTCTCGATATCACCATAGAAATCTGAAGTATCTCAAAGCAGTGAGACTTCGAAATTTAATCTACCTCATCCTCTCACTAGACTTCAGAGCGGAAAGCTCGAAATTGAACCTACTGAGCTACCCTTACCTAAAAGGAAAAGAGAAAAGAAGAACAATGAAAGATCTGACAGTGAGGCACTTTCATCCACATCCTCGATTTCATCTTCCCCATTGCGAAGTCAACCATCCACTCCCTCATTACACATTGTTGTTCATCAGGGATTAGGAACTTCAACATCCCAACCTGCTCAATCCTCAATATCAAGTCCTTCCCAAACATCTGCAATTCCATCAGCCATCTCATCCCCTACTGGTGTTTCAATGGCAAATCCATGGAATAGACCTGGTGCGGTCAATATGCCTGCACCATTACATGCATTACCTGATGCTCCTGAAAAATGGTTACCCAAGTTTAACCCAGATGATGGAATACAAGCTGAGGAACATATTAATAACTTCATGTTATCAGTTAATTTGAAAGGAGTAACAGAGGAAGATGTTGTCGTTAGGCTTTTCCCTTACAGTTTTCAAGGATCAACAGGATCTTGGTATTTTTCCTTGCCTTCTGGATCCATTACCAGTTGGACCACTTGCCAAGAACAGTTTCTCACTAAGTATGGTGATGATAGATCTTTAGCCACATTAATAAATGATCTCTCCAATCTTAGGATAGAGCATAGGGAACCGATTAAAGAATTCAATGCGTGATTTAATAAACTCTTGAATAAAATCCCAACGGCCTCCAAACCAAGTGAGAAAATCAGAAGTGAATGGTATATAACTGCCCTACCTGCCAATATAGCTATTTTCGTAGACAGGGCCGGAAAACCAACTTTAACTGAAAATATGAAAGAAGCACTTGCTGTGGAGAAACGTATTAATGCTCTAGAGAAGAAAGCTGCCCTTGAAGATAGAAAATCTAAAAAAGTTTCTTTTAAAGATGATTCAAAGAAGAAAACCCCAAAAGATCCATATGATATGGAGGGTCTGCAAAAGGTCCTCAAAACTTTGTCGAATGAAATGGTTGAAATCAAAAAACAAGCAACAGAAACCTCAACAAAAAGACCCTTTAAAAATTTCAAGAAAGCTGAATCAAAGCCACCAAATGTTATATCTAATGCGGATTCAGATCCTGAGGAAGAAGAAGAAGAGGAAACAATCTCACCAACTGATGAAGAAGAGCAAGTTGTTGAATGCCATTGAATGTAGGATTTCATACTGCCTAACTCCGATACAGAAAATGAACAAGAAGCCTTTCCTGTCACCACTAGGAGTAAAAGTACCCCTGAACCCGTCCAACTAGGTTCAAAGAAAAGAAGTGCAGGTGCTACTACAACAAAGGGAAAGGTATCCACAAAGAAGCCAGCTGCAACAGTTCCGCAAAACCAACCTTCATCCTCAAATATACCTTCAACATCCAAAACATTGGTAGTATCTGATTCAATGGATTACAATATTGTTGATGATATGAAGAAGACTCAGGCAAACATTACCATGTTTGAACTTAGTAAACTAAAACATCAGCAGAAATTTCTTCTCAAGGAATTGAATGATGTTCCCTCTTCACCTCTTCCCAGTGCTAAAGCTGCAAATGATTCAGGTCAACCACCTTCTAGTAGGATTGAAGCTACTGATACGATTCTAATTGGAGACAGATCAAATTCCCATACTCCTCCTTTCCTCTTAACCTATGAGATTTATAATCGAAACCTATGTCGAATGTTACAAGTGTAAAAATTTTGGACATATGGCTAAATATTTTAGACTTGGAAGCGCTTCAAAGGAATTCTCGCAAAATCAGAATGAACAAGTCTGGAAAAAGAAAACTGAAAAATGTGTTATCGCTCTCAAGGCTCAAACCAACAAAAATGTTTGGTATGTTGACAGCGGTTTCTCAATGCATATGAGTGGAGATAAAATAAGTTCATATCCTTCAAGGAAAAGAAGGTTGGAACAATGTCTTTTGGAAATGGCAAATCTTCAAATGTCATAAGAGCAGGTAGAGTCACACTTAGAAGCAAGGATGCATTAGCAAAGGATGTGTTGTTGGTTGAAAATATGAATCACAATCTGCTCAGTGTTGGAAAAATGTGAGATTAAGGACACACAATGTTGTTCAACTCTAAGAAATGTGAAATCAGGAAAGGCAAATTTGGAAAAATTGTGGCTACAGCAAGCATAGCTCAAAATGACATATACATTTTGGATGGAACACTTAAAGGGTGTTTTTTGGAAAAATAAGATGAAAGTTGGTTATGGCACAAATGAATGGGACATAAATTTCAAAAATTTGGTCAAGATAACCAAAAAGAAATCAGTAAGATAAATAGCTAAAATTTCAAAACCTACCAATACGATATGTGAATCTTGTCAGCACGACAAACAGATAAAAGTTGAGTTAAAGACAAGGGAACACTTTGGGTCACGTACATTGGAATTAATACATACTAATTTATGTTGTCCTATGAGAAAAAAATGTTTATATGGTAAATTAAACTTTATGTTAATGATAGATGATTACACTAGAATGGCAGTCGTCAATTTATTAAAGACAAAGTATGAGGCATTCTAACATTTAAAAATCTACAAGGAATTGGTCAAAAATGAAACCAATTTCAAGATCAAATGTCTGAGATCAGATAATGGTGGAGAATTCACATCCAAAGCATTTTAGTAACACTGTGACAAAAATTGAATAAAAAGGAAATTCTCAATAGCCATAACACCACAACATAATGGAGTTTCTCATATAAAAAATAGAACCGTACAGGAAATGTCTTAAACAATGTTAAATGACTCAAAATTAGATGATAAATTTTGGGTTCAAGCAATCGATACAGTCGTATTCATTATAAACAGAGGTATGCTCAGGAACAATTATAACATTCCTCTATACAAATTATGGAAAAGAATACTGACTAACATCCAATACTTCAAAATATTTGGAATTAAATGCTCCGTTAAAAGAGAAGAGAAAAAATTGGGCAAGTTCGTTTCCCTTGTTGACGAAGGTATTTTTACTGGTTATTCATGCAAAAGAAATTCTTATAGATGCTACAATATGAGGTGAAAAAATGTAGTTAAAAGCATAAATGTTACCTTTGATGAACATTGTGTTCTAAAGGATAACAATGAGATCGTCTCTTCAAGAAAATCTGAGGGGCTTGAGGTAGAATCTATGAAGAATGAAGAAGAAGCTCCAAAACAAGACCAATCAAATAAGGAAACAACATTCAACCTAGAGGAAATAAGAAATGATCAGCAAGATATACAAGAAACTTCTCCAAAAGTTTTAATAGAATGGTGTCAAAAGAATCATCCTTCAAATCAAATCATTGGCAACATAAATGAAGTACTTATAACCAAAAGAACTCAATAGCATCATTCATCACAACAATCCCACCTTGCTCTTTTATCAACTTTTGAGACAATAAATTTTGAGGAAACTAGTTGAGATGAACACTACGTAGCGGCTATGAATGAAGAACTGGATCAAATTGAGAAGAACGAAACTTGGGAATTGGTTCCACGACTAAAGGATAAAAATGTTATTGGAAATAAATGGGTCTTCAGAAACGAATTAAATGAGGACAGACAAGTTACCAGGAATAAGGAAATATTAGTCTCCAAAGGATATGCACAAGTAGAAGGAATTGATTTTGAAGAAACATTTTCTCCTATTTCCATAATGGAAGCCATTAGGGTGTTTCTTGGTTATGCATGCTCTATAAGATTGGTTTGAAAAGGTTTCCTTAGGGAGTTTTCTGTTACAGCCAAGAAAAATTTATGAGTGATAACAAATTCTATGCCTATTTCCCCCAAGTCCCAGGAGGCGAAACGATTAGGCCATGCAAAGCCTCTCATGGACACAGAGGCAACAATTCATATCCCATTATGCCCCCAACATCTTTCAAACCTTAGTTTTGACCTGTATGGTAGCTACCTAAACAAGGAAGACCCTTTTTGAGTTGTCAAATCAGGGTTATACTACTTGATCATTCGAATGGTCTATCCCTTTCCAGAATTTGTATCCTAGATTATGACCACCTATGTTAAGGAGAATATTTTATGTTTCTCATCCACAGGGGATAATATTCTCAATGTTACCCCATAATCGATCCAGAACACTTTTATCTACACCAAATCCCCAAACCCAGAGAGGTTCACTGAGACCACCCATGTTTCCAGATACAACAAACTCTCAGTCGCAAAAAGGCAAGCCCTATTCTAGAATTGTTTCCTCAAATTCCCAATTGTCTACAAATTCAGATACGTTCTTCATCTCCCTATCCTCAGAAGTAGTACAACCCATCTTAGCCACCATTTTGTTTATTATGGGAGAGGATGAGACTGCCAATGTCACTAAGGCATCCCTAGGGTTCTTACACACCATGATAAGCCTAGCATCATCCTTGACATACCTTCATTCCTACTTGAAGCCATAAAGTTACAATTCAACCACTTTTACCTTACCTCTCTCTGACAACCTAAACACTGAGTTTAGCAACTGATTGTGTATTTAAACAATGGCTAGATCTTCAGTAGGGTTGTGGTGGAAATAGGTTTTGGTTGGGATGAAGTAATTAATCCATTGGGAAATTGCATTAACAAATTAGTTTTTAAGTGAAATTACCAAGACATCAAATATATGAATCAATATGGATAGAGACAAGGTAGATAGGAGACTGTAGACCTATCAAAACATCATTTCAGAAGACAATAGAATAAAGAGATAACAATCCACTATAGGAAGGAATGAAACATGAATCCTACAAGCTTTAGAAGAAAGTGATTTTTTTAAAAAATATATGAACCAGAGAATTGAAATAATTAATTCTATCAAATAACCTTATTTAAACATCAGAAGGCAAACCATAAATGGGCGTTACATAGGAAGGAAATTTATCACTAAAGAAACACAAACTGGGTACATCATCCCAAAAATATCTATATCATTGATCATAATATTCTAGTCATCTTGGCACTTGTAAAAAATAAGGTAATTTGATAAACACACAACAAAAATACCTCTTTTGTTTCAAAATCCAATCTTGTACATTATTGTAACACCCTCCTCCCACATCTACCCAAGTAACCAGCCAACTCGAGTAAACATGCAACGAGATGCCACTATGATATGATTCAAATGCCTAAGTTTTGTTAAGGAAGTGGAACTAATTGAAAGACACCATATAGACCTTCAACATAAGCATTAGGACCCTCAGGAACCATCCCAACCTTTCTGCCAACCAGCTCTTGGGTCCAACTGAGATTTTGGATGACTTGATCCCTGGACGCTCCCATGCTATTGGCCTACCAATGTCCAAGAGGCTTTGGACACTCTCATGACAGAGCATGACAACATCTAGGGAATATTTTTCTCAGTGTTGTGCCAATGTCCCTAGGATTTGGGCCACTTTTTTAGGCCCATATCCCAGGTCACTGCCGAGAATTAAATGACACCTTCAGAACAATAAGATAATAGGGAAATGACAATACAAATGTAGTTACTTGATTAAGATCTTGATTGGACCCATATTGGCCATGACAAGAATTTTTTCAAACATAACATGGATATGTAATCTACATGTGTAAATAACAGATCTAAGAATAGGGGCCTCATACTTCACTGAGAATCGCTAAGAGACATGGATGCCTCAAAACATTAGCTAACATTTCATCCATTAGGTCATAGATACATTGTTCATTCATTCACAATTAAAAACATGATGAGATCCATACATAGCTATTGTCATAAAACATATACATAACCAACATAATAGAAACATAAATACCAATGAAATAAAATCCATATAATCCACACATAAACCAGTATAATACTCATAGAAATACAAGGAGAAATAACCTCATATTGATGATGCAAAATATAAACCCAGGATGGGACTTTAATGTTCCACCTGACCATAGAATGGATGAGACAAATATCTCTTCACCTATTCACCCCCATGCCATACTCCAAGCATGAATGCGGGATCTCATAGAACACATCAATCCAAAACCATCCAAGGCTTCCAGAGGCCATCCACCTCAACCCAACAAATAGTGATTTCACCTCACGGTTGGACATCACAAAACCATAATCAGATTGGTCTCTATCCAAGCCTTCCAAGAATCCAGAGTGTTTGTCAAACCAAGGCTTCCAAGGCTAGTAACTCAACCCACAACTTATTTCGGGCTTCCAGAGCATTTTTCCAACCAGGACTTCTAGGACTAGTAACTCAACCCACCAAGGGCTTCCAGAGAATTTGTCCAACCAAGGTTTCCAGGACTATTATTTCAACCCAAGATGTTATAGGGATTCCAGAGAGTTTGTTGAATAAGGGCTTCTAGGACTAGTAACTCAACCCAAGCTAAGGAAACATGAAAACCAACCAAAATAAAACAAGGAAATAAACCCATAATATCCATGGATATCCAGAAAATGGAAAGGCTAGGCAATCCACTATCAATCCTATCCATCCTCCATGCCAATGACAGATCATGACCAATAAAGCACATGTATATTCCATGCATGCCAAAACTAGTGAGGAAAACATACATGCAACTCGGTACCTGAAAGTAAAACCAGTGTAGTTGCTGATCCTGATGTCTTGTTGTGGTTTCCTCCTCTTCCTTTGCTTTCTTGATCCAAAAATACAAGTGTTCCACCCCAATAGTGCTCCAAGAAAACGTCAAGTATCCAAGAGTATGAGAGAGAGGGAATAATGAGAGAGCTCCAAAACTGAACGGGCAAAAGTCTGTGTACTGATCCTCAGAAGCCTTTTTATGAATGAGACCTATATTTTCTTCATTTTCCTCCTCACCTGCAACATGTGACCTTTGACCTCTCTTTTCTCCTAATTTCCATTATTTTCATAAATAAATGTGCCAAAAATTCCATTTTTCCTTTCCAAATCCTTAGCCATTTCATTTGCCAATTTCCTTAGCCATATTAACTAAAATGAACACCCAAACTAGGATGTCTTGCCCAACATTCAACTTGGAATAAGTGTCCCATCAACTGTGGTTATTATTTTTCCTTTATTAACTTTTATTACATGGATTTTTCACTAGGGCTATTACAGAACCCTCCCCCTTGGGGGAACACTGTCCTTGGTGTTTGAAAACACCTATAACCAGACAAATACTATAAGAAAAACATACTTCCAATGGAGCTTTATAAGTTAGCTCGATGGAGTATTTACAATGATTAACTTGCTGAGAAGAAAATCAACATAAAGCATAATAAGTATAACATAATAGTGACATGACACCCATACTACTTATTGGAGCTTTATAACACAACTCATGGTGGTAATTACATCCATATACCTATGTACATATACCAAACATCACCAAAACATGTACTCAAAACATATACCAAGACATATACCAAAACACCCAAAACTGATTTGCCTCAACCGGGAATCAATGAAGGATACATAGCCCACATCTGATCTGCAATCTCCCATGTAGCTTCATTGGGCCCAAAAGTGCTTCTATTTCACTTTAACTTGCTCAATTTCTTGGTTTTGAAGCATGAATACCTTTTTTTTGCAATATACACTAAGGCTGTGACTAGAATTATCCATCTAGTTTTACTTGCAATACAGACCAATCAATCACATGATCAACATATTTATCATACTTCTTAAGAAATGACACATGGAAAACATCATGGAATTTCACTGTCGGAGGCAGTGCAAGTCGATAGGCTACTGACACAATCCTCTCAACAATACTGAAGGGTCCACAAAACCGTTGTGCTATCTTGGCACATGATCCAATCGTAAGTAGTTTTTCTTTTCTTTTATGCACACATACACTTGTTCCCCAACCTGAAACTCCTTGACCAACCTTTTCCGATCTGCATAGCTCTTCTTCCCATTTTGTGATACCTTCCAATTATTCTTTATAACCTACATCTCATGTTCCATGTCCTCCAACATGTATGGTCCAATCAACACCCTGTTAACTGGATCACTCCAACTTATGGGAGTACTGCAACTCCACCAAGCCAATGCCTCAAACAGATTAATCTTCAAAGATCCTTGATGCCCATTGTTGTAAACGAATTCTACTAGTGGAAGATAATCTTCCCACTTTCACTCCTGATGCATCACATACATCCTCAACATGTCCTCCAATATTTTGTTGACCCTCTCTATTTGTCCATCTGTCTGTAGATGATAAGTTGTACTGAAGGCCAACTTTGTGCCTAAACCTGCAAACAACTTCTTCTAGAACTTGGAAGTGAACTTTGCATCCCTATTTGACACAATCTTCTTCGAAACACCATGCATTATGACCACATATTTGATGAATACTATGCTACATTGCTAGCTGAGCATGTAGATTTCAACGGAATGAAGTGCACAACCTTTATCAACCTATCCACAACAACCATGATGGAATCATGCTATCTCATTGTCCTCGGAAAAACTATGATAAAATCCATGGAAATGACCTCCGATTTCCATTCTCGAATTGCAATTGGCTATAGTAGTCCACCTGGATGCTTACACTCTACCTTGACACGCTAACAATTGAAACACCCAGCCACAAATGTTGCTACATCATTCTTCAGATTCGGCCAATAATAAAATCTCTTCACTCCGGTCAATGTCTTATGATAGCCTGGTTGACCTGAATATTATTTCACATGAAACTCCCTCAAGATCACCTTATTGAGCTCACTACTGTGTGACACATATATCCTATCTCTGAATCTAACCAATCCATCTGTTGTAAGACAATAATCCACATCTTTTGGACCTGTACTTGTACCTATACCACCATATGTACCTATACCTGTACTACTACCTGTACCTATACCACCATCTATACATGTACCTATACCTGTACTACCATCCAAACTCCACTGCAACTTATGTACAATCTTCATATACCTAAAATTCTGTTGACTTTCCTGGAAGATCCTATCCTACTTTTTTGTCCCATAGGAGCTCATAGTTTTCAAGTGATTTACTTATATCCGTCTGCTAAGAGCTTATTCTACCCTATTCTCTTTGTCTTTGATATATTTGATCTTGAAATCAAACTCACTAATCATGGCCAACCACTGAGGCTTCCTACGATTTAGAATCATTTGGTCAGATAGATACCACAAAACACTATGATCACTCATCAATGTAAACCTCCTACCCAGAAGATAGTGTCTCCACATATTTAATGCATGTATGATCGTTGCCAACAAAAGATCATGTGTGGGGTGGTTCTACTCATTCTCATTCATTTTTTGTGACTCATAGCATACCACCTATCCATCATGCGTAAGGACTCCACCAAGTCCTTTCTTGCAATAATTTATGCATACCACAAAATCGTTATCTGGGTCTATAATCTTTAACACTGGTGCATGTGTAAACAATTGCTCGAGCTACTCCAAACTAGCTTCACACTTCTGAGTCCATTCAAACTTCTTAAATTTTCTATGCAATGATGTCATAGGATAAGAAATATGTGAGAAGTTCCCGATGAACCTCCTGTAATAACTTGCCAACCCCATGAAGGATCTCACCTCATCTACATTCCCAGGAGCTACCCACTACATGATGGCCCTTATCTTTTTTGGATCTACTACAATTCCCTCCTTGGAGACAACATGCCCCAAGTAATGTACCTCAGTCTAAAAGAAACTGCACTTGCTGAGCTTAACATATAAATGATGCTCTCTCAACCCTCAACATTGCTGCTAAATTCTTGGCATGCTCTTCCTCATTTTAGAATATACCAATATGTCAACCATGAACACAATAGTAAACTTATCCAAGAATAGACACAACACACTATTCATCAAGCACATAAATGTAGCTGGAGTAATAGTCAAACAGAATGGAATGAAAACAAACTCATAATGCCCATACCTGGTCTGTAATTTTTCCTTGTAAATGTCCTCCTCTTTGATGCATACCTAGTGATATTCGAATCTCAAAACAATTTTTGAGAACACTGCTACTCCCTTCAATTGATCAAACAAGTTGTCAATCCTCGGTAACATATACCTATTCTTGATGGTCACTTTTTTCAACTGTCTGTAATCAATGCATAATCTAAGAGTACCATCATTCTTCTTCACAAACAAGACTGAGCGCACCAAATCAGTGAGTCCTTTAACTGTAGTTTTAACTCTACCAAATCAGTGATGGAAATACTGGGGGGGGTGAACCAGTATTCCTTAGAAATTAACACTTTTAAATATTTTCAGAGAATTATTTAATCTTCAATTATTATTAATGTTTATCTAGTAACAAAAGTAAACAAAAGAACACAATAGGCATAAGAATTTTATGTGGAAAAAACCCTCTGGGTCATAAACCACTAAATGCTTTTCTAATAAATTCTTTAATATTCAGCCCCAACTAAAATGAAAGTTACAAATTCCTAGATTTCTAGAAAAGGATTATTCTCCAGCTCCCACTAGAAGGATTCTCCAATGCCCTGGTTTCTTCAGTATTCAACTGAATGGATGCCCCAACATTCGAGACCAACCTACCACCCTAAAGTGTTCACAGGATCCAACCTTCCTAGCACCTCCTTACCACCCTATAATGATCAGAGGTAAGAAAAGAGTGTGGACTCTCGTACCAGGGACAATGATCCACAATAAAATATGATTTACAATGATTATCTTGTACTTGACTGAGCACCCAATCACACTATGACCTGCAACCCACCATGGCATCATCCCAACAGTGACTTCTATACCTTAAAACAATGCCTCTTCGACTCTAGGAAGATTGACTCTTTTACAATAATGACTCTTTTACAAATTTACAATGACGACCCTTTTACAAATTTACAATGATGAATCTTTTACAAAACTGGCTTTTTGACAAGACTTGACACTTGAATCGACATTTCTTATTGGATCACTTGCAGCTGTTGAGGTACTATTGTGCTTCCTTCAAGTAATGGTAATTTTTCATTGCATGTCCTTCTAGTATGTGTTTGAGTTGTTCTAAAATGTCTTCTTTTCTACACATGCATTAACAAGCAAGACAAAAACAAATACAAAAAAATATGCTTACATTGTTTTGAAAAAAAATATGTTAGAGATGATACTCAAAATTCAGATGCAAACACTAATCATACATACCTTGTTGTAGCAGACTTACCCTTGACTGTTGATGTGTGGTCCTTACTACAGTGATTCATGAATGCATAATTTTTCTTGCCTTCTAGGAGCTCGATATTGAATCTATTGTATCTATGTAATTTCAGATCATCAAGGTTTGAAATTACATCTTGTTGTATCCCTATAAGTCCTCTTTCCAACTGCATAGGTCTGAGTGACATTGGATTATTCAAGAAAGAGTTATGACCAATCTCCCACAATGACCTAATTATAGATTCGTTTAATAGAGCGAACTTGTACGAATTGCCACATGTCACTGTTTTGATCTTCGACCTTGAAAATGATACCCAACAAACGTTAGTCCGTCTTATTTCTGTCACTATTTATGTAATTTGAATCCAATTCTCAGAGAGAAAGTTATGACAATTTTACCGAGGTCACTTGTTTGAAATGGAATTCGGGAGCCTCCAAAAACCCTAAATTCCTCATATTATATCTCCGAAACTATAGAGAACCAAGATTTGAAATTTGGTCAAAATTTTCATCAAGATTTCAGGTCAAATGGGTTTTAATTTCTGCTTAATATTTGTAGAAAAAACATTATAGTGAAAATTCCATGGTTCCCTGTTTGAAGAAATGAAATCCTAGAATCCAAGGCTCTAAACTTGCTTCAAAACAAACCTTCAAACTAATCATAATTTTGTGCCCTAACGAGACCTCAACAGAACCTCAAACTCCCTGTAAGAGATCCTGTGTTAGAAGTTCATGAGGGTTGAAAAAATACAGAGGTCTTCTCACAAGATAGTTTGTTGAAAAGTGCTACTAGAGGACGATATGAGGGTCATTATTTATAGAAATGTCTTGAATTTAGAGGGTCCTCAACAGGTGAAAGTTGGAGGGATTTTAGGAGCATAAAACATTATTAATTATTGACTATTAAATTACCACAACCCATGATGAGTGCCATGCCACAACCCCATGGGGTTATAGCCCACTAACTAGGGTTACTAACTTCAAACACAAGTAACTCTCAAACTGTGAATAACTATGTGGCGTGCCATATATCAATGGAAACATCTCAATTATTAGAATCCATCTAGAAGATACTTGATCAGAATAGGATGCATTTTTCAAGTAAAAATTCCCTTGCAAGATTGGGGTAGCCCTTGGTGTTGCTTGGGTTGACATCAATGACAACCACTAATCAACAATCTCCCTCTTTGGCATTGATGGTGACACAAGTACTCCCCCTATGATCATGACAACTCTTCATACTTCCTTCTCTACCCCTTTGTCATCAATGGTAAAGGGTAACTCTCCCTGACAAATTGTCATCCCGTGGACATGTAAACAGCTCCAATCCCCCTTTCTAATGATTTAGATAAGAGAAAGAGTCTAATGAGAACTTGGGAGAATCCCAAGGTTGTGTCAAAGATACTAAAATTCTTCATGATGTAATCGTTTGGTAAAGATGTCAGCAATTTGTTCCTTTTTCCCAACAACTTCAAGCTTGATATTATTTTTAGCGACCTGCTCTCTAACGAAATGATATTTTATCGGAATGTGATTTGTTTTTGAATGCATCATAGGATTCTTGGAGATACTGATGGCACTGTTGTTATCGCAGAATATGGGAATAGGCTCAATCAAACTTGACTTGAAGATATTGCAAAGTTCGCTTCATCTAGGGAACTTGAGCACAACAATCTGTTGTTGCGATATATTCTACTTCCACTATGGACAACGAGATTGAAGATTGCTTTTTACTTAATCATGAAACAAGGCAACCACCTAGATAGAATGTTGCTCCACTGGTACTCTTTAGATCATCAACACTTCTTGCCCAATCTTAATTTATATAATCTTGGATAACTAGATCATTTACTTTGGGATACCATAAACCATATTATGTTGTTCCCTTAAGATATCGAAGAATTCATTTGACGGTAATAATATGAGATTCTTTTGGTGTTTCTTGGAATATTGCTACTTGTCCAACTGCCTCCATTACATCTGGCCGAGAAGTTGTCACATATAGAAGAATTCCAATCGTAGATCTATACAACCTTTGGTCCACATCCTTTCACGAATCTTCTAAACTTAACTTGCAACCTGTTATCATTGGGGTAAGGACATGCTTGCAATCTTCGATCTTGAATTTCTTGAGCATTTAATTGATGTACCTGGTTTGATATATAAATATTCCTTTGTCATGTTGAGATATCTGAAGCCCTAAAAGTTATGTCAGCTCATCAAGTAGAGACATTTCAAACTCACTTTGCATCTTTGTGGCAAAGGTTTTACTTCATCTGTCATCATTTCTTCCAAATATTATATCTTCCACATATACCTCGATAATTGTTAGGTTATCTTGATCCACTTTCACATAGAGATTGTTGTCAGTGCTTCCTTCCTCAAATACTTATTGATGTAGCTATCCATAAGGATGAGCAGACCAAGCTCTAAGGGCTTGTTTGAGACCATATAGTAAATTTTTTAATCTGCATATGTAGTCTTCCTTGTCAGAGTGTATAAGACCTTCAGGTTGTTCAATGTAAACTTCTTCTTCCAATTCACCATTTCGAAAGGTTTACTTAACATTCCTACTTGAAGCCATAAAGTTACAATTCAACCACTTTTACCTTACCTCTTATTCCAAGTACTAGTCCACACTGGTCTATCTTTTCTTGTATACTCATGTGGCAGAATTTGAATACCTAAGCTAAAGAATTATAGACTCCCATAAACAAAGAAAATATGTGGTTTACTGGGACAATGCCCTAAAGAAGAAGCCTAATAATGTCGTATTTTCCCGATTCATTTCCACTTTAATGTCTACTGCATATAAATAGTCAACGTCATCCCTCTCCCTGGATTATTTCCTAAGAAAAGAGAGATCCTTCAACTTATAAAAGATACAATGGTAGGTGGTTGGTTCTTGCTTGAATACTACACTGAAATCAGCGTACATGGCTTTGATCTCCCTGCTTATCAATTACGTGTATTTATGCCCATGAGGATATTTTCTTCAGAGTTCATTAGGGAGAGCTTAAATGCTGACCAAAACCACTTTCTCCCTACCAAGAAGGGTTACATGTTCAAGCTTCCAAGAATTGTGAATCCCTTTGTTGTGAATTCCATAGAAGCCTTCAAACAAGTAAAAGAAATGCTAAAGCAATTTAACTTTGGGATAGGAGAAGTTTGGCACTATGATCCCCATGGTGTTATATCAAAAATAAGGATAAAAATAAATGCATCTACTTATGAGTATGAATCCAAAACTGAGATGGAATGGAAAGCTAATATAGATTCTTAGCTTATTAATACAAATATGGAGATTTAGACACCAACCACAAAGGAGAAGACTCAAAAGAGAAATGTAGATGAAGTTGGAGATATAGTGATGGAGGATGCACCATCAACTAAAAAATACAAGCTCCAAGAGCAAAACAATGAAGAGATTGAGGTCAAACTGATAAAGATGAATCTAGACCAACAAGGTTTCAAGGTGCTCTTGGAATATCCTCAACAAGATGCCACCTCTAGCTCCACCAAGGTAGAAATTCTTGGCTCTTTGGGGAGCACATCAATAGCAGGTCCTAAATGGGAGGAAGGGTAGATGAGAGAGGATAAAAACAAGAAGATTAGGGAGGAAATGCTATCACAACTAGAATCTCACTCAATCCCATATCAGGCTAGGCTATTATTCGCATGGACCTCGAAAGAAATCAGATGAAATTATCATTGTATCCTCCTTCAGTGTACTCTCTCCAATTTGGACCACAATTTAGGACTGTAGATCTATCATTAGATACGGATAGTGTCCCCTTATAGGAAAAAATAAATTTGCACACACAGGTAGCAGAGATGATTTACGTGAATTGAGCAAGGGAGCGTTGACTATCAACAAGGTTGAGAAGATGTTGGAGAAAGATTCCAGTAAAGTAAAAAAAGAAAATCGAATTCAAGATCCATTCATTTGCAGAATAAAGGCTTCAAGGAATTTATTGTCAAATTTGGGTAGACCTAAATGATAAGGTTGTTATAGATGTCATTATTCAAGGCTCATAGTCTGAGATTCACTCATTGAGGCAACAATTTAAAATTCCTGCATCAAAACATGTGCAGATGGAGTAATTCGCCCTGGTAGAAAGTGAGAAGGAGATCCTAGCTAAAGAGTTGATATAGAGAAATAATGAAGTGGCGGCCCTCAGACTAAAAGTTACAAAGCTTCAACACATGATTGATTCTCACGTCTGTGTTGTAGTTGTGCCTGAAAATCCAAAGAATCCTACTAAGCAATAAACCAAGGCTCTCAGTGATTTGCAACTATCAGAGAGCAAGTTCAAGAAATTACAGATTGACTTGGAAAACACTAAATACATTCTTGCAAACAAGGATAAACAACTTAAGTCCACCCAGGAAAGTGTGGAACAAATTAAGAATAAATTTAAGGTGGCACAAGATGAAATTAAAGCATTGAAGAATAGGTTGAAGGGAAATATGTCCCTTATTGAAGCTAGGCAACTAATTTGGGATGATATTATTTCTAAAATTAGTTGCAAAAAAAAAAAATGTAGTAAAAACCCTTGAATTTTCCATCTTGTCTGTTAGTGTTGGTATCTCCATCCCTCCATCAATGATCAAAATTTCTCTTTTTCATGCATAATAGGTGTCCCATCTGATCAACTACATTCCATTAGGATCATGGATCATCTAATGGTAGTGATTCATTATCAAAATTTCCCTCATGGTCTTTACCTGCTGTCCCATTTTAACAAGTTTAAATCATTTACATTCATTTTTGTCATTACATTTGCACAAAATCATTTTTAGGGTTTTAGGTCTCATTAGGTCTAGGGTTTGCCACCATGTTATTCAAAAGCTCAATAAGAAGTTAGCAGGCACATGAGGATGTTTAATAAATTCATAAAATCACAAATTCTACTGATGATTTGCTCCATAAAGGGTTTTTACCTCAAAACTCTATTTTGAGGTGAAAACAAGGTTTTTCCATTTCATGTACAAATTTTATGTAATTTTATTGTTTTCATATGTAATAAAGCATCATCTATAGCCTTGGGTCACCTTGCCAAACTCCAGCACTCCAGCTCCTACAAAAGAAACAAAAACATCCAAGCATCAGTCCATCAAATGACAAAAAAGAGACCCAAACTGCAAAAACAAGGTTTTAAAAGCAAAGTGAAAAGCAACTTTAAAAAGTGGGTTTTTTCTAGATGAAAAATTAGAATCCAAAAGTATATAAAGTAATCCTTATGTTGAAAACATCATTTTGTGCTAAAGTGAGAGAAAACAAGAGACAAAATCGCATTTGAGGCGAAAAGAGGGAAAGTTGCAGTAAACTTCAGGATTTTTCCCGACGCGATGCACTTGGGCATTGGCGCGGCGCACTTGCCAGGTGCTATGCACCTGGCGCACGATTTGTGAAGAAAAATCAACGAGTGCAACGCACCTGTCAACCAAGCTAAAAATTCATGCCATCGATTTTCTAAAGCTCCAAATTTGCAAATACCATCCCTTCAAGTAAGTAAAACTACCCATTTGCCATAGCAAGAGATTTTTTCATCATTAATGGTGTTTTGAATGGTGAAAAATTAAACCCTAAGTTTCTTCACAGTTATCTTGCAAAAAACTATCTAGGGTTTTGTTATTCTTGTTGTTTTTTACTCCCTTGTATAATTTTCCCATATCCCATCCCTCTCCACTAAATTTCTCTAATTTTCTTCCCCTTTCTCTCTCTCATTGACACTCATATTACCCTCTATACCTAAACCCTAGGCACTACACCTAATTCCCACTATTCCCCAAACCCTAATCTTCATTTCCCAAACCCTATCATTCCCTAGTAACCCTACAACCAACATCAAAACCTTCCTTTTCACTTATATTATCAGTCTACTCATTAAATCCTAAAGAATAAAACAACAGTCACCTATTCTTGAGAAAATATCTTCATACTCATCATTTTACACTATACATTTGCAAATATGGAGACAGATTCAGCTTATGGAAGTGATGAGGAAACTGTCAGTGATTCCTCTCAAGAGATTCATGCACCAAGAAAACCACATAAGGGAGGAAAACACATCCGGGAGGAGTCCACCACACTCACAGAGTTACTAGCTTGCCCTCTTGTAGTATGCTTTAAACATCAATCTTGCTACCAGTTTTGTGAGATGGTGGAGAGGGTGAAATACCACCATGAACTTGCTAGGCTATTTGTCCTTCATCTTCACAATGGCCAGGTGAACTTAGCAGATGTTTCCTTCACTTTGACACCTAAAACCATAGCTGCAGCAATAGGTATTCCAAATGTGGGTGAACAGTGGAACAAAGGTCATCTTATGGGTAAAGAGCATTATGAGCCTTATATCAAGGCTAGTTATCAAAAGAAAATCAGTAGGTTCTTTCCTTTCAAATTCCTACAGGACACCTATGCTCCACTCATGAAGCTTATTATCAAATATTTCACCTGTGATTTTCTCACTTGTACATTTATCATGTTATATTATTGATGCATTTCACTAGAGTGAGGATGATGAACCTCCCCTATTTCATATGCAGAAATATTGAGAAAATGGCTACATTGGTGCAAAGGAAACCTCTTCCTCAACAGTTCAATAGCATTTATCATTTTTCATTGATCAAGATTGTTGTTTTGCATCAGCTGAGCTTGTTGAATATTTCATGGGATAACTTCATTTCACATGAGGTTTTCAAAGGCCCTCAAGTGACCCTATTAGTGTTTCAAGAGGAAGGAGGGCCTTCAAATCAGCAAGAGGTTAATGAGACTCAAACTACAGGTGTGCCAGTATTTGTCACTTATGAAAAGGGCACAATGAGACTATTTGCAGCTACCAAACAAGTATTATCTCCACCTGGGATGGAAGGGGTCTCATTTCCTTCATCAGACCACAAGCAAATGCTATCTTCACCTAGGGTGAAAGGGGCTTTGCCTTCTTCTTCAGCAGAGTAGGTACAGGATAAAGGGAAACAACCATTGAATGATGAAGGTCCTTCTAAAGGGCAGGAGAGAGATTTTGTTTTGATTCAGCAGAAGGATACTGATTTGATCTCCCAAAACTCAAGCATCAAGGAGGTCATTAAAGAGAAAGAAGATGGCATCCATGCCTTATCACTTGACCTTGAGAGGGATAAGTGGATTATCAACTTCCTTGAGCAACAAAACAAGCAATTGGAAGACAAACAAGAAATCTTGGAGCTACAAGTCATTAAAGAAAACCGGCAAAAGTCCAAAAGGGCAAAGGGCAAGTTGATTGAGAAAAAGGACAATGACCAAGAATATGTGTTGGAAAAGGTGAACATGCACTTGGATAAGCTGCTTGAGAAATCCAACAAGGAGAAAAAGATGCTGCGCCACATGGCTTATCGCTATTTGGCATGAAACAAAATTTGTAAAACAAGGATAAGGAGCCTAAAAGCCAAATTAAGGAAGACTTTTAGGAGCAAGAAAGAGCAAGATAAGCTCAAAATCTTGGTTGAAGCTTCATTGGCCCAGCATAGCACTTGACATAGATCACTAATGCCAAATTTCAAGAAATTTGGTGAACTTTTTGTTGAGAATGCAACAAGATGATGGAGCTTAGTGGAAAGGAGTTGTCTTCACTAAGTGGGCCCGCAGGCAAATTATGGCGCAAAGTCTATTTTTAGACATATGGATCATGGTCTATGAGTTGCAGGTTGTTGTTTATGGATGATTGGTCATGTTGGGAAAAATAGATGGACTTGTATTTCTGGTTCACAGTGGTGTGATCAAAGTCTATTTTTAGACTGCCAGGCTAAAAATAGAAAAGTCAAATATTATTGTCTCATAATAATATTTGGACTATAAACTTTATCTTATCCTCTTGGAGCACTTCAGTTTGAGCTACATATGTGGCACACGCAGCTGTCAGAAGGAAATATGCTTTTCTTATGAGTCAGTTGAGCTATTGCATGCAGGACTTCAGTTAGAACTCAAGCAGTTGAGTTTGGTGGAGTTGGATGCGAAGTTGATGGAGTTGTGTTCAGTTTGACTTTGTTAAACTAGTTGTACTTAGTCTAACTGAAATTAGACTAGTGATGAGTTATGTGAATTAATTATTAACTCATAAAGAAACTAAAGAATACATCAGTTAACTCAGTTGCATGTCAGTGCATGTACAGTTCAACAGTGACAAGTGTTAGAGGTTGAGATTGCTATCAGTTGTGACTATAGTTGTGCATGAGATCTTGCACAATCAGTGGGATTGAGTTATGCCAATGAAGACTGCATAGTGTGGGCCAATACCAAGAAATATAGCCTGTGCTCACGTGATTTTTAGGGTGAGTGATTCTCAAGCATTGTGCAATGGAGGCAGGCAAAGCAGCGAAGGAGATTTGAACCTGTGACTTTTTCATATCTGAGCTAGTTTTGTATGTAACAGGTGGAGATAGTACTGAGTACTTGAGAGGAGTATTGTACTATGTATTGTTACATGTTCTCAATCATTAATATACAGATAGTGTGGGGTTTTCAGTCGTAAGCTTTCCCCGGGTTACATATTGTGTTAATGTGTGCATGCGATTGATGTTTCATTGTTTTTAATGTTGCTAAATTGATGATCAACATAGAGGAGCTTATGTATTATGCATGTATTCCGCAATAGTGTATAATCAGGATAATCTCTGTTGAATAAGTGCTTATTATTCAAAATTTCTACATGGTATCAGAGCTGTTGATCATCAGATTTACTATTCAGGAAGTGTTTACATTCTATTTCTTCAGGCAGAGTCTGTAATCGGGCCAGGTAGCCTCTGGATTCATCCTTCCTTTGGAAGGTGAGATATATAGTAAAAGCCCATATAGTCAATCTTTATACAAGAAATAATTTGTTCTCACGAATTTTAGATCAGAGGCGGTTGAGTTTGGAGCTGGTGGAATTCGAATTTGCAGCAGTGTTTTCTTGGTATCAACGTGGCAATGTCTTTCAATGGATTGCGATTGGAGTATGCTCTTGAGGGCAGCTCAAACTATATTGCATGGAAGGACATGATGGAGGAAATGTTAGATGATAATGGGCTGAAGGATTTCATAGAGGCTGATGTCCCAAAGCCTACTGATGCTACTCAAGTTGATGCTTGGCAAAAGAAGACAACAAAGTGTCAAAGGATTCTGTTGGAGGGCGTTAAGGATCACATTGTGTCTAGCCTGCATGGTAAGGCTTCTCCATACTTGATGTGGAAAGCGTTGACATATCTATTCCAAAGAAAGAGCGATCAGAGGAAACTGGCACTCAAGGACAAACTCAGAAACATCAAATGTGAGAAGGGAGACAATATGCCCAAGTATCTCACGAAGTTCACTCAATGCAGAGATGAGCTGGGAAGTGTGGGGGTGACTGTCGATGATGAGGACTTGGTGAGCTTGGATCTCCTTGGTCTTCCGAAGAGTTGGCATTCCTATCAGGACTCTGTCAATGGTCGAGAGAAATTGCCAGGATGGAAGAGACTTTGGTCAGATCTTGTGCAGGAGGAGATCAGGCGGAATACCAGGGACAGATCTTCATCAAAGGGAACTGATGAAGAAAATTGTGCTTTGGCTGCCAAAGCAAAGAAGGGGAAGAACAAGAAAGCTTCTCAGTCTGGTGCGAAAGGCAAGAAGTAGGATATGTCCAAGGTGAAGTGCTTTCACTGTCACCAGCAGGGACACTATGCCACTAATTGTCCGCAGAAGAAGAAGAACAGGCAAGCTGTTGGATCTGCAGCAGAAGAGGCTCTAGCCTCACAGTTTGAGCTTGATTTTTCATTGATCGCATGCTTGGTTTCAAGTGTGATGGGATCGGTTTGGTTCTTGGACAGTGGTGCATCTTTTCACATGATAGGAGATCGAGATTTGTTTTCTGATCTGGAAGACAAAGATCTTGGAGTGCACATCGAGATGGGCGATGATGGTAGATACAGTGCGACCGGTATCAGTACCATTTCCTTTGAGAAGGAGTCTGGTAAACCCTTCATATTGAAGGAAGTGATGCATGTTCTAGGATTGAAGAAGCTTCTTATCTCTGTGGCGATGTTAGAATACAAGGGATATGATGTTGTTTTCAGCGAGGGAAAAGTTTTCCTGTGCATCAAGACAACTAGAGAAACCTGAAAGATAGGGGTTCGAGTGAGGAACCTTTATCAGTTGCATGTAGATGGTTGCGCAGCAATGGCATGCAAGGCAGAAGGATTGGTGAGCTAGGATGATGGTGAGCTATGGCACAGGATATTGGGTCACCTTCACCATGGAGCCTTGAAGATACTGCAGCAGATCACTACAGGGCTTCCTAAAGGCACACTTGCGCAGTCAGATTAGTGCAAAGGGTGTACTTTGGGAAAGTTTGTGAAAGCCACCTTTCACGAGAAGGATAGTTGCACCACAATGATCCTTGAGAGAATTCACACAGACGTGTGTGGACCTTTCTTAGTAGCTTCGGCAAAAAAACACAGGTATTATGTGATCTTTGTTGATGATTTCTCTCGTAAGTGCTGGATCTTCTTCATGCAGAAGAAGAGTGAGACATACTCAACTTTCTGTGAGTTCAAAGCACTGGTCGAGAAAGAGTCGGGAAAGAAGGTGAAGGCTCTTAGGAGCGACAATGGTGGTGAATACATCTCTGGCGAGTTCAAGGATTTCTGTAGTGCAGAAGGGATTCGAAGAGAGCTCATAGCTCCCCATAACCCACAATAGAATGGGATTGCTGAGCAGAAGGACAGAACGATCGTGGGTGTTGCATAGGCAATGTTGCATGATCAGGGCCTACCCCTTCACTTGTGGGTGGAAGCATGCAATACTACAGTATATGTGTAGAACCGTTGTCCTCGTAGGATACTTGGCATGAGTACACCCGAGGAGGCTTATTCTGGTAAGAAGCCTGATCTTTCTCATTTGAGGATTTTTGGTGCTAATGTTTACATGCATGTGACGAAGGATGCCAGGAAGAAGTTGGAGCCGACTGCAGAGGTTGGGATATTTGTGGGGTACACTGATACGCCCCACAACTATCATGTGTATTTTCCAGACAGTGGTAAGACTGTTGTGCGACGGGATATAAAATTTCAGGAGGAGAAAGCCATGAAGTGTTCGCTTGAGAGGGAACCATACTTGCATGCAGATGAGGAGCTATTATTTCCTAAAGATGAGCTTCAGGACATGGATCAGCCATAGGACGAGGTTCATGGAGTGGAAGAGACCACTCATGCAGCGTCAACCATCAGAGGGCGAAAGTGCTTGACAGAAGCTGCGCAACTAGCTCAAGATGCAGAGAAAGTTGTAGGACCACCTACAACCCAACACAGGCAGAGACAGTCACCTGATCGGTACACTGGATACATGGCTCTTATGAGCAAATGTGTTGTCACTGAGCCATCCTCTTTCGAGGAAGCTGTGGAGGATCCCGCATGGGTAGACGCCATGGTGGAAGAGTATGATTCGATTGTCAGAAACAGTGAATGGGAGATTGTTCCTAGACTGGAAGGGAAATCAGTGGTGGGTTCAAGATGGATCTACAAAGTTAAGCAAGCAGCTGACTGGAGTGTGGAGAAGTACAAGGCAATATTTGTTACCCAAGGCTTTTCACAGATAGAGGGGATCAATTATGAGGAGATATTTTCACTTGTCGCAAGGTATTCTTCCATACGGACGATTCTTGCTCTCTCAGTACAGATGGGATGGCACATTCATCAGATGGATGTGAAGACTGTGTTCCTCAACGGAGTCATTGAGGAGGAGGTGTACATTGAGCAGCCCGAAGGTTTTGAGATCTTTAGTAGTGAGTCGCATGTGTGCAGGCTCAAGAGAGCGTTGTATGGGTTGAAACAAGCACCACGTGCTTGGTACACATGAATAGACAGTTATTTCACCGGACTTGGATTCTCCAAGAGTGAGGCGGATCCTAACCTATACCATATTGTGGTGGAGGGTAAGTTGCTTATCATTGTACTTTATGTAGATGATTTGATTCTAACGGGTGATGAGTTGTTGATACTTTCACGAAAGGATGATCTTGCTAAGGAGTTTGAGATGAAGGACTCGGGCCTCCTTCATTATTTCCTGGGATTGGAAATTTGGCAACGCAGTGATGGACTATTTGTTTCTTAGGGTAAGTATGCTCGGGAGATACTAGAGAAGTTCAACATGCATGGCTGCAAGCCTGTTGATACTCCTCTTCTTGGAGGTTGGAGGAAGGAGGATGCCACTTCGGCAGAAGAATTGGATGCCACTGTTCATCGATAGTTGGTGGGGTCGCTTATGTATCTGGTCAATACATGACCCGATATATGCTATGCTGTTAACCAGCTTTCACAAGCTATGGTTAAGCCAACCAAGCTCTTCTAGAAGGCAGGCAAGCATGTATTGCGTTATTTGAGAGGCACATCGGGATATGGTTTGTGGTATAGACAGGAGGATGAGGTGAAGCTATGTGGCTTCATGGATGCAGATTGGGTAGGGAGCCCAACGGACAGAAAGAGCACATCAGGAGGGGTCTTCAGTATCAAGTCGACAACAATTTCTTGGTACAGAAGGAAGCAGAGATCCGTGGCACTCAGTTCAGCAGAAGCCGAGTATATGGCAGCAAGTTTGGCTGCATGCGAGGCTATATGGATGAGCAAGATCCTGGTCGGTTTCTTACTTGGAGCCTACTGTGATTTACTGTGATAACCAGAGTTGCATTAAACTCTCAGCTAATCTTGTATTTCATGATAGATCTAAGCACATTGACATCAGGTACCATCATATCAGAGATTGTGTTTAGTGGAGAATCATGTTACTTTCATACATTCCAACTGAGGATTAGGATGTTGATATCTTGACGAAGGCGCTCACCAGGAGAAAATTCGAATACCACCGAGGCAGGATAGGGGTTGCTGCTAATCCATATCTTGTTGAGAGGGAGTGTTGAGAATGCAACAAGATGATGGAGCTTAGTGGAAAGGATTCGCCTTCACTAAGTGGGCCCGCAGGCAAATTATGGCGCAAAGTCTATTTTTAGACTATGTCTATTTTTAGACATATGGATAATGGTATATGAGTTGTAGGTTGTTGTTTATGGATGATTGGTCATGTTGGGAAAAATAGATGGACTTCTATTTCTGTTTCACCGCGGTGTGATCAAAGTCTATTTTTAGACTGCCAGGCTAAAAGTAGAAAAGTCAAATATTATTGTCTCATAATAATATTTGGACTATAAACTTTATCTTATCCTCTTGGAGCACTTCAGTTTGAGCTACAGATGTGGCACATGTAGCTGTCAGAAGGAAATATGCTTTTCTTATGATTCAGTTGAGCTATTGCATGCAGGACTTCAGTTAGAACTCAAGCAGTTGAGTTTGGTGGAGTTGGATGTGGAGTTGATGGAGTTGTGTTCAGTTTGACTTTGTTAAACTAGTTGTACTTAGTCTAACTGCAATTAGACTAGTGATGAGTTATG
Organism: Pinus tabuliformis; assembly: GCA_031772625.1. Lineage (NCBI taxonomy): Eukaryota > Viridiplantae > Streptophyta > Pinopsida > Pinales > Pinaceae > Pinus > Pinus tabuliformis. The sequence goes on from CM062819.1 coordinate 182,682,544, forward strand.
TGAATTAATTATTAACTCATAAAGCAACTAAAGAATACATTATTTAACTCAATTGCATGTTAGTGCATGTACAGTTCAACAGTGACAGGTGTTAGAGGTTGAGATTGCTATCAGTTGTGACTATAGTTGTGCATGAGATCTTGCACAATCAGTGGGATTGAGTTATGCCAATGAATACTGCGTAGTGTGGGCCAATACCAAGAAATATAGCCTGTGCTCATGTGATTTTCAGGGTGAGTGATTCTCAAGCATTGTGCAGTGGAGGCAGGCAAAGCAACGGAGGATATTTGAACCTGTGACTTGTTCAGATCTGAGCTAGTTTTGTGTGTAACAGGTGGAGATAGTACTAGTACTTGAGAGGAGTATTGTACTATGTATTGTTACATGTTCTCAATCATTAATATACAGATAGTGTGGGGTTTTCAGCTGTAAGCGTTCCCCGGGTTACATACTGTGTTAATGTGTGCATGCGATTGATGTTTCATTGTTTTTAATGTTGTTAAATTGATGATCAATGTAGAGGAGCTTATGTATTATGCATGTATTCCACAATAGTGTATAATCAGGATAATCTCTATTGAATAAGTGTTTATTATTCAAAATTTCTCACTTTTTGACATTTTTGAATTTTTCATGGAAAAAATAGGTTTTCCCGGCAGGTGCGTAGCGCCACCTGGCGCTCGCTTTTGATAGGGAACTACATTTGAATAAAACTTGGCATTTTTTGATTCCTTATGAAAATTTATGCATGCTCAGAAATTACTAGGAAATTTTGACAAGTTTTGGTTCACCAAAAGGGCCAAAAACACCTCAAAAATGCCCTCTCTGCCACTTTTTGGCCACACAATAATCAGTCTTGGGCGATTGCAATTGTGGAGGGGAAAATGGACTCCAAATCAAAAAATTAAAGTTTTTACAGAAAGTAGACTCACGGGGCTTTCCAACGAGCTATCCTACTCCTAATTTGGACCTCAGGAAGCCTTCCAAAATCAGCTTGGAAAAAGCGCTATGCACAGGGAAAGTGGCACTACGCACAGGATGAAAAAGTGCCAATTTTGCTCAAAAACTTTGTTTTTCGCCTAGTTTTATTCTACTTTGAATTTTTCTCTCTTATGGTCAAATTTATGATGTGAAATGATGTAAATTGATGTATTATGATGTAAAAATGATAAAAATTGACTTGATGAGGTAGATACATCAGTTGTAGATGGTTTGGAGTTGAATGAATTAGTTTCCTAGGTTTAAGAGGCAAGCTATTCCACTGCCTATTTTTGTGTTCCTAGTTTATATATGGTTGAAACCACCCCTCTTCTCATGGATTTGACCCCTGATGGATATTACAGGTGGTTTGGAGGTATATATGATGTGTTTTTTCAGTCATTTGTAAAGGTTGGAGTCTTGTGAATGCTTTGAGCATTATTATACATCATCTCTACAGTTTGGCAAGGAAATAGACCAGGGTTTGCAGCATTTTGTGGGATTCTTGTGGCAAGGTGACTTAGTATTGTTTTTGCTTATGTGATTCAAGTTATCATATGTTTATGTGTGCCATTATCTCTCTCTTTTCTGCTTAACTAAATGAATCAAGTATAAAGGGGGAAATCATTGATGTTGCAGTGCTCTACCTTAGGGTTTCATTAGTTTTACATGTTTTCTACTGTTTGAAGAGGACTCATGACACATTCATGCCCTCTCCAACTCCTCACCAGTCTCAAGACTCACCATTACACCTACTATGAAGTACTAAAGCATTTGCTTACCTCACCCCACAGAAACCTCTACAAAATTGAGTTCATTCCCCAGACCCAAAACTGTCTTTCACATTTGATCCAGCAAAACCTCCATTAAACTCAATCAAACTCCTCTAAGCATATACCTAGCCTAAAATTAGTCTTTACATCATTCATCTCAGACCTCATTTGCAATATTTTCCTGAGATTGACAAGGAGAGAGCCCTCTCCCGACTTGCTAGGGCTAGCTACTAGGTTAAGCGTGGTTTGATGTTACCCTAGACCTGCCTTTCTCAGCCTGAGGTAGATTTAGGCTATAACATATTGGGGACCATACTGGGGTAGAAAAGTTTGTTTGTTATTGTTGTTTTCTATTGTTGTTTGCTTTATAAACTACAAATGGAGCCTGAAGTTAGCCAAGTAGCCTTCAAACTGCTCTTGCTTTGCAAGTGCATAAGTAAATGAATGTTGCTTCAGTCATTCTTTGGTTTAGTTTATGAACTGAACCTCTGAACTAAAAACTATTACCCCAGTATCTTAAAGCAATTCTAGACTTTGGATGATGAGTTTAGAATTTGATAGGCTGACAAATTGATAATGTCCATTTGATTTTTTGGAATAATTCAACACACTGGCTTCCAGACGATACACTAGGGCCAATCCTGATCCTAATCCTCCTCCCGTGTATGGAAACCCAAATCTCATTCCAAGAATTATCTGGAAATCAAGCTTTGTGATTCCCGTTTTCAGATCTCATTCATGTCCAGTTGTTTTTGAATACCTTGAAGATCTTGAGTTTGATGAAAATTTTGATCTATCGTTGTTTGAAACTAAATCTGAAAGTGCAGTTGGTTCTACTGTTCTAAATCTAGAGTTTGTCAAAGATCTTGAAACTGAAAGGGCTAATAGATCAATTGATGATTATATCTTGAATCTTCAAACTTCCATTGTGGCTACAAATATTCCTGAGTTCTTAGAATCTGCATCCGCAACTCTTGGTTCATCTGTTGTTGTATCTAGTTCAAAGATTCCTACTGAAACTCCTTTTATCCCCACCATTCTCGTGCAGCCCACCATATCTGATCAGAGACCCCCTATCTCTTCTCCCCCATCAACCCCTTCAACACCTCAAGCATCTCACATTTCCTCCCCTCCTTCTACACCTCATACACCCATTACATAGACTGTTATTGTTGTTCTAACTCCTCCTACATCCCCAAGGCCAGTTTCAAATCCACCTAGAGCAATGGATGCCCGATATGCACCTCTCGTTTTGCCACAAAACTTGGATGTTATGCCTGTTGATTACCAAAGTAAAATTCCATTGTTTGATGCTACCCAAGGTATCACAGTGTAGTAGCATGTTGATAGGATGAACAGTTTCTTTGACCTTCATGAGATAGATTAAGAAAATGTGACTATGAGATTATTTGTACAAACTTTTGGAGGCGAAGTGCGAAAGTGGTTCAGAGCATTGCCAGCTGGGACTATCAATTCATTGGCAGTCCTTCATAGGAAATTTTTGGACCATTGGGAGGTAAAGAAAAATCCACTCCAAATCCTTTCCGAGTATGAAAACATAAAGAGGAATGTTGGTGAAAGTGTCCAGGATTATTGTGTTAGATTCAATATTGTTTATAATGCAATTCTAGCTGATATAAAGCCACCAATGGGGTTGGCTTTGATAAAATTTCTTGATGGCTTTGATCCTAACATGGCATATGGATTGAGAGAAAGAGACCTGGCCACATTGGAGGATATGTAGAAAATTGCAGTGAGTGTGGAGGTAAATCTGCTAGCTAAGAGAGCTAGAATGAAGACCGAGAAGAAAGTGACCATAAAGGAGGAAGCTTCTTCCTTAGATCACTTGCTTCACAAGATTGAAAAAATGTTTGATAGACTCACTATTGTAGACAAGCCCGAGACACATATCAAAAATCCAAATTTCCATGGTCAGCAGCAACCATAGGTCAGAATCAAACAACAAGAGCAAAAAGCTCAAGATCAAGTAGCACAGCAACAAGTCAAAACACCATTACAGCAGAATTTTGTACATGGTCCAGAATCAGATGATGATGAGAATATAATAGGAGAAGAGAATCACTTCTTTACACCTGATGGTTTGCCAATCTATATCACGAAGGATGAAGAGTATTCAGAAAGCCCAGCGGTACAAAAGATGAAGATTTTATCTTAGCAAATGAAACAGTCCTAGGAGAAGAATCCGATGAATATCAGAGGGGATATATAAATGCATTAATAGCCCAGAAATGATAATATTCACTCAGGAGTAGGGATGTACCCATCAATCCAATTCAGAAGTGGAAGGAAGCAACACCACCAAATAATGATTCTCCAAATGTGTAGAAAAAAGGAAAGGAGCCAGCAGATCCTACCTCCAGCAAAACACAATCAAAAAATGAAAAGTCAAATCAGCCAAGTGTAGCAAAGGAGAAGATTGAAAAGAAGGATGCTCCACTCAAAGAGGTAGAGAAAACTACAGCCTTTAACTTACAGAATGAGGTTGCTAAGTTAAAAGTGTCAATACCTTTGACTGAATTAATGAAGAACAACAGTTATAAAGGCCAAGTGTCAAAGATTTTGAATATAGATCCGTTGTCTGATATGGTTAATGTGGAGGATGACTAGCCCGAGCTTATCTTTGGTCCAGCATTAGAAGGTCAATCTGAGGATAGTGATGTAGCCCCTTTTTACATCAGCCTTAGATTGCATGATTATGTCTTGCACAATGCCATGTTTGATTCAGGAGCCTCTCATAATCTGATGCCAAAGGCAATTATGGAAAAATTGGGTTTGGATATCACTCGAAAGTATCATGATCTTTATTCCTTTGATTCTGGTAGGGTTAGATGTATTGGTCTCATTAAGGATTTGGTTGTCACTTTAGATCAAATTCCAACAAAGAATGTTCTCATGGATGTGGTTGTGGCCAACATTCCTCCTAGATTTGGCATGCTTTTATCTAGATTGTGGGGTGCAAAACTCAAAGGGACATTGCAGTTAGATTTCTCCTATGCCACTATTCCCGTGTTTGGTCAATTGAGGAAATTATATTGGGAGAAAAAGATGAAGTATATGATCACAAGCAAGGAGAAACCTTTGAATCATCCAATCAATTATGTACATACAGATTTGGAATCTTTTGTTCTTTATTCTAATAGTTTTAATGATGTAAATAGTCAATTAGTTGAAGTTGAAGATATTCCAAAGATCACAGAAAATTTTAGAGCCGTACTTGATCAATAAAGACAAAGGCTTGATAGTACCGCTAAACAGTCAACATTTCACCAGCAGCAAAAAATTGATGGACAACAAGCAAAGGTATAAGAGCAGGTAGAATTTCAGCACTTGGAGGACGAAGCTAGTTTGTGGAGTATGGACTTTGATGGAGCAGTAGGTAAGGATGGTGCGGGAATTGGTATTTGGATATGCAGCCCTGTTTTCCTACCAAATAAAGTCCCGAGTAATGTAAGAGTTTGCTCATATAAATTGGCTTTTTATTGTTCCAATAATGAAGCCGAATATGAGGCTTTAATTGCTAGATTGAAAATCCTCAAGAAGTTGAATGCAAAAAGAATTTCAGTTTATGGCGACTCCGAAATAGTAATCAAGCATGTCAAGGGTGAATACCAAGCCAAACATCCTCGAGTGCGGGCTTACCGAAATGCGGTTTTAGATATTTTGAGGTTGTTTCCAGATTATACTTTGACATGTGTCCTCGTGTACAAAATGTTATTGTAGATTCCCTTGCTATAGCTGCAAGTAACTTAAAGATCCCGATGAATTCAAACAATAAGTTTGAAATTCATGTGAAGCATTGCCCAGCTATCCCTAATAATCAAAGATATTGGCAAGAATTTCAAGATGACAAAGAGATTGAAGAATTTCTGCAAAATGAAGGCAAATACAAAGATACTTCTATCAATGGTGAGCAAGATGATGGCGAACCAGACATGGAGGTAAATCAGATGGAAGTTTTGCAGCTGAAGGACAATGTCATCCCTAAAGGCCTTATACCTTTAGAGGAATTGTTTGATCAAGATGATGTAGCCCGGAAACCAAGTTTGGTGCCGACCGAGAAGGGAGTTGAGGATGTGAATATTGGAACAGCAGAAAATCCAAAGATGGTGAAGTTGTCAAAAGCATTACCTCCTCAGGTAAAAGCAAAATACATTAGTTTATTTTCTTCATTTTTTGATGTATTTGCATGGGACTATATAGATTTGAAGGAGTATGATAAGAGTATAATTCAGCATATCATTCCAATCAAGCCAAACCAAAAGCCATTTCACCAAAAGTTGAGAAGGATAAATCCGAAGTTGCTGCCATCAATAGAGAAAGAGGTGAATCGATTGTGCAAAGCTGGTATAATAGTTCCTATAAGATTTTCAGATTGAATCTCTAACTTGGTGCCCATGTGAAAGAAAAAAGGTGAGATTAGATTATGCATTGATTTCAGAAATTTGAATAAGGTGTCCTTGAAAGATAATTATCTGTTGCCGAAAATGGACCACATACTCCAAAGAGTAGTTGGGGCATCTCGTATGTCGCTGCTCGATGGGTATTCTGGCTAAAATCAAATTCTGGTCCATGAGGATGACAGGGACAAAACAACTTTCACCACTCCATGGGGGACATTCCATTATGCTAAGATGTCGTTTAGTTTAAAGAATGATGGTGCAACATTTCAGTGGGCCATGGACATTGCCTTTGCAAATAAAAAAGATGTGTTTCTAGTAGTATATCTTGATGATTTAACTGTCTTTTCAAATTCAGATGAGGAGCATCCTTACCATCTGAAAATTGTCTTTCAGCGTTGCAGAAAATATGGAATATCTCTCAATCCCAAAAAGAGCTTTTTTGCCATGGACGAGGGGAAGCTTCTCGGTCACATAATATCCAAGGAAGGCATCCACATTGATCCTGCTCAAGTAGACGCTATTCAGAAAATTGATTTTCCTCGTAGTAAGAAAGAGATCCAAGCATTTAACGGTAAGATGAACTTCTTACGTTGTTTTTTGCCAAATCTAGCTGAACACTTGAGGGAGATTACAAATATGTTGAAGAAGGATAGTGTGGTCAAGTGGACCGAAGAAGCTATGAAGTCTTTCAACCTGGTAAAGTTGGCTCATTCTTCAACTCTGATTTTAATCAGCCCGGATTATTCCCAAGATTTCATATTGTTTTAATTTGCTTCTAATCATAATATGGCAGCAATGCTAATGCAGAAAAGAGACCATCTTGAAAAGCCAATTGCCAAAAATAAGAAAAAGAAATATCTGCAGATGAGGACGATGGCGGGAGGATGCGAACCTAGGTTTTCTGCAGGCCCATACTCTGCCGCCGCCGACTTCACAGTATCGTTCGATGTTGCAGGTTCAGTGGCAGCCGTTTGTTTCGACGCTGCAGATCCAAACGATGCCGCCATCCCAAAAGTTTTGGTCGTGGCTGGGAACTACTGGTGGCTGCATGCGGGATCCTCAACGCCCGATGGAACTCTCAGGATCTGGACCGGCGCCACTAATGGAAAGGAGCCAAGGGTTTCAAATCAAAACAATCAGGCTTCTGAGGTTATTATCCCTTCTTTGCCGCATTTCAATTTACTCAGGGGTTTGCTGGACATCCCTTTTCATAGGCCGGGGGGAGTGAGGCGTATTCAGTCACACGGTCTCTGGTCTGGATCGGTGGATGGGAAGGTCTCTTTCGAAACAAATCTCATCAAACGGCGTCTGGGGCGATCCTATTCGCAGATGGTCTACCTCACGGCGGCAACGAAAACCCTCTGGCTGGAGTTTATTATTCCAAATCAAACAGTTCTTATCCTGTTCTGGTTTGATACGGCCGTATTCAAGAACACACTGCATAGATATGGAAACTCTGTTTTGGAATACGAAGAAAAGAGGAGCACGCCAGCTTTCAAGGCTCGTTTTGGTCCGCCGGGGCTTCTTTTTGCAGATCTAGGGCGGTCTTGTCAAAGCCATAAAACAAGTATGGGGTGGAGTAGGGATTCAGGTTCGCGGGGGAGTTGGGATATGGGCTACGAGGTCCCTATTCCTTTGGCAGCGCAACAAATATTAACAAGGAACCAGAACAAGGCAGACATAGCAGATCCGAAACAAATCTTTGTTAGATCAACAGACGGAAGGCACTTTTGTGTGCAGATCTGTGCACGGATGACAGTATTGGATTTAAAAAAAGAGATACAAGTAAGACTGGGCATTCTGGCTGCATCACAAAACCTATTATTTTCTGGGTTATGCATGCAGGATCAACACCCCCTCCAGCATTACAGGGTTGCAAAAGATTCAACTGTTATTCTCAATCTTCGGCTGCGAGGTGGATCAAAGGGATCTACATCAAAACCCACTGGATCCTACAGAGATGCACCAAAGGGGACAGGAACTCAAAAAGGGAAAGAACATGCAAATGTAAATACCCCCCCAGGGCAGTATATCGTAGATGAAGCACCAGCGAGCCCCTCCATTCTGCTGGATATCCCAGAGGTAAAGGGCATTTTCACAGATCTACAAAAAAATGCAATCATTTGTAGATTTAACGGCTTCTGGCCTAGATCGGATGCATTGTACCAATGGATACACATGACATGGACAAAAAACTGCTGGATTCATCTATGCTCGAAAGGATTCTTCATAGTAGTCTTTCGAGTCGAATAAGAGAGGGATAAAGTCCTCACTGAAGGACCATGGTTCTGGGGCAGTGCGGGATTATTTGTTACCCCCTGGTTCCCGGAGTTTGACCCAAACTCCATGGTGGTATCAAAAATGCCGGTATGGGTAAGGCTACATAATCTTCTGATGCATTTTTGGCACTTTTCTTCCCTAGCAGTCATAGGAAGTTCTCTTGGAAGAATGTTAAAGATAGACACAGAGAGACATCTAAAAGGGATCTTTACATTTGCTAGAATTTGCGTCGAGGTAGATCTCAGCCAGGGATTACCAGAAAGCATCATCCTGAACTTCAACAATACACAATGGAAACAATCTTTGGACTATGAGAACACAGCATTCAGATGCAGGGGATGTCAACAAACAGGTCATTTGTTCAATGCATGCAAAAGCCAAAACAAGAACAAGCCACAACAAAGGAAGCATAAAGGATGGCAGAACATAGACAATGTCATAAAGAAGAAAACCGAGGAAAAGAAAGTACCCACAGTATCAGAAGATGCAGAAACAGAAGAAGAGGAGGACTATACAATCATAGAGGAGGTTGATCTAGAGACCCAAAAGGAAACTACAGTAGTAAACAAAGAGCAACAGCCACTTTCTTCCCAGACAGAGACCCAGCATCAGATGACAAGCGTGGATCAAAGCATGGGAGGCATCAAACGGCAGCATCATTCAGATACATCAGATTCAGATAAAGAAACTGGACAACAAAATGAAACAACTCAGTTAGTCATTGTCTCGACCGAGCCCATGGTGGGAGAATGGCGCAAGGTCGAAAAGAAAAAGGGGCGAAAAACCTGAGCCGGAAGCCAGGTTTTTCCCCTTTTTTCGTTTCTTTTTCTTTTCTCCTTCATATTCTTTGTGCACGTTAGTTCACTAACGTTGCGAGCCCTTGTGGCAACATATCTGTCTCAGGCAGTGTTTTTATCTGCTGGATGTTAACTCATCTATTTGTAGCTCTTTTATTTTTATAATAGAAAAGCTTGGTTTTTTTCCTTGGAAAAAAAGAAAAGCCAATTGCCTTTTTCAGCAGAACAATAAGAGACGCAGCCCTAAAATATAACATTATTAAGAAGCAAGCTCTTGCCTTGGTGAAAGCTTTGAAATATTTCTGGGTATATATTTTTCATTCTCATATTCTTGCTTATGTCCCTAACGCAGCCGTAAAGGATGTTTTGATACAAACAGATCTAGAAGGGAGGAGAGGTAAATGGATCACAGTGCTGCTAGAATATGTCTTGGAGATAAAGCCGACAAAGCTAATCAAGGGCCAAGGTCTAGCGAAATTGATGCGGAGTCTAATTTGCATGCCTTGGACATAAATTTGATTGTTGTTATGTCTGAAGAAGATGAAGAAAGTTCACTTGTTCAGGTATCTGAAATTTTTCTCCATTCTCCTTGCTTTTTAGATATTGTATATGTGCTTCAGCACCTTTCACTGCCACTGGAGATGGCCAAAAATAAAGGTAGAACTCTGAAATTGAAGGCTACTAAATTTTGTATTATGAACAATGCACTTTATTGGAATGATCCCGATGGTATTTTGCTTAATTGTTTGGTTGAGGAGGAAGCAAAACAGGTCATGGATGATTTTCACAAGGGAGACTGTGGAGGTCACCTATTTTGGAAGACGACAGCGAACAAAATTTTGAGAGCGGGGTATTATTGGCCTACCCTTTTTGCTGATGTTTATAAAACTATCACAAGCTGTCATGAATGCCAGATTTTTCAGGGAAGGAGAAAGTTGCGGCCTCTACCTCTTAAGCCAGTTGAAGTTAGTGCTCCATTTCAGTAGTGGGATCTAGATTTTATTGGCAAGATTCATCCTACATCTTCAACTCAGCACAAGTGGATCTTAACAGCGACAAATTATTTCACAAAATGGATTGAGGCGATTCCCACTCAACAGGCCACCGACTTGGTAATAATTCAGTTTCTTGAAAACAATATTTTGTCACGTTTTGGCTGTCCTAAAAAGTTGATTATAGATAATGCAACAACTTTCAAGTCCAAAAGGATGATTGACTTTTGTAACAAATACAAGATTAACTTGGAACATTCTACTGCATATTATCCACAAGGTAATGGATTGGCAGAATCTTCAAACAAATCATTGGTCAACATCATTAAAAACCTGTTGAAACAAATAAAAAGAGCTGGCATAAGAAACTAGTTAATGCACTATGGGTGGATAGAGTAAGTCAGAAGAAATCAATAAGAATTTCTCCTTTCAAGATTGTATATGGTATTGACACGGTGTTCCTGACATCTTTTGCAGTCCTAGTTGTTAAACTTCTACAGGAAGCTGGCAACGAGGAAGTTTATTTACAACGAAGAATAAACCAAATGATCCATTTATAGCAGATGAGAGAGGAATTTTTTCATAATACCTTCAGGCTGCAAGAGAGAATTAAGAAGATCTATGATTGGAAGGCAAAGGCAGACAAATTTCAGATTGAAGACATAGTGCTAAAATGGGATGCTAGAAATGAGGATAAAGGCAAGCATGGCAAGTTTGAGAATTTGTGGAAGGTACCATACAGGATTGCTGCATATCGGGGTCAAAGTTCCTTTCTACTTAAAGAAATGAATGGGGAAGATTGTCCAGGAGGGCCGGTCAATGGTCGACTGCTGAAACGGTACTATCTCCGAGATATTTTCTGCTGTCACATATATCACTGTACATACCATTTTATTTTCTTCATTGCAAAGTGTGTACTGATGTCATTCATTTAGTTTGGGATCGAAGTGAAGGCTACAAAACTGAAGGTCTGATTTCAGTTTTTGGTTATTTAGTGTGGGTTATTTGAGTCAGTTTTGAGTCAACATATTGGTTTTAGTTTGTTGAAGTTATTGACTCCATTTTTCCCAATGGAAGAGGCATTGGTCTGCTTTCCAGAGATCTATGGTTCTTGGCACCTCCGAGGGGCTACCATCCCCATTGGAGCCAATGTTAGTGTCAGTATCTTCATCCCTCCATTAGTGATCAAAATTTCTCTTTTTGCATGCATAATAGGTGTCCCATCTAATCAACTGCATTCTATTAGGATCACGGATCATCTAATGGTAGTGGTTCATTATCAAAATTTCCCTCATGGTCTTTACCTGCTGGCCCATTTTAACAAGTTTAAATCATTTACAGTCATTTTGTCATTACATTTGCAAAAAAATCATTTTTAGGGTTTTAGATCTCATTAGGTCTAGGGTTTGCCACCATGGTCTTCAAAAGCTCAAGAATAAGTTAGCAGGCACATGAGGATGTTTAATAAATTCATAAAATCACAAATTCTACTGATGATTTGCTCCACAAAGAGACAGGGTTTTTCCATTTCATGTACAAATTTTATGTAATTTTATTGTTTTCATATGTAATAAAGCATCATCTATAGCTCTGGTTCACCTTTCCAAACTCCAGCACTCCAACTCTTGCAAAAGAAACAAAAACATCCAAGCATCAGTCAATCAAATGACAAAAAAGACACCCAAACTGCAAAAACGGGTTTTAAAAGCAAAGTGAAAAGTGTAGAAATTTTGAATAATTTAACACATATTCAACAGAGATTATCCTAATCATGTACTATTGCGGAATACATACACAATACATAAGCTCCTCTACATTGATCATCAATATAGCAGCATCAATAACAATAAAACATCAAGAGCATTCACACATTAACACAGTATGTAACCTGGGGAAACCATCTCGCTAAAAACCCCACACTATCTGTATATTAATGATTGAGACCATGTAACATTACAAAGTAAAATGCTTATCACAAGCAATCTAGTACCAGCTCCACCTGTTACACACAATACAACTCAGATCTGATCTCCAAATCTATTCCACTGCTTGCCTGCCTCTACTGCTCAATACCTACTCAAGAATGAATGAGAATGGTATACCAAACTCATATTTCACCTACAAAGAATCACTCACAATGTGTAAGACGTGAGCAGAAGCTACAAACTAGGCAAATACATGAGCAAACTCATTGGCATACTCAATCCCTTGATTGTGCAAGATCTGATGCACAACTATAGTGACAACTGATAGCAATCTGATTCTCTAACACCTGTCCCTGCTGAACTGAACATGCATTGACATGAAACTGAGTTAACTGATGTATTCTATAGTTGTATTATGAGTTAATAATTAGTTTAACAACTCATCATTAGTCTATTTGCAGTTAGACTAACTACAACTAGTTTAACCAAGTCAAATTGAACACAACTCCATCAACTCCACAATCAACTCCACCAAACTCAACTGATTGAGTTCTAACTGAAGTCATGCATGCAACAACTCAACTGACTCATAAGAAAAATGTACTTCCTTCTGACAGCTGCATGGGCCACATCTGTAGCTCAAACTGAAGTGCTCCGAGAGAATAATATCAAGTTTATAGTCCAAATATTATTATGAGACAATAATATTTGACTTTTCTATTTTTGACAACCAGTCTAATAATAGACTTTGATCACCCACACTGTGATCACTCACACTGTGGTCACCCACACTATGGTCACCCACACTGTGATCACTCACGCTATGATCACCCACACTGTGATCATCCACACTGTGATCAAAAATAGAACTTGCGCCATAATTTGCCTGCGGGCCCACATAGTGAAGGGGACTCTTTTCACTAAGCTCCATCATCTTGTTGCAATCTCAACACTCCCTCTCAACAAGATATGGATTACCAACAACCCCTATCCTGCCTCGGTGGTACTCGAATTTGCTTCTGGTGAGAGCCTTCATCAGAATATCAACATCCTGATCCTCCGTTGGAATGTATGAAAGCAACATGATCCTCCGCTGCACACAATCTCTGATATGATGGTACCTGATGTCAATATGCTTAGATCTATCATGAAATACAGGATTAGCCGAGAGTTTAATGCAACTCTGGTTATCACAGTAAATCACAGTAGGATCCAAATGAGAACCAAACAAACCAACCAGGATCTTCCTCATCCATATAGCCTCGCATGCAGCCAAACTTGCTGCCATATACTCGGCCTCCGCTGAACTGAGTGCCACGGATCTCTGCTTCCTGCTGTACCAAGAAACTACTGTCGATCCAATACTGAAGACCCCTCCTGATGTGCTCTTTCTGTCCGTTGGGCTCCCTGCCCAATCTGCATCCGTGAAGCCACATAGCTTCACCTCATCCTCCTGTCTGTACCACAAACCATATCCCGATGTGCCTCTCAAGTAGCGCAATACATGCTTGCCTGCCTTCCAGAAGAGCTTGGTAGGCTTAACCATAGCTTGTGAAAGCTGGTTAACTGAATAGCATATATCAGGTCGTGTATTGACCAAATACATCAGCGACCCCACCAAATGTCGATAAATAGTGGCATCCACTTCTTCTCCCGAAGTGGCATCCTCCTTCCTCCAACCTCCAGGAAGAGGAGTATCAATAGGCTTGCAGCCATGCATGTTGAACTTCTCCAGTATCTCCCGAGCATACTTGCCGTGAGAAACAAGCAGTCCACCACTGCGCTGCCATATTTCCAATCCTAGGAAATAGTGAAGGAGGCCCAAGTCCTTCATCTCAAACTCTGTAGCAAGATCCTTCTTGCATGACAGTATCAATATCTCATCACCCATTAGAATCAAATCATCAACATATAGTACAATGATAAGCAACTTACCCTCCACCACAATCTAGTATAGGTTAGGATCCGCCTCGCTCTTAGAGAATCCAAGTCCTGTGAAATAGCTGTCTATTCGTGTGTACCAAGCACGTGGTGCTTGCTTCAACCCATACAACGCTCTCTTGAGCCTGCACACATGGGACTCGCTGCTGAAGACCTCAAAGCCTTTGGGCTGCTCAATGTACACCTCCTCCTCAATGACTCCATTGAGGAATGCAGTCTTCACATCCATCTGATGAATGTGCCATCCCATCTGCACTGAGAGAGCAAGAATCGTCCGCATGGAATAATACCTTGCGACAGGTGCAAAGGTCTCCTCATAATCGATCCCCTCTATCTGTGAAAAGCCTCGGGCAACAAATCTTGCCTTGTACTTCTCCACACTCCCGTCAGCTGCCTACTTGACCTTGTAGATCCATCTCGAACCCACCACTGATTTCCCTTCCGGTCTAGGAACAGTCTCCCATGCACTGTTTCTGACAATAGAATCATACTCTTCCACCATGGTGTCTACCCATGCGGGATCCTCCATAGCTTCCTCGAAAGAGGATGGCTCAGTCACAACACACTTGCTCATCAGAGCCATGTATCCAGTGTACCGATCAGGTGACTGTCTCTACCTATGTTGGGCTGTAGGTGGTCCTACAACTTTCTCTGCATCTTGAGCCAGTCACTCAGCTTCTGTCAAGCGCTTTCGCCCTCTGATGGTTGGCGCTGCATGAGTGGTCTCTTCCACTCCATGAACCTCATCCTGTGGCTGATCCACGTCCTGAAGCTCATCCTTAGGAACTAATAGCTCCTCATCTGCATGCAAGTGTAGCTCCCTCTCAAGCGAACACTTCATGGCTTTCTCCTCCTGAAATTATATATCCCGTCGCACAACAGTTTTACCACTGTCTGGAAAATACACACGATAGTTGTGGGGCGTATCAGTGTACCCCACAAATATCCCAACCTCTACGGTCGGCTCCAACTTCTTCCTGGCATCCTTCTTCACGTGCATGTAAACGTTAGCACTAAAAATCCTCAAATGAGAAAGATCAGGCTTCTTACCAGAATAAGTCTCCTCAGGTGTACTCATGCCAAGTATCCTATGAGGACAACGGTTCTGCACATAAACTATTGTATTGCATGCTTCCGCCCACAAGTGAAGGGGTAGGCCCTGATCATGCAACATTTCCCGTGCAACACCCACAATCGTTCTGTTCTTCCGCTCAGCTACCCCGTTCTGCTGTGGGTTATGGGGAGCTATGAGCTCTCTACGAATCCCTTCTGCCTTGCAGAAATCCTTGAACTCGTCCGAGATGTATTCACCACCATTATCGCTCCTAAGAGCCTTCACCTTCTTCCATGACTCCTTCTCGACCAGTGCTTTGAATTCACAGAACTTTGAATATGTCTCGTTCTTCTTCTGCATGAAGAAGATCCAACACTTACGTGAGAAATCATCAACAAAAATCACATAATACCTGTGTTTTGCTGTCGAAGCAACTGAGAAACGTCCACACACGTCTGTGTGAATTCTCTCAAGGATCATCGTGGCGCGACTATCCTTCTCGTGAAAGGTGGCTTTCACAAACTTCCCCAAAGTACACCCCTTGCACTGATCTGACTACGCAAGTGTGCCTTTAGGAAGCCCTGTAGTGATCTGCTGCAGTATCTTCAAGGCTCCATGGTGAAGGTGACCCAATCTCCTGTGCCACAACTCGCCATCATCCCGGCTCACCAATCCTTCTGCCTTGCCTGCCATTGCTGCGCATCCATCTACATGCAACTGATAAAGGTTCCTTACTCGAACCCCTATCTTCCGGGTCTCACCAGTTGTCTTGTTGCATAGGAAAGCCTTTCCCTCGCTGAAAACAACATCATACCCCTTGTCTTCTAACATCGCCACTGAGATGAGATTCTTCATCAATCCTGGAACATGCATGACTTCCTTCAATACGAAGGGTTTACCAGACTCCCTCTCAAAGGAAATGGTACCGATACCGGTCGCATTGTATCTACCATCATCACCCATCTCGATGTGCACTCCAAGATCTTTGTCCTCCAGATCAGAGAACAAATCTCTATCTCCCGTCATGTGAAAAGACGCACCACTGTCCAAGAACCACACTGATCCCATCACACTTGAAACCAAGCATGCGATCAATGAAAAATCAAGCTCAAACTGTGAGGCTAGAGCCTCTCCTGCTGAAGATCCAGCAGCCTACTTGTTCTTCTTCTTCTGCGGACAATTAGTGGCATAGTGTCCGTGCTGGTGACAGTGAAAACACTTCACCTTGGACATATCCTGCTTCTTGCCTTTCGCACCAGACTAAGAAGCTTTCTTGCTCTTCCCTTTCTTTTCTTTGGCAGCCAAAGCACAATTCTCTTCATCAGCTCCCTTTGACGAAGATCCGTCCCTGGTACTCCGCCTAATCTCCTCCTGCACAAGATCTGACCATAGTCTTTCCCATCCTGGCAATTTCTCCCGACCATTGACAGAGTCCTGATAGGAATGCCAACTCTTCGAAAGACCAAGGAGAGCCAAGCTCACCAAGTCCTCATCATCGACAGTAACCCCCACACTTCCCAGCTCATCTCGACACTGAGTGAACTTCGTGAGATACTTGGGAATACTGTCACCCTTCTCGCATTTGATGTTTCTGAGTTTATCTTTGAGCGCCAGCTTCCTCTGATCGCTCTTGGTTTGGAATAATTCTGTTAATGATTTCCACATCAAATATGGAGTAGCCTTTCCATGGAGGCTGGAAACAATGTGATCCTTCACGCCCTCCAACAGAATCCTTCGACATTTTTCGGTCTTCTTTTGCCAAACTTCCGCCTCAGCAGCATCAGTAGGCTTTGGGATATCCGTATCTATGAACTCCTTCAACCTGTTATCATCCAATACTGCCTCCATCGTGTCCTTCCATGCAATATAGTTTGAGCTGCCCTCAAGAGCATACTCCAATCGCAATCCGTTGAAAGACATTGCTGCGTTGTCACCAAGAAAATACTGCTGCAAATTCGAATTCCACCAGCAACCAACTCAACCACCTCGGATCTAAGATTCGTGAGAACACAATATTTCTCGTATAGAGATTGACTGTATGGGCATTCACCGGATATCTCACCTTCCAAAGGAAGGATGAATCCAGAGGCTACCTGGCCCGATTACAGACTCTGCCTGAAGAAATAGAATGTAAACACTTCCAGAATCGTAGATCTGATGATCAACAGCTCTGATACCATGTAGAAATTTTTTCTACAATTATCTAGCTCGCTCTGATACCATGTAGAAATTTTGAATAATTTAACACATATTCAACAGAGATTATCCTGATCATGTACTATTGCAGAATACATACACAATACATAAGCTCCTCTACGTTGATCATCAATATAGCAGCATCAATAACAATAAAACATCAAGAGCATTCACACATTAACACAGTATGTAACCTAGGGAAAGCATCTCGCTAAAAACCCCACACTATCTGTATATTAATGATTGAGACCATGTAACATTACAAAGTACAATGCTTATCACAAGCAATCCAGTACCAGCTCCACCTGTTACACACAATACAGCTCAGCTCTTACCTCCAAATCTATTCCACTGCTTGCCTGCCTCTACTGCTCAATACCTGCTCAAGAATGAATGAGAATGGTATACCAAACTCGTATTTCAACTCCAAAGAATCACTCACAATGTGTAAGATGTGAGCAGAAGCTACAAACTGGGCAAATACATGAGCAAACTCATTGGCATACTCAATCCCTTGATTTTGCAAGATCTGATGCACAACTATAGTCACAACTGATAGCAATCTGATTCTCTAACACCTGCCCCTGCTGAACTAAACATGCACTGACATGCAACTGAGTTAACTGATGTATTCTATAGTTGTATTATGAGTTAATAATTAGTTTAACAACTCATCATTAGTCTATTTGCAGTTAGACTAACTACAACTAGTTTAACCAAGTCAAACTGAAAACAACTCCATCAACTCCACACTCAACTCCACCAAACTCAACTGATTGAGTTCTAACTGAAGTCATGCATGCAAAAACTCAACTGACTCATAAGAAAAACATACTTCCTTCTGACAGCTGCATGGGCCACATCTGTAGCTCAAACGGAAGTGCTCCAAGAGAATAAGATCAAGTTTATAGTCCAAATATTATTATGAGACAATAATATTTGACTTTTCTATTTTTGACAACCAGTCTAAAAATAGACTTTGATCACCCACACTGTGATCATTCACACTGTGGTCACCCACACTGTGGTCACCCACACTGTGATCACTCACACTGTGATCACCCACACTGTGATCATCCACACTGTGATCAAAAATAGAACTTGTGCCATAATTTGCCTGCGGGCCCACGTAGTGAAGGCGACTCTTTTCACTAAGCTCCATCATCTTGTTGCAATCTCAACAAAAAGAAACTTTAGAAAGTGGGTTTTTTCTAAATGAAAATTAGAACCCAAAAGTATATAAAGTAATCCTTGTGCTGAAAACATCATTTTGTGCTAAAGTGAGAGAAAACAAGAGACAAAATCGCATTTGAGGCGAAAAGAGGGAAAGTTGCAATAAACTTCAGGATTTTTCCCAGCGCGACGCACCTGGGCATTGGTGTGGCGCACCTGCTAGGCGTTACGCATCGGGCACAGGATTTGTGAAGAAAATTCAACGGGCGCGACGCACCTACCAGGCGCTACACACCTGGGCGTTGGCACAACGCACCTGTTAGCCAGGCTAAAAATTCATGCCATCGATTTTCTAAAGCTCCAAATTTGCAAATACCATTCCTTCAAGTAAGGAAAACCTCCCATTTGCCATAGCAAGAGATTTTGTCATCATTGATGGTGTTTTGAATGGTAAAAAATAAAACCCTAAGTTGCTTCACAGTTATCTTGCAAAAAATTGTCTAGGGTTTTGTTATTCATTCTATTTTTTACTCCCTTGCATAATTTTCCCATATCCCATCCCTCTCCACTAAATTTCTCTAATTTTCTTCCCCTTTCCCTCTCTCATTGACACTCATCTTACCCCCTATCCCCAAACCCTAAGCACTACACCTAATTCCCACTATTCCCAAAAC
Organism: Pinus tabuliformis; assembly: GCA_031772625.1. Taxonomy (NCBI): domain Eukaryota; kingdom Viridiplantae; phylum Streptophyta; class Pinopsida; order Pinales; family Pinaceae; genus Pinus; species Pinus tabuliformis. Next base: position 182,701,748 of record CM062819.1, read on the forward strand.
GCTAATCTTCATTTCCCAAAACCTATCATTCCCTAATAACCCTACAGCTAGCATCAAAACCTTCCTTTTCACTTATATTAGCAGTCTACTCATTAAATCTCAAAGAAGAAAACAACAATCACCTATTCTTGAGAAAATATCTTCATACTCATCATTTTACACTATACATTTGCAAATATGGAGACAGATTCAGCTTATGAAAGGGATGAGGAAACTGTGAGTGATTCCTCTCAAGAGATTCATGCACCAAGAAAACCACATAAGGGAGGAAAACACATCCGGGAGGAGCCCACCACACTCACATAGTTACTAGCTTGCCCTCTTGCAGTAACATGCTTTAAACATCAGTCTTGCTACCAGTTTTTTGAGATGGTGGAGAGGGTGAAATACCACCATGAACTTGTTGGGCTATTTGTCCTTCATCTTCACAATGGCCAAGTGAACTTAGCAGGTGTTTCCTTCACTTTGACACCTGAAACCATAGTTGCAGCAACAGGTATTCCAAATGTGGGTGAACAGTGGAACAAATGTCAGCTTGTGGGCAAAGAGCACTATGAGCCTTATATCAAGGCTAGTTATCAAAAGCAAATCAGCATGGTCTTTCCTTTCAGATACCTACAGGACACCTATGCTCCACTAATGAAGCTTATTATCAAATATTTCACCTGTGAAGGGAGATTTTCTTTCTTATACACTTATCGTGTTAGATTATTGATGCATTTCACTATAGTGAGGATGATGAACCTCCCCTATTTCATATGTAGAAATATTGAGAAAATGGCTACATTGGTGCAAAGGAAACCTCTTCCTCAATAGTTCAATAGAATTTATCATTTTTCATTGATCAAGATTGTTGTTTTGCAGTAGCTGAGCTTGTTGAATATTTCATGGGATACCTTCATTTCACATGAGGTTTTCAAAGGGCCTCAAGTGACCCCATCAGTGTTTCAAGAGGAAGGAGGGCCCTCAAATCAGCAAGAGGTTCATGAGACTCAAACTACGGGTGTGCTAGTATTTTTCACTTATGAAAAGGGCACAAGGAGACTATTTGCAGCTACCAAATGAGTATTATATCCACCTGGAGTGGAAGGGGTCTCGTTTCCTTCATCAGACCACAGGAAAATTCTATCTTCACCCGAGGTGAAAGGGGCTTTGCCTTCTTCTTCAGCAGAGCAGGTACATGATAAAGGGAAACAACCATTGGATGATGAAGGGCCTTCTGAAGGTTAGGAGAGAGATTTTATTTTGATTCAGGAGGAGGATACTGATTTGATCTCCCAAAACTCAAGCCTCAAGGAGGTCATTAGAGAGAAAGAAGCTGACATCCATGCCTTATCACTTGACCTTAAGAGGGCTAAGTGGATTATCAACTTTCTTGAGCAACAAAACAAGCAATTGGAAGACAAACAAGAAATCTTGGAGCTGCAAGTCATTAAAGAAAACCAGCAAAAGTCCAAAAGGGCAAAGGGCAAGTTGATTGAGAAAAAGGACAATGACCAGGAATATGTGTTGGAAAAGGTGAACATGCACTTGGAGAAGCTACTTGAGAAAGCCAAAAAGGAGAAAAATATGTTGTGCCACATGGCTTTTCACTATTTGGCACGAAACAAAATTTGTAAAATAAGGATAAGGAGCCTAAAAGCCAAATTAAGGAAGACATTGAGGAGAAATAAAGAGCAAGATATGCTCAAAATCTTGGCTGAAGCTTCATTGGCCTAGCATAGCACTTGACATAGATCACTCATGCCAAATTTCAAGAAATTTGGTGAACTTTTTGACATTTTTGAATTTTTCATGGAAAAAACAGGTTTTTCGGTAGGTGTGTAGCGCCACCTGGTGCTCGCTTTTGATAGGGACCTCCATTTGAAGAAAAATTGGCATTTTTGGATTCCTTATGAAAAGTTATGCATGCTCAAAAATTACTAGGAAATTTTGACAAGTTTTGGGTCACCAAAGGGCCAAAAACACCTCAAAAATGCCCTCTTTGCCACTTTTTGGCCACACAGGAAGCAATCTTGGGAGATTGCAATTTTGGAGGGGCAAATGGACTCCAAATCAAAAAATTCAAGTTGTTCCAGAAAGTAGACTCACAGGGATTTCTAACAAGCTATCCGAAACCTAATTTGGACCCCAGGAAGCCTTCCAAAATCAGCTTGGAAAAAGCACTACGCACCGGAAAAGTGGCGCTATGCATAGGATGAAAAAGTGCCAATTTTGCTCAAAAACTCTGTTTTTCGCCTAGTTTTCTTCTAGTTTGAATTTTTCTCTCTTATGGTCAAATTCATGATGTGACATGATGTAAATTGATGTATTATGATGTAAAAATGATAAAAATTGACTTGATAAGGTAGATACATCAGTTGTAGGTGGTTTGGAGTTGAATGAATCAGTTTCCTAGGTTTAAGATGCAAGTTGTTCCACTGCCTATTTTTGTGTTCCTAATTTAGATATGGTTGAAACCACCCCTCTTCTCATGGATTCAACCCCTGATGGATAGCACAGGTGGTTTGGAGGTCTATATGATGTGTTTTATTAGTCATTTGTAAAGGTTGGAGTCTTGTGAATGCTTTGATCACTATTCTACATCATCTCTATAGTTTGGCAAGGAAATAGACCAAGGTTTGTAGCATTTTGTGGGATTCTTGTGGCAAGATGACTTAGTATTGTTTTTTCTTCTGTGATTCAAGTTATCATATGTTTATGTGTGCCATTATCTGTATCTTTTCTACTTAACTAAATGAATCAAGTATAAAGGTGGAAATCATTGATGTTGCAGTGCTCTACCTTAGGGTTTCATTAGTTTTACATGTTTTCTATTGTTTGAATAAGACTCATGACACATTCATGCCCTCTCCAACTCCTCACCAGTCTCAAGACTCACCATTACACCTAATCTGAAGTACTAAAGTATTTTCCTATCTCGCCCCACAAAAACCTCTGCAAAACCGAGTTCATTCCACGGACCTAAAACTACCTTTCACATTTGATCCAACAAAACCTCCATTAAACTCAATCAAACTCCTCTGAGCATATACCTAGCCTAAAATTAGTCTTTACATCAGTCATCTCAATTCTCATTTGCTATATTTTCCTGAGATTGACAAGGAGAGAGACCTCTCCCGACCTGGTAGGACTAGCTATCAGGTTAAGCGTGGTTTGATGTTACCCTAGATCTTCCTTTCTCAATCTGAGGTAGATTTAGGCTATAACAATGTCATCCAAGGATGAGGATGCCAAAAATGTTAGGACTGCAGGGAATATCATCATGTAATTCAATCAAAAAGTAGGTTATGACTTGAGAGAAATGGATGTCATTGATAGGACAGGTGTAATCATTGAAGTTGTCAAGATGATTCAGAAAAAAGTAGCACAAGACAATGCTGAGGAATGTATGAATGACTTGGAAAAATTGATAGCAACATTTAATTCTAATTTTGATAAGAGAACCAGACCATGATTTCCTAGTTGTTCATACTTTTAAGGGAACCTTCTACCATGGGAGAAATATGAGGAACTGTTGGTTGAGACCGAGAGAAAGGCGGACTCATCACGTGAAAAGATTTCCACTCTCATGGGTAAAACCATAGTGAATTATCTATAGAGAGAGTTGTTACACAAAAATATCGTCACCATGATTTTTTGCAGTCAGTATGGGTCTATCATCACTTGTATTGTCCTCCTAGGCAAGTCTGAGACCTCAGCTCTTCAAGTCAAGCTTTGGAAATGGGAGAAAGACATTGAAAATCAATGAAACTCTGGTTCCGCACTTTCTCTCACTGACACCTACGGTCCCGCACCTTCTGTTTACAAAAACTGCGGACCTGCCCGCTCTGTCCCTAACGGTGTGGGTGCAGACCCCTGTGAAAGTCAAAAGGCGTAAGTTTTATCTTAAAAAACTCACTTTGGGTTAATTCTAGAGGATTCTAGAAGGAATTTTGACGTGGATTGTTCGCTCTGAGGTGGTTCATGCATCCCAAAAGAGAAGGAGCTAATCCCTTGTGCTTTATCCCTTTGAAGGAGGACTTAGTAACCTCCCTCCATTGCATTATAAATACAGGCATTGGGCTGGTTGATGGGGAGGTTAGAAGCTGAACATTTTTTAGGGTAAATGCTGGTGAAATCAAGACTTCCTAGTTGAGCTTAAGAGGAGAGATCACATACCTTTTTGGCTTCATTGGAGAGTGAGTGAAACTTGTCAAAGTAGAGGAGACTTCTTGCTGGACCCTGGGAGGAGCTTGTACAATGTCAAGGCAAAGATTGTAAAGTTCTTCTTCTTTTGAATTAATACAATCAAACTCATTTTTCTCAACAAGTATCTCTTGTTATTTGTTTCATGGACTCCTTGAATTTCATGTTAAATATGTTTTATGATACTGGTTTTTCAGGTGCTATTTAATTTTTTTGCCTTGTTTGTGTTTGCAGATTCGCGACAAAAGAGCTCATTTGGATCGAAGGAGTGAGGGCATCCACAAACTTGCGTTGGACCTAAGGTAGGCCCTAAAAACACTTGTTTGCCATTGTTAATGAAAGCATATTTAGAGAAATATAGTGTCTGGTTGGTTTGCTTGTCATTAGGTCTTCTTTAGATTCTAGGAAGGTCTATCTTGTCCACAAGATCAACTGATTCCGTGTGACAAAATGGCGAGTCCGCTGGGGACTTGATTGTTTTCCTTGTTTTTACTTTGACCTGAGAAACTTTGTTTTTGTTTCTGTTTTTGGCTTTTTGTATGTAAAATTGGGTAGAGTTTGTAGATCCAGGGTTATTTTTTGTTGTTCATAGCTTTGGGAGAGGACCGCACCCTATCCGTTTGACACAGTGCATACCTACCTGCATCTTGGCTTTTAGCACAGAGCGGGACCGCACCTGTGTCAACTATGGGCCTGCGGACCCTGTCAAAATTTTGAAAAACCTAAGATTTCCTCTATTATTCAGCTTAGTTTTTGTTTAGAAATTGTTATCCACTACCCAGACCTGCATATAACTTGTCAGAAGCTTTCCTTAGGTTGATTTCATTACTGTTAGGGTTTTAGGTGAAATTCCTAGGAGTTTTGCTTGTTGGGTTTGTTTTTTCATTTTGGTTGTGTAGTGGCTCTGAGCTTAGAAGATGTAGGGACTTCAAATCACCTTAGTGTCTACCAGCCTTCTTATGAGTCTGACCATTTATGAAATCTCCCCTTGTTGATGAATCCGCTTTGAGTTTTCTCTTTACAAAACTTCGAAAAGCTTGTGTTTGAAAGTTTGGATTTTCATTTTCAAAAAGAAAACAAAATTGGTTGTTCTTGACTTATTTTTGATTCTGCATAAATTGGTCCTTAGCTTACTTCTAGCTAAGTAAAACATCCTTAAAAAAGACATCTAGTAGGCTTTGACTTCAAATAGGTTTTTATAGTTTATAGATCTCAAAGCTAGTCATTTCCATAGTTTTGAGTGTTTTATAAAAAATATAAAAAATCTCTTTTGGAAAAAAAGGTTTGTTTTTGTAGTGATTGAGTGCTTTGAAATGAAAAAGGGAAATTTTTGTGAAATAACTAGTTGTCTCATTTTGAGTGCATTAGAAAAGCCAAAAGCTCTTCTTTTAATTTGTTTGATTGAGAAAGATTTGTGTTTATAAAGTATTTGCATTCTCAAACTCTTTCTTAGTTAGAAGTTCATTGAAGAGAAAAAGATTGTTTAAATCATCTTAGGTGAATTTTTAGTGATTTTGAGTCGAGTTTTCATACCACGAGTTTCATCTCCGCACCTTTTGACTTAAACAAAAACCAATAAAAAATAACGCTTAAAGTAAAATTCATCTAGCAACATTTTTTATTTCTAGGGCTCTGATACACCAACTTAGCTTAGGCTATTGTCTTGGAGTAGGAGAGTAATTAACTCTCCAAGATAGTAAAAACAAACAAGTAGTTGTATCTTGTGGTAGGGAAGAAATCCAATTGTTGCATTTATTCTCTCGGAAAGCTCCTCTTAAAGGAGAAGCACGAGATCGTGTCCGAACCAGTGTGGGAATCAATCCTTCCTCATTGGCAACGACGCCAGATATTCACGTATTAAAAACGGTAAACCTCGGATTAACCATTGTCGAGGAGCCTGGGGTCACTTGTTGGTAAACCTTGGATTATGTCAAGGAGCCTTCAAGGGGATTGAGCTTACTACTCTGCCCTTGCGTGCGTATCGGATCGTAGACTGTTCCCCCAGGTATATTTGTTTCAGTTGGTAGCCTTAGTGGCCATATTCTTTAGGACTCTTCCTGAGGTGACAGTGGTGGGAAGATCCCACTATACCTGGAGCAGACGTCGGCTAGACTCACTTGGATTTTCTGGGGGGTTCTCTTCACTCGAGACGGTTAAGTGGAGGAACTTGTGCCAGTCTATTCATTAAGTAGGTTGTCGGGGTAACTGTTCCAACTGCCATTTCTGTATTGAACTCTGCGACGTTGGATTTCATCACCAACTAGTGTTTTCAGTACAGAAAGTTACTGTTTGTGTGTGTTTGATCTCCTAGATTCTTTAGGCGTGTGATTCAAATTTGTTTGGTTCTTTAGAGGCTTTAGGTGGTTTTCATTGAGATTTTACTTTGTTTGTGTGTGAAGTAGTTAAAAGTTTTTAACTGTGGCTGAATTACCAAGGCAGTCCCGTAGACTTTGGGACCAATCTCCTGAGTTTGTAAACGTGGCTGAGTTACTGAGGAAGTCTCGTAGACTTCAGGGCCAACCTTCTGAGGAAGTACCGAGCCAGCTTGAAGGCTTGAAAGTCCTCGTAACTCCTAGAGACAGTAGATTTGGGTCACCTGAAGAAGGAGAATCTTCTTTGATAGTACATCCTGATTTTCAATCGTTAGTGGCAGATTATAATCCACAGTCAGTGTCTGTTTCCCAAGTTACTGGTAGCTTTTCATCTACTAGTGATATAGGTGAGGAACCTGAAATATCCGAGCCTGAAAGTGAATTTGCTGCTACTCCGACATCGGGGTTTGTTTCTCCAACTTCTAGTGGTCCTGGTTCACCTAGGGTAGAAAGAGTAATCACCCAAGATCTTCCTTCTGGACTTATTACTATTAAATAACTTGCTCCGAAAGAAGAAGTAGGCATCCCTATCCCTGAAAATCAACCTGTTATTGAGCTAAGGGAGAGTGAATCAATTTTTTACAGTCCACCTAGGAGCAGTTCTTGGTATCTTTCTTTGACTAATTTTTTAGAAAACTCAGGGTTAAGTTTTTCACCACCTCGTGCTCCTTATCACCCAACACCTAGAGGTTATTATCTTTCGTTAAATATGTCAAATCTGTCATCCATGTTTACTCAATCGCCCGAATCCTTTTTGTACGACAGTCCTTCTGTTCCCTCCGGGTATCAGTCACTTTCTGGTACTTTTTCGGGAGCATCTCCTCAACCCATTAAGCAAGGGTTATTAACTAGAAGCAATGGTACTAAGCCGTTGAGCGTAGAAGACATTCTTATGATGTCAGGTTCTATTCCCAATCCTCAACCTCAAGGTGGCCAGTTACCGCCTGGGGGGTAGCCTCAATTCTCGCCTGGGGGCAACCTCAAGGTACACAATTTGCATCTGGGGGGCAACCTCAAGGACATTACGTTCCTCAAGGTCAACCCCAGACTCAATATGTACCCCAAGGTCAACCCCAGTATCAATTTATACCTCAACGTCAACCCCAGTATCAGTACGTGCCTCAAGGGTATCAACCCCAAGGTCAGTACTCAAACCAAGGTTTCCAACCACCCTCTGGTCAAACGTATGTTCAAGGAACGGGAAATGTACCTTTCAATTATCAATCCTACCCTCAACCCGGTTATGGTCCTCAGTATTCTCAACCTGTTATGGGTCAGTACCCCGGAATGAATATAGTGTGGGATCCATCGCAAACTCAACAGGTGTTGCAGCCAAATGTACTGTTGTCATCTCAAACTGGACAACCCTTAGTTTCAGGTACACCCCAGCAACTAGTCCAGTCTAATATTCAAACTTCTGTACCTTCGGTAGTTTCTCAGCATGGGCCTAGCACACCTCGTACTCCGCCTCAAACGACTGCTACAACTGTCGCAACATCTGTTCAATCTACCCCACCTACTTCTGGAGTATCGACAGCTCCGGTTTCTACTGTTCCTGTATCTACTCCTCAGACATCTTTACCACCGTCTGGATCTACGATTCAAACTTCGGTTCAAATGCCTGTAGGACAACCTAGTTCAAGTACGGTTGTCACAAGTCAACCACAATTTACTTATCAACCGTACCAAGGACAGTACCAATTCGGTCCTGTTGTGCAGCAGCCAGTCTATCAGTATCAACCGTACCCTGGGTTCACTTATCAACAACCTCAACAACCCCAGTATGGTCCGGTTAATCCTGGTTTTCCGGGAGGATACAATATCCCAAACGCAATTCCTATTCCTAGTTATCCTGGGTATCCTCCTCCTGGGGCTGGTCTCATGACCCAGAGTTTTAGGGATCCTAATCGGCAGTTACCGTTTATCGCAACTTTGGACTTGCCTGAATTGTCGTGACTAACGAATGATCCCATTAATTATCTTCCGTTTTGGCCGCCAATGCTGAATAAGTTGCCCAGTGACATTCCTAAGTTCGAAGGTAAATCAGGAGAGGACCCATCAAACCATGTGATGACTTACCACCTCTGGTGTGCATCTAACTCCATTTCAGATGATTCAATCCGTCTTAGACTTTTCCAGCGCACTCTAATTGGTCTCGCGGCCAAGTGGTACATTGAGTTACCGCGAGGCACTTTTTATAATTTTAGTCAGTTAGATACCTCATTTTTAACTCATTTTCAGTTGCCAGTCTGATATGACAATGGCACGGAATTGTTAACTTCGTTAAAACAATCGAAATCCACTTACATTTCAGATCATATTCATGAGTGGAGAGGTCGACGGCGTTTAGTGAAGGTATTTATTCCGGATCAGATTTTGGCCGAGTGGTTTGTAAAATCTTTGTTGCCAAAGATCACTGAAGATGTTGCTAAAGCCGGAGTTGTTACTGAGGAGCAAGTAATTTCTCAAGCACAGTACCTTGACTTGGTCTATACTCAGTTAGGTACGTTACACGAGAAAATCCCCGATCTTCCCAAGCAAAATCAAATCACTGCAGCTCCTTCAGGATCTCATGCCGCCGATGGTATGATTGGCACGGTTAACACTAAAGTAAGAAGAAATCTTCCAAGAATTCTTCTCCCATCATAACCTTTCCTAATTCCCCAACAGGAGATTCTTCTGCAAAGATTTCCGCCGATATTCACGTTGTAGATTCATCTATAGCCAAATCAAAATCCGGTGGGAAGAAGAAAGGAAAGAAGAAGAATAAAACGGACAAAAGTTCAAAGGAGAAACCTGAAAAGGCAGAATCCAATGATGAAAAGCGTAAACCTCGTTATCCTTGTCTCATTTTTGATGATGAAAATTTTACAAGAGACTGCCCTCATCGTGCAGAGGTTGTGAAGATTGTCAAAGGTTCCCAAGCTCCTGCTGTTTTGAAGGCTCCTTTTCTAGCTCAAGACAGTAAGATGATAGGTTCGTCCTCGAGTGCCAATGAAGAACTCATACTGATGATGTCCCATGTTATGATTGTGACTTGATCGCAAGATTATGGTAGCAAAAGTCCTATTGATGGTAAAGAAGCATAATCTTCTCAGTCTAATCCATCAACCTCAGCTCCCGGTTCCAATCCACTACAGATCGAGAAACCTAATCCAGACTTGGTAATCAAACCGCCCGCCAAGGGTATACTTCGAAAGTCAGCTTTCAATCCACATGCGAGAGCGGCGCAGAATTATAACATTGTTGAGGATTTAGCTGTTTCACCCTCAGCAATGTCGGCTTTAGAAGTGCTGCAATCATGTCCAGCACAACATAAATTACTTCTATTAGCTATAGGAGCTGTTGATGCTCAGGACTCGAACCTAATAATTTTCGATCTAGAAAATAGTACACCGCGTTTGCCTCATCAAATGTCTTTCCAGATTCCAGTGATAGTAAAAAACAGGCCTATTCATCGGATTGTAATTGATGAGGGAGCCTCAACATGTATTATGTCGATACAGTGTTGGAGATCGCTTGGTTCTCCTTCGCTAAACCAATCCCCGATGATTCTAAAGGCCTTTGATGGCCGTGGGTTTCATCCTTTTGGCATTCTACAAGATTTTCCTATAGGGGTTGAAGGAAAAACCGTTAGTCTAGATGTGGAGGTGGTTGATGCCCCTCTAGATTACAACCTTCTCTTGGGTCGAAGTTGTTCTTACGCTATGACAGCGGTCGTTTCATCGGTCTTTCGAGTAATAAAGTTTCCACATAATGGAAAGATCGTAACAATAGACCAACTGGCTTACTTTTCATCCGACCCAGCCTCTTCTGAGAGTACTCAACATGTCGGTAAAATGACTATCCCATATAAGGATGTTGGAGTAGGACTAGTTAAAGATGCTGGTTTACTGGGAACTTTTCCTTTTCCTCCGATCAACGCATCGTCTTCATTTGCAACTATTCATATGATCACATCAGACACCATTGTTTATGATGATCCTTGGATCGTTCCTTCTGAATCTGAGATAGACTCATTTGGTAATGCCATGCCTTTGAGTCCATATGAAATTGCCTATGAAGCTGTGCAGTCGTTTGCCGACCCATCTTCAACCGAAAATGACTTCATGAATGTGGTCCGTGAGGAATCACTTTTCACATCAAGCTCGGATTTAATCACGTTTTCTGAACTTGTTCACTCTGATGAGCAAATTCGTGAAATCCTATGTGTAGATGATTTACCATGGGAAGATCTCCATCACAGATCTTCATTTTTACCCGAGGATGATCGTTTTGAAAATGATTTCTCATTAATTTTTACGACTGAATATGTCAAGGAACCTCATAATCCAATGAAACATCCCGATTCAGAGTTAAATTTGGGAAACATCTCTCGAACTATTCCTGTTGACATTTCTGTTAAGCTCGGAATTGTTGAGAACATTCATATAGGTGCCTCGTGTACAGATGACGAAATTCAGCTATATAAGGCCCTATTTCAAGAATTCCGCGACGTGTTTGCCTGGTCTTATGAGGAAATGCTAGGAATTGATCCCGCGATTGTTGTTCATGAGATCAAGACTTACCCGGATGCTAAACCCGTCCGGCAATGTTTGCATCAGATTCACCCACGAAAAGCTGCTGCAATTAAAGCAGAAGTTGAAAAATTACTTAAAGCAGGTTTCATTTATCCAATCCCGTTAACGGATTGGGTATCGAATATTGTTCCGGTTAACAAGAAACAGGGAACAATAAGAATATGCATCGACTATAGGGACATTAATCGAGCCTGTCCAAAGGACAATTACCCAACTCCCTATATCGATCAAATTATTGATGATTGTGCCGGTAGCGAAATATTCTCCTTCATGGATGGTTTTTCTGGATACAATCAAATCAATATTCTACCTGCCGATCAACCAAAAACGGCTTTCATTTGTCCATGGGGGACATTTGCTTATTGCAAGTTACCTTTTGGGCTCAAGAATGCCGGAGCAACTTCTCAAAGGGCGATGTCTTATGCGTTTCATGACATCAAACACATTGTGCAACCGTATCTCGATGATTTGCCTGCTCATTCATTACATCGAGCTGATCACCTCGTCCATTTACGAGCAATCTTTATGAGGTGTAGGCATTATCAGTTTCGGTTGAACTCACACAAATGTGTCTTCTGTATAGAAACGGGTCGATTGTTGGAGTTTGTAGTTTCGAAAGCCGGCATTCGCGTTGATCCCTTGAAGGTCGAAGCTATCATCAAATTGCCTCCTCCTTCTAGTCTTCGCCAACTCCAAAGTTTGCAAGGGAAAGAAAACTTTTTATGACAATTCATTCCTAACTACGCTGAGGTTACAAAGGGTTTTACCTGGTTGTTGAAGCAGAATACTCCATTCTATTGGGATGAGATAGCTCAGAAATCTTTTGATGCACTCAAACACGCGTTGACCCATGCACCGTTATTACATCCTCCCAACTACAACCAGGATTACTTCTTGTATCTCGTCGCCTCTCATTCCACCATTGGAATGGTCTTAGTTCAGGAAGATGAATTTGGAATTGAACATGTGATATATTACCTTATTCGAAATTTAAATCCAACTGAGCTAAAATACTCACATGTGGAGAAATTGGCATTGGCAGTTGTTCAAGTTGTCCAACATTTTTGTCACTACATTTTACTACGTAAAAATACAGTAATTTCATATTGCAACCCTATGATCTACATTTTGACCAAGCAATTGCTAGGGGGCAAGTACTCTAAATGGATTGTTATCCTACAGGAGTTCGACTTGGAATTTGAGAAATCTAAGTCTAAGAAATCTTTAGTTTTTGTGGAGTTAATGTGTGACTTCCCGCGTGCTGACACGGAAACTGTGGCGGAGGAGCCCATTGCGGACGAATCCTTGTTTCTAATCAGCACTTTAGATCCGTGGTATGGGGATATCATCGTTTATCTCCAGACCCAATCCTTTCGGCCAGAAATTTCAAGGTCAGAACATCGAAAAATTCGATTCCAGTCTGTTGAGGGCCCCGAAGTCGGGTCAACAACAAGGGGGATACCCACCCGGTCCGGAACCTGGTTGGCGGCTCCTTGCCCGTTTGGAGTAGCGGGTCCGACTGGGGGTAATGGGACCAGTTTCCCAATGTGATGGGTGTGTGTGTGTGCGTAGAGTCTGATGATATTAATCTAGAGGTTTTTCTAAACTAGTCTTGATTTTAACTGCTAAACTAATTCTATGCTAATGTAATCTAATGAAGAGAAATACATCTGATCTATGCTAACCCGGGGTGTTTTTCTTTTGTTTATGCGATCTAGAGAGATTTCTAACAACAGCTGGTAATAAAGATCATTCAACTGATATCAGAATATAAACCAATAAAGATAAACTGTTCTGCATAAGAAGTTAGGCAGAGTAGTTGTGAAAAACATATCGCATAATCAGTTTTCTATATGTTAAGCATGATTAAATGATCCCACCGTACAGAAGTGCCAAATGGTAATGCAGACATTCATACAATAACATATAAAGAACTCAGCTACATATCACTTTAAGGATAGTAGCAGAATTTAGTCAAGAGATAAAAGTACCATTTATGACTAATTTCACCAATAAACTTCAAGTAATAATGATTTATTTCTACTTGTTCTAACATCTGCTAAGAGTACAGAAGTGCAACATCAGTAATAGATATTAAAATGCAAACATAAATAAATCTTGATCCATCTATTCATCAAAAACCTCCTCTGAGGGTGCAGAAGTGCATGTTCTGAGGATAAGTTTTTTGACAGATTTCCAGACCCTTCTCCAAAAACCATGAGAAGGGTTAAATACTACTAGCTAATTGATATTAATTACACGAATCTAGGGAATCGGCTTCAAATGACCGCCCTTTACTAAAAGCAAATTTATTTCTAAAACTTTAAATCTAATTTCTGACCGTTTTTGTATATTCTCTTTAGTGCTGTCAACAGCGCAACGTTTTCCTGGGAAGAGTCGGCTGACTGCCTTCTTCTTTTGCTCGGGAGATAAAAGTGGAAATAACAGGAGCTGGCACTTCCTTCTGACAGACCGGAAGATATTTTCGAAAACCTTTCTCTAGCTAGGTGTATTCGCCGCGTGTATACTTAGCGCAACCCAGGTTCTTCTCGAACTGATTTTGCTGTTGTTGTTTTGGTTTCTGGTTGTGCGAATGACAGAGTGGGTTAGGAGCCGTGCTGTATGGACATCCCCCTGTTTTAAGAATTGTTTCCGTTCTTTGTTCCAGGTTTTCCTGAAGCGTCTTCCTTCTCAGGCGCTTCTTTCTCTACTTTACCAAGTCTGAGCTTCAGGATATTTTCTGAACACGCTGCTTTTGTGCGCCTTTGACTCTGAGTCCTGGATAGTCTAATTTCATCAGTGCTGGTTGTCTGATAGTCTGGAATCCGCAGTCCTGCTGCATGCGGCATCCGTTTGCGGAGGCATCTTCTCTCTGCTGTTTGATTGGCGCTTTCCCCTTTCTCTCAGATGTTTCCTGCATATAGATTTATATCAGTTGCGTGTCTTGCAGTCTACGCAAAGAAGCAGGGAAATGAAAAGATTGACATGAAAGCATTAAACTCTAATGAATGCGTAATCCTGACATGCATCATGACTTGACTCTTAGATAAATGTGATGCAATCATTCCTTGATACTCAAGCAGGAGGTCATTAAATTCCTTCAAGGCGCGCACTTAATCCTGGGCTTTGTCGTGTGATAAGTCTTTTCAGATTGCAGATCGCAAGTCGCTGCCATCGCAGATCGCAAATCGCTGCCATCGCAGATCACAAATCGCTTCCATCGCAGATCGCAAATCGCTTCCATCACAGATCGCAAATCGCTTCCATCGCAGATCGCAAATTTTGTTTAATGGTTATGCCGTATAGCGTGATGCTTGCGATTGGCGATTTCGCATATCGGCGGTCGGTGATTTTCGAAGGTCTTCTTTTAAAGGGGCGCGTGTGATGTATGCGACGCGATGAACTTCGCATCGCTCATTCGCGGTCTTGCTTTTCGCGCTTGAGTAATGCTTCGGCCTTTCTTTGCGATGCGATTTAGGCCTTGGGGAGAGAAATATAAAAACTTTAGAAAAAATATTTTTTTGGGATTTTTTGTTCAGGGTCCCCTCTTTGCTTGATGTTATTGCTAATGTTAAGTGAAGAAGGGGGGTTGTTGGTGACCACAACACAGTCCCAACAATTCAGGATTATTGGAGATACTCTTTATCACCGTGGGGCGGACTCTGTTTTTCGACGTTGCTTAACTCACGAGGAAGCTGAAAGGGTTCTAAATGACTGTCACTCTGGAGCTTGTGGTGGTCATATGTCTGGGTTTGCCACAGCCCAAAAGATATCGCGCGCTGGCTACTTCTGGCTGTCTTTATTTAAAGATTATATTACGGCGGTCCGAAAATGCCACAACTGCCAAATTTTTTATCGAAAGATGCGTGCTCCACCTGCTCCTCTCCACCCTATAATTGTCGTTGGTCCTTTTGCCAAATGGGGTATCGATTTTATTACATGTAACCCTCTCTCAGCCGGGGGGCATGCGTATATCATCCTTGCGGTAGATTATTTTACCAAGTGGGCCAAGGCGATGCCTACATTTGAGGCAGACGGCAAGACAACTGCAATTTTCGTGTTCAATCATATAATTGCTAGGTTTGGTGTCCCGCAAGCGATAATCACTGATCATGGGCGTCATTTTCGAAACGTTATGATGACCGAACTTACAAGCCAACTTGGTTTACATCACGATAGTTCAACCCCTTATTATCCACAAGCGAATGGTCTGGTTGAATCCATCAACAAAGTTTTAGTTATCATGATCCGACGAATCATTGGGATTCATCGGTCAAATTGGCACAACATGCTATTTTCAGCGCTTTGGGCATCGAACTTCAATAAAAATATCAACAGGGTTCACTCCTTTCCAACTAGTCTATGGTTTGGAAGCTGTGTTACCCATTGAATGCGAAATCCCGTCACTGCAAATGGCCATCGAGTTACTTCTAGTCACTTCTGAATAGGAAAAGCGTTTGTTATACTTGGCTCAATTAGATGAGAATCGACGTGATGCTACATTGGCGATCGAGACTCACGCAAAACGCATGAAAGCTCAGTATGATCGAAATGTGACCCCTCGAAATTTTTCGGAAGGAGATCTAGTTTTAGTTTACAATCAAGCTAATGATAAATTAGGCGCTGGAAAATTCGTTCCTATGTGGCATGGTCCCTATGTTTTCAAGCGAAAGCTAGCCAAAGGGGCCTATGAATTGCTAGACTTTGATGGGGACTCTTTGGGTAAACCCAGAAATGGTCTTTACTTGAAGAGGTATTATGCTTAAAGGATGGGTATGGAGATTTTTAGTTAGGATAGTTTTTCTTTCTAGTTGGTGTATTTTAGTTTAAACAGTGTTCTTAGCTTAGAGAGTGTTTTTTCGTCATTATTCCTGCTTATCTTGGTTTTACTCTTGATATTGCAGATGTCGATGCCTCTCCAAACATACATTGGTTTCGCTGATGGTGCTTGTCGTAATACACGAAACATCTCTTCCGTAGCTTGGGTTATCTATTCGCCCTCTGACAAGTTAGTATCTATGCATGGGGTAAGCCTCGGTCTAACAACGAACAACATTGCCGAGCATAATGCAGTGATTGAGTTATTATCTGAATCTATTTCATTTGGGATTCGGAGTTTGATAGTGAGGTTAGATTATGAACTCGTTATATTACAGCTTAATAGAGTGTATGCCATTAGAAATCTAGTGTTATTAAGATTATTTTTGAGAGTGCGTCTCTTGGAACGTGAATTTGATTATATTGAATATCAGCATATTCCAAGATCTTTAAATACATTAGCAGATGCAATTGCTTCTCGAATGTTAAATAGAAATTCGCAATAATCATACATGTAAATTTAAAACCATTCCATAACATGATTTACAAGATAAGCCGGTAATAATGATATATATAGGAGTGTGTCAAAAAATACATCGTCTTCGATCATAGGTT
Source organism: Pinus tabuliformis (assembly GCA_031772625.1). NCBI lineage: Eukaryota > Viridiplantae > Streptophyta > Pinopsida > Pinales > Pinaceae > Pinus > Pinus tabuliformis. The sequence goes on from CM062819.1 coordinate 182,718,321, forward strand.
GAAAAACACCTTATGATCGGCAAAAATGATAAGTGCAAAAAACAAAAATGTCACATGTGCCCACAATAGGCGATCATCCTATCACTGGTGATGATCTCTATAAGAAACCACTGCACGGGCCACCTTGCAAAGGAACCTCCTAAAAGGTCCCAGGACCCCAATCACATAGCGTTGAAGTCGACAAGGAATGTCATCTATAGTGGTCTCCGGAATATCTCCTGTCAAGCGCTCGAGATGACCATCCAACTTGGCCAAAACCTCTGCTGATTCATCCTGTGGGGCTGGCGCGGGTGCAACTGGTTGTTTCCTCTCGTAAGGCCAGAGAGCAGCTGGTCGCTGTGGACCCACATCTGCATTTGAAACTTTTGCTATCAGTTCTGAGATGATGGAAAAATAATAAAAGAAATTAAAATAGGAAAAATGTTGAAAATGATTTTACCTGAATCATCCCACTGCTCTCCTGGTGGAAGAACCATGTCTGGGTCACCATGAAAATCTATCCCAGCGTAAGGGAAGTCCTAAATAGAAAATACTTGGTTTTCCAGCCATTGGAAATACTCAGGTTTGAATCGAGCAACCTTTGTCCTCTCGTCCGGGTGACAGGCCATAACTGCGACCCATCGCATCAGTTTGGGCTCTCGAGGAAGCCCAACTCCAACAGTAAGGTGCTGCGAGATCAGCATAGGAACCCTCTCCAGGCCAAAACTCACAACCAAAGCCCCATAACCAAAGGTCTTTAGTTGTCCGTTTTTGGCTCTGGTCAATTGGCCTTTCAGATTGGCCAACACGGCATCGCACCAGTTGAAGATGGTGCCTCGGAAGCAATCAACTGCCATACACATCTGGGATCCGGTGGCAATATGTAATGTGGCAACCTCGAAAATTCTGGTGACAGTAAACGCATTCACCATGAGTTCAGGACGGGATATGGTCTTTATGTCTATCCCTTTGTCTCTAGCCTGGCTGTTGCAGTACTCTAGCCTGAGGCTATCGACAAACTGGCCACCTGGCCTAGCCCCAAACAGAGTCAAGTCTTTGCCTCTCTTAGGCAAACCAGTCAAGAAATATATGTCCGCTGGCTCGATTTCGAGCTGGTGGCCACCAATGAAGAAGCACTGGTCCTGTATGCTCCATCTGTCAACCAACCACTATAAGAAATTCACCTGAGCCCTCATGCCAGGAATGACCCAAAATTTGTACAAGCCGCACGCCCTCAAAGCATCAAGTGAAGGCTGATGATTTCATGTGGCAGAATCCATGTCCTCATGCTCTCGTTCACGCCAATCTAGCATGATGTACTCTCTGCATCAAGCATAAGGATAAAATAAATTGCCAGAAATTATTTTGATTGGTCCATTTTTGAGAATTTTTGGGTTAAAAACCCTTGCGATGGGGACTGCACCCTCTGGGTTAGACACAGTGCATGGGACCGCACTTTGTCTACATGGAAGGTGCGGACCCCGAGCTTTTTCCCAATGGAGAAAAAGTCGGGGTCCGCAGGCCAGCAGTGGTAAACCTGAGGGCCCCCACGCGCGGGTTTTATGCCTAAAAGCCCTCCCAAAAATGAAATAAATGACTAAAACAAAAATTGAAAGGGTTAAAAATGAAGATTAGGATGATGTGGATTACCTGGAGAAGATGGCGTTCGATTCCGACAGTTGGATTTTACGCAATCTTCACGAGAAGTTTTCTGAGCAAAAGCACTATTTTCTCACCTAAAACTCAAACGGTAAAAATGAATTGACGAAGGCCCTTTCTATAAGTTTTTTGAGTAAATAAATTGAAAATTTGTTTATGTTTCACTTTGAAAAGGTATTTTTCCGACATTTTTATCAATTTCAAGCAGGTATGAGTAATGTTTGTGTTTTTATGCAGGATAACGGATTATTCAGGTGAAATCTATCATTTTCGACGAAAAAACATTTAGAGTCACCTTTAAGCTCTTTTCTGACTCCTGAAACATGAAAATATTGCCGAGTGTTTCTTTCAAACTCGTTAAAATGGAATTAAATGACGGTCCACTTACATCTCTTTTCCGACCGTAAAAACATGAAAAGATTGTCGGATTTTTGTCGTTTCAAATTCGATATTGGTTATAAAACGGCGTGTCATTGATCACTTTTTTACTTTTTCGGATCAAGGGCACTAATGATGAAAAGTACTCCTTGGTCGTAAAAGATCAAGCGGTTCTCTCAAGTATTATTTTATACTTTTTTGGGCTTGGGAGACACAAATTTACGAAAAAGTTCAACCCTGGAGTCTTCTTAAGTTTTTTTAGACTCTCTAAAATTGAAAAAATGCCGAGTTTCTCCTATACTGGACTCGTTAAAATCTCACAGTAAAGGACCTGTTCAGTTACAAACAGGAACGAACCACTCCTTCTTAGGGTTCGAATTTAAACTAAGTTGGACTCATCTGAAGGATGAGCTTATAATCAAGCAAATGTTATCCTCCTCAAGCTTGTCAAAAATAAAGAGGTACTTGCCAGAAATGGTGGGGGAAAAGAGAGAAAAATGAGCCTGTTTGTCATACTTCGTAACCACTCTTGAACACGACACTTTTATTCACCTGGGTTGGGAAATCCTTTGCCTAACAGTTGATCAAACCACATTGAAAGTCTTCAGCTGGTTTCTGGGTATTAACTTTGGGTCAATTGTCACCAAACCATCTGTCGTGTCGTTATGTGTTCAAGAGGTCACTGCCAATAAGCCATTCTTCTGCAAAATATCTATCATCCATCTTGACCATCCCTGAGTCAGTCCTTGCAACTAAATTTCTTCAACTTGATCTATGATTTCGTGTTGTGGGCTTGCCTGCGATGGATCGTTTTCTATCAACTTCATCTCATCATCTAGAAAGATGATCTAGAAATCGTCAGTACCTTGAGATCTGCATGCCCCAATGGCAGGTTTCTCACCTTTGACGACAGTTTGCATCATTGACTTTTGATCAAAGGATTCCGTGACATGTTCGACATCAACACATTTATTCACATTTCATGGATTGTACTAGGTACTTTGAGAGCCATTAACATCACTAGTGGTTTCTCTCACACTTGGTAACAGTTTACATCATTGACTGGTAATCAAGTGGTTTCTACCATGTTTGACATCAACACATTCATTCGCATGGATAGAATCGTACTGTTTCGGGAAGTAGAAATGAAGACCCTGGATCTAGTTTCCACAATCCAGGTTGCGAGGAATTTTGTATTCATTATATAATGGACTATTCATAAACAGATGGCTGTGTCCATACTGTGTCCACCTGAGTCTATACTTGTGATTTTTTACAAAATCATTCCTATATCAGAGCAGTAGTTAGTTTTTCTAGTCAGTTTTGATTTGAGTATGGGAATTCCTACCTCAGTGATGATATGATCTCATATATATATATCTTGCATTGAATGTTTTTACAGGTTCCAACCAGGCTCTCCACAAGATGATCCTCGAAATGATAAAGTACTTCACTCTTCCTAAATGATCAATGAAATCCTCATCTACTACAGACTTCGCACTTTAGGGGGCAATCTGTTACACAAAAATATCATCACCATGATTATTTGCAGTTAGTATGGGTCTATCATCACTTGTACTATCCTCCTAGGCAAGTCTCAGACCTAAGCTCTTCAAGTCAAGCTTTGGAAATGGGAGAAAGACATTGAAAATCAATGAAACACTGGTTCCACACTTTCTCTCACTAACACCTGCAGTCCCGCACCTTCTGTTTACAAAAACTGTGGACCTGCCCGCTCTGTCCCTAACGGTGTGGGTGCGGACCCCTGTGAAAGTCAAAGGGCGCAAGTTTTATCTTAAAAAACTCACTTTGGGTTAATTCTAGAGGATTCTAGAAGGAATTTTGATGTGGATTGTTCGCTCTGAGGTGGTTCATGCATCCCAAAAGGGAAGGAGCTAATCCCTTGATGAGAGGAGCTATCCCTTTGAAGGAGGGCTTTATCCCTTTGAAGGAGGACTTAGTAACCTCCCTCCATTACACTATAAATATAGGCATTGGGTTGGTTGATGGGGAGGTTAGAAGCTGAAAATTCTTGAGGGTAAATGCTGGTGAAATCAAGACTTCCTAGTTGAGCTTAAGAGGAGAGATCACATACCTTTTTGGCTTCATTGGGGAGTGACTGAAACTTTTCAAAGTAGAGGAGACTTCTTGCTGGACCCTAAGAGGAGCTTGTACAGCGTCAAGGCAAAGGTTGTAAAGTTCTTCTTCTTTTGAATTAATACAATCAAACTCATTTTTCTCAACAAGTATCTCATGTTATTTGTTTCATGGACTCCTTGACTTTCATGTTAAATATGTTTTATGATACTGGTTTTTCAGGTGCTATTTAATTTGTTTGCCTTGTTTGTGTTTGCAGATTCACGACAAAAGAGCTCATTTGGATCGAAGGAGAGAGGGCATCCACAAACTTGCGTTGGACCTAAGGTAGGCCCTAAAAACACTTGTTTTCCATTGTTAATGAAAGCATATTTAGAGAAAGATAGTGTCTGGTTGGTTTGCTTGTCATTAGATCTTCTTTAGATTCTAGGAAGGTCTATCTTGTCCGCAAGATCGACTTATTCCGTGTGACAAGAGTTTCAAATTCTATGGTTAGTGAAAACCTTGTTCATTGCCAAGGCTAATTACACTGAACTTATAAGTTTGAGGATGGCCTACAACGCTCTCATTCACACTCCTACACCAGATCCAATACTATGGTAGAAATGTGACTAGTTCATTATTCCAACTCGAGTGAAAATAGTGGAGCCTGGGTTCATGTCAAGAGATCAAAGGAGTCATCAACCAAGATATTTTGATCAAGGAATCATGACATTTTCATGTAATTTATAAATTTTTTGTAATTTTATTTTCAAGAAGAGAATCAAATATATTATGTAATAATTAGGACAACTAGAGAAGATGCATGCTTTCACAACTAAATAGTGAGACAGTTGTAGTTTTCCAGGATATTTTGTAATTGTCCTTATTTTGTTTTCTCCCTATAAAAGGGAAGCTCTTTAGTAAGGGTTCAAATTTTCTTTCTCAAAGGTTGTAAATGCTTTGCAAATTTTGCAAGTTTTGGATCTATCAAATGTATATGATTTTTAATATTAATGAAGAAGTTTCCTGGTGATTCCAAGCATTGAGATGTGCAGTATGTGTTTCTTTCACTGTTTATTATTTCGTATGTGTTAATTTCCTCTCAGAAATTGTGTAATCGTAGCTACTGGATTTGATATTAAGTTACATATTTACCTACGTTAGGTTATGGTAAATGGTACCTGTAATGTGTGGGATTGAAGGTATTAAAATGAACTCCATTATTTCCACATTTCATCTCTTCAGTTTAATCCATTATTCAACTGGGATCTAGTGCATAGGATTTTGTGTTTAGCCCTCTGCACTTAGTTTCTTTTCTTCTATTTCTTCTTTCACCTATACTACAACAATCAATGAAACTTCATTCTCCATTTGTAGGCCACCAAATCTAAGCACTAAATCTTTGGAAATAGATATTGTTTGTGTATAAATTGAATTTTCCTCTAAGTGGGGTAATTGAACCAGTTTTATTCATTTTATATCTAACTCTTGAGAATAACATATTTATCTTTAAGAAACATTAACATGTCCTAGGTACTGACCTCTCCTCAACCCAGAGATTGTCTCTAGAAACCACTAAACGATGATAGTCATTTGTTGGATGGTTTCTTGGCACATTTCATCAAGCTCATTCAATTGGTTCAACAAATTCTTTTGAGCCTGAGAGAGGTCCATTGTATCTTGCAAGGAAATCCTTAATGTTTTCACTTCAAATTCAATTGTAAAGACAACTTTCTTACCATGTACTAGCTCATATGGCATAAAACCAATGGAATTATTGCAAGTGGCTCTATAGGCCCATAAGGATATTAGAATCTTCTCTGCCCAATCTTAATGATGATGCTAGATTTCTTTTATCAATATGGCTTCCAAAAATTTGTTAGTAACTTCCACCTATCCATTTTCCTGTAGATGATATGGAGTGGAAATCTAGTGTTTTACCTTGAATTTCTTAGTAATGGATTGGAATAGTTTGGAGGTGAATTTAATTCCTTTATTAGTAACAATTTTTCGAGGTACACCAAATAAAATAAAATAAAAAAATCTTCACACAAAAATTTAGCCACTGCTTGTTTTGTTGCTTTTGGTAGGGCCTTGGCCTCAACCTACTTAATTACATAATCGATACATACTAAGATGTATTATTTTTGTCTTGATGGGTGGTTGATAGGCCCTACAAAGTTATGATCCCACTTTTCTAAAGGTTTGATCATGACTTGGGTTTGTAGTAGCACTCGTCAATTTGTGTTGGTTTTCACATTCTTTGACATTTGTCACAAATTCAAACATACCTTTTAATATCCCAAAAGAATGTAGGCCAATAATACCCTTGGCATAGAACTTTATTTGCAGTCCTTTTATCTGCAAAATGACCCCCACATGGATCATCATGACATTCCTTCAAGATACCATAAATTTCATCTTCTTGAACACATCCTCGAATCACATAATCAGGTTTGGTTCTGAATAGCTAGCCTTGTATCCAAGAGTACATAGCATTGTTTTTTGTGACCTGTTGATAGTGTTAGACCTTCCAACATTCAAGGGAGTCTCTCCGATATGCGGCCACAACAAGACCTCACACGATTTGGGATAGGAGCCCCATCCGGAATATGTCCCAACCATGGAGTCTTCACTTAATGAACCTCTGATATATCACATGAATTCACAACATATTAAAAATACCCCTAATTTGACTACATATTGGAAAATGCCTCTAAAAATCACATTATTTAACCCCCTACCAATATGAAACCAATACATCTTCCCAATTTTAAAAACCCCTACTTTCACTAGATATTGTAGGTAACCATTTTTTCATTAAAAATTTTTATACCCCTTTATATTTTTTCATTAACATTAAGCTCCAATTTTTTTATATATGTCAATATAAAATCCATTTACCCCCTAATATACTCTTAATATGTTATGTCATTTTTTCCTCAATATATATCCCCCAATATGAACCCACATTGTATGGTATTTCTCCGCTAGTGAAGCCCCCGTGGGCCCGACTGTCGTTTACTTAAATATTTTCCTTAGCTTTAGCTATCAGTGGGAGAGAGAATCACATATGCACCTTCAAAAAGAAAGCAAGTGTGACTGGAGAATGTTTGGTTGCAAGTGCATCAGGGTTCTTCTACTACAAAGGGTAAAGAGCATGAGCCTCTAGGAGAGAGGTAATAGTACCACCCTAATAAAGACACACACAAACAAGAATGTTTTGTCTAACATTCAGGAGAATAGTCCACACAAATGAGATGAATTTTAAAACCATTAAAACACATTATCAATGGAATAATCAATAAAAAATTTGAAATATTTCAACTACCTTACTACTGGTAAAAGAAAACATGAACCATGAACATTCACATAATAGTATTACAAACATCCATAATCCTTGAATGAAAACTTGTTGGCCATCAAGGCTTCAAATATTAAGTAAAAGTCCCAATATGCATGAATACAACAAACATCACGTTCTCCAATAGTGGAGTGTTGGAACCACTACTTTCTGACCAAAAGTACTAACTTATCTCTCATATGCCTTATGGGAGAAGCCAAGGTTAAAATTCCTTTACATGAGAAATGAGGATCTATTCATAACTTGAGGAGTGACCTTTCATATCCTCATGACTCTTGACTTTCTAACTTCTAGTGACCTTTGTACTTCTACAACTTTTGAAGTTCCAAATGAATTCTGGAATTACATATGACTTTTGGTATTACATGTCCTTTGGACTTCCATGAATCTTGCACTTCCACTTGCTTGTCTTTTACAATAATTAATATATTTTGTCTTCCATATCATCATATGATGAAACTTGACACATCACTATCTAGGGTGACTAGGACTGGTAGTGATTGATGATGTCGGATTGCTTTAGTGGTGTCATGGTTTCCACTGTGTCTGTTCTTTATTATCATATGCTCATGGTGCTTCCACCCTCCAAAGGGTCTTCAATATTGGAGTCTTCATGGTACTTTGATCATCAAGTTTTAGGTGCATTCTTGGTTCCTCTTTTGCTTCCTTTGTTTATACTCTTTTCTCGATTTTCCTTGTGTGTTATTGCCATGAAGTCCCTCGAATACTTATTTTTGTAATCACTCATGACGAACAATCATCAGTCTGAAAATCTACTACTCTACAAGTTGTTTTACAGATTTTACTCTTCATGACTTTTTGGTGCACCTAAAATAGTCAAGGGAGCTACAACGTGCAAGGGTGTACTTTGACAGACTCGAGGGTTGAGAATGAGGAGCTTCAAGGCTTCTGGATGCGCTCATGCACCCTAAGCAACGCAGTCAAGGAAAGGCAAATGTCGCAATTCTGAAGGATGAATGGAGAATATTCAGGCTTCCCAAGTCCACTATGTGCTCAAGGGAGAGAGGGATGGCATAGGGCGCACTCCTAAAGGCTACAGGTTGATGCAAGAGCATTCACACAAGGGAAAATTATTGTAAATAGTAGACATAGGGGGTCATGTATTTTTAGGAAATAGTTTTCCTAAGTCTCAAGTTAATGTAATATTAGGCTTTTAAGTGATTTAATTAGATAATTATAGGATATTGTAAGTGCTCTCAAATAAATGAGAACATGAGTGGGAATAAATGGCAAGAGTGCAAAGTCAATCGTAACTCTTAAAGCAGTCCATGATTCGAGGGATGAGAGAGAGACTTTAGGAATTAATGGAAGCAGAAGTGGACATAAGATTTAGGAGTCAGTATAGAGGCTTTAGGAGTCAGTTTAGGATTTACCCCGAAATTAGTTCAACAGAACCAATGCTGGATATATGTACGCCTACGGGCAGAGTCAAAAGAGAGAGGCCACTGATAATTGAAAATCAGGCCTGTGCGAGACCGAGGAGTCTCGAATGTAATCTTTTCTTTTACATTAATATATGCAGAGTTTGTTCCTGACTGTGTCAGTGCATTGGGGAGTATTTCATGAATGAATTACTGTGAATTCGTAGGCTCTGCAATAGGTTGCAGGCAGAATTCTGAAGGACGCAGAGGAATGGAGTGATTTAGAGGAATCAAAATGGAACATTGAATCCAATTGAAGAAGCAGAGTAAAACTCTGGAGAGAAATAGCGAAGGGAGATTTCATGTAAAAGCAAGATCTGAGGAAGTTGAGCGGCGGAAGCAGACAACATCGTTATGAAGAACTGTATAGAGCAGAAGAACGAGACCGAGAATTATAATGGATCTTTGAATCCATTCAAAGGAACAAGTAAAGTACAAAAGGACAGTGATTGAAGGAGTACGTAGAGGTAAGCTCAAATGAGAATGAATTAAGCAGCAAAAGAGCGTAAGGCAGAACCTTGTGAAAAACCCAAAAACCATAGGAAACATTGAAAATGATGGAAAAAATCTAAGTAAAAGGAACGAGCGGAGGAGTGAAGATTGATGCTCAGGAACCATTAGATCTCTTAATATCAACGTTCCAGATCATATCGCATTGGCGGAAACCATTGCAATGAGAATGGAATGGGCCTTTTTAATAGAGCGATTGCGATTGTGTGATTAATCGTCAACCATCGGATCGTGAATCTGATCGATGGTCACGATTAAATCGGCCATCACATATCGGGGAGGTAGAGATCAGAGATATCGAGTGATCAGAGGTCGGGCCTTAACATAGTGTAGCACTGTGGAGCGACGAAAGGAAGTGGACCTGACGATAAATATAGTCGCGGCTTATAAATTTGAAGTCCGCCTTATATGGTTGGGGGCGGAAGTTAATGTATCTCCTTTGTAATATGTTAAAGAGCTACAACAAGTCTTTTAAGGCTTAAGCGGTGTCTAACGATTCCAATAATCATATATCATAATTGGAGGGGTGATGAGGCACATGTGTATAACCGATAGTGATTGCAATGGAGGTAGCCTCAGGGTCTATGCAGAGACTGTATAAAGTTGTAAAAGGTATGGTTTGTGCATATTTTCCTTTGTAAGGTAAAATGACCATAGAGCATTTTATGTGATAAACATATGTTAGCCAAGGTGTAAAAGGAGAAGGTTGTATACATGCGGCCTAAGAGCTTAAGCTAAGGTTTTTGGGAGTAAATTAGTCCCGATAGAGAGGTTTTGGTGGGGTGATTGTGTTCTGATAGAAAGGAACTGTTATGTAGGGCCTTAACCATTCATGTATATTGAATATTTGACTCCATTGCAGAGTTAATTACCTGGGACAAAGGTATTTATGCATATGCATGCATACTGTGGGTATGTGCGAGTTTTTACCCTGCACCATTAATGGTATTAGAGCGGGGAAAGATTTCTGTGAAAACAAGGTTGCACATGGAAGAAGATAATGTGCATAAGTTAAATGGATGAATGATAGTTATCTGAAAATCACTCATATGTGACCTCCGTTAAATAATTATTGTATGAAGGTATTACAGACTCATGTGCTGGTGTGTGTCTATGTTATTTTAGGCAACAGATCAATTAGATTGCAAAATACACAGACACTGGAAAATGGAAAACAGTAAGGAAAACACAATAAGCAAATGCAAGAACACAACAATTAATAAGGAGTTCACCCTATTCTCCAGGGATACATCTCCGATCCAGCTTTCAATGGTGGCCGTTTTTTATTGTGTCTTTAAAGCAAAGGTTTATAATGAGGAGCTCAATTTGAGTCTCCTAAAACAGATGATGTTGGTAGGGTGGTTCTTGGATTCCCCAAGCCACGAGAGTGCACAGACTCTTTTCCTTACCTAGTCTTGACCTCTCTAGTCTTTAATGGGAGGAACCCAATGTGGTGCTCAATTCCTGATAGATCCTCTCAAGGATTTCTTGAACCTCTCAAGCTTTCTGTCTGCTCGACGCTGCCTATGGTCAGCTCGGCTCTCTATTTTCTGCTTCTTGCTTTACTGTCTTCTCTCTCGCTTTCTCTGTCTTCGTTATCTTCCTTTCTTCTTCTATTCTGCTCTTTGGCTATTCATGGCTAAAAGCCAATCTGTCTCATGACTTCTCACTTCCTCTTCCGCCCCTTCGGTTCACCTACTACTTTTCACTTGGAGTTCCCTGCCTCTGCGTCTTCGCCAACGTCTCACAGGGAGTGGCCACTTGTCCTCTCACGAATTGCACCAGCACTTCCTTGACAATTTGGTATTCTTGGTTACGTTGTGGAATGACTCATCTGCCAACTCAGTGGTCAAATCAGACGTCAAATTCTTATGTGTTGCGGCTTAATCCCCTGTCAAATCCAGTTCCTCCATCGGGCGCAATCTCCGCCGTCAGATCTAGAGCCCCCAAATCCTACGACATTTGCTCATTTCATGCGATTGACTTGCTTGACCGTTAGCGCACGATGAGAGGTGGTTTTCTCTCTCATCCACCGGACATGCGTCGCGCAATGTATGGAATCGCTCGTTTTTCGCCAAATCCACTTACCGCCCGAGGATGGCTCTGATATACTGCCGGTTTTGGAGCACGGGTCCTGCCTTTCGCTTTAGCGCTTTCCCCACGGTTTCCCGGCTTCCCATGTGACCAAGCGCTCAGGGCCTTTCCTTCTCGAGGGGTTTTGATCAGAAATGACCTTTGTTTCCCGATCCAAGCTTCCCAAGTGCCACTTTTTCCTCCTGCGCAATCTCCATGGGCCTCGATTAGCGCGCTTTGACTGAGGTCCTCGTCGTTCCTTGTTGGCTGTAAACTGCCACTGTCCAAAGGTTTTCCTGATTGCTCTTTATCCTTAAATTTGAAGTCTGTCCTGATTTGATATAGTCATGGCACTTTGATTATTTTTCACGGATCCAATTCAGATCACGACCATCCCACTGAAAAAGCTTTTGGACCACCAAAATTTTGTTTTCAAGCATCGACTAAGTGAGGGTACAATTGCCTCACTTGTGCAATCTCTATCCACTTTGCACTGCTCAACTTTGAACCCTTGAGCCCAATTCTGAGGTACTCAACATCTCCCCTGTGGGTCATCCTCACCTTCCTGTCTATCATTGTGTCTTCCTGCAATTCATTAAGATATTCAGGTAGTAGGTCATGATAAGAAGGAAATTGACTCTGCTCTTCGGGATCCTCAATTAGTGAAGGTTCAAACAGCCTCAAGCAATCTGCATTCACAACTGAGTAGATGTGCATGTAAGCTGGTAGATCAAGGTGAAAAGAATTCTCACCAATATTCTCAAGTATTCTGAAAGGTCCATACCTGATAGGCTTTAGATTTTTACCTTCACCTTACATCCTGTCCTTACTGATGTACAGCCAAACTTGGTCACCATCTTGGAAACTATGCTCCATTCGATGCTTGTCATGCCTTGCCTTGTATTTGGCTTGGCTCTTTTCCAGTTGTTCCTGTACTGCCTGGTGGATCTCTTCGATCTGTTCAATGAAATTAGTTTCCCTATCCACATCATTGTGTCCCTCAACTGTGGTGTCTTTACCAAAGACAAAATCAAAAGGAGACCTTGATGTGAAACCAAAACAGGTCTCAAAAGGAGATCTCCATGTAGAAGAATCATTTGCTCTGTTGTAAGCATGCTACACATAACACAAATGTTCATCCCAAAGCTTGGGATGTTTGTTGCAATATCCCCTGAGTAACTGGATCACTGTCCTGTTAACTACTTCTGTCTGGCCATCATTTTGTGGATGAAAAGTTGTGCTTTTCTTCAGTTTGGTGTCCATCAGTTCCCACAAACTTGACCAAACTTCCCCACAAATCGGGTGTCTCAATCAGATACAATGGAAGTGGGTAATCCAAAATGAACCCATACATGTTCAAAGAACAGTTTTGCAGTTTGTTCAGCTGTAATCTGTTTATTACAAGGTATCAAAATACACATTTTGTTGAACCTATCCACAACAACATATAGATAATCATGACCTTTCCTAGATTTAGGTAGTCCTCCAACAAAATCCATGGAAACACTTTCCCAAGGGTGAGAAGGAACTGGTAATGGAGTGTACAAGCCTAGTTTTATGTTGCTAAGCTTTCTTTTAGCACACCTAGTACACCCTCTTACATATCTAGAAACTATCTCATTCATTTTTGGCCAATAACAAAATCTTTGCAGTTGTGCAACTGTTTCACTTATCCCAAAGTGACCTGATATTAGAGAACTGTGTGCTTCTCGAATTATCTTTACTCTTTTAGTTTGTGGAATGCATAACTTCCCACAATGGTATAAGAGTCAGTCCTTTACATGATAGTCCAATTCTTCCACTCTTTTGCCTTGACTTAAAGTTGCATATACATCTTTAAAGTCTATATCTTGAGCATATTGTTCAATGTAACTCTCATGTAACACAGAATTATGCTTAAGTATAGTAGATGCATTTATAATGGGTGTAGATAACATGTCTACAACTTTATTATGTATGCCCTTTTTATATCGGATTACTAAATGAAACTATTGTAGAAAAACCATCCATCTATAGTGTCTCGATTGTTGCAACTTAGTTTGGGAGTGTAGATATTGAAGTGGTTGATGATCAATATGTATTAATGTCTCTTTGCCCATTAAGTAATGTTTCCACTTTTTCACACTCTGTACTAATGCATACAATTCTTTATCATATGTAGGATAGTTAACTACTGCATAATTAAATGTCTCAGAATGATAACATATGGGTTTACTGTGCTGTGTCAACATTGCTCCCATGACATAGTCACTGGCATCTGTTTGGATCTCAAATGGTCTTTGAAGATCAGGCAGTGCTAGTACATGTGTTGTACTAATCTTTTCTTTCAAGGTGTCGAAGGCTTTCTGTTGTTTGCCTCCCCACTGAAACACCTTGTTCAATCCTATTAAAGCATGTAAGGGAGTTGCAATTAAGGAAAAGTTAGAAATGAACTTTCTCCAATATTGTGTTGCCCCTAAGAAACTTCTAACTTCTGTAGCAAATTTGGGTTTAGGCCAGTTTATAATGACTGCCACCTTAGAGGGATCTATCTTCAATTCACCACCCCCTATTATATGACCCAAATAATTCAAAGATGTTTTGCCAAATTCACATTTTGAGAGTTTAACATAAAGTTTTTCTCTTTTCAAAACATCTAGTGTTTGCTTAACATGCTTTAAGTGTTCTTCCCCTATTTTGCTAAATATCATAATGTCATCCAGATACACAATAACAAAATCATCAAGAAAAGGTATGAGTACATCATTCATTAATCTCATGAAAGTAGTAGGAGCATTAGTTAAGCCAAAAGGCATAACCAACCACTCATACAATCCCTACTTTGTTTTGAAAGCAGTCTTCCATGCACTTGTTCTGCAACTCTGACCTGATGGTATCCACTATGCAAGTCTAACTTGGAAAAATAAACAGCTTTTTTCAATTGATCTAAAAGATCATCTATACGAGGAAGGGGATAACGGTTTTTTATTGTTATCTTATTTAGTGCTCGGTAATCAATGCACATTCTCCACAAGCCATCTTTCTTTCTCACCAAAACGATTGGTGACCCACATGGTGATGTGCTAGGTCTGATGAACCCTTTCTCAAGCAACTCCTGCACCTGCTTCTTGATTTCAGAATTCTCTAAAGCAGACAACCTATACATTCCAATGTTAGGCAATGGAGCATCTTGCTGCAAAACAATATCATGTACTATTTCCTTTTTGTGTGGCAGACCTTTAGGTTCTTGAAACAAGATATCATACTCTGAAACAACCTTTTCTAAATCAGCTTGCTGTTTAGCATTACAGCCTTCAAATACATTGGTTTTATCAAGTTTCTTTTCCTTTACAACCATCAGTAAGAATTTTTTACATGAATTTATCATTCGTTTCATCTGCCCTAAGTTTATGAGAGTATAATTATTCTTGAGCTTATGAGCTCTTACAAAGTATTCGATTCCATATTTAACAAGTAGATACTTGTTCTCACCTCTATAGAAAACAACTTTTCTGTCATACAAGCAAGGACTTCCTAAAATAATTCCACGTATATCCAAAGGAATTATGTCTAACTCAACCTCATCTACAAATGCTAACCCAAAAGAAAACTTGAGTTTGCACTGTCTAGTCACTTGTAGTTTTGCTTTATCATTCAACCATCCTAATGGGTATGGTTTCTTGTGAGGTGTAGTTACTAATCCCAACTTCTTTACAATTGCTTCAGAAATTAAATTTACTTGTGAGCCACTATCAAACAAAGTATCAATATTTTGATGTCTGGAAATAACTCGAATATGGAAAAGCTCATGTCTTTTTCTCTCATTTTCTTCATCTATAATAGATTGTGCAGAATTACTAGTAGATGCTTCAGAATCCTTACCTTTTATACCTGTGGCTACAATAGTTGTTTCATCTCCTGAGTCTGACCCCAAATCCTTCTGAATAGCTGCAGCAGTATTCTTCTTCTTACCCTCGAACTTCTTAGGTCTCAGCTCTAGATGCAGAATCCAACAGTGCTCATCATGCCCATCCTTTTTATAGTGAGTGCATGAAGCCTTTCTCTTTTGTGCAGTTTTAGCCTTCCTTGCTTTCCATTTATGCTTTCTTTTCTCCTTACTCTTGCTTGCAGTGGGTTGGGATGATCCCCCAACTTCTGGACTTCCATTATTTCCTCTAGCTTCTAGATGAGTAGCTTGTACAAATACCTCATCTATACTAGTGGGATTAAACATGAGGATAGTGTGCCTCATGTAGCTGTGTAGACCACCAATGTCCTTCAACAGAGTCTCAGGTGAGTCTAATGAGATTCCTAGAATCAATGCTCTCTTTCTAAATTTTTGAGTGTACCCTTGCACACTTTTCCCTTTCAATTGTCGAAGAGTTTCCGACTCATCATGGCTTGCTACATGTAGGCAAATGCATAGAACTATTTTTTTATTGCAAAAACAAATTCACTCCAAACAGAGATAGTCTTACGATGTCTCTTCAAGTCAGCTTGGGTCCTGCCTTCCCACCAAACAAAGGCAATGCCTCCAAGGTGTAGGCTTGCCAGCTGAATCTTGCTTTTGTTTGATTCAATAATTTGCACTCTGCAATAAACATCAATTTGTCTAATCCAATTGTCCAGCTTTTCTGCATTCAACTCTCCATCATATATAGGCAAATCAAATTAAACATCTAGTTTGATCAAAGATGCTTTCTTTTTATGTTCGGGGCTATTAGGAGGTATTAGAAAGTGCTCCTCTTTCCCTTTTCCTTTTGAGTGGTCATGGAGGAAGGACTCATCTTCTCCTTTGTCTTGTTTGGAGCCTGATGCATCTTCATCCTTGTGTTTTATAAAGTCCTTATATATTTCTTCTACCATGGACCTTATGGCTAGGAAACTATCTATGAATTGAGGGCCTGGTCCTACAGAACCTTCTTCTAACATTGCCTTCCGAGGATAGACTCTCCCAATTTCAGGATTAGTTTTGACCAACTCTCCTTCTCCTAATTTGAGCTTTGATCTAGTTAGCATTCAACAGCTAAACCAACACAAGCTTGTCTAACCTTAACAACCTAGAGCTCTGATACCACTTGATCTGAAAATCACTCATGTGTGACCTCAGTTAAATAATTATTGTATGAATGTATTACAGGCTCATGTGCTGGTGTGTGTCTATGTTATTTTAGGCAATGGATCGATCAGATTGCAAAATACACAGACACTGGAAAACAAAAAACAGTCAGGAAAACACAGTAAGCAAATGCAAGAACACAACAATTAATAAGGAGTTCACCCTATTCTCCAGGGCTACATCTCCGGTCCAGCTTTCAGTGGTGGCCTTCTTTTATTGTGTCTTTAAAGCAAAGGTTTACAATGAGGAGCTCAATTTGAGTCTCCTGAAACAGATGATGTTGGTATGGTGGTTCTTGGATTTCCCAAGCCACTAGAGTGCACAGACTCTTTTCCTTACCCAATCTTGACCTCTCTGGTCTTTAATGGGAGGAGCCCAATGTGGTGCTCAATTCCTGATAGATCCTCTCAGGGATTGCTTGAACCTCTCAAGCTTTTTGTCTACTCAAAGTTGCCTTCTTTTTAATATTTTAATTGAATTGATTAATTATAAACAAATTTTATATAAACATGAATGATAGTTATTTAGATATATAATATTAGTAAACCATAATATTGTAACAAAATCTATTTATAAACTAAAAATGTACATATCAAAATAAAAAAAAATATCCCTAATTAAAAATCTTATTACATAATTTTTATAATATATATTATAATTAATAATAAAAGCCCCAAGGGTTAGCTCAACTGGTCAAATCAGTGCCTCATTGATGCGAGGTCACAGGGTCCATTCTCCCTGCAGCCCGGGTAGGGTCCATTCTCCCCAAAGCCCTTGGGGTTAGGCCTAGTTATTAAATGGACCTAGCCCTTAGGGTAGGGTCCATTTTCCCCAAAACCCTTGGGGTTAGGCCTGGTTATTCCATGGACCTAGCCCATGGGGTAGGGTCCATTCTCCCCGAAGCCCTTGGGGTTAGGCCTAGTTATTCCATGGACCTAGCCCTACCTAGCCCTTGGGGTAGGGTCCATTCTCCCCGAAGCCCTTAGGGTTAGGCCTAGTTATTCCATGGACTTAGCCCTTGGGGTAGGGTCCATTCTCTGGACCTAGCCCTTGGGGTAGGGTCCATTCTCCCCGAAGCCCTTGGGGTTAGGCCTAGTTATTCCATGGACCTAGCCCTACCTAGCCCTTGGGGTAGGGTCCATTCTCCCCGAAGCCCTTGGGGTTAGGCCTAGTTATTCCATGGACCTAGCCCTTGGGGTAGGGTCCATTCTCTCGAAGCCCTTGGGGTTAGGGATAGTTATTCCATGGACCTAGCCCTTGGGGTAGGGTCCATTCTCCCCAAAGCCCTTGGGGTTAGGCCTAGTTATTCCATGGATGTAGCAGCCACGTGACTGTGAACCACACCTAAAAAAAGATTAAAAATAATTAAAAATAAATTTATAATTTTTATTATTTGATTTTTTTAATTTTATTATTATTATTAACTATATAAATTATATTCTAAAATTATTAAATTATTTCATTTAATTTATATAACTAGGCTAAATAATTTAATCAAAATTCACTATCAAATTTAAAACTATCTTAAAACCAACAACATACAATGAAAAGCACAGTTAAAAAAAAAAAATAGTAATAATTTAAAATAAAATTGTAACTTTTATTATTTGATATTTTTAATTTTATTATTATTTTTAACTATATAAATTATATTCCAAAATTATTAAATTATTTCATTTAATTTATATAACTAAACTAAATAATTTAATCAAAATTCACTATCAAATTTAAAACTCTCTTCAAACCAATCACATACGACGGACCATACAATACATATATATTTGAGATATTTTCCATGTGTTTGAGTAAAACGAGGCCACGAATCTTTTCATTTTTTAATCACAACCAATAATGGATATGCAAATTTTATAATTTTATAATCATAGAAAATTTTAGAGGCGAATGTCCGCCCTTTGAGGGAATTAAGGGGTTATAAATTTTTAGTGGGCAAATATTTTGTATCATAGTACATTTTTACAAATCACCTCAAATAGCCCACCTTATTTTAAGGGAGAGAGTAAAAAAGGTAAATTTAGCCCTTGAAATTAGGATTTACAACCTTCCATTCGTCCATTTTCAAGAATAGGTTTTATTTAAGTGAATCCATTCGCCCATTTTCAAGAATAGGTTTTATTTAAGTGAATCCTATGGGCCAAAGGCCCAAATACCATATTTATATAAGACGTATGGGAAATTAATAAAAATATAAATAAATGAGAGATATGGTAAATAAATAAAACATTTTTTATATTTACTCCATAAGTCATCTTATATACATGCAAGGGTGTAAACAAATAAAAATATAAGTAAAGTGGAGGTATGGTAAATAAATAAAACGTCTTTTTATACTTATGGAAAATAAATAAAAATATAAATAAACTAGACGCATGGTAAATAAATAAAACCTCTTTTTATATTTAGTCCATAACGCTCGTTCTATTAAGAGGTTAAATTAAAGTGAATCCTATAGGCCAAATACCATATTTGTAAAAGAGGTATGGTAAATTAATAAAAATATAAATAAATGAGAGGTATGGTAAACAAATAAAACATTTTTTTATATTTACTCCATAAGTCACCTTATATTTACGAACACTCAAAAAATGTGTTATATTTAGGTGAAACCTATGGGCAAAATACTATGGGATAAATACCATGGACTAGATTGTTATCAATACCATGCAAAAAACATTATTAACCCTAATATTAATATTAATAAAAATAAAATGGCACATGGTATTGACCCATGGTATTCACCTAGAATGTAGCCTATTTAAATGAGGGAATTAAACCAGCAAAGATCCATCTTTACTCTGGATCTACTAACCCCCGAGAGGTATCAAATATCGTGATATGCAAACTAGCATAGAGTGAAAAAATATTTGATCCAATCAAGAGTAAAAATGGATGTTGTAATTTAATGTATGTTAAACATTTTAGCTTGGTTAAAATAAAAAATAAAATAAAAATCAACTATTAATTTTATTAATTTTTATAAATTACTAATATTAATTTTTAAGCTCCAGGTTTATGATAACCCATGGTATTGACCCATGGTAATACCATGGTATTCATGTGAGCATAGACTATTTAAAGGGGAAATTCTATCATCTTAGATCCATCTTAATTCTAGGTCTACCAAGTGGGGATAAATAGATTTCATCCCCCTAAGAGTGGTAGATGTGGAGTTAAGATGGATATAGGTTGGTTTTTATGATAATGAAGATATTAAATAGACTTAGGAAATTATATTGTAAAAACATCTTAAGGTGAATGGTTAAAGCATAGACATTGGACAAGTATATTTGTATACTTCTGTTTTGAACTGAAACAAATCCAGGGCTAAAAGGAATGAATTGATTGCACTAGTCATCCTTCTATAACTTTCCAACATATGCTGGAGTAAACAAATTGTAATTTGGGTAATTTTTCTAATTGCAAATAGGAACATACTTGTGTATTGGCAGAGTGGTTACAAGGTCCCTGGAAGTGATGAATTTGAATTTTTCTTGGTTTTATATATAGTATTAGGTTTTTTCTCATGCTTTCTATGAATGGCACGGGTGAATTTTATCCTACACCCACTAGATTATCGATATGTAATTTCGGTAATTTTAATTTCAAAAGATATTTTAAAGAAATGCCATGATTTCATTTGTGTATTCAATAAACACAAGATTTTATAATTGAGTAAAATATTCGCCATGCCTGGTGAGAAAATCGCCAAAAAATTATATATACATATCATATTATTGATAAAATCGCCTTCAATTTTTCCTATATACCATGGAGATTCACCTATTTATTATACATGTAAATTTAGGGGGTTCTTAAAATTTTCCATGTTTATGATAACTAGAGTGTTAAGTAAAATGCATTGCAATTTTCTTAAAGACAAGTAAATGGGCATTTTTCAAATTAAATTAATAATAATGAATTCATTTAAATTTATTGAATATTTAAAAATATTAAATATTTTTAATATTTAAATGTGATTTTGTTTGAATATAATATTTTCATTTTTTTACAAATTTATAGATTAGATTTTTTTTTAAATAAATTTATGATAATGATAAAAAAAATTTAAGTAAATGTGTAGATGTAGTGTAAATATACAATAATTTTAAATGTAAGTTTAATTAAAAAATAGAAGAAAAAAAGTTATAAGTGATATCTCTTATGAGTGAAAATATTTATAAATAAAAATAATAAAAATTAATTTGTTTTTTTTTTAACTGACATCCATGGGAAATATCGGGGCAGATACACCCGAATGATCTGCCTGTTTGTAACAGGCCTAACCCCGAGGGCGTCGAGGAGATTTGACCCCGTGACCTCCCAATTGGGAAAGTACTTAGCAACGGGAACTCCACGAATTGAGCTATCCCTTGGGGCTTAATAAAAATTAATTTGTTATAAAAATAATAAAACTCAATTTGTTATATTTTGATTTTGTGAATAGGCTTTGTTACAATATCATGGTTTATCAATGGCACATGTCCAAAAACTATAATTTACTTCACAACCAAAATATTTTATAACAATATGACAAGATACTTAACCATGGATATTCACCCCCACTTTACCATGGACATTATTAACTTGTAATTTAATTAAGTTTTGTTACAATACCATGGGCCAATACCATGACTCATCAATATCACATGCCCCAAAAAACATAACTTAATTCACAATCAACATATTTTAGAACAATATGAATATATTCTTAACCATGGATATTATTCACTTGTAAATAGACTTTGTTACAATACCATAAGCCAATACCATGGCTTATCAATACCACATGCCTAAAAAATAGAACTTTTTGCACAATCAAAATATTTTATAACAATATGACAAGATTCTTAATCATGGAAATTGATCCCCACTTTGTCATTAATATTATGAACTTGTGAATAGGCTTCATTGTAATAGCATGGGCTAATACCATGGCTTATCAACACCACATGCCAAAAAAACATAACTTATTTCACAATCAAAATATTTTTCAACAATATGACAAGAACAATGGATATTATTAACTTGTAAATAGGATTTGCTACAATACCATGGGCCAATACAATGGCTTATCGATACCACATGCCCAAAAACCATAACTTATTTCACAATAAAAATATTTTATTTTAATTTAATTTTATAACATTTTTTTAATTAAAGCTAAAAGGAAAAATATTGTAATTACTTTTGAGAGATATCTAAATCCTCTATCCTCGTGACTTCTAAAAATATTCCCATAGAAATTAAATTAAGGTTTTAATAAAATTGAAAATGAGAATACTTTCATATTTAAAGATTTGGAATTTATATAATATAAATAATGTTACACAAAAATATCGTCACTATGATTATTTACAGTCAGTATGGGTCTATCATCACTTGTATTTTCCTCCTAAGCAAGTCTAAGACCTCAGCTCTTCAAATCAAGCCTTGGAAGTGGGAGAAAGACATTAAAAATCAATGTAACTCTGGTTCCGCACTTTCTCTCATGGTCACCTGCAGTCCCGCACCTTCTGTGTACAAAAGCTGCGTACCTACCCGCTCTGTCCCTAACGGTGTAGGTGCGGACCCCTGTGAAAGTCAAAAGGTGCAAGTTTTATCTTAAAAAACTCACTTTGGGTTAATTCTAGAGTTTTCTAGAAGGAACTTTGACGTGGATTGTTCGCTCTGAGGTGGTTCATGCATCCCAAAAGAGAAGGAGCTAATCCCTTGACTAAAGGAGCTATCCCTTTGAAGGAGGGCTTTATCCCTTTGAAGGAGGACCTAGTAACTTCCCTCCATTGCACTATAAATATAGGCATTGGGGTGAGGACTAGGGAAGTTAGAAGTTGAACATTTTGAGGGTAGATACTAGTGAAATTAAGACTCTTTGGTTGAGCTTGAGAGGAGAGATCACATACCTCTTGGTTCCATTGGAGAGTGAGTGAAACTTGTCAAAGTAGAGGAGACATCTTGTTGGACCCTGGGAGGAGCTTGTACAATGTCAAGGCAAAGGTTGTAAAGTTCTTCTTCTTTTGAATTAATACAATCAAACTCATTTTTCTCAACAAGTATCTTATGTTATTTGTTTCATGGACTCCTTGACTTTCATGTTAAATATGTTTTATGCAATTGGTTTTTCAGGTGCTATTTATTTTGTTTGCCTTGTTTGTGTTTGCAGATTCGCGAAAAGGAGCTCATTTGGATCAAAGGAGCGAGGGCATCCACAAGCTTGCGTTGGACCAAAGGTAGGCCCTAAAAACACTTGTTTGCTATTGTTTATTGAATCATATTTAGAGAAAGATAGTGTCTGGTTGGTTTGCTTGTCATTAGGTCTTCTTTAGATTCTAGGAAGGTCTATCTTGTCCGCAAGATCGACTCATTTCGTGCGACAAAATGGCGACTTCGCTGGGGACTTGATTGTTTTCCTTGTCTATAATTTGACCTGAGAAACTATATTTTCTATTTATGTTTTTGACTTGATGATTGTGGGATTGGGTGAATTTAGTTAATTTTGAGTCAGTTTTTATTTTTCATAGTTTTGGGAGAGGTACGCACCCTCTGAGTTAAGCACAGTGCGTACCTTTACGCACTTTTCCTTTGTGCAAAGAGCGTGGACGCACCTGTGTAAACAGGTTGCCTGCGTACCCTGTCAAAAATTTGAAAAATTTAAATTTTTCTCTTTTTTATCAGTTTAGAATTTGTTTATAGGTTTTAGCCATTGCCCAGACCTGCTTGTTCCCTGTCAAAAACTTTCCTTGGTTTAATTTCATTAGCGTTAGGGTTTTAGGTGGAATTCCTAGGAATTTTGCTTGTTGGGTTTGTTTTTTGTTTTTGGTTGTGTAGTGGCTCTGAGCTTAGAAGCCGTAGGGACCTCAGATTACCTTGGTGTCTACCAGTCTTCTTATGAGTCTGACCATTTATGAAATCTCCCCTTGTTGAGGAATCCGCTTTGTGTTTTCTCATTTCAAAATTTCGAAAAACTTGTATTTGAAAGTCGGAATTTTCATTTTTAAAAAAGAAAAACGAAAGATTGGTTGTTTTTTGACTAATTGTGATTCTGCATAAATTAGTCCTTAACTCACATTTAGCTAAGTAAAACATCCTCAAAAAGACTTTTAGTAGGCTTTGACTTCAAGTAGCTTTTTATAGTTTGTAGCTCTCAAAGTTAGTCATTTTCATTAGTTTTGAGTGTTTTATTTACAAAATATAAAAAAAATCTCTTTTGGAAAAAGTTTGTTTTTGTAGTGATTGGGTGCTTTGAAAAGAAAAGGGAAATTTTTGTGAAATAACTAGATGTCTCGTTTTGAGTGCTTTGGAAAGGAAAAAGCTCTTCTTTAAATTTGTTTAATTGAGAAAGATTTGTCTTTACAAAGTATTTGCATTCTCAAACTCTTTCTTAGTATAGAAGTTCATCGAAGAGAAAAGATTGTTTAAATCATCTTAGGTGCATCTTTTTAGT
Organism: Pinus tabuliformis; assembly: GCA_031772625.1. Lineage (NCBI taxonomy): Eukaryota > Viridiplantae > Streptophyta > Pinopsida > Pinales > Pinaceae > Pinus > Pinus tabuliformis. The sequence continues at coordinate 182,742,362 of CM062819.1, forward strand.
GATTTCGAGTCGAGTCTTTACACCACGAGTTTCATCTCCGCCACCTCTTGACTTAAACAACAACCACTAAAATTAATGCTTAAAGTAAAATTCACCTAGTAACATTTTATTTCTAGGGCTCTGATACACCAACTTAGCTTAGGCTAGTGTCTTGGAGTAGGAGAGTAATTAACTCTCCAAGGCAGTAAAAACAAACAAGTAGCTGTATCTTGTGGTAGGAAGAAATCCAATTGTTGCATTTATGCTCTGGGAAAGCTCCTCTTAAAGGAGAAGCACGAGATCGTGTCTGAAACAGTGTGGGAATCAATCCTTCCTCATTGGGAACGATGCCAAATATTCACGTATTAAAAACGGTAAACCTCGGATTAACCATTGTCGAGGAGCCTGGGGTCACTTGTTGGTAAACCTTGGATTATGTCAAGGAGCCTTCAAGGGGATTGAGCTTGCTACTCTGCCCTTGCGTGCGTATCGGATCGTAGACTGTTCCCCCAGGTGTATTTGTCTCAGTTGGTAACCTTAGTGGCCATATTCTTTAGGATTCTTCCTAAGGTGACAGTGGTGGGAAGATCCCACTGTACCTGGAGTAGACGTCGGCTAGACTCACTTGGATTTTCTGGGGGGTTCACTTCACTCGAGACGGTTAAGTGGAGGAACTTGGTCCAGTCTATTCATTAAGCAGGTTGCCGGGGTAACTGTTCCAACCGCCATTTCTGTACAGAATTCTGCGACGTTGGATTTCATCACCAACTACTGTTTTCGGTTCGGAAAGTTACTGTTTGTATGTGTTTGATCTCTAGATTCTTTAGGCGTCTGATTCAAATTTGTTTGGTTCTTTAGAGGCTTTAGGTGGTTTTCATTGAGATTTTACATTGTTTGCGTGTGAAGTAGTTAAAAGTTTTTAACTGTGGCTGAATTACCAAGACAGTCCCGTAGACTTCGGGGCCAGTCTCCTGAGTTTGTAACTGTGGCTGATTTATTGAGGAAGTCCCGTAGACTTCAGGGCCAACCTCCTGAAGAAGTCCCGAGCCAGCTTGAAGGCTTGAAAGTCCTCGTAACTCCTAGTGGTAGTAAAGTTGGGTCACCTGAAGAAGGAGAGTCTTCATTGGTTGTACATCCTGATTACCAAACTCTAGTAACAGGTTATAATCTTGAATCTATTTCGGTCTCCGAACTTGCTGGTAGCTTTTCATCTACTAGTGATATAGGTGAAGAACCTGAGATATTTGAACCTGTTACTCCAACATTGGGGTTTGTCTCTCCAACTTCTAGTGGTCCTGATTCACCTAGGGTAGAAAGGATAATTACCCAAGATCTCCTTCTGGACTTATTGCTATTGAAGAACTTGCTCCGGAAGAAGAAGTAAGCATCCCTATCCCTGAAAATCAACCTGTTCTTGATCTAAGGGAGCGTGAATCAATTTTTTACAGTCCGCTTAGCAGTACTACTTGGTATCTTTCTTTGACTAATTATTTGGAAAACCCAGCGTTAAGTTTTTCACCACCTCGTGCTCCTTATCATCCTAGAGGTTTTTATACTCCCGTAAATATGTCAGGTCAGTCGTCCATGTTTACTCAATCGCGTGTGAATCTTTTTTGTACAGCGGTCCTTCTGTTCCCTCTGGGTATCAGTCACTTTCTGGTACTTTTTCGGGAGCATCTCCTCAACCCATTGAGCAAGGGTTATTAACTGGAAACAATAGTACAAAGCCGTTGAGCGTAGAAGATATTCTTATGATGTCAGGTTCTATTCCCAATTCTCAACCTCAAGGTGGCCAGTTACCACCTGGGGGGCAGCCTCAATTAACGCCTGGGGGGCAACCTCAAGGTACACAATTTGCATCTGGGGGGCAACCTTAAGGACAGTACGTACCTACGATACAGTACGTTCCTCAAGGTCAACCCCAGACTCAATATGTACCCCAAGGTCAACCCCAGTATCAATTTATACCTCAAGGTCAACCCCAGTATCAGTACGTACCTCAAGGGTATCTACCCCAAGGTCAGTACTCGAAACAAGGTTTCCAACCACCCCAAGGTCAATCTTATGTTCAGGGAACGGGAAATGTACCTCTCAATTATCAATCCTACCCTCAACCCGGTTATGGTCCTCAATATTCTCAACCTATTATGGGTCAGTACCCCGGAATGAACATAGTGTGGGATCCATCGCAAACCCAACAGGTGTTGCATCCAAGTGTACAGTTGTCGTCTCAAACTGGACAACCCTTAGTTTCTGGTACACCCCAGCAACCAATCCAGTCTAATATTCAAACTTCTGTACCTTCGGTAGTTTCTCAGTCTGGGCCTATTGTGCCTCGTACTCCATCTCAAACGACTGCTGCAACATCTGTTCAATCTACCCCACCTACTTCTGGAGTATCAATAGCTCCGGTTTCTACTGTTCCTGTATCTACTCCTCAGACATCTTTACCACCGTCTGGATCCACGATTCAAACTACGGTTCAGATGCGTGTAGGACAACCTGGTTTAAGTACGGTTGTCAAAAGTCGACCACAATTCACCTATCAATCGTACCAGGGACAGTACCAATTTGGTCCTGCTGTCCAGCAGCCAGTTTATCAGTATCAACCGTATCCTGGGTATACTTATCAACAACCTCAACAACCCCAGTACGGTCCGGTTAATCCTGGTTTTCCGGGAGGATACAATATCCCGAACGTGATTCCTATTCCTAGTTATCCTGGATATCCTCCTCCTGGGGCTGGTCTCATGACCCAGAGTTTTAGGGATCCTAATTGGCAGTTACCATTTATCGCAACTTTGGACTTACCAGACTTGTCACACCTAACGAACGATCCGATTAATTATCTTTCGTTTTGGCCGCCAATGCCGAATAAGTTGCCGAGGGACATTCCAAAGTTCGAAGGTAAATCAGGAGAGGACCCGTCGAACCATGTGATGACTTACCACCTCTGGTGTGCATCTAACTCCATCACAGATGATTCGATCCGTCTTAGACTTTTCCAGCGCACTCTAATTGGTCTCGCAGCCAAGTGGTACATTGAGTTACCGCGAGGCACTTTTTATAATTTTAGTCAGTTCGCTACCTCGTTTTTAACTCATTTCCAGTTGCCAATCCGATATGACAATGGCACGGAATTGTTAACTTCGCTAAAATAGTCAACATCCATGTACATTTCAGATCATATTCATGAGTGGAGACGTCGACAACGTTTAGTGAAGGTATTTATTCCGGATCAAATCTTGGCTGAGTGGTTTGTAAAATCTTTTCTGCCAAGGATCACTGAAGATGGTGCTAAAGCCGGAGTTGTTACTGAGGAGCAAGTGATTGCTCAAGCACAGTACCTTGACTTGGTCTATACTCAGTTAGGTATGTTACATGAAAAGATCCCCGATCTTCCCAAGTCAAATCAAATCACTACAGCTCCTTCGAGATCTCATGCCGCTGACGGTATGATTGGTACGGTTAACACTAAAAGTAAGAAGAAGTCTTCCAAGAATTATTCTCCTATCATAACCTTGCCTGATTCCCCGACAGGAGATTCTTCTGCAGAGGTTTCTGCCGATATTCACGTTGTAGAGTCATCTACAGCTAAATCAAAATCCGGTGGGAAGAAGAAAGGAAAGAAGAAGAATAAAACGGACAAAAGTTCAAAAGAGAAATCTTAAAAGGCGGAATCCAATGAGGAAAAGCGCAAACCTCGTTATCCATGTCTCATTTGTGACGAAGAACATTTTACAAGAGACTGCCCTCATCGAGCAGAGGTTGTGAAGATCATCAAAGGTTCCCAAACTCCTGCTGTTTTGAAGGATCCATTTCCAAGTCAAGATAGCAAGATGATAGGTTCTTCCTCGAGTGCCAATGAAGAACCCATATTGATGATGTCCCATGTAAGGATTGCGACTCGATCGCAAGATTATGGCAGTAAAAGTCCTGTTGATGGTAAAGAAGCAGAATCTTCTCATTCTAATCCATCAACCTCAGCTCCCGGTTCCGATCCACTACAGATCGAGAAACCTAATCCAGACTTAGTAATCAAACCACCCGCCAAGGGTATACTTCGAAAGTCAGTTTCAATCCACATGCGAGAGCATCTTAGAATTATAACATTGTTGAGGATTTAGCTGTTTCACCCTCAGCAATGTCGGCTTTGGAAGTGCTGCAATCATGCCCAGCACAGCGTAAATTACTTTTGTCGGCTATAGGAGCTGTTGACGCTCAGGACCTGAACCTAATAATCTTTGATCTACAAAATAGTACACCGCGTTTGCCTCATCAAATGGCTTTCCAGATCCCAGTGATAGTAAAAAACAGGCCTATTCATCGGACTGTAATTGATGAGGGAGCCTCAACGTGTATTATGTCGATACAGTGTTGGAGATCGCTTGGTTCTCCTTCACTAAATCAATCCTCAAGAATTATTAAGGCCATTGATGGCCGTGGGTTTCATCCTTTTGGCATTCTACAGGATTTGCCTATAGGGGTTGAAGGAAAAACCGTTAGTCTAGATGTGGAGGTGGTTGATGCCCCTCTAGACTACAACCTTTTCTTGGGTCGAAGTTGGTCTTACGCTATGACAGCGGTCGTTTCATCGGTCTTTCGAGTAATAAAGTTTCCACATAATGGAAAGATCGTAACAATAGACCAGCTGGCTTACTTTTCATCCGACCCAGCCTCTTTGGAGAGTATTCAGCATGTCGGTAAATCGACTATCCCATATAAGGATGTTGGATTAGGATTAGTTAAAGATGTCGGTTTACTAGGAACTTTTCCTTTTCCTCCAATCAACGCATCATCTTCATTTGCAACCATTCATATGATTACATCAGACACCATTTTTTATGACGATCCTTGGATCGTTCCTTCTGAATCTGAAATAGACTCATTTGGTAATTCCATGCCTTTGAGTCCATATGAAATTTCCTATGAAGCCGTGCAGTCTTTTGCCGACCCGTGTTCAACCGAAAATGACTTAATGAATGTGGTCCGTGGGGAATCACTTTTCACATCAACCTAGGATTTAACTACGTTTTCTGAACTTGTTCACTCTGATGAGAAAATTCGTGAAATCCTATGTGTAGATGATTTACCATGGGAAGATCTCCATCACAGATCTTCGTTTTTACCTGAGGATGATCGTTTTGAAAATGATTTCTCATCAATCTTTACGACTGAATATGTCAAGGAACCTCAGAATCCAATGAAACATCCCGACTTAGAGTTAAATTTGGGAAACATCTCTCGAACTATCCCCATTGACATTTCAGTTAAGCCCGGAATTGTTGAGAACATTCATATAGGTGCCTCGTGTACAAATGACGAAATTCAATTATATAAGGCCCTATTTCAAGAATTCCGCGACGTGTTTGCCTGGTCCTATGAGGAAATGCCAGGAATTGATCCCGTGATTGTTGTTCATGAGATCAAGACTTACCCGGACGCTAAACCCGTCCGGCAACGTTTGCGTTAGATTCACCGACGAAAAGCTGCTGCAATTAAAGCAGAAGTTGAAAAACTGTTGAAAGCAGGTTTCATTTATCCGATCCCGTTAACGAATTGGGTATCAAATATTGTTCTGGTTAACAAAAAACAGGGAACAATAAGAATATGCATCGATTATAGGGACATTAATTGAGCCTGCCCAAAGGACAATTGCCCAACCCCCTATATCGATCAAATCATTGATGATTGTGCCGGCAGCGAAATATTTTCCTTTATGGACGGTTTTTCTGGATACAATCAAATCAACATTCTACCTACCGATCAACCAAAAACGGCTTTCATTTGTCCATGGGGGACATTTGCTTATTGAAAATTGCCTTTTGGGCTTAAGAATGCCGGAGCAACTTTTCAAAGGGCGATGTCTTATGCGTTTCATGACATCAAACACATTGTGCAACCGTATCTCGAAGATTTGCCTGCTCATTCATTACATCGAGTTGATCACCTCGTCCATTTACGAGCAATCTTTATGAGGTGTAGGCATTATCGTATTCAGTTGAACCCACACAAATGTGTCTTCTGTATAGAAACGGGTCGATTGCTGGGATTTGTAGTTTCGAAAGCCGGCATTCGCGTTGATCCCTCAAAGGTCAAAGCTATCATCAAATTCCCTCCTCCTTCAAGTCTTCGCCAACTCCAAAGTTTGCAGGGGAAAGCAAACTTTTTACGACGATTCATTCCTAACTACGCCGAAGTTACAAAAGGTTTTACCCGGTTGTTGAAACAAAATACTCAATTCTCTTGGGATGAGATAGCTCAGAAATCTTTTGATGCACTCAAACACGCGTTGACCCATGCATCGTTGTTGCATCCTCCCAACTACAACCAGGATTACTTCTTGTATCTCGTCGCCTCCCATTCCACCATTGGAATGGTCTTAGATCAGGAAGATGAATTCGGAACGGAACATGTGATATATTACCTTAGTCGAACGTTAAATCCAACTGAGCTAAAATACTCACATGTGGAGAAATTGGCATTGGCAGCCGTTCAAGCTGTCCAACGTTTTCGTCACTACATTTTACTACGTAAAACTACGGTAATTTCGGATTGCAACCCTATGATCTACATTTTGACCAAACAATTGCTAGGGGGCAAGTACTCTAAATGGATCGTTATCCTGTAGCAGTTCGACTTGGAATTTGAGAAATCTAAGTCTAAGAAATCTTTAGTTTTTGCAGAATTAATGTGTGACTTCCCGCGTGCTGACACGGAAACTGTGGCAGAGGAGCCCATTGCGGATGAATCTTTGTTTCTAATCAACACTTTAGATCCGTGGTATGGGGATATCATCATCTATCTCCAGACCCAATCCTTTTGGCCAGAAATTTCAAGGTCGGAACGTCGGAAAATTCGATTCCAGTCCCAACAATTCAAAATTATTGGAGATACTCTTTATCGCCATGGGGCAGACTCTATTTTTCGACGTTGCTTAACTCACGAAGAGGCTGAAAGGGTTCTAAATGACTGTCACTCTGGAGCGTGTGGCGGTCATATGTCTGGGTATGCCATAGCCCAAAAGATATTGCGCGCTCGCTATTTCTGGTCGTCCTTGTTTAAAGATTGTATTACGGCGGTCCAAAAATGCCACAACTGCCAGATTTTTTATGGTAAGATGCGCACTCCGCCTGCTCCTCTCCATCTTATAATTTCTGTTGGTCCTTTTGCCAAATGGGGTATCGATTTTATTACATGTAACCCTCACTCGGCCGGGGGGCATGCGTATATCATCCTTGCGGTAGATTATTTTACTAAGTGGGCCGAGGCGATGCCTACATTCGAGGCAGACGGCAAAACAGCTGCAATTTTCGTGTTCAATCATATAATTGCTAGGTTTGGTGTCCCACAAGTGATAATCACTGATCATGGGCGTCATTTTCGAAATGTTATGATGACCGAACTTACAGGCTAGCTTGGGTTACGTCACGATAGTTCAACCCCTTATTATCCACAAGCGAATGGTCTGGTTGAATCCATCAACAAAGTTTTAGTTATCATGATCCAACAAATCATTGGGATTCATCAGTCAAATTGGCACAACATGCTATTTTCAGCGCTTTGGGCGTACCGAACCTCAGTAAAAACATCAACAGGGTTCACTCCTTTCCAACTAGTCTATGGTTTGGAAGCCGTGTTACCCATTGAATGCGAAATCCCGTCACTGCAAATGGCCATCGAGTTACTTCCAGCCACTTCTGAAGAGGAAAAGCGTTTATTATACTTAGCTCAATTAGATGAGAATCAACGTGATGCTGCATTGGCGATCGAGACTCACGCAAAGCGAATGAAAGCTCAGTATGATCGAAATGTGACCCCTCGAAATTTTTCGGAAGGGGATCTAGTCTTAGTTTATGATCAAGCTAATGATAAATTAGGCGCTGGAAAATTCGTTCCTATGTGGCATGGTCCCTATGTTGTCAAGCGAAAGCTAGCCAAAGGGGCTTATGAATTGGTAGACTTTGATGGGGACTCTTTGGGTAAACCCAGAAATGGCCTTTACTTGAAGAGGTATTATGCTTAAAAGAATGGGGTATGGAGATTTTTAGTTAGGATAGTTTTTCTTTCTAGCTGGTGTGTTTTAGTTTAAAAAAAGTGTGCTTAGATTAGAGAGTTTTTTTCCGTCATTATTCCTGCTTATCTCGGTTTTACTCTTGATATTGCAGATGCCAATGCCTCTCCAAACATACATTGGATTTGCTGATGGTGCTTCTCGTAATACACGGAACATCTCTTCCGCAGCTTGGGTTATCTATTCGCCCTCTGACGAGTTAGTTTCTATGCATGGGGTAAGCCTCGGTCAAACAACAAACAACATTGCAGAGTACAGTGCAGTGATTGAGTTATTGTCTGAATCTATTTCATTTGGGATTCGGAGTTTGATAGTGAGGTTAGATTCTGAACTCGTTGTGTTACAGCTTAATAGAGTCTATGCCATTAGAAATCCATTGTTATTAAGATTATTTTTGAGAGTGCGTCTCTTGGAACGTGAGTTTGATTATATTTAATATCAGCATATTCCAAGGTCTTTAAATACATTAGCAAATGCAATTGCTTCTCGAATGTTAAATAGACATTTGCAATAATCATACATGTAAATTCAAAACCATTCCATAACATGATTTACAAGATAAGCCGATAATAGTGATATATATATATAGGAGTGTGTCAAAAAATACATCGTCTTCGATCATAGGTTGAAAAACACCTTATGATCGGCAAAAATGATAAGTACAAAAAACAAAAATGTCACATGTGCCCACAAAAGGTGATCATCCTATCACTGGTGATGATCTCTATAAGAAACCACTGCCCGGGCCACCTTGCAAAGGAACCTCCAAAAAGGTCCCGGGACTCCAATCACATAGCACTGAAGTCGACGAGGAATGTCGTCTATAGTGGTCTCAGGAATATCCCCTGTCAAGCGCTCAAGATGACCCTCCAACTTGGCCAAAACCTCTGCTGATTCGTCTTGTGGGACTGGCGCAGGTGCAACTGGTTGCCTCCTCTCGAAAGGCCGAAGAGCGGCTGGTCGTTGTGGACCCACATCTCCATTTGAAATTTTTACTATCAGTTTTGAGACGATGGAAAAATAAAAAAATTAAAATAGGAAAAGTTGAAAAGGATTTTACCTGACTCGTCCCACTACTCTCCTGGTGGAAGAGCCATGTCTGGGTCACCACAAAAATCTATCCCAGTGTAAGGGAAGTCCTGAATGGAAAAGACCTGACTTTCCAACCATTGGAAATACTCAGGTTTGAACCGAGCAACTTCTGTCCTCTCGTCCGGGTGACGGGCCATGACTGTGACCCATCGCATCAGTTTGGGCTCTCGAGGAAGCCCAGCTCCAACAGTAAGGTGTTATGGGATCAGCATAGGAACCCTCTCCAGGCCAAAACTCACGACCAAAGCCCCATAACCAAAGGTATTTAGTCGTCCGCTCTTGGCCCTGGTCAGTTGGCCTTTCACATTGGCTAGCACAGCATTGCACCAGTTGAAGATGGTGCCTCGAAAGCAATCAACTACCATACGCATCTGGGATCCGGTGGCAATATGTAATGCGGCAGCTCCGCAAAGTCTGGTGACAGTAAACGCAATCACCATGAGCTCAGGACGGGATATGGTCTTTATGTCTATCCCTTTGTCTCTAGCCTAGCTGTTGCAGTACTCTAGCCGGAGGCTACCGACAGACTGGCCACCTAGCCTAGTCCCGTGCAGAGTCAAGTCTTCACCTCTCTTAGGCAAACCAGTCAAGAAATAAATGTCCGCCGGCTCGATTTCGAGCCGGTGGCCGCCAATGAAAAAACACTGGTCCTGTATGCTCCATCTATCAACCAGCCACTGTAAGAAATCCACCTGAGCCCTCATGCCAGGAATGGTCCAGAATTTGTACAGTCCGCATGCCCTCAAAGCATCAAGTGAAGGCTGATGATTCCATGCGGCAGTATCCACGTCCTCATGCTCTCGTTCACACCAATCTAGCATGATATACTCTCTACATCAAGTATAAAGATTAATTAAATTGCTAGAAAACATTTTGAATGGTCCATTTTTGAGAATTTTTGGGTTCAAAACCCTTGCAGCGGGGTACGCACCCTCCGAGTTAGACACAGTGCGTGGGTCCGCACTTTGTCTACACGGAAGGTGCGGACCCCGAGCTTTTTCCCAATGGAGAAAAAGTCGGGGTCCATGGGTCCGCAATGGTAAACCTGCGGACCCCCGCGCGCGGGTTTTGCGCCTAAAAACCCTTCCAAAAAAATGAAATGAAGGACTAAATCAAAAAACTAAACGGTTGAAAATGAAGAGTAGGATAATGTGGATTACCTGGAGAAGACGGCGCTCGATTCTGACGGTTGGATTTTCCACAATCTTCATGGGAAGTTTTCTAAGCAAAAGCACTATTTTCTCACCCAAACTCGAATGGTAAAAATGAATCGACAAAGGCCCTTTTTATAAGTTTTTTGAGTAAATAAATCACAAATTTGTTTATGTTTCACTTTGAAAGGGTATTTTGCAACGCTTTTATCCATTTCAAACAGGTATGAGTAATTTTTGTGTTTTTGTCCAGAATAAAGGATTACTCAGGCGAAATCTATCATTTTCGACAGAAAAACATGTAGAGTCATCTTTAAGCTCTTTTCTGACTCCTAAAACATGAAAAGATTGCCGAGTGTTTCTTTTAAACTCGTTAAAACAGAATTAAAAGACGGTCCACTTACAGCTCTTTTCCGACCGTAAAAACATGAAAAGATTGCCGGATTTTTGTCGTTTCGAATTCGATATTGGTTATAAAATGACGTGCCATTGATCGCTTTTTTACTTTTTCGGGTCAAGGGCACTATTAACGAAAAGTACTCCTTGGTCGTAAAAGATCAAGCGGTTCTCTCAAGTATTATTTTATACTTTTTCGGGCTTGGGAGACACAAATTTACGAAAAAGGTCAACCCTGGAGTCTTCTTACGTTTTTTCAGACTCTCTAAAATTGAAAAACGCCGAGTTTCTCCTATACTGGACTCGTTAAAATTTCACAGTAAAGGACCTGTTCAAATACAAACAGGAATGAACCACTCCTTCTTAGGGTTTGAATTTAAACTAAGTTGGACTCATCCGAAGGATGTGCTTATAATCAAGTAAATGTTATCCTCCTCAAGCTTGTCAAAAATAAAGAGGTACTTGCCAGAAATGGTGGGGGAAAAGAGAGAAAAATGAGTCTGTTTGTCATACTTTGTAACCACTCTTGAACACGACACTTTTATTCACCTGGGTTGGGAAATCCTTTGCCTAACAATTGATCAAACCACATTGAAAGTCTTCAGCCGGTTTCTGGGTATTAACTTTGGGTCAATTGTCACCAAGCCATCTGTCGTGTCGTTATGTGTTCAAGAGGTCACTGCCAATAAGCCATTCATATGTAAAAATATATGTCATCCATCTTGACCATCCCTGAGTCAGTCCTTGCAACTAAATTTCTTCAACTTGATCTATGATTTCGTGTTGTGGGCTTGCCTACGACAGATCGCTTTCTATCGACATCAGCTCATTATCTAGAAAGATGATCTAGGAATCGTCAGTACCTTGAGATATGCATGCCTCAATGGCAGGTTTCTCGCCTTTGACGACAGTTTACATCATTGACTTTCGATCGAAGGATTCCGTGATATGTTCAACATCAACACATTTATTCACATCTCATGGATTGTACTGGGTACTTTGAGAGCCATTGACATCACTGGTGGTTTCTCTCACACTTGTTAACAGTTTACATCATTGACTGGTAATCAAGTGGTTTCTACCATGTTCGACATCAACACATTTATTCGCATGGATAGAATCGTACTTTTTCGGGAAGTAGAAATGAAGACCCTGGATCTAGTTTCTACCATCCAGGCTGCGAGGAATTTTGTATTCATTGTATTGTGGACTATTCATAAACAGATGGCTGCGTCCATACTATGTTCACATGAGTCTATACTTGTGATGTTTTACAAGATCATTCCTATATCAGAGCAGTAGATAGTTTTCTAGTTAGTTTTGATCTGAGTATGGGAATGCCTACCTCAACAATGATATGATCTCATATATATATCTTGCATTGAATGTTTTTACAGGTTCCGACCGGGCTCTCCACAAGATGATCCTTGAAATGATAAATTACTTCACTCTTACTATATGATAAATGAAATCCTCATCTACTATAGACTTCACACTTTAGGGGGCAATTTGTTACACAAAAATATCGTCACTATGATTATTTACAGTCAGTATGGGTCTATCATCACTTGTACTGTCCTCCTAAGCAAGTCTAAGACCTCAGCTCTTCAAATCAAGCCTTGGAAGTGGGAGAAAGACATTAAAAATCAATGTAACTCTGGTTTCGCACTTTCTCTCATGGTCACCTACAGTCCCGCACCTTCTGTGTACAAAAGCTGCGTACCTACCCGCTCTGTCCCTAACGGTGTAGGTGCGGACCCCTGTGAAAGTCAAAAGGCACAAGTTTTATCTTAAAAAACTCACTTTGGGTTAATTCTAGAGTTTTCTAGAAGGAATTTTGACGTGGATTGTTTGCTCTAAGGTGATTCATGCATCCCAAAAGAGAAGGAGCTAATCCCTTGACTAAAGGAGCTATCCCTTTGAAGGAGGGCTTTATCCCTTTGAAGGAGGACCTAGTAACTTCCCTCCATTGCACTATAAATACAGGCATTGGGGTGAGGACTAAGGAAGTTAGAAGCTGAACATTTTGAGGGTAGATGCTGGTGAAATTAAGACTCTTTGGTTGAGCTTGAGAGTAGAGATCACATACCTCTTGGTTCCATTGGAGAGTGAGTGAAACTTGTCAAAGTAGAGGAGACATCTTGTTGGACCCTGGGAGGAGCTTGTACAGCGTCAAGGCAAAGGTTGTAAAGTTCTTCTTCTTTTGAATTAATACAATCAAACTCATTTTTCTCAACAAGTATCTTATGTTATTTGTTTCATGGACTCCTTGACTTTCATGTTAAATATGTTTTATGCAATTGGTTTTTCAGGTGCTATTTAATTTGTTTGCCTTGTTTGTGTTTGCAGATTCGTGAAAAGGAGCTCATTTGGATCAAAGGAGCAAGGGCATCCACAAGCTTGCGTTGGACCAAAGGTAGGCCCTAAAAACACTTGTTTGCTATTGTTTATTGAAGCATATTTAGAGAAAGATAGTGTCCGGTTGGTTTGCTTGTCATTAGGTCTTCTTTAGATTCTAGGAAGGTCTATCTTGTCCGCAAGATTGACTCATTCCGTGCGACAAATAGTATTAGTAAGAACCAACATAGAACCATCTTAACTAAGGTCCAAAGTGATGACAACAAGAAAAGGGGGTAGAGGGTGAGCAGGAGATAGTGAAAAAGTTGGAGGGTAGAGAGAGAGAGAGAGAGATAGTTGGAGGGGGAGAGAGAGGGAGGAAAGAACAAAGGAGAGATGGAGAGAGAGGAGAGGAGGGAAGAGAGAGAGGGAGACACAAATATGGAGAGGAGAGGGATGGAGATAGTAATAGGGTTGGGGAGAGAGAGAGAGAGAGAGAGAGAGAGAGAGAGAGATTGATGGGGGCAGAGACAAAGGTAGGAGGGAGAGAAGGGGAGAGATAGGACTCAAGAGAGAGAAGGAGAGAGAGATGGAGTTGCAGGAGGGGAGAGAGAGAAGGGAGAAGAAATACATAGAGGGAGAAAGGTGGAGAGAGAGAGGGAGTGATAAGGGAGCAATGGAGAGAGAGTGAGGGAGAGAGGAGAGTGGGAGGGAAGAGAGAGAGAGAAGGAAAGAAGGGGTAGAGAGAGAGACAGAGAGGGAGAGGGAGGGAGAGAGAGAGATAGATAGCTATGGAAAGAGGGTGTGTATGTTTGGGGATGAGATAGAGAGAGTGAATAACAACTAGACACATAGATACAAATATAGATATTATATAGTTTTATATAACCATCCTAGATCCATCTTAACCTCGGATCTATCAAGCACCCAGAGGGATCAAATCTCTCGAGGTGCAAACCTTTCCTCAAGTTTTTCACTCAAAAAAGAGGTTTTCACCTTGAGATATTGGATTCCTCTCGACGCATAATAGATCTGGGGTTAGAATGGATCTAGGATGGTTAATACAAATCAGTAATGATGTTAAATTTATTTTAATTTAAATTGTTTGTATAATTAATTTTTTTTAATCTTGAAAAAAAATTAATTAAATATTTTGTATTATTTGAAATTAAGATATCTATATTAAGTCACCAAATTTTATGTTGGTGTGTCACTCGGAAGATCAAACTAAATTTAGAATTTCAACCTTTTCAAAAGATCAAAAGACAAACTTGTGGTTGTACATTCAAAAACCAAAAATTATGAACTACAAGCAGGGCCTCTTGGGCCTTTTGTAACTTGATAGATACAAACATAAAACATAGATAAATAAGGACAAACAAAAAGAGATAATCAAGAGGATTTATCTAAATATGTAGCTTCAACTAGTATGGGTTCCTCATTTTTGCCTAGAGAGTAGCCCAATTCAAAAGGAATTCATTATGTCTTTTAAGATTACCCACCCTTTGATCAGCTATCAATTTATTATACATGTGATCTAAAGAGAATATGATGTCATGTTCTCTCTCATTTATATCCACAAACCCAACCAAGAAATAAATTGAGGTGCCAATATATGTCCACCATATACATGCATTGGTTGTAACACTCACGAGTGTGCCCAATAACAAGAACCCATTCAACCACCACCTTAACTAATACTTCCATGTTTTTGAGGGTGTGTCTGTGGTTAGGGTGAATCAATGAAGATGGTTTACACTTTTGGGCCAAATGTGGTAATGAAATTTCAAAATTTTACTCTTTTATCAAATTGAAGCCCCCAAAATTCATATAAGCTTTGAGAATTTGGATTTGGAGTAAAAACACAATCTCTGGAGAATTATATCGTTGTCTGAATGATAGGTTTTGCAAAAACTATTACTGTCATATAATCTGTTAATTTTCCATTAAATTAAATACTTGTCCTTGCAATTTTTCGCGTGCAATAACTTGGTGTAAAATGTATATATATATATATGTGTGTATGTATGTATGTATGTATGCATGTGTGTATGTACAAGGAGATCTAAATTATGCATATTGAAACTTTATTTTTGTATGCAATTTCTTTTTTTTCGAAGTTGACGAATAAATATTTGAATTCCATTTTTTAGACACATGTTCACCCATTATTTTTTATATTATTTAAATAAATTCAAAAACCAAGAGCACTCTTTTGAAGAGGACTTGTAAATGAATACGCTGGTATTTTTTGAATTTTTTTCGTTTGTATATTTTATGTTATTGCCTTTTCATTCAACCCCTTTGAAAGTGTCCAAAAACATTTCAAGCATAACATTTAAAAGAAATTAAATGAAAAATACCATATGAATTAAAAAATGTCAAACACACATGCCACTAGATAGAGGATTCCTTCACAAATCCAACGTGATCAACTCCAACGCCTAAGGACAAATATTGCCTCAAGTTCGTCGTGCTAGAAGACGATGTTGAAAATAAATTTGTAGAAGGGTAGCTAAATTTGTATTTGTTAGGCCCTTAATAGCTCAATCAAGCACTTAAAAGGCTCGATCGAGTGCTTTAGGTAAAATTAGAAATAGGTCAACCAAGGTTTTAACAAACCCTCGATTGAGCTTCTTACAAGGTTAAAGAAAATCTCTCGATCGAGTCATTATTTTCATTAGGAGTGAATGTTATGAAACCAGCTCAAGAAAAGATAGAAAAGATAGATCAACGCCTTAGAATTCAGCCTCTTCGAAGGGGCAACCTCCTTTACATTACATAAATGAACAATTCTTGGATGATACAAATGAAAAAACCTCCTTTCTATATATATGAGTCTAAGGAGTCACAATATAATCCAGCCGACATAACAATAATAATATAAAGCCACAAAAATAACAATAGAGGGATTCTATGGGCACATTAATAACAATATGGGGGCAATGGGGTACAACAATATAAATAAGGGATATAAATACAATAGTAATGGGGTAATCACTAGTATTATAGGGACCCAACATGCCCCTCTCCTTCAAAAAAGTGTTGTCCTCAATGCTTGAGTAGTTCTCGATACTTCTGCATAAAATTCTCATCCTCCCATGTGGAATCTTCAGCGGATAAGTTCTTCCACTTGATAAGGTACTCTGAAATTGATCGATTTCGTAGCTGTCGAGTTCTTGTTTCTATAACTGCTTCCGGTTCCAATATAATTTTTCCTTCCTCATCAAGTTCTGGCAACATTGTTTGAACTGGGAGCTTGTCACCTATAACCTTCTTTAAGCATGAAACATGGAAAATTGGGTGCAATCGAGAAGCTGCAGGAAGCTCCAATTTGTATGCCATAGTACCAATCTTTTGCAACACCTTGTACGGACCATAATACTTTGGTGATAGTTTATTATCCTTCTTAGCTTGCTTGAGGGACATTTGCTTATATGGTTGTAGCCGTAGGAATACCCAATCACCTACATCAAAACTTCTTTCACTGCGATGTTGATCTGCCTGTTGTTTCATTCTATTATGTGCCAACACGAGGTTATCCTTTAAGAGTTGGAGGACTTGTTGTTGATGTTCGATGTGATGTTCCACTGCCTGAACCTTAGAATTTTCTCTTAAATATGATGTGATGGATGGTGGTTGATACCCATAAAGTGCCATAAATGGGGTCATTTTTGTTGCTGTATGAAAGGAAGTGTTATACCACCATTCAGCCAGAGGAAAGCATTTGACCCATTGTGTCTGTTTATCAGATACAAAGCAACGAAGATATCCTTCCAAACATTTGTTTACTATCTCAGTTTGCCCATCAGATTGAGGATGATAAGATGAGCTATGAGCTAACTGAGTACCAAGACAAGAAAATAATTCTGTCCAAAAATTTCCAGTGAAAATGGGATCTCTGTCACTTACAATAATCTTTGGGTTTCCATGTAGCTTTTGAATTGTTTCCATAAATACAGTAGAAACTGTACTGGCTTTAATTGGATGTGATAATGCACAAAAGTGTGCATACTTGGTAAGTCTGTCAACTACCACCATGATGACACTCTTTCCCTCAGACTTGGGTAAACCTGTGATAAAATCCATTGAAACCTCCTCCCAATGTTGGCTTGGAATGGATAAAGGTTGTAATAGACCCGGTGTCTTAATTGTTTCAACTTTATTTTGTTGGCAAACCAAACATTCTGCCACAAACTTTTGAATATCTGATTTAAGGCCATCCCAAAAAAATTCCTTCTTAACCCTATGGTAAGTTTTTAAAAATCTTGAGTGCCCTCCTAAGGGAGAAGTGTGAAATTCCATAAGAATCTTTTGTTTTAGCTGGGAATTCTTACAGAGGTATAAGCGATCTTTGTACCATAACGAATCATTTTTCCAGCTAAATGTATCAGACGTACTGGAATCTTGTTGTAGCTTTCGAATAAGTGCCCACACTTCTTCTTCACTCTTCCATTCCTCCCTTGCTTCATTTATCCAATTTGGTTGGATGATAGAAATAACGCACAACAATGCTTCCACATCCTCATCCTTCCTTGAGAGTGCATCTGCCACCACATTTTGCTTCCCTTTTTTGTAGATGATTTCAAAGTCATAACCCAACATCTTTGTGACCCACTTTTGTTGCTCTTCAGAGGATAATCTTTGTTCTAAAAAGTATTTAAGGCTATCATGATCCGTTTTTACCTTGAAGTGTCTTCCCATTAGGTAGGGTCGCCATTTCTTAAGTGCATGGAGTATTTCCAACATTTCCTTCTCATAAATAGCTTTGCTTAGAAACTTTCCCTTGATTGGACGACTTTCAAAAGCAATGGGTCTTTCATCTTGCATTAGAACAGCACCAATTCCATTTCCTGAAGCATCACATTCCACAATAAATGTTTTTGTGAAGTCCGGTGTAGCTAAGACCGGTGCTTGGCACATTGCCTCTTTAAGATGTTCAAAGGCCTTTGTTGCTTCCGGAGTCCATGAAAATACATCTTTCTTCAATAATGTCGTTAGAGGTGCTGCTATTCTCCCATAATTCTTAACAAACTTGCGATAATACCCTGTCAACCCAAGAAATCCGTGCAAATGCTTTATGGATGTGGGGATTTTCCATTCCTTAATGGCTTTAATTTTGGTAGGGTCTACCTTAACTCCTTCATGAGATACAATATGACCCAAATATTCCACCTCCTGGACTCCAAAGAAACATTTGGATCTTTTGGCATATAATTGTTTCTCCTCCAATAGTTGTAGCACCCTGTCAACATGTTCAACATGATCCTTCCAAGACTTGCTGTAGATAAGTATATCATCAAAAAATACTAACACAAATTTTCTAAGGAATGGTTTGAAAATTGAATTCATCAAACCTTGAAATGTTGAAGGTGCATTGGTAAGGCCAAAAGGCATGACCAAAAATTCATAATGACCCTCATGAGTTCTAAATGCCATTTTCGAAATGTCTTCAATCTTCATTCTGATTTGATGATATCCTGAACGAAGATCCAACTTGGTGAAGTAAATTGATCCATGCAATTCATCCAGTAATTCATCAATGACAGGAATGGGGAACTTATCTTTAATAGTGAGCTTGTTGAGCTCCCTATAATCCGGACACATGCACCATGATCCATCCTTCTTGTGCACCAATACTACTGGAGCAGAGAAAGAACTTTGACTCAGTTGAATTATACCAGCCTCTAGCATTTCTGCAACCATACGTTCAATTTCACTTTTTTGGACATAGGGATATCTGTACGGCCTGATGTTTGGAGGAACACTTCCTGGAATCAGATGAATAGCATGATCATGATCACGCATAGGTGGGAGACCTTTGGGAGTCTCAAATACCTTGGAATGATTGTCCAGGACTTTTTGGAGATCTGGAGAAATAGATGATTCTAATGTGGAAACATCTAGCGAACATAATTGTGCAATTACACCCCTTTGCTCCTTTTTTAGAAGCTTTGTCATACCATTAGAGTTGATTATCTTTCCTGGTTTCCCTGCAATACCCCTTAATTCAACTTCCTTTCCTTCCGTAGAAAATTTGATGAAAAGTTCTTGAAAATTAAAAGCTATTGTACCCAAGGATTGTAGCCATTGGACTCCTAGTACAACATCAGCACCTCCCATTGGAATGGAAAGCATTGGGCTAGTCAATACATATTCTCCCATGGATAGCTTGATATTATGGCACTTTCCAGAGCAATTTATTGTTCCTCCATTTGCAATCATCACTTGACACTTCGGTGCTGGATATAGGAAGCAATTCAATTCTTTTTCTACCCTACAATGAATAAAATTGTGGGTGCTTCCTGAATCAATCAACACTATCACCTTTTTCTTCTTGATTTGTCCTTCTATCTTGATGGTTTGAGGAGTGGTAATTCCTGCCAATGCATTACAAGATATGGTCAGATTTATTTGTTCTTCATCTAGGCTTTGTTCCTGGAGCATATCCTCTTCTTTTGACCTTTCTTGCTCCTTTTCTTCTTCCTCTTCACAATCTATGTAGAATAATTTCTTCTCAGCACACTTATGACCTTTAGTGTATTTGCTATCACAACTATAACAAAGCCCTTTTGCTCTTTTTTCTTCCAATTGTTGTGGTGTCAACCTTATAGGTTGTGGAAGACTAGGGACAACTGCACTTCCTTCTTTATAGTTGTGAGTGGTATGCTTCCTGGTTGCCATAATTTTGCTTTCCATTTTTCTTGCTAACCTGAATGCCTTCTCTAATGAATCAGGTTCCCAAAGTCGAACATCATGTTGGATATTATCTTTTAAAGACCCTATGAACACATCAATCCTATGCTGCTCTGGAATATCTTTTACCCTTATGTTCAATTTTTGGAACTCCTCAATGTGCTCCATTATTGAACCCTTTTGTTTGAGACTTATCAATTGGCTAAAAAAAGTGTTGCTTTTTGTATCCTCATAATGTGCTATCAATTCTTCCGTAAAAATTGCCCAAGTGATAAATTGTTTACGAGAGCAAAGCCATTGATACCATACAAACTGATTTGGTTCCAAATATAAAGTTGCCATACGTACCTTTTGTGTGTTTTGCACATTATTGAGATCGAAGAACTGCTCCATCTGTAATATCCATGTGGCGGGATCCTTGCCATCAAACTTCCTCATATCGATTTTTGGAATATGGTGGGTCTTCGATCCAACATTAGAGTCTATGGAATCATGATTAACATTTCTTTTGTTCACATCATGAGTTTCCTTTACAACCTTTTCACCATTAGTAAGTATTTCTTGTAGAAAATTTGTCAAATCTGTCTTCAAATCTGCCATGTCTGTCTTCAAATTTGTCCTCAAATCTGTCTTCAGATCATCCATCTTAGCTTCCATGCCTTTTATCTTAGATTCCACGCCATTTATCTTAGCATCTGTTAGCTTTTGTGAGCGTGACATTTGTTGCACTTGTTCTTGTAATTTTGATATATCATGTAGCATTTCTTCCTCTTCTTCATGAGTCATGCTAGAGCTTTCAGGTTCCTTACTAGGTGTTTGCATTTTCTTTCCTCGGGGAATCAGTTACCGATAATAATGCTTTACTATGCCCTTTGAATTCCTTCAAACCAAGCTTATGCAAAAATTTAAAAAAAAAAACGAAGCCTGATATTGAATCTAATGTATCTCTGTAATTTCGAATCATCTAGTTCTGAAATTGTGACCTGTAGTAGCCTTCTATATCCTCTTTCCAATGCCACTAGTCTGATCCAAATTGGATTCTCCAAGAAAGATTTATGCACAATCTCCCGAAGTGACCTGATTATAGACTAGTTCAGTAGAGCGAACTTGTATGAAGTGCCACGTGTCACTGTTTCAACCTTTGACTCTGAAAAATATATAAAAGAAAACTAAAGTCCATCCTCTTTCTTTACCTTCATACGAAATTTCAATCCGATGCTCAGAAAGAAAGTTATGACGATTTTCCCCAGGTCACCTATTTTGAGTGTAATTCAGGAGTCTGCAAAAAGACCAAATTCCTCAGATCATATCTCCGAAAATATCGTGCGAAAAGCTCTGAAATTCGGAACCAAGGTTCATCACGATTTCTTCTCAAATGGGTTTTTTTTGAGACTTCTAAAACGTCACAGAAAAAAAGTTATCGCGAAAATGCCATGATGACCTGTTTGGAGCAACGAAACCCTAGAATCCAAAGCTCTGATACCAAATGTTATGAAACCAGCTCAAGAAAAGATAGAAAAGATAGATCAACGCCTTAGAATTCAGCCTCTTCGAGGGGGCAACCTCCTTTACATTACATAAATGAACAATTCTTGGATGATACAAATGACAAAACCTCCTTTCTATATATAGGAGTCTAAGGAGTCACAATATAATCTAGCCGACCTAACAATAATAATATAAAGCCACAAAAATAACAATAGAGGGATTCTATGGGCACATTAATAACAATATGGGGGAAATGGGGGCACAACGATATAAATAAGGGGTATAACTACAATAGTAATGGGGTAATCACTAGTATTATAGGGACCCAACAGTGAAAAACTGAATCGAGCTATATCTCAATCAAGTATTTTTAATCATTAGCCCCCACCAACAACCAAATATTAATTGGTAATTTAATAATTTCAAAGAGCTCAATTGAGCCTATAGCTCGATCAAGCCCTTTTTTTATAATTTTAACAATATTAAAGAGCATGATAAACATATAACTCAATTGATATTCATTTTCAAATATCCTGCCAAAAAGAAAAGGTCACTTGATTGAGTGCCTAAGTAACCAAGGGTTACATAGGAGCTCGATTGAGGGTTTGTTTTATAGCTCGATCAAGCTTCTTTTCTTTCAATTACACCTATGTGCTTGCCAAAAAGTGTAAAACCCCTCCGTGCATTCAACCGTTACCCTATTTTCCCTCAACCTGACCAAGTTCCTCTTGAATAGGTTTAGAAGTGAGTTCCCTTGATGCAGACTGCATCCACTTTTCCTCGTGCATGGTGCCCAAATAAAAATTCATACTTAACCTCTTAGATTGTTTCAATCTCATCATGGGAGAATCCCACATATATTTCATTAAATCAAGACTATGTATCAAGGTTTAACCTTTTCAACAATGCCATTGGAACTTTATTGCACCAATCATATATTAGCACAAAATCCTCAATTTGTTAAGCCCTAATCTCCAGCACATCTTCAGGGGATTAATCCAGTGTTTACCCATATGATCAATATTATAACCGATGGCTTACTCCAAAGGTGCTAAGGCCTTTCATGCATGCTCTGTGAGCTTTTCTCTTTAGAAACCAAAACAATAAAATCCAAATTTATTAGCACCTAGAGGAACCTTGAATTACACTAGCTCTAGTTCTTTCCTCATTTCCACCGCATGTGATTGAGGGCATTTATTGGGATTTCTAGAAAATGTTCCTAGTCTATTTCAAATGTTGGATCATTCAAAGCTTCGATACGACATAATTTAGTTGATAGCAAATGGTCCCGATATGATAAACTAACTCTGATAGGCCCATTGAACATTTAACAAATCTCCTTTTCATCAATGATATTTAGTGGACCCTAATTCTGGGATGTTGGGCCGATATGTTACTGGGTTGGCACGATAATACTTGGGTAACAAATGAATACCCAAGCTAGGAAGGTGGTAGAAAAAAAACTTACATTCAATTTATGGACTTATTTATGTCCCAACTGATAGACTTATTTGACATCTCGATATTGGAAAAAACATATTGTAACTTAAATCATAATAAAGTATTAAGCCTGAAGGAAGTGATCCAATAGACAAAACTTGACATGAAATTTCCCATCTTTTAGGATCATTGATTGATGGGACAACCCTCACAAGGGTCCGCCGACATTTTTCAACCCTTTTTACTCTCTCCTGATAGCTCGATGACCTATAGACAAAACTCCTTTGATGAAAAATTATTTTCTCTTGTTAACTAATGGTGCACAATTTATATTGATGTTTCAGTGTCAGCATCTCGGATCAGAATGGTCTCGATGTGCAATAAATACTTATATAAGCTCAAAGTCAAGAAACCAATAGATGGGAAACCTTAAATAAGAAGGTTTAATGTTCCGTCACCTAAAAAAACTTGGAAATATTGAGATTTTATCAATGCTATGAATTATAGACATTGGTTCTAGTAAAGGCACGCCCTCAAAACATTAATGTCGATAACAAGGATTAGCTCTACAAACCCTGATAATTGGTCAACTTGTAATGATGAATACCTTTTCAATTTGATCACTTGATTTTTTTTTGGGCACATCAATTCTTCATACATATATTTTCTCACATAGGAAGATTAGACTGGAATCACAATCTTCTATCATGACCTCATAGATACATGTCCAAAAAATCTCAAATATGTTGACTTGAATCTAAAAATCAAACAAACATATAATAAAGCATGGTTCACCCAGTATTAAATTACACAACACTAGTACAAATATATTCTAATTACACAAATAAATTTGCCCTCTCCTCTCTCTCAAACCTCTCTCATTCTTTTAGCCTCTCCCACCATGTCACTCTATTCCTCCTCTCTTCTATTTTATTTACAAATATCAACTATATACAACATGGATGATTTTATGAAATCTAGTAAAGATGGATTTAATCATCCATACATAGAAAATATCAAATCTAAGCCTAAAACCTCTAACTCTTCAATAACTCTCCCTAAATGATGTATTACATGTTAATAAGGAAATAATCCCTCATTTCTTAAATAAATTTCTATTTCAACTAGAAAATCATTTCCATATATTTGTAGGTTTTAACCCTGTACAAAAATTACCTACATACGAATTCTAAAACACAGAAAATAAACAATGCAAGAGCATAACACATATACACAAAGATTTTCCCCTGGATCCCAAAACCGGGACTACCAGCTTGATTTTTCATTATGTTCCTTTCAATGTTACAATACATATTTATACATGCCGAAGCATCCAATACCATGGACCGAAAACTATCGCGTCCAAAACCATGTGCAAAAATCATGCACAAAACCATAGGTAGGTCTGCCCAACCTAATATAGGGTCCAAAAACAAAATTTCTCGAGGCGCTGCCCCGGACCCCATAAAGTGGGGTTACCTACACCCCTTAAACCGCCTGTGACTCCCCCCGCTACGCAATCGGTGCAACGAAGGGGGGGCTCCTCCCCCCTTCTAACCCCCCTGTTAACTACGTGGGCTAGTCGTGGAAAGAATATAACATAACCCAACATTCTCCCACGTGCTGTTTTCTTTCCACAGGGGGCCACAAGAGAGCTTAGTCATTTATCCAGCCCTACAATGCCCATTGTTTCTCTACACCAAGAGAACTTCTCAGAGCTTACAGATTTTGTCAATGCATCTGCAGTATTCTTCAAAGTGTCCACCTTTACCAGCAACACCTTTTCGTCTTCTATTATATCCCTCACAAAGTGATATTGAACATCAATGTGCTTTGTATTTGAATGATATGCAGGGTTCTTTGCCAAGAAAATTTCACTTTGGCTGTCACATTCTATCCTTATAGCTCCCTATACTAACCCCATACTTGAACACAATCTCTACAACCAAACTGCATCCTTGCTTGCATGAGTGGATGCCATGTATTTTTCCTCTGTAGTTGATAGTGCCACTACAAATTATTTCTTACTCATCCAACTGACTACACCTCCAAATAGGTTAAACACATACCCATTTGTAGATCTTTTCTGATCCAAATCTCCAGCCCAGTCTACATCAAAAAAGCCCTAAATATCCAACACTCTGTCCAATCTTGGTCTTCCTTGGTAGCACAAACCATAATCACTAGTGCCATGCAAATACCTGAAAACCCACTTCACTGTTGTCCAGTGCTCCTTCCCTAGTCTTAACATAAACTTGCTCAATACTCCCACTACATGTGCAAAGTCTGGTATAGTATAGACCATTTCATACATCAGGCTACCGACTGCACTTGCATATGGAACACGGGACATGTCCTCTTCCTCTTCTTGTGTCTTGGGACATTATTCAACAAATAACTTTACACCTACAGGAATAGGAACCTTCACCGGTTTACTATCATGCATATTAAACCTCTGCAATATTGTCTCGACATACCTCCTCTGGTTTAACTAGAGCTTCCTCTTTTTCCAATCTCTTTTAATTTCCATGCCCAAAATATAGTTTGCAACACCAAGATCTTTCATGTCGAATTTGGAGGACAAATGGGTCTTCAAATCCTGGATAATTTCTTTGTCATTTCCAACCAGCAACATATCATCCACATACAAGACTAGATAAATAACATGGTCACCAATTAATTTAAAATACACACAGTGATTTGCTTTGCTTCTTGTGAAGCCAAGTCCCCGTATAAATGTATCAAATTTTTGATACCACATCCTTGGTGATTGTTTTAATCCATACAGAGACTTCTTTAACTTGCATACCAGTTCTTTCTTACCCTTCACCGCAAAGCCTTCAGGTTGCTTCATGTAGATCTCCTCTTCCAAATCCCCGTGAAGAAATGTTGTCTTCACATCCATCTGTTCTACCTCAAAATAAAAAGCAGTAGCAACAGATAAAAGTAATCTAATAGAAGTTACCTTGGCAACAGGAGAAAAAATATCACCAAAATCAATTCCCAACAACTGGGAATAACCTTTTGCTACCAACCGAGCTTTGTATTTCTCCACCTTTCCTTCTACATTTGTCTTCTTATTGAACACCCATTTGCTGCCAATGGTTTCTTTCCAACCAGCAACTCCACCAGATCCCAAGCCTCATTTTTGTGCAAAGATGCCATTTCATTAACCATGGCCTCTATCCAGAGTTTTCCATCCTCTGAATCTACTGCTTCCTTCACAGTTCTGGGATCATCATCAATAATAGATAAAACAAAATTTAAACAGAAAGTAGATGACTATACCTTCCTGGTTGCCTTCTTTCTAGAACTGATCTTCTCACACCTGGAGTTTGTGGCTCTTCATATTCTGATTCCTCCTCTGCTGTAGAATCTGATTCTTCCTCCTTAAGCTCAAACTCTATCTTCTCAGGTTCCTTTGGCTGGACTTCATGTTTAATAACATCTTTCACCTCTCTGAACACCACATCTCAGCTGTACACAACCTTCCTTGTTACTGGGTTCCAAAGCTTATAACCCTTTAAACCATCCTTATACCCAAAAAGATGCACTTTTTAGATTTACTATCCAACTTGGTTCTTTTCTCCTTTGGAACATGTACATATGCATCACATCCAAATACCCTCAGATGTGAAAGAGAGGGTTTCTTACCAGTCCATACTTCTTGTGGAGTCTTATCCTCCAATGCTGATGAAGGTGATTTATTGACCAGGTAACATGTAGTCTCCACCGCCTCTGCCCAGAATTCTTGTCCTAACCCAGCACCACTAAGCATGCTTCTTGCCCTTTCCATCAATGTCTTGTTCATTCTTTCTGCAACTCCATTTTGCTGAGGTGTATATGGAGTAGTTTTCTGCCGTGATATACCACACTTCTTACAGAATTCTTCAAACTCCTTACTGCAAAACTCTCCACTGTTATCTGTCCTTGGCGCCTTTATCTTCTTCTCTGTCTGGTTTTACACCAGAGCCTTAAATTCTTTAAACCTGTCAATGACTTTAGATTTCTTCTTAAGGAAATATATCCATGTATTTCTTGAGAAGTCATCAATAAATGATACATAGTACATAGACTTACCCAGTGATGGAACCTTCACAGGTCCAAACACATCACTGTGCACAAGTTCTAATATCTATTTTGCCCTCTTACCACCAGAGGGTAAACTCACCTGATTTTGCTTCCCATATACGCATTTTTCACAGAAATCAAAATCCAGAGAGCTATTACTCATACCTTCTACCATGCCTTTACCATGAAGTATTGGAAGGCCCTTCTCTCCAATATGTCCTAGCCTTTGATGCCACAACATGGTCTTCTCTCCAGAGACCACTAGATTTTCTGCTCCAGTTTTAGGAACCACGGAACTGTTGCACCCATCAATAACAGTGCTACCTTGTAGCTTGTATAGAGTTCCAATTCAAACTCCCCATATCAATACCAATGCCCCCTGAACCATCTTGCAGGTATCTTTCTCGAACACTGTTTTTACACCTGCATCATCCATCTTGCTTACAAAAATCAAATTTCTGGCTAATGTAGGAATATGCAGAACACCCGGAAGTGTTCTAACCCTTCCACCTTGCAACTTCAAGTTTACTTTTCCATGACCAACAATTATATCCTTCCTGTCATCCCCCAAGAAGACATCACCACCATCATATTTCTCATACTCGCAGAACCATTCTCTATGGGGAGTGAAGTGAAAGGATGCACCTGAGTCAATCAACCATGCCTCATGATCTACATGTGTACTTGAAGAAGCCAATTACACATCCCCACCTTCATTTGAGGAGGTTTTTGTCTCTACAGAAGGAGCATCATCAGATCCCTCTCCTTTCCGTATTTCCAGCACAACACCTTTATAGGTTTTCCTAGAGATTTAGATCTCCCACTCGATGACTTATTTTTGTTTCTATTCTAGGACCGTCCTCATACATACAAGGCATCACCATTCTATCTCTCCATATTTATTCATCTCATCTCCTCCATCAACAAGGATGAGACTATTTCATCAAACTACAAGGTAGTTGCATTGCTACCTATTGCAATAACCAGACCATCCCACGAATCTGGTAGAGAACACAACAAACTGATGCACTTATCTTCATCTGAACTCTTAATATCAACAGATAATAACTAACTTACCACAATATTAAATTCATTCAAATGTTCTATCACCAAGTCTCCATCTTTCATTCTCAAGTTATACAACTTTTTCCGTAGGAATAGTTTATTCACTAGAGACTTAGATTAGTACAAAGTCCCTAACTTGTCCCACAAAGCCTTCATCGTAGCTTCCTCTGATACATTCAGCAATACTAACTCTAAGACACACAATCATATTGTGCTCTTAGCCTTCCGATCCAATTTCTTCCATTCTTCATTGGACACTCCCGTTGGTTTAGTACCTAGATCTACCGCGACCCATTGATCTTTATCCACCAACAGATCCTCCATCTTGAGTTTCCATAACTCAAAACTCTGACCATTAAATTTCTCGATCTCTATCTTTCCACTGCTCGCCATCCTCTTTCACCACCAGAATCAATCCCGTAGATCTCCCACTGAACAGGGTCTACCACAGGCTTGAGCGAAACCCCTCAGTAACAAAGGCATCCCCTTGAAGCCAAAACTTGCTCCAATACCAAATGTAGGTTTTAACCCTGTACAGAAATTACCTGCATACAAATTCTAAAACACAGAAAATAAACAATGCGAGAGCATAACACATAAAACACATGTACACAAAGATTTTCCCCTAGATCCCAAAATTGGGACTACTAGCTTAATTTTTCATTATGTTCCTTTCAATGTTACAATGCATATTTATACATGTCTAAGCATCCAATACCATGGACCGAAAAACATCACATCCAAAACCATGTGTGAAAATCATGCACAAAACCATAGGTAGGTCTGCCCAACCTAATATAGGGTCCAAAAACAAAATTTTCCAGGGCGCTGCCCTGAACCCCATAGAGTGGGGTTACCTGCTCCCCTCAAACCCCCTGTGACCCCCCCACTACGCAATTGGCGCAACGAAGGGGGGGATCCGCCCCCCTTCTAACCCCCTTGTCAACTATGAGGGCTAGTCATGGAAATAATATAACACAACCCAACAATATTTAATTACATTAAATTCACTTAGATTAAATTAAGTGAACCAACTCCCTTTATCAAATGTGGTAAGAACTCCTAGGTCTTATCAACTTGAAGAAATTCTCTCACATGATACTCTCGAGGTGAATAATTCATGGACCCCTCTTCATGACTCTTCCAATTTCTTTTGTTGGTTCCACCTTCTATATTTTTGTCTGACATTTTTCAATTGCAGGTGCATCTACTGCAATTTTTCCTCCTCTTAGATCCTCAAATTTAGTTTGTTGGTCTCTAGTTTCCTCACTATCATGAACATCTTTAGAAAATTATGCAATGATGTTGAGCTTATTCATTAATTGTGTCCTCTCCATTTCTTCTTTCTATTTATTTGCTATTTCTTTCCTCAATATTTCAAGTTTCCATATTTTATTTTTCAATACTCCATTGGCTTTGTTGATGTACTCCTTTACAGTCAACTGAATTCTATTGTTTACTGTCTTCTTCACGCTAGTATTCCCCTTCTTAGGTAATATCTTCATTGACATACAAATTTCATTAATTTCAATGTTCAACTTATTCCTTTGCTAATCCATGCTGCAAACATCATTCAATTGCAGTTGTACTTCAATTTTTAAAATTTTTAGGGCCTCAACTACCATTCCATTGTTTCCATAACTCTTCAACTTCCATTTTTCATCATCAAACATCTTTCCAAAGATGTTTAAGACACTTTGTTTCCTCATCCATGGTTTCTTTATGAAAGAGTGACTTCCATTTTCCAAACCCTCATTTTCACATGCATCTGTACATTAAATGAATTTATTACAACAAACATTAGATCTCTCAAAATCATCATCAGTCATAAGAATTATTGTTGTCTTTCCTACATTATTGTCTATTATCCCTCAATGAGAATTAGTTTTTGTTTTAACCCTTGATTCATATTTTGTAGCATACTGGATATATTTACACCTCTGTCATGTATATTCTACGTTCTTATTTTTCCCAAAATTTCTCTCATTTCCAAACTAGGAATATTATTGTCCCATCATCTCATTCATTGATTTGAAATGAATTTTTTTTCTTATTTTGGCCTTTATATTCAATGTCAGTTTGAAAAACATTAATGTCATTAGATGTATCATGCATCTCTTCCATTTCATGCTTCATGTTTGCAATCCTTATGTACTCTGCCTCAATCCTTGGATTAACTAGCCATTCTTTTAACATCCTCAATTCTTCATCAAAATCTACATTTATAAGGCTTTCATCCTTCATTTGACATGCTATAATATTTTTGTGCCTCTCACCATCCTCTATACCTAATAAATTGGTTTCCTCGTCAATATTTGTCAATGTCACATCTAAATGTTGTTTTTCATCTCCTTTGTCCTCCTTTTGGTTGTCTTGACAAGCTACATCCTTTGATTGTGTATAGGTTCCTCTTAGATTTACTTTATGAGACAATGTTGTCTCTTTCATTTCTATGATAGATTCCTCATTTTGTCCTTATTTGATTTTTTGAGAAAGCATTGCTCATCTTCATCCATCCTTATGAAAGTTGTCAATGACTGTACATTATTTCTAATATCTACAAAACCTATATTCATACAAAAATTATTTGATCCGGGTGGATATTGGTGGCCAACTGCCAAGTCCACTTGGACCACCACCGTTGTTTCTTTCATCTTTTCAGTTTCCTTAATTGTAGCACAATTTACTATTTTTAGCAGTTTTTTGGGTCCTGAACTTCCGAAGTTGTTTTGAGGCCCTAAACGACGTTTTTGAGAAAACTAGGAGAAACATGGGTCCCTAGATCGATTTTTCTCTTCCCAAAGTTGGAGTTCTTGGATAGATCTTTCTAACGAGATATTGTACGCGTCAAACGGAGATCATATGCCAAAGTTACAACCCCGGGAAATTGATGTACCAATTTACCCAAACGGGGCCCACAATTTGGCGTTTCATCATCTAGGGTTAGGTTTTTGGATGTTTAGGGTTTTCCATTGTTTCTCAACAATAAATAGGCCTTTGAGCCTCATTATAACACAGTTCAGAGGCATGTAGCCACCACATCTCTTCTCAGAGATAAGCTACCATCACCCTAGCTGGTTTATTTCCATTACTGTTTGTAAGCATATTTCAGTGTTTTACATTAATGAAATGAAGTATTATCTCCACTGCATCTATGTGTCTATGGCTATCTCTATGATTTTTTGTGTTCCTGTTTAAATCCGGATCATTATTAGTTTAAAAAATATAAGACTCTTAACCTTATTTGGTGTTTCTATTATTAGATCTTCATGTTGATATGAACCTTTCGAAAATTGCATAATACTTTCATGAATTCTTTCCTTAGCATCTTCATTATCATCTTCTCCAAGGACTAATCATTGCTATGATTCACAATAGTGAGCTTCTTCTTCATCATACATAGTTTCTCTAGGTTCCTCTTCCTTCAACCAAGTAATCATCATGTGCCTCATCTTCTTTCTTAGATTTCTTGCAAATAAATTCTTAACATTCCATGTAATTTTCTTCTTCATCCTCCATCCACATCTCTTATCTTTTGAACTTTCCTGTAGAAGAAGCATCATTATATTTCTTGCGTAACAAATGAATACGCAAGTCATGAAGGTGGTAGATAAAAAAACTTAAATTCAATTTATGGACTTATTTATGTCTCAACTGATAGACTTATTTGACATCTCGATATTGGAAAAAACATATTGTAAATTAAATCATAACAAAGTATCAAGCCCAGAGGAAGTGATATAATAGACAAAAATGCAATTGGCATGAAATTTCCCATCCTTTAGGATCATTAATTGATGGGACCACTCTCATAAGGGTCCGCCAACATTTTTTAGCCCTTTTTACTCTCTCCTGCTAGATTAGTGGCCTATATACAAAACTCCTTTGACAAAAAATTATTTTCTCTCATCAATTAATGGTGCACACTTTATATTAATGTTTTAGTGTCGACATCTTGGATCATAATGGTTTCGATGTGCAATAAATACTTATATAATCTCAAAACTCGAGAAGACAATAGATGGGAAACCTTAAATAAGAAGGTTTAATGTTCTGTCACCTAAAAAAACTTGGAAATACCTAGATTTTATCGCTCCTATGCATTATAGACATTGGTTTTAGTAAAGGCTCGACCTCAAGACTTTATTGTCAATAACAAGGATTAGTTTTGCAAACCCTGATAATTGGTCTACTTGTAATGATGAATCCTTTTTCAATTTAATCAATTGATCTTTTTTTTGGCCACATCAATTCTTCACACATATATTTTCTCACACAAGAAGATTAGACTAGAATCACAATCTTCTATCATGACCTCACAAATGCATGTCCAAAAGATCTCAAATATGTTGACTCAAATCTAAAAATAAAACACACATAATAACGCATGGTTCACCCAGTATTCAATTACAAGACACTAGTACAAATATATTCTAATTACATAAATAAATTTGCCTTCTCCTCTCTGTTAGGCCCTTGTACTACTAGTGTAACCCCTTATTTTTATTAGTACAACCCCCTTATTATATTGTTGTACCCATGTAGTCCCCATATTGTTACTATTGTGCCCCATAGAAGCCCACTATTGTTATTATTGTGCCCTTACATTATTATTGTTATGTCAGCTTTGATTATATTATGACCCCTTAAACTCATATATATAGAAAGGGGGTCTTGTCATTTGTATCATCTAAGAATTGTTCATTTGTATAATGTAAAGGAGGTTGCCCCCTCAAAGAGGTTGAATTCTAAGGCGTTGATCTATCTTTTGTATCTTTCTTTGAGCTGGTTTCATAAAATTTGGTATTAGAGCTTTGGATTCTAGGGTTTTCGCTGGTCCAAATAGGTCATCATGGAATTTTCACTATAACCTTTTTTTTTGCAATGTTTCAGAACCTAAAAATAAAACCCATTTGAGACGAAATCTTGCTGAACCTCGAGTCCGAATTTTAGAACTTGTATCGCTATATTTTCAGATATATGATTTGAGGAATTTATAGTTTTCACAAGCTCCAGAATTTCATCTAAAACATGTCATCGTGGAATTTTTGATATAACATTTTCGCTACGAAGTTTCAGAAGCTAAAACAAAAACCCATTTTAGAAGAAATCAGTTTGAACTTTGGCTCTAAATTTTAGATCTTGTCTCGCCATATTTTCAGATATATGATCTGAGGAAGTTAAGGTTTGTGTAGACTCCTGAATTACATCTTAAATACGTGACCTTGGGAAAATCATCATAACTTTCTCTCTGAGCATCAGATTGAAATTTCGTAAGAAGTTATAGAAAGAGGATGGATGCTAGTTTTTTGTGTGTATTTTTTAGATCCGAAGGTCAAAACAGTGACACGTGGAACATCATACAAGTTCGCTATTCTGAAAAGGTTTATAATCAGGTCATCTTGGGAGATTGTTAATAACTCTTTCTTGGAGAATCCAATTTCGATCAGATTGGTGACATGGAAATAGGATGCAGAGGACTACTGCAGGTCTCAATTTCAAAACTGGAAGACCCAAAATTACAAAGTTACAGTCGTTTCAAGAGTGAGCTCCTAAAATCAAGAAAAAGCGAGATGAGGAAGTTTGATGGCAAGGATTTGGTAAATTTGATACTACAGATGGAGAAATATTTTGATCTACATGATGTACCACCATTATAAAAGGTATGTATTGCATCTAATTATTTAGAGAAGAATCAATTTTTATGGTATAAGGGGCTTTGTTCTCGTAAACCACTTGTTATGTGGTCAATTTTCACGGAGGAAATGATAGGACATTATGAGGATACAAAGAGAAATGTCTTCTTTAGCCAAAATGATAAATCTCAAACAAAAGTGTTCAATGGTAGAGCACATTAAGGACATTCAAAAATTGAATATAAGGGAAAATGATATTCTAGCGAAGTAGAGGATTGATGTCTCCATAGGGACTTTAAAGGATAACATTCAACATGAGGTTCGTCTTTGGGAACCTGATTCATTGGAGAAGAAAGTTAGGTTGGCAAGAAAAGTGGAAAGAAAAATTATGGAAACAAGGAATTCTACCCCTCATAACTATAAACATGGAAGTGTCATTTCTCCTAGCCTTCCACGACCTACAAGGGTGACACCGCAACAATTGGAAGAAAAAGAGAAAAAGGGCTTTGTTGCAATTGTGATAGAAAATGCACTAAAGGTCATAAGTGTGCTAAGAAGAAATTATTTTACATAGATTATGAAGAGGAGGAAGAAAAGGATCAAGAAACATCAAAAGAAGAGGATATACACTAGGAACCAACCCAAGAGAAAGAAGAAGTGAATCTGACCATATCTTGTAAAGCATTGGCAAGAATTACCACTCCTGAAACTCTCAAAATAGAAGGACATATCAAGAAAAAAAAGGTTCAAGAAGTGAAAGATCACATCGAGAAAGAAGAAATGAATCCAACCATATCTTGTAATGCATTGGCCGGAATTACCACTCCTAAAACTATCAAGATAGAAGGACATATCAAGAAGAAAATGTTCAAGAAGTGAAAGATCACATTGAGCATCAAGAAATGAATCCGACCATATCTTGTAAAGCATTGGAATAAATTACCACTCCTCAAACTTTAAATATAGAAGAACATATCAAGAAGAAAAAGGTTCAAGCAGTGAAAAATCGCATCGAGCATCAACAACAAGTTTCCAACTTTTAAAGGATAACGCCACTTTGGTGCAAAATCGAATGAAACAACAGGTAGATCAACATTGCAGTGAGAAATGATTTGATGTATGTGATTGGGTACTTT
Organism: Pinus tabuliformis; assembly: GCA_031772625.1. NCBI lineage: Eukaryota > Viridiplantae > Streptophyta > Pinopsida > Pinales > Pinaceae > Pinus > Pinus tabuliformis. The sequence continues at coordinate 182,776,923 of CM062819.1, forward strand.
TATAGCTACATCTCAAGCAAGCTATTTATGAGAAGGAAATGTTGGCAATATTACATGCACTTAAGAAATGGCGACCTTACCCAAAGGGAAGACACTTCAAGGTAAAAATGAATCTTGATAGTCTTAAATACTTTTTAGAACAAATATTATCTTTAGAATAATAGAAAAAATGGGTCACAAATATGTTGGGTTATGACTTTGACATCATCTATAGAAAAGGGAAGCAAAATTTTGTTGCAGATGCACCCTCAAGAAAGGTTGAGGATGTGGAAGCATTGTTTTGTGCTATTTCTATTATCCAACCAGATTGGATAAATGAAGCAAGGGATGAATGGAAGAAGGACAAAGAAGTGTGGCCACTCATTTAAAAGTTGCAGAAGATCCCAATTCAAACAATATTACCAGAACTTAAAGAGGAAGGAAAAATTCATATTGGAACCTAAAGCAGTCACATAAATAAGAACCCAATAGCTACTAAATCGATCAATTTCAGAGTATCTCATCAAGTGGAAGAACTTACCCGCTGAAGATTCCACATGGGAGGACAAGAATTTTATACAGAAGCAGCAAAAACTACTCAAGCATTGAGGACAACACTTTTTGAAGGAGAGGAGCATGTTAGGCCCCTATACTACTAGTGTAACCCCTTTTTGTTATTAGTACAACCCCCTTATTATATTGTTGTACCCATGTAGTCCCCATATTGTTACTACTGTGCCCCATACAAGCCCACTATTGTTATTATTTTGCCCTTACATTATTATTGTTATGTGGGCTCTGATTATATTATGATCCCTAGACTCCTATATATAGAAATGAGGTCTTGTCATTTGTATCATCTAAGAATTGTTCATTTGTATAATGTAAAGGAGGTTGCCCCCTCGAAGAGGTTGAATTCTAAGGCGTTGATCTATCTTTTCTATCTTTTTGTGATCTGGTTTCATAACACACTCTCTCAGACCTCTCTCATCCTTTTAGCCTATCTCACTACCTCCCTCTATTCCTCCTCTCTTCTATTTTATTTACAAATATCAACTATATACAACATGGATGATTTTCTGAAATCTAGTAAAGATCGATTTAATCATCCATACATATAAAATATCAAATCTAAGCCTCAAACCTCTAACTCTTCAACAACTCTCCCTAAATGGTGCATTACATATTAATAAGGAAATAATCCCTCATTTCTTAAATAAATCTATATTTCAACTAGAAAATCAATTCCATATCTTTAATTACATTAAATTCACTTAGATTAAATTAAGGAACCAACTCCCTTTATTAAATGTGGTAAGAACTCCTATATCTTATGATCCTAAATTAGTCAAGGATCTAGAAAAAGCCTAAAATTCAAAGTTACTAGATTTAGAAGGAAGCAGCGTTGTTGCGTAGAGCTCGTAGAAACGACTCCAACGCAACTTGAACAGGTGCATTTGGACTCCAATGAGTAAGAAACTGCTCATTGAAATTTGTGACGAAACAATTTTTTTTACTGCTTAACACATAGCAAAAATACAGGTTCATCTCAGTCGCAGATCTCTAACTTTGCTATAGTGGTAATATCTATAAACCATATATTAAAATGCACACATAACATATATATTTAAAAAATGTTGAAATGACATATATTACAAACCATAAAGTGGGTGAACGGATATGGTGGGGTGAATACATTAAACATATGGTGAATACATGAATATGTGGTGGATTAATATGTTTCAAAACATATATTATAAGCATGGTGAACGTATATTACAAACCAACGTAATTAATGTTTCACCGCACAAATAATACATATTACCATAAGGTTGAACGCATATGTTAAATGGTGGGGTCAATGTATATAACTTATTGTTGAACATTGACATGGAAATGGCTAATGTCATTAAAGTTTATGACAATGCATATATTAATGCAACATGTGCGGAGTATTTGCCAACGAAACCGCCGAATTAACATTACGGTTGTAAAGTTTATGCCATGACCTCCACCTCCATTCTATCAGCCATACCAGAAATAAACTCCTCCATATTTATCTACGACCAGTGCAACTCAATCCTCCAACCTTATTTGCTATCCACGTGTCTATAAGGTTTATGTATATTTGAATGTTGGTTATAAGAAACGTTATGCCATGGTTGGAAGGAGCGGATCCGAATTTTTTCTATATGGTTAATTCGCCACCAAAACATTAAAACTCAATATACATGTTAAAAGTTGTATGCGGTGGATTTGTTGGAATAAGGTGAGGTTGAGATTAATAAGGAGCGATACGGGTTAATGATGTTATATTGTTTTGGAGCGATAAAGTTATTATGTAATATGGTTATGTAGGGATATTTTTGGTTATCAAAATATTATATATATGGTAATGTTATGTTATGAAAAAAAGAGGAGAGCTGTGTTATTTTGTATAGCAGAGAAGAATTTTTGTGTAGTTTTGGAGATTTGGACGTAGAATTTTGTAAGTTTATTTCGGGAGTTGTAGGGGGTCTTTTTCAACGTCATTAATTGCGTCGAATTTCCAAGGTCGAGTAGAACACAATTGGACCAGCTAGGGATCTTGTTGATTTAACTTTGATGTATTTTTTGGGCTTTGAATTTCTAATATAAAGGCCTCCCCGTTGAAGACTAGGCCCAGAGATGTAGGCTTTGAGATAGCCGAACTCCGTTATCAATCTCTTGCGTCACTTTTATTCTCATGGTTTGATGTTATAATTGGCTGAAATATTATTATTCAATTCTCCATGCTTATGCATTTAATGGTGTTTTTAAATCATGCATTAACACTTTCTAACTGCGAATAAATCACAATTTCAATTAAAGATCTTTTTGGGGGCTGAATTGGTATTAGAGCAGGTTGTTGTTAACTGTGATTTGGAGTGTGCATGATCAACAGGAGCAAATCTAAGCTTGGTGAAGGATAACTTGTTGCAAGAGATCCAAAAGTTGGCTCGAGAAGGAGGACAATTCGAGGAGACGAAATGGCTAAAGAAGCAAGCGATGATCATTCGTTTGGATCTGATGCAAGCTTCGTAGATGCTTTCATGACCTTGCGAGCCATGGTCGAAGAAATGTATTGAGAGTTTAAGACAGAAAAGTCTAAAGACGAAGAAGGGCAACCATCACAATTTGGAAAAGAAGATGAAAGTGATCAAAAAAACCCTATCATTTCTTTCTTGAATCCATCTAAAACTTCGAAACCACTGTTGAAACTCGATTTTAAGTTTGAGTTACCCACATACAATGGAGAAGTTGATGCCGAGAATCTTGACAATTGGGTCAGGAAAATGGAGGTATATTGTAGTGTGCAACAGATTGTTGAAGATGAAATCAAAATCAGACTAGCATTGCTTCGTTTAACGGGTACATCATTGATATGATGGCAAAGTAAGTTACAGAAAGGTATTGAGCATATCGGTAAGATATTTCCATCATGGTTTGATTTTATCACTGTACTTAGAAAGAAATTATATCCATTGGGATATAAGGAAAAAGCTTTAATAGAAAGGCAAGGACTAAAAGTTAGGAAAGGTCAACCAGTGCAGGAATATACAGATGAGTTTCGTAAGAAGGCGTTGATGTTAGAGATTCCTTTGTATACTCAAGAAAATCTAATGAAATACATAGGAGAATTACCTGAGTATGTTTGTAATACTATATTTATGTTCAGTCCTACTAACATGGATGAAGTGGCAGTACAAGCAACTTACATTGAAGCAAGTAAGTTGGGAGTTGTGGTATCATCAGAATCGACAGCCGGGATGGAGAGCAAGGGAAAAAGGAAAGTGAAAAAAAAAACTTTGGAAAAGAGGTTGAAAATATCTCTTGTAAGCATTGTAAGAAAGAGGGCCACGACGAGCATCATTGTTGGCAATTACATCCTGAAATGAAACCAAAGTGGATCAGAAAAGGGAAGCAAAAGGTTGTAGCAACAATGAAACCGTTGGACCTAGGGTCAGATTCAGGTGATGAGACACATATCACATCATTGATTATGACTGGTAAATCCGATGAAGGTAATGGTTCTAACAGTTACAAAGGCAAGTTATTTCATATAAGGTTTGTTTTGAAACATACAAAGATCAACACATTATTAGATAGTGGATCTCAAGTTAATCTAATTTCAGAAAAAGTGGTTAAGCAATTGGGATTGAAAACCATAAAGCGTCATAAACCGTGTTAGCCTCATGTTGCAACAGGTGTTCATCTTTCATGATTGACATTTTTACATGCCAAATATGTCATACTTTGCATGCTGCAAATGCTCCATATTTTCTAAGAGAGGCCAAATAAGAGGCCATGAAAGTGTGCCAGTCTAAATGCCACTACTGCATCCCAATTTTGATGAGTTATCCATTTTTGAAGAATTTTCTGTTAAGGGAAGGCCAAACAGCTTAATCTTGGCCTCCCTAGGTTTCAATTTCTTGTTTTAGAATATAGAGAATGAATATCTGTCCAAACAGTTTAATCTTGGCAGATTTGTAGATAGGTAGAGAAACAAAGGAGCCCAAGTGCTTAATCTAGGCCCTTGGAAGAAATAAGTGTAGACTTAGATAGAAGGACAGCAAAAAGAAAAAAGGATAATCTGGGTCTGCAAGTCCAAGTGCACCTATGCAAAAAGAAGAAAAAATGCTAGGTAAGTAGGCTGGGTAAGTAGTTTTGTGGTTGCAGAATCATGCTATGTAATCCATTTCATCTTTTCAAGTGTGTTATATCTATTCCGATTACAGGGCAAGGCAATTCCCCTTTGGAGGAGCTCAAGTGAGGCATGTCTAACTCCCCCTTCTTCTCATTCCCCAAATCACTCACTAACATCCCCTTGAGGACCTTGGGATCTGCCCAACCAGTCTTGTTATAACTTTATTTTTGTAACAGCACCAAGTCAAGCTTTGACTTTCTTCTGTGAAAAGAAGCCACATTTCTTCTGTAAAAACATATCTCCACCGTCCATTCACTTTCAATGTCCAAAGCTTTAGCTCACAAACTTAGCCTCCCCCCTACACTTCACCTCATTTTCATATTAACCCCTAACTCTATTGTCTAGCTCCCTATATCATTTCCCCATCCCCATTTACTACTAAAAATTATATGAAATCCCCAAAAAATATTAAATAGCCACTCCCTTTGGCACTATAGCCATATTTCCTAAGTCCAGGAAATAGTAGTCCATCCGGGGCTACTACTAACCCTTCCGTGTCCTAACCTGAAGTTAGTCTGACATCTGGTCACCCTAACAACCATTTCCCCTAAGCCCTAACCCCACAACACTCATTTCCCGCCCTTATCCTAAGGTCATGCATATAAATATATTTTCCCCGCTTGTATATAACCCATAAAACCCATTTTTATTAAGGTTCCCCCCTCCGCCGGATTAAACAACACATAATAAAATATGCGCGGGCCCCGTTTTTAACCGTCCGCCGCCTTACTCGTGCCGCCGACCGTCAGATCTGGTGCGCCCAAGATCTATGGTGGGCGGGCCTTTTTGTGCCCCGATATGCCGAGGGTTAGCGCCCGGGAGATGGGCGGTTTTCCCATCGTACTCCCGCCACGCGTCACCCTCTCGGCTGTGGCGGAGCCCCCTCCTCCGATACCGCCTGCGCACAAAAGCGGTGCGCCCAAAACCGGATACCGCCTTTCCCCCTCCTGCGTCAGCGCCACGTCATGCTGACGTCATCATCCTGCGTCGGCCTCCTGCCGCCGTGTCCTTGCCATGTCACTGCCACGTCACCTCCTCCACCGTACCGCCACATCACCTGCCGTACTGCTGACGTCACCCTGCCACGTCACCCGCCATACTAGGACCCACCGCTGATGTCATGCTGACGTCACCGTCAAAAAGTGCGAAAGGCGCAAATCGCAGCCTAGGAAGCCCGGAATCAAAATCTGAGGCAGTTTTGCGCATCGCTACGGGAAATAGGCCAAAATGGAAAGCCCTTTCATGGCTCGGCCTCCAGCAGGCCCGAAAGGCGCAGAATGACATGAATTTCTTCGCGCAGCATTCAGAAAGGGGCAAACATAGTTTTAAAAGCAAACAGAGGGCCGAACAACAGCCATGAAAGGTCGATGCAACAGTTTAAAGAGTATCAGAAGTGAGAAAGGCGCACATTCAGTGCCAAAGCATATCAAGGAAGCGGCAAAGAGTATTAGTCGAATGTTTTAAATGAAAACCTTTATTCCCAATGCAGGTGAACATTGAATGACCTCCAACAAAGTCAAAGAAAGCAGTGAAAGCCAATCAAGGCTCTCACATCACAGTTAATGCACCTCAGAACTACTCAAGAGCATGGATCAAAACCCAAAGCGCAATTATGGCTAAGTGATCAGCACAGAGCCATAAAGACAACACATTAAACTCCTTTTGGTACAGCTGCACCCAGCGCAGCTCGAGGATATTTTCCCGCATTTATTTCAAACATGTGTTAGGTTAAAGACACTTATTACAACAGATCTGTCTGAGATCTGATCTTTATAGATATTTTACTTATAAAAACCACCCTAATTCACTGTTTAAGGGGTTGGTTGGTTGTATAGCTCCAAGAGAGACTCGCTTTGTATACCTGATGTTTTACTTAATCAAAGAATGCTGAAAAGCTTGGAGGAATGACTGTGTGCTGTGTATCAATGTTTTGAAGAATTGAATGTGGAATTCTTGTGCTGCAACATGACTCAATAAGTGTTTCTTACCTTTGTTTTCCATTGATGTACCGTCCAAAATAGCAGAAAGAATGAATAGTTTAGAATTGGTTTAATTGCCCTCTATGCTCAATTTCTACTGTTTCTATATGTTTTCATCTGAATTAGTAATGAATATGAATTCCCTGTGGCTCATATTTCCCCTAATTCACTCATGTTTGACAGTTATCTAGGGATTCTTCACTGCTCCTAGATAGAGCTCATTCACCTTCCCTCTGCTAAGCTAAACGAGAGATTCTTAACTGCCTCTCATTCCTAGCCTTCATTCCATCCTTTAGCTTGAATCATTGTTTCATGTGCAGCTATCTTGCTCCATATTCCCTCTTGTGACCAAGAAAACGCACTTGCAATTCTACTCCTTGACTCCACGCCCAATGGTTCTAAAACTTTCATGCTATCCCTGCCTCTTTACTTGAAAGCATCATCCATCCCACCAAAACTAAAACAAAACCCCTTGTACTCAATAACTAGCCTAAAATCATCATCAACAAAGCTAAATCCTAAAGAGAGAGCCCTCTTTGACTGCTGGTGGGCTAGCACCTGCAGTCCAAAGACTGGTTTGTGGTTACCTCAGCCGTATCCTTTAAGGAGCTTTAAGGACAACCTGAGTGATAACAAACCATATACTTTAATTTGGATGAGACGAAATCATAAATTACAAGTAACTGAGCAATACATGTTACCATTTGCAATAACTTCTCAATTTAAGGATAAGGTGATGTGTGATGTGGTAAAACTAGATACATGTGGGATGGTCTTGGGTAGCCCATATTTATATGATAGAAAAGCAATCTTTTACAGGGAACAAAATCAATATCACTTGTTCAAAAAAGGAATTGAATATATTGTACATTCTCATCACACAAAAGTAGATAAATCTCTTTTTATAGTTGAGCAGTTAAAACAAGCAGCTTATGCTAATAAAGATGTTGTTGTACAATCTAAAGAACCTAAGCAAGAGATCATTAAAGTTAATTACAAACAGATAGCTCTATTTAAGGAATCCAAAATTGTACATCGACAAGAGTTGCAGCATGATAAGTTGAGTTTTGTTTCAGCTATAAAAGGAAAGCAAAGTATGGTTTCATCTATGTCAATACTTTCAATGTTGTTAATGGGTTTATTATTGTTTAGTGGTGCCTAGATATTAACAGTGAATATGAATGTAGATGTGGGTGAAAAAGGACTTCATATATTCTGCAGTTTGTGTGTTTTGCTAACAATTGTATGGATGAGTAAAGTGTACAGGTTTAGAACAGAGTGGACAGATACCGACCAAGTGGGAAAATGGAATCACATTTGTTTTATGGAACTTGAGCCTTTTGGTGGTCCAAAAGGTCAAAGCAGGGAGGAAATGATCCAAAATTGATCAAGGATCTAGAAAAAGCCTAAAATTCAAAGTTACTGGATTTAGGTGGATGTAGCGTCATTGTGTAGAGCTCACAGAAATGACTTCAATGCAACTTGAACGAGTGCATTTGGATTTTGGATGAATAAGAAACTGCTTGTTGAAGGTTGTGATGAAATAACGTTTTTACTGCTGAACACATGACAGAAGTACAAGTTCATCTCAGTGGCAAATCTTCGGCTTCGTTACAGTGGTAATATCTTCAGTTAATTGCATAATGAGATTTAAAAATATATAATAACATTAAAATGATTTTTATTATAATGCATTAATATATATATATTTAAATGTATTATATAAAAATAAATAAAACTATATAAACCATATATTAAAATACACACATAACATATATATTTCAAAATTGTTGAAACGACATATATTACAAACCATAAAGTGGGTGAACGCATATGGTGGGGTGAATACATTAAACATATGGTGAATACATTAATATGTGGTGGATTAATATGTTTCAAAACATATAATATAAGCAGGTTGAACGTATATTACAAACCAACTAATTAAAGTTTCATCAAAGTTTCATCGCACAAATAATACATATTACCGTAAGGTAGAACACATATGTTAAATGGTGGGGTCAATGTATATAACTTATTGTTGAACATTGACACGGCAATGGTTAGTGTCATTAAAGTTTATGACAATGCAAATATTAACGAAGCAGGTGCGGACTATTCGCCAACGAAACCGCTGGAATTAACATTACGGTTGTAACGTTGATGCCATGACCTCCGCCTCCATTCTATCCGCCATACCATAAATAAACTCCTCCATATTTATCTACGACCAGTACAACTCAATCCTCCAACCTTTTTTGCTATCCACGTGTCCATACGGTTTATGTACATTTGAATGTTGGTTATAAGAAACGTTATGTCATGGTTGCAAGGAGCGGATCCAAAGTTTTTCCATATGTTTAATTCGCCACTGAAACATTAAAACCCAATGTATATGTTAAAAGCTGTATGCAGTGGGTTTGTTGGAATAAGGTTAGGGTGAGATTAATATGTAGCGAAAAGGGTTAATGATGCTATATTATTTTCGAGCGATAAAGTTATTAATGTAATATGGTTATGCAGGGATATTTATGGTTACCAAAATATTATACATATGGTAATGTTATGAGGCGAAAAAAAGAGGAGAGTGGTGTTATTTTGGATAGTAGAGAAGAATTTTTTTTTATAGTTTTGGAGATTTGGAGGCAGAATTTTGCAGGTTTATTCCCGGAGTTGTAGGGGGTCTTTTTCAGCGTCGTTAGTTGCGTCGGATTTCTAAGGTCGAGCAGAACACAACTGGACCATCCAGGGATCTTGTTGATTTAACTTTGATGTATTTTTTGTGTTTTTAATTTCTAATATAAAGGCCTCCCCATTGAAGACGGGGCCTGGAGATGTAGGCTTTGAGATAGCCAAACTTTGTTATCAATCTGTTGCGTCACTTTTCTTCTCATGGTTTGATGTTCTAATTTGCTGCAATATCATTATTCAGTTATCCATGCTTATGTATTTAATAGTGTTTTAAAATCATGCATTAACACTTTCTAACAACGAATAAATCACAATTTCAATTAAAGATATTTTTTGGGGATCATCTTATTAACTTGAAGAAATTATCTTGCATGATACTCTCGAGGTGAATAATTCATGGACCCCTCTTCATGACTCTTCCAATTGCTTTTGTTGGTTGTACCTTCTATCTTATTGTCTAACATTTTTCAATTGTAGGTGAATCTACTGGAATTTGTCCTCCTCTTGGATCCTAAAATTTGGTTTGTTGGTCTCTAGTTTCCTCACTATCATGAACATCTTTAGAAAATTATGCTATGATGCTGAACTTATTCATTAATTATGTCCTCTTCATTTCTTCTTTCTATTTATTTGCTATTTTTTTCCTCAATATTTCAAGTTTCCATGTTTTATTTTGCAATACTCCATTGGCTTTGTTGATGTACTCCTTTATAGTCAACTGATTTCGATTGTTTACTATCTTCTTCACGCCAGTATTCGCCTTCTTCGACAATATCTTCATTGACATACAAAATTCATGAATTTCAATGTGAAATTTATTCCTTTGCTAATCCATGTTGCGAACATTATTCAATTGTAGTTGTACTTCAAATTTTAAAAAATTTAGGGCCTCAACTACCATTCCATTGTTTCCATAACTCTTCGACTTCCATTTTTCATCATCATACATCTTTCCAAAGATGTTTAAGACACTTTGTTTCCTCCTCCATGGTTTCTTTATGAAAGAGTGACTTCCATTTTGCAAACCCTCATTTTCACATGCATCTGCACATAAAATGAATTTATTACAACAAACATTAGACCTCTGAAAATCACCACGAGTCATAAGAATTATTGTTGTCTTTCCTACATTGTTGTCTATTGTCCCTCCATGAGCATTAGTTTCTGTTTGAACCCTCAATTCATCTTTTATAGCATATTGGATATCTTTACACCTCTATCCTATATATTCTCCATTCTTATTTTCGCAAAAGTTCTCTCATTTCCGAATGAGACATATTATTGTCCCATCATCTCATTCATTGATTTGAAATGAATGTTTTTCTTTTTTTGTCCTTTATATTCAATGTCAATTGAAAAACATTCATGTCATTAGATGTCTCATGCATCTCTTCCTCTTCATGCTTCATGTTTGCAAAACCTATGTAGTCTGCCTCAATCCTTGGATTGACTAGCCATTCTTTTAACATCCTCAATTCTTCATCAAAATCTACATTTATAAGGCTTTCATCCTTCATTCCACACGCTAGAATATTTTTTTGCATCTCACCATCCTTTATACCTAATAAATTGGTTTCCTCATCAATATTTGTCAATGTCACATCTAAATGTTGTATTTCATCTCCTTTGTCCTCCTTTTGGTTGTCTTTACAAGCTACATCCTTTGATTGTGTATAGGTTCCTCTTTGATTTACTTTATGAGACAATGTTATCTCTTTCATTTCTACAATGGATTCCTCATTTTGTCCTTATTTGATTTTTTGAGAAAGCATTGCTCATCTTCATCCATCCTTATGAAAGTTGTTAATGACTGTACATCATTTTTAGTATCTACAAAACCTATATTCATACAAAAATTATTAGTTTAAAAAATATAAGGCTCTTAACCTCATTTGGTGTGTCTATTATTAGATCTTCATGTTGATATGAACTTTCAAAAATTGCATAATACTTTCATGAAGTCTCTCCTTAGCATCTTGACTATCATCCCCTCCAAGGACTGATCCTTGCTATGATTCACAATAGTGAACTTCTTCTTCATCATACATAGTTGCTCTAGGTTCCTCTTCCTTAAACCAAGTACTCATCGTGTGCCTCATCTTCTTTCTTAGATTTATTGCAAATAAATTCTTAACATGCCATGTAATTTTCTTCTTCATCCTCCATTCACATCTCTTATCTTTTTAACTTTCTTGTAGAAACATCATCATTATATTGCTTTGGTAACAAATGAATACCCAAGCGAGGAAGGTGGTAGCAAAAAAAACTCACATTCAATTGATGGACTTATTTATGTCCCAATTGATAGACTTATTTGACATCTCGATATTGGAAATAACATATCGTAACTTAAATCATAACAAAGTATCAAGCCCGGAGGAAGTGATCTAATAGACAAAACTACAATTGACATGAAATTTCCCATCTTTTAGGATCATTAATTGATGGGATGACCCTCACAAGGGTCTGTCGAAATTTTTCAACCCTTTTTACTCTCTCCTGATAGCTTAGTGGCCTATAGACAAAACTCCATTGACAAAAAATTCTTTTCTCTCGTTAACTAATGGTGCACAATTATATTGATGTTTCAGTGTCGGCATCTCAGATTAGAATGGTCTCGATGTGCAATAAATACTGATATAAGCTCAAAGTCAAGAAGCCAATAGATGGGAAACTTTAAATAAGAACATTTAATGTTATGTCACCTAAAAAAACTTGGAAATACTTAGATTTTATCACTCCTATGCATTATAGATATTGGTTCTAGTAAAGGTTCGACCTCAAACCTTTATTATTGATAACAAGGATTAGCTCTGCAAACCCTCATAATTGGTCAACTTGTAATGATGAATCCTTTTTCAATTTAATCACTTGAATTTGTTTCGGCCACATCAATTCTTCATACATATGTTTTCTCACACAGGAAAATTAGACTGGAATCACAATCTTCTATCATGGCCTCACAGATGCATGTCCAAAAAATCTCAAATAGGTTGACTCGAATCTAAAAATCAAACGCAGATATAATAAAGCATGGTTCACCTAGTATTCAATTACACAACACTAGTACAAATATATTCTAATTACACAAATAAATTCGCCCTCTCCTCTCTCTCAGACCTCTCTCATTCTTTTAGCCTCTCTCACTACCTCCCTCTATTCCTCCTCTCTTCTATTTTATTTACAAATATCAACTATATACAACATGGATGATTTTATGAAATCTAGTAAAGATGGATTTAATCATCCATATATAGAAAATATCAAATCTAAGCCTAAAACCTCTAACTCTTCAAAAACTCTCCTTAAATGGTGTATTACATGTTAATGAGGAAATAATCCCTCATTTCTTAAATAAATATCTATTTCAACTAGAAAATCAAATCCATATCTTTAATTACATTAAATTCACCTAGATTAAATTAAGGGAACCAACTCCCTTTATTAAAAGTGGTAGGAACTCCTTGGTCTGATTAACTTGAAGAAATTCTCTCGCATGATACTCCTGAGGTGAATAATTCATGGACGCCTCTTCATAACTCTTCCAATTGCTTTTGTTGGTTGTACCTTCTATCTTGTTGTTTGACATTTTTCAATTGCAGGTGCATCTATTGCAATTTGTCCTCCTCTTGGAACCTAAAATTTGGTTTGTTGGTCTCTAGTTTCCTACCTATCATGAAAATATTTATAAAATTATGCTATGATGCTAAACTTATTCATTAATTGTGTCCTCTTCATTTCTTCTTACTAGTTATTTGCTATTCTTTAACTCAATATTTCAAGTTTCCATAATTTTTTTTGCAATACTCCACTGGCTTTGTTGATGTACTCCTTTATAGTCAACTTATTTCTATTGTTTACTGTCTTCTTTACGCAAGTATTCCCCTTCTTAGGCAATATATTCATTCACATACAAAATTCATCAATTTCAATGTTCAACTTATTCCTTTGCTAATCCATGTTGCTAACATTATTCAATTGCAGTTGTACTTCATATTTTAAAAATTTTAGGGCCTCAACTACCATTCCATTATTTCCATAACTCTTCGACTTCCATTTTTCATCATCAGACATCTTTCCAAAGATGTTTAAGACACTTTGTTTCCTCCTCCATGGTTTCTTTATGAAAGAGAGAGTTCCATTTTCCAAACCCTCATTTTCACATGCATCTGCACATAAAATGAATTTATTACAACAAACATTAGATCTCTGAAAATCACCATCAGTCATAAGAATTATTGTTTTCTTTCCTACATTGTTGTCTATTGTCCCTCCATGAGCATTAGTTTATGTTTGAACCCCCGATTCATCTTCTATAGCATATTGGATATATTTACACCTCCATCGTGTATATTCTCCCTTCTTATTTTTCCCAAAATTTCTCTCATTTCCAAATGAGACATATTATTGTCCCATCATCTCATTCATTGATTTGAAATGAATGTTTTTCTTTTTCTGTCATTTATATTCAATGTCAGTTTGAAAAACATTAATGCCATTATATGTCTCATGCATCTCTTCCTCTTCATGCTTCATGTCTGCAATCCCTATGTAGTTTGCCTCAATCCTTGGATTGACTAGCCATTCTTTTAACATCCTCAATTCTTCATCAAAATCTACATTTATAAGGTTTTCATCCTTCATTCCACATCCTAGAATATTTGTGTGCCTCTCACCATCCTCTATACCTAATAAATTGGTTTCCTCATCAATATTTGTCAATGTAACATCTAAATGTTGTCTTTCATCTCCTTTGTCCTCCTTTGGGTTGTCTTGACAAGCTACATCCTTTGATTGTGTATAGGTTCCTCTTTGATTTACTTTATGATACAATGTTGTCTCTTTCATTTCTATGATAGATTCCTCTTTTTTCCTTATTTGATTCTTTGAGAAAGAATTGCTAATCTTCATCCATCCTTATGAAAGTTTTTAATGACTATACATCATTTTTAGTATCTACAAAACCTATATTCATACGAAAATTGTTAGTTTAAAAAATGTAAGGCTCTTAACCTCAATTGGTGTTTCTATTATTAGATCATCATGCTGATACGAACCTTCAGAAAATTGCATAGTACTTTCATGAAGTCTCTCCTTATCATCTTCACTATCATCCTCTCCAAGGACTGATCCTTGCTATGATTCACAATAGTGAACTTCTTCTTCATCATACATAGTTGATCTAGGTTCCTCTTCGTTCAACCAAGTACTAATCGTGTGCCTCATCTTCTTTCTTAGATTTCTTGAAAATAAATTCTTAACATGCCATGTAATTTGATTCTTCATCCTCCATCCACAACTCTTATCTTTTTGACTTTCCTGCAGAAACATCATTATTATATTGAGTTATTCCTTTGTATCAACAACTTCTCTATCAAATTCCTCTTAACTCATTTTATTATTTCTTCTATTAATTACTTTGGCATATTCGTTTATCTTATAGTGGCTTTCTTTAATCCCTTTTCATGGCCATCAATAGTCATTTTACACTTCCTCTATCAACTTCTACTTGTCTACTTGTGAGTTGTGCTAATCCTCTACAATAACAAGTGTGTTTCACAATGCTACAATAACTCACCAAGATTCTCCTCAACCTAGTCTTTTGGTATTTTTGGTTCTCTCCTAAACCTTTTGAGCTTCCTCTGCTCCTTTAGGCTTTTACACTCTACTCACTTCTATTAAGTGCTTCACTTCCTCCTTTCTATGGACAACTCTACCTAAATTTGCAGCTATGGAGCTATCTCAATAATTTGTACCCAACCTTAGCTATAAATTGTTATAATTTCTCTCTATTACACAATCTATACCACATTTCCTTTTACTTACTACTACCTACCATCAACAATTTCTCTGCTCAAATTAAATTAAAAATATAAAGACCATGTTACTTATCAGATCTAATAGACCTGCACATCGGAGAACTTCCTGAGTCTCTTTGCTTCAACTCTTGTAAAATTCATTTTTCTACCAATCTTCAAAAATATCATCAACAATTCTCCCAAGCTCTACCCATTTGATGGAATTGTCTTCCTCCTTGTACCATATCCTTTATGCTCTCATGCTTATAGTTGTTATCTTGGTATATTTCCCTTACTAGTGTCTTTTATTGAACTCTGAAAACTTCTTCAACTCTAACCTCCTTCCTTGAATTCTTGTTTAGAATTTCACTATCGTTGCACCACTCTACTCTCTAGTCTCTGCTAACATTTAAATGAGCAATTTTTGTTTTTGATATGACTTTGATGTAGACTACATCTATTTTTCCATGTGAATAGTTACCCAAATCAAAATTCCCCTTTGATCACTTCAATTTCATTACGGTAAAATCCCACATCTCTTTCATTAAATCAAGACTATGGAATGGGGTTTAACCCACATTTCTTTCATTAAATCAAGACTATGGATTGGGGTTTAAATTTTTAGATAATTGCATTGGCGCTTTCTTGCACCAATCATATATTTGTACACAATCCTCAATTCATTAAACCCTAAGGTCGAGGGGATTAATCCAACATCTAACCACATGATCAGTACTATGACTAATGGCTTAATCCAAAGGCACTATGGCCTTTTGAGCCCACTTGTTAGCTTCTACGTTCAAAAGCCAAAACAATTGATACCAAATTTATTAGCACATGGCGGAAACTCAAATTATACTAGTTGTGATACTTACCTCGTTTCCATCACACGTGATCAATGGCAATAATCGAGAACGCTAGCAAAAAGTGCTATCCATGTTAGATATTGGATCATTAAATCACTTCATTACAACATATTTTAGACGATAAAGAATGTTCTTGATCCAATAAACTAAATAAACGAGGTGGAGGAGTTGCCGAAAGTTATGGAAATTCTGGTTATATTTAGAGAAAATCTGGCAAGGATTTTTGTAAATTTAAATTATAGTTCTTAAACTTAAAATTTTTAGGCGTCCTAGACGTTTTTGGTGGTGCTGAATCCATTTCCACCATTAAAAACACGATTCAAACACTGCCTCTACAAGATTTTTTATTTATTTTTTACCTGGATTCCAGTCACTTTTGACAGTCCGGACAATTCCTCTGCCTCGTTAGACGACTCCAACATTTAATGGATCTCCTTTCCGTCAATGTTGGGACATCGAACCGATCTATTACCATGTCAGTGCTAAAATATTTGGGTAACAAATGAATACCCAACATCGAATGGTAATGGCCAGAAAAAAAAACTTCAATTGATAGATTTATTTACGTCTCCCCAGACAAACTTATTTTATGTCTTGGTATTGGCCAGAACAAATCAAAAGTTGAATCTTAAAAAATTCTCAAGCTCGAAGGAGGTGGCCTCACAGACAGAACTATAATTACCGTGAAATGTCCTATTTGTTGGGATCGTTAATTGACGGGACCACCCTTGCAAGGGACTATAAGCATTTTACAACCCTTCGTACTCTTTTCTAACAGGGTGGTGGTGGCCAATAGACATAAATAATTTGACAAACAATTCTTTGTTCTCATTAACTAGCGACATGCCACTATACTTGATGTTTTAGGGTTGACATCTTGGATCAGAATAGTATCGATGTGAAATGAAAAGTTGTAGAAGCCCAAAGCCAAGAAGTTGATATATAGGAAACCTTTAATAAGAAGTGTTGATGTATTGTCACCTAAAAAATTTGGAAAGACTTGGATTTCTTCAATTCTTTGCATTATAGACTTTAGATCTAAAGATTGGACCCTGAAACTTTATCAATGATAACAAAGATTAGCTTTGTAGAACATGATCTTTGGTTATCTTGCAAAGAGGGATCCTTTATCAAATTAATTGCTCAAATTTGTTTTGACTACACCAATTATCTATACATATATTTTTTCATATGGGAGTATTAGATTATCTCCACTCATAATATTCTACCACGTCCTCACAAACACATGTCCATATAATTTCAGATATGTTGACTCAAAACCGATATCAAACACGCATATGTTGACCCAAAACCAAAATCAAACACACATATAACCGAGGATGATTCACCTCATATTCAGCTACACAACATCTATACAAATCTAACCAGATTATACAAATAATTGGCCCTCTCCTCTCTCTTATACCTCTCTTGGTCTTTTAGCCTCTCTTGCTACCTCACTCTATACCTCCTCTCTTCTATTTTATTCATAAAAATTAACTATATACAACATGGATGGCTTGTTGAGCTACACTAACAATAGATCTAATCATCCATGCATAGAAAATATCAAATCTGGGCCTAAAACATCTAACTCCTCAACAAAACTCCCTAAATGGTGTATTTCATGTTGATAGGGAAATAATCTTTTATTTTTTAAATAAATCTCCATTTCAACTAGAAAATGAAATCCCCATATTTAATTACAATATATTAACTTAAATTAAGTTAGGGGAACCCACTCCCTTTAGAAAATGTGGTAAGACCCCTACATTTTTGGTAATAAGTCACTCCTCGATAAACCCAATCCCTTTGACGTGGCATATTAATAGAACTTAATGAGATATGGACCCATATGAGGGTAGGGGATTGCTTTGAGTCTTTGACTCAAGGTAGGACTGAGAGAGAAAGAGAGACCTCTGTGAAGATCAATCCCAAGAGGTATAATTTTCCACCACCAGTGACCTAGGAGCCATCTATAAGACCCTTAATGAACAACCTCAAAGTGTGAAAGGGATGCACCAACCACAAGGAGATGTAGTCCTTGTCTTTTGCATGTGACATTTGCTACTAGTAAACCAAGAATGATTAGGAAATTAAGAGAAAGCACATTGAGAATATAAAGAAACTTGCACTGACTACTCCAAAGACCATTCACTTGTAGAGAAATGGTATCGACAATATGGGTCTACTGGGTTAGCACCCAACTGGATAGAATTATTTCCTAGCACAATCGAGCCTTGAAAAGGAACCAACAAAAACAATTGTGGGAATTAAAAGCTAGGGGGTGAGGGAAACAACAGCTAGTTTCTTGCTATTTCTATGTGCCCTCTCCAAGCTTCAACTAAAACAAATTGAGGACCATACTAACACCCTATTAATATATGTTAGGAGAAAAAGCATCCCACACATGGATAAAATAAATAGAATTCACCGCCTCTAGCAAAATCTTGATTCTTCGACCCCATGCCAATGCCTTGAAGTGTGAGATGGAGTAGGGAATCACTAGGGTAATATGTTGAGGAAACCAATTGAGAAACACATCATTGCAATCTTTCTCAACATGATAATCATTGAATTGCCCCTTAATGAACCCCTGTGACTAGATGAGCACTCTAGGCAGATGAATTTCCTAAGGGGATGTGTAATACTTTCTTCCTCTACTAGGATCCATCAAATAACAAATGCAGCGGGTGGTAGATTCACCATATTAGTCAAAGGACGATGGAATATGAGGTTCCCCATACCTCCTGCATGTACCTCTAAGACCATTATGGGGACGTGTTGTCACATCCCCTAGCATGTGGCCTGGTGGGACCCTCTCCCCTCACCCTCCACCACCCCCACCCTCTCTCAATCCTATGAATTATAATGTTTATATATATCTATATATAATTATTTTAAAATCAATATTTAAAATATTAATAATGAAAATAGATATATGATGATGATGATGATGGTGGTTAATGTCCACTGAGACCAAACTTTGGTCTATCAGACCCAAAGAAACAAATTATTTAGTTTGATTTAAGATTTTATTCCTATGCTCAAAAAGCTTGGAGAGAAGCCTCCCGAGCTCACTATAATTTTGACATCGTAAAAGGCTAGGAAGGTCAGTATTGCGACAGAGATTATGAAACTAAGATCTAATGTGGTTGTATGCGGGGCACTCTAAGAGGAAGTGGTTTTCATCCTTGATTTTCCTATTCTCACAGAGGTGGCAGATCCTTTCCATCCATGGTGTTTTAGGAACTTTCCAATGACCTGTTTCACTATGAAGCTCATGAGAGTTCATTCTAATCTTCACTATATTAATTTTCTTCTTTGAGCTAGTTAAAACAGAGAGATACTTTTGATCTTCTAGGGTGGGGTTGATGACCTTCTTATAATAGCTTAATTTTCTTTTAGCTGCTAAATATTTTTCACACCACATTTTTTCCTTGAACTTAGAAGTAACAATATTTCTAATGTAACTTATTAATGTTTTGAAATGCATCATTCTCGTTGATCTCCCAATGGTTTAACTAGGCCCTCATGTCTTTATACCACCCTTGCTTGAGCCTTAGGTGGTTTTGGCTGGAATTTAAAGCTAGCTTAGGAAGTCTATGATCTCCTATATTATTGAGCTTGTGCTTGTACACCAGAAGCCTAGTCATAGCTAGGCTCTCGATAGGGGAAAGACCTACTTCTATAAGGAGAATAGGATAGGGTGTATTGCTTTTAATTTTCAGGTTATATGTCATAAAACGCTTCTGGATTTGCTCAATCTTTCTCCAGGATTCTCTAGAGATGCTACAACTCCAGACCTCACATCCATATAAGATAACATGAGTGACTAAAGTTTCAAAGAGGAACTTCTTTTTATCCCACATTATGAGGTTTGTCATTTTACAATTATTTTCAAGACCAAAATAAGCTTTCCAGCCCCCATTAATCCTTTTCTCAATGTTATAGTTCCAGTTGAGCTTGTGATGAATATCAATTCCTAGGTACTTGTAAGAATACACTTCCTCTAAGTTATTATTGTCATACATAAAATTAGCGTAAGTGTCCTTCTTGGATTTGATAATCATAACTTTTGTTTTGTCAGTGTTAATAGTCATACCCATGGTAGAGCAGAAATCCTTAAGAAGCCTAAGTTGCTTATCAAGATCAGTTGGGCACCTTGCGAGAAGAACAAAATCGTCAGCATAAAGAAGAAGGATGATGACTATCCCAGCTAAGATCGTGCCTGCACATCCTACTTCCTCTAAATAACCTTCAAGCTTGTCGATGTAAATGCCAAATAGGGTAGGGGAGAGGGGGCAACCTTGTTTCACTCCGATATTACATTTAATATCTTTCGACCACCCCTCATTGATTTTTAGCTTGGCAATTACATTCTCGTGTAACCTTATAGCAGCAACTCTCAACTCGAAAGGGACCTTTAGCTCTTCTAATCTATTCTAAAGGTTGTTTCTAAGAACCATATAGAAAGCTTTTCTAAAGTCCACAAAGCAACAAAAGAGATTGGATTTATCATTACGAAATTCCTCCACAATGGTCCTAAGCGTAACGAGGTGATTTGTTGTTGAGTGATGTCTTCTAGAACCCGCTTGGCCTTTAGCCCGCTTACCTTCACTTTCAAACCATATGTTCAACTTCCTCTCCAAAATAATACCATATAACTTGGCTAAGAGAGGGATGATCATAATTGTCCGATAATTAGAGGGGTTATTTGTATCCCCACTTTTAAAAATAGGGATAATGAGGCTCTCAGTCCATGGTTTAGGGAACCCTTGCTTGATTGCTTGATTGAAAAGCTTGTGGATGTGGGGGATGAGGACAGGACCTCCAATTTTTAAGATTTCTACCTAGTAACCTTCAATGTCCTTAGCTTTCCCATTTGCCAGGCGATTAACCCCAAAATCAATGTCTTCTAATGAGAAAACTTCTTTTGTTATGAGCAGGATTTCAAAGTTATCTATGACATTTGGAGATTCATAAAGCTTTTTAAGATAGGAATTCCAATAATGTAAAGAAATTTTATTATTATCTTTAGTTTTCCTATTCAGAATCTGCCTCCAAAATTTCTTAGGAGCTACCTTAGACAGGTGTAAGAGATTCTCTTGTCTTTTACGAATGTACTGCCTCTTTTTCCTTTTAGTTAGGGCTTTGTATATTTTTATCTTGTCCATTTTAAGAGATTCATCAATAACTTCCTTAATTGCTCTCCTCGCACTTTTACAATCTTTGTCATACCATGGGTTGGTTTTGCTATTTCTTTTATTATTTGAGACTTCAATTGAGAACTTGTTAATAGAAAATGAGAGGGTTGTAGTAAACTTATGATAGAGGTCTTCTATGTTATATGTACTAGATAAAGGAAGCAAATTAGTTTTTAATTCATTTAGAAAGAGATAATTTTTATTTCTATCAAATATTAAGTTCTTTTGGCTATAAGAATTATTTTCTATGGGATCTCTATGCATGTCAAAATTGAGAGTTATAAATAAAGGCCTATGATTAGAGTCAAGCTCGTGGTCATTTAAGATGTCAAGATTTATTATTTCGTTGTATAAAGGGAGATTGGAAATAACATAGCCTACCACGCTGCTACCAAGCCCATGGATGCAAGTCATCTGGCTAGAGTTGGGCCACTTCTTTAGACCGTTGAAAATTATGAGATCCTGAGCACTACAGAGCTTGACTAGCTCCGACCCAAACAAATTCTCTCCGAGGTCTTCAGAGCTCCTTTTGTACCTACTAGCCAGAGTAGGGTCTTCGTCTAACCAAAGAGGATTAGGGTTGGAAGGATTGCTTAAAATAATAACTTGGTTGCCTGAAGTTCAAGCATTAAAGTCATCTATTAAAAGGATATTACCTTCATTCCTTAGGCTAGAAATATCATTCTCTAAACCATTGTAAGGACTATTTTTATCTAGATTCTTCTTCTTATAGAAGTTAGAATTGATGGGGGGGAAATAACATATTGCTATGTAGGTCTTTTTATTATTAATGTTAGTGATCTCTATCCAACTATATTGGTTGTAAGGGTCGTTTTTATAAATCCTAGCATGGGGGGAGATGTTCTTCTTAATGTAACAAGCTATTCCCCCAATGCCTCTACAGGAGGACCACTTGTTCTAGGTAGACCATAGCATAAAGCCATCTATGTTAGGGACCTTAGATTCTTTGTGCTCCCAAGTTTCAACAAGCAAAATAATATCAACATCATTTGAGATCCAACTTAGCTTGGGGCCTTTGTTCCATGGAAAGCCCCGACAGTTCCAAGAAAGAATCCAGAGCATGTTGAATTGCTATTTATTACTATCTTTTTGGTTTCTATCTCGGATAAAGGCTTTTCTATTTCTGATTATTGCCCATTTTCCTTCCTTCCTAGCTTCTTTTACCTTTTGAACCTCATTTCTTAATTCTGCTTGATCTTCTGGAATGAGATCTTCATTTATGAATATTCCCGTTCCTTTTAGACTTGAGGTTTTACTAAGTATGTCATACTTATGATCAGTAGAGCTCACCTTTATTCGGATCAGTCTTCCTTTATTCTCAGTTAATTTCCCCAACCTTGTTGCTTCTATGAGACACGTTGTTTCAATTTGTAATCTATTATGTAATTCTGTCTGGGCTATGGCTAAAGTATCCTCATCAACCTCCTCTTTTAAACTGAAGATTATAAGGTTCAAGGCCCTTTTGTTACGCTCATGGTCTAATTCTATTAATTTTTTCATTTCATCTTTAATTGATTTGATATCTAACTTATCTACCACATTATACTAATATATCATTATTATGTTTTTTTTATTAATAATTTCATATTTTCACCATTGAATATTGTTGATATTACAATATAATATAAAATTAATATCCAATTAATATTTACATACTTTAATAACTAAACATTCCTAGTTAAATTATACTTATTTAAAATAATAATAAAGAATAATTAATATTTTTCATTAAAAATAAATATTTCTAACATTCATTTTAAATAAAAGATTATATATATATATGATCTTAATTTTTCAAAATGAGAGACCATACTAAATTATTTCAAATTGTATTAAAGGAATATTTTAAATTTGATGTGCAATGTATTCCATATTTAATATGAAATTGACATTATATATAGAGGTGTTTTTCACTTCAGAATATAAGGGAGACTATAACATTTTAATAATAAATATAGATATATAATTCTTTCTCTACTTAACATTAAATTGATATATATTCTGTTGACATATGTTTTATGTATGTAGATAATGATCTATTATATATCAAGAAAGATCATATCATCTATAATAAAATATTAATTTTACAACTTAAAAAATTTAACACTTCTAAACATAATAAATATAAAATTAAAATATATTTTAATATATATCTTGTCCTTAAAATTTTTTATTTTTATATCTTATTATTTTTTAAACAAAAATTTCAATACTAACAAAAATGATATTTAAGTTGTACTTTTTGTACAATGGGTTGATATTTAAGTTATAATATTTGTATAATGTATTTTACTTTTCTTTGTGTGACTATTCAAAGAAATATATAATATTAATATTCTTCTAAATTTATTGCAGTTATTTTTAACTTATTAATTTTGATCCATGTCTGGTTGGTTTGAAATTTTAATTTAAGAATAAATACAATGAATTTGGAAAAATATTCCTATTATAACATTATCACAACATTACGAAAAATAGATGATTTTTAATTTTTTTTTTTTCATAAAATTGATATTTATTTCTTTGTCATAATAAAATAAATGTAAAACGAAAATCAAATAACAAGAGCTACATAGTGGTATGTCACTGTTTTTTTTGTATGTCAATGTTTTTTTGTAGAAGTGGATTTTGTGCATGTAGTCTAATAAATTTGGTGGAATTTTATTTAATGTGTTTGTTCAAATTCAGGGGAAAATAAAATTAAAGTGTGACATATTATGACATCACAGTAAATAGGTTCACATTGCTTCAGTTTAATTGTTTGAAATTGACATCACAGTAAACAGGTTCACATTGCTTCAGTTTAATTGTTTGAATTTCAGTTGCTAATATAATCTATTTCATAATAATAATAATAATACCAAATAAAATGCAAATTTTTCCATTTATATTTATGTTTTAATGTTAAAAATATGAACATCATTAAACGGGTAAAAGTTGAAAGAATAGATATTAATTTAATAACAAATGTGAATTTAATTAAAATTTGCAATTAGTTTTAGTTTTTGATGTTTTGGTCATCATTTTTTTGGGCCAACAATTATTATTATTATTATTATTATTATGACAAAATTTAATAAGGATTTGTGAAATTTATAGAATTCTCAATTAGTTTTACTTTTTGATATTTTAGGATTTTGTTTTGAAACAACTAATTTTTATTGTTGATTTTGACCAAATTTAATACATATTTGTGAAATTTATATATTTCGATTGAGTAATGTACACTATTTTAAAAAATTTCTAGATGTTGAAATTATTTATACATTAAAAAAATAAAATTTAACAAAAATAACCATGTCATGTAAAATTGAATTTCCATATTTCAACTCAAAACATAAAATAATTTAACAAGCCAGCTAAAAACATGCAAAAGAATTCAATATCTTTGTGATGTTTATGAGGATAATCCTCGTAGGCTGTAAGAGGAAAAAATCATTTCATGCATAAAGCAGTATAGTCAATTAGTATTAATTAAATCTACATAAAGGGCACGAGAATAGTTTTTATTAATTAAATATGCATAAAGGGCACGAGAATAATTGTTACAGCTGCCACTAGCGGGAAACTATATATCACATTGGAAAAAGTGTTTTTTCTTTTGTTTTCAATAAGGTGTGCTTCTTAGATGATCATCATGGTTCTTAGTCTCATGAAAAGCATGAGAATGAGTGAACAAAGAACACTATGAAAATTTTAAAACCCTAGGGTATGAAACCTACAAACCCTGACAGTATAGTAGGAGTGGCAGAACAGAAAACTGATAGCAGGAACGACATGCCAGAAGCAAACGGCGGGGGGAGAGATCCCCTCCTACCAGAATGTAATCGCTGGAGAGTCAAGCGAGAAAACCAAAAATTAGCCAAGTTCCCAAGGAGTGGCAAGTCTGACCAATGGCTCAGTTCTGAGAGCGAGATGGCAGGCAAGAAGTAGAGGGTAGTGCCTACCATGTGCAACAGAGAAACCCAGATTTGTAATCCCGATGAACAAACTGGAAAGATACTGTAGCTACATGAAGGACCACGCAATGATCTGCAAATTCATAGGAGTCTGGCCAACAGAGAAGGACCTGATCAAGTGGATCTAGCAGAAATGGCAACCCAAAGGCCATATAAAACTCAAGCTGGGAGCCAGAGGCTTCTTCACGGTAATCTTCTCAAACCTGCAAGATAAGGAAAGAGTATTTGAAAACGGCCCATATTTTCATTATAATGTAGGATTGTTCATGAGATATTGGGAAGAATGCTACAATCCGAATAAAGAGAAATTCTTGGTAGCCCCAGTCTGGGTACAACTCTTCGGCTCCCAATGGACTTCTGGGATCTGGAAATATTGGAAGGAATCGAGAACACAATAGGAAAATTTGTCAAAATAGCTGAAACCACAAAAAGGCGCTGATATACCTCATACACTAGAATCTGTGTGTATATGAATATATCAGAGCCCATCCCTGAATCAGTTGAGCTAGAATATCATGAAGAAATCTGGCAATAGACCTTGGACTATGAGCATATCCTGTTTAGATGTCGAAGGTGCCATGAATATGGCCACTTATTTAAAGAATGCCCATTGAATCAAGAAGGGTCGGATCTAAAAGAACAACAAATGAAGCCCCCACATGAGGGGAATGAGGGGTTCCAAGAAGTGAAGCACAAGAAGAGGAATCCAAAAGGATCCAATAACCCAGAAACAATCAATCAAACACAACCAAGTAGTAAAAACAGATATGAGGTATTGTAAGATGAAGAAGAAATAGAAAATGAATCAAAGCTCATGGACTACCAAGAAAAAGGAAAAGAAAGTAGCCCAAGTAAATCGAAAACAACACCAAAGAGGAAAGCCCAAATAGATCTTACAGACAAATAAGAATAGGTAGGAATGGATCTCACAATAATGGAAGTAGACTTAGGCAAGGGGGAGGAGTCAAGCATGGAAGATGAAGTCCTAAAAAAAACTGTTAAATAAATGGAGACACTTGGATGAAAGACTTATCCCAGATGATCAAAAGAAACTGTACAAGGAAACCTTCCATCAATACAAGGCCAACCAAGAACAAATACAAGTAGAGATTGCAAAGAAACTGGGCATGCAACAAGAAAACCCCTAGGAATATCAAAATAGAACAAAAGGAGGGAAGAAAATAGGAAGGAGGAATCTACAGGGATCGATCAAAATTATGGGAGAAATTTTGGTAAACACTGGAAGGGTAGTACCGATATCAGTGGGATTCTAAAAAGTCAACAAAGTTACCCAATGATAGTACTATCCTGGAACATAAGGGGCCTAAACAGCCGAGGAAAACAGAGATACCTACTAGATCGGTTGAAAAAGGAAAAGCCTCAAATAATGCTTCTCCAGGAAACAAAGATAACATGAGAGAAATTAGAAGATATTCTAAGGAGAATGAAACCAAAATATGAAGTAGTTGCAGTGGACACGAAAGGAAGTGTAGGCGGCATAGCAATCATCTGGAACCCAGTAGAGGTAAATGCATATTACTGGATAGGAATGCAGAGAATCCTTACAAGTCAATTTTGAAATATAGGGACCAAAGAATGGTTTATGATCTCAACAGTATATGGGTTGTATATTCCAGCTGAAAAGGAAAATTTTATACAAAGCATAAGGACACTAAACCAAATGCACGATGAAAAACTTTGGTTGATTGTAGGGGACTTCAATCTACTAACTACCTTGGAGGAAAAGAAAGGAGGCATTAGAAGAGAGGAACCTGAAATGGAAAAATCTAGGGATTTACAAAAATAGCTCCACCTGGTAGATATACCTACAATCAATGGAATGTACACGTGGAATAACCGAAGAGGAGGAAGTCGTCAAATAACGTCACGATTAGACAGATTCTTGGCAACTGAAAACTTAATTAGTAGAGATGTATACTATGAGGCGTCCATCCTTCCATGCATGGTATCTGACCACTGGACGATTAGATTGGAAGTGGACTTGAAACAAGGGAAAACCAAGAGACCCTTCAGGTTTGAAGCATTTTGGTTGAGAGACTCGGATGGTGGAAAGAAAGTAAGAAACAAGGAAGAAGTAAAATGCATACATTCCAACTCTGTCTCAAAGAAATCAAAGATAAAATAAAAAAATGGAACAAGGAAGAATTTGGTAACATACAATAGGAACAAGAAAGGATGAAAAAGGTGCAACAACAGATAATAAGAAATTGTCACATTGAACCCCTAGTGGAGAATTAAGGACAACTGTTGAATGGGTTGGAAGAAAGGAGGCAGAAGGAAGAGATCCTATGGAAACAAAAATTAAGAACTCAGTGGCTGAGAGAGGGGGAAAGGAACACTAGATTATTCCACAAAGCGATGATCCAACATCGCTAGCATAACATGATTTTTTCCTTAGTAGACCAGAATGGAAACCACCTTATTCAAAAGGAAGAAATGGAGAACTTCCTGGTCCAACACTTCCAAAACTTATTAACAGAACCTAATTTAGATAAGGCAGAAGATATAAACAAGATTACTCGGCATATCCCTTTGGTCAGTAGGGATCAAAACCTAGCTCTCATGAGGGAAATAACTATGAGTGAGGTGGAAGAAGTGATCAAAGGACTAGCAAAGAACAAAACTTCGGGGCCAGATGGCTTTACAACAGAATTTTTCCAGGCAACCTAGATGATTTTAGGAGAAGATATCTTAGCAGTAGTGGAGGAGTCAATACGAACTAAAAAGATGCACAACCTTGAACTCCAACTTCCTAGCTCATATCCTCAAAACAAACCATTCAGAAGAGCCTCAGGGGTTTAGACCTATAGCTCTATGCAATGTAATATACAAAATTTTGGCTACAATAATGGTAAATCGCCTCAAACCGATCCTCCCTAGCTTAATCTCTCAAGAGCAGACTGGTTTTGTAAAAGGAAGGAAAATTGTGGATGGGATAGTCACGGCTCAAGAGGCAATTCACTCTTTG
The DNA here is from genome assembly GCA_031772625.1 of Pinus tabuliformis. Classification (NCBI taxonomy): domain Eukaryota; kingdom Viridiplantae; phylum Streptophyta; class Pinopsida; order Pinales; family Pinaceae; genus Pinus; species Pinus tabuliformis. Next base: position 182,805,138 of record CM062819.1, read on the forward strand.
AAGAACCTAAAAGCTAAAGGTATGATGATAAAACTAGATCTATCAAAAGCATACAACTGGCTAAGCTGGTCTTACCTCCAAGGAATCCTGAAAGCCTTTGGCTTCGATCCCAAATGGATAAACTGGATCTATTCTATGATATCAACCCCTGTGTTTTCAATCCTCCTGAATGGAGCTCCGACTGAGGAATTTAATGCAACAAGGGGGCTAAGACAAGGAGACCTGATGTCCCCTTTCTTGTTCATATTGGTTGCTGAAGGATTAGGAAGATATGTAAAAGAAAAGGTGCAAGGAGGTCAATTTAAAGGCCTGTGAATGTGGCATAATGACCTGCCATTAACACATCAACAATTTGTTGATGACATAATGATGTTTGGGCAAGCAACCCTCAAGGAAACCAGAGTCCTGATACACATCTTATGCGATTTCAGGGATGATTTTAGAATGCAGATCAACAAAGAGAATTCAGATATCTTCTTCTTTAATACAAAATCCCAATCCTAAGCTGTCCTGGCGAGAACAATGGGATTTCGTATAGGAAACCTCCCCTCGAAATATCTGGGGATCTCACTAAGTCTACACCCGATTAGAGTGGCAAACTGGAAAGCACTACTAGCAAAAATCCAAGGGAGGCTTCAAAACTGGACATTCAAGACTCTAAATATGGCAAGTAGAGTCATACTGCTAAAAGAAGTGCTTCAGTCAATCCCGATATACCAATTATCAAGCCAAGCTATCCCTAAAACTGTATGTCATGGAATGATCAACATCTTCAAGAAATTCCTGTGGCAAGGGCCACAAGCAACAAAAAAATGGGCACTGCTATCTTGGAATTGGCTAAGTAAACCAAACAAAGTGGGAGGGTTGGGACTCCGAGACCTGTATATTCTAAACCAGGTAATGGGGGCTAAGTTATGGTGGAGATGGATTCAGGGAGGAACAGACCTATGGAAAGAAATATGGGGGAGAAAATATGGAATGCCAAGATCGACAGAAGGAAGATTAAGAGTCCAGGAAAACATAAAGGGGTCGGCTATATGGAATTTGGCATCTAAAAACAGAGAACTGATAAGAAATCATAGTTTCTGGGAAATCAGGGGAGGAGACAAAGCTAGATTCTGGCAAGAGGCGTGGCAGCAGAGAGAGAAATTATTCAGTAGGCTAGACCTAGCGGATATATTCCTATATACAAACAACCCAACAAATCAGCTAGTGAAAAACTATTGGGGAACGGATACAGGGGAACAATGGAGAAAATGGAAGAGGAAACAAGATTGGCCTGGCGCACCAGAGTCGATTCAATGGGAAACCTACGAGAAGGAGATGGAGTCCTGAAGAATAGTGATAGTGGAAGGATCGAACATAATAAGGTGGGGATATAGAATAAAAGGGATGTTCACCATCCAAGAAGGATACTATCTGCAAGCAACACATCATCAACAACAAGGGTTACCCATATGGGAACGAATCTGGAAGGATAAATTGTGGCCCAAAATAGCCTTCTTCCTATGGGTTGTCCTACACGATAGAGCACTAACATGGGATCAATTACAGGTAAGGGGGATGTAAGGACCATCGGTCTGTTGCATATGTGAAAGACAAACGGAATCGATGGAACACTTATTAAATTCTTGTAGTTACAGTGAAGTTCTATGGCAGTATCACGAACAACTATTCGGCCATAGAGATAGGGATCAATCAAGCATGAAAACAACAATGGAAAAATGGAGAAGGAAGCCTTACCAGAATCCCATCTTGAACCGAGCCTGGCAGATATCCCTTGGATTCTTGCTCTGGGTGGTGTGGAAGGAAAGGAACCGAAGAATTTTTAAAGGGGAAAAGAGAACAGTAGTAGAGTTATGGGGAATGATAGTTCAGAACATTCAAGAAACGATTCTTGCTAAGAACTGGTACCCAGATGATTGGGAAGCCACTCCACAGGAATGTCGTATATTGGAAAGGTTAAGCCTGAATCCAAGCATGCTAATGGCCAATTCATGGAAACAGAAACCTACTCCCTGTGATTCCCCAACCCTTTTCATGTTTCCCCAGGAAGAGTTCATAAAACTAAACTTCGATGGTGCAGCTAAAGGGAATCCGGGGGCTGCAGGATCAGGATGGGTGTTCCGAGACCATCAAGGTAACACCATTCGACTTTATGCTATGGATTGTGGAATAGTGAGTAATAACAAAGCAGAGCTCTATGCGCTAAATTTGAGGCTAGAAAGAACTTGGAGACAAAAGTTTCAAAAACTAGAGGTGGAAGGAGATTCGAGACTGGTAATAAGCATAGTGAAAAAAGCTTCAGCAAGGAACTAGATGGGAGAAGATAAGCCAAAGTTGGAGGATGGCAAGGTTGGTATAGGATATAGGAAATCTAATACAAAGGATAGGCTATATTATTATGACACATGTTTTCAGATCGGGGAACGTGGCAACAAACTACCTAGCCAATTGGGGATGTGGCAAAAATGGTAGCAAACTTGATATAAGGGGAGACGACTTACGTCGAACAGAAGGAATGAGTGTTCTTGTGGAAATCCTAATAATAGATAACCACAAAGGTGAGAACCCCTAATCGGGATGTGGCGGGCAATGGCGGGTAGAGGTAAGAGAGGCAGGACAAATGGCAGGGGTGCTGGCAAGCGTACGTGGCGAATCGGGAAATATAGGACAGTAGGAGCAGCTGGAAGTGGGAAGGTAATGATGACAGACATTAAAGGGAATGTAAATGGGTGCTCCGTTCGAGACCCACACATGAGGGAAAGGGAGGTGGCCAACGGAGCAAAGCAAGTGGCGGGTACCTTGGGAGTGAGGATGGGTAGGTGGCAGAGAAAATTAAAGGGAAAGGTGGCAAGGTTGACGGGCATTTGCATGTAGGAAGTGGATGTAGAATGTTCAATTGGAGTTGGCAAGCACCGAGAGTTGGGGGACGTCAACCAAAATTCGACCTTCACCTGTAAAACCCGGTATGTGCCTTCAACCCAACCCTCCGTCAGTAAGGAAATAATGAATTGGAATTTGAGATGAATTTTGATTATAAGAAGAAAAGTAATGAATCCTGTAGAAGAATGTTGGTTAATTATTATGGTTTCCCTAGTTGAAAGAAGAAACACAACATTTTGGATCCCTTGGGTTATTGGTTTGTCAACCTGGGGCGGGATAGACCTGATAGCTGTCCAGGGTGGGGGGGAAGGGAAATTTGAACCTCGTATGAAGGTAGGAAGGTCTTGGGGCAAAAGGCTATACCGTCGAACCAAATTGACTCAGCTAGTAGAGTCATCCTAAGCGTATTTCTCTGTATATGTATGAGGAACTTCTTATGGAAGTTAAGGAAGGTTATCTAGATTGGGTGGAAGGGAAACAAAGGGAACTGCGAGAGGCCTGGAGTGAAACCAGACCCTGGTGCAACCTCTGGCCTGCTTGTCTGGGTGCACCCCCTCATATTAGGGTCAAAGAAAGACTTGGAAAGGGAGGGGAGAAACTGGAGATGCAGCTGGCCCCTCGATCGGGGAGGGGAGAAAGCCCAAACCCGGATTTGGCTAAGAATATTAAGGGGGAATGCCTGGAGAAAGTCAGGAATCTCGTTGATTGGCGACAGAATTGTAGACCTATGGGAAAGGAGAAAGCAAATTCTTTCTCTCTAGGGTAGAGAAAACAAGGAGAGAAAGACCTCTGGGAGACCCGAGGGTAGGGTTGGTAGCATAGGATGCTTGAGCCTCAGGGAGGTATTAAGTGATTTGGTCAGGGGAGAAAACCAGTTTCCAAAATGTAGCAACCCTAAATATGGGGGAACCTTCTCTATCTTGCTAGCCTATGAAGGTAGAGAGGGGCAGCTGGGCGTCATCTCAAGAACGAGCATTAGAGATGGAATAGAGTGGAGGACAAAGATTGATCCAGAGCAGCCTCAAGCTGAAACGGTGGGGAAGAATGTTGGGAATTTGAGAAAGAACAAGGCCAATTCTCAGACCATGAAACAAAGCATGAACACAGGGAATTTTGACAAAACAAAGACCAAAACCCAGATCATAAAATATTATTTGTATACTAAAGATAATTTCATTTTGGTTTATAATGTCTTAATTCTAATTTACATTATAGGTAGCATAAATGTTGGTGTTCAGAAGGCCCTGATGGAATGGAACTTGCATTAAGCCAGTGCTTATTAGGCCATGTTCCAAGCATGTCATTCATGGAGGAATGACAGAAGCAGCGAGAATACAAATATGACTAAGGAAGGAAAACAACAGGGAAGAAAAGGGAACAAAAGAACGGGAAAGACAGAGAAAAAAATGAAAGGCCTGGAGCCATCTGCAAGAAAACCTCTAAGGAAAAGAGGAAGGAAAATAGGACAGGAAAGTATGTAGAATCTCATCAATGCTTACTATGTAGGATCCCCAGCCGAAGTGAAAGCAGTTATTTCTAAATGGGAAAGAGAGCTAAATGCCAACACCAAGAATGAAGAGATTTAGGAAGAATAATGGGAGACAATAATTAAGGATCTAGGCAATACCTGAGGCCGCCAAACATTGTTTTGGCAGACCATCCAACAATATTGGGTTATGAAAAACATCCTGGCTAAAGAAATGACCACCTACAAGGAAAGAGAAGAACCAGAAGAGGATAGACCAGCAGAACCAAGCCTAAAGGATCTCTAGAAGGAGATACAATCAGTTCAAATGCAGTTGTATCATAACAACCTCAACCTGAATAGAATTGAACAACAGATCTAGACTATGATGCAAAGTGAAATACCTGGGTCAAGTGCGAAAGCCCCGGCTCGAGTTGATTCCTCAAATGAATGAAGCAATGCAGTTAGTTAATTTTATTTTTTTATGACAGTTAGCATAAAGCAAATAGAAGATAAGATAGCCAATGTAGCATGGATGATAACGATTACTCTGTTTAAATCTTGGACAACATTTGATGCAGATAGGTGGCCAATAGACTTGGTTTCCTGCGGTTAGGTTGAGGCCACCAGCAAAATTTTGAAAACCAAAGACTATATATTTCTGAAATATTAATAGAAAAGGGAGATCTACTAAGATTACACAAAAAATTATTACAATTGCCACTTAGTAAAGACAATAAAAGATAAAAATAGAATTAAAAAAATTAAATAAACTTCATACCAATTAACATCGTATTCTTAAAAGTTTGGGATTTTTAAAATTTTGGTTAATTTGAAACTTATCTGTAATTATAAATTTGAATTAATTAATTTATATAACTTTATATATATATATATATATATATATATATATATTAAAAATATATATTTTAAATAAAGAAATAAAATAACAATGGTACTTAAAATTATATAATACTAAAAAAACAAAAATTCAACGCTCAATATAATATAATATTGAACCACAAATTAAAAATCTATTATAAAGATATGTGCCTTTATTTTTATCTTCGTTTATTATGAAAATATGTTTTTGTTTGGCCACTTTATTTTAACTACATATTTATTCCTCAAAAAAAAGTTGCATAGAAACTCAAGCAACGTTGGATTTCCACAGCTTTAACTGTGTAAAGTGATAGAATTTGAAAACTATTAATAGCTATTTTAAATTACTTTGACTACAACTCAATTTGGTAAAATAAAAGTCCCAATAAGTTACCTTGCATTACACTCACCACTACTGGACTCAGGAGTTCAAGCCAAAAAACTGTAAATCTAAAATATACCCTGAAATGATAAAACGCAGTGGGGGCAAGTGGAAATCCAAGGTGAATATGACATAATAGATACCCACCTGTATTGGAGTGAACGTGGTGAACATCAAGGAAAGTTAAATTTGATAAATGTCCCCGCCGATATAGTTACGTGGAAACCGCACCAATATAATGGGAGGATTGAGGGAGTCATAAACATGCTAACATATGCCCATTTATATATGCGTTGAACATATTGGTACTTCAGCTTTTCGTTGTTCCATAAGTCTAACATCACAAGCCGACTCGACCTTGCATTGTGCCCTGTGGTATGCGTTGAACATATTGGTACTTCAGCTTTTCGTTGTTCCATAAGTCTAACATCACAAGCCGACTCGACCTTGCATTGTGCCCTGTGGGCTGGACCTTGCATTGTGGACTGTGGGCTGATAGCTAGTTTTTTTTTCATTATATGGTGAATCGGTAACTGCCAGTCTTAAGCTTTTCGTTGTTCCATAAGTCTAACATCACAAGCCGATTCGACCTTGCATTGTGAGACCTAGCATTGTGGCCTGTGGTATGCATTGAACATATTGGTACTTCAGCTTTTCGTTGTTCCATAAGTCTAACATCACAAGCCGACTCGACCTTGCATTGTGGGACCTTGCATTGTGCCCTGAGGGCTGGACCTTGCATTGTGGACTGTGGGCTGATAGCTAGTTTTTTTTTCACTATATGGTGAATCGGTAACTGCCAGTGTTAATTTATGGGAGACCCAAGACGAAATTGGGGTATCTGCCCCTTTAGCTATCACCACAGTAGGTCAGTGTACTCAATGAGATTTGAACTACGGTCTCTCAGGCTTCGCCCAAATAGACTTACCGTCAAACCACATATCACTATATGACAACTAGTTGGAAGTCAAAAGAACAAATCTGTGAATTTGGGGGACGGGAGAAAACTGTCTCCCGACCATAAGTCAGATTTGCTTTCCCGACTCGCTCTAGTAAAGATTCTCGCTCCTCATAACTTCAATTTGTGTTTGGGTCGATGCAAAGAAAAAAATGGGAAAGACCCCAACCCCGTAGGAACGGAACATTAATATAGTTGGGCCTGAGGGAATTAGATGCATGATATAGAGTCATGGAACGAGCAAAGAGACGACCTCCTGACCAACAAAAGAAAAGAAAAGGAACTGGTCCTCACCTTCTTAGTGGAGCACGATACATCTAATTGTTTAAAGAATATATTTAAGCGTATTATTGTCTTACGTTCTCCTTTAAAAAGGAAATTTTTTTATATGGGTTTCATTGTACTATTTTTAATTAATATAAAAAAATTATCATATTAAATTTGAAAAAGAAAAACGATTGAGAAATTAATTATGTTAGTAGAGAAATGTTGAGAATAGCCGAGGTATTTTTTTAATTGAGTTATCTATCTGCGGTAGAATCAATTACCAGTCAACCAAGAGTGTGTTCCACAAAAGTTGGAAACGTCGGCCTGTTTGACCAGTCGGGCTCCAAAAAGTCGGGCTCATTCTTTGAATGAAGAAGTAAGAAACCCGACCCGACTAATCGGAGGTCAGGCTTCTGGGCTCTGTTGACCGCGTTAGAGAGGCAGTTAACTCTCACCTCCTGACTTGGTAAGACCATCACAGCTCATATACATCAAACTATTAAGCTTGGTCACAAGTATTAAGACGAGATTTTAAAGGCGATTGGTCTGGACTTAGATTTGGATTCGCGTGCCCAAGGAATAAGGAATGGAGGTAGAAGGTCGGGCTTTGGAAACCAAGTTTCATTCGAACTTACAGTGAGGTCTGGACTCCCGCCCTACGACAGATGGGTCCATGCCATGGCTCTTTCGGTTCTAGGTGATGAGGATGCGTTGTAAAAAATATTTCATCGACGTAGAGTTTCTCTAAGATGTCAACAAAAAAATGTCAATGGGTATGTCATATGGTTGAGAAGTAAGGGACAAGGATACCAAATATTTGGCTTCCTCGTTGGGATAACTAACCACTCACTGCAACAAGCTAACCAACATGAATAAATTTGGGGACACCTAGATATATCGACCTTTCTTATTGGCTAGTAACACTGTGGTAGGTAGATATCACAATTAACAAGGGAGAGGAAAAAAAACTTGATAAGCCAGGAAAAAGCACAATAGGAGTAAGAGAAAGGGTATTCAAAGAGTTAGATAGCGGAGAAATGGAAGTGAAAAGGAGATCAGGGGAGATGTTGGAAGAACACAACAGAGAAGATTGGGAGTTGTTGAGATAGTGCAACTGATTAAAAAAAAAGACCAGAACATAAAAGAAAGATAGTAAGTGCAGCTAGAGAAATGCAGAGGAAGATATTTGAGCTACCAAAGTAATAATGTGTGAGGAATTCTTGTGATCTATTGTCTATATTGTAAGTGATAAAGTTAATAAAGGAAAAATAAGACCAACGTCATGGGACATGTATTCCAAGTTGACTGTTGGGAAAAACATCCTAATGGGTGTTCATTTGGTTTATTATCGCTACGGAAATTGGCAAAGGAAATGGAAAAGGCTTTGGGAAGGAAAAACGACATTATTAGCATTTATTTTATGAAAATAAAAGAAAATAGGAGAAAAGGGAGGTGAAAGGTCATAGGTTTCATGTGAGGAGAAAATTGAAGGAAAATAATGGAAATTGAAGAAAATAGAGGCCTCATTGATAAAAAGGCTTATGAGAATCAGTTCACAGCTTTTTGTCAATTCTTTTTGGAATTAGTCTCAGAGAGGAGAAGAGCACTGAGAGGATAATGAAAGAAAGAAAGCAAAGGAATGACAAGGAAAGATAAGGAAAGCAATGATCAAGCAAGAAAATGTTGGATCAGGGAGGTTCAACAGGAATACTTGCAGTTAACTGATTGCATGTATGGTTTCCTAGCTGGTTTTGGCATGCATGACATATACATGTGTGTATTTTGGTTTCTTTTCTGTCGATGGCATGAATTTTTCCAGGTTTTGACAATGATTTCAGCCTTGCCTTTCTGTTTGCAGATAACCATGGTATGATGGGATTCTTCCTCGGTTGAGCTATGGATTATCAGAAGGTTTTGGATTTGGGTGAGGTGGTCTCAGGAAAATCCCAAGGGTTGGGGGTGGAGATGGTTTTCTCTGGGAAGCCCGCAACAGGTGAGTGGAGACAGGAAAATTCTTCAAGGGATGGTGAAGAAATTTTAAGGCATCCAAGCTCGGTTTGGTTTTCTAATCTCGAGACTGGTTTAGGTGAAATCATGGTATGGTGAAGGTGGAGGTAGTTTAACCTCTGGATTCCCTTGGTTCTTTATGGATGGTTTTATCCCATGAGATCCCAAATTCATGTTTCGGATATGGCATGGGGGTTATTAGCTAAAAGAAAGATTTGGTTTAGCCCAATCTATGGTTGAGTGGTACATGGAATTCCCTGACTTGGTTGGCTTTTGCATATGATTAATAAGAGATAAGTTTCTCTTGTCTTGATGAGTACTTGTACTTGTTATTATGTGGCTTTAATGATTGTTCTATCATTGTTATTCAACTGCTTATATGCTGGTTATAATCATGGTTAATTGACAGTTGTAAGTATGGCTCTTATCACATTTCTATTAATGAATGAATGGTTATTGAATGCATGACCTAATCAGTGTTATGAAAACTATAGTGAGAAGGCATTGGTCCTTCTTGTTTAACCTCAGATAAGTTTCAGATCCCTATGTTTGGATATGCATTCATGACCTTTTGATTCCATGTTCACCATATGTTTAAAGAAATTCCTGTCATGGCTAGGCCTTGTTAGGTTAATTTTTTGTCTAAGATTTGTATGGAAGGATTTTTCCTTGTGTCATTCATGGTTCTGAAAGGTTTTATTAAGTTCTGGGAAGAGGTATGGATCCTAGCCTAAAATGTGGTTTAAATCCCGTGGTCCCAAGCACAAAACTAGGTGAAAAATACTACAGTCACTCCCTTGTAGGCATCATGCATGCGACGAGAGGGTTTTAGTTGTAATCAGGTAGTGTTGTGCCAACATCTGGGAGATCAAGGCACAGAAAAAAGAGGTTTAACTTAGGGTCTAGGACCTAGAAGGGTGGTTTAACCCTTGGTGGTTTAACTCATGTTTACCTTGGGCAAGCCAGTTAAAGTGGGTAGATATGAGAGGAGGCAAGGTTACAGAGTGGTATCAAAGCATGGTTCAACACTTGGACTGGATGGGCTAGATGCATGTTGTTATGCATGCATTGTTATGGTTAAGGTTGTTGGATGTACTATATGTCATTATGATGCTATTGGTATGTTATGAGGCTGACATTTTTTCCAAGATAGAGCAGGAGATGTAGATCATCAGAGCAAGGTTGCAGCACTAGATCTTGAGATAAGAGCGGGTTTTCATAAAAGTTTGTATGTTGGGCATGCAGGTATGTTGGTTAATGGTTGTTATATAAATTATGGTTATATACGTGTTTATCATTATATTTTTGTTGTGGTTACATGCATGATATATGTTAGTTGACCGGTTCAATTATATGCACATGCGTCAGAGAGTCATGAAAGGTAGCAACTTGTCGTTATATGCATTGCAATGATGTGTATGGCAGTCATGTTATTATTATTATGGTCATATGCATGAGGATTATTGTCATGACGATGCTTGTATGGTAGTTATTTATTGATATTATCTTGTATCATGCTTCTATGGATTGACTTGTGTAAATGTGATAGCCTTCCCTAAGATGCATTGAGGTATGAGTTTAGTTATGTCATACATTTGGTGCTTGAATGTTTGATTATGTCATTTATTTATTGTTTGAGTGTTTGGTATCTATTATGTCATCTATATGTTGTTTGAATGTTTGATTAATTGCATGATATGAGCATGTGTATATAATATTGCATGAGGGAATGATCTTGCTTTAAGATGGTTGTACTAACACATTATGTGTTGAAATAGTTGATATGTATTTGAGTGTAAGTGGGTGCTAGTTGTAGTATTGTGAATAATGACTATGAATTGATTATGGCATGGTTGTTAGTCTTAGTAGAGGTTGATTTCAATTAATAGACATGATGTATTGATCTTTGGAACGTGTGACCGACATGTGTGAGCAGTTGCAAGGTAACATGCTTGGTATTAGTGTGGTAAGGTAGTAGTTGATTTTTTTATGTAACTAATATTTGGGTGATATGATAGTACATAGACTCAATTGCAACAAGGTAGAAGGAAAAACATAGGAATTGGGTGATAATTCCTTTAGCTATGTTTAGAAACCACAATTCCAAATAAACAAGTTCTTGCATGAATACAAGAAGTCTTCCTAACCCTAACCTTATCTGACATTATTAGGATATATGTTTTATTTATAACTATGTATTTGACAGGTATAACAACAGGTTATAGTTATGGTTGGATTCTTTAAGGACTTGGAGTCCCTTGAGATATGGTATGGATGTGTTTAGTTACAAGACAACATGCTTGGCACAGTAAGGTAAGATATTTGGTATATTGTTATATTTATTTATACGCTGACAATTATGTGTTTATGGAAGTATAATCTAGGGGATTACATGGAAAAAGAGGCTCCATGGAATCTTGAAGAATGCTCGGGTAGATATTTCCCCTGGAAGCATTAGGAACCCATGGGGATTAAGTCATGGTGTTTGTTGCTAGTCTTGTGCTTTCGGTTATTTGTGATTTTTTTGTGCTTGATTCATAGTTTTGTTTATGTCTGGTGCATGGCCATGCCACTTTGTTTATGGTGCCATATTTTTATTGGTTTCTCATGTTTTTTCTTCTTGATTTCTTCTTGATTTCTTCTTGTTCTTGTTCTTTTATGTTTTTAGGTTCTTGGGAATTGGTTGGGAAAGAGGAAAGTTAATGGGGCTCGGGAAGAGTTGTGTGGAACCCAAGAGGTAATGTAAGACCCGGATGAATCTCGGTGCATGTATAAGGGCAATTGAAGGTAAGAATATAAAAACCACACTACAAGAAAAAAAGGTCATTGGTGAGGGTCATGCCTGTGATGGACCAATGTCGCATATGGTGACGATCTTTAAAAAAACATTGTTGTAAGTTTATATAGTGATGGTCCTTTATGGTTTGTCACCAAAGCCATTTTCAATGACACTTTTGGTGAGGGTCATTAAAGGCCTGTCACTAATTCTCTCTTTGGTGACACTTTGGGTGAGGGTTGTTAAAGGCCCATCACTAATTATCTCTTTGGTGACACTTCTAGTGATGATCTTTTATTGATTGTCACCAATGATCTTTTTGGTTACTTTTGGTGACGGTCAGTAAATGTTCATCATCATTGATCATTCCAATGAGTTTTTGATGACGCTTCATGCCTGTGATGGACCTTTAAGATTCGTCACCAATATCGCATATGGTGACGGTCTTTAAAAAATCATTGTTGTAAGTGTATATAGTGATGGTCCTTAAGGTTTGTCACCAAAGCCATTTTCAATGACACTTTTTGTGAGGGTTGTTAAAGGCCCGTCACTAATTCTCTCTTTGGTGACACTTTTGGTGAGGGTCATTAAAGTCCCATCACTAATTCTCTCTTTGGTGACACTTCTAGTGACGATCTTTTATTGAACCTCACCAATACTCTTTTTGGTTACTTTTGGTGATGGTCAAAAAATGTTCGTCATCATTGATCATTCGAATGAGTTTTTGATGATGCTATGTACCTGTTACTATATTTTTTGTCAAAACATAACAATTTAAGACCAATGTTGTGGAGTATTTTTTATTCTGTTTCCAAGGTCATAGTTGTTAAAATAGTCAATCAATTTGTTAAGAAGTAATTAGTATGTATCATTTCCCTCAAGTCATAAGACTATAGTTTTCCTATGAGTCAACACATGATTAATCTCTATTAGGTTTATTATCTAGAAAATTTCCTTTAAATAAAGTTCCACTAGTGTGTGTAGGAACTATATTATTTAATACATAATCAAGATTTTTCAATTCTATTAATGAGAGAGACCTAGCACTCCTCAACACTTATGGCACACCTTAACATGCTTTGGAACAGTACACTAACATTCCTTGGCACCTTGCATGTCTTAGAACATCTTTGTACCTAGAACATATTTGTACCTAGAACATATTTCCATGAGTAGGATTCCCAAGCACATGTTGGCATGCCCTAGCATAGCATAGTACTCCCCTATCATGTGTTGGCATTCCTTGTAGTCCCTAGCATTCCCTGGAACACCTTGGCATAATATTGCATTGACAAACATTAGCACTTGGCACACATTGGTACTTGGCATGTATTGGAACATATTATTAGTGTGCCTAGCATGCCCCTTTTGAAAAAGATAAAGTCCCGACTTATTAACCCTCTTATGTGTTCATTTCCTTTCATTTTAGCTTAGTTATTCCTTTTGTTGCCTTGAAACTCCTTGATGCATATTGGCATACCCTAGCACTCTGCACATTCTAGCATGTCTTAGCACCTGACATGCCTTGGCACTATTTGGCACATGTTAACACACCCCGGAACTAACTAGCACACTCTAGAACTTCTTGACATTCCATGATATTCCCTGGCATGCCTTACTCGTGCTTAGCATACCTTGTCACTCCCTCCTTGGCATGACAGCTAGCACTCATTGACACTCCCTGACACACCCTCATATTCATTCACTTCCATGCATTTTGACCTAGTGCTCCCTTGTGTTGTCCTAGTACTCCCTAACATTCCTCAGCATGCATTGACACTATTTAGCACACCTTAGCACTCTTCGATATGCTCTACCACTTCATAGCATGCATCACACTCCCTGACGCACATTGACACTTAGCACGTGTTGGAACTTGGCAAGTCTTAGCATGTTTGGCATGCATTGAGATGACTTGGTATGCTTTGGAATGGTTTAATATTAAATTTATTTGAGATCAATTATTGGAAACTAGATGAGAAGAAACGGAGGAAGATTTGGCACTTAGAATGCATTGACACTTGGAACTTGGCACCTATTGGCACCTAGTGTTGGTGTGCCTAGCATGCCCCTCATGGAAAAGGTAAATTGATGACTTATTAACCCTATTATGTGCTCATTTCCTTGTAGTTTAACTTGTTCCTCCCTTTTGTTGCATTGACAGTCCCTAGCATGCATTGTCATGCCCTTGTACATCTTAGCATGCCTTAGAAATTGGCACATCTTAGCTTGTTTGAAATGTCTTCGTACTATCTGGCACATGTTAGCATGCCCTAACATTCCTTAACACACTTTGGCAGTCACGACCTCACAACTAGCATTACAATTTTTCCATGATTTGGGAACCTTAGATTCACTAGAACACCTTGGCACTCCCTAGTTGTCATGCCCTCTATTATCCTCCACAATGTCCTAGGTTGATGAGGAGATTGACAAAGGTAACAACAGACCAAGCTTTTAGTTTGGTAGCTAGCCCTACCAAAACAGAGAGGGCTCTCTTTATGAAATCATAGCCAAGAGATGACTGAAATGTAATGGATTTTAGGCTAGATAGCTAGGCTCAGGTGGGTTTTGGAAAATTTATGGTTTTGTTGCTGGATAAGGGAGAAAACCAGGTAGCTAGGTCAAAGGATCAAAGGGTTACAACATAAAAGATATAAAGAAGAAAGGTAGCATTACTTTTGTGATGGATATTAAGGTTTTTCGGGGTAGTGTAGTGTTTAGAAGAAGCAAAAGGTCTTAATGAGCATGAAACATGAATTCATTAAGCAAGAAAGAAAGTAACACAATGATTTTTCCATCAAAACAGAGCTTTATGCAAAGAATTTTGTTTATAAACTGTAAGGAAAACCATTGAAGAATTGATGAATGGAAATAGAAGATGAATATCTTTCATATAAAGCTATAACAGAGAAAAAATAACATCACAAACTTACTGCACATGAATTCCTAGATAATAGTTGCAAACTGTGTCCTTTGATTTCCAGAAAATGTCCAAGTACAAGCTACAATAGTTCTCTCCTCTGAAATCCAACCCATTCTATCACTGAGAAACTGATACATAAAGACCAAAACAACATCTCCCCACTCTCAGGGGTCGAATCCATGACTCTAAGAATTGTTCCATGAGGTGTTCTAACCAAACTCTAATGTCTAGGGAATTTAAAAACAAATTCTACAATTAACCTTGACTCCAACCTCTCTCATAAATGAGGTCAAATTTACATCAAAACAGATTACAAATACTAACCACCCATTATTTACATTTACTTTTACCCCTCACATTCATCTACTTCACCCTTTTTACTTTTACCAAAGTCAAACTAGGAATTACAAAAAATTACACAGTGAAAATTTTACAAAAATATCATAAATTTCCAGGTGTGCAACAAGCTATTGGAGGCAATTTTTGAGTGACTTTCTAAAGTCAAAATATATATTTGAAGTATTTTCTAGAAATTTTGGAGAGTGTAGACATATTTAGAGTATTTTTTCACTCAAAATGACCCATTTTTGGCTGAGATATGGCCATTCTCCCAAGGTGTCTCCAAGTACGCAGCGAAATGGGAAAAGAGGGGCAGAAAGGTGATTTTTGGCCTCTTTTTCACAAATTTATCAGAAAATGAGGCCTAGACCAGGAAAGTGGGAAAATGGGTTTTTAGAGGGGGTCATAAGCTCTCTAAAAATTATGATTTTCCATCATTTGGATCCCTGAGGAAGAATTGCAGCATGAGCTCACTTCGCTCCTAGACAGAAAATTGCCAAAAAATTGCAAGTCTGCACCAGTCTGCACCAAAACACAAAATTTTCTCCAAGTCCTCCCAAAATTTTTCCAGAGATGCCTAATGAGGTATGTTATGCAATTATGTATGCATCAACAAGCAAATCTAACTTACCATTCTCCTCTTGGCGGATTAGGGTTTCCTTCAGTTTTTCCTTCCATTGCTTGATTTTGACCTTCACAACTTGATTCCTTGTGTAATAATGGATAGCCATTTTATTTCGCAAATTTTTATCCCTGTTGGCCTTGTCAATGAGATTCTCAAGGTGGTGATTGACTTTGTCAAGCCAAAACTCCCTGTCCTCATTTATTTCCATGGAAATCCTCTCTTCAAAGGTCAATTCTTCCATTGGTGGCTTTTGTTCTCTTTCCCTCTGAAGTGCCTTCCTAAGACCCATTGTCCTTGGTCTCTTCCTTGCCACATGTCCTTCATGCTACTCAGTGTCCTCATGGTCCACCACTTCCTTGCCTTTCATCTCTTGTTTCTTAGCTTTGAATTTCTCTTTCTCCATGATTAGATGTTTTGCCTTAAGTTGACTACTTTCTCGCTCAAGGAATGAAATGATGAATTTGGTACTTTCCAAATTGTCCTTGAGCTCCATGATCTGAGAATCCTTCTCTTTGATGAATTGTTTTAGGGTTTGATGCTCATCATGTTCCTCTAAGTCAAATAGATCAAATTCATTCTCAATGGGCTCCTCATCATGCAAAGAAGCCACATGATGTGATGGTGATCCCTGTTCTGCTGATGTAGTAGGCTTGGCCCCTTCCTCAATTTTAGGAGAGAACACAAGGATTCTACCTCTTTAATATGTCTTGGTCACATCAGGCCTAGGTGCCTTGGAAACCTCATCATGTTTGCTTGATGACCCCACCTCCATGGGTTGTATTGACATGGTTTGGTGCTGGGTTGGTGAAGTGGTTATATGCGTTTTCAAGGCTGCCTCAATGAAGGTGTCCCATGTCATGTTCTTCTCTTTCAACTGATGGAGTACTATAACCTTTATTAGGCTATGGTGAAAGGGGCTAGGATAATTCACTTTTCCTTTCAATTTCACCCTCTCAAACATTTTGGTTAGGCTCCTATACAAGCAGTTGGATAGATTTAGAGACTTGGCAGCGTGAAGTGCATGAGCAGTCTTATGTGGTATTGATATAGCCTAGAAAATCTTCCCTCACATGTGAAAAACTTCATGAGAGCCTTCATCAATGGTGCATATCTCTCCAACAAGTATCTGAATGGGAAAACATGTGAGTGAGCTCCTTTGTATTGTGATTTCAAGTAGGGTTTGTACTCTTCTAGGTCTACGTTCATGCCTTTGAACTAGTTTTCACCATGGTTTGGTATGCTTGTATCTTGAGAGATGGAATCCATTGAAAACATGAAATCAGTCCCTGCAATGGTGATCTTGTCTTATTTCAAGGTGAGGGAAAATATGCCTATGAATATGCTCATGGTAACCTACTTCCTGCACTATTTGACAAAACCCTAAACAATTGACATCTTCAAAGCATTTCATGACAAATGGGAAAGGCCCTCACAACTACCCTTACTTTTTTTGCAACTTGGGAACCCAACCAAATCCTACCTTGACTACAACAAATTGACCAAGTTATAGTTAATACAACTAGACTATTCATTTTTCACCTAAGAACTTTCTATAACTCATCTTAGGCTACTCATGTTGAATCTCAGATCATACAACTTAACAAGTTACAAACACAAGGCTCACATCCAATCATGGTCGTAAAAAAACTAAGAAACATAGTTTACATCTTGATATGCAATAACACATGGCACGTCTAACAATCCCTTAGCACTATGTGACATGTGTTAGCATCCCTTGCATTCCCTGGCATGCTTTGGCACTCCCTAACACATCCTAGCACTTCCTGAGACCTAACACACCTAAAACTCGCTGAAACTCCCCGTCACACTCTTATTCATTCATTTCCATGCATTTGAAACTAGTGCTCCCTTATGTTTCCATGGAACTTGGCCCTAGCACACCTTAGAATGCGTTGGCCCCACAACCTGGCTCCTGGCACATCTTGGCATGCCTTAGAACTTGGTATGTCTTGGGATGCCTAACATGCCTTGGAACTATCTAGCATGTGTTAGTACTTCCTAGCATTCCCTGGAACACCTTGGAACTTCTAGTTGTCATGCCCTCATAGATAGTCTTTTTTTGCGATTTGGGAGCCCAACCAAGTCATTGGTTAAACAATGTTGTGCCCAACCCAAAGCCTCCCTTTCTCTAAAACTACTTTGTCCATGCCTTATCAAAACCATAAGATTGCCTCTCGCAAGTCCTATTATGAAATTATCCTAAAACACTTCATCATTGGGACACCTGGAATTCGTTGACAGTCCTTGGAACATGCTCTTATTCATTCATTTCCAAGAATTTTGACCTAGTTCTCCCTTGTGTTCCTATGGCACTCCCTAACACTCCTCAACATGCATTGACACTATCTGACATGTGTTTGCATGCTAGGACAAGGGGGTCCCTGGATTAATGGAAACATAGTGATATACCAGGAGAGACACGGTGGTCTCTGGATTAATGGAAACATGGTGATATGCCATGAGAGACAAGGTGGTCTATGGATTAATGGAAACATGGTGATATACCATGAGAGACAAGGTGGTATTTGTATTATTGTGATATTGTGTACTGTGATATGTTATGTGTATGTGTTTTTGTTATACATGTGCATGTGCTACATAGGGGAATGACAAAAATTATATTGTGCTATATGTGTGTTGTGTTGTACCATGTATATAAGTGTGTGTTATGCAATGTGTTCAAGTCAGGCACGTATCATACTATCTGGACCTGTGTGTTGTGTTTATGTGCTTACGATATGTGCTAAGGGGCTGTTTGCGCTTGTGTTTTGTGTATGTGCAAAATTGTTTAAAAATGTATGGGATTGTCTGGGACCATGTATTGTGTAGTGCCACACACAAGAAGGTATGGGAATTCCTGTGCCTACACAGGTGTGAAACACACTTATATTCTTGTCGATAGAAGACTACCTTGTTTGGTAGTGCTCATAATATTTAGATTTTCACTGGGCTTAAGTGCTCATTTTGAGGTTAATGAGTGACTTAGTAAATTTTAAATCAAATAGAAAAGAAGAGATGGCACTAGATGCTTGCCGACAGGCAACCAATTCAGTGTGTGTACGTGGTCAAAGTGAAGAGAAGGCACTAGATGCTTTCCAATTGGAAACCAATTTGGTGTGTATACGTGGTCAAAGTGAAGAGAAGACACTAGATGTTTGCTGACAGGAAACGAATTTGGTGTGTGTATGTGGTCAAAGTGAAGAAACAACACTAAATGCTTGCCAAGAGGCAACCAATCTAGTGTGTGTACATGGTTAAAGTGAAGAGAAGGAACTAGGTGCTTTCTCAATTGAATATTGATTTAGTGTATGTAAAGCAAGTAGCAAGAAGAGGAACAAGATAAGTATTAATATGTCATGACTTTTGAGATTTTGTTTATGAATCTAAATTCAATCATCTGATCTATGATTGTTTGGGTTATGAGCTAACCTGGCTTGACATGAAAGGAATTAAAGGAGAATTCCAAGTTCAATTCATGAGTGAACTGTTGGTGAGGTATGATTTAAAGTTATGGCATTTCCTTAATGATGGAACTTATGGAGGCATATGTGATATGATGAAGGAAAGCATGAAATTGCCTAGTTGGGTGGATGGACTTGGCTACAATATAGATAGTTGCAGTAGAAAGATATCAAATGTAAAATGGAACATAGATTAAATATTTCAAGAATGGGGCCATTGTGATACACTAATGCCAATTATGTAAATTGATTACCATGAAGCATGCTATAACCCTTATAATTGTGATGAGGCGAGATTGCCTTGGTTTTAGACCCTTTTTCTATGAGGAAGCCTTACCAAGGGATGGATCACCCAAGGGACTGAGAAGCATAGAAGGGTATGCATGAACTTGGAAGGTGAGTGACTCCGCAGAGAGGGGGGTAGCCAGATTTCCCAAGGGATTGAGAAGGGAAGGTCGAAATATAAAATTACGGTTTCTTGGTCATGAACATAGCTGATTGGAATCAGAAGCACATTGGGGTTATACCTGGAAGCTTCTCCTTGAGACCAGTATCAAATTTGTCATCTAGGAGTTCATGGACTTATGCGAATAGACCAACACTAACTAGTTCTACACTGTTAGCCATCCAATCTGCCTCCAACTTAATAATCTTCCTTTCCATTCTTGACTCCATAGTTTTGATTTTTTCATCTGATAGGGGCCATTCACCTCCCTATCATTCTCTAGAAGCTCTATCTTATGATTCACGAGGTTGATTATGCCCACTAGCAACTTGAAGAGAAACTTTGTTTTATTCTTCCACTGCTCCATATAAGACTTCAAGAGTTGGTCACCTTCTGACACCATCATCAAGAGAAACAAAACACTGTGAGAATAACACCTGGACAAATGAAACAAGGATCCCCAAATGTCCCACGACACCAACACATATAGACCCGGATCTCCATCCGAACACACACCATTACACTCCTTTGTCTCCATTAAACCAAGAACCTCATTGATCTCCATATTTAACGCATGCTTGTCCTTCCCAAGAGACCCAATCAACATTCCCTTCAGAGAATTAATCGAGACTTGAGGAAAGGAATGTAGGTGACACTT
The DNA here is from genome assembly GCA_031772625.1 of Pinus tabuliformis. NCBI lineage: Eukaryota > Viridiplantae > Streptophyta > Pinopsida > Pinales > Pinaceae > Pinus > Pinus tabuliformis. The sequence continues at coordinate 182,825,236 of CM062819.1, forward strand.
CTTCATTAATACATCTTGTCATAAATCCATAACATCAGGGATTGGTTCCTTCCATCGATCCCTCATCCAGGTCAGATCGCGCATGGGAAGAACATGTACAAGTATTGAGCCTCCAAGTGGACTCTTGAATAGTGTCACTCCCACTTGCTCATGCATGTTAGGGGTTAATACCCGAGATTGAGATTCCCAATTTTTGCCATCCTTGATGGCTCTTTATTCTAGGATTTATTGCATATGCTTATGGCATAAGGATGGAACCTTGAGAAATTTCATTTATTTATGAGATTCCAATGCCTAGATCCACTCCTCAATTAGCTAGACCATCTACTTCCCCATTTAAATGCCTTAGCACATGGTAAAGGGGGATTTCATCAAAATTTTCCAATTGAAGGAGAATTCTTCTCACCATAGGGGGGAAGAAAGAGTCATTTGTTGATTGAGACTTCACAATCATTCTAACGGCTATCATAGAGTCACCAATAATATAAAGATTTCTTATGGCTTTGTTCTTGGTGATATCTAGTCCTTTCCACAACATTAGGAATTCACCTTTGTTGTTTGTGGTTGTGCCTAAATTCCAAGCGTATATGGTTTCTCCATGTTTGTCAGGGCAATGTATCACCCCTCCTGCTCCTACCACCCCCTACAAAAATTAAATTTTATCCAATAATAAAAATAAAGTATTTTCACCAAAAACTTTAATCATAAGAATTAACCAATACAATGAGGGTAATGAAACACTAAAACATGGATGTGTTTCTATATGAAAGGCTCTTCAACACTTTTGATGTTTGTGCAAAAGTAATTAGAAATAATTTTGAAACTACATTTTTAAACAAGCTAGTATTGATGAAGTTTGAATATGATGAACTTACTCATAAACCTCATAAACAAACATTCTCTAATTAATCATTTATTCTTAGGTTGGACGTGTTCTTTGTCTAATATTTGATTTCTCATCAGATTGTCAATGAAAGGCTATGATCCCCAATGCTCCATATTTTATTCATGTTCTCCCAGAAGCTTAATTCCAGAGCTACCAAAATGCATAATAGGGTATCAACAACTCTTTTCTTGGATGGTTACATGTCACAATGATTTGATGATATCAATTCATCCTCAGCCTTGATGTGATTGCCTTTTCTTGGAATTCTACAACCCCCAAACATTCTAATCCCATGTTTTCACCTTGCATTGTCTATATATGTTGACCTTGTTCAACATTCAAGGCATATCTAAAACCAAATTACCCACAATCAATCACCATTCACCATGAAATTAAGAATTTGTACATAAATTATTAACTATCAATTCATCAACTATTAACTAAGACACATAAAGAGATTGAGAGCTAGAGTTAGAAAACAAAACTCTAGTAAATAAAATACGTGAAAAGGCTCTCATGCATCCATAGTATAACTCAACAGATCTAGATAATCATACAATAAAACCAAATTCACATGCAACCACACAATAAATTTTAGGAACACAAGCTAGGAGATGTGCTCATTCAATGGGATTATAAATTTCTTTTCTAACCATTCCCATTTCTACATTCCCATGCTTACAGGATTTAATTATACTATTGTGTAGAGATGACCTCGCGTAACGGTTTTGGGGCTCAAAGCCCACAATTTTGTGTAAATGTATGGTAAAGGCTCCGCGAGGTGCATGGAGCACAAAGTATAATGAGTCAAGTCAAAGGATTGTCCCCCCGAAAATAATGTAAGAAAATAGAAAGTGAGTCGGCCTTCCCATGGTCCATGGACCATGTGAATGTATAAATAGAGCAAGGCTCTATGGTTAGAAGCAGTTTTTTTGGAGTTTTGATAGTGAATGGAATGGGTTTATGAAGGCAATATTATATCTACATCTATAAGTCTGAGTCAAGGGTATTGGTAGATAGATAGAGGCTCTACAGCTGTGTGTGCAGAGGCCTGGTAGAGTATGTAGTTGTGTGCGCGGACCCCTGCAGCTGAGTGCAAGGGCGGATTTGATTGTATTGACAGAAGATATCAATAAAGATAAGTTGTTTCTGAAATATCATGGATCTATTGTATTTTGGTTTATGCATCTGTTATATGAGTTTATGTCTTTAAGAATTATGATTGCGCACACTGGTTTTTATTGTTAAATGTTTGCTTAAAGACTGTAAAAAGAAGATCAGATCTTTATTAAATTCATTAATAAGAAAGTGCACTTGTGCAGATCTACGCGAAAGCTCGATAGTAGTACAGAGTGGCGTGAGGCCGCAGGACAGTTTGCGACCCCTCCAGACCACATCAAGACATCCCAAGGATGCGGAAACCTAGTTCCAGCACCCTCCCCTACTACCTCAGGTGAGACTTCAGTCCGCGCTCCGCGGGCTATTGCTGAAAGGGCCGATAGTGCGGGATTTGTTTGGCTAATAACTCTTTCGAACCTGGGTTAGGCCCCAATAAGCTAACAAATGTTTCCGTTGCTGGGAGTGGGATCTGCCTAAGGGATGTCTGATGTCGGAATGATGGAACCCTATGAAGAAATAACTTGAATATTGGTTGGATCATAAGCTTCACGAGTTCGTAGTACAGGAAAATAGGAATCTGCGGATATCTGAGGAGAGGTGGTTGGATCACTACATATACATAGAGATCCACGAGATCTTCTTCGCGTCCTTCTCGACAGAACTGTATGAGTGGATCGTGAGGCTAGCTGATAGTCAGGGAAGGTGTAGACTGGATCAGCCTATCATGTGGACTCCAGAGTTGGTGCATAGGCTGGAAGCATCTGAAGATAAAATCGCACGAGAAGTGGATCACTGGTTGGATTGAGTAATAGGAGGGTTTATCACCAAATTTACGATAGAAACAATTGTGAGTTACAACGAAGCACAAAGGCGCTTTCTCTAAGGACCGTGGGGTAAGTACATCAAATCGTTGAATACTTGGATTAAAATGTTGTTATGTGAAAAATGGGTTATGTGCATCCATTGATGTCTGGGGTAACGAGGAGCGGAAGAGGCTATCGAGGGACTGAAGGATTAGAAAACAGTCCTCTGATTTCACTTTCGCGAGAAAGCGAGGAGGAGCTCGCAGGGTTCTCTCCAAGAAGCATAGTTCAATTGATAAAGCAGTGCTTTCCATTGATACCACCGCAATCCACGCCATCACCTACTTCACCTACATCAAACCCATCTTCACCTACCCCACCTCCGCCACCACCAAGGGTTGGAATGGCGAGTGCAATCAAGTTGCCAGTATTTAGAGGTGTAGGAAATGAGGAACCAGATCAGTTCTGGTTCATGGTAAAGGCTGTATGGGAAGCCCAAGGCGTAATGGATGATAACATCAAAAAGGCTACTTTGGTTAGCGCACTGTAGGACTGCACGTTGACGTGGTATATAAAGTACTCGAGTGATCACCCGAATGCGAGAATAGCGGCGATCCAGGATGCATTGAACAAAGAGTTTAGCTGGCCAAAATTAGAAACGCAATCGATCATTGAGTTCAAGGAGATCACGATGTTACCTGGTGAAACACCATGGGATCTGGATTAGAGATTGAAGAGTACAATCCGCGAGGCCAACATGACGCTGACGGATGCACAACACTGCGCGTGGTTTGTGGCATCTTTGAAACCACATCTGACGACAGTGCTATCACAGCAGAAGATCTCAACCCAAGCTGAAGCATTAGAGACAACGATGAGGTTGCATGAAAATCCAATACAGGATCTAGGGTTGGGAGTTCAGCAAATCCAAGTGCAATTACAAAACCTATGCTTAAAAATGCAAAGTTTGAAGCAAGAGAGGGTGCCTCGACCAGAGGTGCATACAGAAGTGGGGTGTATCAAATGCAAAAGTCAGGGTCACGACAAGGACCACTGCCTCGTATTCGTGAACTATCTGGCGGGAGGGGGGCCAATTACATTAAGGCTGGAGGTACAAGCAGGGCCAAGTGCATGCCTGCGCGCTGGTGCATGATTTATCAAGTAGGAGGAAAGCACGCAACAAACAACTGTCACTTGTTGCAGAAGTATACCTTGACTCCGCAGTAGCTGTATTTCAATTTCTTTAGATCAGTGGGTCATGATAAGTGAACGTGTCAAAGATACGAGCTAATGATGGAAAGGACCCCAGCCTATCGAATGCAGATTGAGGCGCGGGGTTTCAACCCAGCTGCAGGGCCACGTGGTGGATTCCAAGGACACAAGAAAGGAAGAGGAGGAATGGGGCCTAGATGAGGGCACGGTCAGCTAATCTGTTATAATTGTGGAGGGCCGGGGCACTACGCTCGCGACTGTACTAACCCAACGAGAATATCTTGTCCGTACTGTGAGCAGTTTGACCATGAAATGGTAGATTGTCCGACGCTGATTGCCCAAATGCGCGAAAAGGGGGTACTACAGCCTACTCCAACTCAAAATATCCAAATGATGAGGTCTGAACCACGCGAAGAGGACCCCAGCATAAACATGGTACTGAGGAGTGGCACGACTATAGCAAGAGATGTGAGGAAACAACTTGGAGAAGATGGGATGGGTCACAATGCTCCTACAAAGGAACCTAACTTTGAGATGGAACAGGTGCAGGGGACATCTAAGGAAGCTCAGAAGAACTTCACTGAAGTCTCTACCCCAGGTAGTAGGGATCCAATTGAGCTGGGAATGGATCCCTCTATGCTTACTACCTTTTTAGAGACATGTATGAAGCTGCTACATGACAATAAGGCAGTTAAAGGACTGTAGGAGCTGATCACTAGGTGCACAGGATCAGGTGAGCCGCGCGTAGTCCGGAAATTGGGAAAACATGCTCTGTGCACTGGGCGGGAGATGTGAATGACAACGCAAATTAGTGAGTATGAGATGGATTAGGTCATCCTGGTTTTAGGGTCGGATGCGAATGTGTTGCCTAAGTAAACATGGGAATGCATGGGCAGACCCACACTACAGTGGTCTCCTATCCAACTACGAATGGCCAACCAGCAAAAGATCTTACTGATGGGAAGATTGCAAGGGGTGACAGCGGACATTGAAGGCGTAAGTATGGAGACAAACTTTGAGGTAATAGAAATTGTTGATGATAGTAATCCATACCCTGCGTTGCTAGGAATCGATTGGGCCACGGACATGAATGGGGTCATCAACTTAAAAAGATGAAAGATGACATTCGAAAAAAAGTCACTTCATGTTATAGTTCCACTGGATCCAGCTGAAGGAGCGCGCTACACCGAATAGGTGCCCAACGAGGATAGTGACGAGGAACTAGACTGCATCTATCAGATAACAGTGCAAGACCAGGATCAGGTAAATCCCACAGCGGATGAGAGAATCTCATGGGAGCGCAATAGTTCCTACACATCAGATTCATATGAGGAGATTGAATGATGGTAGAACCGATTGCATGATGTCACAACCCTCAATTGTAACATGATGATTAGGTCACTGTGACGTGTGACAATCGAGGAACGACAATGGCCAATGGACAACGACGCAACAACTAAGGAGGACGTCATCAACCTCTACGGAACTTCAATCATAGAGTAGAAGTGGTAGGGTGCAACGGAAGAAGCGCTGCACATGACTATCACACCAGTGTGGCGGGCACATAAGAAGATGGGGTGGAAGAAGCACAAAGGTAGAAGGCGGTTGCAGGTATGGGTTGGAGGACATTCACGGCAAACACAGCCAGGGTAGCCATGACACATCAGTTTGGGCACCCATCTATAATGGAGAGCACGGATGTATGTTGTAAAACCATCGACCCAACTGAATCGACATGTAATAGGGGCTCGCTGGGCCAATGAGACCATGAACAAAGTAGGGGGTACGAAGAGAACTCTATCTATGGTCGGACATGATGAAACCAGGGAAGTGATGAGAATTTCCCTGACCACTGCTTCTGCAGTTCGACCTGAACGAGAAGACCTAGATGGAAGGATTCGGCAATTGCAGGAAGCCATTCGGCGTGATAGCATCAGACTTCGTGAACTAGAAGAAGTGGGGGCAAGGCTAAGGAGGAAAAGCGCAAGGCTCAAAAAAGAAATTGACAAAATAAAAATAGAAGTCACACAAATGGGCTGCGTGAATATGTGAATGGGGGGACCTAACTGGGCTGGCCCTCCTACGATACTCGACCAAGCCATGACCTTGCTATCATGGTTGCGACTGCACCCTACTAAACTAGGGAGCACAGACCGCGATGCACTACTTGATTCAAAGGTCTGCGAAGGGTGCCCGCAGCCCAGGCTAGCAGGGAAAAGGAAGGCTCACAGGGGTGTGACCACCTGACTATTTATAGGAGGCCCAGTCTCAACACTCCACGCAGTTGAAAGAGGGCGCGGGACTATAAAAAAATCTGCAGGAAGGTTGCACAATTCGGTTGTGGCATGCAAGAAGCATAGAACACATCCGCGTACCGGGGATTGCACTGCCACATGGGAAGGATGGATGGTGACCGTTGCAGCTACTGTTCATGACAAGATGTCCCATTTAAGACACCGAGGAGCAGGCGGCAGGCCATTAAGACATAGGGCTGAATGGACTTGCCACCAAAATCGCATTAAGAAGCCATGAATGAGGAGCACGACTGACTTTGAAGTTGAAAGGGTATATAAAGCATAGGTGGCTTGTTACCCCACACCTTTTGGTCCCTGGCATAGTAAGCTGTTCAGGATTCAAATAGAGTGGCAGAGGATGAATGAGGTAGTCATAAAAGAAAGCTCATGGTTTAAAGACCTATCGAAGGTAATATAGGAGTCCCTACTCAGGTCGATATCCACCACCACGGACGTTACAGCCAAAATCCCTAAGTCACCCAGGACGCCGCAGACCAAGAAGAACCCCTAGGTAGAAGGACTGGTCTGGATGTCTCTATGAAATCCGCAATTCGGCAAATTTTCGATGGAGGAAAAAGGAAAAACAGTTACTCTTGAGAGCGATGAAGAGGAAGAGGATCCTCCGACCTATGTCGAAGAAATAAAATTAGAGGACGAAAAGGAAGAAGATATCCAGCCAGTAAAGCGACCCAAGTATGTTCGTCCAAGGAAAGGAAGGCCAAGGTAACTATAGACTTGGATGTCCTTAACAACATACTCATCACCCCATCTCTCCCGAAAGGGGTCCTGCTCGAAGGCACAGTGACCGGCCGCATCCCTACTATGAAATTTGAAGACTGGGACCTTGCAGATACTGAGAAGTTTCCACATTTGGCAACAAGTGAACTAATGGAGCGAAACACGGAGGGGGTTGTTATGACCCTATAGCCGTAGGAATGGCTGCGAAAGGTAGAAGAGGCTAGGCTACTCTGCCTCCTATCAATTCCACATTTTCATCAGCCCCCTATTACAATATTGGTCATTAGGAAACTACTCTGCTTGGTACACGATGGGTACTTATGGATAGAAAAAACTGTCCTCATCATAGCGGTGCTCATCCATAGGATTACCCGGCTTCCCTGTGAAAGTAGGGACCCCGCAGAAATCATTGATATGAGTGGCGATTTGATGATGACGAAAGCCTTGAAAAAGAAATACAAATTGGAGAAAAAGCAGAGAGGGTATGCTATTGACACTATTCCAGATAAAGGGGTTTGAATTGCTACCCAGTTGCTAGCAGGAAAAGTGAGGCAAAAATGCCGAGGCAATGAGGTCCCAACAATAGTCATCGTGCTAGCTGAGCAATGCACAAAAGGGGGACGGTTCAATTGGGCATAGTTCCTCTGTGAAAAATTCTTAACCAATTGTAGGGAGGCCCAAGACAAGCATAAGACCTTCCACTATGCATGGTTGTTGTTATCCATCCTTTTGGTAACAAGCAAATTACCCGAAGATAGTCAGTTTCCTTCCCTGGACCAGGATTGGCTAGAGGCCGCAAAATATGTGTCGCTCTGGGTGATGAAGGACACTGCCAGAATCAGGGAAGTCAAGATTTTCTGGATACTGATGGATGCGAACATCCAACAGTGGATCAACCAGAAACCCCATCTATCTACCGAGATATATGACAGTGTGAAGAATGTAGCTGAGTTTAAAGTGGATATGCACCATGTATACATCCGAGCGCACAACTAGCACAAACGTGGACCACAATTCCCTTCATTGCCATTCACAAGGCAATTTTTGCGGTTTTGGATATATAGCCACTGGAGTGGCATGGACCAGATGCGGTAGGGCGCGATGAGACCACCATCCAAAAACAGAAGGTTGAGGCCAAGCGCTTAGCACAAAAAAAGAGAAATGAACAACATGCCACAGAAATATGGGCAGCCTAGGAGGCAGCACAGGCCTCCATAGGTAAGGCAACAACAGGAGGGGCTGCTACAACAGAGGATGACAATGGCCCAAAGGTGACCACAGAGCTGGGCATGGATATAGGGACGAAAGGTGTGGCACCAGCCACCACTGATTCGCCCTTAAAACGACCGTGGGCGACAGAACTAACAAAGCCATGGAAGAAGGCCAAGGCATCTAAATGGGACGGGGAACTTATCACATTGACCGAAGGTGACCTAGGTGACATAGGGGATACAGTGCACGAAGTCACCTAGGAGGCAATTAACGAGGCCATGTCAGAGCAGCAGATTGTGTTGGGGGAGCTCCGCGCGCAGTTGCAGGAACTTGGGGCATGGGCCTCACAGCCGGGAACCATCGCTACCCGTGGAGCTACGGGTATGTCAGCCACTGAGAAGCTGCTATAGGCCAAAATGGCTAATACTATTGCACTCTCGGCAAGAGCATTAACAACAGAAAATGTGGCAGATAGAGCTATTGTAGGCCAGCTTACGGGGCTTGGATTAAATCTGGTTTCCCTCCCTCGGGAAATCTTATACCAGATCCAGGACAGCGTAATGATGGAGCTACGCACTAGGGAAGGATGTGCAGTATAGGTACTTAGTGAGCAATGAATTAACATAGAACAGTTGAGCCTCCAACGTGATGAAGCGGTAGCACAAACTCAGTATTTAGAGAAAATTGTGGAGGAAGCATGTTGTTGTGCCCTTGAGTTGGAAATTGTGGCAGATTTACTTGTCAGCATACGAATCCACAAGTTGGCCAGTGGGTTCCGCGAAGCAAAGGACGAAGCCACGAGGATCCAGTTGGTCCTCAACCTGTAGATCGCAAAACTGAAACTAAAATCACAACCCTCTACACCACCAAAGGTCACAGAGTAGCGGAGAGGCATCATTCAATCTGGGAGGGAAACAATAGCATGTGCCATGCAGGAGTGCACTAGCTTGTTAGATCAGTCCCCTCTTATGCTCACTTCACTACAGGAAGACCCAACATTACAACGGTTGGAAACAAAGGCAAGGGAGCTACAACAAGCCTATGATAATGTTAGGGGGACCGCGCAGATGGTTGCTATTACGTAGTGCTTGGCCAAGATGAGGGAGGCCCAGCCTCTGAAGATTCAAGCTGATGCTGCTCGGCAAAAGGAAGTAGTGATTAAAGAATGCCTCTAGCCTTGGTTGGATGAGGCATTCATGGATTCCACCACCATTGAGTAAAAAGTGGCACACATGCAGGTAGAATATGACCTCGGATAGGCAACTGAAACTGATACTGATGCATCGGTAGCTCACGTAGAACAGGTACAGTAGATGGCGGAAGATTTTGCTGCAAGTGTAAGCGAAGCACAGAAGTTGCTGGATGACCTCCACGCGAAGATTTCTGCACCAGCCGAGTGACTCAGGACGAGTCACGAATATTGTGTTGGGGGCCTGTTGGGTAGCGGTGGCCTCACGTAACGGTTTTGGGGCTCAAAGCCCACAATTTTGGGTAAAGGTATGGTAAAGGCTCCGTTAGGTGCATGGAGCGCGAAGTATAATGAGTCAAGTCAAAGGGTTGTCTGCCCGAAAATAATGTAAGAAATATAAAGTGAGTCAACCTACCCATGGTCCACGGACCATGGGAATGTATAAATAGAGCAAGGCTCTATGGTTAGAAGCAGTTTTTTTGGAGTTTTGATAGTGAATGGAATGGGTTTATGAAGGCAATATTATATCTGCGTCTGTAAGTCCGAGTCAAGGGTATTGGTAGATAGATAGAGGCTCTGCAGCTGTGTGCATAGAGGCCTGGTAGAGTCCGCAGTTGTGTGCGCGGACCCCTGCAGCTGAGTGCGCAGGGAAGATCTGGTTGTATTGACGGAAGATATCAATAAAGATAAGTGGTTTCTGAAATATCGCGGATCTATTGTATTCTGGTTTATGCATTCGTTATATGAGTTTATGTCTTTAAGAATTATGATTGCGCACTCTAGGTTTTATTGTTAAATGTTTGCTTAAAGACTATAAAAAGAAGATCAGATCCGTATTAAATTCATTAATAAGAAAGTGCACCTGCACAAATATACGCGAAAGCCTGACTGCAGTACAGAGTGGCGCAAGGCCGCAAGACAGTTCACGACCCCTCCAGACCACATCAAGACATCCCAATGGTGCATAAACCTAGTTCCAGCACCCTCCCCTACTACCTCGGGTAAGACTTTAGTCCGCGCTCTGCGGGCTATTGCCGAAAGGGCCAGTAGTGCAGGATTTGTTTGGCTAATAACTCTTCCGAACTTGGGTTAGGCCCCAATAAGCCAACATATACATTAAGAGAAAATCGGATCAAAAACTCTCTAGATCAATTCAAATCCCCTAAAACCTAGACAACATTCTAACTTCTACTTAAAATTATTGAAATTGTCTATCCTAATAATGTAATTATAAATTCTACAAAATTATAGGGAAACAAGGAAACCAGCTTCCTCCTCTAGAAATATCTAAGACCTTCTAGGGGAGACATACAAATTTTGAACTAAATTGTTGAAATGATGCTCCTGCATCAATAACTATTGATATATCCTTGTAGGCCACCCCCTTTAGTAATAGCAATACCAATATCATTTACCTAGAACGAACTTCTTGTTGGCATTATGATACAGGTGTTGTCATTGATGGCAACTCACATAGATGACAATTCACATTGCAACAAGTTAACAGCAAAGGATTATAGATCAGACTATCGAGATTGAAAAAGAGAGGTATACGCTGGTTCATTTTGTCCAAGTAGCGTATACATGCGGGTTAATAGAACAAAAGGAGCATATACATATGCACACACTTTCATAGAAGGAAAAGCGCGTATGGGATGGAAAATCAAGGTTTTGGTCCAAGGTATTGGTCCGAGGTATTTTGTCTGAGGTATTGGTCCTAAGTGGTTTCAGTCTGAGGTATTGAGAAAGGCCTAAAACTATATAAGGAGGAGAAGATCATTAGGCCAAGGTGTGAAAGTAATTGAATATCTTATGAAGAGTTGGATTAAATATGCAGGTTATGGGTTTATGATGCTTTGCTTGATCTTAACTAAGGATGCACCTAAGTGGTTGATGATGGATGATGGATTAGGATCATAAGACCTAAAATGAATTATCATTATGTGGTTTGATCATAGTCTAGATCTGAATATTGATGCATGTTTTAATATGTAAAATTATGATCTGGGTATGACTGAAATCTGGAATAGCTGTGAAGTTTTTAAGATAGTATTTGTAGATATGTATGCTGGTTCAATTTGATAAAAGTGCATATACACGAAGGTTAGGCACATTGAAGTAGCATATACAATATGAAAAATGATGTTTGAAGTTGCAGTTGGTTTTGGTGATTGAGGTAGAGTTCTGGGTTTTGCATTGTGTTTTGGTGATAGTGTTCTGAATCTTTAGATTGATTGATTATGATTTTCTTTAGTGTTGATGAGTTTTCAGTGATTGATTAAGTTGTGGTTGATTCAGATATTGATGATTGAGTTTAAGTGATTGGTTGATGTAGATGTATTTGATGGTTTTATTGCAATAGTGATTTATTTTGAGCTTCAATGTTGTTGATGGTTCCAGTATGAAAATTGGATGAAACGTGGCCTTCAGATTGTGGTGTTTTATTCCAGGAGTATCCAGTCTGAAAATTTGTAAAATGTGGTCCTTGGAGGAAGAGAGAAGGTCATAGCCTTTTGTAAGCCAGTGCCTATGTACTGGTAAACATATCGGCCAGTACAAGAACTAGGGGGTTGGAGCTCCCTTTTAGTAGCAGCTGGAAAACGAGTGAAGGTAGGAGCCTTCTGTAGGCTGGCACCTACGTACTAGTAAATGGATCAGCTAGTACAAGAGCCAGGGGGTTGGAGCTCCATTCCACTAGCAGCTGGAAAATGAGTGAAGGTTGGAGCCTTCTGTAGGCCGGCGCCTACGTACTAGTAAACAGATCATCTAGTACAAGAGCTAGGGGGTTGTAGCTCCCTTCCAGTAGCAGATGGAAAATGAGAGAAGGTTGTAGCCTTCTGCAGGTGGGTGCCTGCATACTAGTATGAGTCTACATGAGTACAAGATTGTAAACATGTTTTTCTTATATTAAAAGAAGACAACAACAGGTGGTTTTTGTCCCGCATTGGGTTTCCACCTTAAATCTTGGTGTTCATGTGTGTTGCTTATGTGTGATGGTTTGCTCTGTTATTACTTCACATGGTTACTGTTTATATGGTTAGTGAAGTACTAATGCACTGATTAAAGATCAACATATGATGAATTAACTAAATCATAAGTTTGTTGGATATACGCTAGTTGCTTTAAAGACAGTTGTGTGTACACGTGAATTACCTTCTGTTGGCTTGTATGGGCCTGACATAGGTTCAGAGATGATTTAGCCAAACAAATCCCGGTACTACTAGCCATTTCGGCAACAGTCCGTAGAGTGCAAACTGAGGTCTCACCTGAAGTAGTATGCGAGGGTGCTAGAACCAGGTTTCTGCACTTTAGAGATGTCTGATGGTTTTTTGGTGGTCCGCGGTTTGACCCTGCACACACGTTGCTACGCGCTCCTATTAGTACCTCGCAGCCTGTAATGCTGCCTTCACACAACCCTTCTCGAGGCGCGATCCGTGTTATTACCCAAGTTCCTTACTATTAACCCGATATTATTCGATTACTTAACTTATCTGTATGAGCCCAATTATACTTAACAGTGTTCAGTATTCATATAAGTGATTGCGATAAACAAAACAATATAAATGCATAGAAAATAATACAAAAGCAGATATATAGTATTTGGAATCAAACTTCTCTTTATTATTCTTCTTCTTGGGTTACAAACTCGACTCCGCCCTGCGCACTCAGCTGCAGAGCCTCTTCCTACTACTATGACCCAAGACACTTAGACCCTTCCTTTATGCTCTCTATCTTCTAGACTCCATTCCTTCTCTTCCATCTCTTCTTTACAACTTAGAGCCTCGCTCTATTTATACAATCCCATGGTCCAGAGACCATAGGTAGGCCGACATGACATTATATTACATTACAAAACTTAGGGCGAACAAACCTATGACTCAATGTACATTCTATAGTCCGTGCCCGCAATTCGCGGAGTCTTACAATATATTTGACCAAAACTTGGGCTTTGAGCCCCAAAACATGCTGTGAGGGGATTCCATGCCCAACAGGGCCCCAACACAAAAATCGTGACTCACCCTCAAGTCACTCTGTCAGCGCGGAGTCCATCCAACTGGTCCCAAATGGCCTGAATGTTGGCAGCGCACTGTGTTGCTACCTGCTAAACTTGTTGTATTCTTGCTTCTGAACCCTCTGTGTTTGAATTGTGTCCTTACCTCTATATTGGCATCTATTGCATATGTTTATAGTCCCGTGCCCTTGTTCGGCTCCTCGAGTTGCGAAGATTGTGCTTTGGCTGGTTAGTTAGATAGTCGGCCCACCAGTGTAGGGCTTCAAGCGACTACCGTTTACTTTGCCTATGAAGGGTTCTCCATTTAGTTTGACTAGCTAGACCGCACCTCCGTCTGTGACCTCCTCAACCACATATGGTCCCAGCCAGTGCATTATGAATTTTCCCAAAAAAATTTCAAACTTACTGTCATACAGCAACACTAAGTCATTTACCTTGAAGGCACACAATTTGATATGGCGGTTGTGCCAGGCCTTTTCACACTGCTTTTGTACCTGTTAATGAAATCTAGCCAAAAACTGTTCTTCCTCAAGTTCTTCTAATTGTGTGAGCCTTTCTTTCAGAGCTTCACGGTCTGTCATTCTTGTGAGCGCTGCTATTCACAGACTAGGTATGATGTATTCCATCGGAATGACAGCTTCCATGCCATAGACTAACCGGAAAGGTGTCTGTCACATCAATTTTTTGCACGTTGTCCTGTAAGCCCATAGTACGATAGGTACACGTAGGTGCCAGTCGTTTCGCTGCATGTTGCACATTTTGGTCAGTGCACTCTCTAGTATTTTGTTGAATGCCTCTACTGTCCCATTTGTTTGTGGGTGGTACGGTGTACTTTTCTAATGATACACCTAGAACTCTTCTGTGAGTGCACTGATGGTTTCATTCTGGAAATGTGTTCCGCGATCACTCATTAAGATTTTTGGACAGCCAAATCGGGTCAACACATTTTCTAACAAAAACTTCACAGCCGTAGCATCCATGTAGTCTTTGAACGGCTGCACTTCTGCCCATCGTGTCAAGTACTCTGTTGCGGTGATGATGTAGCACATGCCTGTCTTTCCCTAAGGTTTGATCAGTCCCATAAAGTCGATTACCCATTTTTCAAATGGCTGCAGTGTCATTTGTCGATTTAATGGCATCTCGTCCCTCCATGATGGTTTTCCAGTCCTTGGACATATATCACAGGCCTTACAGTGCGCTTTCAAATCCTGGTGCAGGTTTGGCCACCACAACCCTGCACGAAAAATCTTCTGTGCGGTCACGTGTCCTGCATAGTGTCCTCTTGTAGTGCCCCCATGTGCTTCTGCGAGGATCTAACCACGTTCAAATTCAGGTAAGTATCTTCGCAATATCTCATCATTGCCCATTTTGTATAGGTGCCCCATGATGATAGAAAATTTCACCACGCGCACCACCAATTCCTTTTTTTGTTGGACTGATTATTCCTTCAGCGTAGTCCCTATTGTCAAAAAATGGATTATATCTTTGAAGTCTCCGTCCGCGATGCGCACTGTAAAGAGTTGTGCATCAGGTAGTCCCTCCTCCAAATTCATGGGTTCCTCGCCCGTCTTTATTCGTGACAAGTGATCTGGTCTTGCTTTTAAGCGTCTCAGCTTGACTATGACCTGAAAATCATATTCTTGGAATAGTAAGAGCCATATGCATATGCACCCCCCCAACACAGGCTTATTCACCAGGTATTTCAACACGGAATGGTCGGTATACATCTTGAAATGTCCTCTGAGTAAATAGTGTTGGTATTTTGGGAGTGCGTACACCATCGCTAACCCCTCATGCTCGATAGTGGAATAGTTCTTTTCTGCTTTGGATGATCTCTAACTTGCAAATGCGATCGGGTGATCCACGCCCTCCGTGCCCTCTTGTGTGAGTACTGGTCCCAGCGCAATACACGACGCATCAACATGTACATGAAATTCCACATCCAATTTTGGGAAGACCAGGATTGGAGCGGAAGCCAATTTCCCCTTCAAGACATCCAAACTCTTCATGCAATCATCATTCCAGCAATATGTAACATCCTTTTTCAATAGCTTTTCCACTGGCGCTGTTATTTGGGCATAACTTTTGATGAACTTCCTATAGTATATGGTATGTCCCAAAGTAGCACGCAATTGTTTAACACTTTGCGGTGCTTCCAAATTTAGAATAACGATAATCTTCACAGGGTCCACCATCAGTCCTTGGTTTCAGAACACATGTCCTAGCAGGTTTCCAAAGGGAACGAGGAATGTGCACTTCTTAAGGTTCAACGCAATCTGGTGTCAGCAGCAAGTATCCAGCATCAAGCGTAAGCTTGCTACATGGTTCTTAACTAATCCAAAGATAGTCCAATCATCTAGATAGACCTCCAAGAACTTGTGGATGTATTCTTTGAATGCAGCCACAATAATGCGCGAAAATATGGCTGACGTGTTCTTCAATCCAAACAACATAACGGTGTATTGAAAGCAGCCCCATTCTCTTGCGAATGTCATTTTTCTCCTATCTTCCGGCGCGATCTTAATCTGATGGTACTCTAAGAACCCATCCATGAATGAGTATGCTTCCTAACTGCCAACATTCTCCAGTACTTCATCTGTGAATGGTGTAGGGAATGGATCATGTACACAGGCATCATTCAACTTCTTGAGGTCCACGCATATTCTTATTTTGCCCTTATACTTTTTCTCCTGTACTACCATAGGACTCACCCAGTTGGATTCTTCCATTGGCTCAATAATTCCGGCTGCGAGCATTTTGTCTAATTCTTCATGGACCTTTTCTTTATATTTCGGATTCAAGCAGTAAGGCCGCTTCTTAACTAGCTTCGCGTCAGGTTTCAGGGTGATCTTCATCATTCCTAAGTCGCCAAAGATCCCTTTTAAGTCCGTAATTTTGGTTGGGAACAAGTCTTGGTATTCGTAGAGTAACTCAACGGCCTTATCCATCATGGCATCATCTCAAAAGTCCCTAAGCATTGCATACTTCGGCTCCGCCTCCGTTCCAATGTTTACCTGCTTTGTTTTTAGCAGCATGGTGATGTCGGGATCCTCAAGTGATGGTCCACGAATCTCGTGAAATCCTTTCATTTCTGGAATGTTAATGTTTTGTGGGTCCTCATCCTCCTCCTCAACATTTACGTTGTAACACTCTAGCACGTAGCTCAGTTGTGTCACCCATTCTGGCTGAAGTACTTCCATTGGCTCCTGGGGTATTTTGAATATAGCTTCTTTTACTGCCTGTAGTGCATCGTCAACAGTATCCCACCAACGATGTTCAAACGTGAAAGTTAACAGAAATCCCTCACACAAGACGTCCCATTCGCTTGTACCATGGCAGAGCTCTGTCTCAGTATACCAATTCATGGGTATGACATCCAGGGTATGATAGAATAAATGTACCCATTCAGGCTGTGGCTCTTCCCCATAGACCTCAGTCCATTTCGCAAGGTGTGTACGTGGATCATCTCATCTGTCATATTTGTCTACTAGCCATATCTGCAGTTTCCCAAATTGTAGGTGCATCATTCTTTTGCATCCGCGCTAGTCTTCAAAACTTCCTTGATGCGTACCGCACCACCTTGTGGGCGTCACGCACAGTGCCCATTTCAAAGCATCGAACTGATGTTGTTCTGGTACTGCGTTTTCAATTTTGTTCAAGAATTCATCCACCATCGTCAACCCGTCATACATAGGCAGGTCCCTTACCTCTGTTGTCACGCAGTGCAGTGATCTAACCATCATGTTGCAATTAAGCGTCGTTACTTCGTGCAGCCGATTTTTCCAGCACTCTATTTCTTCATCTGAATCCAAAGTGCAGGAGCTTTCGCACTCCCATGAAATCCTACCATTTGTAGTCAAGTTTACCCAATCATGTTCTTGTGTGGTTATCTTGTAGATGTAATCAAGATCATCATCGCTATCATCATCGCATGTTGGTTCAGTGTATCATGCTCCTTCAACTGGATCTAGTGGTACTACTACGTGTAGTGAATTTTTCTCAAAAATCATTTTGCGCTTCTTCAGATTGATGACTCTGTTCATATTGGTGGCCCAGTTTATTCCTAGCAGTGTGGGATAGGGATTATTGTCATCGACAATCTCTATCACTTCAAAATCCACCTGCACGCTTGCACCTTCAATATCCACCATTACCACTTGCAGTCTTCCCATGGGCAAGATCTTCTGGGTCTGCCCATGTGTTCCCATATTTGTTTGAGTAGTAAATTCACGTCCGATCTGAGATCCAGGATTACCTGATCCATTTCATACTCGCCGATTTGCGCAGTCAACCTCATTTCCCTTCCTATGTGTAATGCATGCTTTCCCAGTTTCCGGACCATGCACGGTTCTCCTGACCCTGCACACCTAGTAATAAGTTCCTGTAGTCCTTTTATTGCCTTGCTATCATGTATAAGTTTCATGCATGTCTCCAGAAAGGCAGTGAGCATTGAAGGATCCATCCCTGGTTATAGTTGATCCTTACTACCTGAAGTGGAGGCCTCTGTGAAGCTCTTCTTAGCTTCCATGAATTTCTCCTTCGCGCATTCTATATCAAATATGGGTTCCTTTGTAGGAGCCTTGTGAACCCATGCACTTTCTTTTGACTTCTTACCTTTATCATCGCCAGTGGTCATATCGCTCCCAAGCACTATGTTTACATTTGGGTGTTCTTTGCGCGGCTCAGACCTCATCATCTACAAATTCTAAGTCGGAGGAGGTTGGAGTACCCCTTTTTCGCACAGCATCGTTATCAATGTAGGGCAGTATTCTGCCTCATGATCAAACTGAGTACAGTACAAACATGATGTCCTTGTCGGGTTTGTACAATCGCGGGAATAGTGCCTTGACCCTCCACAATTGTAACAAATTAGTTTTCCACGACCCCTTACTGGTCCCATTCCACCTTGACCTCATCCGCACCCATGAAATCCAATGTGCACCATTCCTGTATTTGGGTCGAGGGCTCGTGTTTTGGTCTGCACCTTGTAGGCAAGAGTCCAATCCATCATTAGTTCGTAGCTTCTGCAGGTGCGTTCATCATGGCCTACTGACCTGCAGAAATTACAAAACAATTGCTGGGACGTCTGCGTATACTTCTGCAATAGATGAAAATTGTCCATAGTGTGTTTTCCTCCTATCTGATAGATCGCGCACCATAGTGCAGGTGTTGTGCTTGGTCCTGCTTGTGTCTCAGGTCTTAACGGCATCAGCCCTCCTCCCGCCAAGTAGTTCGCGAACACTGGACAGTGGTCCTTGTCATGCCCCTTAAGATGTAGGTAAAGTTCCCTCTATGGGCAGAGGTGACCCCTCTAGCCCTAGAGTGGGTCTAGTCATAGCAAGACAAAACAATAGCTAAATTCCTTAAACAGTCATTGTTGAAAGAGCCTACCTCAAACTGGTGTTCGATGAAGCTTTCATTATGCCGCTTTAGCTATCGTTTCCTTCTCCTCGATGAAAAATTCTCCTAAAACAACACAAGAGAATAACAGAACACGTGACAGAGTACAACAATGATCTATTTACTTACAGAGTCAAGGAACCATAAGCTATCAAGTATATTTTACACAAGACATAAGAAATCACCATTGATTGTATTAAAATGAATAAAAGCAAAGCTTACAACCAAGCCTTGACGTCGAAAGCTTTCTCGGAGGGTCCAACCGATATGTTTCTTCAAGCATTCACTCTCAAAAGGTCTCCCAAGTAGATGATGAATCTCTCTCTCACTCAAAAGCACTAATACAAGGCTAAGGCAATCCACAACCAATTGCTAAACTATCAACAATTCACACTGCAAACTATCAAACTCACACCAAAGCTAGTTAATTTTCTCAAATCCAAAAACTAGCTGATCATAGCAATATGGAGTGCTTTTATAAGAGGAGGAGCCTCCATAAAATGAGGGAGAGGGAGCTTATCCTCAAGGGAGGTTTCTTAAAAGGTGGAACCACCATCCTAGAGGAGGAAAGGCGAACTCCCTTGACCCAACAACCAACTCTAGAACCACCTAGAAGCATTCTGTTTGAACTAATTCGCCATATCTGGATCATCACAAGTCATACACTAGGGCTCAGAGACGACGTCCCATGGAAGTAGTGTGTTTAGAGCCATCGTCGCAATAAGGATCTTGATGACTTGTGCCGAGCCCTAAAATTCGACCGTCACAGGAAATAGATGTACCCTTGCGACGTTATAGTTCATTATAGAGAATCGTCACAAGTAGAATGATGTTTACTTGCGAAGATGCAGAAACATGGGTAAAAGGGTCAATTTTTAGGATTAGAGAGCACTTGTTTAATCTTCTTGAATGAGTGGGAAGATATGGACATATTTATTTGATGTATGACACAGCGGAGATGTCGCTCAGAGACGGACTTTATCTGAAATCAGGGGATATGAGGCCAGGGAAAAATTACTATGTAACAGATGCCCCATAAAGCATGAAGCCCAAGAGAGTGGGAGGGGTGAAATGGTTTGCGAAATCATAAACGAATTGGAACACCATTGCTGAAAACCTGTAGGCACAAGTACAACTGATATCTTTGACAGTGAAATACATGTAGTCTAGGCATGGGTGCAGCCATCCAAAAGACATATGAAACTTGGTTTGTGGTATGGACACAGCCAACCAGTTGATAAGACCATATATAAAGATAGAGGTATGGTCGTATCCATCCAGAAAGACTCAGGTATGGTCACACCCATCCAATCAAAGAGTCATGTATGTAATCACGAACCAATCCACGCAACCTGAACTTATGTAATCTTAGTCTAGGGTCTTGAATCCTAACCAATCATAGTACAACTTCTAATATGCAAATAGATGTGCCGAAGTCGAGCATACTAGAAAATCGCTTGATTACCGGCCAATGATGTAAACCGTTAACAAGCACGAGAGAGACCACCAGTAATGTCAATGGTTCTCAAGGTATTGCCAGTACAATCCACAAAGTGTGAAGAATGATCTGGACTCGAACACTTGTGGAATCACCATATTGAAGACCAATGATGCAAGTCTGTCGTTGAGCGCCAAGAACTTGCCATTGAGGCATGCAAGCTCTAAGGTACCGAAAGGAATATCTAGATCGACTCCCTGGATAATGAGTTGGTGTCGATAGGAAGTGATCCGTCGCAGGAGGGCCATAATGTTTCCCTCATCGATGACATGAGACAAGGAATAGGATGAAGATGGATGAAACTGAGAATCAGAGGAGGAGGTAAGGGTGCAAACTCCAGAAGGATTAAACTCTTGAACATATCGGTGACATGACTCCAGAAAGAGGTAGTATTTTGGTACCAAGGGATTGAAGGTCTGAGGAGACAACAAGGATCAAATGGAATGGGGAAAAATGACAAACCCAAACCCCGGAAGGCTAAATGACGATGTGAGGATATCCCAAACCTGGCGAGAAGCAAAAGTGTCGATGTTCAAGAGTGACTAGCTGCCATAAGTAACCAATGAGGATTTCCAAATTTTTCCCCCACCATTTCCGGCGAGTACCCCAATCATTTTTGAAAAACAAGCTTGAAGGGGATAGCATATGCTTGTGATATAAGTTCTTCCTTCGGAAAAATCCAACCTAGTAAAATTTTAATGAGCCCTAGGGAGGAGAAGCTAGGGTCTCATCATGATGACGAGTCCAATGTCGTCAGGGTTTATTGAGTCTGACATAGGGAAAACTCGGAGTCTTTTCCCTGTTTAGAGAGTTTGAAAAAGACATGGAAAAGAAAACTCTAGGGGGGCCCCTTTTTGTAAGTTTGTGTCCCTCAAGCCCGAAAAGGTAGAAAACAATACTCGAGAGAACTGCTTGGTCATTTTGACCAAGGAGTACTTTTCGTAACTAGTGTTCCCGATCCAAAAAAGTAGAAAATTGATCGGAGACATGACGTTTCATAACCAAAAACGAGCTTGAAACGACAAAATCCTGGCCATCTTTTCGTTTTTAAATGGTCGAAAAAGAGCTGAAAGAAGACCGCCATTTTTATTCTCTTTAACGAGTTAAAAAGGGAAAAATACTTGGCAATCTTTTCATATTTTATGAGTCAAAAAAGAGCTTAAATAGGACTCGCGGGAAATTTCACGGTATGTACCAAGCATGCATCGATTAGAACTCATATCCGTCACACCTGTTCCTATACAGAAACCCAAGTGTAACACCTATTACACAAAGATACATGTTAAATATTAGAAAAACCTAAGTTAAAAAACCCTAAAACCATAAGGAAAACCCATAAACTATAGGAAAACCCAAAACCTATAGTTAAAAACCCTAAAATTTTAAAAAACAATTTTACATTGCTTCGAGTTTTTAACCTTGGTAATTTTTCAAAACAACGCGTACCTGTGCAAATTGGAGGTCGATTTCTATAGCTGGAGTCATCCATTCTACGCCAATCTTTCACCAAGTAAGTATATCGGCCTCGCCTCTATGTTTTGAGTGTTTTCAATTCTAATTTCATGCATTTTGGTCAAGTTTGGGTGGATTTTTCATTCCAAAAAATCGCCCCGGTCATCGTAGAAGTCCCCTGTAGGTTCACGACGATCAGAAATTTTACACATGCCAAAATCAACATCGTCGCAGGAAACACGTGTATTCCTGCGAAGATCTGGAAAATGGTGAACTGTGAAAGAGGACCGTTGCAACTGTTTTAGAAACAGCTATGATGACGCAAAAAACATAAAATTTTAATTTTTTACACCATTTTAGAAGATGAAAGCGACTCAAGCAAGTTCTAATCAGTTGATATTTGCATATGTAGGGCGTAAAATGGTGTTTGCATGGCAAGAACGCACACACGACGCCGATGATGAAAGAGGTGCAATGGACCCGCAATGCATGCAAGTTCTTTGGAACTGCGAATTGTTGAAATTTTTCCTCACGTCTCTTTTACGAGCGCAATTGGACTTGCTAGAGTTCTTCATTTTCTCATGGAACGTGACAAAGGGTAAGTTCATAATCCAGGGGCAGGAGATTGATTTTAACGCGACAGACATATACTTTCACACTGGATTATCTTGACGATGAGAGAGACCCCACATGGGCGGTGTGCGGGTCCTCGAAGAGTCTCTAGATATGTTGATTGCACGAGTGTGCACGGGGGCACACAAGACACCCACTAGTGGACAGCTACAGATCCCAATAGTGGAGGACTTGTCACTGTGCATTTTATTGTTTATGATCACGAGAGCAGCAGGCTCTCAGGCCAAACAAGAGGCAACTAAAGCCCAACTGCAGTTGGATTTAGATTTCCTTAATCCTACCATGTATGACTGGGCATAGGTAGTGTCTCTGAATATGAAGAGATAGTTGACTAAATGTCAGTGAGGAGAGACAAAGTAGTTCAGGTACGGGTCCATTCTGGTACCGCTCATGCTGGAGCAGGTACCAGTACTTCAACTACAGAATATGCGAGTCCCTTTGCCGGGACCACGAGAGACTCGTATCACCAGATGGGCACATGTGATTCCATGAGGAGGTGGTGGTCAGCCAGTATCCTGAGGTCCTGACTTCACGGAGTGGCTGCATCATTAGCAGGTATTTGTTGAGGACTGGCCCTATGCAGGTATAGACTTCAAAGGAGATCCAAACATGCTACTCCCACACAAAGAGCAGTTGGACGAGCGAGGTAACCTGCTTGGTTAACCTCCATACTTTTTATATTTTAGTTTTTCATTTTATATTGTTTTTGGATTTTAAATGTGTATGTCATAATAATTATGTTCAATATTGTAGATGTCAGACCTCAGAGACCGATGGGTCTTGCCCCTACAACTTGGAGGGGAGAGAACAGAGAGCTGGCTCTACCACTTCCAGGTGGTGATGCAGAGGAGGAGATAGCCCAGATCTTAGAGGGTTTGATCGAGGGGATCCCAGACTATAGAGGGTTTGAGGAGATCCTGCAACAGTATCAGCGACACACTGCGAGTGTGTCGAATAGGGTTCGCAGGCTACTCAGATGAGTAGTTCGAGTAGTGGTCTGCTACAGAGAGTAGAACCCACCACAGTAGTCGCCTAAGTTTCCTTGTCTGATTTTTTGAGAGACATGTGTCTCAGATGTAACTTAAACATATACATTATTTTTTTGAGCATCTCGGTGCATCACACGATATATATTGATTTATGTTTTATGGTTTCTATTTGTTATGTATGAAAGTTTTTCCATGACTTATGATTGTGCAAATGTCCACTTAATATATAATTTACTAATATATCAATTAATATTCATAACACCTGCATCAAAGACAAAGAACACAGTAAACAAGAAATCACCTAACTCACCAAACCATAAGAGGTACAATGGTGCATGGGTTCATTTTTACGCAAGCTTAAACCATGGAGAACTATGCTTGAATAAGATTAACATGCCCCTGACATAATAATCCACCACAAGGTACATGGCCCCCAAGTGTCATTGCATTCAACGAAGTGGATGTAATAAAGGTTGAAATGACGAGACCTCAAACAAAGAATCGATTGGGATATGACGAGATCTCAAACAAAGACTCGTGTGACAAAGGGGAAAATTGTTTCATCTATTAATGAGGTTGACACAAGATAAGAACTATCCTCGGGTCCTTGTTTCATTGTTTAACGAGGTTGACACAAGATCAGAACTATCCTTGAACACCTTGTTTCATTTTTTAACGAGGTCGACACAAGATCAGAACTATCCTTGGACTCGTGTTCATGGGCCATATGAAAACATTACTCCCAATAGATCTTCACTGGATGGAAGAAACACACTCTGGGAGGAATAAATGTCATTGGGCACCAATGACAAATTGGGTTCCAATGCCCCCAGTACATGGTGTAGGAGACCATCTGCATGATCATTAACAAATGCAGAGGTGGAACGGGTAGCCACATAATTGACCTATGGTGGGGAAGGCACTGCTTGCGGACAAGAACTGAGAGGGGATGATGGTGGCACAGGAGGCACTGGGGGAATAAATAATGACAATTGATTTATAGTCACCATTCTTCCATCATGCGGAAAACAAACCACACGGAAAAGCAAAGAAATAAGAGACCCCATGGCATAAATATAATCATGGCTAAGGAGGAGACTGAAATCTAAAGCACCTTGGACAACCATCGGGTCTATATAAATGGTTTTTCCTCCCAAAGTAACATGGAACTTTGGAAGGATCCCTAAAGGTTGATGAGTTCCTTCGTTGAAAGCCAACAGATTTTGACTGACAGGCACAAGCTGTGGGGAACCCAAAGCTTGCCAAGTAGTTGAAGACATGAGGCTAATAGACGCACCTTCATCCAAGAGAGTGCCAGGCAGTGCCTTATTATAGGCGTGTATGGTAATCTAGAAAGGCACATAGGATGGAAGGCGGAATGTAGTCAAGTGACTCCAGTCGAAGGAGATGACAGAACCACTTGGTGGGGGCATCGTGTGAGTTCCCCCCTACTCTACAGGAACCGAAGAAGGACTCTCTTGATCAACTAGGATAGGAGGGTCGTTCTCAGACTCAGGAGAATATAATGAGATGAGAAGAACATGAGCAGTGTAATCATGATTCTCTTCAGGAACAAAGTGAACAACTGGTGGTGAACCCAAGTCGACACTCTTTCCGACCAATGGTTGGTCAGGAACAAGTTGAGTGCAGCCAGGCTCAGGAAGTGGAGGATGGACAAGAGAAGAATCCAAGTCAATCTCTTTGTCAATGGGGAGAGGTTTTGAGGAGAGCCTTTGATAACCCACTGGAAGTGGAGGCGAAGAAGCTGTAAGACTTTCCAAAACAGTGTAAGCATTATCCATGAGCGGACAAAGGTGAAGGAGATGGTTGCCTTCACATAGTCTACAGGGGAATCGAATTTTCCCTTTCTTCTTACCACTACCAATTGAAGATTGAACATCGACATGAGCTTTAGAGGACGATGAGGGATGAGCCAGATCGTGAGACCATGCTTCTAAGATCCTAGGAATACCAGGAAAATCTCGAGGAATATGGTCTCCCTTACATAGTTTACAAGGAAACTTAACCTTCCGTGGAGGATCAGAAGATGTCTTGGCATGAGATATACTCGGAGTGATAGCTGCATGGGTGGCCTCTCGCTTATCCAACTTCTTCTTGTTCTTCGTCTTCCTCTTCTTCTTCTTAGCCTCCTGGTCATTTGATGTGGAACTTTCACCAGGCGAAGTAGGAGAGGAGGATGAATAAACAGGGGAAGAAGGCGAAGGCTTGACCCTAGAATCATCGTGTCATGATTCAAATGAAGGAGATGGTGGAACAGGGGTCATAACGCTCAGGACCACCGATGTCGAAAACAACCAAATGGGCAAACTGATGGTTAACCCAGGAAAAGACAATGTTGCCATATACAGAGCATCAACATTTCCAAAAGGAAGAAACGAACCAGGATTCCCATTTGGGGGAAGACCTTGACTGGTAGACTCAAGGAATGTGGGCATAGGAAAAAACCTTGAAACACACTCGCAATGTAACCAAGAACTTTAACTGTTACCGGGAATATTTTGTGGGCAGTAAATTTTATGACACAGGAACAAAACTTGACCTTTTCATGTTTCAAGAGTCGAGAAAAGGACGAAAGGGTGACTCTATTGCTTTCAAGGTTTAATGAGCTTGAAAGGAATAGTGCTCAGATGATCCTTTTCTTTTAAGGAGTCAAAAAGGGATGAAAGTGACTACTTTCGAGTACTGGACAAGAGGTTTACCAGACAAACCGCAAAACTACATATACACCTTTGTGATCAAATGAAAGAGAAATGACCAAGGACTTTCTGTACGACAATCAATCTTCCTGAATGTTGTGTTCGGTGCGTTATGGTTCATAAGGCGGCATAATCAACTTCCTATGGATGATAGGATGATAACCTAGTGGGGTCTCTCAATATATACTTGACGGTATGGGGAGCAAAATTCTGTACTAGTAGCGATTAAATCATAGAAGGAGGAATCACCCAACCTTAGCGAAAACAATAGTGACTAGGTTTAACTACGCTCGAGCACGTCTCTAGCCTAGACCTCTAGATAAATGTGTGTTAAGTTCCAATGCATTTTTAGGTTCATTCAATAGATTTTAAGAGTTAATCTTGGATTAAGTTTCGATTTTCAGGCCCTACCGAATGTATTTCAACAATTCCTAGGATGTAGCTACAATGAGTAAAGCACCATTCATTTTGATGAAAAACTACCTAAAGGAGGGTAAAGAGTTCATTTTCAAGCGAATGCAAACCAAGACAAGCAAATGCAAACACTAAGAAACACAATGCATCAATACACCAATCTCACAACTACTAATGAAAGATTTAAACTTTGCTTCCTAATTTCTCAATCATGAAAATTCAGTAATGCAAATGTGCTTTCACTTTCATATGCCGTATGAATGCAATATTTTGATTTTTGGAATTTTAATGACAAACAAGCAAGTGTAAACCTGATTGATCCAAACAAATGTGATCTATGTTTGATAGTGCGGAAATCAAATCAACATGAAGATTTGGTTTAATAACCAAACACTAAAGACCAATCAGAAAAAAAACAAGAAGTAAAACTGCCTCAAGCAAATCAATTAGATGGTTGTGGGAGAATCTTGGATGGACGAGTAACCCAAAAAAATGACTTCTTGACGAAACCTTTAATAGAGTTAGGTCACATGGTCTGAAAACACAAGATTCACTAAATAAAACCAAAGAGAAAGTGCCTTAACCCAGATGCAGCCAAAACAAGTTGCTGAGAGACAAGAAACAGTAGGGGACAAGCAACACTGGTTAATTTAGGAGGTAAAGTTGTAAAAACCAACGTGTACAGGAATCGTTGCAAGGCTATAACTAGCAACCTGAGATGAAAGGAAAATCATCACAAGCCAAAAGCTAGCAACTGGGAAATGTCATCGCAGGTGTACACTTGTCTTCTGCGACGGTCCAATTTCAAGAAATGTCACAACTGTACGATGGGTTATCTGTGATGTGCAGGTTTACCAAAGAGGACAGGTGCAACGTCGTCGCAGCTGTTAAGTTGTAAACAGTGACAATCTCAATTTAGAGAAAAAATCAAAGCAAGAACACCTAAAGGACACTAGACTAATCTCCCAGATAGTGAGAGGGACTACTAGATTGACTTAGGTAACCTAGAACACTGATGGCTTGGCCCGAAACTCAAGAGACACTAAACCATAAACAAATCAAGAGCAAACCAATAGATAACACATAAAGGACTCCCCAGCGGAGTCACCAACGTGTGATGTAGGTAAAGTTCCCTCTACAGACAGAGGCAACCCCTTTAGCCCTAGAGTGGGTTGTGATGTAGGAAAGTGTTCCCTCTGCGGATAGAGGCAACCCCTCTAGCCCTAGAGTGGGTCTAGTCACAAACAAGGACAAATCAACAACAGTTTTTCTTAAACACTTCAAGTTGGAGGCCTACCTCAACCGGTGGTTGATGGAGTTCCATTGCACTGCTCCAGCTTCTTCTTCCTTCTTCTAATGAGTAATCAGCCTGAAACAATGCAAAGGAAATACAACAAAGAACATAATTGGAACAACAATGATCTATTTACCCATAAAGTCAAGAAGTCATGAGCTATCTAGCACATTACATACAAGACATAGGAAAACATCATTGATTGCATTAATTATGAAATAGAGTAAGCTTACAACCAAGGTCTTGACATCACAAGCCTTCTCAGAGGGGTCCAACCAGCTTGTTCTTCAAGCATTCACTCTTGAAGATGGATCTCCCAATACACAAGTCTCTCTCACTCACAAGTTTTACACAAGATCAAAGGCACTTCACAACCTTCCTCAAGCTATCAACAAACCCACAATTGTCACACTCACACCAGCTATCTAACAAGCTCACAAGCACTAACAGTACTATCAGCAATCACTCCAAAGACTAAGAATTCCAAAACTAGCAGCACATAGCAATGGTGAGAGTTAAAATAGGAGAAGGAGTCTCCATGAAGGGTGGGAGGATGAGCTTATCTCCAAGGAAGGTAGCACAAATGATGGAACAACCATGCCAGAGAAAGGAAGGCGACATAAACTAGGCCAACAACCAAGTCTGGAGTCATCTGGAAGGTTGACTGTTGGAACAAATTCACCCAAACTGGATCATCGCAGTCACATAACTGGTCTGCCGCGTTGACATCGCTATTTCATAATGGAGATAGTCAGGTCATCGTGGGAAACCACAAGAAATAGTGGCGCTGACACATGAAATTCGACCATCGCGGGAATCACGTGTACTTCCACGATGGCAGCGCTTCTGGACTGTTTTGGAGTGCTCTTCAGGACATTTATTTGGCTAACAGACGCGATGATGCAAAAACCTTTGAAAAAGTGGGTCATTTGGCAACATCAGAGAGCATGAGCATGAATGATTTTGGACTCATGACACAGTAGGAAGACTGGGATAAAGGCAATGACAAATTACTGTGTAACAGATGCCCCCTAAGGTATGAAGCCCAAGAGAGAGGGAGGGGTGAAATGCTTTACGAAACTGACTGAACTGGAACATCATCTGGAAGAACCTGCACACAAGTACAAATGATATCTCTGATAATGAAGTACATGTAGTCTAGGCATGAGCGCAGCCATCCGAAAGACATACGAAATAGGTTTGTGGTATGGATGTAGACATCCAGCTAATGAGACCACGATGATGATAAAGGTATGGTCGCAGCGATCCATGAAGACTCAGGTTTGGTCGCAGCCATCCATCAATGAGTCATGTAATCATAAAACCAATCCATGCAGCCCGAACATGTGTAATCTGAGTTCGGGGTCTTGAACCCATCTGATGATAGTACAAATTCTAACATGCAAATAGATGTGCTGAGGTCGAGCATGATAGAACATCGCTTGATTACCGGCCAATGATGAAAACCATTAACAAGCGCGAGAGAAACCACCAATAATGCTAATGGCTCTCAAGGTACTGTCTAGCACAATCCACGAAGTGTGAAGAAGGAGCTGGAGTCGAACACTCGTGGAATCACCCAATCGATGACCAATGATGAAAGTCGATCGTCAGGTGCGAAGAACTTGCCATTGAGGCATGCAAGCTCTAAGGTACCAAAGGGGATCTCTAGATCAATCTCCTGGATAATGAGCTGATGTCGATAGGAGACGACCCGTCGCAGGAGGGCCATAATGTTTCCCCCATCAACGACACGAGATAAGGAACAAGAGGTAGATGGCGAAACAGAGTACCAGAGGAAAAGACGAGGGTGTAAACTGCAGAAGGATTATACTCTTGAACATGTTGGCGACACGACTCCGGAGGGGGGTGGCAGCATTCAGGCACCAAGGGATCAGAGGCTCGATGGAGACGGCATGAATCAGATGGAATGAGGCTAGAATGATAACCCAAACCCGCGGAAGGCCAAATGACGATGTATGGATGTCCCAACCTGACAAGAAGCAAAAGTGTCGATGTTCAAGAGTGACTAGTTGCCATAGATAATCAATGATAAACCTGCTATTGAGTCCAACCTAGTAATAGTTTAACGAGCCCTAGGAAGGAGAAGCTCAAGTCTCGTCATGGTGATGAGTCCAATGTCATCAGGGTTTAACGAGTCCGACATAGGTAAAACTCGGAGTCTTTTTCATGTTTAGAGAGTTTGAAAAAGACACGGAAAAGAAAACTCCAGGGGGGTCCTTTTTCGTAGAGTTGTGTCTCTCGAGCCTGAAAAAGTATAAAATGATACTCGAAAGAACCACCCGACCATTATGATCGAGGAGTACTTTTCGTGATTAGTGACTTTGACCTGAAAAAGTAGAAAAGCGGTTGGAATCACGTCGTTTCGGAACCAAGAACGAGCTTGAAATGACAAAGGCCCGACAATCTTTTCATGTTTACATGGTCGGAAAAGAGCTTAAAGTTGACCGCCTCTTGTTTCTTTTAACGAGTCAAGAGGAAAACTCGGCTATCTTTTCATTTTTTATGAGTCAGAAAAGAGCTTAAAGGAGACTCATCCTAGAGGAATGAGTGGTATAAAGGGTAGCAACTGGTTCCGGCAATGGTGGAACTGCTCAAAGCATGTAATGGTTAAGAGGCTGGCTAATAAAACCACTCATCACTGCGGTTCCTCAGGAAAGGAAAAACAACCAAGTGAAAGCATATGATTGGCCAAAGAGATGGTGGTGATGGAATGAAACAACCAAGGCTCATCTAGCAGAATTTAGTGGATAAAAACAACAATCACAAGGTATAAATCAGGTATGGGTTCACTTTTACACAAGCTTGAACCATGGAGAACTCTGCTTGGATTCAGTTTCATGTTTACACAAGCTTGAAACGAGAAACTATGCTTGTTATAAGTTCGCATGCCCCCTGCATAATGATGCAAATCGAGGTACATGCCCCCCAAGCTTCATTGCATTCAACGAGGAGGATGGAATGAAGGTTCACATTCGAGATCTTGGAAAGACTCGACTTGGATTTTATGACATCTTAATCAAAGACTCGATTTGGAAAGGGGAGTTGTTTCATTTTTTAATGAGGTTGACACAATGAAAAATAACTATCCTCATAACCCTTGTTTCATTGTTAACGAGCTTGACACAAGATCAGGAACTATGCTCGTACACCTTGTTTCATTTTTAATGAGGTCAACACAAGATCAGAACTATCCTCAGACTCTTGTTCATGGGCCACACGAGAACATGGCTCCCAAGAGGTCTTCGCGGGATGGAAGAAACACACTCTAGGAGGAATAAATGTCATGATGCACTAATGACAGATCGGGTTTCAATGCCCCCAGTACATCTTGTACCAGACCAGCTGCATGGTCATCAACAAAGGAAGAAATGGAACGGGTAGCCACATAATTAACCTATGGAAAGGAAGGTATTGTTGGTGAGCAAGAACCAATAAGGGGTGATGGCTGCGCAGGAGGCACCGGGGGACTAACGAATGATAATTGATCGATGGTCACCATTCTTCCATCGTGTGGAAAACAAACCACACGGAAAAGTGAAGAGACGAGGGCCCCCATGGCATAAACATAGTCATGGCCAAGGAGAAGATTGAAATTTGCACCTTGGACAACCATGACATCTATATAGACGGTTTTGCCCCCCAAAGTAACAGGCAACTTTGGGAGAATTCCCACAGGTTGACAAGGTTCTCCGTCGAATGCCAACAGATTCTGTGTGACCAGCACAAGCTATGGGGAACCCAAAGCTTGCCAAGTAGTGGAAGGCATAAGACTGATAGACGCACCCTCATCCAAGACAGTGCCAGGTATTGCCTTATCGTAGGCATATACTGTAATCTCGAAAGGCACATAGGATGGAAGGCGAAAAGCAGTCAAGTGACTCCAATCGAAAGTGACGGCCAAACTACTTGGTGGGGGAATCGTATGATTGCCCCCGTGCCCCCCAGGAACCAGAGAAGGACTCCCCAGATCAGCTGGGATAGGAGAGTCGTTTTCAGACTCTGGAGAATCTGATGAGACGAGAAGAACATGAGCATGATGCTCTCCCGAGATAGAGCGATCAACAGGTGGTGAACCTAAGTTGACACTCTTTCCGACCAATGGTTGGTCTGGAACAGGTTGAGCGCAACCAGGCTCGGAAGAAGGAGGACGGACAAGAGAAGAATCTGAGTCAATCTCTTTGTCGATGGAGGGAGGGTCTGAAGAGAGCCGCTGATAACCAATGGGGAGTTGGGGTGAAGAAGCTGTAAGACTTTCCAAAACGGCGGAAGCTTTATCCATGAGCGGACAAAGGTGAAGGGGATGGTTGCCTTCACATAGTCTACAGGGGAATCGAATATTCCCGTCCTTCTTACCATTTCCAGTTGCTAGGATAGCATCGCCTTGAGCTTCAGAGGATAATGAGGGATGAACTGGATTGTAAGACCATACTTCTAGGATCCTTGGAATGTCAGGACAATCATGAAGAAGATGGTCACCCTTGCATAACTTACAAGGGAACTTAACCTTCCGCGGAGTAGCAGAAGGTGGTTCGACTTGGGGTGGACTCGGAGCGGTAACTGCACAGGTGGCCTGGGGTTTATCGGACTTCTTCTTCTTCTTCATCATCTTCTTCTTCTTCTTAGGCTCCTGGTTGCTAGGTGTGAAGCTTTCACCAGGCGAAGGGGGAGAGGACGAGGAAGAGATAGGAGAAGAAGGCGTAGGCTCAACCTTGGATTTAGCATGTATTGGTTCGGACGACGGAGACGGTGGAATAGGAGTCGTGACACTCGAGACCACCGAGGTTGAAAACAACCATACAGGCAAACCGATGGTTAACCCAGGCAAAGACAATGTTGCCATATATGGAGCACCGACATTTCCAAATGAGGGAAATGGACCAGGATTTCCATCTGGGGGAAAACCTTGGCCGGTAGACTCAGGGAATGTTGCCATCGAGAACGAGAAAGAACCCTACTCAAGCTAACACAAATAAGATCTAACCGGGTAAATGTGAATTGTGGCCAAATAAATTTTAAGACACAGGAAAAAAACTTGACCTTTTCATTTTTAAAGAGTCGAGAAAAGGACAAAAGATGACTCTAGTCACCTTCGAATATTTAATGAGCCTGAAGTGACAAGTGCTCAGATGAACCTTTTCTTTTAGGGAGTTCGAAAAGGAACGAAAGTGACTACTCTGGAGAACTAGGCAAAAGGTTTACCTGACAAATCCATAAAACTGCATATACACCTTGGCAGTCATATGAAATCCAAGGACTTTTCGTACGGCAGTCAATCTTCCTGAATGCTGTGTTCGGTGCGTTATGGCCTGTAAGGCTATAGACATGGCTTCCTATGGATAAAGGATGATAACCTAGTGGGGTCTCCCCATATACTCGATGGTACGTGGGAGCATAATTCCATGCTAGACCACTATTGAGTCACAAAAGGAGGAATCACCCAACCTTGAGTGGAAACAACAGTGACTAGGTTTAACGACGCCAGAGCACGTCTCTAGCCTAGACCTCTAAATGTGTGCGTTATGTTCCAATGCGTTGTTAGATTTATTTAGTTCATTTTAAAGTTGATCTTGGATTATGTTTCAGTTTCAGGCCTTACCGTATGTATATAACAGAACCTAGGATGCAACTAGAATGAATGAAATATCCTTTTTCTTCGATGAACACCTACCTATGGGAGGGTGGAGAGATCATTCCCAAACCAAGAAAACCAAGGCAGCAAAATATTCACTCAATGCAAACAGACATCAATTCCTAAAGTGCACGGATACTACTAATGAGAGATTTAATCATTCGCTTTTCAATATGGAACTTGAAATGAAAATTCACTTTCACTTTCGCATGCTAAATGAAATGCAATATTTTTGATTTTGATGCCTTTAATTTAAAAGAAACCAATAAGCAACAAACAAATGTGGAAAAACGGTTGATCCAAACAATTGTAATCTATGTCCGGGTAGTGAAGAGAAATCGAATCAATGCCGAGATTGGTCCAATAACAATCACTAAACAATCAACCAAAAGTAAGCAAAGGGGAAGGCTTAATCAAACCAACATCAAGCAGCAAACGAATCTTTGCAAACAAGCAACCAAGCGAAACTGATCCAAAGGACTTGAAACAATAAAACTAGGTCACAAAGTAAAAAGACAAGATTCGTTCAACAAAGCTCACAAAAGAGTGCCTCAACCTTTGAACAGTGAAAAACAAGTCATCAACCAAGTGAGAACAGCAAGGGACTAGCAAGACTGACGGATTCAGGAGGCAGAATTGAAAAATTCAACTCTACAGTGATTAGCGCGGGCAATAAACTAGCAATAAAGTGCTGATAAGGAACAATACGCAGCAACAAAGCGATGTCAGCGCGGAAGTACACGACTTTTCCACGATGGTCCCATTTACAGAACCGTCGCGATTGTTAAGTGTAATAATGTGATGAACAGGATATTACAAAAATGGTGATGCGATGACAGTGCGACTATTAAATTAAAAACCACGATGATGTTCAAAACAGCAACAGGCAAACCAAAAACTCCCAAATCAAAAACAATCAATCTTTAAGCAAATAAGGACATTTCCCAGATCAGGCCAGGAAACTCAGAGAACAGGTAACTAATCCCCAAACTTCAAAAGAGAGTAAAACAAAAAGCAAGGCAAGAGTAAACAAGAAAAGAACAAAGGCCAAGGCTCCCCAGTGGAGTCACCAATTTGTGATGCAGGAAAGTGTTCCCTCTGTGGACAGAGGAAACCCCTCTAGCCCTAGAGTGGGTCTAGTCACAAACAAGGACAAATCAACAACAGTTTTCCTTAAACAGTTCAAGTTGGAGGCCTACCTCAACCGGTGGTCGATGGAGTTCCGTTGCACTGCTCCAACTTCCGCTTCCTTCTTCTAATGAGTAATCAACCTAAAACAATGCAAAGGAAATACAACAAAGCACGTAACCGGAACAACAATGATCTATTTACCCATAAAGTCAAGAAGTCATGAGCTATCTAACACATTACATACAAGACATAAGAAAACATCATTGATTGCATTAATTATGAAATAGAGTAAGCTTACAACCAAGGTCTTGACGTCACAAGCCTTCTCAGAGGGGTCCAGCCAGCATGTTCTTCAAGCATTCACTCTTGAATATGGATCTCCCATTACATAGGTCTCTCTCACTCACAAGTTTTACACAAGATCAAAGGCACTTCACAACCTTCCTCAAGCTATCAACAAACCCACAATTGTCACACTCACACCAGCTATCTAACAAGCTCACAAGCACTAATAGTACTATCAACAATCACTCCAAGACTAAGAATTCCAAAATTAACAGCACATAGCAATGGTGAGAGTTTAAATAGGAGAAGGAGTCTCCATGAAAGGTGGGAGGATGAGCTTATCTCCAAGGAAGGTAGCACAAATGACGGAACAACCATGCCAGAGAAAGGAGGGCGACATAAACTAGGCCAACAACCAAGCCTGGAGTCATTTGGAAGGCCGACTGTTGGAACAAATTTGCCCAAACTGGATCATCGCGGTCACATAACTGGTCTGCCACGGTGACATCGCTATTTCATAACAGAGATAGTCAGGTCATTGTGGGAAACCACAAGCGACAATGGCACTGGCACATGAAATTCGACCATCGCGGGAATCACGTGTACTTCCACAATGGCAGCGCTTCTGGACTGTTTTGGAGTGCTCTTCAGCGTGTTTATTTGGCTAACAGATGCGATGATGCAGAAACCTTTGGAAAAGTGGGTCATTTGGCAACATCAGAGAGCATGAGCATGAATGATTTTGGACTCATGACACAGTAGGAAGACTGGGATGAAGGAAGTGACAAACTACTGTGTAACATGGGTCTAGTCATAGCAAGACAAAACAACAGCTAATTTCCTTAAACAGTCATTGTTGAAAGAGCCTACCTCAAACTGGTGTTCGATGAAGCTTTCGTTGCGCCGCTTCAGCTATCGTTTCCTTCTCCTCGATGAGCAATTCACCTAAAACAACACAAGATAACAATAAAACACGTGACAGAGTACAACAATGATCTATTTACTTACAAATTTAAGGAACCATAAGCTATCAAGTATATTTTACACAAGACATAGGAAATCACCATTGATTGTATTAAAATGAATAAAATCAAAGCTTACAACCAAGCCTTGACGTTGCAAGATTTCTCGGAGGGTCCAGCTGGTATGTTTCTTCAAGAATTCACTCTCAAAAGGGTCTCCCAAGTAGATGATGACTCTCTCTCTCACTCACAAGCACTAATACAAGGCTAAGGAAATCCACAACCAATTGCTAAACTATCAGCAATTCACACTGCAAACTATCAAACTCACACCAAAGCTAGCTAATTTGCTCAAATCCAAAAACTAGTTGATCATAGCAATAGGGAATGCTTTTATAAGAGGAGGAGCCTCCATAAAATGAGGGAGAGGGAGCTTATCCTTAAGGGAGGTTTCTTAAAAGGTGGAACCACCATCCCAGAGGAGGAAAGGCGAACTCCCTTGACCCAACAACTAGCTCTAGAACCGCCTAGAAGCATTATGTTTGAACTAATTCGCCATATTTGGATCGTTGCAAGTCATACACTAGGGCTCAGAGACGATGCCGCAAGGAAGCAGTGTGTTTAGAGCCATCATCGCAACAAGGATCTTGATGACTTCTGCCGAGCCCTAAAATTTGACCATCGCAAGAAATAGATGTACCCCTGCGATGATGTCATGACATTATAGTTCATTATAGAGAATCGTCACAAGTAGAATGATGTTTACTTGCGATGATGCAGAAACATGGGTAAAATGATTAATTTTCAGGATTAGAGAGCACTTGTTTAATCTTCTTGAATGAGTGGGAAGATATGGACATATTTATTTGATGTATGACATAGTGGAGATGTCACTCAGAAACTGACTTTATCCGAGATCATAGGATATGAGGCCAGGGACAAATTACTGTGGAACAAATTCCCTGTAAAGCATGAAGCCCGAGAGAGTGGGAGGGGTGAAATGCTTTATGAAATCATAACCGAACCGGAACACCATTGCTGAAAACCTGCAGGCACAAGTACAACTGATATCTCTAACAATGAAATACATGTAGTCTAGGCATGGGCGCAACCATCCAAAAGTTATATGAAACTTGGTCTGTGGTATGGACACAGCCACCCAGTCGATAAGACCATATATAAAGATAGAGGTATGGTCACAGCCATCCAGAAAGACTCAGGTATGGTCATAGCTATCCAATCAAAGAGTCATGTATGTAATCATGAACCAATCCACGCAACCCAAACTTATGTAATCTTAGTCTGGGGTCTTGAATCTTAACCAATCGAATAGATGTGCCAAAGTTGAGCATACTAGAAAATCACTTGATTACCGGCCAATGATGTAAACCATTAACAAGCACGAGAGAGACCACCAGTAATGTCAATGGTTCTCAAGGTACTGCCAGTACAATCCACAAAGTGTGAAGAATGATCTGGAGTCGAACACTCATGGAATCACCCGATCGAAGACCAATGATGCAAGTTTGTCGTCGAGTGTGAAGAACTTGCCATTGAGGCATGCAAGCTCCAAGGTACCGAAAGGAATCTCTAGATCGACTCCCTGGATAATGAGTTGGTGTCGACAGGAAGCGATCCGTCATAGGAGGGCCATAATGTTTCCCTCATCAACGACACGAGACAAGGAACAAGATGAATATGGATGAAACTGAGAATCAGAGGAGGAGGTAAGGGTGCAAACTGCAGAAGGATTAAACTCTTGAACATATCGATGACACGACTCCAGAAAGCGGTAGAATTTTGGTACCAAGGGATCGGAGGTTTGATGGAGACAACAAGGATCAAATGGAATGGGGCAAAATGACAAACCAAAACCCCAAAAGGCTAAATGAAGATGTGAGGATACCCCAAAACTGGAGAGAATTAAAAGTGTCGATATTCAAGAGTGACTAGCTGCCATAAGTAACCAATGAAGATTTCCAAATTTCCCCCCCACCATTGCTGGTGAGTACCCCAATTATTTTTGAAAAACAAGCTTGAAGGGGATAGCATATGCTTGCGATATAAGTTCATCCTTTGGACAAATCCAACCTAGTAAAATTTTAACGAGCCCTAGGGAGGAGAATCTCGGGTCTCATCATGATGACGAGTCCAATGTCGTCAGGGTTTAACGAGTTTGACATAGGTAAAAATCAAAGTCTTTTTCATGTTTAGAGAGTTTGAAAAATACATGGAAAAGAAAACTCTAGGGGGGCCCCTTTTCATAAGATTGTGTCCCTCAAGCCCAAAAAGGTAGAAAACAATACTTGAGAGAACCGCTTGACCATTTCAATCAAGGAGTACATTTTGTAGCTAGAATTCCCAATCTAAAAAAGTAGAAAACTAATCGGAGACACGACATTTCATAACCAAAAACGAGCTCAAATCAACAAAAGCCCGACCATGTTTTCATTTTTAAACGGTCGGAAAAGAGCTGAAAATAGACCACCATTTTTATTCTCTTTAATGAGTTAAAAAGGGAAAAATACTCTGCAATATTTTCATATTTTACGAGTCAAAAAAGAGCTTAAAGAGAACTCATGGGAAATTTCACGGTATGTACCAATCATGCATCGACTAGAACTCATATCCATCAAACCTATTCCTGTACAGAAACCCAAGCGTAAGACCTATTCGACAAAGATGCACGTTAAATATGAGAAAAACCTAAGTTAAAAAACCCTAAAACCATAAGGAAAACCCATAAACTATAGGAAAACCCAAAACCTATAGTTAAAAACCCTAAAATTTTAAAAAAAGTTTATATAAGGTAAATGGTAAAAAAACATTTTTACATTGCTTTGTGTTTTTAAACTTGGTAATTTTTCAAAACAAAGCATACTTGTGCAAATTGGAGGTCGATTTCTATAGCTGGAGTCATCCATTCTGTGCCAATATTTCGCCAAGTAAGTATATTGGCCTTGCCTCTGTGTTTTGAGTATTTTCAATTCTAATTTCATGCATTTTGGTTAAGTTTGGGTGGATTTTTCGTTCCAAAAAATCGGCCCGGTCGTCGCAGAAGTCCCCCATGGGTTCACAACGATAAGAAATTTTACACATGCCAAAATCAGCATCGTCGCATGAAAGATGTGTACCCCTACGACGATCTGGAAAATGGTGAACTATGAAAGCGGACCATCGCATATGTTTTAGAAACAATTGTGATGGTGCAAAAAACATAAATTTAACTTTTTACACCATTTCAGAAGATGAAAGTGACTCAAGCAAGTTCTAATCAGTTGATATTTGCATATGCAGGGTGCAAAATGGTGTTTGCATGGCAAGAACACACACACAACACTGATGACGAAAGAGGTGCAACGGACCCGCAATGCATGCAGGTTCTTCGGAACTACAGATTATTGAAATTTTTCCTCACGCCTCTTTTACGAGCATAATTGGACTTGCTAGAATTCTTGATTTGCTCATGGAACCTGACAGAGGGTAAGTTCATAATCCGGGGGCAGGAGATTGAGTTTGACGCAATAGACATATACTTTCTCATTGGATTATCTCGATGAGGAGAGAGACCCTGCATGGGCACTGTGTGGGTCCTTGGAGAGTCTCTAAATATGTTGATTGCATGAGCATGGTGGGGGGCATGCAAGTCACCCACCAGTGGGAAGCTATAGATCCCAACAGTGGAGGACTTGTCACTGCACGTTTTATTGTTTACGATCACGAGAGCAGTAGGCTCTCAGGCTCAACATGAGGTGACTAAAACCCAACTATGGTTGGCTTTAGATTGCCTTAATCCTACCATGTACGACTGGGCAGAAGCAGTGTCTCTGAATATGAAGAGACAACTAACTAAATGTCAACGAGGAGAAGGCACTGCTTGCGGACAAGAACTGAGAGGGGATGATGGTTTCATAAGAGGCACTGGGGGACTAAAGAATGACAATTGATCTATAGTCACCATTCTTCCATCTTGCAGAAAACAAACCACACAGAAATCAAAGAAACAAGAGCCCCCATGGCATAAATATAATCACGGCCAAGGAGAAGACTGAAATCTAAAGCACCTTGGACAACCATCATGTCTATATAAATGGTTTTGCCTCCCAAAGTAACATGGAACTTTGGAAGGATCCATAAAGGTTGACGAGTTCCTATGTCGAAAGCCAACAGATTCTGACTAATAGGCACAAGCTGTGGGGAACCTAAAGCTTTCCAAGTAGTGGAAGGCATGAGGCTAATGGATGCATCTTCGTCTAAGAGAGTGTCAGGCACTGCCTTATTATATGCATGTACGGTAATCTGGAAAGGCACATAGGATGGAAGGCGAAATGTAGTCAAGTGACTCAAGTTGAAGGAGATGATAGAACCACTTCATGGAGGCATCGTGTGAGTCCTCCCTTGCTCTACAGGAACCGAAGAAGGACTCTCTTTATCGGCTAGGATAGGAGGGTTGTTATTGGACTCAGGAGAATCTGACGAGATGAGAAAAACATGAGCAGTGTAATCATGATGCTCTTAAGGAGTAGAGTGAACAACTGGTGGTGAACCCAAGTCAACACTCTTTCCAACCAATGGTTGGTCAGGAACAAGTTGAGCGCAGCCAGGCTCGGGAAGAGGAGGATGGACAAGAGAAGAATCCAAGTCAATCTCTTTGTCAATGGGGAGAGGGTCTGAGGAGAGCCTCTGATAACCAACTGGAAGTGGAGGTGAAGAAGTTGTAAGACTTTCCAAAGCAACGAAAGCTTTATCCATGAGCGGACAAAGGTGAAGGAGATGGTTGCCTTCACATAGCCTATAGGGGAATTGAATCTTCCCTTTCTTCTTACCACTACCAATTGAGGATTGAACATTGACATGAGCTTTAAAGGACGATGAGGGACGAGCTAGATTGTGAGACCATGCTTCTAAGATCCTAGGAATACCAGGACAATCACGAAGAAGATGGTCAACCTTGCATAATTTACAAGGAAACTTAACCTTTTGCAGAGGATCAGAAGGTGTCTTAGCCTGACATATACTTGGAGTGATAGCTACATGGGTGGCCTCTCGCTTATCCAACTTCTTCTTGTTCTTCGTCTTCGTCTTCTTCTTCTTAGCCTCCTGGTTACTAGATATGGAACTTTCACTACACGAAGTAGGAGAGGAGGATGAAGAAACAGGGGAAGAAGGCAAAGGCTAGACCCTAGAATCATTGTTTCATGATTCAAACAATGGAGACAGTGGAATAGGGGTCATGATGCTTGGGACCACCGATGTCAAAAACAACCAAAGGGGCAAATCGATGGTTAACCCAGGAAAAGACAGTGTTGACATATACGGAGCACCGACATTTCCAAAAGGAGGAAACGGACCAGGACTGCCATCTGGGGAAGACCTTGACCGGTAGACTCAGGGAATGTGGCCATTAGAAAAAAAATTGAAACACACTTGCAGTGTAACCAAGAACTCTAACCGTTACCAGGAATATTTCGTGGGTAGTAAATTTTATGACATAGGAACAAAAATTGACCTTTTCATGTTTCAAGAGTCGAGAAAAGGACAAAAAGGTGACTCTATCGCTTTCGAGGTTTAATGAGCTTGAAAGGACAAGTGCTTAGATGATCCTTTTCTTTAAAGGAGTAGAAAAGGGACGAAAGTGACTACTTTGGAGTACTAGACAAGAGGTTTACTAGACAAACCGCAAAACTGCATATACACCTTTGTGATCAAATGAAAGAGAAATGACCAAGGACTTTCTGTACGATAGTCAATCTTCCCGAATGTTGTGTTCGGTGAGTTATGATTCGTAAGGCAGCAGACTCGGCTTCCTATGGATGATAGGATGATAACCTAGTGGGGTCTCCCGATATATACTTGATGGTACGGGGAGCACAAGTCCGTATTAGCAGCTATTGAATCACAAAAGGAGGAATCACCCAACCTTAGCGAAAACTATAGTGACTAGGTTTAACGACGCCAGATCATGTCTCTAGCCTAGACCTCTAGATAAATGTGCGCTAAGTTCTAATGCGTTGTTATGTTCATTCAATAGATTTTAAGAGTTAATCTTGGATTAAGTTTTGGTTTCCAGGCTCTACCGAATGTATTTCAACAATTCCTAGGATGCAGCTACAATGAGTAAAGCACCATTCATTTCTATGAACAACTACCTAAAGGAGGGTGAAGAGTTCATTTTCAAGCGAACGCAAACCAAGACAAGCAAATGCAAACACTAAGAAACACAATGCATCAATACACCAATCTCACAACTACTAATGAAAGATTTAAACTTTGCTTCCTAATTTCTCAATCATGAAAATTCAGTAATGCAAATGCGCTTTCACTTTCGTATGTCATATGAATGCAATATTTTGATTTTTGGAATTTTAATGACAAACAAGCAAGTGTAAACTTGATGGATCCAAACAAATGTGATCTATGTTTGATAGTGTGGAAATCAAATCACCATGAAGAACTAGTTCAATAACCAAACACTAAAGACCAATCAGAAAGAAAACAAGCAGTAAAACCGCCTCAAGAAAATCAATTAGATGGTTGTGGGCGAATCTTGGACAAAAGAGTAACCCAAACAAACGACTTCTTGATGAAATCTTTAACAGAGTTAGGTCACATGGTCTAAAAACACAAGTTTCACTAAATAAAACCAAAGAGAAAGTGCCTTAACCTAAATACAGCCAAAACAAGTTGATGAGAGACAAGAAACAATAGGGGACAAGCAGCACTGGTTGATTCAGGAGGTAAAGTTGTAAAAAACAACTTGTACAGGAATCGTCGCAAGGATATAACAAGCAACCTAAGATGAAAGGAAAATTGTTGCAAGCCGAAAGCTAGCATCTGGGCGACATCATCACAGGTGTACACTTATCTTTTGCGACGGTCCGATTTCACGAAATGTCGCAACTGTACGATGGGTTATTTGTGATGTGCCGGTTTACCAAAGAGGACAGGTGTGACGTTGTGGGAGCTGTTAAGCTGTAAACAACGACGATCTCAATTTAGATAAAAATCAAAGCAAGAGCACCTAAAGAACACCAGACTAATGTCTCAGAAAGTGAGAGGGACTACCAAATTGACTTAGGTAACCCAGAACACTGATGGCTCAGCCCCGAACTCAAGAGACACTAAACCAAAACAAATGAAGAGAAAACCAATAGACAACACACAAAGGACTCCCCAGCGGAGTCGCCAACTTGTGATGTAGGTAAAGTTCCCTCTGCGGATAGATGCAACCCCTCTAGCCCTAGAGTGGGTCTAGTCATAGCAAGACAAAACAACAGCTAATTTCCTTCAACAATCATTGTTGAAAGAGCCTACCTCAAACTGGTGTTCGATGAAGCTTTCGTTGCGCTGCTTCAGTTATCGTTTCCTTCTCCTTGATGAGCAATTCACCTGAAACAACAACACAACACGTGACACAGTACAACAATGATCCATTTACTTACAGAGTCAAGGAACCATAAGCTATCAAGTATATTTTACACAAGACATAGGAAATCACCATTGATTGTATTAAAATGAATAAAAGCAAAGCTTACAACCAACCCTTGACGTCGCAAACTTTCTTGGAGGGTCCAACCAGTATGTTTCTTCAAGCATTCACTCTCAAAAGGGTCTCCCAAGTAGATGATGATTC
Source organism: Pinus tabuliformis (assembly GCA_031772625.1). Lineage (NCBI taxonomy): Eukaryota > Viridiplantae > Streptophyta > Pinopsida > Pinales > Pinaceae > Pinus > Pinus tabuliformis. The sequence continues at coordinate 182,868,762 of CM062819.1, forward strand.
TCTCTCTCACTCACAAGCACTAATACAAGGCTAAGGCAATTCACAACCAATTGCTAAACTATTAGCAATTCACACTGCAAACTATCAAACTCACACCAAAGCTGGCTAATTTGCTCAAATCCAAAAACTAGCTGATCATAGCAATAGGGAGTGCTTTTATAAGAGGAGGAGCCTCCATAAAATGAGGGAGAGGGAGCTTATCCTTAAGGGAGGTTTCTTAAAAGGTGGAACCACCATCCCAGAGGAGGAAAGGTGAACTCTCTTGACCCAACAACTAGCTCTAGAACCACCTAGAAGCATTATGTTTGAACTAAATCGCCATATCTGGGTCGTCGCAAGTCATACACTGGGGCTCAGAGACGACCCCGGAAGGAAGCAGCGTGTTCAGAGCCATCATCACAAGAAGGATCTTGATGACTTGCGTCGAGCCCTAAAATTCGACCATCGCAGGAAACAGATGTACCCCTATGATGACATAACAACGTTATAGTTCATTATAGAGAATCATCGCAAGCAGAATGATGTTTACTTGTGATGATGCAGAAACATGGGTAAAAGGGTCAATTTTCAGGATTAGAGAGCACTTGTTTAATCTTCTTGAATGAGTGGGAAGACATGGACATATTTATTTTATGTATGACACAATGGAGATGTCGCTTAGAGATTGACTTTATCCGAAATCAAGGGATATGAGGCCAGGGACAAATTACTGTGTAACAGATGCCCCCTAAAGCATGAAGCCTGAGAGAGTGGGAGGGGTGAAATTATTTAAAAAATCATAACCGAACCGGAACACCATCGCTAAAAACTTGCTGGTGCAAGTACAACTGATATCTTTGACAATGAAATACATGTAGTCTAGGCATGGGCACAGCCATCCAAAAGACATATGAAACTTGGTCTGTGGTATGGACGCAACCACCCAGTCGATAAGACCATATATAAAGATAGAGGTATGGTCGCAACCATCCAGAAAGACTCAGGTATGGTCATAGCCATCCAATCAAAGAGTCATGTATGTAATCACGAACCAATCCATGCAACCCAATCTTATGTAATCTTAGTCTGGGGTCTTGAATCCTAACCGATCATAGTACAATTTCTAATATGTGAATAGATGTGCCAAAGTCGAGCATACTAGAAAATCACTTTATTACTAGCCAATGATGTAAACCATTAACAAGCACGAGCGAGACCACCAGTAATGTCAATGGTTCTGAAGGTACTACCAGTACAATCTACAAAGTGTGAAGAATGATTTGGAGTCAAACACTCGTGGAATCACCCGATTGAAGACCAATGATGCAAGTCTGTCATCGAGCACGAAGAACTTGCCATTGAGGCATGCAAGCTCCAAGGTACCAAAAGGAATCTGTAGATCGACTCCCTGGATAATGAGTTGGTGTCGACAAGAAGCAATCCATCACTGGAGGGCCATAATGTTTCCCTCATCAACGACACGCGATAAGGAACAAGATGAAGATGTATGAAACTGAGAATCAGAGGAGGAGGTAAGGGTGCGAATTGTAAAAGGATTAAACTCTTGAACATATCGGCGACATGACTCCGGAAAGTGGCAACATTTTGGTGCCAAGGGAAGGAAGGTGTGATGGAGATAACAAGGATCAAATGGAATGGGGCAAAATGACAAACCCAAACCTTGGAAGGCTAAATGACGATGTGAGGATATCCCAAACCCAGCGAGAAGTAAAAGTGTCGATGTTCAAGAGTGACTAGCTGCTGTTAGTAACTAATGAAGATTTCCAAATTCCCCCCATTGCTAGCGAGTACCCCAATTATTTTTGAAAAACAGGCTTGAAGGGGATAGCATATGCTTGTGATATAAGTTCGTCCTTTGGACAAATCCAACCTAGTAAATTTTAACGAGCCCTAGGGAGGAGAAGCTTGGGTCTCATCATGATGATGAGTCCAATGTTGTCAGGTTTTAACGAGTTCAACATAGGTAAAACTCAAAGTCTTTTTCATGTTTAGAGAGTTTGAAAAAGACATGGAAAAGAAAACTCCACGGGGGCCCGTTTTCGTAAGTTTGTGTCCCTCAAGCCCAAAAAGGTAGAAAACAATACTCGAGAGAACCACTTGACCATTTCAAACAAGGAGTACTTTTCGTAACTAGTGTTCCCGATCCGAAAAAGTAGCAAACTGATCAAAGACATGACATTTCATAACCAAAAACGAACTCGAAACGACAAAAGCCCGACCATATTTTTGTTTTTAAACGGTCAAAAAAGAGCTAAAAGCAGACCACCATTTTTATTCTCTTTAACGAGTTAAAAAGGGAAAAATACTCGACAATCTTTTCATATTTTATGAGTCAAAAAAGAGCTTAAAGAGGACTCGCGGGAAATTTCACGATATGTAGCAAGCATGCATCGACCAAAACTCATATCCGTCACACCTGTTCCTATACAAAAGCCCAAGCGTAAGACCTAGTCGACAAAGATACACATTAAATATTAGAAAAACCTAAGTTAAAAAAGCCTAAAACCATAAGGAAAACCCAAAACCTATAGTTGAAAACCCTAAAATTTAAAAAAAAATTTATATAAGGTAAATGGTAAATTTTTTTTTTACATTGCTTTGAGTTTTTAACCTTGGTAATTTTTCAAAACAATGCATACTTGTGCAAATTGGAGGTCAATTTCTATAGCTGGGGTTATCCATTCTGCGCCAATCTTTCGCCAAGTAAGTATGTTGGCCTTGCCTCTATGTTTTGAGTGTTTTCAATTCTCATTTCATGCATTTTGGTCAAGTTTGGGTGGATTTTTCGTTCCAAAAAATCGCCCTGGTCATCATAGAAGTCCCCCGCGGGTTCGCGATGATCGAAAATTTTACACATGCAAAAATTGGCATCGTTGCAGGAAACACGTGTACCCCTGCGACGATCTGGAAAATGGTGAACTATGAAAGCAGACCGTCGCAGCTATTTTATAAATAGCTGTGATGGCGCAACAAACATAAAATTTTAATTTTTTACACCATTTCAAAAGATGAAAGCGACTCAAGCAAGTTCCAATTAGTTGATATTTGCATATGCAGGGAGAAAAATGGTGTTTGCATGGCAAGAACGCACACACGATGCTGATGACGAAAGAGGTGCAATGGACCCACAATGCATGCAGGTTCTTCGGAACTGTAGATTATTGAAATTTTTCCTCACGCCTCTTTTATGAGTGCAATTGGACTTGCTAGAGTTCTTGATTTTCTCATGGAACCCGACAAAGGGTAAGTTCATAATCCGGGGGCAGGATATCGAGTTTGATGCGACAGACATATACTTTCTCACTGGATTATCTCAATGAGGAGAGAGACCCCACATGGGCGGTGTGTGGGTCCTCGGAGAGTCTGTAGATATGTTGATTGCAAGAGCATGCCTGGGAGCTCGCAAGTCACCCACCAGTGGGAAGCTATAGATCCCAACAATGGAGGACTTGTCACTGTGTGTTTTATTGCTTACGATCACGAGAGCAGCAGGCTCTTAGGCCAAACACGAGGCGACTAAAACCAAACTGCGGTTGGATTTATATTGCCTTAATCCTACCATGTACGATTGGGCAGAGGTAGTGTCTCTGAATATGAAGAGACATATGACTAAATGTCAGCAAGGAGAGATAAAGCATTTCGGATACAGGTCCATTGTGATACCGCTCATGCTGGAGCAGGTACCAGTACTTCACCTGCAGGATATGTGAGTCCCGTTGCCTGGACCATGAGAGACTCATATCACCAGATGGGCACATGTGATACCACGAGGAGGTGGCGGTCATCAAGTATCCTGCGGTCCTGACTTCATGGAATGGCTGCATCATCAGCAGGTATTTGTTGAGGACTTTCCCTATGCAGGTATAGACTTTAGAGGAGATCCAAACATGCTGCTTCTACTCGGAGAGTAGTGGGACGAGAGAGGTAACACGCTTGGTTAACCGCCATACTTTTTATATTTTAGTTTTTCATTTTATATTGTTTTTGGATTTTAAATGTGTATGTCATAATAATTATGTTCAATATTGTAGATGTCGGACCTCAGAGACCGATGGGTCTTTCCCCTACAACCTAGAGGGGAGAGAACAGAGAGCTGGCTCTGCCACGTCCAGGTGGTGATGCAGATGAGGAGATAGCCCAGAACTTAGAGGGATTGACTGAGGGGATCCCAGATTATAGAGGGTTCAAGGAGATCTTGCGACAATATCAATGACACATCGCGAGTGTGTCGAACAGGGTTCACAGGCTACTCAGACGAGTAGCTCGAGTAGTGGTCTGCTACAGAGAGCAGGACCCACCACAGTAGTCGCCTAGGTTTCCTTGTTTGATGTTTTGAGAGACATGTGTCTCGGATGTAACTTGAACATATACATTATTTTTTTAGCATCTTGGTGCGTCACACGATATATATCGATTTATGTTTTATGGTTTCTGTTTGTTATGTATGAAAGTTTGTCCATGATTTATGATTGTGAAAATGTCCACTTAATATATAATTTACTAATATATCAGTTAATATTCATAACACCTGCATCAAAGACAAAGAACACAATAAACAAGAAATCACCTAACGCACCAAACCATAAGAGGTACAATGGCACACGAGTTCATTTTTATGCAAGATTGAACCATGGAGAACTATGCTTGAATAAGATTAATATGCCCCTGACATAATAATCCACCATGAGGTACATGCCCCCCAAGTGTCATTGCATTCAACGAAGGGGATGTAATGGAGGTTGAAATGACAAGACCTCAAACAAAGAATCGATTGGGATATGACGAGATCTCAAATGAAGACTCGTGTGATAAAGGGGAAAATTGTTTCATTTTTTAATGAGGTTGACACAAGATAAGAACTATCCTCGAGTCCTTGTTTCATTTTTTAACAAGGTCGACACAAGATCAGAACTATCCTCGGACTCCTGTTCATGGGCCATATGAAAACATGACTCCCAAGAGATCTTCACTGGATGGAATAAATGCACTCTGGAAGGAATACATGTCATTGGGCACCAACGACAGATCGGGTTCCAATGTCCCCAGTACATGGTGTACGAGACCATCTGCGTGATCATTAACAGATGCGGAGGCGGAACAGATAGCCAGATAATTGACCTGTGGTGGGGAAGGCACTGCTTGCGGACAAGAAATATATAATTTACTAATATATTAGTTAATATTCATAACACCTGCATCAAAGACAAATAACACAATAAACAAGAAATCACCTAATGCACCAAACCATAAGAGGTACAACAGCACACATGTTCATTTTTACGCAAGCTTGAACCATGCAGAACTATGCTTGAATAAGATTAACATGCCCCTGACATAATAATCCACCACGAGGTACATGCCCCCCCAAGCGTCATTGCATTCAACGAAGTGGATCTAATGAAGGTTGAAATGACAAGACCTCAAAAAAAGACTCGATTGGGATATGACGAGATCTCAAAAGAAGACTCTTGTGACAAAGGGGGAAATTGTTTCATTTTTTAATGAGGTTGACACAAGATAGGAACTATCCTCGGGTCCTTGTTCATTGTTTAACGAGGTTGACACAAGATTAGAACTATCCTTGAACACCTTGTTTCATTTTTTAACGAGGTCGACACAAGATCAGAACTATCCTTGGACTCTTGTTCATGGGCCATATGAAAACATGACTCCCAATAGATCTTCACTGGATGGAAGAAACACACTCTGGGAGGAATACATGTCATTGGGCACCAATGACAAATTGGGTTCCAATGCCCCCAGTACATGGTGTAGGAGACCATCTGTGTGATCATTAACAGATGCAGAGGTGGAACGGGTAGCCACATAATTGACTTGTGGTGGGGAAGGCACTGCTTGCGGACAAGAACTGAGAGGGGATGATGGTGGCACAGGAGGCACTGGGGGACTAAAGAATGACAATTGATCTATAGTCACCATTCTTCCATCGTGCGGAAAACAAACTACATGGAAAAGCAAAGAAACAAGAGACCCCATGGCATAAATATAACCACAGCTAAGGAGGAGACTGAAATCTAAAGCACCTTGGACAACCATCGGGTCTATATAAATAGTTTTTCCTCCCAAAGTAACAGGGAACTTTGGAAGAATCCCTAAAGGATGACGAGTTCCTCCGTTGAAAGCCAACAGATTTTGACTGACAGGCACAAGCTGTGGGGAACCCAAAGCTTGCCAAGTAGTTGAAGGCATGAGGCTACTAGACGCACCTTCATCCAAGAGAGTGCCAGGCAGTGCCTTATTATAGGCATGTACGGTAATCTAGAAAGGCAGATAGGATGGAAGGCGGAATGTAGTCAAGTGACTCCAGTCGAAGGAGATGACAGAACCACTTGGTGGGGGCATCGTGTGAGTTCCCCCCTACTCTACAGGAACCGAAGAAGGACTCTCTTGATCAGCTAGGATAGGAGGGTCATTCTCAGACTCAGGAGAATCTGACGAGATTAGAAGAACCTGAGCAGTGTAATCATGATTCTCTTCAGGAACAAAGTAAACAACTGGTAGTGAACCCAAGTCGACACTCTTTCCGACCAATGGTTGGTCAGGAACAAGTTGAGTGCAGCCAGGCTCGGGAAGAGGAGGATGGAAAAGAGAAGAATCCAAGTCAATCTCTTTGTCAATGGGGAGAGGTTCTGAGGAGAGCCTTTGATAACCAACTGGAAGTGGAGGCGAAGAAGCTGTAAGACTTTCCAAAACAGCGTAAGCATTATCCATGAGCGGACAAAGGTGAAGGAGATGGTTGCCTTCACATAGTCTACAGGGGAATCGAATCTTCCCTTTTTGCTTACCACTACCAATTGAGGATTGAACATCGACATGAGCTTTAGAGGACGATGAGGGATGAGCCAGATCGTGAGACCATGCTTCTAAGATCCTAGGAATACCAGGACAATCTCGAAGAATATGGTCACCCTTGCATAGTTTACAAGGAAACTTAACCTTCCGTGGAGGATCAGAAGATGTCTTGGCATGAGATATACTCGGAGTGATAGTTGCATGGGTGGCCTCTTGCTTATCCAACTTCTTCTTGTTCTTCATCTTCCTCTTCTTCTTCTTATCCTCCTGGTTATTTGATGTGGAACTTTCACCAGGCGAAGCAGGAGAGGAGGATGAAGAAATAGGGGAATAAGGCAAAGGCTTGACCCTAGAATCATCGTGTTGTGATTCAAATGAAGGAGATGGTGGAACAGGGGTCATAATGCTCAGGACCACCGATGTCAAAAACAACCAAACGGGCAAACCGATGGTTAACCCAGGCAAAGACAATGTTGCCATAGATGGAGCATCAACATTTCCAAAATGAAGAAACGGACCAGGATTCCCATTTGGGGGAAGACCTTGACCGGTAGACTCAAGGAATGTGGGCATTGGAAAAAACCTTGAAACACACTCGCAGTGTAACCAAGAACTTTAACTGTTACCGAGAATATTTCGTGGGCAGTAAATTTTATGACACAGGAACAAAACTTGACCTTTTCATGTTTCAAGAGTCGAGAAAAGGACGAAAAGGTGACTCTATCGCTTTCAAGGTTTAATGAGCCTGAAAGGACTAGTGATTAGATGATCCTTTTCTTTTAAGGAGTCAAAAAGGGATGAAAGTGACTACTTTGGAGTACTAGACAAGAGGTTTACCAGACAAACCGCAAAACTGCATATACACCTTTGTGATCAAATGAAAGAGAAATGACCAAGGACTTTCCGTACGATAGTCAATCTTCCTGAATGTTGTGTTCGGTGCATTATGGTTCGTAAGGTGGTAGAATCAGCTTCCTATGGATGATAGGATGATAAGCTAGTGGGGTCTCCCGATATATACTTAACGGTATAGGGAGCAAAAGTTTGTACTAGTAGCGATTAAATCACAGAAGGAGGAATCACCAAACCTTAGCGAAAACAATAGTGACTAGGTTTAACTACGCTGGAGCACGTCTCTAGCGTAGACCTCTAGATAAATGTGCGTTAAGTTCCAATGCGTTGTTAGGTTCATTCAATAGATTTTAAGAGTTAATCTTGGATTAAGTTTCGATTTTCAGGCCCTACTGAATGTATTTCAACAATTCCTAGGATGCAGCTACAATGAGTAAAGCACCATTCATTTTGATGAACAACTACCTAAAGGAGGGTAAAGAGTTCATTTCTAAGTGAATGCAAACCAATACAAGCAAATGCAAACACTAAGAAACACAATGGATCAATACACCAATCTCACAACTACTAATGAAAGATTTAAACTTTGCTTCCTAATTTCTCAATCTTGAAAATTCAGTAATGCAAATGTGCTTTCACTTTCATATGCCGTATGAATGCAATATTTTGATTTTTGGAATTTTAATGACAAACAAGCAAGTGTAAACCTGATTGATCCAAACAAATGTGATCTATGTTTGATAGTGTGGAAATCAAATCAACATGAAGATTTGGTTCAATAACCAAACACTAAAGACCAATCAGAAAGAAAACAAGCAGTAAAACTGCCTCAAGCAAATCAATTAGATTGTTGTGGGAGAATCTTGGATGGACGGGTAACCCAAACAAATGACTTCTTGATGAAACCTTTAACAGAGTTAGGTCACATGGTCTGAACTGTGGTGATGGCGGAGGTGGGGTGGGTGGAGATGGAGGTGTGTTATAGACATATTTGGGCACATCAACCCCAAACTTATATGTCAATAAACTAGGGCTCATCAACCCCTAAAATAGTTGTTTCATACCCTAAAAGAACATAGTCATCTGATTACATCATTCCCCAAAAGTTCCACCTGAGAAACCATCTAGAAATGGCCTAAACTGAACCATATAGACTGCTCCACTGGAAAATTGCGATGCATACTGAGTGGTACACTGCCAGGGTGTGATGCATACTGATTAGGCCTTCTATAGGCTATGATGGGCAAGGATGGACAAATGTCCGAGACATTTTTCTAGGTGGTTGCTCGTGGAATCTTCTAGAAACTTCTCCTATGACACTTGCCTCTCTAAATTCGCCCAGAGATGAGTAAGAGATCCAAGAAATCTCCAAGTGGAACCAATTGTAACAAGTGGAATGACACTAATCAAACCTCATGGATGACTCACAACCTTGCACACATCTATAAATGTATCCCTCATCTAAGAGATCCAAGGGCTGGAATATTGTGAATTGCAAGGAAGTGCTGATAGTTTGTAATTGAGTGAAGAGCATTGTATTGTTGGTGTGATCTTGCTATTTCATGAGGTGAAGAGGGATTGAAGCTAGGAGGATGATGCTAGATTAGGAAACTGGGTTGTAATTCTCCCTTCTATCAATAAAGTTCTTCAAGTTTTCGTCCATATGATTTTGCAATTGTGAATGTTATCATTTGTTCATTATATATATGATTCTGTAATGTTTATGTTGTAATAGATCACGATGCTTTGACGGTTCTTTGTTGCTGTACTTGTGAAGGTACTCTCCATGCGGGTTAAGTATGGGGAGGACTTGCAAGCTCTGTCAAGGGGGAGAGAGATCAAGCAAGGGATTAAGTGGAAGATCTAGGTTGGTTCCATTATCTTTCTCTTATTTGTTTCACATAGAAGAAATCGTTGAATTGCTTTAAATTGTTATTTCTAGGGCAGTTGCCAAACCTAGAGGGCTAGTCATTCGACAAGACACTAGTTTTCCCAGAAACAAGGTGAAGAGGGTGAGACGGGTGGCATTGTAGGTGGAGGTGGTAACCATGAAATTCGCTGCCTTATCAAACTGACCGCGCTTCTCGGAGAAACTTTCATGAGCTCTTCCTCACTTTCCCGCGAGGGTGAAATTAAGGGATTGGTTTCTAATTCTTCACTACCTCCGCTTTTGTAGATCTTCCCACTTCGCGTAGTCCCAAACATTAATTTATTCGCATAACCCACTTTTCACACAATAGCATCTTAATCCAAGTGTTCAAAGATTTAATATACTTACCTCGTGGTCCCTTGAGGAAGCGTCGCTCCGCCTCACTGTAGCTGACGGTCGTATCTACCGCGAACTCAGTGATAAACCCTCTTATAATTCGATCGAGCCAATGGTCCATAGCTCGCAGATCTTATCTCCTGACGCTTTTAGTCTGCGAACTCATTCCGAAGTCCACACAATTGGTTTGTCAAGCCTACACCTTCCCTGACTGTTTGCTAGCTTCGCAACCCACTAATACAGCTCAGAAGGAAAGGATGCAAAGAAAATTTCATGGATTTCCATATATAAGTAGCGCTCCAACCACTGTTCATTAGATACTCGTGGATTCCTATTTTCCTGCGCCATGAACTCGTGAATCTTTTTGTCCAACCACCCTTCAATTTCTTCCTTTGTTGGGTTCCAGTGACATGAAATCAGACATCCCTTATGCAAATCCCTATCCCGGAAATGGAACCATTTGTTGGCTTGTATAGGTGTGACCCAGGTTCAGAGATGATTTAGCCATATAAATCCTGGTACTACTGGCCCTTTCAGCAACAGTCCGCAGAGTGCGGACTGAGGTCTCACCCAAAGTAGTATGGGAGGGTGCTAGAACTAGGTTTATGCACCCTAGAGATGTCTGATGGTTTTTCAGTGGTCCGCAGTTTGACCCTACGCGCATGTTGCTATGCACACATATCAGTACCTCGGAGCCTGTAATGCTGCCTTTGCGCAACCCTACTCGAGGTGTGATCCGTGTTATTACCCAAGTTCCTTACTATTAACCTGATATTATTGGATTACTTAACTTATTTGAATGATCCCAATTATACTTAACAATGTTCAATATTCATATAAGTGCGTGCGATAAACAAAATAGTATAAATGCATAGAAAGTAATACAAAAGAAGATACACAGTATTTGGAATCAAACTTCTCTTTATTATTCTTCTTCTTGGGTTACAGACTCGACTTCGCCTTGCACACTCAGCTACAGGGGTTCGCCCACTTAGCTGCAGACTCTACTAGGCCTTTGCGCACTCAATTGTAAAGCCTCTTCCTACTACTATGACCCAAGACACTTAGACCCTTCCTCTATGCTCTCTATCTTCTAGACTCCGTTCCTTCTCTTCTATCTCTTCTTTACAACTTAGAGCCTCGCTCTATTTATACAATACCATGGTCCGTGGACCATGGGTAGGCCGACATGACATTACATTACATTACAAAACTTAGGGTGAACAACCTTATGACTCAATGTACATTCTACACTCCACACCCACAATTTGCCGAGTCTTACAACATATTTGACCAAAACTTGGGCTTTGAGCCCCAAAACATGTTGTGGGGGATGCCATGCCCAACACCTTCATTGAAGTAGCATATATAAATCTGAGTATGAAAAGAAAAAGTTATTGATTTGACTAATACTGATTCACCCCCCCCATCTCAGTATTATTTCCAACAATTGGTATCAGAGTTGGTCCTTTGGCAGAAGCTTGATCACTTGAAGGAGATCCATAGAAACAAAGGGAAAGAAGCTAAAGAAGAAAGCGCCTCAGAAGAAGAAGACATCTCAAAGAAATAGTGACAAAAAAAGAGACAATGGGCCATCAGGTGGAAGCAAGTATTCAGATTCAGAATCACATCAGATTGAAGATGAACAAGCAAAAGAAGAATCAGGTACAAATTTTTGGTCTTCTAGGGATACTTTTCTCTGTTCATGCAATGTTCAAGATAACGAAAGTGATAGTGAAAGCAATATAGAGGTAGAAGTTAAAAGACTCACAGATAAAATTAGAGATCAAGAAGATCTATTTAACAAAAGGGAGTGTGTCTTGAAAGAAGAAGCTACCAGGTTAAGAGCTCAGCTGGAGGAAGGAAACAAAGTAAGGGAGTAGTATAAGGAAAAGGAAGATCAATGTCAAAAGCTGCAGGATGAAATGACATCATTAAGAAATGAAGTATATGAAAAGAGTACAACCATTAAGATACTTAAAGATAGACCCAGTTACTATGAAAGTCTTGAAGCTAAGATACTCTCTCTAAAAGGAGATCTTGAAAATTCAAATAAGTATAATGGAGAACTACCTCAAGCAGATGAAGAACAAAAAAAGGAGATTCTCAAATTAAGGCAACAAGTGGAAGAAGGACGAAAGGCTGAAGAAACCATGAAGAAGAAATATCTGGAAAAGGAAGAGCAATATCAGGTTGAGGTAAATATCTTAAAAGGTAAATTAGAAGAAAAGGATAAACTGTTACGATTTCAAGACAGTAATAAGATTTTGGATAATATTCTTAGTAGTCAAAGGTGTCCTACCATCAAAACTAGTCTCAGTTTTCATGAAACTGTTGAAGGTGGATCTAGCTCACAAGATGAGTCTAGGAACTCTAATGCTAGATCTGAACTGCTCAACAAGGAGATAAGAGGTCAACCCCATCAACAACCTAGGAAAGAAAGTCTCCAAAGAAAATAATTTACTCCTAACTATGGAAGTGATAGTCGTTATTTCCTCTGATGAATAATGTTGAATGTTTTATATGTCATAATTTTGGACATGTTGCAACGAGATGAAGAAGTAGAATGGTTCAAGACCATCACACAGAAAGATTAGCTTCCAGGTACTTTAAGGGATATTGTTTTTCTTGCAATATGTTTGGTCACAAATCCATCGATTGCTATAGAAGGAATATGAAACATGTAAGATGTTATGCATGTAACAAGTTTGGGCACATAGCAAAAGAATGCTGGAGCAAATTTCGGCCAACATACCAAAAGGAGAAATCATCACCACACTCCAAGGTATGGAAGAAGAAGGAAGTACAGCCAGAAAGATGTGGCATAGGAAAGTATACAGACACAAAAGACTCAGGGGGAGCTCAAAGTATGAAACTTCAGTGTTATAAATCTCATGCGCGGTTATCATGAAGACAAGTCATGTATATACGTGAGTTCAAAGTTGTAAAATTGTGTATATGTTGGTTTTAGGAAAAAGTAGTGGGAAAGACTCATAAAAGTGATCTAATATGGTTCAGTCAATTATCAATTATCTGTTCTGTTCTGATTGATGATGGTTACAGTCTGTTGATGATATGTGGAAGTATTTTTGGCCCTCATAAGTTGTTAATAAGTTGATGAATAACTGGTTGATGATGATGCCTTGATGATTCTTACTGATATTTGCAATGATCAGATCTGACAATGAATAGTTGGCACAGGTTCAGGGGGAGCATATGCTTCTAATAATGCATTGTTGGCATTATGTTAGAAGATCTTGGTACATGAAGATACTTATATTGCTTGATCCACATAGTTGTTTTGATTCAGGTGACTCTTTTGATGATGGAAATATATAGGTTGTTGATCTTGATGCTACTGACAGATGCTGATGGTGCAGATCATATATGGTGTATGATAGTTGCTGATGACTATCATGGTCTTTTTTAGATCAGTTTTCCTTGTTATAAATGTCATGTATATCATTTGATGTAAAGGTCATGAAAAGACCTAATTTGTAACCCCACTATGCATGGGAAGGATGATTTAATAGTGGTTATTTCAGTCATGTATAAACATTTGGTATATCCCCACTTGGTTGGGTGGATGAATCAAAATTGGTGTATCCCCACTTGGTTGGGAGATTGATGTATGTATGAGTCATTGGTGATAGGAAGGTCATACTCACTTAGTTGAGTTATAGAGTCATGTTATTCTTTTGAAAAAAATATTTTTGTACACTCTACATGTGCTCAGGGGGAGCATGGATGATTTATGCATCTCAGCATGTACAAAGGGGGATCTTAATCAGAGAATTCACCATGTACTTAGGGGGAGCATCGACAACATAATTTATATCAAAAGGGGATAATATCTTGGTCTGCCCTTTGCGCTTGATGTCAAAGGGGGAGAGTATCTTGGTGTTGTGGTTGCCATCAAGTCTAATGGGGGAGATTGTTGGTATTATGATACAGGTGTTGTCCTTGATGGCAACTCACATCGATGACAGTTCACATTGCAACAGGTTAATAGCAAAGGATTACATATCAAACTCCAGAGATTGAAGAAAGAGAGGTATACATTGGTTCATTTTGTCCAAGTAGCGTATACATTCGGGTTAACAGAACAAAATGAGCGTATACATATGCACGCACTTTCACAGAAGGAAAAGCATGTATGGGATGGAAAATCAAGGTTTTGGTCCAAGGTATTGGTTCGAGATATTTGGTCCAAGGTATTGGTCCAAGGTATTTGGTCCGAGGTATTGGTATGAGGTATTTGATTTGAAGTACTGGTCCTAAGTGGTTTTGGTCCAAGGTATTAAGAAAGGCCTAAAACTATATAAGGAGGAGAAGATCATTAGGCCAAGGTGTGCAAGTAATTGAATATCTTATGAAGAGTTGGATCAAATATGCAGGTTGTGGGTTTATGATGCTTTTCTTGATCTTAAATAAGGATGCACCTAAGTGGTTGATGATGGATGATGGATGATGGATCGGGATCATAAGAACTAAAATGAATTATCATTATGTGGTTTGATCATGGATAGTCTAGATCTGAATACTAATGCATGTTTTATTCTGTAAATGTTATGATCTGGGTATGACCGAAGTCTGGAATAGTTGTGAAGTTTTTAAGTTAGTATTTACAGATATCTAAGTTGGTTCACTTTGATAAAAGCACATATACACGTAGGTTTGGCACATTGAAGTAGCGTATGCAGTATGAAAAATGATGTTTGAAGTTGTGGTTGGTTTTGGTGATTAAGGGAGAGTTCTGGGTTCTGCATTGTGTTCTGGTGACAGTGTTCTGAATGTTTAGATTGATTGATTATGATTTTCTTCAGTGATGATGGGTTTTTAGTGATTGATTAAGTTGTGGTTGATTCAGAGAATGATGATTGAGTTTAACTGATTGGTTGATGCAGATTTATTTGATGGTTGTATTGCAATAGTGATTTATTTTGAGCTTCAATGTTGCTGATGGTTCCAGTATGAAAATTAGATGAAACGTGGCATTCAGATTGTGGTGTTGTGTTCCAGGAGTATCCAATTTGAAAATTTATGAAGCATGGTCCCTGGAGGAAGAGAGAAGGTCGTAGCCTTCTGTAGGCTGACGCTTACATACTGGTAAATATATCGGCGAGTACAAGAGCCAGGGGGTTGGAGCTCCCTTCCAGTAGCAGCTAGAAAACGAGTGAAGGTAGGAGCCTTCTGTAGGCCTATGCCTACGTACTAGTAAATAGATCGGCTAGTACAAGAGCCAGGGAGTTGGAACTCCCTTCCAGTAGCAGCTAGAAAACAAGTGAAAGTTGGAGCCTTCTGTAGGTCGGCGCCTGCGTACTAGTAAACAGATCGACTAGTACAAGAGCTAGGGGGTTGTAGCTCCCTTCTAGTAGCAGCTGGAAAACGAGAGAAGGTTGTAGCCTTCTGTAGGTGGGTGCCTGTGTACTAGTATGATTCTTCACTAGTACAAGATTGTAAACATGTTTTTCTTATATTAAAATAAGATAGCAACAGGTGGTTTTTGTCCCGCATTGGGTTTCCACCTTAAATCTTGGTGTTCATGTGTGTTTCTTATGTGTGATGGTTTATTCTGTTATTACTCCACATGGTTACTGTTTATATGGTTAATGAAGTACTGATGCATTGATTAAAGATCAACACATGATGAATTAACTAAATCATAAGTTTGTTGTATATACGCTGGTGGCTTTAAAGACAGTTGCGTGCACACGCGAGTTACCTTCATTGAAGTAGCATATATAAATCTGAGTATGAAAAGAAAAGGTTATTGATTTGACTAATACTAATTCACCCCCTCACACCCCCCCCCCTACCCCAGTATTATTTCTAACACTCGTTACATAATTCTCTATTAGATCCTACCAAGCATGCCAATTTTTAGTAAAATGGATGTTCACCCTACAAGATTCTATCTTTATGGCCTAAGATAAGGCATATCTCTTTGTCACCCATGTGTATTGCATTAATGACACACTATTAAAGAGTAACAAACTTTGATTGTGTAAGGTCCCACCTTACCAACCATCAATAGTATAGAGAAGTAAAGGTCACATTGAATACTATTACTCAATTTTTATTTTTATTTTATTTTTGTTTTACTCATAATATGACTAACTTAGCTATCATGTAATCATGTTCCTTCAACTATTTCAATGTAAGAATATAACATAAGAAGTCAGGGATAACTTTCCCTTAAGACCAATTCCAAAACACATTTCCTCTCAAGTTTAAAAGATCATAGCATGTGCTCTTTTCATACTTATACATGAGCTCTAAGTAAGAGTGGAAATAAATTCTACCATAATTCCATGTGCAAACATTAAGCTAGATCAACCTATTTGATTTCCTAGATTATGCTAAATAATCTTCATTTATTGACTCTTGATATCATAACCACAAAATTATTATACTTCTTTTACAAAAACCACATATAAGTGTATGAGTATTAACCTACCTATATCAAGGTAACTGAGGAAAGAGTATGTCTCTCTTCATCAAGAAATCTAATAAACTTGATATGTTTGTGAAATAGAATCACAAAATATATTGACCCAACAACATTTCCAAATTCATCAATTAAACTTCCCAATCACAATTATTAAGGCAATGCTACAATCATGAGAATTATATAATGAATGTTGAAACGAAAGCAACTATTGTTACTATTTCAGAAGCATGTTATTCTTCAAAAAGTGTCATGTAAAACAATGAAATGACATAAATTGGGTACAAGTAGTTGTTTTTTACAGTCATTAAAGCACAAGAATGCACCCATGAACACATGCAATTCATACAAAACTTATTATGCTCACTTGCACAAAATCCTACAGAAAGTCACTATAAAATTGTTTCCAACAACCCTCTTTTTTATGAAAGATTTAGATAATAAAAGTAACAACAATCATATTCTCTATTTGCACTTCACTAAATTATTAAATTAATTTTCACATTCATACCAAAAACTTGCAGACATAAGAAGCTACATCCATCAAATAGTCTATTCATAAATTTCTAGTACATAAAAACTACGGTAAGTAGGACTTTTACTCTAACAATTTATATGCACAAAAACTACAGCCATTCATGTCTTTTGACAAACACTTTGCATGACGGTAAGTAGGACTTTTACTCTAACAATTTATATGCACAAAAAATATAGCCATCCATATCTTTTAACAAACACTTTACATGACGGTAAGTAGGACTTTTACTCTAACAAATTATATGCACAAAAACTACAACCACTCATGTATTTTTACAAACATGCAATCTATAGCCATTGAGGCATTTTGACAAACACTTTGCAAGCATGCAATCTATAACCATTAAGGCATTTTGCCAAACACTTGGAAACAATGAATTTGAGATTCTTCTTCAACCTATTCAACTCAGAAAATTCAGAAATTGCAAATTCAAATGTTGGCATCTTAAAAGAGGGACTAAACAATCTTAGTTTTTCATCAAAAACTTGAAACCAAACGCATATAATTGACAAAAACAATCTGTAAAATCGCCAGATTTGCGATCTGGGTTCTGCAAAGTATGTTTTTGGAATCAAATTGGGGTTAAATGGCCAAATGGCATGGATACCCCTTGATGTTGAGCAGAAAAGTGACAGAACGTTCTAGAGATGTGATTTATTAAAACAACAACAATAAAAACATTCCTACTATCTCATTTATCACTTTGTCAAACACTTAGTGTGCAAACTTCATCTACAGCTATACATGGAGAAAACAAAAACTCAAATTTATGATAATATGGTATTTGAGTCAACTCATGGCAACCTAGCAGTGTATTTATACAATTCCAAAAAGATGGGAATATGCTCTAGCTCCAATGAGATTGTGCTCCTGCTCCAATATCCTTACCAATTAATTGTGAACCATCCGGTTTTCCTCCCAACCATATCTAGGGAGAACTTCTTTTGTTGGAACCCCCGAGCTGTAAGAGCTCACAAAAAGTACCAAAATATAGCAGTAGAAAGATATCCAAGGCAAGTTGAGGAAGATAAGTTTCACTTCCTCCCAACACCACTCATGGTTAGCTCCACCAGGTAGAGCTACATAGTAATTTAGATTAAGAATTTCAAAATCATTTCGAAAGAAATTGGCTACTTTCTAAGTCTCTCACTCTCATAATATTTTTTGAATCTCTCCCCCTAAGTGAAAATACATGCGGCACCTATATAGGAGGAGCAAAAAATTATTTTCATAAAGGAGGACTAATATGCATGCATTATATTCCATTTAGACGAGTGTAACTCATTCCATTAAGGAGAGGTATGCATGCCTTAGTTAAGGATAGTGTAACTTATGAATTAAAGAGAGCATAAGAGGAATCTTTTATGACCTGTATTTAATGAGTTGAAGAGGAATATGCCATTCTTTGATGAGTGCATAAAATAGTGTGTAATGTATTATTAAAAGAGAGAGATTTACATAGAGCCATGAGAGTCATCAAGGAGAGAGGTGTGAAGTGATTGAGGAGATGAAGGTGACTTGTAATTCTCTTTTAATAATAATATCATAGTCTCATAAAAGATAATAGTAATATTGAGGATTAATTCGATATTGAACGATTAGGATCGATAAATGATAAGTTAAGTGATTTTCCTTCAACTATACTTGATTGCCAATTTATGTAAGGTGATTTACTATTTTTGGAAATTCATGCTTGAGATGCTAGAAATAGCTTTTTATTTTTAGAAAGTCACTCTAGGATTGTTAGAAAAGAGGTTTATTAAGTAAATTCATCCTTGAGCTTCCCATGAGTGGTATTTTTCTTTCGGAGAATAGGGATTCCATACCCCTATTGCATGCATCTTCGTGCCTTAGTAGATTGAGGACTCTGTGCCCTGATCTACTCTAAAGATCCAAGATTCCACACCTTGATCTTTTTAAATATTCAGGACTCTGCACCCTAAACATTTTATTATAGATACAAGACTCCACGTATTTATCTTTCATGGATTTAGGACTCCGTGCCCTAATTTCCATGGCTTCTCATCTACTCTGCTTTGAAACTCCACACTTCACCTTAAGGTACTAATTCTGAGATCATACCCATCTAATGGTTCATTGGTAAGGCCTTGTTCCAAGACCTGCACACATCAAAATCTCATAGATCAAAGGAATCAATGAATTTCATAATTAACTTATTCACATTTTACCAAAGATTGTGCATGACTTCCACAACCATTTTGGTTCTAGAGAAATGACTTCCGCAACCATTTAAAATTTGAACATCCTTGTTTGAAAATAACCACGTTCCATATCACATCCTACTCAATACAATATTAAGCATATAAAATCATAAAAATCATGTATCGTGACTTCCACAGTCACTTATAATTTGAGCATCCTTGTTTGCAAATAACTATGTCCCCTGCCACACCTTTCTCATTACAAGATTAATCATATAAATCATGTATCATCCATAAATCATAATTGACCATATGTTCCACATAACCATGATCATCCATGGATCTATGTGTCTCAATCTTGAATCAACATCCATGTCATAAACCTATTTCCAAACTAAGATACCAAAAGAGTAAACATCGATAATATGCTCTTAACCAAAATCAATTCTTATACACACAACCATAGATATTATCCTAAGCACACAACAACTAAGTATAGCATATAAGCATGTACATAAGTTTATCACACATAATATTATGTCATTATATCAAAATCACCCTCTCTAAGTGTCATCAAAGCTATCTCACCAAGAAGGGACACTACATACTCCCCCTCTTGGGCTAAACTTGGCCCGAAGTTTTTCCTACAGTCTTAAGATACTTAGTTATTTTCAATTTTGCTATCACTAAGGCATTAACCTTATGTATATGAATTTGATATCTTTTTCTTCATGCCAAACCATAGTTTAATGTTTTATAAATTGGAAGCAACTCCATGAAAACTGAAACATACCATTCTTAATCAAGTATATCCATGCCATATTAGACATGTTTCTATATAAAATGCCAAATATTTCTATATCAAAACTAGCCATACAATTTATAGTACCATATCAAAATACTATTTTATGTAATTGATATGACATCTAATTATTATAATTTGATATTCTACATGTTCTTCCTTTTCATAGTCTACATGAATCCTACATGTGTCATCTTCTTCGTTCTATAGTATGTTGAGCTTTCCAAGCTATAAATAGCTCACACATTGGTTGTAAAATAAAAAAAAAAAAATAATGGCCCAACCCATCCCACAATCAAATTCGCATACAAGAAACATAAAATCATCCACATAAAATTGCTAGTGAAACTATGCAACAAAACATGATGTCATATATAAAACCCACTCTTACATCTCACTTAATTTATGTCTTCTCAATCCAAGTTTCCCCTTTTCATTCCATAAGACATTCTTGCAATCAAAATCTTTAGGATCTACCTATAGTTTTTAATAAATTCTTAATCTTTAGGAAAAATCACAATTTTAGGTTTAAGACACCATTTTTTTTTTAACTAACAAGCTAAGGTTCCATACAGTCCTCATTGACCCACTTTTATATTATAGATCATTCCTTTAATTCCCATAATCTTCATTATTATTCACTTCTCTTACTTGTGAATCAATTATGAAGAATTTCGTTAGAAGATATTCATTCCAAAAATAATTAAATATATCTTTTCGAAAGTGGATTTTAATCAAGAACAACTTTTGTAGTTATACAAATACAATATCTATATTATTATATCTATCTTGATAACTATAAGTCAACTTGTTTTCCCACTATAAAATCACTCGTAATTTCTATTCAATAATTAATCAATCCATTTGGTTTCACGTCTTATTCCTTACTATTAATACATACACACAAACAAACAAAAACAAGTTATGAAAACCATACATTTCTCAAATTATGAAGAATCTTGTTGATTTTAAATAAGCTTTAGACTATCATAAAGACATTTCTAGCCTAAGGATAAGTTTTTATTTTTATTTTTATTTTTTTACCTCTCAAAAGATTATAACATTTTGCAAGATTACTAACTACTCATACAACTATACATCCAAGAACAAAAGTCCTAAATCCTTCAATCTCTTCCATTCCACATATAATACAATCATCTTAGGCTTCTAAATCATGCAAGAATTCCAATTCATCAAAATGTGATCTCACTCTCCTTCAATTTCTCCCTAAAAAAATATCACTTCTTGTAAAACAAGAACTCAACTAAGATTTTCATTAATCACATACCTTTTTCTTTAAGTTCAAATAAAACAAAGTTCTCACCACATAAAATGTTTATCTTCTAAACATGTTATTCTCTTAACAATTTACAAGTTAATCAAATTCCAAGAGAGTAGTTCATCAAGTTCATAAACAATATGAATTTTGACTTGATCACCTAACTAGAAATAGTTTAGAGCAGTTCATGAGTTATTTCTCTAATTAATTTGGTTAAATATAATTCAACCAATATTCAACTGAAAAAAAATTAAAGAGACTATTATGGATTTTCTATACCTTATTTGTATTGAGCCAATAGAAGGGATATTTCATCAACTTATCACAATAATATTTTTCTACATTTCCACCATTTGAAAATCATTTTAATTCTACCTAAATCCAACACATACAAAATAATTAAAATACTAGAGGATAGATACCTAGTTCAGACTTGACTCCATATACCAAAATCAATTATTCCAAACATTATAAACCACCTAATGGTGTTCAGTATACCAATCTTAGTATATTCATTTGTAATAAAAATGAAATAATGGATTTAAATCTAAAGAAAATTCATGTTATGAATTGCTATCCAATTAACTTTAATTACAAATAATCAATTCTCCTTAATCATGTCTATGAGATTTCATCAAAATATTTTTGTTCATTCTAACCAGAAGAATTACTTAGCTCATAGATATATGTTAGTATAGATTGCATACCCATACATTACCTCATTACTTAGCTCATAGATATATGTTAGTATGGTTTCCACACCCATACATCAGCTCATATATATATGCTAGTATGGATTCCATACCCATACATAACTTAGGGAAAAAATAACCTTCAAGTGTTCTATTCAAATGGTTTCCACAACCCTTCATGCACTAATCATTTAAGCCTCTTTCTTATTAGGAAGGTCATACCTCAACCTAGTATTTGAGTAATTTCAAGTTATTTGATGCATAAAGTCAACCCAAACTATACAAAGTCATGTCAAAGAAATCATAGGAATTACTTACTCATTAAGAATTTATTCCCAAATCATATTTTAACACATAAAATTAATGCACATACATTACTCTTGAATATTCATTCACAGTTAAAAGTGACATCCTTCAAGTTAGCTTCTATTAAGTTTCCATTAGTGTAGGTAAGAAAAGAGTCGAAATTAACATGGAGAACTCAATCATTATGTTAATTGAATATTGGCCTTACACTTGACACACATTCCCAAAGAATACACACCAATGCCATCATGCTATAGTTTAGATTAGGCTAATATTTTTCTTGGTAGATACAATTTCAACTAGTAGAGATGGCTAGTAGGCCCATATCACATTGATAATGATGCATTAAACATATATGCAACCATGCATCCACTCCACATATCTCACTCACCCATTGAAAATCAAACCATTCACATGCTTGGGTTTAACCCCAACTTCTCAAGCACATCCTTTCCCTACATGTCTTTGAGTACTTTATCATATTTCTTATAATTTGTCTTAACAAAAATATAAAGGAATATAAGAAGCCATTCTTTGTCCTTCACAAGTTTCTAAATGACATAATAATAATAATTTCCTTTATGCAACCAATATGCTTCCAAGTCAACATAAACAACAATTCAACATGCATGAAAAATAACCATTCATGCATCAACCTACAAGCAAGCATGTTGGCCCATTAGGCCCTAGTGTTTTAACCTCACTCTGATACCATATGTAAGGTCCCACCTTACAAACCATCAATAGTATAGAGAAGTAAAGGTCACATTGAATACTATTACTCATTTTTTTCTTTTTACTCATAATATGACTAAGCTATCATGTAATCATGTTCCTTCAACTATTTCAATGTAAGGATATAACATAAGAAATCAAGGATACCCTTAAGACCAATTCCAAAACACAATTCCTCTCAAGTTTAAAAGATCATATCATGTGCTCATTTCATACTTATACATGAGCTCTAAGTAAGAGTGGAAATAAATTCTACCATAATTCCATGTGCGAACATTAAGCTAGATCAACCTATTTGATTTCCTACATTATGCTAAATAAGCTTCATTTATTGACTCTTGATATCATAACCACAAAATTATTATACTTCTTTTACAAAAATTACATATAAGTGTATGAGTATTAACCTATCTATAGCAAGGCAAATGAGGGAAGAATATGTCTCTCTTCATCAATAAATATAATAAATATGATATGTTTATGAAATAGAATCACAAAATATATTGACCCAACAACATTTCCAAATTCTTCAATTAAAATTCCCAATCGCAATTATTAAGGCAATGCTGCAATCATGAGAATTATATAATGAAACTTGAAACAAAAGCAACTACTGTTACTAATTCAGAAGCATGTTATTCTTCAAAAAGTGTCATGTAAAACAATGAAACTGCATAAATTGGGCATAATTAGTTGTTTTCCACAGTCATTAAAACAAAAGAATGCACCCATGAACACATGCAGCTCAGACAAAACTTATTATGCTCACTTGCACAAAATCCTACAGAAAGTCGCTATAAAATTGTTTCTAACAACCCCCTTTTTTTATGAAAGATTTAAATAATAAAAGTAACAACAATCCTATTCTCTATTCACATTTCAACAAATTATTAAATTAATTTTCACATTCATACCAAAAACTCGCAGACATAAGAAGCTACATCCATCAAATATTCTATTCATAAATTTCTGGTACATAAAAACTACGGTAATTAGGACTTTTACTCTAACAATTTATATGCACAAAAACTACAACCATTCATGTCTTTTGACAAACACTTTGCATCATGGTAAGTAGGACTTTTACCCTAACAATTTATATGCGCAAAAACTACAACCATTGATATCTTTTGACAAACACTTTGCATGACGGTAAGTAGGACTTTTACTCTAACAATTCATATGCACAAAAACTATAGCCATTCATGTCTTTTGACAAACACTTTGCAAACATGCAATCTACAACCATTAAGGAATTTTGACAAACACTTTGCAAGCATGAAATGTACAACCATTGAGGCATTTTTCCAAAAACTTGGTAACAATGAATTTGAGATTCTTCTTCAACCTATTCAACTCGTAAAATTCAGAAATTGCAACTTCAAATGTTGGCATCTTCAAACAGGGACTAAACAATCTTAGTTTTTCATCAAAAACTCAAAAACAAATGCATATAATTGACAACAACAATCTGTAAAAGCACCCAGATTGGGGTTAAATGGCCAAATGGCACGGATACCCCCTGATGTTGAGTGGAAAAGTAACAGAATGTTCCAGAGATGCGATTTATTAAAAAAACAACAACAAAATGTTGGGTTGTGTTATATTCTTTCCATGACTAGCCCATGTAGTTAATTGAGGGGGTTAGAGGGGGGGTCACATGGGGTTTGAGGTTTACCCGTAACCCCACTTTATGGGGTCCAGGGCAGCGCCCCAGAAAATTTTGGTTTTGGAACCTATGTTAGGTTGGGTGGACCAACCTATGGTTTTGTGCATGATTTTCACACATGTTTTTGGACGCGATGGTTTTCGGTCCATGGTATTGGACACGATGGTTTTCGGTCCATGGTATTGGATGCTTTGGCATGTATAAATATGTATTGTAACATTGAAAGGAACATAATGAAAAACCAAGCTGGTAATCCCGGTTTTGGGATCCAGGGGAAAATCTCTGTGTATATGTGTTATGCTCTCGCATTGTTTTTTTCTGTGTTTTAGAATTCATATGCAGGTAATTTCTATACGGGGTTAAAACCTACATTTGGTATCAGAGCAGTTTTGGCTTCAAAGGGATGCCTTTGTTGCTGAGAAGTTTCGCTCAGGCCTGTGGTAGACCCTGTTCAATGGGAAATCTGCGAGATCGATTTTGGTGGTGAAAGAAGATGGTGAGTAGTGGAAAGATAGAGATCGAGAAATTTAATGGTCAGAGTTTTGAGTTGTGGAAACTCAAGATGGAGGATCTGTTGGTGGATAAAGATTAGTGGATTGCGGTAGATCCGGGTACTAAACCAACGGGAGTGTTCGATGAAGAATGGAAGAAGTTGGATAAGAAGGCAAAGAGCACAATACGATTGTGTGTCTTAGATTTAGTATTGCTGAATGTATCAGGGGAAGCTACGACGAAGGCTTTGTGGGACAAGTTAGGGACTTTGTACCAATCTAAGTCTCTGGTGAATAAACTGTTCCTGCAGAAAAAACTATATAACCTGAGGATGAAAGATGGAGACTCGGTGATAGAGCATCTAAATGCATTTAATACTGTGGTAAGTCAGTTAGCATCTGTTGATATTAAAATTTTAGATGAAGATAAGTGCATTAGTTTGTTGTGTTCTCTACCAAATTCGTGGGATAGTCTGGTTATTGCAATAGGTAGTAATGCAACTGCCTTGCAGTTTGATGAAATAGTCTCAGCCTTGCTAATGGAGGAGATGAGACAGAAAAATATGGAGAGCCAGAATGGTGATGCCTTGTCTATACAATGACGGTCCCAGAACAGAAACAAAAATAAGTCATCGAGTGGGAGATCTAAGTCTAGAGGGAGATCTAAATCTCCAGGAAAACCTGTAAAGGTGGTGTGCTGGAAATCCGGAAAGGAAGGGAACTACAAAAGGCACTGTAAATCTAAAGCTCCTAATAAAGGAAAGGGATCTGATGATGCTCCTTCTGTAGAGGCAAAAACTACCTCAGATGAAGGTGGGGATGTTTACTTGGCTTCTTCAAGTACACATGTAGATCATGAGGCATGGTTAATTGACTTAGGTGCATCTTTTCAATTCACTCCCCATAGAGAGTGGTTCTGCGAGTATGAGAAATACGATGGTGGTGATATCTTCTTAGGCGATGATAGGAAGGCTAGAATCGTTGGTCGCGGAAAAGTAAAGTTGAAGCTACAAGGTGGAAGGGTTAGAAAACTTCCGGGTGTTCTGCATATTCTTACATTGGTTAGAAATCTGATTTCTGTAAGCAAGTTGGATGATGTAGGTGTAAAAATAGTGTTCGAGAAGGATACCTACAAGATGGTCCTGGGAGAACTGGTATTGATGCGAGGAGTTTGAATTGGAACTCTGTAAAAGCTGCAAGGTAGCACTGTTATTGACGGGTGCAACAGTTCTATGGTTCCTAAAGTGGAGAAGAAAATCTAGTGGTCTCTGGAGAGAAGACCATGTTGTGGCATCAAAGGCTTGGACATATTTGAGAGAAGGGCCTTTGAATACTTCATGGTAAAGGTATGGTAGAAGGTATGAGTAATAACTCTCTGTATTTTGATTTCTGTGAAAATTGTGTATATGGGAAGCAGAATCGGGTGAGTTTCCCCTCTGGTAGTAAGAGGGCGAAACAGATATTAGAGCTTGTGCACAGTGATGTGTTTGGACCTATGAAGGTTCCATCACTGGGTAAGTCTGTGTACTATGTATCATTTATAGATGACTTCTCAAGGAATACATGGATATATTTCCTTAAGAAGAAATCTAAAGTCTTTGACAGGTTTAAAGAATTTAAGGCTATCGTGGAAAATCAGACAGAGAAGAAGATAAAGGTGTTGAGGACAGATAATGGTGGAGAGTTTTGCAGCAAGGAATTTGAAGAATTCTGTAAGAAGTGTGGCATAGCACGGCAGAAGACTACTCCATATACACCTCAACAAAATGGAGTTGCAGAAAGAATGAATAAGACGTTGATGGAAAGGGCAAGAAGCATGCTCAGTGGTGCCAGGTTAGGACAAGAATTCTAGGCAGAGGCAGTGGATACTGCATGTTACCTAGTCAACAGGTCACCTTCATTAGCATTGGAGGATAAGACTCCACAAGAGGTATGGACTGGTAAGAAACCCTCTCTTTCACATCTGAGGGTATTTGGATGTGATTCATATGTATATGTTCCAAAGAAGAGACGAACCAAGTTGGATAGTAAATCTGAAACGTGCATCTTTATTGGGTATAAGGATGGTTTAAAGGGTTATAATCTTTGGAACCCAGTCACACAGAAGGTTGTGTACAGCTGAGATGTGGTTTTCAGAGAGGTAAAAGATGTTATTAAACATGAAGTCCTGCCAAAAGAACCTGAGAAGATAGAGTTTGAGCTAAAGGAGGAAGAATCAGACTCTACAGCAGAGGAGGAATCAGAAGATAAAGAGCCACAAACTCCGGCTGTGAGAAGATCAGTTCGAGAAAGAAGGCAGCCAGAAAGGTATAGTCCATATGCTTTCTGTTCAAATTTTTCTTTGTTTGTTACTGATGATGATCCCAGAACTGTGAAGGAAGCAGTGGATTCAGAGGATGGAAAACTCTCGAAAGAGGCCATGGTTGATGAAATGGCATCTTTGCACAAAAATGAGGCTTGGGATCTGGTGGAGTTTCCGGCTGGAAGGAAACCCATTGGCAGCAAATGGGTGTTCAAGAAGAAGACAAATGTAGAAGGAAAGGTGGAGAAATACAAAGCTTGGTTGGTAGCTAAAGGTTATTCCCAGGGGTCGGGAATTGATTTTGGTGATATTTTTTCTCCTGTTGCCAAGGTAACTTCTATTAGGTTACTTATATCTATTGCTGTTGCTTTTGATTTTGAGGTAGAATAGATGGATGTGAAGACAACATTTCTTCACGGGGATCTGGAAGAGGAAATATACATGAAGAAACCTGAAGGCTTTGCGGTGAAGGGTAAGAAAGAACTGGTATGCAAGTTAAAGAAGTCTCTGTATGGGTTAAAACAATCACCAAGGATGTGGTATCAGAAATTTGATACAATTATACGGGGACTTGGCTTCACCAGAAGCAAAGCAGATCACTATGTGTATTTTAAATTAATTGGCGACCATGTTATTTATTTGGTCTTGTATGTGGATGATATGTTGCAGGTTGGAAATGACAAAGAAGTTATCTAGGATTTTAAGACCCATTTGTCCTCCAAATTCGAAATGAAATATCTTGGTGCTGCAAACTATATTTTGGACATGGAAATTGAAAGATATCAAGAAAAGAGGAAGCTCTGGTTAAACCAGAGGAAGTATGCTGAGACAATACTGCAGAGGTTTAATATGCAGGATAGTAAACCTGTGAAGGTTCCTGTTCCTGTAGGTGTGAGGTTATCTGCTGAATAGTGTCCCGAGACACAAGAAGAGGAAGAGGACATGTCCCGTGTTCCATATGCAAGTCTAGTCGATAGCCTGACGTATGTAATGGTCTGTACTAGACCAGACATTGCACATGCAGTGGGAGCATTAAGCAGGTTATGTCAAGACCATGGAAGGAGCATTGGACAACAGTGAAGCAGGTTTTCAGGTATTTGCGTGACACTAGTGATTATGGTTTGTGCTACCAAGGAAGACCAAGAATGGACAGAGTGTTGGATATTCATGGCTTTGTTGATGCAAACTGGGCTAGAGATCTGGATCAGAGAAGATCTACAAGTGGGTATGTGTTTAACCTATTTGGAGGTGCAGTCAGTTGGATGAGTAAGAAACAATCTGTAGTGGCACTATCAACTACAAAGGCAGAATACATGGCAGCCACTCATGCAAGGAAGGAAGAATTTTGGTTGCAGAGATTGTGTTCAAGTACAGGGTTAGTACAGGAAGCTATAAGGATAGACTGTGATAGCCAAAGTGAAATTTTCTTGGCAAAGAACCCTACATATCATTCAAAGACAAAGCAAATTGATGTTTAGTATCACTTTGTGAGGGATATGATAGAAGACAAAAAGGTGTTACTGGTAAAGGTGGACACTTTGAAGAATACTGCAGATGCATTGACAAAATCTGTGAGCTTTGAGAAATTCTCTTGGTGTAGAGAGACAATGGGCATTTCAGGGCTGGAAAAATGACTAAGCTCTCTTGTGGCCCCCTATGGAAAGAAAACAACAAGTGGGATAATGTTGGGTTGTGTTATATTCATTCCACGACCAGCCCACATAGTTAATCAGGGGGTTAGAGGGGGGGTCACATGGGGTTTGAGGCATACCCGTAACCCCACTTTATGGGGTCCAGGGCAGCGCCCTAGAAAATTTTGGTTTTGGAACCTATGTTAGGTTGGGCGGACCGACCTATGGTTTTGTGCATGATTTTCACACATGTTTTTTGGACACGATGGTTTTCGGTCCATGGTATTGGATGCTTCGGCATGTATAAATATGTATTGTAACATTGAAAGGAACATAATGAAAAATCAAGCTGGTAATCCCAGTTTTGGGATCCAGGGGAAAATCTCTGTGTATATGTGTTTTATGTGTTATGCTCTTGCATTGTTTATTTTTTGTGTTTTAGAATTCCTATGCAGGTAATTTCTGTACGGGATTAATCCCTATACAAAAACATTCCTGCTATCTCATTTATCACTTTGTCAAACACTTAGTGTGCAAACTTCATCTACAGTTGTACATGGAGAAAAAAAAAAACTCAAATGTATGATAATATGGTATTTTATTCAACTCATGGCAACCTGGAAGTGCATTTATACAATTCCAAAAAGATGGGAATATGCTCCAGTTCCAATGAGATTCTACTCTTGCTCCAATATCCTTACCAACTCATTATGAACCATCTGGTTTTCGTCCCAACCATATCCAGGGAGAACTTCTCCCCCTAGAACTCCTGAGCTGTAAGAGCTCACAAACAATACCAAAATATAGCAGTAGAGAGATATCCAAGGCAAGCTGAGGAAGATAAGTTTCACTTCCTCCCAACACCACTCATGGTAAGCTCCACCAAGTAGAGCTACATAGTAATTTAGATTAGGAATTTCAAAATCATTTCGAAAGCAATTAGCTACTCTCCAAGTCTCTCACTCTCATAATATTTTTCAAATCTCTCCAACTCTTGGTATCACAATGCACCTCCCTCCCTCTAAGTGAGAATACATGAGACTGATATATAGGGGGAGCAACAAATTATTGTCATAAAGGAGTACTAATATGCATGCATTATATTCCATTTAGAGGAGTGTAACTCATGCCATTAAGGAGAGGCATGCATGCCTTAGTTAAGGATAGTGTAACTTATGCATTAAAGAGAGTGTAAGAGGAATCTTTTATGACATGTCTCTAATGAGTGGAAGAGGAATATGCCATTCTTTGGTGAGTGCATAAAATAGAGTGTAATGTATTATTAAAAGAGAGATTTACATAAATCCATGAGAGTCATCAAGGAGAGAGGTGTGAAGTGATTGAGGAGATGAAGGTGACTTGTAATTCTCTTTTAATAATAATATCATGGTCTCATAAAAGATAATAATAATAATAATAATATTAATAATATTGAGGATTAATTCGAGATTGAACTATTAGGATTGATTAATGATAAGTTAAGTGATTTTCCTTCAACTATACTTGATTGCCAATTTATGTAAGGTGATTTACTATTTTTGGAAAGTCATGCTTGAGATGATAGACATGACTTTCTATTTTTAGAAAGTCACTCTAGGATTGTTAGAAAAGAGGTTTTAATAAGGAAATTCATCCTTGAGCTTCCCATGAATGGTACTTTTCTTCTGGAGAATAGGGATTTCGTACCCCTATTGCATGCATCTTCGTGCCTTAGTAGATTGAGGACTCCACGCCCTGATCTACTCTAAAGATCCAAGATTCCACACCTTGATCTTTTTAAATATTCAGGAATCTGAGCCGTAAACATTTTATTATAGATACAAGACTCATGTCTTTATCTTTCATGGATTTAGGACTCTGCACCCTGATTTTCATGGCTTCTTATCTACTCTGAATTGAAACTCCATGCTTCACCTTAAGGTACTGATTGTGAGCTCATACCCTGTTAACACCCAGGTTGTTCCCTATGACTCCCAAGGGAATACGGCCGGGGTAACCACTAACCAATCTTTGGATCACAGTTTCTAGCCAAACTGTAATCAGAGAGGGCTCTCTCTTTATGATTTGTCTCTGTTATGATGGTGTTTTAGGCTAGGTATTATGCTCAGGTTTTGGTTTATGTTTTGGTTGAAGGATTTCTTTCAGTGCTTAAGATGTAATGTTTAGAGAGTAATATATCATTGGGCAATGGAGTCTGGAGTTGTGAAATGCTTTGAAATGCAGGATTGGTGGTGTTCAAACTGGAGGGCCGATTGTGTATCTCAGACAAACAAATTTAACTTGAATGGTGAGGCATGTCAGCCAACAGAAAGCAATTAAGAATTTTCTATTAAGTTGGTGAGGTGAAAGTGAAATACGTCGCACAGGAGCAAACTTGAATTCCTGTGACGAAGGTCACTGTGAAAGATGCATTCTGAAAGTGCAGCAATTAAGAATTACACTTATCAAGAGTACAGCTGAAGAAAACATTCATTAACAACACAGATTGAACTCAGGGTATTCATTGAATAAATCCTGAAAGTTATTCTTTTTCCTTGTTGCTAAATATTCAAAATTAGAAACACATATGGATTTAAAAAAATCAAAAATACATAACAGAGAGAGTTACGGAGACTTATTGTATTGTGTGATACAAAGGAATCTAGCAGTTTCAACAAACACCAGAACGCATTCAACACCTCAGAAATCCGAGAAATTCCATCACTTTCTTTATTAAACTTCTGAAAGGATTACAGCATAAGAACTTCTTCAGGAGAAATCAACAACAACCCTTGCAAACTCATGCGAAGGGGACTTTATAGGAAAGCTTACACAAAATATCTCAGGCATTGAGTCATCTGAGGGAGAAATATCTTCATTACTTTGTTCAGAAAGTAGAAAAGAAGTTATTACAGCTTTGAATGCAACATAAATGCTCTTTAAGTCTGTCAGAGGATATTTTGACCTTTGGAGGTCACTGAGTCGGTTGAAACGCTTTGCTTTAATGCTGATAAATGTGCTTTTGGAGCTGCGCTGCTGTAGCTTCTCGGCCTGGACACCTGTAGCTTTATACTTTGCTTTTTTGGCCGAAATTTCTGCTGAGTTGGCTCAGCTTTAATCTTGAATGTATGCTGATCTTTTTAAGCTGTCCTTTGCTCAACAATTTATATTTTCAAAAACAAAATTTGGTGAATTGCTCACTGTCTATAAAATTCTCTGTATTGCATCTGTCCACCAGTCTTGCGTAGGGAGTTGATGCCTGAGAATTGCATCCATAGTCTCCTCTGCCTCTGTATATTTGAAAAAATTGGGAGCCACCTCAAACAGGTGATTGATCTCATGCATTATAAAAAATAGATGTTCTACCTTGTTGTAGATAGTCTGTCCTGTAGCTGGCCCTGTTTCTTCTGAGTTGCTGGGCTTCTCATTGATTTCGTTTGTGGCAAATGCATTCACTCTTTTGGCATACTGCTCATGAATGAGCAGTCTCCCTGCGCTGTTCAGTAAGCTAGGGAGTCCTCTGTTTTGCAGCACCAGGAATTTATCCATGAACCTCTTCACCTCTGTCTGCATGTCCTGGGTTCTTCTATCTAATGTCTGCACCAAATTTCTCAATGTGAGAACCCTTTTGATCAACTGAATGGTCTCAGTTCTGTTGGGAATTCCCATTTTTTCCAACTGAGTACTTGTTTTATAATTCAGCACATTGATCATCCTGGTGGCAACTTCAGGCATGTTGCCTAGAGCAGCCCTTGACCTGTGAATTTCAGCTTGTGCTCTTGGGATGAGTTCTAGCTGCTCATGGATTGTCTCTATATACTGCCATTGGTCAGTAATAGACTGGCCAATGTTGGCCCATAGCATTGCCTTAAGCCCAGCTATAACTTTATCTAATTTGAGCTCATTTTCTAGCTCTTTTATCCTGTCTTTAAGGGCTTTGATTTCCCTGCCCTTTTCTGCCACTTCTCTCTTTGATTTATCATGCCTATCATTTACCTTGGCTAACTTTTCCCTGGTCTCATTTAACTCTGTCATTTGAGCTTCCAGGATTTGGATTTCATTCTTCAACTTTTGCATATCCAGGCTTTGGGCCTGCTCTGTAGTTGTTGGCGCTGCTGAAGTAGATGTTGCTGTCTGTTCGGTCTGTTGAGGAGGAGGAGCAGTGATAGGAGCAGTTTCCTCAAGATTGATGATCTGAGGAGGAGGCTGAGAGGTCTGACCCTCTTCTCTTTGTTTCAGTGCTTTCTGCAATGCTGCTTGTGCAGCCTCTGATTCTCCCAGCTTTTCTTGTGTTTGGAGGAGCTGCTTGTAGAGAGATATGAGCAGATCTGTGGCATCCCGCTCATGTCTCTGCTGAGCCACTTCATCTGTTTGAGGGTGAATTGTGGCTGGAAGTTTAATCTTTCTCCTCAAAGCTGCCATGTCTGCATCCCTCAGCTTTAGTATCTCTTGTATGCCCTTGATATCTGTGGGATCATGCCCAATCTCTATGATGATATCCTCTAAGGACCTTATTCTGTTGTCCTTTGCCTGAGATGATGCTCTCTCCAATTCTAGTTGAGAGGCTGTATTATTAAGGCTATTCTGTAGCCTGTAGTTATCCAATGTTTGGTCTGCTAAGGAAGCATAGACCATTTCACCTATTTGCTTGTGCAGTTCTATCTTATCCATTGGGTGGATATCTTTGGCAAGGACTTCCAGGTTAGTCCTCAAGTAGTCAGAGGCAGATTGGGGCTGCACTGCTGTTGGTTTAAAATGACTCATGATCATTTTGCCTTCCTGCACATCAAAGGCAGACATGAGTCTTTGTTGATTGGTGGGAGCCATGTTTAACAGATGGTTATACAACTGTATCCTGATGGGCTCATTTCTCCTCTTAATGTCTATAAATTGCTGCTTGATGCTCTTTTCTCCTTCCCTTTGCTGGCTGGAGGAGCTGACCTCTCCTCCCATAGTTCTGTCCTGTTCCTGCTGGCAGGAACTGGCTGAAACTTCTCTGCTGGGTGGGCCCATACCAAAAGATTTCCCCATTGGCATCTCTTCTTCTGAGAAGGGGTTGACTCTCTATCTTTTCTCCCCATGAGTTGCTGATGTTGTAAGGGGAGTCTCTCTGTCCCTTTTTCTAAAAATAAATGTATCCTCCCTTTGAGGAGTTTGGAGGATTGATGCATCAGCTGGAGTTTCTTGCCTTGGAGGCACAGTTTGTTCAGTGGTCTTGGGGGTTTCCACTATTTCTTCTTGCTGGGCAGGCTGTTCCTGCTTTTGTTCTTCCTGTTGCTGCTATTCTTCTTGCTGCTGCACTAGTGTTTCCACTTGCTCTTCTGTCATAGGAGGTGGCTGTTCCACCTGCTTTTCTTTGCCTTTGTTGGATGTCTGTGCAGTATTCACGGCAGCTTGCTGATGTGTTGTTGACGATGAGGTGGCTCCTCCGAGTTGCCTTCTATATGAGAGGGGAACCTGTGCACAAGTTTCCAAGTCAGCTTCTTTTTGAATATTTCTAGCCTCTCTTTCTAGCAGCTCTTCATCAGTAAATTCCTCTTCTAGGGTGCCCTCTGTCCATCTCAATGTATTGGCATACTGCTCAATCTCTGGCAGTCTCATATGTGCATAGGTACCCAATTTGTATTTTATTCTTCTGAGGGAAACAAAATGATTGGGGTCATAGGGTATCCACTCAAAGCTAGTTTGCAATTTGAGAGCCTCTAGGATATCATTTGCCTCTTTCCATCCCTCTTCTCTTTTATTATATAGGAAAGGGCCCAGCTGGCTCCTTACCTTCAGCTGCACTTTCTTGTTCTTGCTTTGGAAGTGGTGGCAGTCAGTGTTTCCAAATTGCCTGAAGTATTCTAAGGAAAAAAGTCTCATAGGGACATACCTGGGCAACCTATAAGGCTTCAACTCACAGCCATATATTCTGATTACTGTGTGGTGTTGGTAGAAGTACCAATCACCAATGCTGTATTTTTTAGAGAGATGGAGAACTCTCCTCATGTCATCAGTTAACCTTGGAGGGGGAACACCATACAATAATGTCAAAGCTGGATGAATGAACAAGTCTATGAACTCACAGTATGTGTATGGTGATACAGAGGTATGATGAAAAACTGAGGTCCAAAACACAACTGACCTTGGATTCCCCTGGGCATTAACTTTCTTCAAGGGAATTGGGAAGCTGTCTGGTTGATAAAACAAGAGTAGATGGTAGATGTATGAAGAGTATCTAAACAATCTCTCCCTTTGCAGATTCATTAGCTGCTCATGGATCTTGTCTGCAATGTATGTGGCATAGTCATAATGTACAGCTGGAGGCTTTCCGGGAGAGAATATAGACAACATTGCCATTATACTATCATCCACATCCTCAATTCCCCTGAACCCTAGGACATAGCTGATCAAGTCCACCAGCATTCTGCCCAAGTCATTCAAGTATGGATATCCAATAGGAGGAGTTCTGATGGCTTCAGAGCCTGGTTGTATAAACATCTGATTAATTTTGATGATTTGATCATTTGACAACTTAGTCCCCTTCTTTATCAAATTCTGCATGTAGAGGGGGGTCAATGATTTAGCAGTGTGGAAATGCAGCATCTCATTTATGCTCTCTGGGGTGATATGGAATAGAATTGAGCCTGTGGGGCTGAGAACAGCTCTTTGGCATGGATCATAGCACTCCTGGCATCTTTGGATCAATTCTGGCATAGGATTGACCTGAGGGAGGTTGTAGATGGGCAAATTTGAGTCCCAAATCCCTAGGATATCAGCTCCACTAAGGTGTTGGGCTTTCAACTCATTTAGCATCTGAATATTGTATTTAGAGCGCATTGGGAAAATGTCTAACATTTGATAATCCATATCTCCCAGAGCTTTCCATTCCAACTCCCTTTGAGGGGCATTGAGAGGCCTGATGTTCAGTGCAATTGGAGTTTCCATGGCAAAAGAGGATTCTGAATTGAGTGTAAAGTGGTTTCAATTGAGCAGGGCAGTGTAGAGGAATGTCCCTTTACCAGGGAGGTAAATTTATAAGGAACAGAGAGTAGTTCTAATAAACAGCAATTGAAATACTGTTTAGAGTGTAAAATAAGACCAATGCTTGGCCATCACTCTATCTCTTCTCAGTGGTTGAACTCAGTTTAAAATGATTCTGTCGCGTTTGCGCGAAAAGAGCTTGATTTCTCAATGAAAATGCAGGCAAACAAGGCTCGGCTAGTGTTCTTCGAGTTCACAACTGTCAAAGGGCCAGGTGCAAGGATTTCTGCCGGTGAATTCAAGAATTTTTTCTGTTATAAGCTCTTTTGAGGGAAATAACAGACAAAGCAGGTACGTGAAGGATTTATAGCGGAGAATACCTGGTGGGGAGTAGGCAATGGTCACGGATGACTGTGGAAATGGCGCTCCGCCGGTCTCCTGGTCAGGTTCTGCAGGTTGGTGGACTTTGGACGTGAAAATCGCATGCAGGCGCAACAAAGTCTTTTGCAAGAAAATGGGAAAAAACACGAAATTTCACCATAATATTGGTTTTTTTGGACTTTTGGCGCGCTTTTCTGGTGACGTCAGCATGATGTCATAGGTGGGGTCAGGGCCGGCTGACGTCATAGGTGAGGTGGCGGGCTCTGATTGGTCCACGGGGATGATGCTGTGGCAGGTGAGTTGGCCCAGAAGCGGACAAAAGTGCTGATGTGATGGCAGGACGGAGATGTCGTGGGCATGACGTGGGACCAGCAAACCGGGCGATAGGTACCCTAGCGGTTACGGTTAAGCGCTAGCTGTTACAGTTTCTCGGGGCGGTTACGATACGGCCTGGCTTGTGTCAGAGTCTGACCCGAGAAAACGAGAAGGGGACGCGTGGCAGAGGCCTGACGTACCCCTTCGTCACTTTCTCGGGCGCTAAAGGGTGGACGCCGGGCCCAATCCGATATCAGTGAGGGCCGTCGGATCCCGTGGGTCCGATCTGACAGTAGTCGGGAGGGTGAGATAATAGGTGGATACGGACGTGGGCGGAGGAATAAACAAGTATTTCTTTTGGGATACGTGCTTAGCGGGGAAGGTTTAGATATAGTGTTCTTCAATGTTTTTTTCAATATATTCCGAAAAATCAAATATATGCGCCAACTTTGGTTAAACGGCGGAAAGTGGGTTTTTTGGGTTTTTTGGTAGTTTCAAAGGGGTTTCATGGGTAAAGGGGATTTGTAAGGTTTTTCCAATGCGCAATAATACAGCCCCAATACTTTGGATAAGAGAACCAAGTGGGTATTTAGGGGTTATTTTTGCAAATGAAGTGGGTATAGGTAAAACAAGGTTTTTACAAAGTTTATGTGCAAACGAGGGGTAATGAGTTAAAAAGTGGATTTGGAAAGGGGGAGGAGTTTAGGCTTAGGTTAATCAAGATGACCAGGTGTCATTTGATCCCTAACATAGGACTTATTGGCTATAATGCCAAGGGGAGGGGATATTTATACAAAATTTGGGGTTTATACACCATGGTGTTAATACTAGTAGGGGAAAGGTAATATAGGGGATTTACATAGTAAAGTTAGAGTTAATATGGGGGGAGATGTGAATGAGGGGGGAAAATCACTAAGTTTATTTGAAACTTACTTAGTTTAGGGAGTAGATCAAAATGAAAAGAGTTTAGACAAGAAATGTGGCTTCTAAAAGATTAAGAACCACCATGAAACCATAATCTTCTTCCATGAGTCTCAGCTGATGAGGGAGTGTTAGTAATGAAGTGGAAAGGGGAAGAAGGGAGGTCAGACATGCTTCCTGCTTGCTGCAACTTGATGAAGAAGAACACCTTCTCAATTGTTTTGACTTTGCTTTAGTAAACAAAGTTAACATACCTGCAATGGTAAAGATAACCTTTCTGCAACCCAACTACTTACCCAGCTACTTTGCCTAGCATTTTTTATTTCTTCTTGGAGGGTGCACTTGGACTTGCAGACCCTTACTTGCCTTTTCTTTTCTCTGGCTTTTTCTCTTGTTTTTTCTATCTACTTCTACCCTTATTTCTTCCAAGGTCCCAGATTAAGCAGTTGGGAACCTTAATTTCTCTACCTGAACTACTTGTCTACCAAGATTAAACAGTTTGGACAGACTTCTTTCTCTATTCTACAACTGGAAATTTAAACCATGGAATGATCCAGATCAGACTGTTGGACCATCCATCAAAATTGAGTCTACATTAAGCTACAAGCACATATTGTATTCTCTTGGAAATATGTGATCTTTGCATCATCAAAGCAGAGCATATTTGGACCTTTTCACTGTCAATCATGAAATATGAAACCTATTGGTATAGGTAGCTAACAGTGGCTCCACATGGGGATGGTTTTTCATTTGAAAGACCAAGAACAGCAGGTCAGATTGCCTTGGCCCTTGACTGCTCCTGCCAATCTTGAAGTTTGCTGCTTTGAAGTGCCAAAATTGTGCTTTTCCTTCTTGGTTTATCTCTGATTCTATGTGCCTTCTGCTGATAGTCAATAATCTTCGAAAAACTGCATTTTTACAATCTAAACAGAAAATAATATATACATCTGCATATATACAAGGGAACCTCAGGCTGCAGTCATGGGAAATAGTCAAAATAGTGCTTCAACATCCTGCCATTCACAGGACCTTCATCCAAGTCAGTTTCACTAAGACTTTTTAGGAAGTAAGTGTTGTTACCTTGCACTGCTTGGACAGCAAATGGTCCTCTCCATAAGGAATCAATTTTTCCATGTTTTCCTTTGTCTTCTCTCCTTGCATCCCACTTGAGGACTTTGTCACCAACATTAAAATCTTCTGTTTTAGTTCTTCTGTCAAAGGCCTTCTTCAATTTCTCTTGTAGAACTTGAACTTTGCTGAAAACTTGGTCTCTAGTTTGCTGCAGACATATGATTTGATTGATCCTTCTTTGCATATCATTTGGTTCAGCTTGGCTTTCTTGGAGAAGTTTCATAACAGGCACTCCTAGTGATGAGGGAAATTTGGCTTCTAGTCCATAAACCAACTCATAAGGGCTGGTCCCAATTGATCTTTTGGTTGTTAGTCTATCTGCCCATAAGGCATTGACTAGTTTCTTATGCCAATTCTTTTTATTTTCTTGCAACACCTTCTTTATGATGTTCACCAGGCTTTTGTTTGATGATTCAGCAAGGCCATTTCCTTGGGGATAGTATGCAGTAGAATGGCCCAAAGTAATATGAAATTTATGGCAAAAGTTCACCATTTTCTTGGATCTGAAAGCAGCAGCATTGTCTGTTATTATTTTGTCTGGACAGCCAAATCTAGCCAGTATGTTGTTCTCCAAAAACTAAATGATTGTTGAATCATTTGCTTGTCTGCATGGAACAGCTTCAATCCACTTAGTGAAATAGTCTGTTGCTGTTAAAATCCATCTGTGCTGTCCTGAAGATGAGGGATGAATTTCCCCAATGAAATCCAAGCCCCATTGTTGAAACGGTCTCTCTGTTGCAATAGGCTTTAAGGGAAGAGGCAGTAGCTTTCTTTTCCCCTCAAACACTTGGCATTTGTGACATGAGGTAGTGAATTTCTTGATATCAGAGAACATGGTGGGCCAGTAGTAACCAGCCCTCAATATTTTGTCCACAGTGGACTTCCAATACAAATGTCCACCACAGTCACCTGCATGAAATTCTTCCATGATTTTGTTAGTTTCATTTTCAATTAAACAGTGCAGCAATATACCTTCATGGTTTTTCCAAAACAAATTGCCATCCATTACACCAAATCTCGATGTTTTCATTTTTAAGAACCTACACTTAGTTCTGGACAGTCCTGGGGGAGCACACAGGTTTTGTAAGACATAACAGATATCAGAGTACCAAGGAGATTGTTCAAAGGCTACATTGATCTTTGGAGTCGCCAGCTCTGTTTCACTGTCCAGCTGATTGATATCTAGGGCTTGGAAATTTGCTTCTGTCATTAACTTGGCCAGACCTTGCCCTTTTATTAGTTTAGT
Source organism: Pinus tabuliformis (assembly GCA_031772625.1). Classification (NCBI taxonomy): domain Eukaryota; kingdom Viridiplantae; phylum Streptophyta; class Pinopsida; order Pinales; family Pinaceae; genus Pinus; species Pinus tabuliformis. The sequence goes on from CM062819.1 coordinate 182,908,690, forward strand.
TGGTTTTATCTCAATATCAAATTCCAAAATGTTGGCAATCCACTTTCCTCTTCTGCCCTCTAAGTTTTCTTGGGTGAGAATGTCTTTGACAATAGGACTTGGTACATAAGCCACAACATGGGAATAAAGGATGTAAATCCTAAAGTCTTTAATAGCCTTGACCAAAGCATAAGCCTGCTTTTCCATGATCTGATATTTCAGAGGTGCATCTCTAAGAGCTCTGCTAAAGAAGGCAATAGGTTTCTCATTTCCTTGGTCATCTTTCTGTAATAAAACAGCAGCAATAGTATGCTGGGAGGCAAAAGAGAAGATGATGAATTCCCTGTCAAATTGAGGATTGGTCAGGATTGGGGTTTGGGTAAGGGCCAGCTTTATACCTTCAAAGGCTTGATTTGCTTCAACTGTCCATTTCACCTTTGAATCTTTCTTTAGCATATTATTTAGCAATCTGATCAACTCGGCCAGATTTGGGATAAATCTCCTTAAGAAGTTGATTTTTCCCAAGAATCCTTGCAATTCTTTTATATTTCTTGGGTGGGGCATTTGTAGGATAGCTTGTATCCTATCTGGATCAATTCTTATGCCATCTTTAGAGATGATGTGGCCCAATAGTTTACCTTCCTCTAAACCAAACAGGGATTTTTTGGGATTCAACGAAATTCCATATTTCCTACATGTTAGGAAGATCTGTCTCAAATGTTTCAAATGTTCTTGGTCAGATTTGGAAAAAGGTGTGAGGTCATCTAAATAAATGACAAGGAAATCATGAATCTCCTTCGCAAAAGCAATATCCATTTCTCTTTGAAATGTTGCCCCTGCATTCTTCAACCCAAAAGGCATTTTAACATACTTGAAAGTTCCCCATGGGGTTGTAAATGCAGTTTCGTCTTGATCATCAGGGTGCACCAAGATTTGGTTGAAACCCGAGAATCCATCAAGTAATGAGATCCTTGAGGCCCCTACCACTCTTTGGAGAATGTGATCCATCTTAGGTAAGGGATAGTTGTCTTTGAGGGATACTTGGTTCAGATTCCTTAAGTCCACACACAGCCTAATTTCACCGGTCTTCTTTCTTGTAGGGACTAAGTTGGAGATCCATTCAGAGAATCTGATTGGTGCTATGATGCCTGCCTTAAACATTTTTTGTACTTCTTGTTCCATCGCTGGGAGAAGCATAGGATTGATTCTCCTCAATTTTTGTTTAAAGGGCTTTTGATCAGGCTTGAGAGGGATAGTATGCTGGATAACAGAGGTGTCATAGGACTTTAGGTCCTCATAACTCCATGTAAAGACATCCTGGAACTCTTTAAAGAGGTCAATGTATTTGGGCTTTTGATCAGGCGGCAAAGATGCAGACAATTTAATTATTTTGGGTTTGTCAATTGTACCTATGTTGCATTCTTCAATGGCTGCATTTAAGGGCTGCATTTTTGGTTTTCTGGGAATATCATTTGAGTCAAAGATGTCTTCTAGGGGAGTTAGGCCTGTTGGTAGAAAATTGTCTTTCAACTCTATGATTTCAGTTTCAGCATTGGCTACTTCCTCACAATTGTTTGATTGAATTTGCTGAATGTTGTCTATGTTGAAAATAGTTGGATTTAGTATTTGCTTTGCTGTTCTAGGTGATATTGGGTGAGTAATCTTCTGAAACTGTATTTGTGATTGACTTGCTTTGTCAAGTATTTGTGGTTGACTTGCTCTGTCATTGTCAATATTTAGTCCTGAAAATTCTTGCTGCAAAGTCAAGAAATTGTTTATTTGCTTGTCATCATCAAACACTTGCCAATCATTGACATTGTTTGGGACAGATGGTTTGTGTTTTATCTCAGCTGTGAAACAATTGTTAGGTCCCGATGGCAATTTGCAAGTACTTGCAAATGTGGCCAAACTATGAGCATGCAGATTATGGGTCCTAGAAATTTTGGTGATTTGGAATTCAAAGAAGGAGTTTAGTACATCAGCAACAGCAGACCTATAAGACCTCAATCTTTTATCATTGGTGACAAAATTTCCCTTCACTTGTTGGATCACTAGGTCTGAATCTCCTAGGATTGACACTTTTATAGCTTGTAGGGATTTTACTAACTTGAGACCTAGTAAAAGAGCCTCATATTCAGCCATGTTGTTGGTGCATCTGAAGTTTAATCTATAGGCTCTGCCTTCTGCATGACTGTTTTCCTTATTGTGTACCCAAACTCCAGCTCCCGCCCCTAATTTGTTGACTGAGCCATCAAATTCAAGGAACCATAGAATGTCCTGTTGGGAAGGAGTTTTAATGATCTTTTCATGGGCTGGCAATGTGAGTAGAAGTTGTGGTTTTTCCTTTAGCTCGTCTTCTAGGACAGTTTCATCATTTGATTGGGTATGCTTGAAATTTAGAACAGCAGCAGTATCTAGTGTTTGATTGACTGCTGTTTCATGGGTGGTGATACTTTCATTTGAGTCTTTTTCTTGTATGAATATCTTGGTTTCAACCTCACCTTTTGAGGGAGTTGTGGAGTCATTGAAGAGAATGTATGAGTCTATGTCTGAATGGACAGCATATACAGGAAAGTTTTGAGGCTTTTCTTCACTGCTGACCATGTATTTCATTAGTGTTTCTCTGTAGAGTCTTTTTGGTTGCCCAAAAACAGAGATGGTGGCATATGACATGTCTAATTGTAGGGAACCTTGGAGTTTAGCTCCCCATGATCTTGATAACAACATTCCATATTTGGGTGGGATGTCAGCAACTACAACATCCATTAGGATTGTCTTGTTTGGGTATTGAACCAAAGACACACATAAATCTTTTATGAGACCTAGACACTTGACTTGGCTGGAGTCAAAGGAAAACAGGTCCTTGTATGGTCTTGTTATGTCCAAATTCAGTCTTTCCATGACTGCTTTTGGCATGAGGTTGTGAGAAGCACCTGAATCAAACATTGCATTGTGTAGTATTTTGTCATGAATATGTAGGCTGACATAAAAAGGTAGTACCCCTGTGACTATTGTTTTTCCATCCACTTCTGGGCCAAATAACAATTCTGGAGTGTCATCCAGCACATTGACATCATCTTTGTTGCTGGTGAGTTGAAGGGACTTTTTGATCTGTAGCTTATAGATGTCATGCTTGGCTAGTTCCAAAAGAGGAATAGCTATCTTTATTTTGCCAATTTCAGTTTCTAGATCAAAGGATTTTTCAGATTGGGTCCTGGGGTTATAGGTGACAGTCCTCTCCTTATTCATTAAATCTTCTTCTTGATTTTTATCTTGATTTTGGGACTTATCCTTTTTACTCATCTCTTGAGGAGAAATAGTTGAATAAGGATGAGAAGGGGAGGTGACCATAGGCTGCTGTTTTATGGACAATGGTTCGGTGATCTCCTCAACAATCACTTCTTGTGTATGTGAATTTATTTTGTCATTAGGTTCTGTGCCTGTGACTCCTTCAGGCTGCCGATTATCCTTTTTCTTTTCAGGCTGGTTAACATTCACAGTTCTGCTCCTCAGCTTGTATTGTTTATGGACTTCATAAACAGCAGTGTCATAGCCTTGTTTAAAGTCAAAGGATTCACCTGATTTAGTTTGGAACAGTTTGATTTCATCATCCTCGTGATCTTCTTGTGTTAAGAAAACTTGACTTTCACCGTCTAGACCCATTAAATTAATCTCAGGATCTTCATTGGGCTCTGTTGATGTGGAAGTTTCTGCATAATTTTCTTGGAAAGGGGGTCTTATGTCTTGGTCAGCACTGGCCTTGCCAATGTTTGGGTTTGGATTTCTCCTAAAATTTGGATTCCTAGGAGGATTGTTTTGTGGTGCTTCCCATGATGCTTTTCTCTCAACTGATTCTACCCTATCACCCAATCTCTTCATACCATTAAGTATTGCATCAAGTTTTTGATCAAGGGCTGTAGGTTCTTCTTTGTATATGCTTCTCTTTTCTAACCTTGCCCTGTTTCTTTTGGCAATCAGGTTTGCCTCCACTGTGACAGCAGCCTTTTGAGCGTCTTCAAGGGTTTCAGGTTCTCTCTCCTTCAACTGATATGCCATGTCAGGATCAAATCCGTCAGGGAATTTGTACAAGGCCAAATCAGGAGGAGGTCTTAGGTTTTGTGGTATTGCATTGTACACATTGTTGAATCTAGCACAATACTCCAGAACGGTCTCTTGAGGACCTCTCTTGATTGTTTCATATTCACCAAGTATGTGCAGGGGATCTTTCTTCTTTTCCCATCTAGTAGTAAAGGTTTGATACAGTTCATCAGGAGTTGTAATGGAGTTTGCATTCAGGGATCTAAACCAAGTTCTTACATCCCCGGTTAGGCTTTGAACAAACATCCTCATTCTGACACTGTCATCATCTATTTCATAGGTCTCAAAATGGTCTTGCATCTTCTTCGCATGCTGGACAGCTGTCAGAGGGCCATTGGAGTCAAAATATGAGATTTTGCTTTGGTAGTCTTGAGGTAGAGCTGCAGCATTAGCTGGTATCTGCAAGGGTGCATATCTGTTAGCCATATTTACAGGATTTAGAGGATTAACAGGGGCAGCTGGGATAATAGGAACAGCGGGTACTACAGGGGTGACAAGTGAGGGTGAACCTAGAGTGTTGATCAAGGGGATATGAGCAGTGGATGAGGATGTGAGAGGAGGAGTTTGAGATGTGGATGGTGAACTAGGGGAATTAGGGGTAGACCGGAAAAGGACCTTGCATGGAGTAGGGATGAGGCTGGGATGATCTGACTCTGAAGTCAAATCAGCAGGTTGCTCCTGCCTTTGCTGCCTCCTAATGTTTCTAGGGATGGTATTTGGATTATCAACAATGATGGGTGGATTAGGGTCAGGATTTGCCCTAGTATGCCGTGGATTTTTCTTAGGAGCCAGTTTCTAACTGTTTTTTAGGATTTTGCAGGAAATTTTTATATCCGAAAGGACTGGATGAAGATTTTAGAATGGCTATATATCTCAGAGCTAAGATGAAGATTCCCTAAACAAGCTCCTCCCTAAAGCTGTTAATGTGATACAGAAACAGATTAAAGGCCTCTTGGCTGATTTCAGGCTTGATAGTAGCTATGAAAATATATGGTAATTAAAAAAAACTCAAGCACTCCCCAGTGGAGTCGCCAATTATGTTAACACCCAGGTTGTTCCCTATGACTCCCAAGGGAATACGGCCGGGGTAACCACTAACCAATCTTTGGATCACAGTTTCTAGCCAAACTGTAATCAGAGAGGGCTCTCTCTTTATGATTTGTCTCTGTTATGATGGTGTTTTAGGCTAGGTATTATGCTCAGGTTTTGGTTTATGTTTTGGTTGAAGGATTTCTTTCAGTGCTTAAGATGTAATGTTTAGAGAGTAATATATCATTGGGCAATGGAGTCTGGAGTTGTGAAATGCTTTGAAATGCAGGATTGGTGGTGTTCAAACTGGAGGGCCGATTGTGTATCTCAGACAAACAAATTTAACTTGAATGGTGAGGCATGTCAGCCAACAGAAAGCAATTAAGAATTTTCTATTAAGCTGGTGAGGTGAAAGTGAAATACGTCGCACAGGAGCAAACTTGAATTCCTGTGACGAAGGTCACTGTGAAAGATGCATTCTGAAAGTGCAGCAATTAAGATTTACACTTATCAAGAGTACAGCTGAAGAAAACATTCATTAACAACACAGATTGAACTCAGGGTATTCATTGAATAAATCCTGAAAGTTATTCTTTTTCCTTGTTGCTAAATATTCAAAATTAGAAACACATATGGATTTAAACAAATCAAAAATACATAACAGAGAGAGTTACGGAGACTTATTGTATTGTGTGATACACAGGAATCCAGCAGTTTCAACAAAAACCAGAACGCATTCAACACCTCAGAAATCCGAGAAATTCCATCACTTTCTTTATTAAACTTCTGAAAGGATTACAGCATAAGAACTTCTTCAGGAGAAATCAACAACAACCCTTGCAAACTCATGCGAAGGGGACTTTATAGGAAAGCTTACACAAAATATCTCAGGCATTGAGTCATCTGAGGGAGAAATATCTTCATTACTTTGTTCAGAAAGTAGAAAAGAAGTTATTACAGCTTTGAATGCAACATAAATGCTCTTTAAGTCTGTCAGAGGATATTTTGACCTTTGGAGGTCACTGAGTCGGTTGAAACACTTTGCTTTAATGCTGATAAATGTGCTTTTGGAGCTTCGCTGCTGTAGCTTCTCGGCCTGGACACCTGTAGCTTTATACTTTGCTTTTTTGGCCGAAATTTCTGCTGAGTTGGCTCAGCTTTAATCTTGAATGTATGCTGATCTTTTTAAGCTGTCCTTTGCTCAACAATTTATATTTTCAAAAACAAAATTTGGTGAACTGCTCACTGTCTATAAAATTCTCTGTATTGCATCTGTCCACCAGTCTTGCGTAGGGAGTTGATGCCTGAGAATTGCATCCATAGTCTCCTCTGCCTCTGTATATTTGAAAAAATCGGGAGCCACCTCAAACAGGTGATTGATCTCATGCATTATAAAAAATAGATGTTCTACCTTGTCGTAGATAGTCTGTCCTGTAGCTGGCCCTGTTTCTTCTGAGTTGCTAGGCTTCTCATTGATTTCGTTTGTGGCAAATGCATTCACTCTTTTGGCATACTGCTCATGAATGAGCAGTCTCCCTGCGCTGTTCAGTAAGCTAGGGAGTCCTCTGTTTTGCAGCACCAGGAATTTATCCATGAACCTCTTCACCTCTGTCTGCATGTCCTGGGTTCTTCTATCTAATGTCTGCACCAAATTTCTCAATGTGAGAACCCTTTTGATCAACTGAATGGTCTCAGTTCTGTTGGGAATTCCCATTTTTGCCAACTGAGTACTTGTTTTATAATTCAGCACATTGATCATCCTGGTGGCAACTTCAGGCATGTTGCCTAGAGCAGCCCTTGACTTGTGAATTTCAGCTTGTGCTCTTGCTCATGGATTGTCTCTATATACTGTCATTGGTCAGTAATAGACTGGCCAATGTTGGCCCATAGCATTGCCTTAAGCCCAGCTATAACTTTATCTAATTTGAGCTCATTTTCTAGCTCTTTTATCCTGTCTTTAAGGGCTTTGATTTCCCTGCCCTTTTCTACCACTTCTCTCTTTGATTTATCATGCCTATCATTTACCTTGGCTAACTTTTCCCTGGTCTCATTTAACTCTGTCATTTGAGCTTCCAGGATTTGGATTTCATTCTTCAGCTTTTGCATATCCAGGCTTTGGGCCTGCTCTGTAGTTGTTGGCGCTGCTGAAGTAGATGTTGCTGTCTGTTCGGTCTGTTGAGGAGGAGGAGCAGTGATAGGAGCAGTTTCCTCAAGATTGATGATCTGAGGAGGAGGCTGAGAGGTCTGACCCTCTTCTCTTTGTTTCAGTGCTGTCTGCAATGCTGCTTGTGCGGCCTCTGATTCTCCCAGCTTTTCTTGTGTTTGGAGGAGCTGCTTGTAGAGAGATATGAGCAGATCTGTGGCATCCCGCTCATGTCTCTGCTGAGCCACTTCATCTGTTTGAGGGTGAATTGTGGCTGGAAGTTTAATCTTTCTCCTCAAAGCTGCCATGTCTGCATCCCTCAGCTTTAGTATCTCTTGTATGCCCTTGATATCTATGGGATCATGCCCAATCTCTATGATGATATCCTCTAAGGACCTTATTCTGTTGTCCTTTGCCTGAGATGATGCTCTCTCCAATTCTAGTTGAGAGGCTGTATTATTAAGGCTATTATGTAGCCTGTAGTTATCCAATGTTTGGTCTGCTAAGGAAGCATAGACCATTTCACCTGTTTGCTTGTGCAGTTCTATCTTATCCATTGGGTGGATATCTTTGGCAAGGACTTCCAGGTTAGTCCTCAAGTAGTCAGAGGCAGATTGGGGCTGCACTGCTGTTGGCTTAAAATGACTCATGATCATTTTGCCTTCCTGCACATCAAAGGCAGACATGAGTCTTTGTTGATTGGTGGGAGCCATGTTTAACAGATGGTTATACAACTGTATCCTGATGGGCTCATTTCTCCTCTTAATGTCTATAAATTGCTGCTTGATGCTCTTTTCTCCTTCCCTTTGCTGGCTGGAGGAGCTGACCTCTCCTCCCATAGTTCTGTCCTATTCCTGCTGGCAGGAACTGGCTGAAACTTCTCTACTGGGTGGGCCCATACCAAAAGATTTCCCCATTGGCATCTCTTCTTCTGAGAAGGGGTTGACTCTCTGTCTTTTCTCCCCATGAGTTGCTGATGTTGTAAGGGGAGTCTCTCTGTCCCTTTTTCTAAAAATAAATGTATCCTCCCTTTGAGGAGTTTGGAGGATTGATGCATCAGCTGGAGTTTCTTGCCTTGGAGGCACAGTTTGTTCAGTGGTCTTGGGGGTTTCCACTGTTTCTTCTTGCTAGGCAGGTTGTTCCTGCTTTTGTTCTTCCTGTTGTTGCTGTTCTTCTTGCTGCTGCACTAGTGTTTCCACTTGCTCTTCTGTCATAGGAGGTGGCTGTTCCACCTGCTTTTCTTTGCCTTTGCTGGATGTCTGTGCAGTATTCACGGCAGCTTGCTGATGTGTTGTTGACGATGAGGTGGCTCCTCCGAGTTGCCTTCTATATGAGAGGGGAACCTGTGCACAAGTTTCCAAGTCAGCTTCTTTTTGAATATTTCTAGCCTCTCTTTCTAGCAGCTCTTCATCAGTAAATTCCTCTTCTAGGGTGCCCTCTGTCCATCTCAATGTATTGGCATACTGCTCAATCTCTGGCAGTCTCATATGTGCATAGGTACCCAATTTGTATTTTATTCTTCTGAGGGAAACAAAATGATTGGGGTCATAGGGTATCCACTCAAAGCTAGTTTGCAATTTGAGAGCCTCTAGGATATCATTTGCCTCTTTCCATCCCTCTTCTCTTTTATTATATAGGAAAGGGCCCAGCTGACTCCTTACCTTCAGCTGCACTTTCTTGTTCTTGCTTTGGAAGTGGTGGCAGTCAGTGTTTCCAAATTGCCTGAAGTATTCTAAGGCAAAAAGTCTCATAGGGACATACCTGGGCAACCTATAAGGCTTCAACTCACAGCCATATATTCTGATTACTGTGTGGTGTTGGTAGAAGTACCAATCACCAATGCTGTATTTTTTAGAGAGATGGAGAACTCTCCTCATGTCATCAGTTAACCTTGGAGGGGAACACCATACAATAATGTCAAAGCTGGATGAATGAACAAGTCTATGAACTCACAGTATGTGTATGGTGATACAGAGGTATGATGAAAAACTGAGGTCCAAAACACAACTGACCTTGGATTCCCCTGGGCATTAACTTTCTTCAAGGGAATTGGGAAGCTGTCTGGTTGATAAAACAAGAGTAGATGGTAGATGTATGAAGAGTATCTAAACAATCTCTCCCTTTGCAGATTCATTAGCTGCTCATGGATCTTGTCTGCAATGTATGTGGCATAGTCATAATGTACAACTGGAGGCTTTCCGGGAGAGAATATAGACAACATTGCCATTATACTATCATCCACATCCTCAATTCCCCTGAACCCTAGGACATAGCTGATCAAGTCCACCAGCATTCTGCCCAAGTCATTCAAGTATGGATATCCAATAGGAGGAGTTCTGATGGCTTCAGAGCCTGGTTGTATAAACAGCTGATTAATTTTGATGATTTGATCATTTGACAACTTAGTCCCCTTCTTTATCAAATTCTGCATGTAGAGGGGGGTCAATGATTTAGCAGTGTGGAAATGCAGCATCTCATTTATGCTCTCTGGGGTGATATGGAATAGAATTGAGCCTGTGGGGCTGAGAACAGCTCTTTGGCATGGATCATAGCACTCCTGGCATCTGTGGATCAATTCTGGCATAGGATTGACCTGAGGGAGGTTGTAGATGGGCAAATTTGAGTCCCAAATCCCTAGGATATCAGCTCCACTAAGGTGTTGGGCTTTCAACTCATTTAGCATCTGAATATTGTATTTAGAGCGCATTGGGAAAATGTCTAACATTTGATAATCCATATCTCCCAGAGCTTTCCATTCCAACTCCCTTTGAGGGGCATTGAGAGGCCTGATGTTCAGTGCAATTGGAGTTTCCATGGCAAAAGAGGATTCTGAATTGAGTGTAAAGTGGTTTCAATTGAGCAGGGCAGTATAGAGGAATGTCCCTTTACCAGGGAGGTAAATTTATAAGGAACAGAGAGTAGTTCTAATAAACAGCAATTGAAATACTGTTTAGAGTGTAAAATAAGACCAATGCTTGGCCATCACTCTACCTCTTCTCAGTGGTTGAACTCAGTTTAAAATGATTCTGTCGCGTTTGCGCGAACAGAGCTTGATTTCTCAATGAAAATGCAGGCAAACAAGGCTTGGCTAGTGTTCTTCGAGTTCACAACTGTCAAAGGGCCAGGTGCAAGGATTTCTGCCGGTGAATTCAAGAATTTTTTCTATTATAAGCTCTTTTGAGGGAAATAACAGACAAAGCAGGTACGTGAAGGATTTATAGCGGAGAATACCTGGTGGGGAGTAGGCAATGGTCACGGATGACTGTGGAAATGGCGCTCCGCCGGTCTCCTGGTAAGGTTCTGCAGGTTGGTGGACTTTGGACGTGAAAATCGCATGCAGGCGCAACAAAGTCTTTTGCAAGAAAATGGGAAAAAACACGAAATTTCACCATAATATTTGTTTTTTTGGACTTTTGGCGCGCTTTTCTGGTGACGTCAGCATGATGTCATAGGTGGGGTCAGGGCCGGCTGACGTCATAGGTGAGGTGGCGGGCTCTGATTGGTCCACGGGGATGATGCTGTGGTAGGTGAGTTGGCCCAGAAGCGGACAAAAGTGCTGATGTGATGGCAGGACGGAGATGTCGTGGGCATGACGTGGGGCCAGCAAACCGGGCGGTAGGTACCCTAGCGGTTACGGTTAAGCGCTAGCTGTTACAGTTTCTCGGGGCGGTTACGATACGGCCTGGCTTGTGTTAGAGTCTGACCCGAGAAAACGAGAAGGGGACGCGTGGCAGAGGCCTGACGTACCCCTTCGTCACTTTCTCGGGCGCTAAAGGGTGGACGCCGGGCCCAATCCGATATCAGTGAGGGCCGTCGGATCCCGTGGGTCCGATCTGACGGTAGTCGGGAGGGTGAGATAATAGGTGGATACGGACGCGGGCGGAGGAATAAACAAGTATTTCTTTTGGGATACGTGCTTAGCGGAGAAGGTTTAGATATAGTGTTCTTCAATGTTTTTTTCAATATATTCCGAAAAATCAAATATATGCGCCAACTTTTGTTAAACGGCGGAAAGTGGGTTTTTTGGGTTTTCTGGTAGTTTCAAAGGGGTTTCATGGGTAAAGGGGATTTGTAAGGTTTTTCCAATGCGCAATAATACAACCCCAATACTTTGGATAAGAGAACCAAGTGGGTATTTAGGGGTTATTTTTGCAAATGAAGTGGGTATAGGTAAAACAAGGTTTTTACAAAGTTTATGTGCAAACGAGGGGTAATGAGTTAAAAAGTGGATTTGGAAAGGGGGAGGAGTTTAGGCTTAGGTTAATCAAGATGACCAGGTGTCATTTGATCCCTAACATAGAACTTATTGGCTATAATGCCAAGGGGAGGGGATATTTATACAAAATTTGGGGTTTATACACCATGGTGTTAATACTAGTAGGGGAAAGGTAATATAGGGGATTTACATAGTAAAGTTAGAGTTAATATGGGGGAGATGTGAATGAGGGGGGAAAATCACTAAGTTTATTTGAAACTTACTTAGTTTAGGGAGTAGATCAAAATGAAAAGAGTTTAGACAAGAAATGTGGCTTCTAAAAGATTAAGAACCACCATGAAACCATAATCTTCTTCCATGAGTCTCAGCTGATGAGGGAGTGTTAGTAATGAAGTGGAAAGGGGAAGAAGGGAGGTCAGACATGCTTCCTGCTTGCTGCAACTTGATGAAGAAGAACACCTTCTCAATTGTTTTGACTTTGCTTTAGTAAACAAAGTTAACATACCTGCAATGGTAAAGATAACCTTTCTGCAACCCCAACTACTTACCCAGCTACTTTGCCTAGCATTTTTTATTTCTTCTTGGAGGGTGCACTTGGACTTGCAGACCCTTACTTGCCTTTTCTTTTCTCTGGCTTTTTCTCTTGTTTTTTCTATCTACTTCTACCCTTATTTCTTCCAAGGTCCCAGATTAAGCAGTTGGGAACCTTAATTTCTCTACCTGAACTACTTGTCTGCCAAGATTAAACAGTTTGGACAGACTTCTTTCTCTATTCTACAACTGGAAATTTAAACCATGGAATGATCCAGATCAGACTGTTGGACCATCCATCAAAATTGAGTCTACATTAAGCTACAAGCACAGATTGTATTCTCTTGGAAATATGTGATCTTTGCATCATCAAAGCAGAGCATATTTGGACCTTTTCACTGTCAATCATGAAATATGAAACCTATTGGTATAGGTAGCTAACATACCCATCTGATGGTTTCAGTGGTAAGGCCTTGTTCCAAGACCTACACACATCACAATCTCATAGATCAAAGGAATCAATGAATTTCATAATTAACTTATTCACATTTTACCAAAGGTTGTGCATGACTTCCACAACCATTTTGGTTCTAGAGAAATGACTTCTGCAACCATTTAAAATTTGAACATCCTTGTTTGAAAATAACCACATTCCATATCACATCCTCCTCAATACAATCTTAAGCATATAAAATCATAAAAATCATGTATCGTGACTTCCACAGTCATTTATAATTTGAGCATCCTTGTTTGCAAATAACTATGTCGCCTGCCACATTTTGCTCATTACAAGATTAATCATATAAATCATGTATCATCCATAAATCATAATTGACCATATGTTCCACATAACCATGATCATCCATGGATCTATGTGTCTTAATCCTAAATCAACATCCATGTCATACACCTATTGTGAAACTAAGATACCAAAAGAGTAAACATCGATAATATGCTCTTAGCCAAAATCAATTCTTATACACAACCATAGATATTATCCTAAGCACACAACAACTAGGTAACCCAAACCAGGTATATAGCATATAAGCATGTGCATAAGTTTCTCATGCATAATATTATGTCATTATATCAAAATCACCCTCTCTCAGTGTCATCAAAGCTATCACACTAAGAAGGGACACTACAGATTGAATCATTCTTTGTGTTGAGTTTCATGGATAACATAGGAAAGTTTGTTGATTGAGTTTTGTTATTCTTCATCACTCCCAAGACCTTTCTCCAAAAAATTTCATAATCTCCTTTAGCTTAGTAAAAAAATGTTGTTCAATGTTTAACCTCTAGAACTTAGCTATGAATTCCACCTTTAATTCATTTAAGTCCTTAGTTACAGCCCAGGGATCAATTTGTATGAACTTCATGCACCATTAGAGAAGCTTCTCCTACAATGTGGTTAGAAAATTTATCGACTTAGATTCAAGAACTACAATCTTTTTTACCCTCTATATGAATCCACATAAAAACCAATGTGGTTTTTCATCACCATCACCCTTCATAAAGATATTGGAACTACCATAACCATAGCATGAGTTGGATTGTTCACCAAGATAAACCCTTTTGGACCTATTTAAATAATTAGACCTACTCCCCTACTTGAACTAAATTTCAAACATAACATATGCACTTTTTCTAGTTGTATTACCACCTTCATTTTGTTTTTCTTCTATACCCCAAATTACTAAGAACAGGTGACTTAAATTAAAATTCAAACATAACATATGCCACTTGTTCTACTTGTATTGTCATCTTCATTTTTTTCATTATTACTAACTCGATAAATTAACTACTTTATTGATTAAAGGGCCTGAGGTTAACTTATCATTTATATTATGGTTGGGGGCCGACAAAAGGGGGATGGGGAGACAAAACATTGTTATCGATGGGAGATACATTTTGAAAAGGATAAGACATAGTTTGTTGGGTTGTGTTATATTCTTTCCACGACTAGCTCACGTAGTTAACCGGGGTGTTAGAAGGGGGCCGGAGCCCCCCCTTCGTTGTGCCGATTACGTAGCGGGGGGGGGGGGGGGGGGGGGTCACAAGGTGTTTGAGGGGTGCAGATAACCCCACTCTATGGGGTCCGGGGTAGCACCCCAGAAAATTTTGGTTTTGGACCCTATGTTAGGTTGGGCAGACCTACCTATGGTTTTGTGCATGATTTTCGCAGATGGTTTTGGACGTGATGGTTTTTGGTCCATGGTATTGGATGCTTCAGAATGTATAAATATGTATTGTAACAGTGAAAGGAACATAATGAAAAATCAAGGTAGTAGTCCCGGTTTTGGGATCCAGGGGAAAATCTCTATGTATATGTGTTTTATGTGTTATGCTCTCGCATTGTTTATTTTCTGTGTTTTAGAATTCGTATGCAAGTAATTTCTGTATGGGGTTAAAATCTACATAGTTGAATAAGGAAAAAGAGATGGGGAAGGAGGGATTTTTGATAGGGCAGAAGATTTCGAATTAACAAAGGTGTGAGATTACGAATTAGAGGAGGGGTAAGGCCACAAGTGAGATGGTTGGTTGTGTATGTACAAATAGCCTGGTTCGAAAACTCAATTGAAAAATATCGAAAACAAAGAATAGGGTTGACCAGTAATGAGGAAGAGTTAGGGTTTACTAAAGGAGGATTAACGAGAGAAGGGGAGGAGAATGGGGTGAAAGTGGAAGGCGAGGAAATATTGCTATTAGGAATTCAATTCAAACAATCTATATCGAATTCTGAGATAGTGTGATGGGTTAATGAAATTACATAACCAGAAGGAGGATGGGTTATGGAGATCGACATGAGGGGAGGAACAGTGGCCAACAAAGTCACATCTACCAGGTCTTCTTCACAGTATTTTTTTTTTTTGAGATCCATCATCACACGCATGCAGACCATTAGCAGAATTGTTTCCAGAAAAAGACACGCTACTTAGATTCTAAACTTCCAACCTTACTTACAGATGGAAAGCCCCCTCAATCGGGTATGAACCCCCCGTCCTTATTTCTACCCAAAAAAAGAAAGATCCAATGAGAAGTGAGGGGAAGGTGTGATAGTGCATGAATGAAGTAATGGGATGATATCAGCCCTCCCCCACCTTGACCACGCAAGGGTGACCGGAAGAAGGGGACAAACTGACCTTTTCACCTTCTCGGCATCGGAAAATCAATGACTATCCCTTCCCTTACCGGAACTCTAATTAAATGAATAGAAGAAGTTGTATAGTCTAGCATTGTGTGTGTAGAGTGTGGTGTGGTGTGTAGATCATCTCATTGACATCTTATGTTATTTATATCTGATGAGGAAAAGTAAGATCCTGGACTGGCCCCATTCCTTCGCATGACCTCTATTTCGAAATAGGCCAGTGCTAGCTACAATAAGGTCTCTTCACTCCTCGTGAAAGACAAGGGGATCCGATAGTGGAAGGAACCTGTGTAGACACAATGAGAAGAATGGTTTATAATTGAGCTATTCTCAACGGGTAATCCTTGCATATAGTGATGCTCAGGCCATTACCATGATCCTGCAGACCAATGCTAGAAGAAACAAGAGTGGAAGGAGCAACAAATTGAGGGACCAGTTTCGACGTAGAATGTTGGATGCTAATCCACTAGTTGAGGACCAAGATCTTCTCGCCCCTGATCTAGCTCCTTGACAAAATTGATGATGTCAACAATCTGGGATAATGAGAAATCTCCTCCTGAAGATTGAGAAATTTTGCAGACTATTTATCTTGGTTGATTGTTGTTGATATTTTTGTTAGCACAATTAATCCTATGAAGGAACCTCCTCTTGTCATGACTAATACTATTTTGTCAATTCCTTCTGTGGAATATCAAGTTGATAAAGTTTTTATGTCTCTGATGACGGAGCTGCAATGCTAACATTTGAAGCCCTTTCTTAAACCTCATAATATGCAAGGAAATGGGTGCCATTTGTTAAAAAAATTGATATTGAACCTAGGGCTCCAGAGTGGTATTTTTCTCAAAAGATAGACTATTCGAAGGATACATTGAAACCTTCCTTTGCAAAAGAATGCAGACCAATGAAGGAAGGTAGGTGTGAAAGAATTGGCTACTTGTTACTTGTGCTTTTTAAATTCCTTTTATTTTGGTTTTAAAACTTTTGATAAGTATCTTGATTTCATTTTTTCTATCATTTCTAGAGAGAGTATGAAGAATTCAAGGTCTGAATTCATTCTCTTGTTGCTAAAGCTCATAAGGTTCCTTAAGAAGGATGGATTATGTGAGATGGAACACCTTGGCCTAGAAATACTACTCGGGACCATCTTGGGATGATACAGGTATTTCATTCTCTTCAATTAGTATTTATATGTTGACATGTTTTCCATTTCATTCCATAGTATTTATGACTATTGTTTTGTTAAAATATTGTTTAAATTGAAACCAATGGTGAGGTTATTTTGAAACTGTGTTCACATTTATCCCTTCTAAATGTAGGGTTTCTTTGTGTCTCTCTTGTCATAGGTGTTTTAGGTCATAGTGGTAGGCTTGACATCGATGGAAATGAACTACCTCGACTCATATGTTTCTTAGAAAAGAGACCTCGTTTCGAACACCACAAAAATGTTGGTGCCATTGATGAGTAATATTTTTATCCACATAAAAATGTCATGGTTTTTAATATTCATTGAGAAAAAACTGCAGAATACAATGGTTACATCAGATTTGTCCATAGAGAATAATGTATTACTTTTCGAGGTTGATATCACATCCTTTTTCTTTCTACAAACCCTTAGAGTAAAAAAATCTTGTAGGGGATTCTATTAAAAATGTATCAAGTTACATCATTTAAATTCGAGCAAAATTGGTGAGAGGATTGTTGAAAACATCAATCCCATTGGGCCAAAAGAAGAAAGAGTAACACAAAATACCTGCCCATATGGCCTAAACCCAATCCTTCAATGAATGAGTCGAAAAAAAACTAAATACGAGACATATTTCCTTAATCTGGCCCCTTAAGCCTGAGAATTTGGAGGAGGCGGATTTAAGGGAATGAACTTTGCCTCCTTACCTTTATGGTTTACCTAATGAAGAACATGAAAAACTATGCAAAAAAATAGTCCAAGATGAGGACAACTTGGGATTAACCCCCTCTGATGGGTCAGCATCAATCAAACGCTGATGGACCAACATTGGTTAAAGTTTAAACATTATTGGAAGAAGAAAACACTCCAACATGAAATCAAACTAGTAATTGCACCTGAAGTTGGAAACAAAATTGGATCCAATAAAGGAGAGACAATGTCCTCAAAGCAATTCGGAAACACACTACTTCCAAATTTTGGATTTGGTGTTTGTGAGCTTTGAAAACATTGGCTATTGCCTAACATTTTCCTCAATGCTCTACTTCTTTTAGTTCAAGTTTAACTTTGAAGAGTTATTGCATTTTTCTGCATTTCTTGTAGGTTAAGTATGTCCCCATATTTGATTTGTTGCTAACAATGTGTATTATATAATATTAAAAACATAACCTAGTCATTGATGCCACTTAATATAGTGAGATAAGTTTCATAATGTTGGCTTGAGAAGATGACCATAAAATATTTCAGTTAATAAATGAATATCCCTCCAAATAAATCACATCTACTTGTACAACCCCTATGTTATTTGACCCGCTAATGCTAATTGGGTTGACCTTAACTATAAGAAAGAGATCTCTAAAAAAAATGTGATGCCATGAAACTTGCATCCCCTCTTTAGGTCACATTTGAAATTGTAGTCTTCAATAGAGTTACTTGCACATTTTGGAATTGGTGTTCATGAGCTTGAAAGCATTGTCTATCTCTTCACATTTTCCTTAATGTTCTGATTTTGGATGTGGTGTCAAGCATCATGATCCCTTCTTTGTATGATATTTTTGTCAGGCTGCAATTGGGTCACACCATAAAAGTGTTGGATTGGATATAGGAACATAGTTCATCAACATCATTGGTTGTGACTTGATATTTTCCTCAATATTCTGCTTATAGATGAGGTGTACCGTGTCAAGCATCATAATCTATGCTTTATGTGATATTTTTGTTAGGTTCCAATTGGGTCTCACCATGAATTGTTGCTCTAAATATAGAAACATAGTTCATAATCGTTCCTTTCACTCCTTCAATTCATTGCATCTTCCCTCATCAAGTCATTTGAGGAAGTTTTTATCACTGTAAAAAATTCCTTAAAAAATTTGGACAACCTACATGGTTTCTAAATTTTTGTGTCAGTCATGGTCAAGTCATTTTTATGTTTTTAGAGTCTAAGTCATAGGATTAGAGTCTCATTTCTAGCATCAAATAAAGTTTAACAACCTTGTTTGGCCCCTTGTGAATCCCATGTCATGCTTAAAGTTTCATGTGTCTGGCCATTTCAAACTTTGAACGCGCTAATAAACTTTCTAGGCGTTTTTGCAGCACAAAGTCCTTAAATTACACTACCTACGCTATGAAATCAGGGATTCGTAGTTAGGTGTTTTCGTAGTGTAAAACCCTGAATTTGCATTGGATGCACTACGAAATCAGGGATTCATGTTAAATCTTGTCTAACTGTCAAATCCACCAGAATCCATTAGATTTTCATCATCAGGTGTCAGTCCATGAACCTTACCACTTACATGCAACCATTCATATCAATCATTAGATTCGTTAGGGGTCATTTGTCCGCAGTCATTTCAAATTTCAAAAAAGGAAAGGGTTAGTTGATCCTAGTCATATTCGTGTTGGTCTTTCTCATATTCATGCATGAGACACTTGCTATTGTTCTTAAATTTGAAGCAAATAAACCCAGGGTGAGTAGAGACCAGAATTCTTCTGCAAATTTCAAGTGAGGCAGCTCTTCATCAAATTCAAGCGAGGTAGCTCTTCAATTAAGCAAGACATTTTCTTCCAGGTCGTTCTATCTGCAAGGATTTCAAAGGAGATATGTCGGAAGAAAGAAAGAATCACAGGTCAGGCCGATGTTTGAGAACTGAGCCTGAAGGCTTAGATGCTCTTACAAAGGATAAAGCAGTTGAAGAAGCCTTCAAAAAAGTAGGTTGCTGGAGGTTTTGTGAGAAACTACAGGGAGGACATAGCCAGGTGACTAAGGAATTTTCTCTCAACTTCATAGGCTTACATACAAAGATTGGGGTGTTAGAATTGCTAGTTTCTCCTGAAGTGATATCTTTAGTCACATAAATTCCTAGAGGTCAGGAAAAATGGTTTAAGAATTTCAAGTTTGAAATGGCACCCTGTAAGATATTCCTGAAACCAGAGTTTGTAGACACAGATTTGACTAAAGCAGTGCAAAGGGGTTATGTCAAAGATGCATTTGTCAATTTACTATCATGCATACAAAGGTATTTCACCTGTGAAGGAAGATACCAAAGGTGTATTCTTACCATTTCAAACTTATTTTGCATTTCACTGGCATAATATCTCTAGATTTACCTTTCTTTCTGTTTCGGAGTTTAGGCAATATGTTTGATAAAATACAGTTGAAGAAACAGGCATGTGCAACATCCTTGTTCCATCATGGCTTAATTAAATTAATGGTCTTGCATGAACTTCAGAAGGTAGATAGAGAGTGGTCTACATTTCTTTTCATGTCTAGTTTTAGAGCTGAAACAGGACTTAGCCCTAGGGCTAAGGAAATATCGTCACCAATGATTAGTCACCATGCAGAAGAAAAGTCTGGCAGGTTTGTGAAACTAAAGGCTAGAAAGAAAGTTAAGGAGCCAAGGACACCATTGATTGTTCAAGATACTCCTCGGCAGTCACAAAAGAAGAAAGTTCAAATGAAGGAAGCATCACAAGAACAGTCCATTGGTGAAACAGTCCAGAGAAGGGTAACTAGAAGCCAAATAGCTAAAGAAAAGAGAAACAATGGTCACTGATGAAACCCAGCCTCAAAGGGAAATTTGAATGATCTTCTCTAGGCAAATCACATTGAGGAGTCCCCTCTAGTCGAAGAAGACTCCATTGAATTAGGTGAGGGCAAGTCAAAAAGGACGAAATCCTCCAAAAAGCTACAATTTGATGATCAAGTTTCAGAATTTGTTTTTAAGCCCAAAAGGCCTGTGACTAGGCAGTCAAGAAGGTTATAGGAGGTAGAGCTAGAGGTAAGTGAGACAGGGGAGATATCAGGATTCCGTGAAGAGCTCGTAGTTCCAGTAGTGCAACCATCACTCATGCACAAAGATGACAGAAACAGAGCAGCTGATACTCAAGAAGAATAAAATGACTATGAGGAAGTCAAAAAGAAATTAAACCTTACCAATCTGGAGATTTCCCAACTTAAGAAAAGGGAAAGGAAACATGCAATTGAAAAAGCCAATTTCAAAAGAATGAAGGCCATATGGGAAGAAAGAGAAGCTTCAAAACCGGAAGTAGTTAGCAGAGATGCCCAATACTTCACTTGGACTGTCCCTGCAATTAAGGAAGCAAGGTACATCATATGGATCAATGACAGATTAAGAACTAATATCAAGGTCATGAGAAGACAAATTGAAGACCTGGAGATTTAGCTGAACAAGTTTGGAGGTCAGTCTCAGCACAAATGAATAAGGCAGTAAGTGATGAAACCTTAACACAATTTTGATTAAAGCTAGGACATCACTTTTTGAAGTTGTTTTATGGATGGGTAAGCTCAAGTATATGTGGCATATTGGCATAAGGGAACAACTAAGAAGAATCCTAAAGAGGAAAGTTTTTGGAAAAAACTGTGTAATTTGACTCACACAGCAATTTCGTAGCGCGCTACGAAATTGCTGTAGGTGACATGTAATGCACAGCGGTTTCGTAGCGCGCTATGAAACTGCTGTAGGTGAACTTTTGTTCTTTTTGGTCAATATTCAAAGGGATGAAGGAGTTATTTCTGGAGAAGAATGCTGCTGCAGAGGTGTAAGGAGATCATTTGAAAAGGTTTCAATCTCGAGTAAAGAAAAATTCAAGGGATGAAGAATATATGCAAGAAATAAGCCTTGCGCTACAAAAATAACAGTTTATTTCGTAGCGCACCCAGTTTGACTTTCTTCAGGCAACTTTAAGGAGTTTTGATTTTGCAAAAGTGTAAGGACAGGTTTCCATGGCTAGTTCAACATATGTGATATGATGAAAAAGGATATTTCGACTAGCAGAGGTTTCGAGGAACACCATTGAAGACCAAGGTTGCATAGCAGGAGACATTTTCCTAATTTTCAAGACAATTAAAGGAGGAGTGATTGAAGGCTAGCATGGAGGTTATAGTCATCACCAAAGTCAAAGTTAAGGAGAAGTAGCTGTCAAAGATTGAATTCATTTCATAGTATAGGTTGTTACTATCATAATAAGGAGTTGTACTCCTAATTGTATTAGGACTCTAGCATTGTTAGTTAACTACCACTTGTAATTAATAGCCTGTTTAGGTATGAATAGGTGTCAAGTTAAGCAAATTCGAATTCCCCTCATGTTGGAGGAAGGAATCCAAGATTGTAATGAACTCTATATAAGACAAGAGGTGGAATGCCTCAAAGGTTGGCAATTTTCAAAGAAACAGGCATATTATGTTATTGTAGAAGACTGTATGTTTGATGTTAATACAAAAGTTTAGCTTTACTACTCAGGATTTATAGAGGGTTTTATGTGTTTGATTTTCTCATGGATTTCCTCATTTGCTCAATTGCAATGGTATGAACACATGTTACTTATAATTAATTGATAATGCTCTAACTTCCTTCATGTGTTTATAAACTGTGTTTCCTATATTATGTATCTGTTTTGCTGATAGATTAAAACTCTCTATGCCCTGACTTCCAAGTAAGCTAATCTTCTGTTGTATTAAAAACATACTCTGACTCCATAGCCCAATGGATGTTTATTAATTGTGTTCAACCATTTATAATTTTTTCACTTGTTTTTTCCATAGAGTTAGCCATCTAATCTTTAAACTAAAATCTTTAACCTAGTGAGAGAGCCCTCTCAGGTTGAGGAGGCTAAGCCTCAACCAAAAGTTTGGTTTGAAATGGTTACTCAAAGTATTCCTGATTAGTAGCTTATCAGGGTCTGGTTTTGTGATAATAGAAGTATTGCATTAACTTAGGATGAAATACTATTCACCTATTCGAAGACTATTTTGAAGTGGCATGACTTACCTGCAATGTATCTTAGTGATTTTTCAAATATGACATGAAAGCATCTGCATCTTTGATCAAACTTTCCTTGTTGCATCTTCGAGGGTGAAAATCAAATATCAAGGGCTTTCTTTCTATTAAAATTAGGTTTATGTGTCTAGTAGGGTTCTTTTTGATGTGGCCTTTTATAGCACTTTTTTTAGAAAGTAAAAAATACTCACTCGTATTCTTTTCCTAATATTTTACTGGAAATGAAGGTTAATTGCTTCCATTTTTTTTATTGTAAGTAATCCATTGAATTATATTAGTCATCACATTCAGTAATTATTCAAAAATTTCAAATTTGTTTAAGCTCAAGTAGTGGCAGATTTGATGGAAATTTTAACTGGCTAGGTGAGTTTTGTTGAATTGAGGCTTCTGTGATCCATATCAAGTTTATGAGAGATTTTTCGGCGTAAATCACATGATATTTCATTTTTCGACTCGTTTCGAACCAACTAGTGTGGTTCATCGTCAGGACAAGTTGAAGAATCAGATCTAGCTTTGCAATTTAATAGTCAGAGCAGAACATCCAACGACTATAATTCTTGACCAGGTAACGGCTATATTGACTAATGGCTAAATTTGACTGGGAAATGGCTACTCGGTCAAATTTAGTTGTTAGTCAATATAACTGTTACTTGGTCAAGAATTATGGCCGTTGGATGTTCTGCTCTGACTATTAAACTGCAAAGCTAGATTTGATTCTTCAACTTGTCCTGACTATGAGCCACACTGGTTGGTTCGAAACACGTCGACAAATGAAATATCATGTGATTTACGCCGAAAAATCTCTCATAAATAGGTGAGTTTTCTTATGAAATTTAAACAAAAATAGTGATATTTGTTTTTTTTTTTGTGTTTTGGAAATTTTAAATATAAAAACAAAACCTTTATATTCAAATTTACATGGACCCTATTGTGGTAAAGGTTCTATTCCTCGAATTGGACTAGTATGGCCCTAGAACTGGTCAAATCGACCATTTTTGCTAGATCCAATCATGTTTTGATAACATTGGTTTTCTCATTTGTCTAAGGGTCATTTCTACCTTTATTCCATCTCCTATGTGCTCCAAAAAAGGTGTCTATGACGAGGTGATCTGCTTTTGTATTGTAGTTTTAGAAGTTGGAGCCTCCTTGGTAAGACTTGTTTGGATCCTTGATCTATTCCGCCAAACTTGTAAGGACAATTTATTGTTGAGGAGTACCGCTTGCCACAAGCCCTTGTTATTAATTAGTATTTAATTCTCCTTAGTGTCTAGTGTTGTAAAAAATGTCCCTATATGTTTAATTCCCCAAGCTCCTAGATCTATTGGTTGACGTATGGCTTCCTACATAATTAAGGGCATTCCTTCTTTGCTTCTCTTCTAAATGTAAGAGAAATATATATGTTTGATCTTTGTCAGGATATGCTTTGAAGGGGAGGCTAAGGAGAGACCATAGAGTATGGAAACATATAGCACACTCATTTTTGATATCTCTAGGGTTGTTTTCTCTGCCTGAACATGGTGCTAGGAGATTCAACATGCTCTAGGGCCTCCTGAATCAACCTCTTAGCCTGCTTGGCTTTCCTCGTCCCTTTGTCGGGAGGCTCCATCTGAGTAGATTCATTCTCTCACCCTGGTCTCTTCTCCTCATCATCTTGCTATGTATCATGTTGTGCGGGCATCTTTCCACCTATTTGAGATTTTGTTTATGATCCTCCCTGAGGCTCCTCCTTAAGAGCGAGTAGCTCCTCCGTTTGAGGTACTGAGATTTTGTCTCTCTCTATCTAGAGACTCCCTCAAGGCTCTTCCCTCCTTGAACATCACATCTTGCCTAAAAAGGATCTTCTTTAGTCTTGGTAGATACACGTTGTATGCTTGAGATCTCTCACTGTATCCAACAAAATACCCTTTTCTGTTGTGGGATCCAATTATCTTTGGACCCATGGCAATACACTTTTGTGCTAAAGATATGGAAGTATGAAACATCAAGCTTCTTGCCTATGAAATCACCCTCTGGTGTAACTCATCCAAGAACCCTATGTGGACTCCTATTCTGCAGAAATATTGTAGTGTCACATGCCTCTTCCCACAAGAACATAGGAAATCCTTGATCATGCAACATGGCCCTAGCTACTCCAACAATGCTACGATTCTTCCTCTCAACCACCCCATCCTTCTGAGGTTTATGGGGTGAAATGAACTCCTTCCTAATGCCCTCTTTTGCACGCAACTCCTTGAAGGAATTGGAGACATATTCTCCCCCATTGTCACTTCTCACTAAATTGATCTTCTTCCTTGTCTAGTTTTCTACCAAGGCCTTAAACTCCAAGAACTTTTTTAAAACCTCATATTTATTCTTCATAAAATATATCCAAGTTTTACAAGAATAAACATCAACACAATACTTGTGTCTCATGAGAGAGGGCAAAGAAAAGGTTCCACAAACATATGAATGCACCAACTCCAAAATCTCTTTGGATTTTCTGTCTCGTCTATGAAACGAAGTCTTGGCATACTTTCCAAGCGTGCATCCCTTGCACACTCCATTCTTGCCAAAGTTGCATGTTGGTAATCTTGTGGATACCTGCTGAAGAATCTTCAACACCCCATGATGCAAGTGTCCCATGGACCTGTACCAAAGTTCTCCAATATCTATATTCTACTCACCACCTGCCTTACTGCTCAAGGTTGTGCAAGTCTCCACCTACAACTTGTAGAGATTATTCATCCTCACCCATATCTGCTTCAGTGATATAGAAGCTACATGCTTGAGGTACGCCTTACATCTGCTGAATATGACATCATATCCTTTGTCCTCAAGGGTTGCTAATGAAACCGGGTTCTTCTTCATTCTTGGAACATAGAGAACATCCCTGAGATGGAGACAATTCCTAGACTCCCTCTCAATTCTAATAATACCAACTCCTTCGATCTCATACTTTCCATTATCTCCAAGATTGATACGAACCTACATGTCCTTCTCCTCTAACTAGCTAAAATACTCCTTGTTCCCGGTCATATGGAAAGAAACTTCTAAATAAATATACCATGTTCTATTATATATTGAGCTTTCCATGCAAGCTATCAATGAGAAGTATTTCTAAAACTAAGAGGCAAACCCATCTACCTCAGTTGATGCATCAACATGATCTTTATCAGATCTCTTCTTTCACTTTGGACACTTAGTAGCATAGTTTCCAAACTCATGGTAGTGGAAGCACTTGATCTTGCTTAGATCCTTCTTCTTCTTGTCATCTTTTTGACTAGATTCACCCTTCCCTTTGCCTTTATTTCCCTTAGCCTTACCTGCAAGAGAAAAAGTCTCCTCATCCTCATTCTTGACTGATCTTCCTTCTATGGTTCCTTTTTGGATCTCTTATTGTATGCAATTAGTCCAAAACCTTTCCCATTCAGGAAATTCTCTCTCTCCCACTAACAACATCCTAGAAAACTTTCTAAGGCTTGCGAAGTCCACGTAAGGGAAGACTGACATGGTCATGATCATATACACTTTACTCACACCACCTAGTTCATATCAAACTTGAGTGAACCTAGTAAGATATGTCCTAAAAACACTGCAAGGTTGTGGACATTTAAGGGTTTGGTAGCCATTCAAATAGTAGTAACCTTGCACATAGTTCCCTACTAAGATTCAAGCTGTAGATATCTTTTATTCATAGACGGTAGGTAATTTCACATATGCATTCTCTTTATTCTCAATCAAGAATGCCTCATATTTGCAATAATAGTAGAGTTGTGTCCAAGCTCAAAAGGCCACATCAGACTTCAAGAATTTATTTAGCACATCATTAAATATTGGGTTCTCAATGCCTCTTGTTAGGGTTTCAAAAATTTTCCACCCAGACATGATCTCAGAATGAATCAATTTTCATGCATTAATTCCTTCATTGTTTGGCACATGTTTGTTAGGATAGCTTGCAGTCTCTTAAAAATTAGATACACCACGCTCAACCACAATATAGTGTGTCAGAACACCAAAGAAATCAAATGCAAGTTGTGACATTGGTTTTGAGTTTTTCGACCATCTACAGGAGCCCAAAACACAACACATTTCAACCAGCCAAAGCTTCAGTGAATAGTCTCTTTAATCTATGTTGTGGTTTTGCTCAGTTTAATTTTTTGAATTCTCAGCATGATCGTCATTTGTTTTAACACATTTGTGCAAGAAAACTACAAATCTGACGTCACACCTCATCACCAGTGCTAAGTCATGTATAGTGACAAGTTGTTTTTCAGATTGGGAGCTAGAATAGTTGATTAGGTCATTAGACTTGTGAATTTACATGCCATAGATGTAAGATGCAGATATCAATGCTTCATTTGGGGCTACAATAATGCATTGTTCAGTCCATAGATATGTACAGGTTGCAAAATAATATTTTCTCCTTCGTAGCTCTTGAATACACCTATAAAAGAGAGATACCCAACGAAAACCCTTGTCCCAAAAACGAAATTAGAAAATACTTGATCCAGAAATGTGTTCCTTGCTTGTTTCAAAATATTTGCAAAGAGAGTCAAGCTTCCAAGGAAAAAGGTGTTGTTTGTAGTTGAGCCATCAAGAGGAGGCATTAGAAATCTATAGCCAAGCCACCAAATAGATTCATCATTTTGATTTTGGATTTTGTTGGGCTAGCCTGTGTTTAACTGTCAACAACCTCTATTTATGATATTTGACAGCCAAGGGTTTATTTTTTAAGTATTTAACATCCAAGGTGAAACCTACAATCCAACATTTAACAACCAAGAAGATGGTTATGGTCACTCAAAGATGGGGTCCCCTATTCTAGGGACCCCAACATCCCCCTATCCCCCATGATGATCCCTAAAATTTGAGGGGTGTCTCCACATGTCCTCAAAGTGCATTTCCCAGCTCCTACATCCCCACATTCAAAAGCATAGTGGAACATTGGAATTATCAGTGTAAGGCTGCTTCTCATGAGGAGGCACCCCATCTTAGACCAGGGAAGCTAAATCGTTTTAACAAGAACTAGTTTTACTTGTTAAATCCAAATTATTTTTTTTCCTTTTGAGTCCCTTCCTAGTTATAGTCATTTAGATATGGGGTCTCCTATGCTAGGGACACCAACGTTCCCCTATCCCCCATGAGCCCCCCTACAATTGTGGGTGTGGGGGGGGGGGGGTGTGTGTCTCCATATGACTCTCAAGTGTGTTTCCCAACTCCTACATCCCCATGTTCCAGAAATTTGGTGGAAAATTAGAATTATCAGTGTAAGGCTACTTTTCATGAAGAACCATCCCCATGAAGCCTCTTAGCTCTGGGGAATTAAGGATTTTAAAAAAGAACTGGTTTTACTTGTTCAAGACAAATTCAACTTTTTCCATTCCAGTCCCTTCCTATAGGTGCACAGACTCATATGCTAGCATTTCTGGCTTAATGAGGATGGTAATTCCCTTGTATTCTTGTCATTATATTATTGTAGCTCTCTTTGTTCCATGATGTACTCATTGTCCCTTGAAGTAATATATGATGCATCTAAAAAAAATGCAGGATTCTGTCAAATTTTAATTACTTCTCACTTTTAAAACCTTGAAATAATGGACTACAAATTTCTATATTCAATACCAAACAAATATTAATTTATTGAGTACATGGTCAAGTGATTAAAGCACTTTTTGTGCTTAGACCTGGGTTCAAAACCCATAAGACATGTTGTCACACTAATGTTTCCCACAGAGTTAACTTTTACATCCATGGTCAGTAGAAGTCAAAGTGACATGGATGGCCTAAGGATGTAGACAATCTCAATTAATGATGCCAAGTTCAAGCCTTCTGTGGACTTTACAAAATATATACTTCTTGGTCATGGAATTTGAGCCAAAGGAAGAGCCAACAGTTAACAAAGGGCTATTTAACAACAAAGGAAAAAAATTGTGCCTATGACCAAAATCCCATGAATGATAATAAGTTAATAACACATTAATATAACCTTTACATACTTCATTGTATACTTTTTAAACTCCTTATGCAAAACCAAACCTAACCAGAGGTGTAGCACTAATTAAAAATCCTTGGTTTGTCCCTGGAATATTACCAATTCAAAACCCTAATAGGTTACCAATAGGGTGTTGGTTCAAAACTCACTGGCTAGGTAGATCAAATGTTAAGACATACACCTTAGTGCAATTCTCATCACATAACTATATAGGTCTATCCAAAATTACCTAAAAGCATAAAAATAAAAAATATGTAGGATTCAAAGAAACATTTACAGAGTTTTAATTTAAATTGCTATATTCTCATACCAAACTTCTCTTAATCTATAAAGCAATATGATATGTCCCAAAGTATGGCAAGCAACATGTGAATGATGAACCTCATAGATCAAACTTTTAGATGCCTCAATGCACTCCACTTTTAACTCCTAGCCAATAGACAGAGTTGTAGCACTAATCAAAGTGCCAAAGCCTCGGTGAGGCCACGCCAAATCAACTATTCAAAATCCTATCTAGTTTGTTGACTTTACCTGTCCTTGTGGAACTCCCATGTTTTGGATGCTGGAATATTTTTGTTATTGCTAGAAGTGGGTATGATATTTTTGTTTAGTAGTTAGAACTTAGAACAAGTTTGAAATAGATTGAGCCTTTTGATGCCCTCATGGTTAGTAATACTGATGGTTGTCCCTGCAGCTCATAAAAATTGATTACCTACTATTGTAAAATGCTGAAATATTCATAGTTCAAGTATGATTTCCTACCAAAAAATGACCCAAAAAACCTACCAGGGTACTAATGGACCATTCTACAATTAATAGTCAGAGTAGCCATTTCCTACAAATAAATGACTAAAAAACTATCATGTTACCATCAGGGCATTGATTCACACCCAGGAGATTGATAAAATCATAAAATTCTAAGCCATCAACCAATGCTTGTATTCAACACCCCACCTATATAGACAAAATGTTAATGTTAAATTTAGGTATGTTCTATGCTTGGAGCAATGTACTTCAATTTTTCATATTAGCCCAATGTCAATATTCAGATTAGCAATCACATCAACATGATAGTAAAGTGCAGATAGAACATAAACATAAACAATAGAAGACACAAGATGTGGCATCAGCGAGGGACAAATCCCAATGTGGGGAAACCCTTGATCAATTCTTCTTCTATTCTTCAATAGTTCAACAGAGAGAAAGAGATAGATTACAATGATTTGAAGTCAATACTTGACTTGCCAAATAGGAGATAAAAGATCTTCTCCGCGACGATTATGTAATGAGGTTGCAATTTTGATACCAAGGACTGAAGATATGCAACAGATGATAGTCATAGAACAACTCAACCAATTACCCAGAATATTGAGGCTTTCATTCAATAAGACTCTCCTTCCTTCATTGCTTCACTAATCATGACAAGGCTACTAATATGGCACCTTTCATATGCTGCAAGGACTGGTGCATTTCATGCCAGACTTGGTCACTAGTTAGGGCACAAGCTCTAAGTGCCACATCACCTTAAACACACCCCACAGTCCACCTATTGACTGCGGCTAGCCTTCAATAGTCCCTCAAACCATATGTTGCCTTATACAGCTACTTACCTTCTGAACGCATCTCCTAAAAGGGTCTCCAACTACTGGATATGGCCTGCGGCCTAGCCCAGCAGTGGACTGTAACTTTGATCCCTTCAAAAGGTGACCCAATCATCCCTTAAACAATAGTTTATTGCTTCTCCTTTAAGCAGCTTCTATTGCCCTATAGATCGAGATCAAGACCAACCTTATCATGCCTAAACAACCTTGAATGAGACCACACTGTCACCTACAACAATGTGGTATTAACACAGAACCTTCACACTGTTGTAGTACTCCTTTTGCTACGGCTAGGTCCACACTTCTAGTTGCATCTAAGGGTCCCTTTCAAGCTGTGATAAGGGCTCCTCTAACTGCGGCTTTAGGCCTTCATATGTTTTTGATTAGGGCCTCACAAACTACAGCTAGGAGAGTTGTGTATAAGGCCCTTTCATGGTAGCAAATAGGAGCCTCCCAAGACTACGTATGGGTCTCTCTTGATAGTGGATTAGGGTTGTTGATTAGGCCTGTTGCTGTTGCGTAATAAGGCCTGCTGGTAGGGCATTAGGGAACCTCCAAGACAACGACAATACATCCTTAGGGAATGGTTAGATCTCTCTTTTCAACAGTGGCTAGGCTTCCTCCATCAACTGCGTATAGAACCCTTCCTCCACTGCGTCTAGGGCTTCTCCCTCTTGATCTCTCTAGCCACCCAACCCAAACGAGTGTAGAGATATCTTAGGAGAAGTGCGTGTGAAAAATAACTTGAAGACCTATTCTATTTATAATGAAACGTTGAGGATAAGTTGGGGTAATTTGATTGTTGGCTGACCTTGAAAAATTGTCAAGTAACACAAATAAATTCATATCTGCATGAATACATGTTGGAATCGGATGATATTTAGATCAATCCTACACCTCTCGACAAGAGGAATCCAAGAAAAATATCATCTGCCATAAATAAGAATACCCACATGGTATTTGGCCCTAGTTTCCAATTTTAACAGTTAAGCCATCCACCAATTTTTATGGCCAACCCACTTGTGTCATGTATAACGTGATTTTCAAAGGAGTCAATATTGGTGAAAGTGTAATGTTCCTCTCTGAATGATCACACTACGGGAAAAATAAGATATAAAAAAGAGAATAGTGGAATGTTGATGATAAAAGGGAGATGAATCTCACTCTTTCTGATGATAAAAGAGAGATGAAGCTCACTCTTTGAGCATGCACAATCATTTTCTCATAAGAATTTGGAGATTTCTTGTGGCTTTTGAGAGCTAAGGGTGAAACCCTTGAATGAATTAGTTTTGGCAGTGAAACAAATCCACCCTAGTTGATCAGGAAAAAAGAAAAAGAAAAAAAGAAAGACCACTCAGATATTTCACTGGTATGTATTGCTAAAGATTCATCTCATTTCCAGGGCATGGGTACCACCAGAGACCGTGGGATTTTTGGAGTTCATATTTTCCATCTGCAGTTCGTGTAGGAAAAACAGGGCTGATTCACTCATTGCCAGACTTTGGGATCACTAGAGGAGATCGTACTAGTTATAATTAGTAAGTTGAAGGTATTTTTTGTGGGTAGTTTCACCCAGATTTATGCTGAGCGCCAATTTTTTCTTAGAAGTTCAAGCCATCATTTTCAAGGTCGTGGCATCAAAAGGGAGAGTCAAACTAGCCATCAAATATGATCCAGTATAGTAATTCACAACATGTTCTTTTCTTAGGTTAGATACTTCATTCAACAATATGCCCATTAATCCATTTACCAATCACATTAGACATTATATAACCATAACTGACGAAAGAGCATAAATGATAGATTCATAAGACAAGCCACGATAGAAAGACATGAGAATATGGCTCAAGCCAGGGAAAAACCCCAAGATGGGGAAAACCCTTTGATCAAATCTTCTTACTATTATCATCAAATGTTCAATAGAGAAAGAGAGAGAGTACAATGATATAAAATAACTTGCCAATATGAAGATTAGGCATCACTTTTCTTAGATCCATTCAATCTTGTAAGCTTGGCAGTCTGTTCATAGAGCACAAATCATATTGTTCTAGAAGATCGATCTGGTTAGGGCAATAACATTCCACTACTTTGTAAGTTGACTGATCCAAAAATCCTCCTTTCTATTGCGGCCTTCCTTATTTCACATGATGCTCCATTTCAATGGCTTAAGGAATGACCACATTAAGGTCACTATTGATATTATCTTTGTGGTTCTGGATTAGGGCTTCTGAAGCATGATGCTCCATCCCTTGAAATTCTACAAAGAGTGCAACCTTTTTCTTCTTACAAGGGCTCTATTATTTGTAGTAGCCCTAGCATGTGTTTCAGTTTCCATGTCATCCTCAACAAGCACGAGAATATTATCATATAAGGTCAGCGACTTTCGGTTTTATTTCAGCTTCCTGGGAAAGTGATTCAAGGCTTGCGTTCAAGCAGTGAGAATATATTCTAGCTGCGGCCAAAATATAGGAAGAAGTCGCATATGCAATAAGTCACAACCTATATATAATATTTTCCTTAACCATAGTGAAGCATTGCTTCCAAACTTAGACTTGTTATGAGCAAGCCCTAACCAAAACAGTACCAACCATAACTAGAATTTATCCTCATTAATCTTCGCTACCACAGAGATATCTTTTTATTTTGATTGATGTGTCCCACATGAGAGAGAATTCTCCGATATATATATATATATATATATATATATATATATATATATATATATATATATATATATATATATATATATATATAATTCAGTGGATTTGAGTGGGCAAGAATTTTGATTTTCTTAAGCCAACAGATAGTTGAGGCCGACCTAAATAATTTACATGAGAGAAACATAAATTCAAAATTCCACTTCTACTTATCCAAATTTAATGATCTTTAGATCGATTTTGGTCCTCTAGAAAAGAGGAATTCAATGCCATAATTCTCTTCCCCAAAGGAGCTGTTCAAAGTGGAATTTGGCCCTAGTTTCCATTTTTAACAAAAATAACCATCAATATTCTTTTCTAGCATTTTGGGCTGAATTCAAAATAGTATTTTTAACAAAAATAACCATCAATATTTTTTGATATAATTTTGGGTTGAAGTCACAATAGTATGCTAAAAAGTGTCATTTCAATGTCTGGAAATTAGGATATATAAATGTGAGATATATACTCTATGTCTTTGGGTTATCTTCTTTTCAAATCTGAGTTTTTTTAGGTTACATGTTAACTGTTTGAGCTTTGAACTTTGAAGAAATTATTGAATGGACTTCGTAAGGTCGTGGTACCATAAATTGTGTTATTTCAAAGATTTGACTTCCATATTTTCACAAAATACAATGTCCTCAATAAATACTTATGTTTAGGATTATATATGTGTTGAAGCGGTTCATATATGTTTTACTATAATCCTGATGTTGACAAACTTTAGCTGACTTTTTTCATCAATTGCTCATTGAATATGAAAAAGGAAATGATTGTCAAAATGTGGAAAAAATTGCATTTATCCTGATTTCTTTTTTTATTGTTCATGACAAGATAATCATGTTGTAGGAATGAGCTATCCTACAGTCTATTTCATTTTGTGGATTTTTTTTTTCCTCCCATTTTTTTACAAGGATGAAGATTTCATTTTCATGTTGATGGTTTTTGCATGTATCTTATCTAGGCCCAAATTTTGGTAATGGAGTGGATCTTGAGAAGTAGTCGTGGACACAAACTCTATTAGAGGTTAATGTTACAATACCACTTCCACCTGGCATCAGAAAAATTTGAATGGTCTATGACATAAAGAAGAGTTATTTAACAACAGGGTTGAAAGGGAAACCTCATGTCTTAGTTGTAAGTCATTTATTTGTGTTTCTTAGTTGTAAGTTATCTGTTTGATTTTGAGCTTTATCAGATCAATTATTTCAATAATCCAATATGCATGGCTTGTATTTCTCACCCAATGTTAGTTACTTGACATGGTTCATATAACATTCAATTCTAGGCCACTTTTATTTTAAGTCAGAGATTTATTGATTAAAAGGATGTTCATATTTTGATTGGTTTACTTAGAGCTTGATTTAAAAAAGTTTTGTAAATTCCATGTGGATGTTATTTTTTCAGGGTGAGCTCCTTGCACCAATAAGGTCAGATGAGTCCTAGAACATAGGTATACAACAAGCGCATCTTTGGCCTTTGTTGTGTATCTGTTATTCTTTATACATTGATGGATGCTTATTGATTGATGTAAAACAAAGGATGGGAAGGTCCTACCAATTCTCTTGACAAAAGAAAATCAAATGGAGTGGTAGAATTGTGTTTTAAAGGATGAGCCAAAAATCAGTACTTGAAAGGTAGAACTTGAGAATAGCAAGTTATCTGATATGGATCTAGAGACACAACAAACTGTGGAAAAAAAATGATGGTATTGACAATTCTTCCCTGCAAATAAGCTCTAACTATTAGACCACTGCCCAAATTTCAGTTATTTGCAATGGAAATAGTGACTCTAGCTTTATTTGTATGAATAATGACTTTGGCCATTGTCCCGTTCGTTCCCTATGAATGATTTTGACTTTGAAACTCCAACTAGTTTGTTGTTAAACTAATTAAAGCTTTGATGACAAACATATAGTTTTCAAAGCTCTTTTCTAAATCTATTTGCTTGAGAAAATTTGTCTTTTTACTTTAGGTATTGTAGATTTCTACTGTGTGACATATGCTATGATATAATTTCCTGGATAAACAGACATAAGTGTTGTACAACGTAGTCTTTGTTAGGTAAAAATGGTTAATAAGGAATGTGTTCTTGAGTAGCAGACACACATCTTATTCTAATATTGACATGGATCTCCATGGTTTTCAGGCATAGTAACAAAAATGCAGATGTCAGTGGGATCTTCAAAGTCTGTGTTGGATGAATTTAATACTATTGGGTGTGGAGCCTAATTATCTTTTGTATTCAAAGGTTTCAGCTGGATGTATACCCTAGGAAGATTATACACCCCTCCACGTGGGGGGGGGTGTGGGGGGGACTTGTCCCCCCCATGAGGGTTTGGGGGGGCCAATCCCCCTGGCTGGGGGGTCGGGGGCCAGCGGTCCCTCGGTGCGGGTTCGGGGGCAACGCCCCTGAAGCTAAAAATAGATGTAAAATTTCCTTGTAAAAGTATAGTAATTTCTAGTCAATCTGGGCCGTTCATTAGGCAGATGATCTGGTGGTAGAAGTTACGTTTAATTTAGGGTTTTTTTCCCCTAGAAGGCAACCCCTCACTATATATGACGGAATTGTCTTGCGTCCATGTATATCTGTATTTTGAGTGAGGAAAAGAGAGGAGATTGAGAGCGAAGAGGGAGTTACAGTGGATCTGCTGTAGGTCGTATCTCTTCAGTTTGCTGGATAATATAATAAAAGAAGGACTAGTGATGATTTTGATTCCTTGTTAGATAAAGAATGTCACAAGTCAAATTCAAATAAACAGAAGCAACTCAAGAATGGAGGTGAAGCTATTGCTTTCTGTCCAAGTCAATTTTTATTTATTTATTGGTTACTATCATGATTTGAGTGCAGACTTGTGAAATTCCAAATTGCATGTTGGTTTATGTGAAGGGGAAATATCTATCTATCTATATATATATATATATATATATATATATATATATATATATATATATATATATATATATATATATATATATATATTATTATATCATATGTCATTCATTGTTTTTGGAGATCTGTGTTACATTTGCACAGAAGTTTAGATATCATTCAAATATCTAAATACCAAACAACAACAACATTGAGATTTTTCTTTCACTCAACCTATAACATATTGTATATGTCTTCATCAATGCTCTTCTTCCATATGCTATCCACTTCTAACATTTCCTTTGCAATATTTGATGAATTTTCTAGTTATAGGTCATTTATAGGTTATAAATGTCTTCAGAGTTTCACTTCTAATTGAGTATTCAATTGAACATATTGATTCTCTTATACATAACTATTTTTCCCTCCACCCACTTTTCATAACTTCCATAACCATTAGGTAGGGATCTGCATCTTTGATGCTACTTTGTTTGTTTAGTAAAATATTGTCGAGACTTTAATTTATTGAAAGCTGTAGAATTTAGAATTTATGAAGTTTCAAAGTCTAATTATTTAAAGGGTGATAACTCAATGGAAGAGCACTCACTTTACA
This sequence comes from Pinus tabuliformis, assembly GCA_031772625.1. Taxonomy (NCBI): domain Eukaryota; kingdom Viridiplantae; phylum Streptophyta; class Pinopsida; order Pinales; family Pinaceae; genus Pinus; species Pinus tabuliformis. Next base: position 182,944,565 of record CM062819.1, read on the forward strand.
AGCAAGAGGTTGGTGGTTCAATTCTATCGTGCCCTAACATCCATATGGAATGACGGCAATCATTTTTTGGTGATGAAGGCTATTTTGACCATCACTAATGAGCATTGGTGAAAGTTTTTGACCCTCAGCAAAATATGAAATGGTGACGGTCAACGAACGCTACCATATATACACATCAATAGTGACGACCCTCAAAGTTCTGTAACCATAAATCATTGTTGTTGATATGAAATGGTGATAGTCATTGTCCGTCATTATGGTCATTATTTGTGACGGACCTTAAATGTCACCACAACACCTATACTTCTGGCAATGCACCTTTTGGTGACGGTCAACGAATGTCACCATATATATATATATATATGCACCAATAGTGACGGCCATGAAAGATTCATCACAGTGAATCATTGTTTTTCATATGAAATGGTGACAGTCACTATCCATCATTATAATCAATAATCATGATGGACCTTGAATGTCACCATAACACCTATACTTTTGGTGACGCCACCTTTGGTGACGTTCAATTTTTGGTGACTGAGGCTATGGTCCGTCACCATTTCTCATATGAAATTGTGACAGTCATTATCCATCATTATAAATCATTCTTGGTGACAGACTTTGAATTTCACTACAACACCTATACCTTTGGTGATGCCACCTTTGGTGATGTTCAATTTTTGGTGATGGAGGCTATGGTCTGTCACCATTGCTCATATGAAATGGTGACGGTCGCTATCCGTCATTATAAATCATTATTGGTGACGTACTTTGAATGTCTCCACAATACCTATACTTTTGGCGACGCTACCTTTGGTGGCATTTAGTTTTTGGTGATGATGGTTCTTTTGACTATCACTAATGAGCTTATGGCGACATTTTTCGCCCCTAACCAATGTCCTTTTTTCTTCTAGTGCCAATTGGATTGGTTGGTTCCATTGGGGTAAATATAAGGTGGTAGGACAATCATGAGAAAGGTAACGGAAAGGTAAAGTAAATGGATCTGAGGCGTCAAATGTCTTAGCTAAGTCGCGAACTATTTCTCTCAATATTGTGTATGTTGTGCATGGATAAAGGGGGTTCTCTTAACCTTGACCTTATGAAATATGGTAATTATGTTGTGATCATGATTATGTTTATCTTTATATATGTATACATGTATGTATGTATGCCATTTTCAGATAGGGTCGTCAAGGATCATGGTTGTTTTATGCTAATGTTTATATGTGTTGACCTAGGTTGTCATTGATGTCAATATGACAATATTCTAGATACTAGATGATGATATGAAGCCAAGGGGAAGCAAAGCAGATCCATGACGAGACAAGAGCAAGGCCATCAGGATAGCCAAGCCATAATCAAGAGTCTGTTAACGGAGGAGTTAACAAAGGAGGCATATCAAAGCTATTGCAGAATATCAGAGCAAGAGAGCCATATTGGAAAAGGCAAAAGCCATCGAGGTATGAAGGTATCAGAGGAGGTATTTGAAAGACATTTCCAAGACAGAGGAGCCACATTGGAGCAAGAGGAGCCATATCGGAGGAGCATTGCATGTAATACATGACCAAGAAGAACCAAGAGGATGAAGTCATCAAAAGAGGAGTTAACATGCCAGAGGAGGCAAAACAGAGCTATTGGAGCTACAGGAGGAGCCATATGTATATGTAATATATATATATGCCAAAGAAGAAAAAACACAGGAGAAAACAGAGCTATAAGAGCTCAGGAAGAGTCTTATCAGGAATACATATATGCAAAAGAGTTAAAAGGAGTGGAGCTGTATATAATATATATAGGCAAATACACTATCGGAGGCGCAAACACACACACACACATATATATAGGCTAAATACACTATCGGAGGCAGAAGACTCATGTATATATGCATTTACACTATCGAAGGTAGAAAACTCATATATGCATGCAAATACATTATCAGAGGCGCAAACACATATATATAGGAATTTACACTATCAGAGGCAGAAATCATAGTTGTATCCGAATACACTATCGGAGCGGAGAATAGTGTACATATAGAAGAATACAATATTGGATCGGCGATATTGTAATCAGCAAGTTCAGTTATATGCCATCACCCCAAAACCCCCGATTGCGATATATATGTGCGGACCCAACGACATATATGTCCGAGTGTATAAACAGGTGAAGTCCAGGTAAGTGCTTCAAAGCGAGGTTAAGTGTATTTCATATATATCGTTATATTTGGGCTCTAAGCCTTGCCGCATTAACACTTGCGAATTGTAACACACACACACACACACACACACACACACACATATATAATAGCGATATGCTGCAGACCCGCTTAAACATCACAATATGACTTTATTGTTTTGTCGCATCCAACACAACGCAAGTGCTTAAGGCCTTGCCGCTTCAAAAGCATCGATTGCGATATATGTTGTAGACCCGATGGTTCGATTATAACACAACTCAATATTATATCACGTCCAGCATGGCCATCAGCCATCGGCGATGTTATGGGCCCAACCTATACAGGACCGCAATAAGCTGTGACTGTCGAATGTGATTACATTGCAGACCCGATACAGGAATAGATGTAGGTGTAATGTTTTTTGGAGTCCACCCTTTAGCGTTTCAATTGGTTTTTCTCATATATTCCTGTGCATTTGAATATTTTCATTGCGCAGGGTTTGAAGGAAAAAATGCATTAAGAAACACTCCCGATAGTTCAGGAGGCCTGAATGATGCTAATTGCGATTGCGATGGTGACATGGCAGGCAGGGGGCCATCCTGATTGGTATAGTCTCTCCGTTAAACTGTAAATTCCTATGTATGCCTATGATTAGTGAAAATGGAGTGTTCTAATAGTTTTAACATGGAACATGCTCTCTTTGTGTATTATTTGGTCCTCGCTGTTGAATCAATGTGTCCCAGAAGTGTTGGTGAGCATGAAGAGACTGAGGAAGCTGAAAAGACGGAAAGCCGAAGGACAAGCAAGCGCATAGGAAGCTGAAGCGAGCATTAAGGAAGCCGAAGGGGTAGTGGAAAGGAGAAATCGACGGTCAGAGGCATAAGGAAGATACAAAAACCAAGAAAAAGCGGTGTTGAATGTTGTTGAAAAGGTTGGAGGAAACATAGGCAGCAGTAGGGTCTAGTAGAATAGAAAAGGGCCAAAGGACCAATAGGACAGAAGGCATTTGAAGGGTGAGCTTCTCAGCTAATTGTGTTACCCTGTGAAAGTATTAATGAGGTATACAATGCAGTCTGAAGAATAATTCTGTGATGTAATGAATAGAGTTTTATCTAACATTGTTTGAAGGGAGAAGTAGTCAACAGAGAAGCAGTTATACTGAAGCATTTACTGTGACAGTAAGAACAGATGCTTGAACAGAAAGTTGGTTCTTATGCAGAGCTTAGTGCAACTATGAGTAGACTCACTACTGCTATGTGGAGACATTATTAGAGGTCATCTATTGGAGACTCTGTGTGGACAGTATCAAGAGTTGTAAAGACTCCTTCATGGGAAGACTGGTTGTCATTGATGCTATAGCATGGAGACTATAGTGAAGCTGTAAATAGACAGAACTCAATAAAGAAGAGTTCTAAGAGTAGAACATTACTATCAAACATGCCTTGACAATATTGGGTTGGAACCCTTGGGGTTGGTGCCTCAGAAGTAAGAAAGGATTGGAGTCCTTTGGGTTGATGCCTCAGAAGTAAGAAGGATTGCAGTCCTTGGGATTGGTATCTCAGTAGTAGGAAGGATAGGTGTCTTTGGGATTGGTGTCTTAGGAACTGGAAGGATTGAAGTCCTTGGGAGTTGGTGCTCCTAAGTCCAAGATTGTTGCCTTGGCGAAATAGAGTTGGAGCTCTAGTAGAGAATCCAAGGAGTACAATGCAAAAGCAATGAAGGCAATCTTGAATGGGCTACCTGATTCTATAAAGAACAATCTAGGAAAATATTCATCAACAAAGGGTATATGGGACAAACTTCATGAACTTCACTCAAAAGGAGCATTGACCATGACCATCAGTCAAGAAGATGATGGAAATCAAGAAGGAAATCCAGAACTCATCATAGAAGTTGAAAATGAGAATGATGACATCAAGGCTAAAGAAGACCTAGAAGATGAAGAGAATGAAAAAGATTTTGTAGAAGACCTCCTTGCTCAACTTATGGCTGCCATGGAAGATATTAACAATTTGAAAAAGGAAAATGAGGAACTTAAGAAGATAGCACTAGCTGGTGACCAAGATCAAACAAGGGATACAGTTGACCTTGTCAAGCTTCAAGTACAAGAAAGGGATGAAGAGCTTGCTAAGCTTAAGAAGGAATTTCATCAAAGCAAAAGAAAGCATCATGAAGAAGTCATATCCATGACAAATCAATTGGATAAAGCAAAGAAACGGGAAGATACCTTGTCAAGTCAACTTGAACAAAGGCACAAGAGCTTGAACAAACTTGAAGAAGAGATTGGTCAGTACAAGGTAGAGGTCTCCTCTCTCAAATCTCAACTACAAGAAGCAAGGAAACAAGCACAAGGAGCTGAAAAGACCATGGAAGCATTGGAAGTCATAGAAGGACAGGTTGATGAAGCAGGAAAGGAAAGAAACACCATGATCTGTCAACTAAAAGCAAAGGATGAAGGAATCTTCAAATTAAAATATAACATCAAGCTTCTCAAGGCTGAAACATGTAAAGCTACAAGGATCAAGGAAGAAATGGAGAGCAGTCAAGCTAAGAATGAATAAATCTTCAAAATGAAGTCAGATATCATCTCCCTTAAAATAGAAGTAGATGAAGCTACTTGTATCAAGGAAGAAACTGAGAAACAACTTGCTAGGAAGAATAATGAGTGTGAAAGATTAGAAGAAGAGATTGTCTTCCTCGGAAAAAAGATTGAAGGGATGAAAAAAATCTTGAAGAGTTCTCGGGCCTTGGATGACATGCTCAACTATCACAGATATCCATTTGATAAATCAGGTCTCAGGTATGTAGGTGAATCCTCAAACAAGAATGAAAATGCTTCAAACAAAGGGATGTGAAGAAGCCAGAAAGAAATGGTGATACTCCCAGTTCTAGCAAAGGCAAGGAGAAAAGTCAAGGCTACAATAGAAGAAATCCTGCTCCAAGAAGAAATGTAGATGATGTAAAAGATGCGAGAGGCAATGGTTATCATCAAAGGATCTCAAGGCAGAAAGGCTTCAGAAGTACATCAAGGAAATCTCCATCTCCCAGGTACCAAAGTTCATTTTTTGGTTATTGTTATTCTTGTACAAACTTTGGTCACATGGCAATATATTGTAAATCATATCATAAAGATGGATATTATGGTCCCCAATAATCTCCAAGGAACAATTTTGCTGGAAGAAATCATGAATTTTTATTCATGAACAATGCAGAATGCTTCAAGTGTCATAAAATTGGTCATATGGCACATGACTGTAAATTAACTTGGGCTCTTACACAAGCTAGAACCATGCAAAAGAAGAAAGTTACACAAGTATGGAGAGGGAAGAAAATACAATCCGAAAGTCCCTTGAACTCTCCAACCAACAGCATATGTAACTGGCCTAAATTTTGACAATATAAGCATTTGATGGGAAGACTCTTCCAAAAGAGATGATGCATATAGTTAGGGGGGAGCCTGTGATTATTGATCATAATTGCAAAAGCTATTAGTGAAAGGGTCCTTATGAAATCCTTGTTGAGTTATATTAACAATCATTCTTTGATAAAGATCATTTCTCAGAGGGATTTAATGTGAGAATAGATAAATTATGGACACTAATAGAGGCACTCTTCAAACAGACATATACATTTGGAATAGAGTTTGAAGTAAGAACAATTGGCAGCATATAACAAAATTGAAGCATTGCAAGAAGATGGAAATTAGCAAAATGAATTTAAAAGATAGTCACAGACTGGATATCTAAATTTTCTAGTAGAAATAACATGCAGAGATATGCACAGAAACACAAAGGAACTTGGTTCTAAGGAAAGATGGCAAGAAAGAAAATTTCAGTGGCATTTTCTCTTGATTCGGACTATGATGGCCTCTCAATTCTGACTATGGAGACAATAATCTGGATTGAAGCATAAAAACCTGAACTTGGACACTTGGTGTATGGATTTTTGCAATCTGATTGAAAGCATTGAAGTAGAGCATCTTTAAGCATTTTTGTAGCCATGATAAAGTAGTTTTGAGACATGAAGAGGGAATAATGTACTAATTGACGATAAAGCATCAATCCTTCTATCTTGAGGAAAAAGAAGAACACTATGACAGGGGGAGTCATAGACCCATGAAAATCTACCGTTCATGAAGAACAGAAGTAGTTTGATAGGGGGAGTCCCAGAGCACTCCTTTGCCATTGATGTCAAAGGGGGAGAGAAGAAGAATATTGCCATCAATAACAAAGGGGGAGATTGTTGACCTAGGTTGTCATTGATGTCAATATGGAAATGTTCTAGATACTAGATGATGATATGAAGCCAAGGGGAAGCAGAGCATATCCATGAAGAGACAGGAGCAAGGCCATCAGGATAGCCAAGCCATAAGCAAGACTCTGTTAACAGAGGAGTTAACAAAGGAGGCATATCAAAGCTATTGCAGAATATCAGAGCAAGAGAGCCATATTGGAAAAGGTAGAAGCCATCAAGGTATGAAGGTATCAGAGGAGGTCTTTGAAAGACATTGCCAAGCTAGAGGAGCCACATTGGAGCAAGAGAAGCCATATCGGAGGAGCATTGCATGTAATACATGCCCAAGAAGAACTAAGAGGACAAAGTCATCAAAAGAGGAGTTAACATGCCAGAGGAGGCAGAACAGAGCTATCGGAGCTATAGGAGAAGCCATATATATATGCCAAAGAAGAAAAAACAGCGGAGCAAACAGAGCTATCAGAGCTCAGGAAGAGTCTTATCGAGAATACATATATGCAGAATATTTAAAAGGAGCAGAGCTGTATATAATATATGTATATGAAAATACACTATCGGAGGCAGAAGACTCATATATATATATATATGCATTTACACTATCGGAGGCAAAAAACTCATATATGCATGCAAATACAGTATCGGAGGCGCAAACACATATATATAGGCATTTACACTATTGGAGGCGGAAATCATAGTTGTATCTGAATACACTATCGGAGCGGAGAATAGTGTACATATAGACGAATACACTATCGGGTCGGCGATATTGTAATCGGCAGGTTCAGTTATATGCCATCACCCCAAAACCCCCGATTGCAATATATATGTATGGACCCAATGACATATATGTCTAGGTGTATAAAAAGGTGAAGTCCGGGTAAGTGCTTCAAAGCGGGGTTAAGTGTATTTCATATATATCGTTATATTTAGGCTCTAAGACTTGCCGCATTAACACTTGCGAATTGCAAATACACACACACACACACACATAGATATATAATAGTGATATGATGCAGACCCGCTTAAACATCACAATATGACTTTATTGTTATGTCGCATCTGACACATTGCAAGTGCTTAAGGCCTTGCCGCTTCAAAAGCACCGATTGCGATATATGCCGCAGACCCGATGGTTCGATTGTAACACAGCTCAATATTATATCGCATCCAGCAGGGCCATCGGCCATCGGCGATGTTATGGGTCCAACCTATACAGGACCGCGATAAGCTGTGACTGTCGATTGCGATTACACTGCGGACCCGATATAGGAATAGATGTGGGTGTAATGTTTCTTGAAGTCCTCCCTTTAGCATTTCAGCCGGTTTTTCTCATATATTCCTGTGCATTTGAATATTTTCATTGCGTGGGGTTTGAAGGAAAAAATGCATTAATAAACACTCCCGATAGTTCAGGAGGCCTGAATGATGTTAATTGCGATTGCGATGGTGACATGGCAGGCAGGGGGCCGTCTTGATTGGTACAGTCTCTTCGTTAAACTGTAAATTCTTGCATATGCGTATGATTAGTGAAAATGGAGTATTGTTACAATTTTAACATGGAACATGCTCTCTGTGTGTATTATTTGGTCCTCGCCATTGAATCAACATGTCCCAGGAGTGTTGGTGGGCACGAAGAGACTGAGGAAGCTGAAAAGTTGGGAAGCCGAAGGACAAGCCAGCGCAGAGGAAACCAAAGCACCAAAGAGGACAAGCCAGTGCAAAGGAAGCTGAAGCGAGCGTTGAGGAAGCCGAAGGGGCAGCAGAAAGGGGAAACTAACGGTCAGAGGCATCAGGAAGATACAAAAACCAAGAACAAGCAGTGTTAAATGTTGTTGAAAAGGTTGGAGGAAACAGAGGCAACAGTAGGGTCCAACAGAACAAAAAAGGGTCGAAGGACCAATAGGACAGAAGGCATTCGAAGGGTGAGCTTCTCAGCTAATCGTGTTACCCTGTGAAAGAATTAATCAGGTATACAATGGAGCCTGGAGAATAATTATGTGATGTAATGAATAGAGTTGTATCTAACATTGTTTGAAGGGAGACATAGTCAGCAAAGGAGAAATTATACTAAAGCATTTACTGTGGGAGTAAGAACAGATGCTTGAATAGAAAGTTGGTTCTTATGCAGAGCTTAGTGCAGCTATGAGAAGACTCAATAAAGCTGTGTGGAGACATTATTAGAGGTCATCTATTGGAGACTTTGTGTGGACAGTATGAAGAGTTGTAAAGACTCCTTCATGAGAAGACTAGTTGTCATTGATGTTGTAGCATGGAGACTATAGTGAAGCTATAAACAGACAGAACTCAGTAAAGAAGAGTTCTGAGAGTAGAACATTACTGTCAAACATGCCTTGACAAAATTGGGTCGGAACCCTTGGGGTTGGTGCCTCAGAAGTAAGAAAGGATTGGAGTCCTTGGGGTTGATGCCTCAGAAGTAAGAAGGATTGGAGTCCTTGGGATTGGTATCTCAGTAGTAGGAAGGATAGGTGTGTTTGGGACTGGTGTCTCAGGAATTGGAAGGATTGAAGTCCTTGGGAGTTGGTGCTCCTAAGTCCAAGATTGTTGCCTTGGCAAAACAGAGTTGGAGCTCTGGAGGTTGGAGCCTCACAAAAGTCCAAGTTGGTGCTTGGGAACTGATTGCAACCATTTATATATTGTATCTTTTTTATTGCAAAGATTATATTAATAAAAGCATTGATACTTATTGTTCATCTTGTGTTCTGAAATATAAATGTTTTAACTGGTAAAATAACAGTTGGAAAAAGAAATATTGATTCACCCCCCCTCTCAGTATTTCCAACAATATGTATATATATATGTACGTATGTTTTTGTCTTACAGGTTCATCAGGATCATGCTTGTGAATGAATGATGGCTTATGAAGGTGAATGGCATGAAGAGGTTCCTAGTCTTATGAGGAATCAAGTGGGAATATTAGCCATGACAAATATATGAGGTTAGTATCATGTGGATATGAATTGATATTATGTGATTATATTATTTTTATATTATGCAGGTACTGTTTAGGGATACACCAACTGAACGAAAGCAGTTTGATCTGTGACATGTTGGGGAAAGCATGGATGGTGGAAAGGCACTAGAAGAAAGGTTGCCTGGTAGATATATTATGGTCTCTGGATGTGTAGTACTACTATTATGTATATGTTGTACATATTGTACCTGTGATGTTGTATACATTTGGTGTTGTGTATATATGGTGTTGTATACATGTTGTTTATGCAGTGTTGTGTATAGATGGTGTTGTGCACATGTTGGATATGTAGTGTTGTGTACATATGCTACTTTGTGAATGTTGCATATGCGGTTCTATGTACATGTGGTGTTGTGTTCTTGATTGTACATGTGGTTTTGTGTGCATATGGTGTTTTGCACATGTTGTACATGAGGTGTTGTGTGCAGGTGTTGTTGTGTACATGTCATGCATGTGATGTTGTGTACATGTGGCATTGTGTACACATCGTGCATGTGGTGTTGTGTACACGTTGTGCAGGCACCACTGTGTACATGTGGCATTCTGTACACATTGTACATGTTGTGTTGTGTATATTTGGTATGGTGTTATGGGTATTGTGTAGTCATTGTACCATGACAGGTCTATTCATGGTATTCTACTGTGTGTATGTATATGTGTTGTGTTGTACACTAGGTGTAGGTGTATGTGTGGTGTTGTACACCAGGTGTAGGTGTATGTGTTGTGTTGTACAATGGGTGTAGGTGTATGTGTTGTGTTGTACACCGAGTATAGGTGTATGTGTGGCATTGTACACCAGTTTTAGGTGTATGTGTTGTTTCGTACACCGGGTGTAGGTGTATGTGTTGTGTTGTACATCGGGTGTAGGCATATGTGTGAATTATATACGAGTGTAGGTGTATGTTTTGTGTTTTACATTGGGTGTAGGTGTATGTGTTGTGTTGTACACTGGGTGTAGGTGTATGTGTTGTCTTGTATAATGTGTATGTGTATGTGTTGTATAGTGTGACGGGACAGGAAGGTACGGGACTGTCTAGACCATTGTTGCTACTATTGAGGGTTAGGGAAGTTGATCCTTTGGATACCCTTGTTGCTACGGAGGTTGAGCCAGTTTGGTCTTGGAATACCCTTGTTGTTGATATTGAGGGAGGAGGTAGTTCAGTCTCTGGATTCCCTTGTTGCTTAAAGAGAAGGAACTGGGTGCTTAATGGGTTTGGTGACTGATTCAGTGCGTGTACCGAAAGGACAAAGAACAAAGGCATAACCAAAGAACCATTTGGAAGATAAGTATCAGTATTTTACTTTGGTTGTAATTATCCATTTGATCTATGATTATTATTTATGATGGTTATGTTTTGAGCTAACCAGATGAGATATATTTATACATGATGATTTGATCAAACAACTAGTTTGACTTATTGTGACAAGAAGTAAATAGAATTGCAAGTGTACCTTATTGATGGGCCACCAATGAGGTATGATTTGAATTTATTTCAATTCCGTTTTAGTCTAATGGAAGTTATGTGCTTGTTACAGGAAGGCATGGTTGAAAATGCATGGTTTTGGTGGTTGGTTGAAATTGACTGCAAGACAGCGACAAAAGGAATTAGAAAAAGTAGTAGTATGTTGGTAAAGTATTCAGGAGCAGGGCCATTGTGGGACAATGGTACCCAATAGTGTCCATTGATTTCCATGAGCATGCTATGATACATATGATTGTTTTGAGGTAGGGATATGCCTTGGTTTTTTGACCTTATGATGTGAAGAAACCTTTCCAAGAGATAGATTGCTCGGGATAAGGGATGTCGGGGAACTTGGAAGGTGACTGACTGCACAAAAGGGGGTGACTAGATTACCTGGGAGACTGTGTAGCAGAGAAGGGAAGGTTTAGGGATGGATTTTTTTTGGTCATTGGCATTTCCAGATGGAATCAAACACACATTTGGAGTGTACCCTGGAATAATGAATTGGTAATTGTTCACTCAGGGAACAAGTAGCACAAGGATGGTAGCATTGGCCATTGGATACAAGTTGACTTTGGCAGTGGATTTTGAACTTCCTGGGAAGCAAGTGAATCATGGTATTACTTTGAGGGTGGAGGTGTGAGCCTCAGGATTCCCTTGTTGTAGATTGTTGCAGGTGGGAACAACCTAGGGTCTTGGGTTGAAAACCCCAATAGAGTGAAGGGCATATAGCAACAAGAAATGCACAGATAAAAAATATAAATGCTTTAACTACTGAACTGGAAATAAGTCTCCTTACCTACAGGTACTATGTTTGGGTAGATCCCGCAGGGTTCAAACCCTCTGCTTCTTCTGATGCCTTTGAAACCTATAAATTATTCATGATATATATGTTAGATCATATAAGAAAATGAACGATTACACATTAATATAATATTTATAAACAAATCACAACATGGATCAATTCATAAACACGATAAATATCACGAACATAACAACATTTCTTTATTGATGTAATGATCTGGAATTTATTGAGGACAAAGAATTAAAGGTATTATAGACTCATGTGCATGGATGTGCCTATGTTACTTTATGCAACGAATCGATAAGATTGCGAAGTACATAGACATTGAAGCACATCTACTCAGTTGTTAATGCAGACAACTTGAGACTATTTGAACCTTCATTAATTGAAGATCCCGAAGAGCAAAGTCAATTGCCTTCTATTGATGCTCTGTTACTTGAATATCTCAATGAGTTGCAAGAAGATACAGTTCTGGACAGGAAGGTGAGAACCACACACAGAGGGGATGTTGAGTACCTCAGGTTTGGACTCAAAGGTTTGAAACCAAGCAGTGCGAAATGGATAGAAATTGGGCAAGCGAGGAATCTATACCCTCACTTAATTGATGCTTAAAAACCAACTTTTGGTGCTCCAAAAGCTTTTTCAGTGGGAAGGCCATGATCCGAATTGGATCCTAAACACTCTCTAAGTTTTCAAAAACTCTTTCAAATTATGCCAAAAGATTCAAGTCTTAGAAAGATCAAGCTATCTGAAGGAATCCTCGTGATAGTTGCAATTTTTTATCAGCGTAGAGCAATGAGGACCCTCGGTCAAGTGTGCAGACCGTTGGCCCATGGTAACGTGTGCTAGTGCAAATTGGAAAAACTAGAGGCTAATTCAAGAAATGGGGGTAGTTTCTGATACGCGATTAGCGTTAAAGTGCTAATCATGTATCACAGGGCATCCCCCTCAGTGAAGGAAAGCCCCAAGAACTCAGACCTGAAATGATTATGAAATGTAGAAAAGTAATTAATTCGGCTCCATAGAGCGGGATTCCACAAAACCAGCAGGATATTGGAAGGCCTCGAGGCGTAAGCAGTTTCAACCAAGTCCCGCCCAATGCCACACACTGAGTGACATGCGTCTGGCGGAGGAGAGAGAAAACCGCTCACATCGGATGGGTAAACATCATGCTACTTACCTGCCCGATATGAATGACAATCGTAGGATTTGGGGGGCCCAGATCAACGGCGGAGGTGTGTCCCGATAAATGACCAGATTTGACAAGGTTATAAAGCAAGATTACATGGGATTTGAAGTCCGACGTGGATGATGAGTTAGAAAAAGATTCGTGTTTCGTGGCAATTTGGGAGTTAAATAGAAATAATGATCGTTCAAACATTTCCAAGAGAACTGACACTCAGTTCGTTATGAAATAGGTGGCCACCTCCCTGTGAAGCGTTACACAGTGATGATGACGTAGAACAGGGGAATTCAAACGGACAGAGGTAGAAGAACTAGAAATCCTGGAAGCGAAAATGAACAATCAGAAAACATATTGGCTTTAAAGCCACGAACTGACAGAGACAAAGTAAGCAGCTAGAAAGGAGAAAAGCAATTAAGAAAGCTAAGAGTAGAGAACAGAGAAAGTAAGTTGAGCTGACCTATAGAGCAAAGTCAGCATCGAGACAGAGCCAGAGAGAGTCAGAGAGTCTGTGCACTCCAGAGAAAGCTTGAGAGGTTCAAGAAAACTCCTCAGCATAGGCCTATCATGTATGAGTCTCAGTTTGGGCTCATACTACTGTGTCCAACAGTGGTCAAGTTTCAGTAAGGAGAGTTTGTGTACTCTAGTCCTACTGATTTATATCTGTTAAGTGAGACTCAAATTGAGCTCACTGTTGTAAGAACTTTGCTTAGAAAACATAATAGAGAAGCCACCACTAAAGGCTGGACAAGGAGACATAGCCCAAGAGCATTGGGTGAACTCCTTATTAAACCTGTTGTATTTACATGTTTTCCTATTATGTTTTGTCTAACTGCTTCAATGTCTATGTATTTTGCAATCTTATCGATCCATTGCATAAAGTAACATAGGCACATGCACATGAGTATGTAATACCTTTAATTCTTTGTCCTGGATAAATTCCAGATCAAGTGGTATCAGAGCTCTAGGTTACTAAGGTTAGACAAGCTTGTGCTGGATTTTGTTGTTGAATGCTAACTAGATCAAAGCTTAAATTAGGAGATGGATTGTTGTTTGAAACTAACCCTGAAATTGGAAGAGTCTATCCTGAGAGGAAAATGACAGAAGAAAGTCCCTTGGAATCAGACCCTCAGTTCATGGATAGTTTCATGACCATGAGAGCCATGGTAGAGGAAATGTATAGAGAATTTAAGAAAGGTAGAGAGGAAGATGCATCAAACTCCAAATGAGATAAAGGAGCAGAAGAATCTCTCCTCCATGACCACTCTAAAGGCAAGCGGAAAGAAGAAAAACTTCCCACTCCTCCTAGTAGCCCTGAAAACAAAAAGAAGACATCATGGATTAAATTAGATGTTAAATTTGATTTACCAATATATGATGGAGAGTTGAATGCAGAGAAGCTGGATAATTGGATTAGATAGATTGATGTTTATTGCAGAGTGCAGAGCATTGATTCAGATAGTAGTAAGATTCAGCTGGCCAGCCTATGCCTTGGAGGCATTGCCTTGGTATGGTGGGAAGGCAGGACACAAGCTGACATGAAGAAGCATGGTAAAACTCTTTCTGTCTGGAGTGAATTTGCTTCTACAATTAAAAAGAAATTCTATCCACTAGCCTATATGCAGCAAGCCATGATGAGCTAGCAAACTCTTCACCAGTTAAAAGGGAAAAGTGTACAAAGTTACACTCAAGAATTTAGGAAAAGAGCTTTGATTCTAGGAATTTCTTTAGACTCACCTGAAACTCTGCTGAAGTATATAGGTGGTCTACACAGCTACTTAAGGCACACAATTCTCATGTTTAATCCTACTAGCATAGATGAGGTATCTGTTCAAGCTACACGTCTAGAGGCTAGAGGCAAGAATGTGAACCTAGAAGTTGGGGGATCATCAAAACCCATTGCAAGCAATAATAAGGAGAAAAGAAAACAGAAATGGAAAGAGAGGAAGACAAACACTGTACAAAAGACAAAATCTTCATGCACTCACTCTAAGAAGGATGGGCATGATGATGGACACTACTGGATTCTGCATTCAGAGCTGAAACCCAAGAAGTATGATGGCAAGAAGAAGAAGACTGCTGCAGCTATTCAAAAGGATTTGGGGTCAGAATCAGGAGATGAAACAACAATTGTAGCCACGGGCATAAAAGGTAAAAATTCTGAAGCATCTACTAGTAATTCTGCACAATCAATTGATAATGAAGAAAATGAGAGGAAAAGACATGAGCTTTTTCATATTCGAGTTGTTTCCAAGCATTAAAATATTGATACCTTGTTTGATAATGGCTCATAAGTAAATTTAATTTCTGAAGCAATTGTAAAGAAGTTGGGATTACTAACCACACCTCACAAAAAGCCATATCCATTTGGTTGGTTATGTGATAAAGCACAACTACAAGTGACTAGACAATGTAAACTTAGGTTTTCTTTTGGGTCAACATTTGTAGATGAGGTTGAGTTAGATATTGTTCCCTTGGATATATGTGGAATTGTTTTAGGAAGTCCTTACTTGTATGATAGAAAAGCTATTTTCTATAGAGCTGAAAACAAGTATCAACTCATTAAATATGGAATCGAATATATTGTAAGGGCTCATAAACTCAAGAATAATTATACTCTCATAAACTTAGGGCAGATGAAAAGAATTGTAAATTCATGCAAACAATTTTTACTGATGGTTGTAAAGGAAAAGAAACCTAATAAAACCAATGTATTTGAGGGTTGTAATGCTAAATAACAAGTTGATTTAGAAAAAATTGTTTCAGAATATGATATACTATTTCAAGAACCTAAAGGTCTACCACCCAAAAAGGAAATGGTACATGATATTAATTTGCAGCAAGATGCTCCATTGCCTAACATCGGAATGTACAGGTTGTCCACTTTAGAGAATGCAGAAATCAAGAAGTAGGTACAGGCGCTGCTCGAGAAAGGGTTCATAAGACCTAGCATATCGCATTGCGGGTCTCCAATTGTCTTGGTGAGAAAGAAAGATGGCTCATGGAGAATGTTCATTGATTACCGAGAATTGAATAAGATAATGATAAAAAATCATTATCCCCTTCCTCACATAGATGATCTATTAGATCAGTTGAAAGAAGCTGTTTATTTTTCCAAGTTGGACTTGCATAGTGGTTATCATCAAGTCAGAGTTGCAGAGCAAGATGCATGGAAGACTTCTTTCAAAACAAAGCAGGGATTGTATGAGTGGTTGGTTATGCCTTTTGGCTTAACTAATGCTCCTGCTACTTTCATGAGAATAATGAATGATGTACTCAGACCTTTTATTGATGATTTTGTCATTGTATATTTGGATGACATTCTTATATTTAGTAAAACATGGGAAGAACATTTAAAGCATGTCAAGCAGACTCTAGATGTTTTGAAAAAACAGAATCTTGATGTTAAGCTCTCAAAATGTGAGTTTGGCAAAACATCTTTGAATTATTTGGGTCATATTGTAAGGGGTGGTGAATTGAATATAGATCCCTCTAAGGTTGCAGTCATTGTAAACTGGCCTAAACCCAAATCTACTATAGAAGTTAGACACTTCTTAGGAGAAGCACAGTATTGGAGAAAGTTTATTCTAACTTTTCCCTGATTGCAGCTCCCTTACATGCTTTAGCAGGAATGAACAAGGTGTTTCAGTGGGGAGGCAAACACCAGAAAGCCTTCGACACCTTAAAAGAAAAGATTAGTATGGCACCAGTACTAGTACTGCTTGATCTTCAAAGACCATTTGAGATTGAAACGGATGCCAGTGACTATGCCATGGGAGCAGTGTTGATGCAGCACGGTAAACCCATATGTTATTATTCTGAGACATTTAATTCTGTAGTAGTTAATTATCCCACATATGATAAAGAATTGTATGCATTAGTACAGAGCGTGAAAAAGTGGAAACATTACCTAATGGGCAAAGAGACAGTTATACATATTGATCATCAACCACTTCAATATTTGCACTCACAAACTAAGTTGCAACAATCAAGACACTATAGGTGGATGGGTTTTCTACAACAGTTTCATCTTATCATCAGATATAAAAGGGGCATACACAATAAAGTTGCAGATATGTTGTCTAGACCAATCATAAATGCATCCACTATACTTAAGCACAATTCAGTATTGCATGAAAGCTACATTGAACAGTATGCTCAAGATGTAGATTTTAAAGATGTATATGCAACTTTAAGTCATGGCAAACAAGTAGAAGAATGGGATTATCATGTTAAGGACCAACTCTTGTATCATTTGGGAAAGTTATGCATTCCTTAAACAGAAAGAGTAAAGATAATTCGAGAAGCACACACTTCTCTAATATTAGGTCACTTTGGTATAAGTAAAACAGTTGCACAGCTGCAAAGATTTTGTTATTGGCCAAAAACGAATGAGACAGTTTCTAGATATGTAAGAGGGTGTACCATGTGTGATAAAAGCAAGCCCGACAATAGAAAACTAGGCTTGTACACTCCACTACTAGTTCCTTCTCATCCTTGGGAAAGTGTTTCTATGGACTTCGTTGGGGGACTGCCTAAATCTAGAAAAGGTCATGACTATTTATGTGTTGTTGTGGACAGGTTCAGCAAAATGTGTATTTTAATACCTTGTAACAAACAGATTATAGCTGAACAAACTACAAAGTTGTTCTTTTAGCATGTGTGGGTTCATTTTGGATTACCCACTTGCATTATATCTGATCGAGATACCCAATTTATTGGGAAATTTTGGTCAAGTTTGTGGGAATTGATGGACACCAGACTAAAGAAGAGCACAATTTTTCATCCACAAACAGATGGCCAAACAAAAGTGGTCAACAGGATAGTGATCCAATTGCTCAGAGGCTGTTGTAGCAAGCATCCCAAGTTTTGGGATGAACATTGTAGCATGCTTACAGCCGAGCTAAACATTCTTCCACACAAATATCTCCTTTTGAGACCTATTTTGGTTTCACACCAAGGTCTCCCTTGAATTTTTTTCTTTGGTAAAGACATAGCAGTTGATGGACACAGTGATGTGGACAAGGAAACCAAGTTCATCGAACAAATCCAAGAGATTCACCAGGTAGTATAGGAATAGCACGAAAAGATCCAAGCCAAGTATAAGGAAAGGCATGATAAGCATATGAATGAGTATAGTTTCCAAGTTGGTGATCAAGTCTAGCTATATATCAGCAAAGATAGAATGCAAGGTGAAGGTAAGAATTTGAAACCAATAAGGTATGGACCTTTCAAAATACTTGAGAAAATTGGTGAGAATGCCTTTCGCCTTGATTTACCAGCTTACATGCACATCTACTCAGTTGTTAATGCAGATAGCTTGAGACTATTTGAACCTTCATTAATTGAAGATCCCAAAGAGCAGAGTCAATTGCCTTCTATTGATGATCTGTTACCTAAATATCTCAATGAGTTGTAGGAAGATACAGTTCTGGACAGGAAGGTGAGAACCATGTGCAGGGGGATGTTGAGTACCTCAGGATTGGACCTAAAGGTTCGAACCAAGTAGTGCGAAATGGATAGAAATTGGGCAAGTGAGGAATCTATACCCTCACTTGAATGATGCTTAAAAACCAACTTTTGGTGGTCTAAAAGCTTCTTCAATGGGAAGGTCGTGATCCAAATTAGATCCTAAACACTCTCTAAGTTTTCAAAAACTCTTTCAAATTATGACAAAAGATTCAAGTCTTAGAAAGAGCAAGCTATCAGAAGGAATCTTGATGACAGTTGCAATTTGTGATCAGTGTGGAGCAACGAGCACCCTCGGTCAAGCGTGCAAACTGTTGACCCATGGTAACGCACATTAGTGCAAATTGGCAAAACTAGAGGCTAATTCAAGAAATGGGGGTAGTTTCTGATATGTGATTAGCACTAAAGTGCTAATCGCGTATTGCAGGGTGTCCTCCTTAGTGAAGGACATCCCCGAGCACCCGGACCTGAAATGACTATGAAATGTGGAAAAGTAATTAATCCAGTTCCATAGAGCGTGATTCCACAAAACTGACAGGATATTGAAAGGCCTCGAGGCGGTAAGCAGTTTTAACCGAGTCCCTCCCAATGCCACACACTGAGTGACACGCGTCCAGTGGAGGAGAGAGAAAATCACTCACATCGAATGGGTAAACATCATGCTACTTACGTGCCCAATATGAACAACAACCATAGGATTTGGGGGGCCCAGATCAACAACAGAAGTGCGTCCTGATAAATGACTGGATTTGACAAGGTTATAAAGCAAGATTACATGGGATTTGAAGTCTGATGTGGACGATGAGTTGGCAAAAGATTTGTGTTTTGCGGGCAATCTGGGAGTTAAACGGAAATAACTATTGTTCAAACATTTCCAAGAGAACTGACACTTAGTTCGTTATGAAATAGGTGGCCACCTCCCTATGAAGCGTTACACAGTGATGATGATGCAAAACAAGGGAATTCAAACGAACAGAGGTAGAAGAACCAGAACGTCGGGAAGCGGAAATGAACAGTCAGAAAATAGATTGGCTTTAAAGCCACGAACTGACAAAGACAAAGTAAGTAACTAGAAAGGAGAAAAGCCAGTAAGAAAGCTAAGAGTAGAGAACAGAGAAAGTAATTCGAGTTGACCTGTAGAGCAAAGGCAGCATCGAGACAGAGCTAGAGAGAGTGAGAGAGTCTGTGCACTCCAGAGAAAGCTTGAGAGGTTCAAGCGAACTCCTTAGCATAGGCTTGCCATGTATGAGTCTCAGTTTGGGCTCATAGTATTGTGATCAGCAGTGGTCGAGTTTCAGTAAGGAGAGTCTGTGTACTCCATTCCTACTGATTTATATCTATTAAGTGAGACTCAAATTGAGCTCACTGTTGTAAGAACTCTGCTTAGAAAACATAATAGAGAGGCCACCACTGAAGGCTGGACCAGGAGACGTAGCCCAGGAGCATTGTGTGAACTCCTTATTAAACCTGTTGTATTTACATGTTTTCCTGTTGTTTTTTCTCTAACTGCTTCAATGTCTATGTACTTCGTAATATTATCGATCCATTGCATAAAGTAACATAGGCACATCCATGCACATGAGTCTATAATACCTTTAATTCTTTGTCCTGGATAAATTCCAAATCATGTAAGCTAAATGAAAGGTGGAAAACTACAACTTGAGTCTTCCTCCATCTCCAAGTGCAATCGCCCTCTGGATCCATCCTTTCCCGGCCTCAACAATCCTCCTCCATCAACATACACAAGGATATCACAAGAGCGGTGAAGGATATCTCAAAAGAGGAAACAAGAGTTTCCTAAAGCTTGGGGAGTGTAAGAGGCACAGGGATTTCTTCAGACTTGATCAGGGATCAATCAACTATAATAGCAATATCTCATCTCTTCTCCCCTTAGGCCTTCCCATGGAGGTTTATTTATACTTCTCCAAATTAGTTTTTTCAGTTGGGAAACAGTTGAGCCATGGGCTATAGTAGGTGAGTAATAGGTAAAACCCATAAACTCCACCTGGAATTAAGGAGAATTATTATTTTTAAGTGTTTTAACACATATACGTGGGTTGGGTATATACTGACCCATGTGTACACTCTTTTAACACAGGGAAAAGTAGTGTATAGGAAATAAAACATTGTTTTTTATATTTTGGACCAAGTTTGGAAAGGAAGGGTTTCCCTAGGCCATAACCAGAGCATAAAATATACCTAGAGTGGTAAATGGTGCTATAACAGATGCCCCCTAATATATTAGGTGAGAAGGGGTACATGATGGAAAAAATGTATTAAGTGTATAGAAGGAATCATGCTGAGATTGAGGAGGGGTTCACCAGAATTCAACCTGCCAAGCCAATGAAAGAGATCAAAAAGAAAAAGTTGTCTAAGGCGGGCATACCCATGCTCAGACATAGTAAAGCATGTCCACATGTCAAGTACAAAAGCAGATCCAATATGCATACAAGTATAAAGGAACTGAAAATACATAATGGATCATCTAATCATATCCAAGTAAGTACATGTCTAAATATCACATATAAAGAACTGATCAATGATGCTAAAGTATGAAGCTGATCACTGAAGTCATAAAGCTGATCCAAAAAGTACCAAGTCAAATGGTGGAATAAATGGTACTACACTACAACTCGGGTGCCAACATATAGGATGTCGCTGTAAGGAACTGCAACATATAAGGTGGATGGTGTCAACTAGCAGAAACAAGAGAAACTGACAAGTGAACCAAGAAATGTTGATGCAAACCCAAGGTCTTCACCGACCATTGTGGTACATTTCTACACAATGGGAATAAATGATCTGAATTCGACCATGTGAGAAATCATTTGATTACCGGTCATTGATGTATACCGTTAACAAACGCGAGACTACTCACCGATAATGATGATGAGAGCCAAGGTACCCAGTACAATCTAACAAGTGCGAATAAATGAGTTGTAGTCAAACACTTGGAAGAATCTATCAATCAGGAGACAATGATGTTTTCCCACTGTCGATAGTGAAGGAGTCTGCCACTAATGACTGCAAACCCTAAGGTATTGCCAAATGGACTCTAGATCTCATTCCCATAGCAATGAGTTGAAGTCGATGGGAAAATATCTGCTAGAAGGAAGGAATTAAGGCATCCTTCATCAATCTAGCGTGAGTGTAAGCCTTAGGCTATTAATGTGGAAGGAATCAGATGAATAAAGATGTAGTAGCCCAACCAAAGCACGTTTCCAGCATACACAAGATGTAACTAGTGCATGATAGAAACCCTTTGAACCAACCAATAATGAAAGCTAAAATAGAGGCGGGGAATCCACCAATAGGGCCAAATGGAAACCAAGGCACTGCACGAATCCCAATGTGTCATAATGAAAGCTGATGTTGAACACAAGGGAAACCACTCAGTCAAAGACCCATGATATTGATCGATTTTGAGCACAATGTGACCTATCAATATTGAAAATAGGGCCAGGGTGCAGCTCTAGATCTACTCTCAAAGCAATTTGTTGTAGTCGATAAGAGCAAGACCCGCCAGCCAGAAGTCAATGGAGACCTTCTCGAACCAGCATGAGCAAAGGACCAAATAGTTGATGTGATAATGAACATGACTCTGAATAGGGATGGCCAACTGAAAAATAGGTCAAGAGACACCGCAGAGAGGCCGACTCAGGTTTACTCCCCTTGAACAAAAGCACAACTCAAGTGTGACTACATGGAAGCATATGATAACTTTGCATAAGTTTGTCATGTAGGAGGCATAAGAAAACTCTCCATATGATTGGAAGGGATAACCAATGGGAGGAGTATTGATTCGATAATAACGTTAAGGCTCTCCCAAGTCAAACTAAAGCCCATCCCAATGGAGGAAATACTTATTTTTTGAGTGTTTTGTTTGAGGGTGACAAAACTGACTCTAGCTGGCATCAAATATGGAAATAATGTCTCGTTCCCTATCTTTTTTGGGATATATATATATTTGTGTTTTGTTCGAGGGTGACAAAACTGACTCTAGCTGGCATCATATATGGAAATAATGTCCCGTCCCTCTCTTTTTTGGGATATATATTATATATTTTTTTGTCTTTTTCATATTTATGAAGCTTGAAAAAGAATAAAAGAATGTTATAGTACAATGGAAAGAATGAGTGTCAAAAACGCAGATGCTCTAGTTCCTGGGAGGGGAACATTCCTATGCTCAATGCAAGGTGGTGAAACAGGTCAATGACACTCAAAGGAATGTTCTTTCCACCGGTAAAAAGGGTATGTCAAGTTGTAGAGGCTAAGTGATTGCAAGGTTGATTTTGCAGAAGACATGGTCAAAGGGTGGCTTAAACACGAGTCCAAGTGAAGCCGACTCAAGGCCAAAACATGCAAATGGTCAACATGCAATGCAACAATATAACTCAACAAAAAGAAGCCTCTAGGGTATAAAGCCAAAAAATAGCGAAGAAGAAAGAGAATGAGTCTCCAAAGCACAAGTCATGGCAAGACTAAAAGAGGACTCCCAAGCCTACTTAATATAGCAGCATGGGCAAAATATGTCAGCGAGGATATAACTAAGATGCCCATTTAAAGGTTGGCTCTACCATTACATCATGATTATATAAGTTGGAGAGTGAAAATGGTTTGTGAATCAAGACATGATGGGGTTGACCCTATGGCAAAAAATATCGCAGTATGGAGACTAGTATGTAAAATGCAGCGGAAAGTGATATTCCCTAACCTATATGCCAGTAAGAAAGCGATACCTACCATGATGGATCTGTGGTCATGGGACCGAAGCAATTTCTCAAAAAAGTCTCCAAAATATCCTGTAAAAACAACCCATACCAACACTCCAAGCCAAAAGGTCAAAAAGTCCATAAAATAAAAACCAGCTTTAGAAAAAATAATTTTCATTTTCCAACCTATATAAGGACTTTTGGACTCACAATTTTCTCATTTATGTTTTGAGCAAGGAGCTGTGGAGAAAAACTCAAGCAAACTTCCTTCGTCAAATTTAACCATTCAAATTGCTTCAAATCTTCCAGGTAACCCTCTAATCATACTTTTGATCAGTTTTTTATGTTTTTTCATAAATTTGACCGTAAGAAATTATTTTTAAATTTTTTACTCTGTGTACATGCGGATTGGATACAGGTGACTCGTGTATATGAAGGCCCTATACGTGACTGTGTAAAAAATAAACCCGCGTGTGCGTGAGTTTAAAATTTTAGACATGGATTTAATGATATGAAACATCTTTTTTTGCAGGATGACAATTACTTGGCATGAAAGAGAGCATAGTGCCATTGATAACCAAGTGATGGAGGATCAAAATGCATTAGATGCCTTGAGAGGATGCATTTGTTAAAATTCTTTAAAATGCAAAACATGAAGGTGAATACTCAATTGCTTGAGCTATTAATTCACTATTGGAGTGCAAAATAAGATGCATTCATGATTGATCAGATGCCCTTGAGGATTGGGATAGAAGACATTTATTTCATTACAGGTCTTTCCCGTAGGGAAGAGAGAGTGCACTCAACTGGCAAGACAAGAGGTAGTGGCAGTGTAGAAGACTACGTCCACATACACTGTCCTAGTAACCGTGAAAAGGTTGGAAGTCAGATTCCAATCAAGTATGTAGAGAGTTTATCATTGAGAATCCTACTATTTACCATAGCTAGGGTAAATGGTTATGCTGCTCTACATTAGGCTTTACGTGATTCTATGAGCCTTGCAGTGGATTGTCTCACTACAGTCTTCGATTGGTGTACACCTCTGCTAACCAACATGAAGAAACAACTCACTTCCATCCAAAAGGGTCATATGAAGAATTTTGGATATGAAACTATCTTATGTTCTTTCTTTTTTGAGAGAGTACCTGGGCTTTGCCCCAAGGTACTATCCACCATCAATTGTCTGAGAGATCCACGGATGGGTAGGTGGGCTGACTTGATGAAACACCTAGGGGGTGGTGAGGTCCCTAGGATGACCTTTGATGATGAGTTTTTCCTTTGGTGGGAACAGTAGGTCATTGTAGTGGAAGACTACCCTCATGTCAGAATGGATTTCAGATGAGATCTGGATCTACTATTGACACCAGACGCGGCATGGGGTGCCATAGGTATAAATGATTTTTTAATTTTTTAATTTTGATATTTTTTGTATTTTCAATATAAATGAATTAAAAATATTTTTGATGAGACAAGACACTTACAAAATTATTGATCATGTTTCAGATGTGGGACCAATGAGACTTGATGGACTTCCTCGACATAGGCATCGTAGAAGGGATGCCGAAGGGGATACAAATGAGATTGAGAGAGTCCTCCATGCAGTCCATAGAAACTTGGTGAGATTGACTCACCAAGTACCCATGGTGGCCATAGAGGACTTACCAGAAGAGATGCAGCGACGCGTGGTGGGAGTACCACAGGACTAGGTGCAAATATTTTGGCAGGTGGCTAATGCCGTTGTTTTCTTCCTAGTTTCTCATCTTGAGCAGGATCGTTAGATAGATGATCAGATATTTTTGTGATTAGACATGATCATGGGCATAAACCCAAATTTTGTAGGGAATTTTATATTGATTTTGTATATTATTTTGGACACAAAAACTCTATCCATATACAGATGATTTTATGATGATCATATATACATATGATACTTTGATTATTTTTGATGTTTTAATGTGATGAATGATTTATATGCCAATCCAATGCTTGATTAGCAATAGAATCTGCTAAGGAATATTTTGATCATGGAATGTGAACAAATGTTATGTAACAAATGATCTTTGCAATAAACACACTCTCAGAAATTGGCGATACAAATAAGTATCTTGTACTTGATAGATGTTATTCAGTTGAGATATCACCTCAAATAGTAAATTAATAACAACAGTATATTCGGCAATATTATTTGAAGCGGGATCGATACATACTCCTCTTGAAACCATCAACTGGCCAGATGGATAATAAATCACCCAAGCCGTGGAAGCAAGGTTCTGGGTGTGTCTACTGGCACCATCGGTGAACCCTAGATATATCAAATCATCCATCAATACCTACCAAAGCAGATAAAAAAATATCGACATCACTAAAACCGATAGATAGATATGTACAATCATACAATATATACAAACAAGTAAATGCTTGGTCGAAGCCTAAGCAAAGTACTTCTTAAGGTAGAGCCCATTTCTGGGCTCCGCCAACTTGTTTCCTTCAAAATAAATCAATTCATAAGCTCCTTTTTTCAAAACTCACTTGACAATGAAGGGACCGTACCACATAGACTTAAACTTGCCTGCCCCTTTGTCTTGATCGTAGACCAAGACAAGGTCACCTTCAAAAAAATTTGTAGGATGGGATAGCTTTATCGTATTGAGTTTTTACCCTCTTTATATGAGCTTCGTTTATTTTGGCAGCATCTTGATGTTTCTTATCAAGATGTTCCAAATGAATGAGGCATTCTTCGACACTAGAAGCCTCAAGAAGAAGTTCAACAACCAGTTTAAGGGAAGGAATTTCACATTCTACAGGAAAAATAGATTCCATCCTGTAAACTAATTGAAAGGGAGTAAAACCAATGGCAATCTTAATTGACATTTGGTATGCCCAAAGTGTCGGATATAACATGATGTGCCACTTAGATCTAGCTTTTTTAATCATCCTTTATAGGATGATTTTAAGGGACTTGTTCATGGCTTCGACCTGCCCATTAGCTTGAGGATAATATAGAGATGAATGCTCCTGCCAGAAACCCAAATTGAGAGCCAATTCAGACATCAGTTGATTTTGGAAATGATTGCCACGGTCGTGACAATCTCTTTAGGAATACCGAACTGGGAAATAACTTGATTGAAGAGAAACAAGGTCATTGTTTCACTGTCATTCTAGAAAGTAGGCATATCCATAGCCCACTTAGTAAAGTAGTCTACGGCCACGATGATATACTTGTGATTTCTTACTGAAGGTAGATTACAAGTAGTAAAATCAATGCCCCACTTTGTGAAAGGACTGACAGTGATTACAGGGAAAAGCAGAGCTGGATGTGCACGCATTTTTCTAGTATAAAATTGACAAGGATGGCATCTCTTGACCACCTCAATACAATCTTTGAATATCGAAGGCCAAAAGTAGCTTGCTCACAATTTTTTTTGGGTTGTAGTAAGCCCAGATAGATGACCACCACAAGCTCCATTGTGGCAATTATTAAGCACTGGCTCAACTTATTCTAAGGTTAAACAACGTCTAAGGATTGAATCAATCTCACAAAAATATAAAGTGTCATCTATAATAATATAATTTTTAGCGAGGTGATGCAATTTTCTACGCTCGTCCTTGGAAAAAGCGGGAAAAAACTTCGAAGTTTGGAGATATATAATGATATCTCCATACCAAGGATCTTGTGAGGAAATAAGAAATAGATGTTCATTAGGAAAAAGTTTCTCATAAACGATTTCTTCCTCACAAGGCAGCTCTGAGATCAACCCTGCAAATATTAAAGAATTTTTAGATTTAGCCGACATGAATTTGAGATAGAATTCTTGTAAAATGACAATCCATCTATTATATTTGCCCCCAGTCACTCGCCTACTGAGAACAAACTGAAATGGATCGACAGATGCTAAGACAAAAAATTTTCAAAGTAGAATATAATGTCTAAGCCACTGGACAATATGAACAGTTGCCAAAGCTAATTTCTTGATGGGAGAATAGCGCATTTCAGGACCAACCAAGCTTTTACTTAGATAATAGATTACATGCCCACATAAGGCATCATCTTCCTGAACCAAAACCATACCAATAGTTTATTCTGTTGCAACGAGATACAAGAGGAAATCTCTGTTGTAATCAGGTGGACTCAACAAAGGATCAGAGGTTAATGCTTTTTTCAAACCATCAAAAGATCATTGCACGAAATCATCCCATAAAAATGGGACCCCTTTCTTAAGCAATCACATAAATCCTTTTGTGATCTCAGCATAAATCCTCAAGAAATTTGCTCTTCCTTGGAGACTTTGAAGTTGACATATAGAAGACGGGGGAGGCAACTGAAGTATTGCCTCAACCTTGAAGGGATCTACACGAATCCCATTTGTTCAAATGATGAATCCCAACAACCGACCAGATGTGATGGTGAAAACACACTTATTTGGATTCAACCAAATTTTATAAAAATGACATCATTAAAAAATCAATCTAAGATGTTTAGGATGATCATTTCTCTTTCGAGAATGAGCAACTAAATCATCTAGATATGCTTCGATAATGTGCTTGATGTCATGAAAAGCATATGACATGGCCCGCTGAAAAGTAGCTCTAGCATTTTTGAGGCCAAAAGGAATCTTTTTGTACACAAATGTACCCCAGGGACAAATAGAAGTTGTCTTGTGCTGATCTTCTGGATGGATGGTAATTTTACTATAACCAGAGAATCCATCCATAAATGAAAAAAATCTCATTACCTGCACATTCATCAATAATCTGGTCAATAAAAGGCATGGGGTAATTGTCCTTAGGAAAATACTTATTTAGGTCCCTAAAGTCAATGCATACGCAAATTGTTCCTTGCTTTTTGTCTACGGGACTAGATTAGAGACCCACTCAGTTAAAGGAATGGGGTATATGAAAGCCGCCTTAAGAAACTTCTTGACTTCAGCTTTGATAGCTGTTGCTTTTCTAGGGTTTACCGATCGAAGTTTTTGTCAGACAAATAGGTTTGGTATTTTTGTATGTATTGATCTCATGCTGGACTATAGATGGATCTATTCTGGGAATTTCCTCATAACACCAAGCGAACACATCACAAAACTCTTTAAAGAGATCGGTAAAAGTTTGAATTTCTTAAGGGGAACAATCAGCTCCAATGAAGACATTTTTAATAATGTTGGGATTCCTAGAGATGTTCACCAGTACAGTATGTGAGATAATAGACATGTTACCTTCAGCAAAAAAACTGTGCTGGGGCCAAAGGGTTTAAAACTGCATGAACATCACTAGTATAAGGACTGGAAAAACTTGATTCTACTTCCCGCAAATGAGGGAGAAAATATGAACGATGATGCAAATCATTCCATGGTATTTCTACACCTGTCATTGCTTCAAGAATTGCTTCCTTAGATGGAAAGGTATTATCTAAGCAATCCTGAGCAAAAGTTGAATTGAGAGTCCAAGACGGAGCCACATATCCATCCATCTCCTCTCGTGAAAAAGGAGTAGGGTCGGAGTCTGTAGAGTTAACAATAGACTAATAAGAAATTTTTGTTGTAGACATAGGACATGCCATTCCACCTACCTACCCCTCATCTAATGTGGTGGTAGATGAGGGTAAGGGCCAAGGGTCTGAAAAATAATGAGTTCTAAAGAACTCTCTTTGAGAAGGTGCCTTGGAGGATGAAATAGCATTAATTCTAGCTGAAGGAGCAAGAAGATCAAAGGTACCCATTAAGGAAGAGTACATTATAACTCATAAATTATCTATAGGCTACTTGGGATTATCCACTAATGGAACAGTAGACTCAAAAGATGCATGGGAGTCACTCAGAGAATAAACCATCTGATCAACCTTTACAATTTTCCCTTCATGAGGAAAACAAAGGATGCAAAATAACAATGATACAATAAAATCCAGCTCATAAATCCAATTCCTCCCTAAAAGGAGGTTGTAATCCAGATTCACATCGACTATTTCTACTTCAATATTCACCACCTTTCCCCCAACGCAGATGGGCAAGTCTGGAATAATATCGTGCGGCCTATGAGAATAACCATGAAATGTTGTCAATAGAGTAGGTGAAGGAACAACTTGAGGTGATCCAATGGCTTTCCAATATGATATGGACATTAGACATGTGGAAGCTCCCTCATTGATAACAGTTTGAAAGATATTGGTCTTTCGATATGTAGACTTTATCTGGAAAGCCATATGATGCGTGAGTCTCTTCTTTATATTTGACATATCGAATGTAAGCACAAGAGAATTTTTTGGATCAACGGCTCTGATTGTAGTGAGTAATGCACTCCTTTGCACAGGGCACAATTGGAGTACCTCTAGCATCGACATAGTTGATCCTTATGGAAAATGGAATCAACCCATGGTATTCATCCACCCATGGAATTTACCCATGGTATTGTAAGTGACATCCACCCATGGTATTGTATGTGACATCCACCCATGGTATTCATTCACCCATGGAATTTACTCATGGTATTGTAACTAAAAAACACTATAAGTAACAAGTATTATTTTGTAAAAGGACAGCTTTGCCTGCCACAATGTAGCTTTTACAGTTATTCTCTGTTTTAATAAAAAAATTCTTTGTGGTTTTGTTTATTGGGCATTCTCCTATTTTTTTTCTTCTGGAATTTCAATTTTTCAAATCTTGGGGGCATCTCCTCCAAAATCCATTTCAATCTTTTAGATATTGGGGGCCTCTCCCCCAAAATCCATTTCAATCTTTTAGATCTTGGGGGCCTCCCCCCAAGATATGGATCAGTGGTATCAGAGCAGGTTATGATTCCACGGAAATGAGGGTTTGATGCATATTTCAGTTTCAAATTTTTCAAAAATATTCAGCAAACTTCAGGCATGTGCTACGTCCTCCACAGAGAATTTTCTTAGGCCAAGCAGAAAGAATTTTTATTTTTTCATTTTTTTGTAGGAATGTTTTTGGGCGACGAGTTTGTAGATCAGATCTGAAATTTTTGGTGCAAAGTTTACCAAAAAAATAACATATCTGGATTCCTTGTGAAAAAATACCCAAATTCAAAAAACAAATCGACTGAATTAGAGTCCGGATGAGGGAGATATCGCTGATTTAAAATCAGTTATATTTCAAAAATGTTTCTGACGACAATTCGTGGATGGAGGCTCTCCTATCTTTTTTTTTTGCACTTTTAGTGGAGAATTTCATAAATGTGATTGTAAATATTAGATTCTCTCGAAAAATTTCTCAATTTGAAAAAAAAATGGGTCAAATCGGAGTTCGGATGTGGGACATATCGCTGGTTTAAAATTAGCTATTTTTTCAGAACTTTTGTGATGGAGAAAAAGTTGCAGTGTGAATCTGAGATTCTAGGGTGTCTAGGTAAGGATTTCCAACACATGGGAAGATGAAAAATGATCCTTCTGTTTCCAAAAACATGTTATAATAAATATTCTGAGTTATATTGACCGAGTTATGTCCATTTTAATTCTGGAGCAATGTTCGGAGCAGGTTGCCTTTGGAGACATGCCCTCCCACCCTGCTTTAGTAGGCACCTACTTCACATTCATCAATTTTAGCATAGCAACATTCGGCTTGGGTTCTTTGGAGATGTTTCCTCCCACCCTGGGCTATGTAGGCACTTGCTACTTCATCAATAACCAACATCACAGTTATGGGTCAACCACACAAAATCCTTGTCATCGAAGTCCATTTGCTAGGCTGCACACTGTTAGTATCACAGTTGGTTACAAGCATTACAGGGTATCTCTCTCCTCGGATCTTTGTTTTTCATCGTTATGGGTCATCCACAAACCCACACTTCATCGAAGTCCATTTTCTAGGCTGCACACTATCAGTATCACAGCTGGTCACAAGCATTACAGGTTATCTCTATCCTTGGATCTTCATTCATTATGGTTATGGGTCATCCACAAACCTACACTTGATCGAATTCCATTTGCTAGGCCGCAGAATATCAGTATCATAGTCGGTCACAAGAATTACAAGATATCTCTATCCTTAGATCTTCGTTCATCATGGTTATGGGTTAACCACATAAAATCCTTCTCTTCAGTGGCTCTTTATATTCAACAAAGGCTTCGTAGGAGGGAACTTCACGCAATGGGGACCATTTCTTCTTGAGGGAGAAATGATCCAAATTGAAAATGGCATCAACCCATGGTATTCATCCACCCATGTTATTCATCCACCCATGTTATTCATCCACCCATGTAATTTACCAATGGTATTGTAAGTGGCATCCACCCATGGTATTGCACGTGACATCCACCCATGGTATTCATTCACCCATGGAATTGAACTGTGGTATTGTAACTGAAAAATACTATAAGTAACAAGTCGCATTTTGTAAAAGGATGGTTTTGTCTGCCACAATGTAGCTTTTACAGTTATTCTCCATTTTAATAAGAAAAATATTTGTGGTTTTGTTTATTGGGCATTTTCCTATTTTTCTTCTGGAATTTCAATTTTTTAGATCTTGGGGGCCTCTCCCCCAAAATCCATTTCAATCTTTTAGATCTTGGGGGCCTCCCCCCAAGATCTAGATCAATAGCACAAGGACTCTGAGCCAGATCTTCTACAGTCGAGTAGTTCTGGGATGCCTTAGCATTACGGTTAATGGTCGAGTGTTTTGCGGAGCCTTTCAGCATCCGAGGTATAGACTCAACAAAGGGTCTCTCGATATGGAGTGGCTTTGAAGCATCAAAAGCAGACTTAGCCTTAGATGATTCTAATTCACCAGAATCACGTGATCGTGTAACAACGTCAATATGTGAACTCATCATGTAAACTTCTGATGTATTATCCCCTTCTTGGTTGCCCCCTGTGGGGGTACCAGTAATAGAGTTCGCGCCAGCAAGTAACTACTGCCCTTGGGGAAAAGGGTTAGTTAGGATAGCCTCGGAGCTAGAAGACCCTTGGTGAACCAAAAAGATCTGAGCATCTTGGATCTTAGGGCAAAGATGAGTCAAATGATCTCCATTGTACAACTTGCATGGAAATTTTACTTTTTTCTTAGACTCTTTTCTACCCCCTCCAGCATCATTGTCGGGTTTGTTTGCATTACCCTTCCCATAGGATTGTTGGTTTCCTTTGGGGTTATAATTTTGGACAACGTTTATAGATGTAGGTTGAGAAGGAATAGATGCTAATGGTGATGCCTGCATAGAAGAAGAAGTTTGTAAAGATAATTGCTGCAATTGACCTAGCAGGTTAGCCATGTTAGCATTGAGCGATCTAACTAGCCCGTCAGGATGGGGACTTGGTTTTGGCTTGGCTATATCAACCTTGGACCTAGGAGCATCAGGCATAATTTTTTGAAGAACCCCAGATTGAGAATATATAAGTTCTAACTGTTGGGCCCTAAAAATAGCTTGTTCTTCGGTGAACACACCGGAGAGTGACACATCCTTAGAGATCTTGGGTTGTAAAGATTTAAGAAACCATTCAAGAAGGAATTCTTGTGGAATATTAGATTTAATGAGCCTCTTCCTTCTCCTCCATTCCTGGATGTGATCCGAAATGTGGGTTGTCTGGTCCTGGTGAAAATTAGCCAATAGCTCAGTTGCAGCATCATAGTAGATAGACAATTGAAAATGGTTCAAAAATATTGTAGCCAAATCACCGAAAGAAGCGAAGGCGCCCCCTACGTGTTCAATGTACCACTTAGCCACATTTCCAGTTAGGGTACGTTGGAATAATCTCAACCTGACTGAATCATCTATCAGGGAATTTGACGAACACCATAAGTGAAAAGTGGTTACATGGTCACCTG
Organism: Pinus tabuliformis; assembly: GCA_031772625.1. NCBI lineage: Eukaryota > Viridiplantae > Streptophyta > Pinopsida > Pinales > Pinaceae > Pinus > Pinus tabuliformis. The sequence goes on from CM062819.1 coordinate 182,977,387, forward strand.
GATCTTCACTAGTCTTCCCTTCAAATTTAGGTATATCTGAGGGAATTTTGTTTGGGACCGGAGGCCAAACTGGGTTATATCTAATCGAATCATTAGTCAATTTAGAAATATCTGGCAATTTTAACGTTGCCGAAAAAGGTAGTAACGGTGGACCTTGAGGATTCCACCCGGTGTGGGTGGAATTCCCAACGTTTTGAAAAGAATGCCTTGGATTTGTGAAGGCACTAGATTTCCTAAAGTAATTTGTAGACCCACCTGAACCATAAGGAGCTCCTTGTTGTCCAGAAAAAACCGTAGTTTTACCAACTCCTGCTGGAAAAATTTCGTAGTGAGTGAAATTGCCCCTACAGAGGTGTTAAAAGGATTAGAGAGCTCTTGGTAAGGGTTCCATGCATAAGCGTAGGGAGAAAATTTATGGAATGAACTGACAGAAGAATACAACATATTCTCCTGTTGGCCAAAGTAAGATTGATTCCCAGCTCCAAGTCCACTAACCGCAGGGTTTGTCCAACCTTGAAAAGGATTTTAACTTTGACTCATAGAGGGAAAAGGTACTGATCCTAAAGATGGGTTGGAATGTGGTATATGACCATTCCCAAAAGGGAAACCCTGAAAAGAAACTAACCCACTTTCCATGGAAGTCATCGTGGAGGTAGCTGATGGAATACTTAACGGAACCGAAGGAATAGTGTTGATCGGCATTCCAAAAAGGAAAAGTCCAATGCTAGAGGCAAAAGCTTGAGCACACCCACTCGAAGATGGAATGGAAGTAGAGCCAAAGATATTAGTGCTAGGAATAATGGAAGGTATGGAAATCATTCCTCCTCCTTGTATGGATACAGAAGTTTGCATACTAGTAGCACTCCTGGTGGATTCCATACTTCCAGCAGTGGTCATCAAAGGAAAATATTGAAAGAAGCATGGGCTTGAAGGCCTGTTGGTCGGAGTCCCGACGTATAATAAAACATCCGAGTGATCGGGATGACGAGGAGAATTTGGAGACAAAAGAGACTCATGAAGATCTTCAACCTCAATAATGTCTTCCAACTAAAAAAGGACTCTAGAAAGAATTGGAGTGTTCCTCTCCAACTCTCTACTTGTACTAGGTCTATCTTGTAAATCAATAACTCCAACTAGAGGATCAATCTCTACTGCATCTGCTGCCACTAATTGAAAATCACTGACAGAATTTCTCCTACGCCTTCGAGGAGAAGGCTCAACACTCGTAGGTGAAATCCCATGAAGCCTCCTAGACCGACAAGCTGGTCGATTAGCTACTTTTAATTATTTTAAAGAGATCTAATTAAAGACTCAAAAAATTTGTAAAGCTAGGAAAACTAGGAGCAAAGAGCACTCTCTAAAAATCCCTAAAGATACAGTCAATCAAACTACTTCCAAGTATTTCTGCTTTGGGTGATGAGGAATGGAGACCAAAATACAAGAAAGCTAAAATCAAGGACCTTCCAAAAATAGTTTGGGGTGATGATGGCCCGGGCCTACTAGTGAAGGTAATAGAAATAGTTACGCTAACCTCCAGACAACAGCCTTTGCCAGTGTAGGCACCCAAGCTTCTCAAGAGTACCGTTTAGAAGTATTGATGAATGTGATGCAATGTCTGCCTCAGGTGCCACGAGATTCCCCTTCACAACCACCTATGTGATCCCTAGGAAAGGAAACTATGGGCACCAGTTCGTATCAAAAGGTGGGCGAAACAGTTGTGAGGCGGGATCCAACAAGTAGGAGAGGGGGTATCTTTCTTCCTTGTCTTCACTCTCCCTCGTGCTTAACTCCCAGTCATGGAGCTTTCCTGGTCTTTCTAACGACACTAGATTTTGCTTGTTATTCAACTTCTATGTTTAATAATTTGAGTGGCCTTGGAGAGTTAACTCTCCACTCACTTATTCCAGGGCCCTAAAGAACTTAAACTTGTTGGTGTTTGTTAATGAAAAATTAAAAAGTTCTAGTTCTTTTTATTAAATCGCTTGATTTTAGAGGGTTGTTCCTTAAGTCAAGGGTATAACGAGAGTGAAACTGATGATGTTTTTGACACAAAAGAAACCAATAGAAACTTAACTATATGCGTGCAGTTATTTTCTTTCGATGAAGGGGGATTTCTACTTGGTTCTACGAAAGACTTATATGATCAAAATATATCTTTTCTTTTCTTTTCAAAAACACTCCACACACACTCAAAATCTAAAAAGACAAAGAATGCTTATGATGCAAACTAACCTAATGCAAATTTAAATGATGATGCAATATCCTATGAATACTCATACCATAAGCAAATGTGCTTCTTGATAAGGTCAATAAGCCAACTTAACAATGAAGAGAGAAAAAAATTTACAAAACAATTTTCTCTCAAAAGCAAGCAAAACAAATTGAAAAATATCACAATTGCTCAAAAAAAAAAAAAATGAAAACAAAAAACCAAAAGCTTGGAAAAAAGAAAAGTAAAAGCTATGTTTTTTGTCTTTTTCTTTTTAGTAAACTAAAGAAATTTTCAAGCTAAAAAAGAACTACTAAATTTCAAAGATCAAGAAACAAGCACAAGGAGTCCTTATACCTTGCAAGTTATAAAACTCATTAATAAATGAAACTTGAAACAAGAAGGACTACAAACTCACACAAAATGATCCGAACAGTAGTAAAAGACTTCAACAAACTGACAAAATGTCAAGAAAGAAAAACTCTCAAGATTGCCAAAGAGACCTTCAAAAAGCAGCAAGGCTAACTAAAAGGGAAAGCAAAGCAAAGCAATTTGAAATTTGGGTTATAAACAAAATCAAAACCAATTTCTTGTTCTCAAAAACCAAAAAATCCAAGAACTTCAGACAGAAGCCTTGAACCCAAGACACAAACCAAAAACTTGCTCAACAAGCAATCTTAGGCCAACTAGGCTTTTCACTGAGAAGGAGATTTGAAAACGAGAACTTGCAAGAGAACAGAGTTGTACAGATAGTGGATGACTAGAAAATAACAGAATTCACCAAGCAACAGACCTAACTGGGCGAAAGGTTTCGAAAAACAATTCAAAATTATGTATATGCGACTGTGTAAAGATATAGAGGCATGCACACACGTTTAAAACGAAGGAAACTCGCATATACATGAGTCTATTTGAGGAAACTTGCGTGTATACGTGACTGTATCCCAAGAAAAAAGTGTATACAATGCTCAATTAAGAAAAAAAATGTCCGATTGAGAAGATCAGACTTGATGCCTAGGAAGCTAATAAGTCAAATAACACTATAAAAACAAGCAATCAAGAAAACAAACCCTGATCAAGAACAAACAACCCAAGCTAGGAAAAACAAGAATGTTTTCCCCAATGGAGTCACCAATTCTGTTGCGGGTGGGAACACCCTAGGGTCTTGGGTTGAAAACCCCAACAGAGCGGAGGGCATACAACAACAAGAAATGCACATACAAACAATCTAAATGCTTTAACTATTGAACTAGAAAGAAGTGTCCTTACCTGGAGGTCCTACATTTGGGTAGATCCCGCAAAGTTCAAACCCTTTGTTTCTTTTGATGCCATGGAAACCTGTAAATTATTCAAGCAAAGCATATACAACAGCAGTAACAGAAATCATATTCATGATATATATGTTAAATCATATAAGAAAATGAACGATTACACATTAATATAAGATTTATAAACAAATCACAACATGGATCAATGCATAAACACGATAAATATCAGGAACAAAATAACATTTCTTTATTGATGTAAGCTAAATGAAAGGTGGAGAACTACAACCTAAGTCTTCCTCTAGGTCCAAGTGGAACTATCCTCCGGATCCATCATGTCCTGACCTCAACAATCTTCCTCCATCAACATACACAAGGATATCACAAGAGGGGTCAAGGATATATCGAAAGAGGAAACAAGAATTTTCTAAAGCTTGGGGAGTGCAGGAAGCACAGGGATTTCTTCCGACTCGATCAGGGATCAATCAACTATAATATCAATATCTCATCTCTTCTCCCCTTAGGCCTTCCCATGAAGTTTTATTTATACTTCTCCAAATTAGTTTTTTTTTCATTTAGGAAATTGTTGGGCCATGAGCTATAGTAGGTGAGTAATAGGTAAAACCCGTAAACTTCACCTGAAATTAAGGAGACTTATTATTTTTAAGTGTTTTAACACATATACGCAGGTTGGGTATATACTGACCCACATGTACACACTTTTAACACAGGGAAAAGTAGAGTATATGAAATAAAAAACTGTTTTTTAGATTTTGGACCAAGTCTGGAAAGGAAGGGTTGCCCTAGGCCATAACTAGAGCATCAAATCTACCAAGAGTGGTAAATGGTGCTATAACATAGATTCAGGTATCATATCCTTTTATTTTCTAGTTAAAGCAAATGTGCATATGAGTATATTTGTATATCATTGTTAATACTATATCGATTTGGATTTATAAAGCTCCATGTACAGTATGGTTATTTGCTCATTGAAGAAAATGTGCATAATTATTTGTGGTTGAAATTATTATGAATGTCATAATGAGTTGAGTTATAAAGTTGCAATAAGCGGTATGGTAGGCATGTTTTCATGTTTGTCATGATGGATTTGGTTTTGAGAAGGTTGTTCATTGTAAATATTGCAACGAGCTTGGTTTTAAATCTCCATGGGAAGTATGTTTTTATTTTCAGCTATTTTTCTGGTTGTAGGTGTCATATAACATTGAGGACAGTGTTCCCCCAAGGGGGAGAGGTCTGTAACAACCTTGGCTTAAAAATCCATGTAATAAAGTTAATAAAGGAAACTAAGACCAAGGTCATGGGACATGTATTCCAAGCTGAATGTTGGGAAAAACATCCTAATGGGTGTTCATTTACTTTATTATGGCTAAGGAAATTGGAAAAGGCAATGGAAAATGCTTTGGGAAGGCAAAAATGCATTATTGGCATTTATTTTATGAAAATAATGTAAACTAGGAGAAAAGGGAGGTGAAAGGTCATAGGTTGCATGTGAGGAGGAAATTGAAGGAAAATAATGGAAATTGAAGAAAATAGAGGTCGCATTGATAACAAGGATTTTGAGGATCAATTCATAGCTTTTTCTCATTTTTGTTTGGAATTAGTCTGAGAGAGGAGAAGAGCACCAAGAGGAGAAGGAAAGCAAGCAAGAAAAGGAAGGACAAGGAAAGCAAAGGAAAGAAAGGAAAGGTTGGATTGGGTAGTTTCAATAGGAATACTTGCAAATAGCACATTTTATGTATGGTTTCCTAACTGGTTTTGGCATGCATGGCATATACATGTGTGTATTTTGGTTTCTTTGTTGTTGGTGGCATGGATTTTGTCAGGTTTTTACAGTGGTTTCAACCTTGCATTGTCATTTCTGGATAGCCATGGTGTGATGGGATTCTTTCTCGGTTGAGCAGTGGATTGTTGGAAGGTTTTGGATTCGGGTGAAGTGGTCTCAGGAAAATCCCAATGGTTGTGGGTGGAGATGATTTTCTCTGGGAAGCCCTCAACATGTGGGTGGAGATAGGAAAATTATTGAAGGGATGGTGAAGAAATTTTGAGGCATCCAAGCTTGGTTTGGTTTTCTGATCTTGGGATTGGTTTAAGTGAGATCACGGTATGGTGAGGGTAGAGGTGGTTTAACCTCTGGATTCCCTTGGTTATTTATGGATGATTTTATCCCATGAGATCCCACATTCACAATTGGAATATGGCACAAGGGTGATTGGCTAAAAGAAAGATTTGGTTCAACCCAATCTATGGTTGGGACTCGAGTGCTACATGAAAGTCCCTGACTTGGTTGGCTTTGGCATTGATTAATAAGAGCTAAGTTTATCTTGTCTTGATGAGTAATTGTACTTGTTATTATGTGTCTTTAATGTTTATTCTATCATTTTTATTTATCTGATTATATGTTGGTTATAAGCATGGTTAATTGATAGTTCTAAGTATGGATCTTATCACATTTCCATTAATGAATGAATGGTTAATGACTGTATGACATAATTGGTGTTATGACAGCTATAGTGACAAGGCATTGGTCCTTCTTGTTTAACCTCAGATAAGTTTCAAATCCCTATGTTCGGATATGCATTCATGACCAACAAATTTCATGTTCACCATCTATTTGACGGAACACCTATCATGGATAGGCCTTGTTATGTCAAGTTTTTGTCCAAGCTTTGTATGGAAGGATTTTTCCTTGTGCCATTCATGGTTTCTAGAAGGTTTTACTAAGTTCTAGGCAGAGGTCTGGATCCTAGCCTAAAAAGTGGCTTAAATCCTACGGTCGCAAACACAGAACTGGGTGAAAAAGACTACAATCACTCCCTTGTAGGTATCATGTGTGAAAATGGAGGGTTTCAGTCAAAATCAGGCAGTGATGTGCCAGCATCTGGTAGAGAAGGGTACTAAAACAAGAGGTTTAACTCACGTTTGGGTACCTGGAACAGTGTTTTAACCCTTGGGGGTTTTGTAGCACTTGATAGGGAAGTCATTAAGGTGTTTGGTTTGTCGATTCCACTTCTTTAAGGTGATCTAAGAGATTGAATCATATCATAGTAGCCCCTCATCTCATGTTTACCTTAGGAAAGCCAATTAAAGTGGGTAGATATGAGAGGAGGCGAGGTTACATATATGAGTGACTAATGTGGTGTTGTTATTGTTGTAAAGGTGTTGGAATAGAGTATGTGATTGTATTGGTTATGGTTCAGAAATAACCGGCATGGAAGTGTTTTATTGTTGTAGTGATTTGAATTTATTATGATGGAAAGCTCTTTCTAACACTACTCATGCCTCTTAGTAGTAATATTGAATATTTATTTCCTTTTTGCCTTGACTTGGTGTCTATTTCACATAGATATTATTTCCAAATATTCTAGTATTGTTAACAAGGTTTTTGGGTCCACATTCTATTCTTGAATCTTGATAATTTCGAGCATAAAATGAAAAGCTCGCTCTTTGTGATGTTAATGAGAAAGCCTTACAAATTTGGTAAGTTCCTTTAAGTTTCAATGCTCTGAGTTTGGAGTAATATCATAGTTATCTTGTGCATTGGTTCATATTCTAATAGAAATGTTTTGAAGTGAATTAATGGTTACTATAGTTGAGCAAGTTGTTTGATTTATAACTAGAAACCGCTTATTAGTACAACGACTCAGATATGCATTATAAGCCATTTTTAATGCTAGTGGGTGGTATTTCCCTATAGCGGCCACTAATACGCTTTTCAGTACCAAATCCTATCCATTCTATGGGCTTGCGGTGTAAACTTGTGGAATAGGATCCGCCTTGAAGGTGGGTTCCTTGGTCATTATTTGCATTGTGATTGGCGACAACGCATTTGTATCGTCGAGCATGGACCACTGGTGTCAATACAAAAATATATATTTATTACTTGTCGCAACCATAGTGAAAATCCTATGCCTATGGTTGGATGAAATTATAATTTTGGGTGGAGGCAAGTTTAGATCTATGGGAGACAATATTATAAAACTATGTAGTATGAATGTATTTTTAAGAGTAAGGTCGGGAGTTGGGGCTTATGTGGTGTTGGATGGTTTCTATAGTTGTGAGTGTGGAGAACATGATGACCTTATATGTGTTTTGAGAGGTCAAAAGGTCAGGGTCAGGCCCAAGCCAGCGAAATCGATAGTTTCTATCGGAAGAAAGGGCTGACCTCTGACTTGAAGCCCTGTTGAGTCACAGTCACAATATATATATATATATATATATATATATATATAGATAGTGTTGGAGGCTTAGCGCCCAAGGCCCAACCCGTAAACCAAATTAGTCGGGATTGTAGCATGAAGGATTCATAGAGGAAGTAAAAGTATGACCCCGACTTCACAAAAAAACTTTCGATCATGACCTCTAGTCAAACCTATGAGGTTGGATCTAAATTAAGTCGGGCCTTGTTATATTTGTTGGGTGGCATGTTTTAACCTGAACTCCTTAAAAAAATGGGGCCCATTACAGAAAGAATTCGAAAGGTGTGTAGATAGCAGCTTCGACTTGGTTCTTGAAGACTTGTCGTACTCAATCTTCCATGGTTTTGGAGCATTCGCCATTGAATCAAATTGGGGATTCAATGCTTGGAGCTCGAAAATGATACAATGATATAGACAATAGAAGAATGAGAGGAATATTTTTTATGAGTTATGGCCTTGTAATAATGTTTTCATTCCAACTTTCACGCAAAGCCTCACAGAAAATGATAGGAAAATAATGGAGGAAGGCTTGAAAATTTTTCACCTTCAAGCTAATTTCATGCGAAGTCTAAGGGAAAATGATAGAATGTACACTACTCCCAGCCAAACTAGACCCACCATCGTATGTACGCAAAATCCACTAGGGTATGTACCAGACACCCAAGCATTTAAGTCCCATGTCATTCTTAAATTTGTAAAACTACGTATCGTACATGTTAGGATGACATCCACCCTTGAAACCCATAGCCGAGGATGCGATGGCAAGCTGATGTCACCCCAAAATTTACAACAAAAACATAATATTAACTATATAAAATTACAAAATTTTCAATAATACAAAAAAACTAATACAACTCCACAGATCATAAATATCATTACGCAAACAATAACATAACAATTTTCTTTTAACAAAAATTCACAAATATTCCATTAACAATATAAATATCACATGAAAAAAAACTTGTTTAGTTAACATTGAGAGGACTTGTTTCACTCTCATGTTAATGAGGTTTCCCTTACGATGTTACAATGTAATCATAAATTAAAGAAAAACATTAATCTATGTTATTATTTAAATTTACTTAAATCATGTTTAAACTATTATTTTAATACATAAATAATTTTAATACCCATAAAGAAATCAAATTACATAATATTAAGATATTTTATTTATAATTCTATTAATTTAAAATAGGCCTATAAAATTTTACGAAGAAAACTAAAAAAAAATACAAATATCCCTTTCTCGTATTTCAAAATTTTCAAAATTTATAATATATTTAAGGCTTAAGCAAATGAAATAAAACAAAATTGGTCATCACGCATATTCACGTCTCTCCATACAATTATTAGAAGTAATCTATAAAATTCCAAATTTATTTTTATATCATTTCACAAAGTCTTCACCCCCTTTCTTTATCATAATAATGTGGTGATTAAACAAACATTTTTTATCGCAATGATTCCGCAACGGGTAGAATGCTCCAATAACATGTTCAACCACAAAGACTCCACAAGTAGTAGGATAATCTCACCATCATGACCATGAAAGGATTGACCAAGAAACATATTCCAAGAGTAGACTTGTCTCACCCTTGTATCCCTTCTAACATGTCACATGAATTGAGGTGGGAGCAGATTTTACTATAGCCACTAATCTAACATGTCACATTATAACCACAAATTAATTGAGGTGGGACAAGATTCTCTTATAGCTATTGATCTTTAGAGAAGGTAAGCGATAAGGGGTATTTGTACTTTGATCAATGTTTATTCCAGGACGAATTATATCATAAAATTTTGCAGTCTCCCACATTAAATTTTTTATTTTAGATAATTTTTACAAATAATTTAAATCAGAATTTAATTAATCATTTTTGTAATTTTAACGATTTTAATTTTAAAGAAGTAATTGTAGAATTGAGGCTTCTGTGATCCATAACAAGTATATGATAGGGGTTTAAGCGTAAATCACATTATTAATCATTTGTCGATGTGTTTCGAACCAACAAGTGTGGTTCATGGTCAGGACAAGTTGAAAAACCAGATCATGGCTGCATGTGAAATAGAGAGAAGATCATCCAATGGCTATATTTGACTAGGAAATGGCTATAATAGACTGGGAAAGGCTATGTTTGACTAGAATGGACCAAGGGACATGGACAACGGCTATCTTTGACTTGACTCGACCAAGGGACAGGGATAGAGAGAATTAGTTAGTTATGTTATTTCGGTTATCAAATTTGAAGAGATAACCGAAAACAAACTTTGTATATTTGGTAGAACATGACATTTTTAATTCAATACAAGTTTAGGCAGTAGGATGGGTAATAGAATGTCGTTCATTTTTAGATTTATTGAATTAATACTAAATTCAATTTATAATTGATTTCAAGCTTATTTTAAAAATTTGAAGTATTTTGATTTAAATTTATTTTAAATTTGAAAATATTAAGTATTGATTTTAATTTATGGTGAATTTGAATTTATTAAGTATTATGAAAGATTAAATTTATTAAGTATAATTGTTTTAATAAATTTTTTGTTTGAATTTAATAAGTATCGAAAAGATTAAATTTATTAATGTATAAATTTTTTAATTATTTAATTTTATGGTATATATTAATTTTTTATTTTATCAAGATTAATAAATTTTTTAATTATTTAATTTCATGGTATATATCAATTTTTTCATTATATTAGGAGTAGTAAGGTTCTCTGCAACTTAATATGGAGAGAATGTCACATTTAAACAATGCAATGAATAGACAAATAAACATAATATTTCATTAATTTGTTTTTTAAATACAAGTTGTCTCCATATTAAATAACACAAAATTAAATTAAATAAAAATAAATATATATGTAAGAAACAACATTGTAAGAAACACTTTGACTCTTAACTCTGATTCCAAATCGCTGCCGGCTTCGTGAAGATAGTTGCTAGATCAGCTCTATCTGCCTCTGGTGGGCAAGCTCCTGCCCATATCATCAGTGAAGCCCCAACTTCCACTGTCAAGGTGGTCCAGGCCTCACTCGATGAGGCTTTGAAGTTTTCTGAAAGTACCCTAATTTGTTGGTTCAATAGTTTTTGGCCGTAGCTGACAGCTCTCCACAGTTGGATCTCAGAGGTATGGAAGCCTGTCATTTATGATGAAATTAATATCTACCCGTGTGCTAGGGGTTTATTTATAGTGGATTTTGAAAACCCTAAAAGCAGACAATGTATTCTAGATTCTGACCCTTGGTTTTGGGAAAATTTAGGCCTATTCATGAAGCCATGGAACCCATCATTCGATCCCTCAACAACAGTCATAACCTCAACACTAGTTTGGGTGAGATTGCCAAACCTACCCTTGCATCTCTGGAATTTCTCCTTGCTAAATGTCATTGGAAATGCAATTGGGAAATTTTACTGTAGGTCCCCAGAAACAGAGGAATATGCCAGAACCACCTATGCACGCATCTGTGTGGAAATGGACTTCACCGCCGGATTCCCAGCTAAAATAAACCTAACAAGTAAAGACTATGTGTGGAACTAGAAACTCAATTATGAAAGTGTCCTCTTTAGATGTCGATCGTGCTTTGAGACAGGCCATCTAACAAAAAATTTCCCAAAAGCCTCTCGGAAAAATTATGCTAGAAAGAATCACCACAAATCTACATGGTGGGAAGGAGCACAAAAAGAACATTACATTGTCATCAAGGAAGAACACTCTCTAGAAAACTCTAAATCACAGGAAAACGGGCAAGCAAGAAACAACTCTCAAGACAAGCACGGGGAAAGCCCCGCCCAACAGCGAAAAAGTGAACTTGACAACCCCTCAAGCATCAATAGTTATGAGGATTCGTATACTGCACAAAATAAATCTTCATTTAACAGCAAAACAGATCTCCCAGACCAAGCTTCTTCTCCGACTATCTTCAAAAGGACGTACACAACAGATCGCGAAGCTAAAACACCAATGTCCCAAGAACCAGAAGAGATGAAGGAGATGCAAGATAAAGGAAGTTGGAAGACTGTAGAGAAAAAAAAGAAAGCTACAGCACCAATCTCGCCAAGAATGACGAGAAGCCAAACAATTAAGACCTAAGAAAATTATAGGTCCGATAGACCAATTTGGTCTTAGTGGACGTTAACCACCATCATTATCATCATCATCATCATAACATTTAAAAATTTGAACCAACATAAATCCATCTTAAATATCATAAATGAAGCAATGAGAGAAATCAAATTTGTTATTGTGTAATTTTTTGATATGAAAGAATTAATACATGATAACAACGAATTAAATGATTTACAAATTTACAATTTATTTATTTATTTATTAGCATAGCTAATTGGTAACTTCTTGTAGTAATTTGGGCAAGGCTAGAATCAAACCTTCAAACTAATATAATACCAAGAATATGTCCAAAATCCAACAAGCTGCAATAACTTGTAACTTAGCAAGAGCCAAAAAATACCAATTCCATGAGAGTGGGATGTGCACCAACCCCATGAGAATGAGATTTATCCTAGGAATTGCTTATACTTCAAACATCTTTTTTGGAATTTAAGAAATTTACACAGTAATATGTAGGTTTAAGTTAAATCTATATCAATATACTTTAAATGATCTAACTTCAATAGGATAGAAGAGTCTCACCCATCTTCCAGACTAACTCCAATTCTATGGTGATTGTAACTTTAATAGTATAAATAGTTTATGGTCAATCTTGTAAAATGTATACATTAACAAATTTGATTCCTCACTAACTCCAATTCTATGGTGATTGTAACTTAATAGTATAAATCGTTTATGGTCAATCTTGTAAAATGTATACATTAACAAATTTGATTTTTTTATATTAAGATGGATTTAGGTTGCTTCAATTTCTTTCAAATTTTTCTATATGCATACATATGTATTTAAGATGAAATTAACTTTGTTAGTCATATTTATTTCAAATTTAATTCCACTGTTAACATGATTAGCTTATATTAAATATGATGATGAACACGATGAATGTCCACTAACACCGATGTGATCTATCAAGCCTTAAAAAAACGAGTAAAAAAACTATAATTTTTTAATATTTTTTTTATGATAAAATATAAAAAAAACCGCTCCTAAATTGCTATTCTACTATGTAAATCCAATTTAAAAATCTATTATAACAATAAATTACTAAAAATTAAATTATAATTAATGATGCAAGGCTTCTGCGATCTATATTATATGTGGTGTTGTCTCTCAGAGTCATCACATACAAATTTTTGGAATCCACGTTTAAAACCATCCTCCATGGTTCATCATCACTATAGGTCCATGAGTGAAGAACTAAAGAGGGTTCGGTTAGAACTGGATGGTAGCCAAAAGTGGTCCTTGTCATCCAATTCCAACCGAACCCTCACCTTTATTTATTTACACTATTGAGTCTTGACTTCTTCACTCATGGATCTATCTTGATTAATGAACCACAAAAAATAGTTCAAAAAATAAATTCCAAAAATTTATATTCGAAGACTCAAAAAACAACACCACAATTAAATTTAAATTATTATTTTTATATTATTAAAATTAAAAAAAATTAAAATTTAAAACTAAAATTTAAAAATACAATTTAAATAATAAAAAAACACAAATTTCTCATCCCTCGTACGTCCTCATCCCGGACGGTCAATATTGAAAATGCCATCAAAATGAAGATGTAGATTTACGAGCTCAAAGTCTTTGGACGAATTTTCCACTCCACCTTTCTTACAAGACTTTACAACCATGACAGGTGAGGTCAATACAACTGCTTTTGCTTTTTAAATAAGTAGATTGGTTTTATTTTTTTAATTGGAATTGTCTCTATATCCCGAGGGTCCTCGGACTGGATTATTAATGGAAGCCCAAAATATAGAACTTTTTTACAGGCTTCCCGTGCTCAGATGGTGTCCGCGTTACAAATAATTTAAATCGCAATTTAATTAATCATTTTTGTAATTTTAACAATCTCAACTTCATCAAATTTGAAGAGATAACCGAAAACAAACTCTGTATATTTGGTAGAACATGGCATTTTTAATTCGATACAAGTTTAGGCAGTAGGATGGGTAACAGAATGCCGTTCATTATTAGATTTATTGAATTAATAACAGTTTCTTTTTTTCAGAAGAAAAAAAACATCATAGCTTAATAACAGTTTCAGTTCATAAATTGATTTGAAGTATTTTGATTTAAATTTATTTTAAACTTGAAAATATTAAGTATTGATTTTAATATAGCGTGAATTTGAATTTATTAAGTATCATGAAAGATTAAATTCGTTAAAGTATAATTGTTTTAATAGTTTTTCATTTGAATTTAATAAATATTGAAAAGATTAAATTTATGTATAAATTTCTAAATTATTTAATTGTATAGTATATATTAAATTTTTTTATTTTTTTATTTTATCAAGATTAATAAATTTTTTAATTTTATGGTATATATTAATTTTTTATTTCATTAAGATTAATAATTTTTTTGATTTTTTAATTTTTTAATTTTATTGTATATATTAATTTTTTATTTCATTAAGATTAATAATTTTTTTAATTATTTAATTTCATGGTATATGTTAATTTTTCCATTATGTTTATACTTGTGAGGTTTTCTGCAATTTAATATGGAGAGAAGTGACATCAATGTCATCTATTATTTTGAGGGAAAAATTGTCACATCTAAACAAAGGAATGAATAGACAAACAAACATAACATTTTACTAATTTGTTTTTTAAATTCAAGTTGTTTCCATATTAAATAGCACAAAATTAAATTAAATAAAAAAATACATCTTATATAACATTTAAAAGATTGAACCTACATAAATCTATCTTAAATATCAATTTATGAAGTAATGAGAGAAATCAAATTTGATATTGTGTAATTTTTTTATATGAAGGAATTAATACATGACAACAACGAATTAAATGATTTAGAAGTTTGCAATTTATTTATTTATTTTTTACCATGGTGAATTGGTAACTTCTTGTAGTAATTGTGGGGAAAGCTAGGATCAAACCTTCAAGTTAATATAATACCAAGAGTATATCCAAAATCCAACAAGCCACATATACCAATAACTTGTAACTTAGCAAGAACCAAGAAGTATCAATTCCATCAGAGTGAGATGTGTACCAACCCCATCAAAATGAAAGCTATCCTAAAAATTTCTTACACTTCACACATCTTCCTCGGAATTAATGTAGGTTTAAGATAAATCTAATCAATATAGTTTAAATGATTCTAACTCCAATAGGATAGAATAGTCTCATCCATCTTGGAGACTATGGTGATTGTAACTTTAATAGTATAAATAGTTCATGGCCAATTTTGTAAAATTTTAACATTAACAAATTTGATTCCTTAAGATGGTTCAATGGATTTAACTTGCTTCAATTTCTTTTAAATGTTTTTATATTCATACATATGTATGCAATTATGTATTTTTTTATATTTTTTTTTATTTAATTTATTTTTGTGTTATTTAAGATGAAATTAATTTTGTTAATTAAATTTATTTCAAATTTAATTTTATTATTAATATATTTAACTTATATTAAATATGATGAAGAACAAAATGAACTTTTATTAACACCAATATAGTCCATCAAACCTTAAAAAATAAGAAAACTACAATTTTTTAATATTTTATTTTTATAATGAAAAAATAAAACTGTTTTTAAATTACTATTTTATTATATATACCCAATTTAAAAATATATTATAACAATAAACTATTAAAAATTTAATTTATTATTTTTATATTATTAAACTTAAAAAAAAAAAATTTAAATTTATTAAAAATACATTTAAATAATAAAAAAATGCAAATTTCTCATTTCTCATACGTCCTCATCCGGACGGTCATTATTGAAAATGCCAACAAAATGAAGATTTAGATTTACGAGCTCAAAGTCTTTGGACGAATTTTCCACTCCCCTTCTTACAAGACTTTACAACCATGACAGGTGAGGTCAATACAACTGCTTTTGCTTTTTAAATAAGTTGATCTCTCTGGGTAGTGGTTTTATTTTTTAATTGGAATTGTCATCTATATCCCGAGGAGGAGGATTGGATTCTCAATGGAAGCCCAAAATTTAGAACCTTTTTACAGGCTTCCCGTACTCAGATGGTTTCCGCGTCCTCTCAGAATGGTTTCCTTCTTCCAAAATTCTTGCTTCATTATCACATCTTGTGAGAAATTCTCTGATCCAATTCAACTTTGATCTGAAGCTTTTCAATCCCTGTGAGTGGAAATTTTTGCTGTTAGATTTTTTTTTTTTCTTCTGAAAGTACTGACAGATTCCAATTTTAATCAATTGCGCTTCTTGTTGGGCAGTAAGCGAAGGATTTACAGAACAAAGTTTGCACCATGGGGAAGAACGGGTTAAAAGTATTAAATGCCCTGGACGTGGCCAGAACGCAATGGTATCACTTTACTGCAATTCTTATTGCGGGCATGGGGTTCTTCACAGATGCCTATGATTTGTTCTGCATTTCCACCGTCACGAAGCTCCTGGGAAGAATTTATTACTTTGATCCGAAAAGCCAGAGCCCCGGAACTCTGCCTCCAAACGTCTCGGCTGCCGTGACAGGGGTGGCCTTATGCGGAACACTTTGCGGGCAGCTTTTCTTTGGTTGGATGGGCGACAAAACTGGACGAAAGAAAGTCTATGGCATAACGCTTCTGCTCATGGTGACTACCTCCATAGCATCTGGTCTTTCTTTGGGGAACACAGCCAAGTCCGTGATGACCACGCTGTGCTTTTTCCGATTCTGGCTCGGCTTCGGCATCGGCGGAGATTATCCTTTATCCGCCACCATTATGTCAGAGTATGCAAACAAGAAAACCAGAGGGGCCTTCATGGCGGCAGTGTTTGCTATGCAAGGCTTCGGAATTCTTGCTGGCGGCGCTGTCTCAATTATCGTCTCTGCAGGTTTCAAGAACAAGTACGACCGCCCCGCATACGAGGTTAACCCTCGAGGTTCGACTGCCCACGAAGCCGATCATGTATGGCGGATCATTCTCATGGTCGGAGCTGTTCCTGCTGCGTTGACATACTACTGGCGAATGAGAATGCCGGAAACGGCTCGCTACACGGCGCTAGTTGCAAACGACATAAAGAAAGCCACGGCCGACATGTCGTGGGTTCTTCAGGTAGAAATTGATCTAGACGAAGAGGCGCCTGCAAGGAATGAGCCACGGTTCGGTTTATTTTCCAAAGAGTTCGCAAGGCGACACGGGTGGCATCTATTGGGAACTACAAGCACATGGTTCTTTTTTGACGCCGCCTTCTACAGCCAAAATCTATTCCAGAAGGACATCTTCACTGCAGTGAAATGGCTTCCCCCACCCAAGTCAATGAACGCGATAGAAGAAGTTTATCGAATAGCAAGAGCACAGTCTATTGTTGCTCTGTGCTCGACACTCCCGGGCTACTGGTTCACAGTGGCCTTAGTTGATCGCATCGGCAGAAAACCAATTCAGCTGAACGGATTCTTCTTCATGACACTCTTCATGTTTGCGCTTGCTATTCCGTACCACCATTGGCAAGACAATTACATGCCCTTCCTGATACTTTATTGCTTCACCTTCTTCTTTTCAAACTTCGGTCCAAACACCACCACTTTCATCGTCCCCGCGGAGATCTTCCCGGCAAGGCTGCGTTCTACATGCCACGGCATATCGGCCGCAGTGGGCAAGGCAGGGGCCATAGTTGGGGCCTTCGGCTTTCTCTACAAGGCTGACCAAGTAGCCACAGACCACTGCACGGGCATGGGCGTTAAAAATGCTCTGCTAGTCTTAGCAGTAACAAACGGTGTCGGTTTCTTTTTCACGTTCTTGATTCCTGAAACAAAGGGCAAATCCCTAGAAGAGCTCTCATGTGAAAACGATGAAGGGCCTTCCCAATTATCCGCGCGCAGGACTACACCCATTGAATAGCTGATATATCTCAAATTCTGCAACTGTGAAATTAGTGTACTGAACATACATGCAACAAAGGGAGGAACCACAAAATATTTTCCGTGATTCCAAAGTTCCCTATTCTTACATCCTCCATCGCATCATTGTTATATTTGATTCAATTTCAAATCAGCTGGCCATTTAGGTCTCATCTCAATGGTTTTTGCTTTTTGAAAATTGATGATGTTGTCTTTTAATAAGGCACTCTGTATATACACCCTAAATTCTGCTTTAAATGTGATAGAATATGTCCCATGTAAGCCTGTTATTTTGGAGAATTTTTTTGACCATCTGCCCTCAGCTGTTTCTCAATATCTTGGATAGTGGCTTTATATGTCACCATTATGTATTTTATGATGGCTTTTATATTGTCTTAATATAATGCATTCTATTTTTTTTTCTGAAAAAAAAAAAAAACAAATTGCATTTATAGTCGTCTCGGCACTACTCTTACATGGATGCAAAAACTGTTAAAATGTTATTTTTCCTTGGAATTGTGCGGACAAATATTTTTATGCTGTAATGATAAATCGATTTAAATGTGCATAGTCTTTTTTCCGTGGCTCAAGATAGATCAATAATTGTAGCAGACAGATCTCATTGGTATGAATAAATAGGATTAGAGAGATGTAAAGGAAATGGAAACCAAACCTATCATAATAATTTTATAATATTTAGTTTTTTGATTTTGAAATAATAATTTTATAATATTTGGTTTTTTGATTTTGAAATATTTAATTATAATGAGAATTTTAATTATTTTCTTAATTGATATTATTTTTTCAATTGGGTTAAACATATTTCGACTTCCAGTCTCCAAAATTACTGTGTCCATTCTTTAATTTAATTCTCTGGAAATATATTCATCCGACTTTATGAAAACAATATAAAGGGACCACTTGTTCTCCATCGGTTGGATCACTCAAATTTCCACCTTTTTCTACGGCCGCCTATATGACAATACTGCGGAGGGTAGGCTAAGCGATCATTTTCATTCTGAGCCTATGTTCATGCCAATTATAATCGAGAATTGGACAATATCCGCCATTACCGTGATTCATCATGGAATAATCATGCACCCGCTTGAGATTTTTCCCGGGAGCTCAACATAACGAGGCGCACAGGTGGTTGGCATCCTGCCTTACCTGTCACTTAAGTTTTTGGGGCAGTTTTTTCAAGTAAAGGGATCAGGGATTAAAATTGAAGTAATCAATGTTTTGTTTTTTAGTTTTTTAAATTGTAGTTTTTAAGTTTATATTAGAAAGGTATACAATTATTTTTCATGTAAATGATAATTAAAATAAAAAATATTGTTCAAATTAAAAAAAAATGGTTTTATTTAGTATTTTATGGTTTTGTTTTATTATTATTATTTATTTCATAATATTTAGACCAAAAAAAATTGTTAATAATTTTTTTCCTTTATTATAAAAATTCAAGAAAATAATATCAATTAAGAAAATAATATAAATTTAAATTATATTGGTGTGGAGTTTACATATGTATTATTTATATATTAAAAATACATTTGAAGAGTGGGTATTGAAGATCAAAAGTTTTGGTTGTGGTGAATTTTTTCTTGACTATGAAGAAGAAACAATTTTAATTTGAATTACTCTTTATTCTCTTGTTCTTTGGATTTACAAATATTATTTATCAATCTTCTCCACGTGAAAATCTTCTTACTGCTTACGCTACTTGTATTTATTGCCTAGTCCACTTGCTTGCCTTTACTACTTACTCCACTCACTTGGAGTTATCAATATTACATGCATGTCTTCTTTATGTATACATAATATGAAAACACAACAATAGACAACCACAATCAAAATTGGTTCAATTTAATTGTGATTCCTTATTATTAGCAATTAGAAGTTAATAGATAGTATTTAATTTAAACATTCATTTTTGTTAACAAAAAATGATGTTCTTGTGTAAATGGTGTTCTGCATCATAATGCACATATCATTATACCAAAAAATCTTATTGGAAAAATTAATGTTATTTAAACACATATGCATCAATCATTAGGTCTATAATTATTATGGGAAAAGATTCTTGTAAGTTATATTTCTTTGATGGAATGAAAAGATGTGTTGTTTTAAGCTTTAAATAATTATTTTTTTGCAGTGATATCCATAAAAATAATATTATATTTTGATTTCTTTTAAAAAATCATTGAAATTGTTTGAATAATTAGTCCAATTATCTTGTAAAATAAAGAGAGTATTTTTAGTGTACATGAGGAATGGCATCAAGAAGGTGAAAAAATAGTCTTATTGAAATCCATCCATAAGATTCCTATAATATTGGTGAACAATTGTCATCTATGTGGACTCATACAAGTGTATTTGGAATTAGGAGGGTTGAGATATTCATGAATTTTTAAATTATTTTTTATTTTCATCAAAGAATAGTTTTTTTTTTTTTTTTTTTTTAATATTGAAAAGCTAAAATGAAATTAACACTTCAAATTGAAATATAATTATTTCCTTTAAATTCGATCCCTCGTAAGGATGATAGTGAAAAATCTCAATCCTAAGTGTAGTGAAATATTCTATCGATAAATAAGAAGTTCAGAAAAGGAACTTTGCTCTAGAAGAACAAGTTAAAGTGTTGGTAACATTTTATTAGATGTGTTTATTTTAAAATAATTTTTCATAATTTAAATTTAATGATTAAGTAGCATAGTCATATCAACTAAATAGTAGGTAAATATTGATAGACATCAAAACATTAGTGTCTTCATTGTTAAAAAATATCATAAAAAATAATGAAATTATATCTATATATATATATATATATATATATATATATATATTAATTATTATTATAAAAAAACAAATATATAAGCTAAACACATATCCATTTAAAAAAACATATAACAAGATTCATAACAATAGAGATTCACCCCTATTTTAATATAAATATTATTAACATGTAAATAGACTTTAAAAAAACATATAACAAGATTCATAACAATAGGGATTCGCCCCTATTTTAATATAAATATTATTAACATGTAAATAGACTTTCTTAAGCTATTATAAATCAATAAAATCAATTTAATTAAAAAAGAAATCTCATGAACATAATTATTTTTGAAAGAAATCTTAACCTTTAATTAATGACTACTACTAAGAATATTTTAGAGTATTCCATGGAGGATAAACCTCTACCATCCACCTATTGATAATTAATCAATTTAATTAAAAGGACAGTACAAACATAATTACTTTGAAATAAATCTTAATCTTTAATTGATGTCTATACTAAGAAAATATTAGAATATTCCAAGGAGGATAAATCTCTAACATCCATCTAATAATTATTGATAATTAATTAATGTAATTAAAAGGAAAGAACAAACATAATTACTTTTGAAATAAATCTTAACCTTTAGTTGGTGATTACAAAAAATATTTTAGAATATTCCATGGAGGATAAATCTTTAGTCAAAACCCCCACCTGCGGTTCAAGAATTGGTGGCATTAGGATGCTCAACCTCTGCTCAACCTTTGAGGGATTAAGGAGGAGATCATCATGGGAAGCAAGGACAATATCAAAGATAATATAACCTCCAATTTTAAGGACAAGATGTGGGATGCTAAGGAGTTTGAGGGCAAAAGGAAGCTAAGGTACTATAAGGAGGTGATCAACCCCACCCTCAATAACTAGAATTATCTCTCTGTGTTGACTAGAACTAAGAAGAAAATGTACATCTCTTGGATTAGAACTAACTCTCATGAGCTTCGGAAGTGAGACCGGATGGTGGTCTACTCCCAAGAGTCCCTCGAATGATAGAATTTGTCAAATTTATGATATTAAGAAGGTGGAAGATGAAAAGAACTTCCTTTTAGACTGTTCGGCTCTTGCCCACATCCGCTCTCATTTCCCTACAATCAGTCACACCTCCAATATTCTTGACTTATTAAGCCATCCTAACTATAACGACCTTTGTAGGAATTTACAAGGTAACTTCCTCAAATAGAACACCAAAGGACACTGCTCACAAATAGATCACAGATCAATACACCAGTATTCTTGATGTAGTTAAAACCCTCAAAGAGGGAAAAAGTCCATGGCTTGAGCCAACACGACCACTTCAAGCAATTTATTAATAAAAGAATGAAAATTTACATAAGCTTCTCTCATGAACGGGCAGCCTAAAAATGACCCTCCATGCTCTTTAAATAGAGATCATGGACTAATCGAGTGTTAAGCCACGGATCAAGTGCCAGTAATTCCCAATTATTAAATGCCTAAAGTTTCAGTGACTAAAAAAAAAACAAAAACCTCTTTTTCTTTTCCAAAAATTACCAACCTTTTAAACTAGCTCACTTGGTCCAAAGTTACATTATGAGAATAGAGGTCTTGGGTTCAAGTCTTTTTTTTTGTTGAGTTACTTTTTCAAAAAGCACATGTAACTTATGTTTTAAAGTTACTTTATGTAAAAGTGTTCTCATCCATTATAAAAAGTGAGTCACTTATAATTCTAAAGTCTTTTTATCTTTTATTCAAGTTACAATTTAGTGAGTAGCTCAAAAAAAACCATTGTAAAAAGTGACTTTCACTTATTTACAAAAGTGGGTCACATATTTTTTTTTAAAGTAAGCTAATTAGATTAAGTTTGGAAAGGAGGTGGGGGGGCGGGGGGATTTTTTTTTAAATATAACATTATCCTTCACACCTGCACATTCACGCACTTCGTCGACATCTTCAACAATGTTTCTTCAAAAAGCCATAACTTCTTCATTTGGAAGCCGTTTTCAGAGCCGTTTTTTTTAATCGGCCTAATTTTTCAAGATATTTCCATTGGAACACTTAGTTTTAGCATCTACAGCTTTAATTTTTGTTAAAATGGAAATTCCATTCCAAGTTATTCTTGACAACACCAACTACTTATTTTCGTACGATAATAAAGTGAAAATTAATAAAACAATCTTCTTTTAACAATTATTCACACATATTCCATGACCAATGTAAATGTAACTTCCCCTGGGAAAATTGTAAATAATATTTACTTCAGTGAAAAGACATGATAATCTTAACACACTTCAGAAAGGTCAAATGTTAAGTAGGAAATATTTGATTTTATTTTTATAAGTAAATCATGTTTATAATGATGCAGGAATTTGTGAACAACTCACCTGGAAAATCATGCCTAATTGTGCCTCACATGTCAAGGTGGTTAGTCAGTTATGGATCAGGTGGTTACCTGCCCATAACCTCTCCTTGAGAATGAAAATGATAAAAACAAAAATGGAAACCAATAGGGTAGTATGTACCTGAGGTAACCAAAGGAGAGCATGGTAACAAGAAAATAAATCTCCTAACAAACCATGCTGAAATGTCAGATAGATTTGTGTAACAACAAGGTTGGGACTAAGTCTGGTTAGGACGAGATAGTCATAGAAGCTAACTATTCAGAGTTTTACTAATACCTTGCTTATGAGGATAGCATGGGAGGAGACACAGTTGGGCATTAATCTCGTGGTAGGGAGGAACAAGGCATTGTTTCCAAAGGAGTTCCAAATTCTCTATATGAGGTCAAAGACAAATAGAGAAACAGATGAGTACACTTGACCTGTTTATATTCTTAATAATTGCAATTGAGTCATGTAAACATGTTTGTAGCAACAAATTCAGGGTAAATAGGGTCATAGGTCTGTCGTGTTAGAAGGTCGGTGGTGAGCCGAAGTGAAGGGTGTGACTAGGACTATTATTCTCACCATGATAATCCTTATGACCATATGTTGTGGGAAATAATCATAGATGCAAAATATTTAAGTAAATTTATAGCAATTTATTCTTTCTTTTCTGTGTAAATAAGTATGAAAACCTAGATCAATACTAAAGGGTTATTAAAGAAACAACATCTTTGTAGTTTGGGTTAGTTTCCTAACTTAGCCCAGGAATGACTTAGCATGGAAAATAGTCCCAGACCTGCTAACTTTATAGAAATGAAACAAAATAACCATAGTTGTTCAATTTGAATAAAAGACATGAGAATCTGAATAACTGGGCACATAGGTTCAATATGAAATTTAAACTTAACAAGAAAACATTTTTCTCTACATACCCCGAAAATCGATATTGGATTAAACAACAAAAGCAATTCTAAAAGCATTTCAAGTAAAGTACGGTAATGGTATGTAACCAAAATATTTATCAATATTCATATGGAAACGTGAGAGTCACTGGCATATGATGACAATGACTAACCATATTATTCAAATAGAATGACACCAATTCAATGTAATGTCAATTATTCTTGAGAAATTAACTATTACCATGCTAGGAATTACAAGGGGCAAAACCCAGATTCCATCTTAACAAGAATTTAACAATAATAAAGTCTCAGACCAAAATTTTAGTTAAAGCTTCCTCTCAGCTAAGGAGGTTCCCAAAACCCTTATGGCCTTAAGTTCCAAATTTGAAAAAAAAGAAAAAGAAAAACAAACCCGTGAAAATTTCTTTGCGTCTTATAGCCTATTCAAAAATCCTCTTAACAAGAAACTTCGTAATAGCAAGAGAGTTCATTGTACCTAGGACAAAGTGAATGAAGCAAGAAATAATTAGGGAACATTCTAGGCCCCATCGGTAAGAAGGCATAAGAAAGCTACGTACCTACAGCCAGAAAGATAGAAGTGAGCCAAGGATTTGAGTAAACCTATTAATCGAGAAACTTTTTGATCATGTAGTCATACTAGGAATAACTATACCTGTGATCCATGAATCTCTTCTATGCTTGGAAGAAAGCCTACCAGGTGCGCAGTCATGTAGAAATCAGAGTCTACACTAGCATGGATCAAATAACTCGAGAGGATTGAGTTAAGGTTTTATCGATTGCATAACCTTATCAATAGTAAGCCCTCAGACCTTCGTAGTATACCATTCGATAACCCATTGCTATAACTAGTACATTGTCAAGCCTGGAAAGTGAGAAACAACAAGAAAATAAAGCAAATTTCTACATAAACCCTTGTCTTAAATTAAGAAAAAAACTCCAGAGTTTTCTTACCTCGATTTTGTAGGTTGCGAATATGATTCATGTAGATGGGCACTGAGTAATAAACCCCCGTGGTAGAGAAATTCTATGAAAATGCTACAAAAAACCCTGGAGATGGCGACAATGAAACCCTACGGTGCATAGAGAAAATGAGGCCTTGACAGAGGGTATGGGGGTGGTAGTTACCATGAATTAGATCGAAGTGATCTCCACCGTTGATCGGGAATCTTCATTTAGAATCGTGGATGAGACCCAGACCTCAAGACAGGTGCCAGGAGAGGCAAACGTGTCAGGAACGGAAATTTCCAGAGCATGCATTTAACTAGAGTATGATACAACTGGGGTGGGTTAGGTTAGCTGAGTAGAGTATATCATTGATATAGTATAACAAAACAAATCTTAAATACACACATAACTTGTGCCTTAATGTAGTCACCAAGCCATGTCATATACCATACACATATATGCAATGTCCTACTCGTATAATCACCGAAACATGTCAATATTATCATATCAAATGGTAACACAAATGTTCATAATTTCACATAAATACTTACCTAATGTAATGTTGAAATTTGTAAACCATATTTATCTTTGGTTATATGTGTGTTTTAATTACTTCTTAGTATAAAAAATTAAGGGTAATGTAAAGTTACTAGGGATTGCGGTAAGTGGTATCAGATCCAGGTTCCTTTGACAAGTGATATCACACCCTTGCTATGATATGTTCTGTATATATGTGACGAGAAGGAAAAAGTTTAGCAATTTATTAGCAGTTTGTCTACATTCATGAGAGAGAATTTAGATATTTACAATCCAAAAACTATGGACGAAGTTATAAGGAAGGCGTGTATATGTTATCAAAAAATAAAGCAAAAGGGATATGGACGAAAAAGGTGGATTGAGAAGAAGGGATTTATGTTTTCACAGGGTGATAAAGGAAATAATTCCACAAATGTTAAAGGAACTTAAAAAAAATAAGCAGAACCAAAATTCCAATAAGACCCAACAAAGGTTCATATTTCCAAATGAATCAAAAGCCAATGAACAATCAAATAAAATTGAAATGGAACCAGCAACTAGACCTCCATTACAGTGTTGGGGATATGGGGGACCACATTATGTTAAGAATTGTCGTTATTGTAAGGGGACAGAGCAGTTTGCACAGATTCTAGAAGCATCGACCGTAGGGGAAGTGGCAAGGCATTTACCCATAATTAATGCTTCTTTAGAAGACCATTAGGATGAGTATCAAAAAGCTATGGTAGAATTTGAAGGTAATATATTTTACCAAATTGTATCTATTTTGATTGATCAAGGACCTAGTTTGAGTTATATAAGCCCCAAAGTGGTAGAAAAATGTTGTTTGCAAACGGTTAGATTTAAAAGTCCATGGCTGGTGCAACTGGCCATAGGGGCTAAAATAAGGGTGGTAACTAAGGTCAACAACTTCCCCATGGAGTTAGCAGGTCATCCAATTGTGGTAGAATTGAATATTTTACCCCTAGGAAATTATGATATTCTAATAGGCATGGATTGGCTAGAGAGACATTGGTCCTTCAATAATTGTAGGGATAAAACTATCAACTATTTAAATTAAAAAGGAATGAGACAGAAGATTCAAAGAGTGAAAAGACCCTTGAAATTAAGACCATTAACCACTTCCCAGTTGGAAAATGTGTATTTGAAAGGGGTGTTATATTTATATGGTGCAAGTAGGATATTAAAAGTCGAAAGAAAAAACTGCCACCTTGGAAAATTTACCTGTTGTACAAAAAATTCCTTTTGTTCTTCCCAAAGATATTCTTTGATTGGCCCCAAAATGAGATATAGACTTTACCATTGAATTAGTTCTTCTCCAGTATCCCGAGCACCTTACCGTATGATTGTGACAAAATTAAAGAAACATAAAATGCAATTACGAGAATTACTAAATAAAAAGTACATTCGCCCAAGTGTGTCACCTTAGGGAGCTCCTATAATTTTCATGAAGAAGAAGGATGGAACCTTGTGTTTATGTATTGATTACAGACAGTTAAATAAGTTGGGAGTTAAGGACAAGTACCCGTTACCCCATATTGATGAGTTGTTTGATCAAGAGAAAGGGGCTACAGTAATATTTAATATTTAACTTCGTTTAGGTTATCATTAAATAAGAATAAAAGAAGAAGATGCATTCAAAATAGCATTTAGGACTCGCTATGGGCATTATGAATTTGTTTTCTTTCCCTTTGAGCTGACTAACTATTAATTTTAGGATAACAGTGGTATGTTCTATGCTTAGATAATTTTTTCTTCAATTTTCTTTATTAGCCCAATATCATATCTAGTATAGAAATCACATCAACATGATAGTAAAATGCAGATAGAACATAATAACAGTAGAATAAAAGCCAACACAGGAGGACACAAGATATGGCACCAACGAGGGACAACCCCCAATGTGGGGAAACCCTTGATG
Organism: Pinus tabuliformis; assembly: GCA_031772625.1. NCBI lineage: Eukaryota > Viridiplantae > Streptophyta > Pinopsida > Pinales > Pinaceae > Pinus > Pinus tabuliformis. The sequence continues at coordinate 183,004,535 of CM062819.1, forward strand.
AATTCTTCTTATAATTCTTCAAAATTTCAGCAGAGAGAGAGAGAGAGTACAATTGACAATATTCACTTGCCGAAAATGATAATTCAGAATAGCAGAAACAAAAATCCTTAACCAGAAAGTAAATGCTGGTCAACATCGTTGAAATGGACCTCCAAAACAGCTCGGTCAACCTTGGTCAACTCGACCTCCAAAAGTAAGATAATGTAGCCCAAAACAGTGTGAAATTAACCAGTCAAATTTGGTCAACAAAATTCAACACAACAACTTGGATTAGGGAAGTCAACATTGGTCAACGCATTGGTCAAACTACCTCAGTTTTTGTGCCTAGAACAGCGACCTACCCAAGTAGAAGTCTCCCTCAAAAAAATGAAATCAAACATGGACAACACTGGTCAAATTTAGACTCCTAAAATTTCAGTCTCCTGAAATTTTGGACTCCTGAAATTTCCATCAAACTAGTCAATGCAGTGGCTAGAAAAGACAATCTTCCTTTCGCACGTGTGGAGATATATATGCCCAGAAATATGTACCCAATCAAGATGAGAGAGAGAAAGATGAATGAGATGAGATGCAAAAATGAAGAGGAGGCACCTTGTATATATATGCAACATTGAAGGCCGGAGGAGGCTAATTTGATGGCTGGCTAACCTTGACAATTTGTCCATAACCAAAATAAATTCATAACTTTATTTGTACATCTCAGAATGGGATGATATTTAAATCAATCCTACACCCCTCAGAAAGAGGAATCCAAGAAAATATTAGTTGATTCATAAGAGCTATCCAAAGTGATGTTTGGCCCTAGTTACCAAATTTAACACTCCCTCTCAACTAGGGAGAACATCACCTACCAAACTTTCTGACAATATTTACCATCCCTGCCACTGCTCTGCTTTGTTGAACCATGAAGAAAGAATAAATTATTGAGAATGTATCATACCATTCTCCACTGACCCGAGGTCAAACTCCAATAATAGAGAGTGTGTCATACACTCTTAACCAACCCAATGTCAGTTCCCATTGATCCCATATCAAAATCAACATCCTAGCATAGGGAGTATGGTAGTAAAATATGCATCCATCGGTAGTACTATGGTCCCTATCCTCATTTCCATACTCATTGGCCAGATAAGAGGTACTTCCCATGAGTCCTGGACTGCATGGGTAGGATGTGCCAATAGGAGAAGGTGAACCATTCATCCTGCTCATATGCCATAGGGGAGGGTGAACCACTCAAAATATGCATATGCCACCATGGGGTATCACAAGGGAAGGTGGACTATTCATCCTATACACAACGCACCACTGGGGGAGGGTGAGTCACCCTATGGTCGCTTATGGCTCTAAGAAGTACCCCAAGCCCTCGGAGCTCCCAGAGCTCACTATCCATCTCATACAGGACCCTCATAAGAGGGTCTCTCCACGAATTGAACTCAATCACGTAAGGTTAAGAATTTTACCTTCCCGAGGGGCTTCATAAGAATATCGACGACCTGCTCATTGGTCCCAATATGATGGAGCCTTATTGCTCCCCACTATACCATATCCTGGATAAAGTGGTACCTGATATCAATATGCTTGGAGCGATCATGAAACACATGATTCTCATAAAGATGAATCACACTCTATTTGTCACAGAATATTACGTTGGTATCCATCACATGTCCAAACATCTCACTACAAAGCTTCCTCAACCAGATTGCTTCACAGGAGGCCAAACTAGCAACAATGTATTCAGGCGCAGTGGTGCTTAAAGAAACTTACTTTTTCTTCCTACTCATCCATGATATTGAAGAAGAACCTAGAGAGAAGAAACATCTTGATGTTCTTTTTTGATCCACCACACTGCCAGCCTAGTTTGTATCAGAGTAACCATGGAGCCTCACATTCCCAGTAGTGTATCTCAGTCCATAAGTGATTGTGCCCGAGAGATATCTCAAGAGATTCTTGGCAACAATCTAATGAATATGATGAGGCTGGACCATAAAATGACTTAATGTGTTCAATGCAAACATATGTTCGGACGAGATTTCACCAAGAACATCAGGGCCTCTATGAGTTGACGATACTCAAAAGGATCTACCAAATCAGGCCCAACAACACTTCCGCATAACTTCTTGAAGTTAAGTTCCATTGGAGTAGTCATGGACTTGCAATCCACCATCCCAAATATTTCAAGTAGCTTCACAACATATTTTCCTTGATAAAGGAAAATCTCCCCTGGCTTTTTCCAGACCTCCAACCCTAGGAAGTAATCCATTAGTCCTAGGTCATTCATATCAAATTCTCAAGCAAACTCCCTCTTACATTGATGAATAGGAGGGTCTGCATCTATCAGAAATAGATCGTCCACATATAGAACCAAGATGAGAGGTCTGTTGTACCTCTGAGATGATAATGGTCAGCTATCATGCCAGGGCATCTAAGATAATTTTTTTGGGGGTTGTGTTTTAATTTTGACGACCAATGTATGAAATAGATTTAAAGCAGTGATGCTTAACCCTTTGAATAGTATTAATATTTAAACAGAGGGTTGCTATTAAAATTCACACAGTGATATAGCTTGCATGGTGGTGAGCAAAAATGGAGAGATGGTATGACTATCACAGTCTTCAAATTGAATATTAAATAATCATAAGCGAGAAAACCTTTAAGCTATGTTCAGAAGGTTTAAAAAATATGCTTAAGCTTACAACAGATGCTGATGATATTATAATTTAGAGGGAATTAATCAAACAAACTGTTTATATAATTCATTCTCTTTATATATGATCACTTTAGAAGCTTATAAGAATAATTGAAACACAATTACTCCTACCTGGTTATCTTTGTAGAACATAAGAACATGAAGAAAACACTATGAAATAAAACCTGAAAAAACTTACAGAAAAACGAAATTGTATGAATCAAAATTTAGAACCCATTTGCTTTTGTATTAATGATTCAGAAAAGTCAAGTGCATTCAATGTTTAGAAATGATTCTTCAAGGGTGAAACCCTTAATAGCTCATGAAAGAGAGTTATTTATACAATCTGAGAACTGAGAAAATACCTTAAAATTATTTACAAAAATAAATAATTACAAAATCATGAATATAAACTGATAGTCGATCTGTCACTATTTTAGTGCTGAGTTGTTGATGACTCTTGCTAGAAAAACTTGTAGAAATTCTTACTGTAGATTAACTTGATAATGCAATATAACTAAAGAAAAATACTTTAATCTACTTCTACAATCAAACTTGTGGAAGCTTAATAGATTTGAGCAAGATCAAGAAGAACACATATAACGAGAAGCAGAATCAATGCACATGAAACATAGAAGAATACTCAGGGGAAAGCCTTAGCTAAAAACCCCACTATTTGTATTATCATACATGGTGGAAATATATCCGAATTACACAAAGCATTAGCTTTTACACTTAACCAGCTCTCAGTACAATCCTCCTGGATGCTCACAGGCAATCAAAGCTTCTCAGAAGCCTTCTCCTCTGCCCTCCAAGCCTCCTATTTCCTTGTGCAGTTTCTCCTGGGTTATCCTCCTATTACCAAGTGTAACAATTATCTCTCAAACTGATCTCACACCTTGTAAAACTGCACAATCCTCAAGGAACATTTTCCTTGACTACATGGATGAGTTTCCTTTATAGGAAAACACATGCAACTAATAGTAGCCTGTCCTTGACATTTAGCTCAATTGGGTCTTTCTCAAAATAGACATGCATGAGTTAAGGATGAGAGAATCTTTAGTTATCTAGAGTACACTAGTTTGATGCATGCATGCACTAACTGACTGAACTCACAATTAGTTCCTCAAAGAGTTTGGAACTAATTTAATTGGATTTAACTCAGTAAATTGAGCTAACTAATTACAACTCAAATATAACTCAACCTTATCTCCTTAATTAAGGGATAATCTCCTTAATTTAAGGGATAATTGTTGCATGACTTCAGAAAAACTTCTAACTTGAATTTCTCCAACTAACTAACTCAAGATGAATTAATTATTTATTTTTCAAACAGATGGTGAGACCAAATTCGAATTTTAATTCACAATTTTAATTCAAGGACAAATTAAAATTGGAATATTATGGATTCTATTTTTATCATTTCTTGTTGCTATTTTCAACACTCCCTCTCAACAAGAAAGGAATTCAACTTGATCCCGATTTTGAACATTTGGAATGTTTTGCATGCTACATTTCTCTCAAGTGTTGTAGCTCCAGCAACTCTAGAAACAAAAAAAAAATCCAACTTAAATTAGTGTGATGCATTTGTCATCAAAGTCTCTGATTGATATTGCCTCTGTCAACTGAAAACTTTGCGCTTCTGCTGACTCTTCCTTTCTGCACTATTGTCAATCCTTCTCTGCGCTCTTCAGTATTTGACTTCTCTAGCCTCTGTCATTTTGATCTCTGACTATATCAATCCTACTGATTCCTCCCGCTACTATGTACTTTGTGCTCCCGTAGGAAGGAACAATCCATGAGATAAGACATCTCAATGGACCTTGCCCAATTTCAACTCTCTTGAGACTATCACTTCACATCACCCCACCTCACATCTAGAGGTATGACTGCATGTGATCCCTCTATCGACTCTAATTGTGGCTCCGCCACAATTGTCTGAGACTTCTTCAGGGACTGCATGTTGAGAGGTAATTTACTCTCCCTCTCAACCACCAAGTCTCTAACATTTGCCTCGCTCCTCAAGGCTGTGCATGCATCTTGAACCTCAAGAGCATACAGGTTCTTGACTCGTGAACCGATCTGATTCACCTGTCCTGTGGTGATGTGTCTAAGGAAAACCTTTCCCTTACTAAAAGAAACATCGTAGCCTTCGTCCTCCAACAACGCGATCAATACCAAATTATTTTTCAGTCCAGGGACATACCTCACATCTGTCAAGGTAATAAGAGCTCCATGCACCCTCTGAAAAGCAACCATGCTCACTCCTGAAACATTATACCTTTCATCGTCACCCATCTCTATGCGCATATTGAGGTCTTTCTCCTCGAAGGTACTGAATAAAATTTTATCGCAGGTCATGTGGAATGAGGCTCCACTGTCAAGATACCAACCCCAACCCATCATCGATGACACCATGCATGTGATGAGGGTGAAGTCCATTTTGAACTGACAAGCCAATTCCTCACCTTCAGATCCTTCCGAGGATCCCTTCTTGGACTTCTTCGATGGGCAATTAGTCGCATAATGACCCATCTTGGGACAATTAAAGCATCTCACTTTAGACTTGTCAACCTTCTTCCCTCCATGAGAAGAATTCGATTTGGAATGGGATGCCTTCCCCTCCCCTTTCCTTGCATTACTTGCTAAGGCCATATTTTCTTCATCATCATCCTTGGATGAAGAACCATCTCGAGTGCTCCTCTTGATCTCCTCCTGCATGAGATCCGACCACAGTTGTTCCCAATCCGGCAGTTTCTCTCTTCCATTCACAGAGTCATGGTAGCTATTCCAGCTCTTTGGAAGACCAAGGAGAGCAAGGCTCACCATATCATCATCGACACTAGTTATTGCCACACTACCAAGCTCATCTGTGTAGGTGGTGAGTTTGTTCAGATATGTAGAAATAGTATCACCCTTCTCCACCTTGATTTTCCGAAGCTTATCCTTGGGCACCAGTTTCCTCTGGTCGCTACTGTTCTGAGAGAGGTCCTTTAATGTCTTCCACATTGAAAATGGAGTATCCTTCCCATGGAGACTCGAGACAATATGGTCTTGAACTCCCTCCAGAAGAATCTATCTCGCCTTTGCCACACACTTCTTCCATTCAGCCAATTCTTGTGCATTAGCTGCAGCTGGCTTGGGGATTTCTTAATCAATGAAATCCTTTAAACCATTGTCTTCTAATACAACTTCAATTCTATCTTTCCATGCTATGTAATTCGAGCAGCCTTCCAAGGCATAATCGAGTCTCAAGCCATCAAACGCCATTGACCAACCTCAAGTATGAGATGAATTCAATTTGTACCTGCAATCCCGAACTTCAATCTGAATTTTGGTCCTCTGCAACTCGGCTACATGTGAACTGTCTACAACTTCCTTCATATGTTTTAATTCCTTCAATTCATCCTGCAACTTCTTCATTTCAACTGTCTGAATGGAAAGGTTTTGAACAGCTTATACAAGTTATTCAACTCCTTCTGCTATACCTATAGTTGATGTTGTTATTGAAGTAGACACCCTGGTTATTGAGACTGCTGAAAGAGGAACTACATCCATTGGAATTTGAGCCTTCTTAACAACTTCTTCCTTCTCTTTGACCAATTTTTCCATTTTCTCCTCCATATGTTTTATTTGCATATTATGTTCCATGATAGCTTCATCATGTCATATTTATGAGTCTCAGTTTCTTCAATCTCCTTGGTAATTGGATCCTTAAAAGATGACAGTTTGAGCTTCTTCCTTAATGCTGAGAGCTCAACATTTTTCTTCTTAACAAGTTCTTATGCTACATTTATGTTTGAGGGATCATATCCCATCTTTACCACCAAATCTTCCAAGAATTTGATCTTGGTGTCCTTTGCCAGTGAGGAAGCCTTTTCCAATTTTAGCTGTGACTGTGTATTTACAAAGGTGACCTACAACTTTGACAAACTCATGGCAGTATGAGTTAAAGTGGAAATAATCTATCCAATTTGTTTGTGCATCTAAATTTGATCAATTGGAAGCACATCCTTTACATTAAACTAAAATGGGGATTGCTTCTGATAATGTGCATGAGTCCTGGGCTATGGAATCTGAGCTTGTAGAAAAGCCATCTACATTTTCCCTTTCCAGAGTCAAAGACTGAAAGGAGTCTAGCTTGAGAGTTGGAGGAATGTTTCTAGAACTGGGTGTAGGTGTTCAATTTCAACTCTTCATTCTGCTTTTAATCTCACTGAAAACATGAAAGATGTCCTCTTCCTTATCCTTCTGAATGCTTCAAGTGGTATGAATTACCTGTTGTTCATGAGAAGTAGTGGAATGAGTTGGGGACTGGGTACACTGTCCACCAAACTGTGTATAAAGCACAGTCTCTCCAAGTCCATCAAATGTTGTTTTTTGAGACTCATGTGTTGCTCCAATAATCACAGAGATCCTAGGTCTCTTTTTCATATGCACAATCCTAAATCCCTAGCTTAATGCTTCAGTTGTAGGGGATGACTGTTCTTCCCTTGCTCTTTTAGTTGTCTTTTCCTGTGCAAGTGGAGTTTGCACATTTGAAGTAGAAACTGCCTACGCTTCAACTTCTTGAAGGGTGTTCTCTCTCCATTACAATTGATTTTTGTACTGCTCTATCTCAGGTCTAGCTATGTGGCGATATGCAGTAAACTTATTTTTAACCCTGAGTTTAGAAATCACTCCCATTGGGTCATAATACCAAGTGAAGCTAAGACCAAACTTCATTTCCTTTAGTAACATGTCTTCTTCTTCTGCTGTTGCTATGGTATTGCAGATGAATGTACCAACCTGAGCTTTTAGCTTGAATTGAGATTTTTTCTTTGCTACCTCAAAGTGTACTTCATCTGCATTTAACTTTTGCCTAATATATTCCAATGCAAAGATTCTAATGGGAAGGTACTAGGGAAGTTTGTAAGGTGGAAGCTCACAACCATAAACCCTGATTTATATGTATTTTTGGTAAAGATACCAATCTCCTGTTATGGCTTGATCAACTAGCTTGAACACTTTCATAATTTCATCACTAATTCTTTGTATTGGAGTGTTGCTCATAATACTAATGGATGGATGAATAAACAATTCTATGAATTGTTTATAGGTGAACTATCCTTTCTCCTTCATTCCCATTGTAGTCCAAAATATTACTGATTGTTGGTTTCCTTCCTCATCTAGCTTTTGTAAGGTAAATGGAAATTTGTCTCCCTAAAAATATATAAAAAGGTATACAAGTACTAAAGCATACTTGAATACTTCTTCAATGTTAAACTCGACAAATTTCTCATGTATGGATTTAGCTAGGAATTGACTAAAGTTATAGAGAACAGTGGGTTTGAAATCAGTAGAAAATATGGACAAGAAACCTAGGATAACTTCATTAACATATTGATTAGAATTAACCAAGCAAATAGGAAAAAATAGTGGTGATTTGCTTGGTTCTATCAGGGAACATGGATGAATCATAGGGAGGGTTTCCTTTAGGCAGAGGACTGTCTATAGCTAGGAAAAGTTCAAGAGTCTGGGATCTTTTAGTAAAATCTAGCTTTTGATAAGATTCTATCAGGTTTTCATGAGAAAAAGGATGGGTTGGTGTAATAACTAGAGCTTGCAACATCTTTTCAATGAACTCGGCATTGATAAAACAAAGGATTTCTCCTGCGGGTGAAATAATTGCTCTCTGAATGGGATCAAAGGACTCATGGAATTTCCTAACAAGTTCAGGTGCTTTGTGTATCTGAGGGAAAATATAGTGGGGAAGGAGGGAGTCCCACAGTCCTATTTCATATGTCTGATCAATTAATTGATCCTCCATCCAACAGTAAATTTCATATAAATCAAATTGAGATGAAGTCTCAATGATTTTACAATCTTTGTCGACTAGGGGAGTATGATGGAAGTCAACCTACAAATGAATAAGAGGATATGGGATTTCTAAAATTTCTTTTCCCTAAGGAGGCATCTTATCAAACGAATTGCAGACTGAAAGTGATGGAAATGGAAAAATTGATCTAAAATTGAGTGATAACAGTAAAAAACAGTTTGACTGAATAGAGACAAGTGGACTTGGATGTCAGCTTTATTTTGAATAGGACAAAATAGCTGCTTATGTTTCAGACCATTTTTGAGCTGTAAGGAGGAAATATTTGAGTGATCAATTTGGTTATAAAAATGCACTGTGTAACTGTTTTCATGGAGGAATGAGGCTTTTAATGGAAAAATTGGAGCGGAGATGTTGAATGAATGGTTAAGTATGTATTAATTATCCAACAAGATTAATTAACGGGTCTTTGGGACACAAATTCACGAGAGTTATGAATTGAATGAATAACGGATAGACGACAGTTGTTTGGATGGAAGAAGTGACATGGAGTGGCAGTAAACGGTCACATGTAAACCACGTTCGAGAGTAACTTGAGGTGGTAAGTTGTTTTAGGATTTGAAGTCCCGAAAGACTAAAATGAGGATAAGGTGGTTTAAGAAGGTGGTTTCGGAAACTACCCACTTCTGACACCCCCCCCCAGCCGATAAAGTTCGGATGATAAATGAGGGCCAAGGAGTGATGTGGACCATTGGATCTCGGGGGAGCATGCAGGATGTAAGGTAAGGTGAAAAGGTTTTAACATGTGAGCGGCAAGTGATGGTGGGTTCACAATTTTGGCGGATGTGACAATTTGGTGTTATGATGAATGAATGAATGAAGTTAGGATACCGTAAAATATATTGGTTCCTAGGATTATGGTTAATTAAAAATGCAACATCGTATGCACGCATTATCCAATGTTACAACTTAGGATAAAATCCTTTCATGCTCCAATTATTTCTCATATGTCTACCTACCCTTTACACTCATAACATTTTCATTCATTCATCCAAGTGCATTTAGGCAAGCAACTCAATATTTCCTTCTAATGACTAATCTACATCTATCCCTTATTTCCTCCACTGGCTCAAATTAAACTGTTTAGCCAATTTTATTTGCTACCTATTGACAAATAATTTAAACCAAATCCAATCATGATTAAACTGTATAATTGGATTTTGTGAGCTAGTTTGGCATTTCAACAATCTGCACACAACCTTTATTTTCAAAAATAAACTATACTAAGGGTAGTGGCATTTGGATTTGCAACACTTTCAGAGTTTATTATTATATTCTATTCTCTTTCTAACCTAACATTTTATTTTTGTCTCCATTTTTTAGGGAATTTGTTCTATCATTTTATTTGATATGGACTTATTCATAAAAAAATCCCTAACATTTTTTAAATTAAGTATTCTTTTTGTCCATATCCTAACTTAACAATTTTTTTAAATATATGTTCATTTTTTGACTAATTGATACTAACTTTTTTTTTTACCACATGGTGAATCGGTAACTGTTGGGCTTGATCTATGGGAGACCCAGGATCAAACCTCATAACTGCCTCTATAACACCAAGAGCATAACCAACCACCTGCAAGTCGGGTATACTAAGTTCCTATGATTTTAGCAAGAGCAGACTCAACGGGAAAGGGGAATCCGCCCCTCTAGCCGCCACCACAGCAGGTCATTGTACTCAATGAGATTTGAACTTCGGTCTCCCCGGGCTTCGCCCATGTGACTTACCGTTAAACCACACATCATTGTACAACTAATTGATACTAACTTACCAAAACAAAAAAATTATACAACAAGGTCTATCATTCTCAACCTGAAAGTAAAGGTTCAGATCAACTTCACTTCTTGTAAATCCCAACTTCATTAGATAGTTATCGATCCTCTCGTACCAAGCCTAGAGTGCTTTCTTCAACCCATAGAGGGCTTTCTTCAACCTGCATACATGTGCCTGATAATCTTGAACTTCAAACCCCTTGGTTTGTTCGACATAGACTTACTCCTTAAGTGAATCATGCAAGAAAGAAGTCTTGACATCCATCTGGTGTAGATTCCATCCTTGTGAGGCAAAAAGGGCTATAATCGAACGGATGGTGGTGTAGCATGCAACGAGTGCAAATATCTCATCTAATCTACACCTTTGTTTTGAGAGAAGCCATGAGCAAAAATCTGGCCTTGAACTTCTCATCACTTCCATCAACACCATGCTTGATCTTGTAGAGACATTTAGAGGTGACAACTATTGAGCCGCTAGTTTTTCATTATTATTATCACTCTTTAACGCCTACTTCATCCATTTCTACCATTCTTTATCACGTCATTTATCATACTTTATCATATAATTCCATCTTATAATTATTTATGCTCTTATGGAAAAATATTATTTCTTCTCCTTTATTTTTAATAAATTAATGATTATTATGCATGATTTTTTTTTTTGCTAAGTATGATTAATCTATTATATATAAAAAGAGAGAACTGTTACATCCTTTGAACACAGAGAACCATCACGCCTGAGAGTTAGGCCGTTTGAGCATGACTAAATCAGAAACAGAGAGATTGAATATGATATCCCACGCAAGGGAAACAGAGAGATACAAACAACAGACACTAGACAATAGTCCCGCCACAACAGAAACTGGACAATAGACCCGATACAAGAACATAGAGAAAGTTTGACAAACAGAGCCAGAGAGAACCTTTCCTCCTTTCCACTGGGCTTCAAAAAACTGGTGGATAGCTGACACATAGGATTATTCGTCGGGTTGCTCCTCCACTATCCTGCACCATCCCTCTTCCGGTTCCTGCCTGTCCGGCTGAGCGTGGGCAACAGGCACAATGCTGATGGCGCTGGCTGGCTGAGGCGGCCCGTGATGCATATCAGTAGAAGGCTTCGGAGAGCTGGGGTTTTGGATTTCCTCAGTGTGAGGCATAGTGGCACTAGGCTCGCCCTCGTCTTGGGCTTCCTCTATGAAGAGAACAGAGACATGAGCCGTAATTCGAGGGCGAGTGAGAGAGCAGTTGAACGAGAAAATAGTTGAGCCAAAGGATGGCGAGTTGGCAGAGTCTGGAGAGTTTGGGTCCAGGTATTGACTTGGACTCAGAATGCTCTCTGTTCCCAGAGGATGAGGAGCTTGCCCCATGGAGCCAGACCCAGCAGAAGGGCCCGAAGGGTTGCCTCGGCCGGAGCCTCTGCGACTAAGCATGCGTTGGCAGGGTCTCGGCATAGCGGACGGAAGAACACGAACAACAGTAATGAAATCTCCGTTAGTGGAAATTCCTCGACCCGTAATGAGAATGCCACGAACACCACAGGGTATGCCACCAACCGCTGAGGGGAGATTACGCACCTTGAGCTCTGCCTCAGGCGCTATCCAAAGACAGCATCCAGCGCCTGACCCTCCCCAAGCCCAGTCTTTCTCAAAACTCCGGATCGTTTCAAACAGAATGAAACACAGTGACATGTTGCTGGAGGTGAGGCTATTAAATACGCAGGTGCCATTCCCTCGATCCTCACCCGCCATTACTATGGCAATCAAGTTTGTTGCAGGCCGAAATCCTCCCGAGCAGGCGTAACTGGACAGTGTTTTAATGCCAAGACCGAACAGATGAACTCCCATAATGTTAATCACCTGCGCATTGATATCCTCCCACCTGATTTTCTGTCCGGCGAGCATGCTGGACAGGTGCCAGCCATGCTCCGCCTTCCTCCGTCCCATCGTGGTGAATGCCTTACAGATCACCCACATCCGGGGAAAAGGTAGTGGGATTGGTCCGGTTTAGACTGACTATTCGCACGATGAGCTACGACCTTGCTCGGGATTGAACACAAGACTGGTCCGTCATGACGAGGCCGACTTTACCACTACGCCACCTCCACGACCTTGTGATTATTATGCATGATTTTACCAATGATGGTTTAATGAATTTGTTGAAACATCACTCACCATTTTAGCCTCCAAGATCTTTTCCAGATTGCAAATTTTATTTCCAGCTCATTATTAAATATTCCAACTTAGAAATTCGTTGGAATAAGAAGTGATAGTTTTGCATTGAATGTTTTGGGAAAATGAAGAAGAGTCTAGAAAATCTGAAACATTGGTTTTGTCTAGAACGGATCGAATTAGTTTTATAACTAGCAGTTCTCTAAAATTCAGTCCGTATTAAGAGAAACAGAAGGTTCTCCGAATATGATTTTCTCAGATTTGTTGTTGCGACTGTTTTCCAAATTATTTCAGTTGCAATACCAAATTCGACCTGTTCCTGTTAAATGTTGATGGAGAGATATTTTAGATATGATCTTGCTGATCAATTTGTTTGGAACAATCCAATTTTGTAATGGGAATCATTTTGTAATCATCTCTGTTGTAACTTCTCTTTGCTCTCTATGTATTTAAATGAAAATAGAGATCAAAGAGAGGGGGGATGATAATGGGGGATAATAGGATAGGATAAGAGGAGGAGATATAATGGAGAGATTTAACTTTTCGCTTGGGACCTCAATTGTAATTTCAATATATAGAATGTTATTTTGAAGGACACATCATGTTGTAAATGACATTTGGATTTGATGAATAATATATAACTTGCATTGTTGTTCATTCGGATATTCTGAAGTAGCTAAGTAGTATCCGCTGGTGGCTAGGGCCCGGTCTCTAGTGGATCTTACTGTTATTCCCTGTTTTATACTTTTCCATTTCCTGCGAGTTTATTCTGTTTTATATCTTTGCAGTTGGTTTACTTTCCTTAATTCTGATTTCGTATACTCATTTCAGTAATTCACAACTCTGTTAATTGATTTCATTTATGCATACCGTGGATTGAATTAGTTATCAGTTAAGGAATTGTTTCTCGTTAATTAAGACAGAGTGTGATTAGTATAGATCCAGCTGAAAGAGCTTAGTTACTGCTACAGTGCTCTCGGTTGATGTTATTCCCATTTGAATTGCTTGATTAATGTAGATCTAGCTGAAAGAGCTTAGTTACTGCTACAATGCTCTCGGTTGATGTTATTCCCATTTGAATTGCTTGCTTAAGATTGGATTATGGTTTTTCTTGAGATTAAGTCTTGATGCTTAGATGTATTATTTCCTTTAAAAGTTACAGCTTGAGATTTATGATTGCATCCGTTTACTCTTGTATTGAATTTAATAGATTATCTTAAATCATTACTCTCTAGATTTATAGCTTGCACATATTGTGTACACTCTTGAAACAAAAAGACTTACCCAGGTTGATAATTAATGTGAGGCAATTAGGAGTTTTAAAAGACACCTTTTAGCACCCAACATTTCAGCGTCGTTGCCGGGGAGAGTGTTGTTATTTCGTAGAAGTGATGTGTGTTTGATATTTGTTGCTGGGAAAGAATTGGGTATTAAAAACGGAAGGTAAGAACTTGTGTACGAGTAAGTAAAGTGTTTGCTCCCTTGCTCGCTTTTCAGCGCAATTGCGTAGGAATTGAAGTAGAAATAGAAGTTTGATGTTTGTTTGCTACAAAAGTACTGGGTATTAAAAACGGAATGTAAGAACATGCGTACGAGTAAGTAAAATGCTTGCTCATGTGCTTGCTTTTTAGCAAAATTGCGTAGGACTTAAAGTAGAAATAAGTGTTTGAATTTCTGTGTGAATGGCTAAAAAAAAAGGTAGAAATTTTGAAAAACATATCTCATGATTTCACTTAAGTGGTGATGTAAGCACCACCCATTTCACTAACCAATTGAAAGGAACATTGAATGAGGATCCTCAAAGAAACACATGAAAAAAATCTTCTATTATGGTAAGAAATGACTTAGATTTCTACTTTTGAATTCTGTATCAAAGATCTAGGAGGAGTGACACAAATGCACATAATTCCCCCATATTCTCTACTGTTACAGGGAAAAGTGTCTATATAGAACTGCTCTATCCCACTAAGGTGTGACAACTGCCTTAGAAACAAACAGAGAAAAGCTACTTTCATTTTTCCTTTATGAATTATAGATAGAGAGGAACAGAAAGACCAACCTCTGTCTTGCGCTAATCTCCTGATTTGATTCCTCTCTTCTTTGATAGTCTTTAGCTACTTGCTCCCTTGCACGCCCAGCTTTACAAAGTACCTGTAAGATCACAGTAGCATAGCACTATACAAATACATGGATCTATAATCATAAACAATCTAGGATCAGATGTAAATTGACCATACAAATGTAGCAAGCATCAATGACACAAGAGCATGGAGGAAAACTTGAATAGCTTTTATTGATAAACAAGAAAGAGCCAAGAGGAGTTACAACGAGTTGTTATGACCTAACATCAACCTCCCAGCTAAGAAGCCCCTCTTCACCTCAAACAAAGCTTAGATCACCCAACAATCTGATGTTTGTCTCAAGAAACCAACATCAATTCCTTACAATATGCAAAATTCCAGCCTCTGGATCTCTGGGATGAGGGATCCATATATAGATATCTGTAATGGAGATGAGTCAGCTCATGATTTTATTAGTGTCTTCCCTCTGATAGTTCTTGCTTCCACTTGGATATTGATGATCTCTTACTCATCTTTGGTCGAATTCAGTGAGGCAAGTGTCACAGGAGAAGTTTTTGGAAGCTTCCATTGCCTCTCCACCTCGCGGAATCACACTGCCATTTGTCATTTCTCACCCATCGCACCCCATAGAAGGGATTTTTGAAATGCAACGCATCCACACAGTGTATTTAGGTGAGATGCAACGCACTTGGCCAGTGGAGCAGCTGAAACGATCCTGTTTTGACCAATTCTGAGTAGTTTTTCATGGAGAACTTCTGAGAGAAGCTGTAATCTGTTGACCTTGTTCCTTTAGGGGTTAAAACAACACTTTTAGGGACTTAGGAGCCCTTGGTTTATGGACATTTCATGCTTGGGATTTGTAGGGCCCAAAATGTCTATAACATCTACCAAATTTTCATGGTTTGACAAATGAAGACCCAGATACATTTTTATTTGAGTTCGAAGTACTTTGTAGAGGATATGATTGTTGTATTAATGATCAAAGGTTGAAAGTGTTTCCTCTTACTCTAAAAGGAGCAACTCTCCGATGGTTCATGAGCCTTAGTGGGAACTGCATCCAAACATGGGAGGACATGAAGAACGTATTCTTGAAGAAGTACCAAGACTATTGCAAGGTCGATGAAGATATTTTCAATATGATAAAGGGGAAGATGAAAGCTTGGAGGACTATGTAGAGCGATTTTATTACAACCTTCAAAAATGAAAGCATAAGCATTTGAAAAAAGAGATCTTAAAAACACTCATTCTTAAAGGAATCAAAGATGAATTTTTGGAACTCTTAAATCTAATGGAAAAAGGTGATGTTTTTCAATTATCATATGATGATGTTTGTGAATTATGCATAAGGTATTCAAGAGGAATCTTTAAGGTTGGTAAGAATTCTAGAGAAATTTCTTCTTTCTTTTCTAAATCTACTACAAGAACATGAGATATAGGATTTGAAATGAATGATTTATTTGAACATTTTAAAATTGATTTTATTAGCTCTCTAAATTCAAAATTGGATGTTTTGCAAGTTTAGAAAAATCAAGAAATTGAAGAAGTGTTTTTCCCTCATTGCCAAAAAGAGAATCCCATAGATAGTCACTCTTCCTTATCTAGGATGGAAGTAGCATATCAAAGATATGGGGAAGCTGCAGCAAGGTAAAAAACATTGAAATCGTGGCCTACATGTATGGTTAAAAACAATTCCTCTCCATTTTCTTACTTGCATAATCCATTATGGAATACTCATGTGTTAGGGTAGCCATGTCAATCTCAATATAACCCCCACCAATCTTGTCTACAAGTTTGGCATGGTTCATCTTATGATTGCATGACTACTCTCCCTCATCTTGTAGCACAAACACATCATCCATATTCTTCACCAACTCTTCCACAACATCTTGCTTGCATATCAAAATCATCCACATAACCCAATCAACTACATCATCAAAATGCTCCATGCCCTACACAATTTCCTACTCAACTCATTCCACACCCTCATCATAATAAACCAGTACAACATGCTTACAGTGTTGAACTAAAAAATTTACCTACACTTCCCACCCATTCTATCTCACATGCACCATTGGAGAAAACTTACAATGAGATTCAGAATGTTTCAAATCCAAAAATTATAGAAGTTATGGAAGAAAATGAGGTTTCTTATAGTCTGCATCAACAAGTCGTTTTAAAAGCTCAAGAACTTCATGATATGATGGGTATGGG
Source organism: Pinus tabuliformis (assembly GCA_031772625.1). Lineage (NCBI taxonomy): Eukaryota > Viridiplantae > Streptophyta > Pinopsida > Pinales > Pinaceae > Pinus > Pinus tabuliformis. Next base: position 183,021,329 of record CM062819.1, read on the forward strand.
AAATCAAGAAAGTAAAGGATATATTGAAGATTGGTTTCACTCCATCATTTGTTTGCAACATCACTCCATACTTCAACAACTTTTGACACTATCTTTTTAAGGGAAGTTGGCTTCTCATACCCTAATATTTATTAACATGCATTTTTCAAATTTGGGTATGTACATACTTGAAGGCTTATTTCAAAAATGGATCCATTGGAAGTACTCTTATACATAATCATATTCATTTTTCAAATCAGAGAAGGTTAGTGTAAAAAAATAAAATAAATAAATACATAAATAAATACATTTTGCTTTTATGTAAAAATAGTTGTTTTTGTTGCAACACGCTGTGGAAATCAACATCGGTGATAAATGTTTTAATTCATTTGTGTATGTGTATGAATTATAATGGAAATAACAGTTCTACAAACACTCATATTCATTTTTATCACCGATTTGAAAAATTGCTTGAATATCATATTTTTTGGCTTGTGGGCTTGATGAAATTTTCGAAAACATAGTCGGGACAGTCATGTTTTGAGGGACCAAAAGGGAATATTTTTAAAACATATTTCTATCCTAAGTAGCCCTTTATTTATACTTTCCAACCTAATTTGAATCACTCAATTTAGATTTGAAACGAAAACGTTATAACCAAAACATTGGCAGGGTGTCTAGCAGGTAGCTCAGGAACAAATTTAGGACAATCCGTTTTTGGAGGCCTAAATGAATATATTTTGAAAACATGTTTCTAAGGTATATTCCCCTATGAATATAATTTAAAAGGAAATTTGAATCACTCATTTTCTATATTGTATGAGAAAGTTATGACCAAAATACTAACTGTCTATCATAAATCAGCACTCTTAAAACTCTGTTTTTCTAGCTGTTCACTTGTGTATTTGTCCCATCAATTCTTTTTGTTTTCAAAACCTGTGTCTATTGGAAATAAATAAATGAGTCTACTTTCATTTTCAATTTGAATAAACTCAATCCATCATCAAATGAAAAAGTTATGCTTAAGATATCCATTGTTGGTCTAAGATGGGTAATTGAAAATGACTCTGTTATGCAGATTGTTCTAAGTAAAATTAACATATCATATCATTGAATTTTTAAAACTTATTTCTATTGGTAATATATCTTTGAAGTATTTCTTATTTTGATTTTGAATCACTCAAATTGGACGAAAAACAAAGAAGTTATGATTAAAACACTACAGGTTAGCATGATTGGCCACTGCTCTCCCGCAGGTAATAAATTAATTTTACTTTGTTATTTTTTTCCCGTGGATTTGTTTTACAGAGTAACTACTTGTTAGTTTTTTTTTGCATAATTCTTGGATTAGGGGAGCCCGATCACCTCTCTTTCTCCATGATTTAATGTTTTATTGCAGGTAGACACTCGTTTTTTGCAGGTCTTAGGAGAATAAAGAAGGTCAATTTATGGACGAGCGATTCTTGAAAGAAATTTTAATGAAACAAGGGCATTTCATCCAATTCATTACCTAACGGATTCATAACAAAAGAAATAATAAATTGATTTCCATTTGAAGATTCATGTCACTGCTGTCAAAACATTTTTCGAAGAAATCATTTTTTTCCATTGATAGATTGATATTCCCTTAGGAAATAACATCATAGCTGTTGTAACTTAATTTATTTATTTATATACTATTTTTTTTAATAAAGTGTTGTTTCTTTTTTGATTTCTCTTATGTTTTTGTGTTTCAGATGTTGCTTCCTTCAAATTGTATTTTCCGCTCCATTGGAGGTTGAATAATGAGGACCCCGTCATGCAAGTTTTAGTTGTAGAAGGCAATCCTTTGGCAGCTTCATTTTTGTATAAAGTTATTTATTTTTGTAAAAACTATAAATATGATTGCTTTTCCATGTTTTTCTCTTTGTTTGTTTATTGTTCCCTCTAGGGAACAACACTTTGTTGCATTTTTACTGTTCCCTCTTGGGAACAACACTTTTTTCCATTTTTGTTGTTCCCTCTTGGGAACAATGCTTTTTGCGTTTTTGTTGTTCCCTCTTTGGAACAACACCTTTTCTTTTTTGCATTTTTGTGGTTCTCTCTTGGAGAACACACTTTTTGAGTTTTTTTGCTGTTCCCTCTAGGGAACAAATACTTTTTGAGTGTTTTTTGTTGTTCCCTCTTGGGGACAAAACTTTTTGAGTTTTTGCTGTTCCCTCTTGGGGACAACACTTTTTTGAGTTTTTGTTGTTCCCTCTTTGGAACAACACTTTTTGAGTTTTTGTTGTTCCCTCTTTGGAACAACACTTTTTGAGTTTTTGTTGTTCCCTTTTGGGAACAACACTTTTCTGCGTTTTTTCTGTTCCCTTTTGGGAACAACACTTTTGTGTGTTTTTGCTGTTTCCTTTTGGGAACATCACTTTTGTGCGTTTTTGCTATTCCCTTTTGGGAACAATACTTTTTTGCATTTTTGTTGTTCCCTTTTGGGAACAACACTTTTCTGCGTTTTTGCTGTTCCCTTTTGGGAACAACACTTTTGTGTGTTTTTGTTGTTCCCTTTTGGGAACAACACTTTTCTTTTTTTGCTATTCCAACTTTGGAACAACACTTTTTGTGTGTTTACTATTCCAACTTTGGAACAACACTTTTTGTTGTTTACTGTTCAAACTTTTGAACAACACATTTTTCTCTTAGTGTGTCTTGCTATTCCCACTTTTGAACAACCACTATTCCATCCTTGAAACATAATTTTTGTTTTTTCTGAAGTTTTGTGTTTTGTGAATAACACTTCCTTCCTCTTGTGGGATTATTCCTAGCTCATCTCAACCCCATTTTTCTGATTCCTTATCATGGCATGAAGTACAATACTTTTATGAGGACAAGAATTATGGAGTCTATTGAGGTAGGTGAATACCCTTAATGTTATGATCTTTAACATGACAACTTCTGGATGAGAGATTCTTTTTAAGAAAAGGGACACAATTATTTATATACTCTTTTACTGTATCGTTTTCTGCTGTACATGATACTAATTGATCATCTTAATACCATGCTAGTTCGACCCTTCCTGGTTATAATCTTCTCTGTCTGTAATAAATGAGATTATGGGTATAATTTTTTTTCCTATTGACATGTTCAACTTCTTTCACCATCCCTACTCTTAAGGAGTACTGAGCCTCCCTCTATTTATCATAAAAATGTGTAATAACAACAAATTTTTTCCTACAAATAGAGGATAGAGGGTCTCATTAAGAGCCAGCCTACCATGTTCATAAGGATGTAGCGAATTGGCATTCCCACTATGACCACCACACCAGTGTTATGATCCATTAGATAGCCAAAATATCCTTAGAACAGGAGGTCTCATCATGAGCCGACCTGATCACTTTTGCTACATCCAAGTGAATGAAAGTGTGGTTATTTGGTTACCACGCCAGCACACTGATCTCTTCTATAGAACAACACTGGAGCTCTCCATTTATAAATTGAGGATCCTGGCTCATATGTGTTAAAAAACAACCATGTTGAGGCTATGGACGCGTGTTGGTAGCAGAGGCTCTGCTTATGGTATTGAAGTTATATCTTATCATCAATTATTACTATAATACTCTCTTCTTATTCTCTCTTTTTATCGGAGAAGTTATTTCCTTAATTTTCCTGTTTTGAACCTTTATGCATGAGAATTTGTTTTCCAATCAATCGCATCATTCTCAGCTAGAGTACCACCAACAAAGCTGGTGGTTGTGGAAAAATTAAGTAAATCTGCTCATTTTATTCATGTGCATTCTACTTTTAAAATAGATCAATTTGCTAACATATTTATGAAATTGTTTTTTACACTGCATGGAATACCAAAAGAAATAATTTCATATAGAGATGTGAATTTTACATCTGCATTCTAGAAATATCTCTTCGAGGGTTTAGGCACTCAAATACAATTTAGTATGTCCTATCACCCTCAAACGGATGGGAAGACCGAGCGAGTAAATTAAGTGATTGAGGATATGTGAAGAATGTATGTAATGCAACAACCATCTAAACGGGAGGACTATATACATTTAGTAGAATTTTCTTACAATAAGAGTTACAATGCCCCCTGAAAATGAGCTCCTTCGAGGTATTATATGGACATGGATGTAGAACACCCTTTAATTGGGGAGGCATTGAAGACAAATTAATGTTGGGACCCGAAATGCTAAAAGAAATGGAGGAGGTAGTGAAGAAAGTGAGAATTAACTTAAAGGTCACGCAAGACCTAGAGAAGACCTATGCTAAAAAAAAGCGCAGTTACTAAGAATTCCAAGTTAGGGACCATGTATATGTACAGGTAAAACCCAAGAAAAGAACATAATGGGGAAGTTGTACCAAGCTAGTGTCCCTATTTTGTGTTCCTTTCAAGATTTTGGCCTGGATTGGACCGATAGTTAATCATCTTGCTTTTCCAAGTCATGTACGTGTACATAATGTTTTTCATGTTTTTGTATGAAAGAAATAACTTATATGATCCAAAAAATACAATAAATTGGCACGACATACAGGTAACTTGCAAAGCAACAATATATATATATATATATATATATAGATATATATCTGTTTATTTCTTTCTACAAAAAAAAACTTCATGAAAGATGAAGAATCTAAAAAAGTATTTAACAACTCGGTATGTAGGTCGAGTTGGACGACAATTTCCTAATCAAGCCCCTACACATACTCGATTAGAGAGAAGTAACACTGTGGAGGCGAGTTATCACCTAGGTTAAATTGTAGTGGAAACACTTTAGCCGAGAAGAGGTTACCTTGGATATTAAAAACTTATGAAAGAAGTTTACCCAAGCTTGTTCTGGTAGTGTGAAAACATCAGGATGATGTTTGGCTTAAAGGGATGGGGACATGTAACATCCCCTGGGAAAATTGTAAATAATAGTTACTTTAGTTAAAAGACATGATAATGTTGACATACTTCGACAAGGTCAAATGTTAAGTAGGAAATATTTTCTTTTATTTTTATAAATCATGTTTATCATGATGCAAGAATTATGAACAACTCACCTAAAAAAGCATGCCTAATTGTGACTCACAGGTTAGGGTGGTTACTCAGTTATGAGTCAGGTGGTTACCTACCCCTACCCATAACCTCTCCTTGAGAATGAAAATGATAAAAAAAAGGAAACAAAAATGGAAACCAACAGGGTAGTATGCACCTGTGGTAACCAAAGGAGAGAATGGTAACAAGAATAGAACTGTGTTGAAATGTCAGATATACTTGTGCAACAACAAGGCTTGGACTAAGTTTGGTTAGGACCATATAGTCATAGAATATAACTTGCAAATTTGTTACTAATACCCTGCTTGTGAGGATACCACGTGGGGAGATACAGTTGGGCATTGGTGTCGTGGTAGGGAGGAACAAGGCATTGTTTCCAAAGGAGTTCTAGATTCTCAATATGAGTTCAAAGAAAAACATAGAAACATATGATTACACTTGACCTGTTTGCATTCTTAATAATATCAATAAAGGCATGTAAACTAGTCTGTAGTAATAAAGTTGGGGTAAATAGGCTCATAGGTGTATCAATTTAGAAGGGCGATGGTGCGTCGAAGTGAAGGTTGTGACTAAGACTATTATTCTGAACATGATAATCCTTATGACTGTATGTTGTGGGAAATAATCCTAGACGCATAAGATTTGAGTAAATTTATAGCAATTGCTTCTTTCGTTTCTATGTAAATAAGTATGAAACCCTAGGTAAATACTAAAGGGTTACTAAAGAAACAACATCCTTCCAGTCTGGGTTAGTTTCCTAGCTTAGTCGAGAATCATCTTAGCATGGAAAACAATCCTAGACCTACTAAATTTACATAAATGAAACAAAATAACTATAGTATTTCAATTTAAATACAAGACATGGGAATCTGAATAACTAGGTACATAGTATCAATATGAAATTCAAACTTAACAAGAAACAATTTTTCTCTACAAACCTTGAACACCGATATAGGATTGAACAACAAAAGAAGTTATAAAAACATTTCAAATAAAGTGCAGTAATGGTATGTAACTAGAATAGTTATCAATATTCATAATGGAAACATGAGAGTCGTTGATGTACGCTGACAATGACTAAATATATCACAATAGTTCAATTTAATGTCAATTATTCTTGAGTAATTAACTATTACCGTGCTAGGAATTACAGGAGGGAAAACCCAGATTCCATCTTAAAAAGAATTTAACAATAAGAGTATTAAAGTCTACAGATGAAATTTCAGTCAGAGCTTCCTCTCAGCTACAGAGGTGCCCAAAACCCTTACGTCCTTATGTTCCATATTTAAAAATAAATAAAAACCCATGCAAATTTATCTGCGTCTTCCAACGAATTTGATAACCCTCTTAACAAGAAAACCTTGTAACAAGAGGAGAGTTCACTATACCTGGGGCAAAGTGAATGAAGTAGGAAATAATTAGGGAAAATTATGGGCATTGTCGGAAAGAAGGCATAAGAAAGCTAGGCACTTGTAGCTAGAAAGATAGAAGTGAGTCAAGGAATTGAGTAAACCTCTTAACTAAGCAACTTTTTGAACATGAAGTCATACATAGGAATAAATATACCTATGAGCAGCGAATCTCTTCTGCGCTTGGAAGAAAGGCTGCTGGGAGATTGGCCAAGAAAAAATCAAAGTCTGCACTAGCATGGATCAAAGAACTCAAGAGGGTCAAGTTAGGTTTTTACCGAGTGAATAGCCTTCTCGGAAATAAGCCCTCGAACCTCTGTATTCTACCAATTGACAACCCATTTCTATAACCAGTACGCTATCAAGCCTGACAAGTAGAAACATCAAGAAAATAAAGGAAATTTCTACATAAACCATTGTGCTTAAATTAAAAAAAAAACTCCAGATTTCCCTTACCTCGACTCTGAAGGTTTTGAATATGATTTCTGTGTACAGGTGTTGAGTAATAAACCCCTGTGGTAGAGAAATGCTATGAAAATGCTGCAACGAAACCATGGAGATGGTGACAGCGAAACCCTACGGTGCGTAGAGAAAATGAGGTCTCGGAAGAGGGTATGGGGTGGTAGTTACCATGACTTATATCAAAGCGATCTCCATCGTTGATTGGGCATCTCCGTTTAGAACTATGGATGAGACCCAAACCTCGAGACAGGTGTCAGGTGTGAGGCAAAGGTGTTGGGTCTAGAAATTTCCAAAGCATGTGTTTAACCAAAGTGTGATACAACTGGGGTGGGGTAGGTTAGCTGAGTAGAGTATATCATTGATATAATATAACAAACCAAATGTTCAATACGCAACTAACTTCTGCCTTAATGTAGTTACCAATCCATGCCATATAACCATACACATATATGTAATCTCTTACTCGTATAATCATTGAAACATGTCCATATTATCATATCAAATGGTAACGCAAATGTTCATAATTACACATAAATACATATCTCTTGTAATGTTGAAATTTGTAAACCATATTTATCTTTGGTTACGTGTGTGTTATATTTACTTCTGAGTAAAAAACAATTAGGGGTAATGTGAAGTTACTAAAGAGTGTGACAATAAATATCACATGAGTAGAGACCTCGATACCATGTTAATCAGTGTTATTTTAGCATATTACAATATATTAAAAAATTACTATAATTAAAAATAATCAAAAACATTAAACATCATAACTTTTTAATATTTTCCAATGTGTTATTATTTAAATTTATTTAAATAATCATCAACAAATTTTGACAATTTAATAAAATTATTAATTTAATATATAAATAAATTAAATACTTTTATATTTATATTATAATCAAATTATATAATAATAACATCCTTTGTTCATAATTTTATCAAATTTAAATATTTTCTTATAAAATTTTAAAAGGAAATTGTAAATTCCTTTGTTTCTTATAATAATGTTAAATTTTATTAAATATTAATGGATAGTATTATTATAAATTTGATTAAATATTAATTGATAGTATTTTTAAAATATAATGTAATTGAATAAAATAAAACAAAATTGACAAGCACGTGTAACTTTGTATTGTAATTCTTTCTCATAAGAGCTCACAGCTGTTATATGATTTACCTGTACCTTCCTCCTAAGAGCATCCACAACCCAGTTCTCCTTCCCTTTGATGTATCTGATCTCGAAGTCGAACTCACTAAGGGTAGCCAACTATCTAGCTCGCCTGAAATTCGGATTTGGCTGATCAAATAAATATCTCAACCCATTTTGATAGCTCATCAATGTAAATCTCATGCCAAGAAGATAGTGCCTCCACATCTTCAATGCATGTATAATCGTTGTTATCTCAAGATCATGTGTTGGATAGTTCTTCTCTTGCTCATTCAGTTTCTGTTACTCATAGCATACTACCTATCCTTCTTGCATGAAAACTCCACCAAGTCCTCTCTTGCAAGCATCTGTACATAATACAAAATCCTTGTCCAGATCCACAATCTTTAGCACTGGTGCGTGTGTAAACAACTTCTTAAGTTGCTCAAAACTAGCCTCACATTATTTTGTCCATTCAAACTTCTTAGCTTTCCACTACAATGATGTGATAGGATATGCGATGTGTGAGAAGTTTCTGATGAACCTCCTATAGTAACCAACCAATCCCATAAATGATCTCACTTTACCCACATTCTTAGGAGCTTCCCACTCCGTGATAGACCTTATCTTTTCTGGATTCACTGTTATGTCATCCTTGGAGACAACATGTCCCAAGTAATGTACCTCAATCTAAAAGAATTTGCACTTGCTAAGTTCAGCATACAATTGATGCTCTCTTAGAAATATCAACACTACTGCTAAATGCTGGACATGTTCTTCCTCATTCTTAGAACACACTAGTATGTCATCAATGAATACAATAACAAACTTGTCCAGATAAGGATGCAACACATTATTCATCAAACACATGAATCTAGCTAGAGAATTAGTTAAACTGAATGGAACAACAAAAAACTGATAATGCCCATACTTGGTCCTAAACGCAGACTTGAAGATATCCTCTTCCTTGATGTGTACCTAATGGTATATTGATCTCAAGTCGATCTTAGAGAACACTACCTCTCCCTTAAACTGATCAAACAAATCATCAATCCTCAGAAATGGGTACCTGTTCTTGATGGTCATTTTTTCAGATGCCTGTAGTCAATGCACAATATAAGAGTACCATATTTCTTCTTTACGAACAAAATTGGTGCACACCAAGGCGATACACTTGATTTAATGTATCCCTTGTCCAACATTTCCTTCAACTTCAACTTTAGCTCAAGCAACTCAGATGTGCTCATCCTGTAAGGTGATTTTGATGCTGGAGCTTCCCCTTGCACCAACTTGATAGAAAGGTATACCTCCCTGTGAGGTGGCAACTCTATGATGTCCTCCAGGAATACATCCTAAAACTGCTACAAAACTAGGTACCTTCTTAACACATCTACATCCTCAACCTCCTTACCCTTGTCACTAGAAATGTGTATTGCAAACATCACACAACCTTTTCTGCAACTACACTTAGCCTGCATAGTGGTAACCATACTCACTGATGTAGGATTCTTCTTCCCCTGCAAGGTTATCTTTTCCCCACTATGATCCACACACTCAATGGCCTTGTCAAAGCAATCCACTTTGGTTCTATGAAGGTATAGCCAATCCATACCCAAAAGCATGCTATACAATCCCAATGGCAATACATTCAAATGTGTTGTTGTAGGCATACCATTTAACTCAAATGCGCAAGCTCTTACCCAATGGTGAACTCACTTCTTTGTACCTGTAGCCAAATATACCAACCAAAATTCTGCATGCACTTATTTTTTCAAACCACACTTATCCACCAAGTTAGGATTAATATAACTATAGTTAGATCTAGGATCAATTGAAATAGAAACAACTTGATCATAGAGCTTACCGTCCATATCAATGATTGATGCCTGATGATATGCCTGCTTGTTGTCCACGGTTTCATATATATGAGGAATTCTATGACCAACATCACCAACGGTATGTGCCTCCTAAGCGTTGTAAATTTTGGGTCTACCACCACTCTGAAAATGCAAACAATCCCTCTTACGATGATCCTTACCACATATCCAACCTTGCAATGGTTCCCTACCACTGCCTCTGGCCTACTACTCTCCATGTCCTTGCTCAACTGCATTGAATCTCTTGTATGGAGCTACATTTTCTTTCTCACTTGCAACTTGAGGTCTTCCTCTCTTTGGTGGCCACTTTCCTTTAGCTTTCTCATTTCTTTTCAAGTCATTCTTAGGCTCAACTTTTCACTTTGACTGCTCATAACAATGCTTCGACTTTCAGATGGCCTCCTCCAATGATATAGGCTCATCGAACTCAATCCGATCTCTGTATGCAACTTTTAATCCACTGATGAATCTCTATACCTTGGCCTTCTCATCCTTGAGGTAAGGCACATATCTCAACAACTCCAAAAATCTACTAGTATACTCATCATCTGTCATAGAACCCATCACTCATAAAAATCCTTAGCCTTGTCATCATATTACCTCTTTGATGAGTACTTCTTCTTGAAGATCCTTTCAAATGTGTGCCAATTCAAATATTCCTCATGTATACCTTTGACATTATTCAAGTCTTCCCACCAAATATCTGATTTACCTTTGAGACTGAAAATGGTTATTGTTGCTTTCATGTTCTTTGAATAATCATGCAATCAGAAGAATGTCTTCATACCAAGCAACCATGCCTCTGCATCCTGTGATTTATTCACCTCTCCATCAAGGTCAATGGTTTTGCCTTCTTTAACTCATCCGGCAAGTATCCACAATCACTTGTCCTGTAAGGATGATAACTTTGATGATCATAATGCATGTCAGAACCAAAATTGGAATAGTACCTATGTTCATCACCTCTCCTCTCCAGAGTGTCCAACAACCTGCCATCTCTGATTGTGTTAGATATATTATACCTATGTCTACTAAGAGACCTACTTCCATATTCCCTATTAGTTATGTCCTCATGTCCATGGTTGATCTGAAGTGGTCCATGTCGTTTCAAATCGGACAAACTCTGAAGTAGTATCACATTCACCTCTGCTTGTTTATCTATGCCTGCACGATTTTGTCATTGTCTATTTTAAAAATCCTTATTTGCTTCTCAATGTGTCTGCCAAGTGAGAAGGGTGCCCCAAACCATGTTGGCCATCTGATGCATAGGGAGATTCTATGTATTCTACCACCTTGATAGCCATATCATCTCTTTCCTGCAGGGCCTACTATGTCATCTAAACCAAATCAAAATAAACCAATGCACCTTAGCATAATTAGCGAAGGATACCTTGTCTGCAAGATTGGCAAATCAACATGATACATGTATAACATAATCATAAAAACATATAAACATATATCAAATAAATGCATCAACACATAAACATCATTCTAGCTAGGGTCTAGTCATTAATGCAAGGCCATATCAACAATGCATGCTATGACCTCATGCATCACAAAAACCATTACACCATTGCACACATTGTCACATGCAACTATCAACATGAATAAGCAATGCCTAATCAACTACACATACGTATGAATGCATGTAGTCAAGCATAAGTGATCAATTCTTGTAATCAACCTACAAGACTAATACATGTAATCAAACATTCAAGAATGCACTTGACATACAAGGATGCGATCAAGAGACATATAATCAACATGTAAGCATCATATAGCCATATGAATCCATTCATATACTTCTAATGATGCATCCCAAAAAATCATATCAAGTTCCTCATGACAACCTTACTACCATCATGATCAACATGATGTAATGAAACAAGCACATGGAATGCAAGTGTAAGAGACACAAATGCAACTGACATGCATGCATGACCGAGTACCTTCACCCAAGGAGAGTGAAACCATGCTCTGATACCAATCTATAACACCCCTTCCTCCTAGGTCCACCCAAGAAATTAGCTAGCCGGTGTAAACATGCGATGAGAGAGGCTACTATAAGGGATTCAACTTCCTTGGTGACCTTAAGGAAATGGAACCGACAGAACATATCAAGCAAACACATCCACATAAACAATAACACCCTTAGGGGACATGTAAACCACTCAGACATCCTATCCCTAACTCCCACTGACGATTTGAGCCTTTAAAACCCTAGGCACTCTCATGCTATAGGGAAGAGAACGACAAGAAGTCAAGGTCGCTCTCACGAGCTTGTGTGCCAGCGTCCCGGGACTTTTTTTAGCAGACCTATGCCATCATCACTAGGATTTAAGCCACTTTTCTAGACCAAAATCTTGGCCTCTGCTCAAAACTTGTTATAACCTTCAAAATCCATCGAAGTTATTATGACAATATAAACAAATAAAAAATCAACCTCAGGACTAGGCCTGAGCATCCCTAATCGGGACTGAAATTCTGTCAAACACTTGCCATAAATGCAACCTATAGGTCTAGGATATAAGACAGATCATAAATGATTGAAAGAACTTATGAAACATAACCCACAGGATCACCTCCTTCTCCATTGAACTATTATATCATTAATTGGATCTTGCATCCATCCATTTAACAATTACAAGTAAATACATGAAATAACCATGACATGAACCAGTCATATAACCATGCTTATAACAACATAAAACCATATAAATATTAGAGATATGATAGCCATTAAATCCACATATAAATTAGTGAAAAAGAAAGAGAACTTATCTTTTATTAATCATAGGAAAATTTGACCAAGTTCGGGACTTCCACGTACCACCTAACCGTAGACATGGCTGAACCAAATATTTCTTTTAACTAGTCACCCTCATTCCATATTCCAAACATGAATGTGGGATCGCATAAAACAACCAATCCATGAACAACCAAGGCATTCCAGAGGTTAAACCACCTCCACCCTCATCAAACTGTGATAACACCAAAACCGGTGCTCCAATCATAACCAAACCAAACTTGAAATGCCTTTTGGAATCCATCACTATCCTTAAGGAATTTTCCATCTCCTTGTCTCTCAATATTTACTACATTCCAATCCTAGATCATGTTGACGTTGCTGGACCCGACAAAATGTCAGGGGAAATCCCTGGTAAGAAGTCCCAACTAGATCTTAGACTGTTTGGTGTAGGAGTCCCAATAGTGGGTCATATGGTATCGCCTTTGACCACGGTTGCGCATAGAGGCAATTAAGATGTCCTTGCTGGTAGCAAGGGTGTGACATGCACATCAACCGAAGGAAGGTTCATGAACAGTTCTAACACACGAAAAGTGAGGTGAGTGTGCCCCTTGGAAACCTGTGAAAGAGCGTGGCTTATAAGGGAACACACTAGTGAAGATGCATTACAAATTGGAAAGAAAGTGAGCTAACAATCCAAAGTGATGGTTAAACCAATAGCACATCTCAGTAATATTCATACATAATTATACAGAAAGAGTCCATAAATGCATGCGTAATCAAACAATACATATATCATTAGAGTAACCATGATAGCTGAAATACAATAACAACATATGCATGAAACATGTTGGCTCTGTTATATTAAGAAGTGAAAGTTCCAATCATACAGTACAACCATGACTGACCACTAGTCCTGATAGCAGAATGTTACAATCACTGCCGCCTGCTCCTCCAAAGAGATGTACTAGCTCTACATTGTGGAGAAGCCAAGGCTCATTACAATACTCTCCAAGCTTTCTCTAAGATATTCCTATCGGAAGCTTGGCTAACCAAAAGCATCTACAATGAGTTATGAGGTACTATAAATAGAAAAGGGTGGGTGACCCTTGACATCCCCCTTTGTGACTGTTCATCTACCCTCATGACTCTTCAACTACTCTATGACTGTTACATTCAACTATCGACACTTGAACTTGTACTTGACAAGATGTTACATACAATCTGCACATGTACCCATGTGAGACAAAATAGGCTTGAGCAAGCCATGCAAAACATCACTAACACTCAAACAATTGTGGTAAGACCAACTCTTTGACATCCTTGGTCATCCGTGATGGTGTCCGTGTGCTTCAATGGTGACATCCTGTTGAAAGCAAACTCTTACCTATGTTGCATCTGGGTACACTGATATTTCTCCTCTATCCAACTCGTCTGATAACATGCGCATCATCATCTTGAGTGTAGCTAGACCGCAACATACTAATGCATAATGTTTGTGTTGCTCTCTGAGTGTGTGCTAGCAACCATGCACATCAATTTGTCAAAATACATGCTCAGCTCTAATCAAACTTGCTTCTTCTCTTCGACTCGATGAGTGTGTCAAATGGGTGGGATCACATGCCAGAACACAATGACATCCATGCTCCTTAATACCCTTTCATGCGATGGACAACACTGCTCACTTTGTCTACTCCATGTCGACTCTTGAATGGATCTATAGTTTGTATGGCAACAATTTCATCAGTCTATGGATGTTGCACCCCCTGTTGTACATGTTCCTGCTGCAACTCCTTATCTCATCTGAGTAGCTCCTTTTCTTCCTTAAGCTGTTGCTTCAACACCTGCAACTCCTTCTCTGTTTCTCTCTCTGCCTTCATGCAATCCTCTTGTTGCATCATCCCCTCAGAGCCTTAATCTCAAAAGATGATTTCATCATAGGTGGATCTGCTTGAGCATGAAAATTTGTTCCACTTCTATGTTGTCAACAACCTTCCTTTTGCATTTTCCGCATGCAGGTGTGCTACCTTCTACTGCTACTGATGGTGCTGCTTGTTGTGGCGTCACTTCTATTGCATCTTGATATCTTTTTTTGTGAACAACTTGATGTCTTCATAGATAGGCAAGTTCATAGACACTTGATTGATTGCATCCCCAGTTGTGCTCTGAACATTTTCTTTGACTCTGCTTTCCTGGAAGCCATTGTACCTGTGATGTTGAGAGGTAGATGAAAACCTATGATACCTAGAGGCATAGCAACACTCATGACAAGAAATCTATTAGTCAAAAACCAAAACAAGCTGAAAGACTGACATGCAACATGCCTATGTCATTTCCTGTGAAGATTGTGCAATTTTCACGGGAGGTTGGGAGATTGATTACCAAAACTCTGCAAGGCATAGTCTGGGCCGTCGAGAGGCTGACTGACTATTGGAATTGTGCGATGCATAGTCTAGCCTAGCCTACTGAGGACTAAAACTGCGGAATGTGAAATTTTAGTGAGCAGTGACATGCAAACCAACAAAATGCATTGCGTAGTTTTTGGGGCTAGCAAGGCACTGCCTCCCAGAATTTCACAATGCAAGCCTGGAGGTTAGTGCTGGGCTAGACTTGCACAATTTCTGGAGGGAAGGCAGAGCCTTCACTTCTAGAAATGTGCAATGCTAGCTAGGTAAGGCACAGTCTCGGCTAAGGCAACCCAAACCCACCGACGGGTGACTGAAAACATGAGAAGTCTGAATGAATGGTAATACTGAGTGTAAACAAGAGTGAATTACCATGCATGCAAATAGTAAGTGCAGGATTTAGAAAATGGGAAAGCATGCATGTGTGTGAAGTGAGTCGCTGGAACGATGACTGTTGGTGAAAAAATAGTGTCATTCATGCAATAGGAGTGAGATGTGAATGAAAACTGAAATGGTGCTTCTACAAGCTAACATACATTAAAATGAGAACAAGTTCTCATTGAAATTAGGTTGACATCACTCACGCAAAGAGAAACACAAAAAGTGACAGAAACGTAGCGCAAGACATGAAAAGTAGAATTACCATGAAACAACTAAGATGAAAGTGCTGAAGACTCCTAGATGCAATGTAGGATGTCAAAGCTACAAGGTTGATGTGAGGAATGAGCTCTGCAATGTCTGGTTGATGAGTTTTGATAAGATAGAGGTTATGACGTGCATGTCACAAATCTAGGAAAAAGTGACACTTGGCGAGAAGTTTCTAAAATGAGCTTTACATGTAACCTCAAGCTACTAAGAATAGATCCCTAGTTCTGGGGATTCCTTTTGCATGATGCCTTTTGCTATTTTAGGAAGAGCAACCCATGCATGTAAATCAATTTTTCTCGGTCTCGGAGGGAACTGTTCAACCTGAAGGCATATGCGAGAGCTTGCTTGATTGAGAGAGCGATTTGCAAAATTTTTGAGAGGAACTGGGCTAGCTGTCCCAGAGGGATTGCACAATTTTTGGGAGGAGTAGGTGACTGCTGCCAAGAATTGTGAAATTTTTTGGAGGAGCTGAGTTGGATGTCCCAAAAGGATTGCGCAATTTCTAAGAGGAGTAGGTGACTGCTACCCAGAATTACACAATTTTTGGGCTGAGTTGCAGTGTTGGCTAGATTGCGCAGCTTTTCCAAGGAAGCCTGTCTGACTGCTCTCCACAATTTTGGAGCTCAGTAGTCTGCCCAACTAATTTTCGCAATTTTTTGGCTGAGCTACAGCGTTAGGCCAGATTGTGCAATTTTCCAAAGGAATACTATCTGATTGCAGTGTGCAATTTATGAGCCAAGTAGGATGGCCAACAGATTTGTACAATTTTTGGAGGGAAGGTTAGTTCCCCTCCAAAATTACGCAATTTTTTGAGGGAGTTGCTCAGCCAACGCCTGGTCCAAGTACAAAAAGGTAGCCTATGAGGGGTATATTGGTGCATAAGCTTTATGGTCATTAGAGTTTTTGTTTCATCTCTTATGTTGCTCCACTGCCAATAGACCTGGACAATACCTCGACGGAGTCACGCAGGAACGTAAGCATCACTCCTCTTCCAGCGAGCCTGGTCAGTACCTCGATAGAGTTACTTGCATCACCTCTCTACGCAGGAAGCCTTTCTCTTCTTTCACCTTATTCATTTTCATTTTTTTAAAATATTTTCACATTTTCATTTTCATTTTGATAACTATGCATAACACTTATTCAGAGTCATGCAGGAAAGCAAGCATCACTCCTCTTCCAACGAGTCTGGTCAGTACCCCAACAGAGTAACTTGCATCACCTCTCTATGCAGGAAGCCTTTCTCTTCTTTCACCTTATTCATTTTCATTTTTTTGAAATTTTTCACATTTTCATTTTCATTTTGATAACTATGCATAACACTTATTCATTTCAGAGGCGGAAGAGGGATCCCGACTTATTGAGAGCATAAGAGGTTGTTCCTTTAGAGTAGTAGTTTGTATATACCTATGACATGCTTGTTAAGGTTTTCCCCCTCACCTTACTCTACTTGATTGAGCTGACAAGGGTTAACCCAAAAACATTCGACTAGAGTAGGTGATACTAGTTAGCGTGCATGCGCTGTGTTTTCAAGAAGGTTCACTTCGAACAATATGTATTTTCCATCGACGTATCATGGACTAAAGATAACGAGTTATTCATATAGAGGCAAGAAGATGGATAACCAAGTATTGATAATTGCACAAGTCCTCTTGTACTTTACCTAATTTGTTTCAAGATTCGCACATGGTTTCATGCAAAACTAACCTACGAATGTAAATAAGTAAGCAAACAAAAAAAAAAGAAAAAGCAGAAGTAAATGCATAAGAAAAGTGAGTAAGAAAACAAACAAACATGCAAAGTAAGAAGAAAACATGCATAAAAGCAAACAAACCAAAAGAAAGCACTACTCCTACTCCAAAGCTAATGGTGCATGGGTCTACTGACATGAAGTGATACTTCTAATGCAGCCACTGACACATTGGTCGATCCATGTTGGTGAAGGCATGGTTCGCGAACAACATAGCTGTGCGAACCAACAAACAAGAAAGATATAATAATGAAGATAGACACACTCTGAGTTTAAATGTGTTCGCAGAACATTAGTGAGTGTAAGCACATGACATGCACTCCGTGGACTTGCCATGGTGTTGTGCTACAATGTGTGTAGATGTTAAGTATATGCATTCTCTTGATTGTGACATGCAAGAAAACATGAGAAAGGTAGACCACTTACATTGTGCAAGGGTTCTTGCTGTGTAAGATTCCTCCAATGGAAGAGTGTAGCTCAAGTGGAGGAAGAGAAATCTAGGTGTTTGGTTGATATTCAATTCAAAGCAGAGAGTGATGAGGAGCCTTGCGTGTTTCAACAATTTCCTGATCGAAATTGAAACCAACCTCAGGACATCGAGGGCCTGACATAACCATCAACTCAGGTTGAAGTTCCTCAACAGTCTGTGGGGCTTTGGCTTCGTTGATAGGTATATCATCGGAGACCAGTGGCTTATATGGATTAACAACAATTGAATAAACATCGTGATAAAATGAAGAAGTACAAAGATCACGACAACCATGATCAGAAAATTAGGGATGTTCATTAGCATCCTCATGATTTGATGAATCGTTCAAAGGGGTAGATGAGAAGCAAGGATGTTCACCCTCTTTGCTTTCAGAAATGACAAATGACAGATTGGACACATTTTCAGAGGAAGATGTGTCCTCTCCACAATGTAATGATAGACTGACATCCGATGTGTCCTATAAATGATCAGAAGTAGAAACATTCGGAAATGAGTTTTCACAGGGGAAATCAATAGTGGCAGAATTACAAGGATTTCAGGATAGAGTGGGTGAGGTGCAGATGGAAGGGATTCATCCTTCACCATAGGTTCTTCTTTAGATTCTCGCACACACTCATCATGAATGATGGCGGAGGTTGGTTGAATAACACTAACACCATTGACGACTTGATCCTCATTCACAACAAGTGAGGAGTTTGGAATGGAAGAACACAAGACAATAAAATCCATAAGATCAACAGAACGTGGGGATGGAGGTTGAGGGATAGAATCCATGTGACAACCAGCAAGCTTGCAAGCCAAATCTGCATAGATATCAGGAGCAGGTGGGGTGGGAGGATGTGCTAGTTTAACAGATTTGCGTGCCTGATCTCCCACATCACTCTACAGTGGTGAAGAAATTTGATGAGGTGAAGGAAGACAGTAACTTGTGATAGCAAATATGCCTGCCTGTCATTACATAGCTCCATCACTGAAGTGTGCTGAGTGGGGTTCGAGTGATTTCAAGAATTGCAAATTTTTGGATGTAAATAAGATACTCAAATCTTCCATTAAGAAACTCCCAATCAATTTCATCTTCGGGAAATCGATATGCAAGATTAAAAAAGTGTGTGTGAAACTATTCAATAGATTCATCGGGTGCTTTTCATAATTCCAAAATTTCTTTGTAGAGTGCTTTACAGTTAAATTGATTGAAAGCACGGTCTATCTCTGCAAACATATGATAAAGAGAATGAATAGATTTTCCAGGCAACGTGGCACACCAGTGCATAGGGTGCCCTCGAAGTGTGTAGACGAACATCGCGCAAGTCATGTATTCTTCAAAGACTCCATATCTTTTGCATGAGATTACAATGCTGACTACGTGCCTAACCAAGGCTATTTAGCCTCCACCATCATGTGTTTTATGTGACAAGTTATCCCAGAGCTCTTCCGATATTTCAAGGTTGTTTCCATAAGACGTAAACTCTGGAAGAGAAACTCTATAGTTGGTTATGATAGATATGAAAAGATTCAAAAATAGATTGTGAGGACTCAGCTTGTCATATGGTCCTCCTTCTAACACAAAAATGTTGATGTTGCTGGACCCGCCAACATGTCAAGGGATCTCCTTGATAAGAAGTCCCAACTAGACCTTAGACCGTTTGGTGTAGGAGTCCTAGTAGTGGGTCATACGGTATCACCTTGACTGGGGTTGTGCGCAGAGGCAAGTAAGATGTCCTTGTTGGTAGCAAGGGTGTGACATGTGTAGCAAGCCAAGGAAGGTGCATGAATGGTTCTAACACATGGAAAGTGAGGTGAGTGCACCCCTTGGAAACCTATGAAATCACACGGCTTAGAAGGGAACACACGAGTGAAGATGCATCACAAACTGGAAAGAAAGTGAGCAAAAAATCCAAAGTGATGGTTAAACCAATAGCACATCTTAGCAAGATTCATACATACTTATATAAAAAGATTCCATACATGCATGAGTAAGAAAACAAAACATATATCATTAGAGTAACCAAGATAGCTGAAATGCAATAACAACATATGCATGAAATGTGTTGGATCTGTTTTATTAAGAAGTGAAAATTCCAATCATATAGTACAACCATGACCGACCACTAGTCCCAAAAACAGAAAATTACAGACACTACCACTTGCTCCTCCAAAGAGATGTAATAGCTTTGCACTATGGAGAATCCAAGGCTTGTTACAATACTATCCAAGCTTTCTCTAAGATACTCCTATCAGAAGCTTAGCTGACCAAAACCCTCTACAATGAGTTATGAGGCATCATAAATAGTAAAGGGTGGGGTGACCATTCAAATCCCCCTTTGTGACTATTCACCTACCTTCATGACTCTTCAACTAATCTATGAATGTTACATTCAACTATCGACACTTGAACTTTCACTTGACAAGATGTTACATACAATCTGCACATGTACCCATGTGAGACAAAATAGGCTTGAGATAGCCATGCAAGACATCACTAACACCCGGATAATTGTGGTAAGACCAACTCTTCGACATCCTTGCGATGATTGATGGTGGTGAACTAATGTCAAGCTTGGTCATCTGTGATGGTGTCCATGCGCTTCAATGGTGACATCGTGCTGAAAGCGAACTCTTGGCTCTGTTGCATCTAGGTACATTGATATGGCACCTCAGTCCAAATCATCTGATAACATGCACATCATCATCTTGAGTGCAGCTAGACCAACAACATACTGATGCATAGTGTCCGTGGAGCTCTCTGATTGTGTGCTGGTGACCATGCGCATCAACTTGTCAAAATACATGTTCAGCTCGAGTCACTTGCTTCTTTTCTTCGGCTCGGTGAGTGTGCCAAATGGGTGGGATCGCATGCATGCACACAATGAAATCCATGCTCCTGAATACCCTTTCATGAGATCAACATCTATTCTCACCCTGTCTGCTCCAAGCTGGCTATTGAATGGATCTATAGTCTGTATGGGCGTAGTTTCATCAGTATGTGGATGTTGTGCCTCCTGTTGTAAATGTTCCTATTGCAACTCTTGTTCTTCCTTGAGTTGTTGCTTCAGCACCTACAACTCCTCTGCTTCTCTCTCTACCTTTGCATGATCCTCTTGTCATGCCCATAGCGTTAATCTTCAAAGCTGCTTTCATCACAGGTGGATCTGCATGAGCTTGCAACTTTGTTCCACCTCCATGCTTTCAACAACCTTCCTCTTTCATTTGTCGCATGTAGATGTGCTACATTATGTTGTTGTTGATGGTGCTACTCGATGTGATGTTGTTTCTATTTCATCTTGATATCCTTGTTAGGGAACAACTTGATGTCTTCATAGATAGGCAAGTTCATAGACACTTGATCGACTACATCCCCTATTGTGCTCTCAAATGTGTCTTCGACTCTGCTCTCCTGGAATCCATTGTACCTGTGTTGCTGAGAGGTAGACGAACACCTGTGATACCTGGAGACATAACAACACTCATGACAAGCAATCTGTCAGTCAAAAACCAAAACAAGCTGAAGGACTGACATGCAACATACCTGTGTGACTGCATGTGAAGATTGTGTCATTTTCATCGGGAGGCTGACTGCCAAAACTATGCAAGGCATAGTCTAGGCTATTGGGAGCCTGACTAGTTGCTGGAACTGCATACTGCATAATCCAGCCTGGTTTGCTGAGGACTAAAACTGTGGAATGTGAAATTTCAGCTAGTAGTGACATGCTAACCAACAAACTGCAGTGTGTAGTTTGTGGGGCCAGCAAGGCACTGCCTCCCAGAATTGAGCAATGCAAGACTGAGGTTAGTGCTAGGCCAAAGTTGTGCAATTTTTGGAGGGAAGGAAGAACCTTCACTTCTAGAAATGTGCAATGATATCCGAGAAAGGCACGGTCCGGGCTAAGGCAACCCAGACCTGTCGACGGGTGGTTGAAAACGTGAGAAGTCTGAATGAATGTTGATACTGAGTGTAAACAAGAGTGAATGATCATGCATGCAAATAGTAAGTGCAGGATTCAGAAAAAAGGAAAGCATGCATGTGTGTGAAGCGAGGTGCCACAACAACAACCCTCAGTGCAAAAAAAATGTCATGCATGTGACAGTAGTGAGATGCGAACGAACTAAAACGGTGCGTCTACAAACTAGCATACATTAAAACAATAGGAAGCGCTGATTGAAATCTAGCAGATAACACTCACAAAAATTGAAACACAAAAAGCAACAAAAACGCAGTGTAAGACATGAAAAGAAAACTTACCTTGAAACAGCTAAGCTAAAAGTGCCGAAGACTCTTGGATGCAATGTTGAAATATGGCAACAAGAATATTACAATTTAATTTATCTTTGAATTAAATTTGAATTAAAATATAATTTAGTCTTAACAGCTACTTGGAAATAATTAATTAATTTATTTTAAATTAATTGGTTGGAGAAATTCAAGTTAGAAGTCTTTTTGAAGTTATGCAAGAGTTATCCCTTAAATTAAGGAGATAAGATTGAGTTATATTTGAGTTGTAATTAGTTAACTCAGTTTATTGAGTTAATTCTAGTTAAATTAGTTCCAAACTGTTTGAGGAACTAATGGTGAGTTAACAGTGAGTTGATGCATTAATGCACTCCACTAGTGCTACTCCATCTAACTGAAGATTCCCTCATAAGAAACTCATGCATGTCTATTCCGAGAAAGACCCATTTGAGATTAATGTTCAAGGACAATGTACTATCATTTGAAAGTGTTTTCTCATGGAGAAAACTCATGCATGTAGTCAAGAATTCATCCTTGAAGATTGCGCAGTTTTAAAGGTTTGTTTCTCCACTTGGTAATAGGTTAATCATCCAGAAGGAACAATGCAAGGAAATAGGAGCTTGGAGGGAAGAGAGGAAGGCTAGTGACAACCCAAGATTTCCTGTGAGCATTTGTAAGGATTGTACTGAGAGCTGGCTATCTGTGAGAGCTAAGCTTTGCATAATTCCTATGTATTTCCACCATGTATGATAGTACAATAGTGTGGGGTTCTTATCTGAGACTTTACCCAAAGTATTTTCATGTGTATTGTGCCATTGATTCTTCTTTTTCTAGTTGTATTGTTCAGCTCGATCTTTAAGCTTCCGCAAATTTATAGTAGAAGTGGGTTATAGTATTCTTCTTTGATTTATGTTTCTATTGGGTTAACCTATCACAGATTTTCTACATGGTATCAGAGTTGTGAACAATATACTAAGAAGAGAATTCGAAGTTTGAATTTTTGGGTTGCAGGTGCAAATCGAATTCATATCATACTTCAAGGTTAGCCAATGGCATTCTATGGCTTGAGACTCAAGTATGCCTGGGAAGGTAGCTCAAATTAAATAGCATGGAAAGATAGAATGGAGGATGTATTAGAATACAATGGCTTGAAGGAATTCATTGACCAAGAAATCCCAAAGCGAGCTTCAACTAATGCACAAGAGTTGGCTGAGTGGAAGAAGTGTGTGGCGAAGGTGAGACAGATCATCCCTAAGGGAGTTCAAGACCATATTGTCTCGAATCTCCATGGGAAGGATACTCAATTTTCAATGTGGAAGACATTTAAGGACCTATACCAGAACAGTAGCAACTAGAGGAAATTGGCGCTCAAGGATAAGCTTAGAAGAATCAAGATGGAGAAGGGTGATACTATTCTCACATATCTGAACAAGCTCATCACTTGAAACGATGAGCTTGGCAGTGTGGGAATAACTACTACCAATGATGATATGGTGAGCCTCACTCTCCTTGGCCTTCCAAAGAGTTGGAATATCTACCAGGAATCTGTGAATGGAAGGGAGAAACTACCGAATTGGGAACGACTATGGTCAAATCTTATGAAAGAGGATATTAGGAGGAGCACACGAGATGGTTCCTCATCAAAGAATGATGATGAAGAAAAATTGGCCTTAGCAAGTAAGGCAAGGAAACGGAAGGGGGAGGCTTCCCATTTCAAATCGAATTCTTCTCATGGAGGGAAGAAGGGTGACATGTCTAAAGTAAGATTCTTTAATTGTCACAAGATGGGACATTATGTGACTAATTTCCCATTGAAGAAGTCCAAGAAGGGATCCTCGGAAGGATCGGACAGTGAGGCATTAACCTCTCAGTTCGAAATAGACTTTACCCTCATCACATGCATGGTGTCATCGATGATGGGTTGTGTCTGGTATCTTGACAGTGGAGCCTCATTCCACATGACGAGTGATAAAAATTTATTCAGTTCCATGGAGGAGAAAGACCTCAAGATGCGCATAGAGATGGGTGACGATGGAAGGTATAGTGTTTCAGGAGTGGGCACAACTGTTTTCCAAAGGGAGAATGGAGTCTTGTCACCTTGACAGATGTGATGTATGGGCGTGGACTGAAGAATAACTTGGTATCAGTCATGGTGTTGAAGGACAAAGGCTACAATGTTTTCTTCAGTAAAGGAAAGGCGTTCCTAAGACACAGCCATGTGTTAGACCAAGAAGATAGGGATTCAGGTGAAGAATCTCTATAAACTAGAGGTAGATGATTATTCAGCATTGAGTACGAAAGCAGAATTGGTGCAAAGCCAAGACATTGGCGAGTTGTGGCACAGGCGGTTGGGCCATTTACATCATGGGGCTTTGAATATAATGCAACAGATATTTACAAGACTTCCCAAAGGTAAACTTGAGCAAGTTGACACATGCAAAGGTTGTACCTTGGGAAAGTACACCAAGTCTTCCTTTCATTATTGAGATAGTCGAGCAAAGGCTATCTTAGAGCGAATTCATACTGATTTGTGTGGACCATTCTCGAAGGCATCCACAACGAAGCAAAGGTATTATGTGATTTTCATTGATGACTCTTCTTGTAAATGCTGGATTTATTTCATGTAGAAGAAGGACCAAACTTTCACAAAATTTTGTGAGTTCAAAGCTTTGGTCGAGAAAGAGTCAAGGAACAAGATCAAGGCCTTGAGAAGAGACAATGGTGGAAAATATATCTCTCAAGAGTTTAAGGACTTCTGTGCAGTGGAAGGAATTAAACGAGAGTTGACGACAACACATAACCCACAGCAGAATGGGGTGGCCGAGAGGAAGAACAAAACTATTGTAGGGGCAACACGGTCAATGCTGCATGACCAAGGCCTACCACTTCACTTGTAGGCTGAGGCATGCAACACAACGGTCTATTTGTAGAATAGAAGCCTACATCACATACTTGGGATGAAGACACCAGAGGAAGCTTTCTCCCGTAAGAGACCAGATGTGGGTCACTTCAGGATCTTTGGCTCATCGGTATATTGCCATGCGAAGAAGGATGCATGGAAGAATCTTGAGCCGACATCAAAGTGGGGGATATTTGTGGGGTATATTAATACACCTCAAAACTATTGGGTGTACTTGCCTACCAGTCAGAGGACAGTGGTTCGTAGAGATCTCAAGTTTGATGAGAAGAAGGCCATGCGAGTTTCCCTTGATAGGGAGCTCCAACTACAGGTTGTGGAGGAACTGTTGGTTCCTAAGGAGAAGGAGACTCAGACTGATTTGGAGCAGTCACATGCAAAGGTTCCAAGAGTGGAGACATCCACTCAAGTATAGTCTTCCAGAGATGGACAGAAGCGCACAAGAGAAGCTGACAAATTGTTAGAGGATGCAAGAGAGAATGTGGGAGCACCATCTTCTCAGTACAGACAGAGGAGGTCACCTCAGAGGTACACTAGATACATGGCCCTTGTTGGGGAATGTGTTGACACTGAGTCATCTTCCTTTGAGGAATTAGTGCTGCAACCTATTTGGGTTGATGCTATGGTGGAGGAGTATGACTCCATAGTTCATAACAATGTTTGGGACATGGTTCCAAGACCAGAGAACAAGTCAGTTGCGAGTACCCGTTGGATTTACAAGTTAAAGCAAGCTGTTGATGGTAGTGTGGAGAAGCATAAGGCAAGATTTGTTTCCCATGGATTTTCATAGGTCAAGGAGATTGACTATGATGAGACTTTTGCTCCTGTCACAAGGTACTCATCTATCATATCTATGTTGGCACTATCAGCACAAATGGGTTGGAAGATTCATCAGATGGATGTGAAGACTGCATTCCTCAATGGCCAGATTGAGGAAGAGGTGTACATAGAGTGGCCAGAAGGTTTTTAGACCTTTGGTCATGAGTCGCATGTGTGTGTTTTAGAGAATTTAACATCTATGGATAAATACTAATTCCCTAGATAAGTAGTTGTATCTAGAACAACAGTTTAAAATGTTTTATACTTTTCCTATAAACAATAGATAATATGAGAAGATAGAGAGCCTACCTATAGTTTCGCTTTCCTCTCGTCTCCCTTGTATTGATTCTGTCACTCCTTCCCGTACTTAATCCGCTTGAGACGTACCTTGTAAACACAACAGAAGACAAACATTGATCAAAGCATACATTCTATTGAATATAAGTGAAAGGAATCAGATACTTTTCACACACATAAGCATTATGAAACAATACAAACATATGGGAAAAAGGTTCAAACAATTTATTAGATAGAAGGAATTACAACCATCGGTGTTTGATTCAAAGCCTTTCCTCCAGCTTGGATCCCATCCACATCACATCTAAAGCATGACAAACTTGTAGCATCATAATACTTGCATCAAAGACAAATCTCATAGCATCATTATCTCCTTACAACTCAACATAATCCAACCCCTGATCACTTAGATGAGTGGTCAATTTATAGGAAGATGAAGGAGGTTTTGTCATTAATGGTGGCATTGAATGGCCTCCCATACATAGAATTAGTTCCATGGAGGAAGGGATGAGAGGATAGGATGCACCTTAACTCATTCCTCATCCATTTTCGAGCTCATAGGAGTTGATAAGTGAGGGAAATTTCTAGATGACTCCAAAAGATAAGAATATTCCCAAAAACCTATGTGAATTTTGCTCATTCTCTCCCAGTGTAGGTGAAAGGAAGCCTAAGTACTCTGCAGAGCACCCTGGCAGTGGACTCAACTGCTCTTTAGTTCACCTTCCTAAAGGCTTACCTGCATTGGTCCCTCTATAGGCTATTTCTGGATGTCTTCAAGCCATGAAACTGTTTGGGAAGGAGACATTCAAAGGGGTGACTTGTTTAGAGCATGAAGCAACTGAAATTAGGGTTTGATGAGCCCTAAAACACTGACCTGGATGTTGGGATTTGATGTGCCCAAATGGATCTGTAACAGTTGCCCCCTAAAGCATGAAGTCGGAAAAATGCCAATGTCGAATGAAATGCTTTATGATGTGATGAGGAGGTATCGAAGTAGAAGGTGACCTGCATCAATTACAATACATATATCATGATATTTGATTTTACATGAATTTCTAATGGCATGCATACCCATGCTCAGCTTATAAACTTTCATTACATGTACATAAACAGTCATCTACAGATATAGACCCATGATCGGACTAACCATCAATGTAAATCCATTGTACATAAGATTTAGTACTCCTGAAATTGCAGCTCAAATGAATGAAACTAGATCTGGGGTCTTCAATCTCGTTCAACCATTTGCTCAAGTATGAGTCTAACCATGTGAATATGTGATCTAAAGTCGAACACGGGAAGACACCATCTGATTACTAGCCAATGATGTAAGCTGTTAACAGATGCGAGAGAAATCACTGATAATGATAATGATCCTCAAGGTACTGCAGTACATTCTGCATGGTGTGAATAGATGATTTGATGTCGAACACCATACAAAGTCTTTAAGTCGAAGGCCAATGATGTATTCCTATCACTGGAAACGAGAAACCTACCATTGATGTATGCAAGCCTCAAGGTACTGAATGGGTGTTTCTAAGTTAACTTCTTGGATAATGTGCTGATGTCGACAAGAAGCGACTCGTCTCAGAAGGGCCTTGATGTATCCCACATCAACGGCACGAAATGAGTGTAGTGATTTTTAGAGATGGAATTTGACTGATGACACAAGGTTCAGGAATGGCGATCATGAAAATGAAGGTTTATGGTATTGCAAAAGATTAATTTTGACTGAGTGACTTCTCTTGAACATGTTGGTGACACTAAAGTGAATTGGTACAATTGACCTAAAACAAAGTGATGGATGGTATGATAGACCAATGGTGTGATAATCATCAAACTAATAACTCATCCCAAATAGTCACATTGATGGAGTGAAAGTGTGATGTTCAAGAGCGATCTGATACCATGAAGTGGTTTTCCCTTTTTCCCATTTTCCAAAGTCATTCTAACCAATACCTCTTTATTTTTATCAAGCTTGAGGAGGATAACATATGCTTGTTGTATAATTTCACCCTTCAGGCGAATCCATCACTATTTGCTGTTTTAACGAGTCTAGAGAAGGTGAAACTCGGTCTTGTCTAGATGGACAAGTTTGTCTCTATTTGATGTTTTAACGAGTTTAACGACAAGGATAACTTGGTCCTTTTCATGTTTAGAGAGTTTGAAAAGGGAAAAAAAGAAAACTCCACAAGTTCTTTTTCGTAAATTAATCTCTCAAGCCTGAAAAAACATAAAATAATACAAGAGAGATATCGTTTCCAATCCGTTTAGGAGCTGGAAAGGACAAGCGCTTTGAAATCTTTTCATATTTCAAGATTCTGAAAAGAGCTTAAAGAGGACTCCATTTTGAGGAACGAGTGGTGTCTATGGTAGCAATTGATTCTGTTGATGTTGGAAATTCTCAAAACATGTTGATTTATGTGAAGAGGCTCACTAATAAGACCACTCATTGCAATTGTTTTTCAAAAAGGGTAAAACAACCAAGTGAAAGCGTATGATCAGCCAAAGGGATGGTGGCGATGGGATGAAAACAACCAACGCTCATCTGAAAAAAGAGGCTGATAGAATGGAAATCACGAGGGTTAAAAATAGAAATGGGTTCATCTTTAGACAAGATTGAACCATAGGGAACTATGCTTGGATTCAGTTTCATGTTTACATAAGCTTGAAATCAAAACTATGCTTGAATTTAGTTTCATTTTTACACAAGCTTGAAATGAAGAACTATGGTTGAGATTTGTTTACATGCCCCCAACATGATGAAAGGGAGAGTCTCCTGTAACTATATGGAAGTCGCTACGGTGAAGCAAGACGGTTATCCAACACCTTTTTGGCTTTGTCCAGATAGGGAAAAAGGTGAATGGGGTGATTCCATTTACATAACATACAAGGAAACTTAACTTTACCACTAGGTGCATGCCCCTCAAGCTTCATTACATTCACCTAAGAAGACTACTCATGGCTATCAGGTGGATGGAATCAAGGTTCGTTTACGAGATCAAGTGAAAGACTTGACTGGGATTTTACGAGATCTAATCAAAGACTCGAATTGGAACCCTTGTTTCATTTTTTAATGAGCTTGACACAAGACAAGGAACTATGCTCATATCCTTGGTTTCATTTTTTAATGAGGTTGACACAAGACAAGGAACTATCCTCATGGGAGTTGTTTCAATTTTTAATGAGGTTGACACAAGACAAGGAACTATCCTTGTGGAAGCTATTTCATTTTTTAATGAGGTTGACACAGTAAAAGAATTATCCTCATACCCTTTGTTTCATTTTTTCATGAGGTTGACACAAGACAAGGAACTATCCTCGTATCCTTGGTTTCATTTTTTAACGATGTTGACAGAAGACAAGGAACTATCCTCGTTGGCTTGTTTCATTTTTTAATGAGGTTGACACAGTAAAAGAACTATCCTCATACCCTATATGAATTTCACTCATTCTCACCCAGCACAGGTGAAAGGAAGCCTAAGTGCTCTGCAGAGCACCCTGGTAGTGGACTCAACTGCTCTGCAGCGCACCTTCATAAGGGCTTACCTGTGCTAGTCCCTCTAGAGGTTATTTCTGGATGTCTTCAAGTCATGAAACTGTCTAGGAAGGAGACATTCAAAGGGGTGACTTGTTTAGGGCATGACGCAACTAAAATTAGGGTTTGAAGAGCCCTAAAACACTGATCTAGATGTTGGGATTTGATGTGCCCAAATGGATTTGTCACAGTGTGCCAACTCAAGAGAGCATTGTACGGGCTGAAGAAAGAACCTCATGCTTAGTACACCAGGATAGACAACTACTTTACCGGATTGGGCTTCACAAAGAGTGAAGTAGATGCAAATCTGTACCACATCGTTGTGAAAGGTAAGCTATTGATCATTGTACTTTATGTTGATGATCTCATATTGACTAGTGATGATCAGTTGATTGTGTCTTGCAAGGAGGACCTTGCAAGAGAATTTGAATTCCATAGAGAAAGGATCGGGGTGGTAGATAATCCCTTTCTTGTTTAGAGGGAGGGTTGAAATATGGCAACAAGAATATTCCAATTTAATTTGTCCTTGAATTAAATTGTGAATTAAAATCGAATTTAGTCTTAACATCTACTTGGAAATAATTAATTAATTTATTTTAAATTAATTAGTTGGATAGATTCAAGTTAGAAGTCTTTCTAAAGTCATGCAAGAGTTATCCCTTAAATTAAGGAGATAATATTGAGTTATATTTGAGTTGTAATTAGTTAACTTAGTTTACTGAGTTAAGTCTAGTTAAATTAGTTCCAAACTGTTTGAGGAACTAATAGTGAGTTAACAGTCAGTTGATGCATTAATGCACTCAACTAGTGCTAATTCAGTTAACTGAAGATTCCCTCATCAGAAACTCATGCATGTCTATTATGAGAAAGACCCAGTTGAGATTAATGTTGAGAAATTCATGTGTTTTCTCATGGAGAAAAATCGTGCATGCAGTCAAGGATTCATCCTTGAGGATTGCGTAGTTTTGAAGGTTTATTTTTCCACTTGGTAATGGGCTAATCATACACAAGGAACAACATAAGAAAATAGGAGCATGGAGGGTAGAGAGGAAGGTTGGAGAGGAGCCAAGATTGCCTGTGAGAATTTGTGAAGATTTTAATTAGAGCTGGCTAGCTGTGAGAGCTAAGGCTTTGTATAATTCCTATGTATTTCCACCATGTATGATAATACAATAGTTTGGGGTTTTTATTTGAGACTTCCCCCAAAGTATTTTCATGTGTATTTTTCCATTAATTCTTCTTTTTCTGGTTATATTGTTCAGCTTGATCTTTAAGCTCACCAATTGATAGTAGAAGTAGGTTATAGTATTATGCTTTGATTTATATTGCATTATCGGGTTAACCTATCCCATATTTTCTACATGCAACGTGGGATGACATAGTTGTAAGCTTGATGTGAGGAATGAGCTCTGTAGTGTCCGGTTGATGAGTTTTGATAAGATCGAGGTTATGACGCGCATGCCACAAATCTAGGAAAAAGTAACACTTAGCGAGAGGTTTCTAAAATGGGCTTTGCATGTAACCTCCAGCTGCTAAGAATAGATCCCTAGATCTAGAGATGCCTTTTGCATGCTGCCTTTTTCTATTTCGGGAAGAGCAGCCCATGTAGCCAAAACAATTTTTCTCAGTCCGGGAGGGAACTGGTCAACATGAAGGCACATGCGACAATCTACTTGACTGAGAGAGGAATTTGTGCAATTTCTGAGAGGAACTAGGCTGGCTATCCCAAAGTGATTGCACAATTTTTGGGAGGAGTAGGTGATTGCTGCCCAGAATTGTGTAATTTCTGGGAGGAGTTGGGCTGGATGTCCCAGAGGGATTGTGTAATTTTTGGGATGATCAGGTGACTACTGCCAAGAATTACGCAATTTCTGGGCTCAGCTGTAGTGCTGCCAATATTCCGTATTTTTTCCAAGGAAGCCTATCTGACTTCTCTGCGCAATTTTGGAGCTTAGCAGTCTGCCCAACTGATTTTCACAATTTCTGAGCTGAGTTGCAGTGCTGGGCCAGATTGCGCAATTTTATCAAGGAATACTGTCTGAATTCATTACGCAATTTCTGATTCTAACAGGTTGGCTAGTAGATTTGTGCAACATCTGGAGGGAAGGTTGGTTCCCCTCCAGAATTGCACAATTTTTTGAGGGAGCTACTCAGCCAAAAGCTAGTCCAAGTTCGGAAAGGCAACCTATGAGAGGAGTGAAACAAATTATCATGCACACGCTGGCAAGCTATTGAAAAGCCCATGAAGACTATGTACTTAACTATGCAAGACATGCTACTAGGATGGTTGGTAGGGAGGCTCCAAAACGAAGCTAAGGCAAAATTTGGGAGGGTGGTTGTAGCGCTACAACAGATCACTAGGCCCTAAACCGAGAGCAGTTTCTCATGCTTTATCGTAATCCAATCCCAGATTGCTATGCCCTAAACCGAGACATATCCCACAGGCTTTACCATGTATCCCACCACAATGGTCAAGGGATTCCTATGCCTTTGGGAATGAATCTTGAGGCCACCTTCGTCTCGAATTCTAAAATCCATCCCGCAAACCAAAGCTCAAAACTGAGATAAACATCCCAACATACCATGGCATTCGAAAACATTAGGGGAATTTTGAGGTCTAAAATGGGCCTCCTAAGAAAAATGTACAACCAAAATAAACTTTATAAGGACCAATAGGATTCAATATGATGATGTCAACCATGGGGGATGATTCACCATTTTTTGAGTAAAAAAGTAAGAAGATAAAAATATAAAAAAATAATAAAACTATTTTTTCAACTTGTATTTTCAACTTATCTCCCAAATATTTTAATAACATTTTGAGTGGGAGTACTCATTGGATAAAAAAAATTATTTCCCATCCAAGGAGTACCCATGTTGCATACCTTCGATGGACCCTGCTACACGGAAAATGAGAAATACATGAAAAACGTGATTACAATCACATTTTTCATGTATTTCTCATTTTTCATGTAACAAGGTCCATCAAAAGTATGCAACATGCGTACTTATTGGATGACGAATAAAATTATGCATCTAATGAGTGTTTTTGCTTGAAATTTGAGTAAAACCAAAGGGAGATAAGTTGAAAATACGAGTTGAAAAAATAATTTTTCTTTTTTCCCTCTAAAATTTGATGATGTAATCTAATCGTACTTTATTATTTCCACTATTATTTTATGATTTCCTTAGGAGGCCCATTTTAGACCTCAAAACTCCCCTAATGAAGGCAAGGCTAGGCTGAAAACCACTATCATAACCCGACAAAACCATGCCACTAAAAACAAGAGAAACATACACCAACATGCAAAGCCATGCATGTCCAAACCAACTAGGAAATGGCCAACGCAAAAGGTTACCTGCAAGTATTCATGTTGAAGCTTCCTGATCCTATGCTTCTTCCTTGATCCTTGTTAGGGCCTTCATTTGGAATGGGTGAATGTCAAGGGCAAGAGGGTGCAATAGAAACGGATGCCACTATGCAAGCAATGATCAAGGCAGAAGAAGCACCAGCACATCAGACATCAGAACTAGCGCAGGTAAGAGTGCAACCACCACCCACAGGATCAACATGACCAACATAGGTTGAAATGACTTGACTCAGGGATGAGTCAAGGAATTGTGGTCGGGGCCTGTTGGGGCCAAGGGTTTGGCTAAGCTTCAAGGACCATGTCTTCTAGGTTCCTACAACCTTCCCTTCATCTTTCGTAACAAGGGATCCTTTCACTTCCTCTCTTAGCTCTATTGCACCTCTCCTTACCCTCGCTAGATCTAACCCTGCTTCTTTCCTGGTCTTCTCCTTTTATATCCTTCTTTGTTACCTGGACTGCCAGTTCTTGCTCGGTTGTTCTTCCCCTCGGCTAATTCTGCACCTTCCCGCCCCCTTGGTTGCCTTTTCCTTCCACTGCCACCTTGCCGCAACTCTAGCACAACTTCTTGTTCTACCAACCAACCATTGTTGCCACATGTTTCCTTCTTGTCCCTTGGTCAGCCAAAATTTGTCAAAACATTTTCTGTTATGAAACCAACTCACAAAAAGATAGAAAATATAGTTGAATGACTTAGAATTCAGCCTCTTCAAGGGGGCAACCTCCTTTACATTACACAATGAACAATTCTTGGATGATTCAAATGAAAAAACCTCCTTTCTATATATATGAGTCTAAGGGGTCACAATATAACCAATTCGACCTAACAATAACAATATAAAGGCACAAAAATAACAATCGAGGGATTCTATGGGGCACAGTAATAACAACATGGGGACAATAGGGGCACAATAATATTAATAAGGGATACAACTACAATAGTAATGGGGGCATCACTAGTATTATAGGGACCTAACATTCCCCTCTCCTTCAAAAAATTTTTGTCCTCAACGCTTGAGTAGTTCTGGATGCTTCTGTATAAAATTCTCATTCTCCCATGTGGAATCTTCAGCAGATAAGTTCTTCCACTTGATGAGATACTTCAAAACGGATCAATTTCGTAGCTGTCGAGTTCTTGTTTCTATGACTGCTCCCTGTTCCAATATATTTTTTCATTCCTCGTCAAGTTCTGGCAATATTGTTTGAACTGGGAGCTTGTCACCTATAACCTTCTTTAAACATGAAACATGGAAAACTAGGTGCACTTGACAAGCTGCAGGAAGCTCCAATTTGTATGCCATAGTACCAATCTTTTGCAACACCTTGTATGGACCATAATACTTTGGTGATAATTTATTATCCTTCTTATCTTACTTGAGGGACATTTGTTTATATGGTTGTAGCCTTAGGAATACCCAATCACCTACATAAAAACTTCTTTCGCTGTGATGTTGATCTACTTGTTGTTTCATTCTATTCTGTGCCAACACGAGGTTATCCTTTAAGAGTTAGAGAACTTGTTGTTGATGCTCAATGTGATGTTCCACTGCTTGAACCTTAGAATTTTATCTTAAATATGATGTGATGGATGGTGGCTGATATCCATAAAGTGCCATAAATGGAGTCATTTTTTTTGCAGTATGGAAGGAAGTGTTATACCACCATTCAGCGAGAGGCGACCATTTAACCCATTGTGTCTGTTTGTCAGATACAAAGCAACAAAGATATCCTTCCAAACATTTGTTTACTATCTCAGTTTTCCCATCAGATTGAGGATGATAAGATGAGCTATGAGCCAACTGAGTACCAAGACAAGAAAATAGTTTTGTCCAAAAATTTCCAGTAAAAATGGGATCTCTGTCACTTACAATAATCTTTGGGTTTCCATGTAGCTTTTGAATTGTTTCCATAAATGCAGTAGAAATTGTACTGGCTTTAAATGGATGTGATAATGCACAAAAGTGTGCATACTTGGTAAGTTTGTCAACTACCACCATGATGACACTCTTTCCCTCAGACTTGGGTAAACATGTGATAAAATACATTGAAACCTCCTCCCAAAGTTGGCTTGGAATGGATAAAGGTTGTAATAGACCCAGTGTCTTAATTGTTTCAGCTTTATTTTGTTGGCAAACCAAACATTCCGCCACAAACTTTTGAATATTTGTTTTAAGGCCATCCCAAAAAAATTCCTTCTTAACCCTGTGGTAAGTTTTTAAAAATCCTGAATGCCCTCCTAAGGGAGAAGCATGCAATTCCAGAAGAATCTTTTGTTTGAGTTGCGAATTCTTATAGAGGTATAAGCGATCTTTGTACCATAATGAATAATTTTTCCAGCTAAATGTATCAGATGTACTGGAATCTTGTTGTAACTTTCGAATAAGTTTCCACACTTCTTTGTCATTCTTCCATTCCTCCCTTGCTTCGTTTATCCAATCTGGTTGGATAATAGAAATGGTGCACAACAATGCTTCCACATCCTCATCCTTTCTTGACACTGTGTCTACAACAACATTTTTCTTCCCTTTTTTGTAGATGATTTCAAAGTCATAACCCAACATCTTTGTGATCCATTTTTTTGTTCTTCAAAGGATAATCTTTGTTCTCAAAAGTATTTAAGGCTATCATGACCTGTTTTTACCTTGAAGTGTCTTCCCATTAGGTAGGGTCGCCATTTCTTAAGTGCATGTAGTATTGCCAACATTTCCTTCTCATAAATAGCTTTGTATGAATACTTTCGCTTGATTGGACGACTTTTGAAAGCAATGGGTCTTTCATCTTGCATTAAAAAAACACCAATTCCATTTCCTGAAGTATCACATTCCACAATAAAGGTTTTTGTGAAGTCCGGTGTAGCTAAGACCGGTGCTTGGCACATTGCCTCTTTAAGATGTTTGAAGGCCTTTGTTGCTTCTGGAGTCCATGAAAATGCATATTTCTTTAATAATGTTGTTAGAGGTGCTGTTGTTTTCATATAATTCTTAACAAACTTGCGATAATACCCTGTCAACTCGAGAAATCCTCGCAAATGCTTTATGGATGTGGGGACTTTCCATTCCTTAATGGCTTCAATTTTTCTAGGGTCTACCTTAACTCCTTCATGAGATACAATATGACCCAAATATTCCACCTCTTGTACTCCAAAGAAACATTTGGATCTTTTTGCATATAATTGTTTCTCCTCCAATAGTTGTAGCACCCTGTCAACATGTTCAACATGATCCTTCCAAGACTTGATGTAGATTAGTATATCATCAAAAAATACTAACACAAATTTTCTAAGGAAGGGTTTGAAAATGGAATTCATCAAACCTTGAAATGTAGAAGGTGCATTGGTAAGGCCAAAAGGCATGACCAAAAATTCATAGTGACCCTCATGAGTTCTAAATGCTGTTTTCGGAATGTCTTCAGTCTTCATTCTGATTTGATGATATCCTGAACAAAGATGCAACTTGGTGAAGTAAATTGATCCATGCAATTCATCCAATAATTCGTCAATGACAGGAATGGGAAACTTATCTTTAATAGTTAGCTTGTTGAACTCCCTATAATCCGGACACATGCACCATGATCCATCCTTCTTGTGCACCAATACTACTAGAGCAGAGAAAGAAATTTGGCTAGGTTGAATTATACCAGACTCTAGCATTTCTACAACCATACGTTCAATTTCACTCTTTTGGGAATAGGGATATCTGTACGGCCTGATGTTTGGAGGAACACTTCTTGGAATCAAATGAATAGCATGATCATGATCACGAATAGGTGGGAGACCTTTGGGAGTCTCAAATACCTTGGAATCATTGTCCAAGACTTTTTGGAGATTTGGAGAAATAGATGATTTCGATGTGGAAACATCTAGTGAACATAATTGTGAAATTACACCTCGTTGTTCCTTTTTTAGAAGCTTTCTCATACCGTTAGAGCTGATTATCTTTCCCGGTTTCCCTGCAATACCTCTTAATTCAACTTCCTTTCCTTCCGCATAAAATTTCATGAAAAGTCCTCGAAAGTTAAAAGCTATTGTACCCAAGGATTGTAGCCATTGAACTCCTAGTACAACATCAACACCTCCCATTGGAATGGAAAGCATTGGGCTATTCAATACATATTCTCCCATGGATAGCTTGATATTACGAAGATTTCCAGAGCAATTTATCGTTCCTCCATTTGCAACCATCACTTGACACTTTGGTGCTGGATAAAGGAAGCAATTCAATTATTTTTCTATCTTACAATGAATAAAATTGTGGGCACTTCCTGAATCAATCAACACTATTACCTTTTTGTTCTTGATATGTCCGTCTATCTTGATGGTTTGAGGTGTGGTAATTCCAGCCAATGCATTACAAGATATGGTCGGATTCATTTCTTCTTTATCTAGGCTTTGTTCCTGGAGTATATCCTCTTCTTTTGACCTTTCTTGTTCCTTTTCTTCTTCCTCTTCACAATCTATGTAGAATAATTTCTTCTCAGCACACTTATGACCTTTAGTGTATTTTCTATCACAATTGTAACAAAGCCCTTTTTCTCTTGTTTCTTCCAATTGTTGTGGTGTCAACCTTATAGGTTGTGGAAGGCTAGGGGCAACAACACTTCCATCTTTATAGTTGTGAGTGGTGGGCTTCCTGGTTGCCATAATTTTGCTTTCCATTTTTCTTGCTAACCTGAATGCCTTCTCCAATGAATCAGGTTCCCAAAGGTGAACATCATGTTGGATATTCTCCTTTAAAGTCCCTATGAACACATCAATCCTATGCTCCTCTGGAATATTTTTACCCATATGTTCAATTTTTGGAACTCCTCAATGTGCTCGATCATTGAACCCTTTTGTTTGAGACTTATCAATTGGCTAAAAAAGGTGTTTCTTTTTGTATCCTCATAATGTGCTATCATTTCTTTAGTAAAAATTTCCCAAGTGACGATTTGTTTACGAGAGAAAAGCCATTGATACCATACAAACTGATTTGGTTCCAAATACAAAGTTGCAATATGTACCTTTTGTGTGTTTTGCACATTATGGAGATCGAAAAATTTCTCCATCTGTAGAATCCATGTTGCGGGATCCTTGCCATCAAACTTCCTCATATAGATTTTTGGAATATGGTGGGTCTTAGATCCAACATTAGAGTCTATGAAATCATTATTAACATTTCTTTTGTTCTCATCATGACTTTCCTTTGCTACCCTTTCACCATTAGTGACCATTTCTTGTAGCAACTTATTGAAATTTATCTTCAATTCTTCCAGCTTATCATCCATGCCATCCATCTTAGCATCCATGCCATTCATCTTAGCTTCCATGCCATTATTTAAACCAACCATCTTAGCTTACATTCCATACATCTTATCTTCTACATCTTTCCTTAAACCATCCATCTTAGATTTTGTTACTTTTTGTGCGAGTGCCATTTGTTGCACTTGGTCTCGCAATTTTGATATATCATGTTGCATTTCTTCCTCTTCATCATGAGTCATGCTAGAGCTTTGAGGTTACTTACTAGGTGTTTACATTTTCTTTCCTTGGGGCATCAATTACCGATAATAATGCTTTACTATGCCCTTTGAATTCCTTCAAACTAATTTTTCAAACCAAGCTTATGCAAAATTAAAAAAAAAAAACTACACACCTTTTTTCACTTTGTAGGAGCTCAATATTGAATCTGATGTATCTTTGTAATTTCGGAGAATCTATTTCTAAAATTGCACCCTATAGTAGCCCTCAGTGTCCTCTTTCCAATGCCACTAGTTTGATCAAATTTAGATTCTCCAAGGCAGACTTATGCACAATCTCCCAAGATGACCTAATTATAAACCTTTCCAAAAGAGCGAACTTGTATGAAGTGCCACATGTCACAGTGTTGACCTTAGTATCTAAAAAATAGATACAAAAAACTACAGTGCATCCTCTTTCTGTAACTTCTGACGAAATTTCAATCTGATGCTCAAAACAAAAGTTATGACAATTTTCCCTAGGTCACCTGTTTGGAATGAAATTCGGGAGTCTGCAAAAAGGCCAACTTCCTTAAATCATATCTCCACAAATATAGTGCAAAACGCTCTGAAATTTAGACCCGAGGTTCATAATGATTTTGGCCCAAATGGATTTTTTTTTAGCATCTGAAACATCACAGAAAAAAAGTTATAGCGCAAATGCCACAATGACCTATTTGGAGCAGTGAAACCCTAGAATTCAAAGCTCTGATACCAAATGTTATGAAACCAACTCACAAAAAGATAGAAAAGATAGTTGAACGACTTAGAATTTAGCCTCTTCGAGGGGGAAACCTCCTTTACATTACACAAATGAGAAATTCTTGGATGATTCAAATGACAAAACATCCTTTCTATATATAGGAGTCTAAGGGGTCACAATATAACCAAGCCGACCTAACAATAATAATATAAAGGCACAAAAATAACAATTGAGGGATTCTATGGGGCACAATAATATTAATAAAGGATATAACTACAATAGTAATGGGGGCATCACTGGTATTATAGGGACCTAACATTTTCAAAATTAAACGAAGGCCCCAACGGGTCCCGAACACAATTCCTTGACTCATCCCCGAGTCAAGTCATTTCAACCTTTGTCGGTTCTGTTAATCTTGCAGGTGGTGGATGAGCTATTACCTGCGCTATTTTTTCTATCTACTGTGTAAGTGCTTCTTCTACCTTGATCATTGCTTGCAGAGTGGCATCCGTTTCTGTTGCATCATCTCGCCCTTGAGGCTCCCCCGTTCCAAATGAAGGCTCCAACTCCAGGACAGAGGCAGTGGTCTATTGCCTGAACATTGTATAATTTTGAACAGTGGTATCCCACTGTTTGAGAATTGCATCGGCGGCCTGAGTAAACACTTCAGCCGAGTACAATGTTAGTTCGGTTGGCCACTGACTTTGTAGGTTGCTCCATTGTTGCCCACTAGAGTCACACACCTCCTTTAGAAGTAACACCTACATTTGAACCAGTGGATGTAGATCCCTGATGATATTTTTCGTCCTCATGGAATCGTCCTTGATAGTATGAACCTGATCCTGAAGGGTGTCAATTTTATCGTTGATCTGCTGCAGCTAGGCGGGGTCTGCGCAGTCTTTCGTGCTAGAAAAAAACATCTGTATTTGCTCTCTGAGGGGGTAAACTAAGTGATTCTTCAATGCCAGATTGCTAGACCAGTCATGGACCTTGTTCGTCAGGGCATATCTGTCAGCGAGGGCATCGGCTAAAGCTTGCTTCTTTGCTTCCAGTTCCCTGACCTTTCCCTCGACCATCCTCGCATAAATTTCCACTAGATCCGATAGTGTAGATATCATTGTCTCCAATTTCCTTTCATCTTGACATTGGTAACTGCTAGGCATGAGTATGCTGCCTAGATGTGGTTGCAACAGCTGACCAGTGTGCAAGTAGCTAGGTTTTCCAGTGCTTCAGTATCCACCTCGATGATGGTCGACCATATTGATTTGAATCGCTATGTGACTTGGTCGACCTAGGCTTGTAATCCCACATTTGCTTACCGTAGGTGATCATGATCCTCTATCACCACCTGCAACTGCTTTGTTTGTTGGTCATGTTCCAGGGCCAAGTCCTCATTGATCCTTTCGGCCCTATGTGCTGCTTGATGGATAAATGAAAACAATTGTGCTCACGACCAATGCTGGAGTGTATTGGCCTACATTGTGCTAAGGTCTGGAGGAATGGGAGGCAGGCGAATTGGCTTGCTGTGATGGTGGGGTGAACTGTGGAGTGGGTGGAATGACACTGGGAATCGGGTGGATTGTGAGCCTTATAGGGAAAGTTGGTAAGTATGTATCAACCCTTTCCCCTTGCAGATTGGCATCCAAGTTGCCCCCTTATGATGGGTACAAGCCAAGCATTGGGGATGTGAGTTTCGTTGGTTACATCTCGTTGGTAGGAGTGGTGCCCTTTGTCCGTCCCGTTGACTGAACTTCTGCTTCCGAATTCATCCTTCACCGGCCAGGTTGAAGGGTCTCAGATAAGGTTGCAGAGGTTAAGGTAGTGTGTGGGATGACTTCCACGATAGATGCAATGCAGTGGAGGTGATGGTGGGGATCTATTCAATTATGGTGGTTATGGGGATTGATTATTTGACCTCCATAGTAAGGTCGATGATCGGAGCTGGTGGAATAACTTTCAGCTTTTTGACAGTTGGGGTGTGGGCGACTTGATTTTTCTTAGGCTTGGGGACTGTGGGCTAGGAGGGGGCTTGAGCTACTGCTGTTGGGAGCTTCATGTCCAGTGGCATTGTTATGATAGGAGAAAACATGGAGGAGCCCTAGAATTGGGTAGGGTAGTTTCTCTCACCTGACTTGAAGTTAGCAATTGTCCATCGAAGTTCGAACATCCTTTCCTCCATTTGGAGCACCATCGACTCGATTTCCTCCTCGACTGCTCGCTTCCTACTGCTCGCCACCCCAACTTCCCCTTGCCCCTGCAGTGTCAACGCTCCAAACAGGTACTTGTGCTTTCCTTATGTTATCTCACAGGCCACTCCTGTCCATGACCGCACTTCTCTGTGTAGCGCTTCCTCAGTTAGGACAAACCTTTGCGGTCTCATCTTAAATGTTTGGGAGTGGAAACACCTTGGTCTCAGGTTTGTATGCATGTGGGAGGCACCAAACCAGAGTTCTTATGATAATTCATCCAATAGAGTCTTGGGTATCTACTCTGTTGACCTTATGGTGGCCAACATTTGCTCGTACCAGTCTCTGAAGGCTATTTCATTGATCTCTTTTGTGTTGGGGTTTCCTAATGCCTTCCATAGATCATACCATAGTGCAATTGGCTGGCCTTCGAGGATGGGTGCTATTTCCCTCTCCTTTGGTGGCTTCCATTTCCACATCGCCAGCGACATCAACAAATATCTGAACACGAACCCAACACCCCTTCTATACACATCTTCACATGGTTCAAACAACTCATTGAGAACAAAGGTTGACCAGTTGAGCACCTCTCCTTAGCAACAATGTTCTGCAATTGAGATTGCATCCATGGTGCATTCGTTCTTTGTGAAGTGCTGCATTGTTTTGCCTGCAATGAGGTAATAGGCAAACCTAATATCATCCTTGTTAATATTATCTAGCTTTGCTTCTCTCCTGCCCCACTCGGTCTCATATCTATCATAAATGTTGTCTTCATTCTACTTCTTGCCCCACTTAGCCCCTTTCTGGAACACGGTGCTAACTGCATTTCCACCCGCGTCCAGTCTTGTGAGCCGACTAATATCTTCCATGTGGATGGGGTACTCCTTATCTAGCTAGAGTGATCCTCCATGCATCATGCTCACTAACAACTTGGTACAATGCATCGCGACAAATTGAGTGCCAAAGAAAGGTAGGCTCCTCAAATGGAGTATTGTCGATCTTTGTATACCCTTAAAGTCTCCTCTGACCCTCGAGGACTTGGTGCCATTGTCCTTTTGGAAATCCTCCATGTAAACTTCTATTTTCATGGATGAGAACTAGAAACAGTCTATGAAGTCATTGTCTATCAAATTTTCCTTGTCATACTTGTCGTAAAAATTATCGACCATTTCAATTCGTTCATCCAAGGTGTCCTGTGGAACTGATATGAGTCCTTTTTCCATCTCCTTTCTCTTGTGATAAACTATCTGCACTGGAGGCTTCCTACTTCTTTGTCTTTGTGCCTGTTCTTCAGAGCGAACCCGCAACTCTTCTCTTGTATGCAATTATAATTATGGAATTCCCTTCATTCTTCTACTACTTGAGTAGCCTGCCCTGACATGATGTTCCCAGACTGACAAGGCCTTAATAACTAATTACTCCATCAATTTTCTGATGCATTTTAGCTAGACCTTGCTGCCGCCGGCCGACTTGAACATGACAACCATGACGTGGACTGGAAAGTATAGAGTGGGTTGCATGGAATATTTATTTTTCCATGATGGGTTTATTTATTAACTATCTTTATGCTTAATGGGAAAATATTTTTCAGCTCCTACTTTGACAGTTGCTTATTTAGTTACTTAATTTGGAAATGACTACTGGTATGGTGGACAGGATGGTTATCTGTGTGGTCATAAATGTTGGAAAAAGTGCATGCCCATGTGTAATTTGCTGATTAGGATTACGTGTGTGGCCACTAACTCTACTGATTGGGATTACATGTGTATCCACTGAGCTACTCCCCCACTGACTCTACTGACTGGGATTACATGTGTGTCCACTGATGCTACTCCCCCCGTGATGACAAATGGGTTGGGGTTAAGCAAAGACTTTTCCGCAACCTTGTTATTCCTCCACCACCCCCTTTTTTTAATGGGTTGTGGAAGGGCTTCAGGTGTGTGCCAATCACCCATCCATGTAGTAAGAATCCATCCAGTTGCACGAGCCTTACCATCCCCAAATAGGTGATTTCTGTTACTATAAACAGACCCAATCAGTGCATTTGCAGTTTCCCTGGGAACTTCTAGAACTTTCTGTCGTAAAGGAGCACTTGTTCCATGA
Source organism: Pinus tabuliformis (assembly GCA_031772625.1). Taxonomy (NCBI): domain Eukaryota; kingdom Viridiplantae; phylum Streptophyta; class Pinopsida; order Pinales; family Pinaceae; genus Pinus; species Pinus tabuliformis. Next base: position 183,064,923 of record CM062819.1, read on the forward strand.
CTTCAAATGACTTCCTCTTGATATGCCTATTGTGCCCAGATTTTTTTCCTTCACTGCTCCATTGATTGATGAACTCTACTAAAAACTAGGTTTCGTCAAGTTCCATCAACTGGTTTAGTCTGTCTCATAAGGCAATGTTGTCTTTCATTCCCGTTGCCTCTGAGATGAACATGCTAGGTAGTATAAATTTTGTTGGTACCACCACTTGCCTTCCATATAAAAGTTGAAATGAAGTTTCCTTATGGATTCTCTTTAATTTCGTCCTATATGCCCATAGAGTCACGGGTATTCTTTCATCCTAGTCATCCCTATTGGCAGATACGAATTTCATGAACCCGTTCTCCAGTATATTGTTAAATGCTTCTACTGCACCATTGGTTTGTGGGTGGTATAGGCTCCTCTTGTTGTGTTGAACCATGAAGGTCTTCAGTAGAGACTCAATGGTCTCATTTAGGAAATGCATGCCTTCGTCACTTATGAGGCTCCTCGAGCATCCAAATTGTGAAACGATGTTCTCAAATATGAACCTTGTTGCTATGTCCACTATGCAGTCCTTTACAAGTGCCGCTTCTGCACATCTTATGAGGTATTCTATTGTTGTTATGATGTACCTTGCTCGTGAATGCCTTGCTAGTGGAGAAATGGGTCCAATGAAGTCTACTGTCCATTTATCAAAGATTTTCATTGTGTGGACCAGATGTAGAGGCAGCTCATCGCATCATGAAGGCTTCCCAACCCTTTGAGAGACGTCACATGTCCTAGAAAACTCTTTATAATCTTTACAGATAGTTGGCCAACATAGTCCTGTGTGGAGTATCTTTCTTGCGGTGGCCTTACCTCTTACATGACCTCCTCTAACCCCTACGTGGCACTCCCATAAGACATCATTCCTTTCATGCTGAAGGATACAACACCTGAGTATTTGATCTAAGCCCATCTTGTAAAGGTGTCATGCAATCAGTTGGTAATCTGTTGCCCTAACTACCAAGTTTCGTCTCTTTGTCGCCTTGTATCCTGTTGGGAAGTGACCAGTTGTTAAAAGTGAGGCGATCAGTTCTAGGTGGTCTGGGATTACCTCTATTCTAAATAAATCGACATCAGGTAATCGATCATCCACTGTTCCATTCTCCGTTGTTTCCAACCACGACAGGTGGTCTGCTTCGACATTGATTCTGTTGGGCTTTACCACTACCTCAAACGTAAATTCCTGGAATAGTAACAACCATCGGCATATTGTCCCTTCTATTATTGGTTTGTTTACTAAATATTTGAGCGTAGAATGGTTTGTAAAGAATTTGAATGACATGCCAAGTAAATATTGCCTGAACTTTTGGAGAGAGTAAACCATTGCTATGGCTTCTCTTTCAGTTTTTGTATAGTTTCTTTCCGTAGTAGACAACTTTTTGCTAGCATAGTACACTAGATGTCCATATTTTTCTCCCCTTATTGTGCTAAGACCACTCCCAGCACTATTCCATGCATCTATGTGTGCATGGAACATTTTGTTCCAATTAGGATACACTAGTATAGGGGCACTTACCAGTATTTGCTTTATGTTATTCAGGGTTGTTTGACAATCTGCAGTCCAAATGAACTCTTCTGTTTTCTATAGTAATTTTTCCATTGGAGTTGTGATGGATGCATAATTATTGATGAATCACATGTAGTACCCCATATGACCGAAAGTTTCTCTTAGCTTATTTACATTGCGCGGTGGCTCCATGTGGATAATTTCTGCAACCTTTTCAAGGTCTACACATACTCCATCCTGGCAGACGATATGGCCTAGTAGATTTCCAGAGGTTACTGCAAAGATACATTTATTGAGATTTAAAGAAATCCGTTATTGTCTGCACCTTTCAAACATTATTCTTAATAAGCTGGTGTGTTTCTTCAACTGGCTGTATACCATCTAGTCATCCATGTATACTTCTAGAAACTTAAGAATATAATCTCAGAATGCAGCTATGAAGATCCTTGAGAAGACTTCTAGTGCATTTTTTAGTTCGAATGGCATCACATTGTAAGCATATGACCCCCACTCCATATTAAATGTTGTTTTCATTTTATCTTCTTTAGCTATTATGACTTGGTGGTAACCTAGAAACCCATCTGTGAATGAATATGCTTTGTTCCTCGCAACATTGTCTAGGACTTCACCACTGAAGGGCGCGGGGAATGGGTCATGCACACATGCGTTGATTAGGCTTCTTTAGTTGACGCATACTCTGATTTCGGTTGCATCCTTCTTGTTTTGAATAACTATCAGGCTTATCCACTCAGCTTCGTCCACTGGAAAAATGATTCCTGCTTCCAACATTTTGTCAATTTCCTTCTTAATTTTCTCTTTCACCCTCGGGTTTAATTTGTATGGCCTATGTTTTACCGGTTGGGCATCCGGTCTCAAAACAATTTTCATTTCCCCAAAGTTTCCTTTTATTCCCTTCAGTTCTGCCACTGAAGTTTGGAATAGATCCTGATATTCTTATAATAGGTCAAAAATTTCTTTGGTGGCTTGCTCGTCCTAATAGTCCCCCGTTGATGCTATCTCGGGCTTATCCTCTGACCCAAAATTTTCTTTCTCAGCTTCATTGATAGAAGGTGGGCACCTCCCGTTAGAGGACTGTCCTGGATGTACCTCTCCCCTTCTCTTCTTCCATGGATACCGCAGCCTTTAGACTTTTCCTCAACTCCTTCATCATGCCTTCATCCTCAGAATTTTTCAAGAATAGTTTAAACCATTCCCCAATTGGCTGAGTGTGATCAATCATGTGATCTGATGGTCTTTTATTATCTTTCTTCACATTCATCCTTTCGAACAGCTTAGTTGCTTCTTGATAGTAATTATTTTGGCGTTTAGGCTGATACCCCTTCTATGGAGACACCGCTTTAAGGATTAAGGGGGGTCTTCTGTGTAGTGATCCTCTCCTGTCTTGTTCCCTCCTTGGGTGACTATATTAATATTGGTTGCAGGGAGGCCATCATCGGTCCTTGGTTCAACATTCACCAAGTTGGCCCCTCTCTATGTGGTCCTTTCTTCCCACTTTACAATGAGTTCCGGACAGTCCTCCATTGCATGGGTATTAATTTTGCATTGTGAGCACCATAGCCTCCTTGGCAGTGGACATTCTTTGGCAATATGCCCTTCCTGGTCACAGTTGTAACACGTCACGGGCCCTCTTCCTCCCATTCTTCTTCCTCGCCCATTTCCTCCTCGTCCTCCCCGATTTGACTCGGTAATTCTAAGCGTGGATCTGTCCAACCTTTATTTTAGAGCATCCAATTCTTGACACTAATCGGTCTGATGCGTTGTTGATGCGCAAAACTCATAGTAGTTATTATTGGGGATGTTAGAGTACTTTTGCAAAATAGGGCACATTCGTGGCAGGTGTCCATATGCCCTACATATTTCACAAAAGTCTTGATTATTCCTCCCTGGGAAGGCCCCTTGTGCTCCAACCGCCGCAACTCCTATGGTTGTTGGGGCTCCTGACGACACTGCAACCCCACCTAGTTGATTAATCCCCCGTAACCTCAGGCATTCCGTCACAACATGCCCCTCCACCATGTAGTGGGTGCACCAAACATTGGGTCTGGTTGGGCGCACTCGCTGAAGATCTTTCAGTTTCTCTTTCAAAGTCGTGATCTAGTTCTGTAGGCCTAAAATCTACAGATCTTGCAGGCTCGTCCCCCCCTGTATTCATGTAGGTATTCTACCATAGCTTATATGCATGATGCTTATTCCAATGCATCCTAGAGGGTTCCTATCTTCTATTGTGTTAATGGAATTCTGGTCAAAGTCAAGAGTGCCTTAATGAACCAGCGTCGCTGGTGGTTTGGGTCCATAGTGTAATTCAACTTGGAAATGGCATCCTTAAACCTTTGCATGAGCTCCCAAGCTGTCTCCCCCTCCTTCTACTTAATTCCCCACAGTTCCGATAGCCCTTGCTGATCCGTCTGTGGTACCTTGAATTCCTGCACAAATCCTCTCTTAATATCATCTATTGTGGGGTTCTGATTCTACTCCGCCCATTTTATAAACTAGTGCAGAGCCCTTTTCCTCAGCGTGGTGTGGAATTATATTTCCCTAACATTATTTGGAGTTTGACAGACCCTCGAAATAGTTTCACAAATGTACCAGTTCTCCTCCACATCCTCGTTTCCCCTCCCTGCAAATTTGGGATATCTAGTAAAAGATCCCGCCATACTACTCTGGGTAGGAGCTATCAACATGAACCCTTTTCTCGTCAGCTATTGGGATCCCTGTAGTCCTAAATTACTAATACTACTAGTTCCTATGCTACTCCTAATGCTGAAATTGATTTTGTATTTCTCCCGTGCACTATAAACCCACACTACCTTAGCTAAGCTAATAATGAATTCCTCTGGATTGTGATAAAGTACTAGGGGAAGATCAGGGGAAATGCTACCTATGTCCCGGGGGTATTGTCACTGATTCTTAGTGAATTCTTCTTCTTCATTGAATAATCTCCTCATCACGTCACCCATATCCTCTTTGATTCCTTCTTCATGCCCATGTAGCCTCTTCCTTTGCGATTCCCCTTCTGCAACATGTACTTGCGATCCAACTTCCACAACCTATAGGGAAGGTCCATCTTCATTTCCCTGGCTCCTACATATTTCTTCACCACTCTTGTTTTGCTTAGCACCTTCTTCTCCTTCCCCCTCGACTCGGGGTCTTCCCTTCGCCACTCCTACTTGGTGGGGTGTTATAGACATTTTTGTGCCTTACAGCATGGATCATGAAATGTACATAATCTAAGGGATCCAAAGTCCCTAAACATGTTGTTCCTAACCCTAGAGGAACAAGGCAAACCAACCACAGCAATTCACAGAAGTTCTCCGCCTGAAACCACTCAAAAACAAGTCAATTCAGGGTCATGTCAACTGCTCCACTGAGCATCTGCGCTGAATGTCAACTGCTCCACTGTCTACCTGCGTTGAATGTCAACTCCAACAAAGGCTACCTGCGCTGAGCAAGTTTGGACAAGTGGCAGGCTCATTCCTCAATGTGTCAATGCCCAGGAAGCTTCCAAAATGACACTTGGCTCAAGGAATTCGACTGGTGATGAGTAAGAGGTTCCAAATCTCCAAGTGGAAGAAAGAACCTCCAAGTGGACTCAAGAACTGAGAGAGAAAGAGGACACTAGTCAGATCTCAAGCTGACTCATCCTCTCTCCAAAATAACTATATATAGATCTCTCCTCCATGAGATCTAGGGGGCTGGAATTTGGTTATTGCAAAGAATTGTTGTTGGTTTGAGACTGGAAACATTGGGTGCTTAATGTTTTGAAGGGAGCTGAAGAAGGAATTCCATTCTGCTGGGAAGGAGATGCTGGATTGGAGCCCTCTGGGTTGTATCTCTTCCTGAACCCTGTTATCAATCAATAAAGCTATCTTGGTTATTTCCTATATGCTGGTGTATTTTGTATGATTGCATTAGTGTATTTGATTTACTTCTAATCCTGAATCATTTATGAATATGAATATTTGCCTTTGTGTTATGTTCTTCTCTTGTCGCAAGTAGCTGTTCTCTTGTCACAGGTAGCTGTTCTCTTGTGATCTCGTGGAAATCAAGTAGCTGTTCTCTTGAGCAAGCGAGAAGGCAAGTAGCTGTGAACACCCAAAGAGAAGAGGATCTAGATCGAGGGACAAATGGAAGACAACGGTAAGTCTATCGATCTCCCCTCTTTCACATTTCATAAAGGAAGAAACCATAATAGCTGTATCTGTTTGTTGCTAAGGCACTGTCACACCTTAGGTGGATAGGATCATCCTGCATAGGCATTTTTCCCCACAAAAAATTGGCGACTCCGCTGGGGATAATTTGTTTATTCATTTCATTTGTGTTTCTGTCATTTGTTTACTTCATAGACTTGACAGCAACTATCGAACTGCATCTTTCTCGGATGCAAAGTAGAAAGTTGCTGCTTTGATCCAGTTGCTGGACTTGTCTATGATATAAACAATGGATCCACAAATGATTTGATGATCCTTTGTGATAGTCTTTAGTACCCTCTCAAAGCATCCCTATGTTCATACCTTGCTTGTGTTTCTGATTTGGCCTGAAACAGTTGATTTTTGAGCATTTTGTGACCCAGAACCCAGGGGAAACGAGAGTTTCTCCTTCAGCGCAACTGCTGTGAAGGTAGTCTGCATTTCAACGCTGGTCCCGTGAGGGCTACCTGCGCTGAATGTCAAATCCTCAGTGTTGAGGTTGCGCTGAACCAGTTTGGCCTTATGCAGCTGGGGTTCTCTGCTCTCTGTTGCCCTGTTTTGATCTCTGTTTTTTGCAGCCTTTAACCAGCATAGGTACCAGTCAGATAACTCCTTTTATTTGCTTAGATTCTGCCTCCTTTTGTACAAAAATACTGTGAATTTTTTTATGTGTTTGTGGCGTCATTTACAGTTTTCCTTTGCATGAGTAAAGTAGTCATCCTGTAGCCTTTGATTCAGATCTGATTGATTGTGATCTTAGAAGAGAGTTCATTGGCTGTTTGCAGATTGATTATAGGTTTGCTTTTGCTTATTGGTTTGAATTTGTCTCTTTTGAAGTGTCAAAACAAGTCTTTATTTCGAAAATCGTTAAGTAGTGTAATCTCTTCTATCTTCTCTGATTTCGAAAAAAGTGAGCTTGGTTTTATTGATCATTTTAAAAGCAAATTCAAAGTTGTGCAAAAAGCTTTCTTTGTAGGCATTAATACTAAGAAAGTGGAAAACAAACACCTGCATTGTGCATTTTGCATTTGATAGTTTGCATGTTGGATTTAGGAAAAGTGCATTAGAGTGTGCTGATTGCTCTTTGAGAAAAGATAGTGTCTTTCTTTTCCCTTAGTAGCTAGGATTTTCAAAGTTGAAAAGATAATAAAGCTTGCTTATCATCTTTAGACTGCATTTAGGAATTTGTATCATACATCTCGTGGTGAACCTTGAAAGGCAAACTTTAAGAAGATCAACCTAAAATAAACTGAATGAACCTAACAACGCTTTGTAACATAACGCACAACATAGAGGTCTAGGCTAGAGACGTGTTCCGGCGTCGTTAAGCCTAGTGACTGTCGATATCGTGGAAGGTGGGTGATTCCTCCTAAGGGACGATAACGCTAGTACGGATTGTGCTCCCACGTACCGTCGCGTATATATTGGGAGACCCCTATAGGCATATATCTTTTATCCTTAGGAAGTCGTGTCGGCCGCCCTACTGATCGCAATGCAGTGAACACAGCATTCACGAAGATCGACTGCCCGTACCCTAAAAAGTATTCTGCGGTTTTGCGAAAAGTTTGGCACACCCTCTACCTAGAACTCCAGAGCAGTTTCTTTTGGCCTTTTTCAGACTCTATAACAGAAAAAGTCCATCCGAGCATTTGTCACTTCGGGCTCGTTGAAACATCGAAGGAGACTAGAGTCATCTTTAGCTTTTTCTCGTCTCTTTAAAACTGAAAAAGCAAGTTGTGTCTAAAGCGTCGTTAAAATTTATTTTAAACGGAACAATCACCCTTTAATTCCTGCGTTGATCTTTAGGTTGAAAGGATGGAGCACACCAACCAAGGAATTCCTCTTGGTGGAAATCCTAGTCCCTTCTCCTCTTGGGGAGATGTTGGTGCGCCCCACATGGCCACATTGTCGCTTCCAGGACTGACAATTGGCCTACCAGTCTGGCTCTTTTCAATCAATGTCGTTCAGAATACCACCATTCCTGAACAGTCGAGTCAACAATTAGATCAGACAAGAGTTGCCTCCCATCCTTCCACTTCATCTTCCTCCCCTCCTTCCTCTTCGCTGGACGGAACTAGTCGAATAAAAAACCGGGTTCCTAAGGAGAAGAAGGAGAAGAAAAAGAAAGAAAAGAAGAAGAAGGAGCCTAAGGCGACTGGGGGCAAACAAGTGTCATCTAACAAAAATCCACACACAGCACTCGTAAGGCCTAAATCGCCATGCGTCATATGCAAGGGAGACCACTTCCATAGAGATTGTCCCTGTATCCCCCGAATACTAAGGGACTGGTCCCCCCGTTTGCACAATTCGGTAGCATCGACCTCTGATAGCCATGTCGACTGCTCACCATCAACTAGTGGGAGTGAAGCCCCAGGACAGAGCGGGAAAGCTAAATTTCCCTGCAGACTGTGTGAAGGCGATCACGCCATCCACCGTTGTCCCTTCTTACACGAGGCAAAAGGAGTTCTGGAAGATCGCCCGATTTTACGAGCGCATCTCCCTCCTGGATATCAAAGACTCCTGCCAAGTCCCTCACTAGTTGAAAACCCGGCTGACCCGCCCAGGTGGTCAGCCAAAGCACCTGTCATTGAAGATGAACCGTCTGGATCCATGCCTGATGAAAGTCAAAAGGTTGATACGGCAGTTGACCCGGTTTTTCCTTCAGAGGCTCCATCTTCGAATGACACCATCACAGAGGAGAATAAAGACGACACCGTCCAGATTCTCTTCATCAGCACTGACTCTGATGAACAAGGGGGAAATGCCACCATTCCTTTATCGCAGGAAGGAAGTTCGACATAGCGATATCCGGCCGTATATTCGGTCCCACCACCAAGCAACCTGGTTGTGTCCTTTGACTGGAACCAACTAGGCCGACCCCGGTTGCCAGCCAGTATACCATTCAGAATTATTTGTCAAATATACAGAATGGTAATGGCTGGCACTATCATTGATGAGGGGGCATCTGTGAGTATCCTTTCCTCTATTGCTTGGAAAGCGCTTGGTTCGCCAACGCTTTTACCTGAGATGAGAAATCTATCAGGTTTTGATAAAGGAACCAGTCGACCTTTAGGGATCCTCCCCAATGTGCCTATAACATTGAAAGGGAAGACCGTTCAAATGAACGTGATGGTCGTTCAAGGACCCTTGGATTATAACCTACTCCTTGGATGAGACTATATATATTGCATGGGAGCTATAGTCTCCTCACTCTTTAGAGTAATGTGTTTTCCGCATGAAGGAAGAATGGTCAAGCTCGTAGACCAACTTTCGTTTCCCGGATCACGCATCGCGAATAGTCATGTGCCATCCCTAAATGGTCTATTCATGCAAGAAGTGTCTCAACCCACGGTCCGTCCTCCTGATGAGTGTGAGTAATCCGAGAGGATATGACTGGAACCCAGGGGGCATGCGTCCTGGCCTGCTTCGGCAGGAAAACTTTGGGTATAGGGTAGGTTTCCGCGGGAGAATATGACTAGTCCGTACCCCGTCCGTGGTCGGAAGAGGGGTTGTTCTGGAATAAGATTCTTTTGTCAAAGTTATGTGAGAGGGCGGGGGTCGTCACTCACCTCTGTCTATTTCGGTAGACATTGCCGAGGAAGTGTTTTGTTTGAAAGATTAACGAGACAATCTTTGGGTAACCTGAAAGAGGTAAGCCTCTCCCGGTGAAACGAAAGTTTCGATGGAATTGAAGTAGAGGTAACTTTGAAATCGTACTTTATACCTGGGGGCATGCAAACCTTTCGGAGTGCAAGCAAGGGGCAACTATTTATTTTTTAAATTTTTAGGACCTCTAACCCTTTAAACTCGTAGGATTAGTCGTTTCCAAACTTGCATAAAGAAAGGATGGGGAGCAAAGCTTAGTGAGATGAAGCTCCATAAAAAATAGAATCTTGATGAGACACTCTTATCAAATGAATGGGTAATCGAGCAGTTTTAGCATAAAGTTCATGCTCGTTAAAAAATAAACGCAAGATTCGAGCAGTTTTAATGCGGTCTTCATGCTCGTTAAAAAATAAATATAAGCAGTGAGCAAATGTTTCCTCTAGTGTTTAAGCTCATTTTTAACTAAAAAATGAACCTATCCCGGTAAATAACCATCGTGAATGTAATATCATCAGCCATTAAAGCCTTGGTCGTGTTTGCACCTGCCACCTCCACCTTTCATTTGGCCGATCGTTCACCTCCATATGATTGTTTACCCATTTTGAGGAACAGCTACGAAGAGTGATTTCACCTAGCCATCCTTGTGACACTGCCGTGATTGGAAAATTCCAACCTGTACCTGGAATCTGCTAACTCTGTTTATCACTCATTCCTCAAAAGACGAGTCTTCTTTAAGCTCTTTTCAATTGACTCGTAAAATGTGAAAAGATTGTCGAGTTTTGGCCTTCCAGCTCGCTAAAGCACAGGAAGAGCTATCCCTCCTCTAGATTTTAATCTTTTTGGACCTGAGGGATTATTGCACAAAAAGATCGAGCGCTTGTTTTTTTCGGCTCGTTAAAGCTATCGAAAACTCATCCCTTCTGTATTGTTTTATACTTTTTCGGACTTAAGGGATTAGATGACGAAAAAGGAATTTTGGAGTTAACTTTATGTACCTTTTCAGACTCTCTAAAAATGAAAAGAACCGAGTTATCCTTGTCGTTAGACTCGTTAAAATTATTAAATAGCGACAAACTTGTCTTTAGACGAGAACGAGTTTCACTATCGCTAAGCTTGTTAAAACATAGCGATGGGCTTGCCCGAAGGGCAGGTTATAGAACAAGCATATGTTATCCTCCTCAAGCTTGAAAAAAATAAAGAGGTACTGGTCAGCAATGACTGGGGAAAAATTGGGAGAAAATCAAGAAAACTTTGATGGTAGCAGGTCGCTCTTGAACATGACACTTTTCCTCCGTACCACAATCGAGTTGGGTTGTTTCATTCACCGGTCACATCACCATGGTCTCGCCATACCATCCATATTTGGGGTAATGCTACTGATCCATCGCATCAGTGTCGCCATATGTTCAAGAGAAGTCATTCAGAAAGAGTCAACCAGGTCCCATCCAATGCCATACATTATCCTTCATCCATTCATGACCGCCACCCTGGATCATATGTCACAGATCGTTTTCACCTCCATTAAAATCATTAGCTCCGTTCCATGTCACTGATGTGGGATTCATCAAGGCCCTCCTTTGACGGATCGCTTCTTGTCGACATCAGCTCATTATCCAAGAAGTTGATCTAGGAACAACCCCCTCAGTACTTTGAAGCTTGCATGCCTCATTGGCAAGTTTCTCACTTCCGGCGACAGGTATACATCAATGACCTTCGACCAGAAGATTTTGCGTGGTGTTCGACGCCAAGTCCTTTATTCACACCACGTGAATTGTACTGTAGTACCTTGAGGGTCATTATCATTATCGGTGATTCCTCTCGCGCTTGTTAACGGTTTACATCATTGACCGGTAATCAAGCGATGTCTTTCCATGTTCGACTTCAGCGCAATTCTCACATGGATCGACTTGTACTTAGAGTGAAGATCAAACGAGTTTGAAGACCCCGGATCTAGTTTCATCCATCCGGGCTGCGATATATATTCAGGAAAGATAAAGACATTTGACATGTACATCATTGCAGCAGATGATCATCCTACTCAAAGGATGATAATTTCGCCAAAATTATCAGTCTACCATCAGACGATCATCTGTTCTATGTACGAAAATGAATTTATAAAGCTGAGCATGGGAATGCCCGCCTTAGCTAGATCATGAAAGCAGTATGAATCATAATGTATTGTATTGTATCTTATTACAGGTCTCCTCCCAGCAGATGGATGAACTTCAGACCCTCCTAGATAAAGCATTTCACCCGATAAACGGCCTCATACTTTAGGGGGCAACTGTTATAGACATTTTTGTGCCTTACAGCATGGAGCATGAAATGTCCATAATCTAAGGGATCCAAAGTCCCTAAACATGTTGTTCCTACCCCTAGAGGAACAAGGCAAACCAACCACAGCAATTCACAGAAGTTCTCCACCTGAAACCACTCAAAAACAAGTCAATTCAAGGTCATGTCAACTGCTCCACTGAGCATCTGCGCTGAATGTCAACTGCTCCACTGTCTACCTGCGTTAAATGTCAACTCCAACAAAGGCTACCTGCGCTGAGCAAGTTTGGACAAGTGGCAGGCTCATTCCTCAATGTGTCAATGCCCAGGAAGCTTCCAAAATGACACTTGCCTCAAGGAATTCGACCAGTGATGAGTAAGAGGTTCCAAATCTCCAAGTGGAAGCAAGAACCTCCAAGTGGACTCAAGAACTGAGAGAGATAGAGGACACTAGTCAGATCTCAAGCTGACTCATCCTCTCTCCAAAATAACTATATATAGATCTCTCCTCCATGAGATCTAGGGGGCTGGAATTTGGTTATTGCAAAGAATTGTTGTTGGTTTGAGACTGGAAACATTGGGTGCTTAATGCTTTGAAGGGAGCTGAAGAAGGAATTCCATTCTGCTGGGAAGGAGATGCTGGATTGGAGCCCTCTGGGTTGTATCTCTTCCTGAACCCTGTTATCAATCAATAAAGCTATCTTGGTTCTTTCCTATATGCTGGTGTATTTTGTATGATTGCATTAGTGTATTTGATTTACTTCTAATCCTGAATCATTTATGAATATGAATATTTGCCTTTGTGTTATGTTCTTCTCTTGTTGCAAGTAGCTGTTCTCTTGTCATAGGTAGCTGTTCTCTTGTGATCTCGTGGAAATCAAGTAGCTGTTCTCTTGAGCAAGCGAGGAGGAAAGTAGTTGTGAACACCCAAAGAGAAGAGGATCTAGATCGAGGGAAAAATGGAAGACAACGGTATGTCTATTGATCTCCTCTCTTTCACATTTCATAAAGGAAGAAACCATAATAGCTGTATCTGTTTATTGCTAAGGCACTGTCACACCTTAGGTGGATAGGATCGTCCTGCATAGGCATTTTCCCCCACAACATGGGGCCCCATCCTTTTCTTCCCCAAAGTCTGAATCATTCTTGCCTACCACTTATATGCTAGCAATTCCCTTCTTTACGCCCTAACATCTCTTTATTTCTTCAGTTCTCTGACATTCATCCCTTCAACAACATCTCTATCCCTCAACCAACAACATTCCCCCCTCTACGTTCTTCCCCTAGTATTGGGGTTTTATGCTGCCATCCCCGTGGTGGGCAAAGGAAATAGCCCTTCTTCCACCATGAACATCTTAATCCACATTGGTACTTCCCTCATCAACTCACCTCTCAGCGCCGAGACGAACACAACTTCTGCCTTTGAGAAAGACTGATAACTATTCGTGGAAAAATAAACTATGTATCCTTCCATCATAGTCTTTACCAAAAAATTGACTTCTCTAGTCAGATCATTATCCAATTGTTGTAGCTGGGTGATATCTGACAAATTCCAACTATGGCGAGCTGTCACCGATCCACTTGACTGAGTCTGTCCCTTCAGCCTTCTTAACCAATTTCACAGGTCCTCTGGGAACTTACACCAGAAAATTTCATACTGGTCATTAGTGTCGTCAGCATATAAAATATCCTCGCTTACCTTGTTGATCAGTTGACTTCCACGGGTAGCCTACTCTACTACAAACTAGTCTACTTTATGATTCCACCAATCCCTTATCTCTCTCTTAAATATCCTTGACACCATAGTTTGAACCAGTTCTTGTATCTTCGAGTCCCAACAACGGAACCATTTGTTGGCTCAAAAGAGTCATCAGGGGGAAGACCCTGGGTTTAGGCATAGGAGGCCAACAATAGTCTGATATAGTCTAGGATAGTGCCAATATTTTCACCTTACCCCAAAGGGCAAGGAATCTCACCTAAGGCGCGTCGCGACCAAAAGGGAGAAGCATTCAACATGGAGTCGAGAAAGTATTAAACGGGTTGCATTCGATCACATGTATGGACACATTACATATAACATAGAGATAAAAACATACTCGTGATAATCTAAGGACTACTGATTACATGCAATTGATAAGACATTAAAAAATTTAAAGATTCATCATACACAGGGCCCAGATACATCATAAGTCGCAACCGATCTTAGCCATTCTTTATATTAATCTTAATAACAAACATTAAAATATAACTCAGCTTCCATCGCAAGCGACTACATGAAATACCTAGCTCAGTTCCATAGGTTCATCTTAGCTTCAAGGACCATGTCTTCCAGGTTTGTGCAACCTTCCCTCTGTCTCCTGCAACTAGGAATCCTTTCACCTCCTCTCTTAGCTCGACTACTCCTCTCCTTACCCTCACTAGATCTAACCCCATTTATTTCTTGGTCTTCTCCTTTTATATCCTTATCTGTTACCTGGACTACTAGTTCTTGCTCGATTGTTCTTCCCCTCGGCTGCTTCTGCACCTTCTTGCCCCCTCGGCTGCCTTTGCCTTCCACTACCAACTTTCCGCAACTCTTGTGCAACTGCTTCTTTCGCCAATGAACCCTTGCTTCCATCTGTTTCCTTCTTGTCCCTTCGTCAGCCAAAATTGGTCAAAACCTTTTCAAAATTAAACGAAGGCCCCAATAATCCTTGCTTTCCTTCCTTTCACTTTGCTTTCTTTTCCTTCCTTGATCCAAAGCTAGAGTGCTCCAAGAAAACTCCAAGTGACCAAGAGTGAGAGAGAGAGAGAGAGAATAATGAGAGAGCTCCAAACTTGAACTGACACAAAGTTACCAACTGATCCTCAGAAGCCTTTTTATCGATGTGGTCACTATTTTCTTCATTTTCCATTATTTTCCACCTCACATGCAACCTGTGACCTTTCACCTTACTTTTCTCCTAATTTCCTTTATTTTCATAAATAAATGTGCCAAAATTCCTTTTTTCCTTTTAATGTCTTTGCCTTAGCCTTTCACAATTTTCTTAGCCAAAACACACATTCAGTGATGCCCACTAGGATATCTTTTCCCAACTTTCAGCTTGGAATAAGTGTCCCTTACCCATGTTCTTATTTTGACTTTATTAACTTTTATTGCATGAAATTTTCACCAGGATTGTTACAAATAGGGTCTTTAAGGGGGGACTGTACTTTTTTTCATTAGTAGGGATATATATGAGACCCTAGAAGAATAACTTTACTCATAACCAAGGCTACATAGCCTCCACCATCATGTGTTTTATGTGACAAGTTATCCCAGAGCTCTTCCTAGATTTCGAAGTTGTTTCCATAAGACATACACTCTTGAAGAGATACACTATAGTTGGTCATGATAGATATGCAAAGATTCAAAATAGATTGTGAGGACTCAACTTGTGATCTGGCCCTCCTTCTAGCACCAAAATGTTGATGGTGTTGGACCCACCAACATGTCAAGGGATCTCCCTAGTAAGAAGTCCCAACTAGACCTCAGACCGTTTGGTGTAGGAGTCCTAGTAGTGGGTCGTACGGTATCACCTTGACTGGGGTTGTGCGCAAAGGCAAGTAACATTTCCTTGTTGGTAGCAGGGGTGCATGACATGTGTAGCAAGCCAAAGAAGGTGCATGAATGGTTCTAACACACGAAAAGTGAGCTGAGTGCACCCCTTGGAAACTTGTGAAAGCACATGGCTTAGAAGGCAACACACGAGTTAAGATGCATCACAAACTAGAAAGCAAGTGAGCTAATAATCCAAAGTGATGGTTAAACCAACAACACATCTCAGTAAGATTCATACATACTTATATAGAAAGAGTCCATACATGCATGTGTAAGAAAACAATACATATATCATTAGAGTAACTAAGATAGCTGAAATACAATAAAAACATATGCATGAAACATGTTGGCTCTATTATATTAAGAAGTCAACGTTCCAATCATATAGTACAACCATGACCAACCACTAGCCACAATAGCGGAACTTTACATTCACTACCATTTGCTCCTCCAAAGAGATGTACTAGCTCTGCGCTATGGAGAATCCAAGGCTTGTTACAATACTCTCCAAGATTTCTCTAAGATACTCCTATCGGAAGCTTGGCTGACCAAAACCCTCTACAATGAGTTATGAGGTACTATAAATATTAAAGGGTGGGGAGACCCTTGACATACCCCTTTGTGACTATTCACCTACCCTCATGACTCTTCAACTACTCTATGACTATTACATTCAACAATCGACACTTGAACTTCCACTTGACAAGATGTTACATACAATCTGCACATGTACCCATGTCAGACAAAATAGGACACTTGGACAATTGTGGTAAGACCAACTCTTCGACATCCTTGCGATGATCGAAGGTGGTGAATTTATGTCAATATTGGTCGTCCGTGATGGTGTCCATGTGCTTCAATGGTGACATCCTGCTGAAAGCAAACTCTTGCCTCCGTTGCATTTGGTTACACTGATATGGATCCCATGTCCAACTCGTATGATAACATGCACATCATCATATTGGGTGTAGCTTGACTAGAAACATACTGATGCATAGTGTCTGTGCTACTCACATAGTGTGTGCTAGTGACCATGCACATCAACTTGTCAAAATACATGTTCAGCTCCAGTCGAACTTGCTTATTTTCTTCGGCTCAGTGAGTGTGCCAAATGGGTGGGATCGCATGCGTGCAAACAATGAAATCCATGCTCTTGAATACCCTTGCATGAGATCGAGATAAATTTTGACCCTATCTGCTCCATGCCATCTGTTGAATGGATCTATAGTCTGTATGGGCGCAGTTTCATTAATATGTGGACGTTGCCTCCTTCTGTACATGTTCCTGTTGCAACTCCTATCTATGAAAACTCCTGTTATTCCTTGAGTTGTTGCTTCAGCACCTGCAACTCCTCTATTTCTCTCTCTACCTTTACGTTATCCTTTGGTCGCGCCATCATCTCATAGCCTCAATCTCCAAAGCTGCTTTCATCACAGGTGGATCTATTTGAGTTTGCAACTTTGTTCTGCCTCTATGTTGTCAACAACCTTCCTCTTGGATTTGTCACATGCAGGTGTGCTACATTCTGTTGTTGCTGATGGTGCTACTTGTTGTGATACTGCTGCTATTTCATATTGATATCATTGTCCATGAACAACTTGATGTCTTCATAGATAGGCAAGTTCATAGACACTTGATCGACTACATCCCCAGTTGTGCTTCGAATGGTGTCTTCGACTCTGCTCTTCTGGAAGCAATTGTACTTATGCCGCTGAGAGGTAGACGAACATCTGTGATACCTGGATACATAGCAACACTCATGACAAGCAATCTATCAGTCGAAAACCAAAACAAGTTGAAGGACAGACATGCAACATATCTGTGTGACTGCCTGTGAAGATTGCGCAATGTTCACCGGGAGGCTAGGAGACTGATTGCCAAAAATTTGCAAGACATAGTATTGGTTGTTGGGAGGATAACTAACTACTGGAACTACGCAATGCATAATCCAGCCTGGCCTGTTGAGGATTGAAACTGTGGAATTCACAATTTCAGTTAGTAGTGACATGCCAACCAACAAACTGCATTACGTAGTTTCTAGTGCCAGCAAGGCACTGCCTCCCAGAATTGTGCAATGCAAGCCTGGAGGTTAGTGCTGGGCCAAAATTGCACAATTTATGGAGGGAGGTAGCGCCCTCACTTATAGAAAGATGCAAGGCTATCCAGGAAAGGCACGGTCCGGGCTAAGGAAACCTTGACCCGCTGACGGGCAGATGAAAACATGAGAAGTATGAATGCATGGTGATACTAAGTGTAAACAAGAGTGAATGATCATGCATGCAAATAGTAAGTGCAGGATTCAAAAAATAGGAAAGCATGCATGTGTGTGAAACAATTCGTTGCAATAGCGACCATCGATGCAAAAACAATGTCATGCATGCAACAACCGTGAGATACGAACGAAAACTGAAACGGTGCTTCTACAAGCTAACATAATTAAAATGAGAGGAAGTGCTCATTAAAATCAAGTAGACAACACTCTCACAAAGTGAAACATAAAAAGAGACAAAAACGGAGTGCAAGACATGAAAAGCAGACTTACCTTGAAACAGCTACGCTGAAAGTGCCAAAGACTCCTGGATGCAATTCGGGATTTCATAGTTGCAAGGTTGATGTGAGGAATGAGCTTTGTAGCATCCGGTTGATGAGTTTTGATAAGATCGAGGTTATGACATGCATGCCACAAATCTAGGTAAAAGTGACACTTGGCGAGAGGTTCCTAAAATGAGCTTTGCATGTAACCTCCAGCTACTAAGAATAGATCCCTAGATCTAGGGATGCCTTTTGCATGCTTCCTTTTGCTATTTTGGGAAGAGAAGCCCATGCATGCAAATCATTTTAGGTCAAATCAGTTTTGGTTGGTCCCAGAGGGAACTGGTCAACCTGAAGGCACATGCGACAGCCTACTTGACTGAGAGAGGGATTTGCGCAATTTTTGAGAGGAACTTGGCTAGCTATCCCAGAGGGATTGCACAATTTTTGGGAGGAGCAAGTGACTACTGCCTAGAATTACGTAATTTCTAGGAGGATCAGGTGACTGCTACCTATAATTACACAATTTCTGGGCTGAGTTGCAGTGCTACCAAGATTGCGTAGTTTTTCCAAGGAAGCCTATCTGACTGCTCTGTGCAATTTTGGACCTCAGCAGTTTTCCCAACTAATTTCCACAGTTTTTGAGTTGAGCCACAGTGTTGAGCCAAATTGCGCAATTTTCCCAAGGAAGACTATCTGACTGCATTGCACAATTTTGTATCCCACCAGGTTAGCCAGTATATTTATGCAATTTCTGGAGGGAAGATTGGTTCCCCTCCAAAATTGCACAATTTCATGAGGGAGCTACTCAGCCAGCAGTTGGTCCAAGTTCGGAAAGGAAGCCTATGAGAGGAGTGAAAAAAACTATGATGCACATGCTAGAAAGCTGCTAAAAAACCCATGAAGCCTATGTACTTGACTATGCAAGACATGATACTAGGATGGTTGGTAGGGAGGCTCCAAAATGAAGCTAAGGCAAAATTTGGGACAGTGGTTGTAGCCGCTACAACAAATCACGAGGCCCTAAAT
The DNA here is from genome assembly GCA_031772625.1 of Pinus tabuliformis. NCBI lineage: Eukaryota > Viridiplantae > Streptophyta > Pinopsida > Pinales > Pinaceae > Pinus > Pinus tabuliformis. Next base: position 183,083,683 of record CM062819.1, read on the forward strand.
TGAGACTAGTTATCGGGCTTTACGGTAATCCAAACCCAGATCGCTACACCCTAAACTGAGAATTATCCCACAGGCTTTACCGTGTATCCCGCCAAAACCAGTCAAGGGATTCCTATGCCTTTGGGAATGAAACTTGAGGCCACCTTTGCCACGTATTCTAAAATCCATCCGGAAAACCAAAGCTCAAAACCGAGATAAACATCCCTACATACCATGGCATCTGGAAACATTAGGGGAATTTTGAGGTCTAAAATGGGCTTCCTAAGAAAAATGTATAACAAAAATAAACTTTATAAGAACTAATAGGATTCAAGATGATGATGTCAACCATGGGGGATGATTCACCATTTTTTGAGTAAAAAAGTAAGAAGATAAAAAAATAATAAAACTACTTTTTCAACTCATATTTTCAACTTATATCCCAAAGGTTTTACTCAAATTTTGAGTGGGAGTACTCATTGGATAGAAACATTTATTTCTTATCCAAGGAGAACCCATGTTGCATACTTTCGATAGACCTTGCTACATGAAAAATGAGAAATACATGAAAAATGTGATTATAATCACATTTTTCGTGTATTTGTCATTTTTTGTGTAGGGGTCCATCAAAAGTATGCACATGGGTACTTCTTGGATGAGGAATAAAAGTACACATCTAACGAGTATTTCTGCTTGAAATTTGAGTAAACCCATAGGGATATAAGTTGAAAATACAAGTTGAAAAAATAGTTTTTTTCTTTTTTCCCTCTAAAATTTGATGATGTAGTCTAATCTTGCTTTATTATTTCCACTATTTTTTTATAATTTCCTTAGGAGGCCCATTTTAGACCTCAAAACTCCCATAATGAAGGCAAGGCTAGGCTGAAAACCACTATCATAACCCGACAAAACCATGCCACTGACAACAAGAGAACCATACAGCAACATGCAAAGCCATGCATGTCCAAACCAACTAGGAAATGACACACACAAAAGGTTACCTACAAGTATTCCTATGGAAGCTTCCTGATCCTACTCTTCTTCCTTGATCCTTGCTTTGCTTTCTTTCACTTTGCTTGCTTTTCCTTCCTTGATCCAAAGCTAGAGTGCTCCAATAAAACTCTAAGTGACTAAGACTGAAAGAGAGAGGGAATAATGAGAGAGCTCCAAACTTGAACTGACAAAAAATTACCAACTAATCCTCAAGATTTTTTATTAATTTGGTCTCTATTTTCTTCATTTTCCATTATTTTCCTTCAATTTCCTCCTCACATGCAACCTGTGACATTTCACCTTACTTTTCTCCTAATTTCCTTTATTCTCATAAATAAATGTGCCAAAATTCCTTTTTTCCTTTTAATGTCTTTTTTGTTGGCATTATGACACAGGTTTGGCACTATGACACAGGTGTTGTCCTTGATGGCAACTCAATCAGATGACAAATCATAGTTCAGGCTCTCAGAATGAAGGAAAAAGAGATATATGCAGGTTCCCCTTGACCAAGCTGCATATACACGCGGGTTCGCTGACCAAAAGGTGCGTATGCGTATACACGCACTTTCAGAAAGGAAAGGTGTGTACATGTTGGAGAATTTGGTTTTGGTCCGTGGTATTTGGACCATGGTATTGGTCCAAGGTATCTTGTCCGAAGTGTTGACCCTAGGTATTTGGTCCAAGGTATTGATTCTAAGTGGTTTTGGACCATGGTATTGAGTAAGGCCTAAGACTATAAAAGGAGGAGGAGATCATTAGGCAAATGCACTCAAGTAATTGAATATCTAATGAAGAGAAAGATCTAGAATACTGGTCATTGGGTTATGGTGCATAGCTGGATCTGAATCAAGGAAGAACTTGAGCGCTTGAAGAAGGATAAGTTCTATTGATGGGTCAAGATCTTAAGGCTTGAAGAGAAGTATCTTTATGTGGTTTTGATCTTTTATCTGAATAATTGGCACATGTCATCATATGTAAATCTGATGATCTGGGTATAACTAATGTCTAAATAGTTGTAAAGGTTAAGTCATCTTTTACAGATCTGTATGCAAGTTCATTACAGAAAGGGTGCGTATACACGCTGGTTCAACATTTCAACAATGTATACGCAGGTTTTCCTTGAGAAAAGTGCATATGCATGTAGGTTCGACACATTGAAGTAGCGTACACCTCATTAAATATGTTTTAGCTACTTCTGTTTGCTATTGCAGTGTTCTGGGTTCTTTCTTGGGTTATGGTTACTGTTACTGTGTTCTAGTTACAACATTAAGAAAACTGATTGTTTGATTCAGTTTTGGTTGGTGCAAAGGAGATTGGTTGATGTAGATATATTTGATGTTTGATTGATGTTATTGATGGATCCAGTCTAAAAATTTATGAAACGTGGTCCTTGGAAGAAAAGAGAAGGTTGTAGCCTTCTGTAGATCAACACCTATGTACTAGTAAACACATCAGCTAGTATAGGAGCTAGGGGGTTGTAGGTCCCTTCCAGGAGAAGCTAGAGAATGAGAGAAGCTTGTAGCCTTCTCTAGGTAGAAGCCTACATACTGGTATAAGGCTGCACTAGTACAAAATTTGTAAAATGAAGTTTCTTATTAAAGAAAGATAGAGACGATTATAGCAGGTGGTTTTCACCCACATTGGCTTTCCACCTTATATCTTGTGTTCATGTGTGTGATTGCCTATTCTATTTACTGCACCTGATTACTGGTTATATGGTTCTGATATATAGATTAAATATCAACTAACTAAATTATAAGTTTGCAAGGTATATGCTGGTTTCTCTAAACACAGTTGCGCATACACACAAGTTTCATTAACAGAAGTAGCATATATAAATCTATTTATGGAAATGAAATATTGCTAAATTGCTAACACTGATTCACCCCCCCTCTCAGTATTATTTCCAACAATTTGTATCAGAGCATGTCCTTCAAAAGAAGATTGATCGCTTGAAGGAAGATCTATCATCATGGGCAGCTACGAAAGAGAGGGATCCATTAGACCACCAATCTTTGATGGGAGAAACTTCGTCTATTGGAAGGTAAGAACTACAACCTATCTTCAATCTCTTGGAACAGATGTTTTGGAAATCGTGGAAGGAGGATATACATTTCAGTCAGCAATTCCTATAGATACAACAGGTAAAAATCAGTATGAAACAAATTCCAAGGCTGTCAATACACTATTGGGGAGTTTGTCACAATCAGAATTTGTCAAGGTTATACAGCTCAAAACTGCCAAAGAAATATGGGACAAGATCGTTCTAAGCTATGAAGGAGACAATCAGGTAAAACGTGCAAAACTACAATATCTCAGAATTCAATATGAAACTCTCAAAATGCACAATGTTGAAAGTATAGCTCATTACTTCCTACGCATAGATGAGATTATTGATCGTAAGAAAAACTTGGGTGAAGAGATAAAAGAATTTACTTTAGTTGAAAAGGTTTTAATATCCTTGTCTTATAAGTTTGAATCAAAAGTTGCTGCCATAGAAAAAAAGTAGGATCTTCAGAGTATGACTATGACACAGCTGCACGGAATCCTAACTGTTGTTGAAATGAGAAAACGAGGTCCATCAGATATGAGAGAATCTGCATTCAAGGCTTCAAGAAGAGAAGAGATCAATGAATCGGGACATATTTTAGAAGGAGAGGAAGAAGCAAACTTTGTCAAAAACCTTCAATGAGGTTCTAGAAGATTCAAAGGTAAACTACCTTTCAAATGCTTTGCTTATGGAAGAGTCAGTCATTATGTAGCCAAATATCCTCATAGAGATAAGCTTGATAAAGTTAAGGAACCAACAAAATGGAATAGAAAATAGAATGTAATTAAGAAGAGCTACTATACGCATGAAGATAGTGATGGTTTATTAAATAGTGATGAAGATGAATATGGTAATGATTATAGACTTTTGATGGCTTTTGAAGATGATGATTTCTTGGATACTTTAGATGAAGATGGTCTCTATGAAGAAATTTCTAAACTTAAAATCTGTTTAGAGGAAAACATTATGATTATAGATACTCTGACATTCCAACTTGCTGAGAGGGAAAAACACAATGAAAACTTAGAATGTGAAATTGTGGGTCTAAGAAAAGATATTGAGAAAACAAAAGCCCTCAATCTTAGATTTGCAAAAGGATCAGAAAATTTAGATGAAATTATCAAAGTGCAGTGTTTTCCTCTGATAAAGACAGGTCTTGGATATACTGAAGAAGCATCTTAATCACAAAAGCCATCAACCTCCAAAAGTTATATTAATGCAGCAAGGAGAAGTGAACAGGTTGACAGTCGTCAGCAAAGGCATAAAACAGATCACCGGGTAAATCAGGTTCAATCTACTTCAAGGATGAATAGAAGCTATAACCAACCACAGGTAAATCATTCTCAATTTTCTTCAAGAATGAATGTCAATGGAAACTACAATCATCAGGTTAGTATATTCGATAATCACAGGAATTTCTTTAATGGACAATGTTTTTCATGTCATAAATTTGGACACAAAGCTGCTCAATGTGTTGCTTACAATACCATCATGACTAGAGAAGCACGAAATCAAAGGAATGTGACTAGGATCATGAAAAGTACCTACAATAACTTTTGTGCTCTTGAAAATGAAATAGAATGCTCTATATGTAACAAATTCAGTCATGAAGATCCTGAATGCAGGAGTAAATTTCGGCAAACATCTCAGAAGGAGCAAGCATCATTGGGTCCCAAAACATGGAGAAAGAAAGAACCTCAAACAGAAAGATGTGGTATAGCCTTGTATGCAGAAGGACAAGAAAATCACTGGTACATTGATAGTGGATGCTCGAAACACATGACAGGTGATAAAGAAAAACTTCAGTCATATAATGCCTTAGAAAATGAAAAGAAGGTCTCATTTAATAATGACACTCCTGTAGTCATAAAAGGTAAAGGCTCTGTTCTCTTAAAAGAAAAGGTTAAAGCTAGAAATGTTATGTATGTTGATGGTCTAAAGCATAATCTATTGAGTGTCAGTCAAATGTGTGATCAAGGAAATGAGGTAGTATTTCGATCAAATGGATGTGTTGTTCATGAGATTGATCCAGGAGAAACAATGATCAAAGGTGTAAAAACTCCAAACAACATGTACATGCTCAAGGGGGGACAACAACAATGCTACCTAAGAAAAAACGATGAACACTAGTTATGGCACAGAAGATTGGGGCATCTAAGTTTCTCTCAAATAAGAAAAGTATGCAGATACCGAGCTGTTCGTGATCTTCTTGATATCAGCATTCCAGAGAATAAAATATGCAAATCATGTCAATTTGGTAAGCAAACATGAGCACATTTTCTTGAGAAGGAAGGATCAGCTAGTAAGCCTCTTGAACTTGTTCACACTGATTTATGTGGTCCATCTAGGAAAAAGTCACCTCGTGGAGAAGAATACTTTATATTGTTCATTGACGACTTTTCCAAAATGTGTTGGATAGGACTTCTAAAGCATAAAGATGTAGCTTTCAAAAAGTTCAAAGCCCTCAAAGCCTTGGTTGAAAATGAATCAAATTTCAAAATAAAATGCCTCAGGTATAATCAAGGAAGGGAATTTACCTCGGATGAATTCTTTGACTTCTGTGAAGAACATGGAATAAGAAGGGAATTCTCTACCACAAGAACTCCTCAACAAAATGGAGTGGTAGAAAGGACGAATAGAACAGTTCAACAAATGGCTCGTGCTATGCTAGATGAGTCTGGAACTCCTGCAACCTTCTGGGGTGAAGCTGCATTTGCTGTCATCACTATTCTCAACAAAACAAACGTCTAGGTAAACAACACTCAAACTCCACATGAACTCTGGTATGGTAAGATTCCTACTATAAAATACTTCAAAGTTTTTGGAAGAAAATGTTATATCAAAAGGACTGATGAAAAACTTGGCAAGTTTGAACCTAGAGCAGATGAAGGCATTCTCCTTGGTTACTTTTCTCGAAGTAAAGGATATAAGTGTTATAATAAAATACTTGGTAAAATTGTTGGAAGTATTGATGTTGTGGTTGATGAAGCAGGAAAAAATCCAAAGCAGGTAAAAACTGAATATTATGAAGAAGATGAGGACTATCCTTCCACATCAAATCAGACCAATTCTAAAGAAGAAACCAATGAGGCACCAGAAGAATAGATAAGGTTAGAAGAAAAGACTCCATCCAGGTATGTTCAGATGAATCATCCAGAGACTAAAATTTTGGGGCAGAAAGAGGCAGATGTGCAGATAAGAAGAACTATTACAGAAGCTTCAAGCTATCTAGCATTGCTTTCCTCCGTCGAACCGCAAAATGTAAATGAATCATGCAAAGATGAATTTTGGGTCAAGGCCATGAATGAAGAACTTGAGTAGATTGAAAAGAATAATACTTGGGAATTGGTTCCTAGACCTAATGATAAGAATGTCATAGGAACCAAATGGATATTTAAAAACAAGCTGAATGAAAATGGAGAAGTTATTAAAAACAAGGCCAGACATGTTTGTAAAGGGTATGCTCAACAAGAAGGTATATACTTTGAAGAAAATTTTGCACCTGTTGCGATACTTGAAGCCATAAGAATGTTCCTTACTCTTTCTAGCTTTCAGAAGTTCAAAGTATATCAAATGGATGTGAAATATGTGTTTCTTAATGGAGACCTAGAAGAAGAAGTATATATTGAGCAACCATACGGATTCATCCTTGGAAATGATCCAAAACTTGTATGCAAACTCAGAAAGGCTCTCTATGGTCTAAAACAAGCTCCAAGGGCCTGGTATTATCGTCTTGACAAATATCTTCATCAACAAGGTTTTTCAAAAGGATCAGCTGATAGCAATCTGTATATAAAAATTGACAATGATAAATTGCTAATACTTGTTGTGTGTGTTGATGATATCATTTTTGGTAGCAATGAAGACGCCATGAGTCAAAACTTTGCTTTGGTAATGTAGAAAGAATTTGAAATGTCCTTGCTTAGTGAGCTCACATGTATTTTCTTGGTTTACAAGTTTAACAAAATAAAGATGGTATTTTTCTATTGCAAACCAAGTACCTCAAGCAGATCTTGAAGAAATATGGCATGGAAGATTCTAAACCAGTATGTACCCCTATGGTAATAGGATGTAGCCTCAGTGCAAATGATGAATCAGCAGCAGTACATCAAGCAACCTACATATCCATGATTGGTAGTCTGCTCTATCTAATAGGTACTCGATCAAACATCATGCATGCAGTGGGAATAGCTGGAAGATTTCAAGAAAATCCGAAGGAAGCACACCTTCAGGAATTCAAAAGGATTTTCAAATATCTTCAAGGAACACAAAACCTTGGTTTATGGTATCCTAGGGACACAGATCTTACACTTCATGCATATACAGATGCAGATTGGGCAAGAAACGTGGATGACAGAAAAAGCACTAGCGGTGGTGCTTTCTATATGGTTCCAGATTAGTATCTTGGTTCAGCAAGAAACAAAGTTCAATTGCATTATCTACAGCTGAAGCAGAATGTGTGGCTACTGCATCTTGCTACACACAACTCCTTTGGATGATGCAAACATTGCAAGACATTCAGATCACATGTACTCCACCCATCTCCATTCTATGTGATAATACAAGTGCAATCAGTATTTCAAAGAATCCAGTGATGCATTCCAAGACCAAGCACATACCTATCAAATATCATTTTATCCGTGAACAAGTGCTTGAACAAAAGGTCAAATTGGAGTATGTTCCCTCCAAAGAACAAGTTGCTGATATATTCATCAAGTTGCTGCCCAGAGAGACATTTGAATATCTTAGACAGAAGTTGGGAGTAGTTGATGCATCATCTTGCTGTTTAAACCTATCTGATTCAAAGAAAAGTGGTTGTACGTGAGTTTCATAAAGAATATCTGCATACATACGCTGGTTTCTGTGGATACAATCGCGTATATGTTGGTTTAAAGAAAAATAGTGGGCCAGACTCAGTTGGAAAAGAGTCTGATATGGGTCTGACAGTGATCATCTTGTTGGGTGTGGAGCATGATTATTTAGAGCTCTTTGTTTTAGCCAGATGTATACCTCAGGAAGTTTTTACACCCCTCCACGCGGGGGGTGTGGGGGGAACTTGTCCCCCCCGTGGGTTTGGTGATATGACACATATGTTGTCCTTGATGGCAACTCACTCAGATGACAGATCACAGTTCAGGCTCTTAGAATGAAGGAAAAAGAGATATATGCAGGTTCCCCTTGACCAAGCCATGTATACACGCTGGTTCGCCGACCAAAAGGTGTGTATGCATATACATGCACTTTCATGCAAGGAAAGGCATGTACATGTTGGAGAATTTGTTTTTGTTCCATGGTATTTGGACCAGGGTATTTTGACCCATGGTATTGGTCCAAGGTATCCTGTATGAAGCGTTGACCCTAGGTATTTTGTCCAAGGTATTGATTCTAAGTGGTTTTGGACCATGGTATTGAGTAAGGCCTAAGACTATAAAAGGAGAAGGAGATCATTAGGCAAATGCAATCAAGTAATTGAATATCTAATGAAGAGAAAGATAAAAATCAGACTTGAATTAAAAAGAAGGAGTTGTAGCTCACAGGTGAGTACTGCACCTGGAGGCTGCACTCATACAAAGATATCTCTCTCCGTACACTCTACTATTCATCAAATAAATGATTACATTATTAAGTACATCACTAGAAATCAGGTAGTTGCAAACAAACTCCTAAACTCTAGGAACAAATCCTAAACTAAGGAGATACGTTACAACTTATGTAACCATTTCTCCATTAATACAAAATAATATTAATTATTTTCAATTCCCCCCCTTAATGGAGAAACGATTATCCTAAACTCCTAGCATCCCTCTAAACAATTCAAACTTTACACGCCCAAGAGGCTTAGTAAAAATATCAGCCATGTTATCACAAGTTTTACAATATTCAACACATATTTCTTTTGACTGTATTTTCTCTCGAACAAAATGAAACTGAGTGTCAATATTCTTGGTATTTTTATGAAAGACTGGATTGTATGCAAGCTTGATGGTACTCTGGTTGTTAGTTTTGATACTAGTTGATTCTTTCTGTTCTTCTCCTGCATATCGTCACTTCTTAACTTTAAATTCTGCTGTAATGGTGTTGCTGCTGATCCGCATTGCTCCATTCTAAACCTTTCCAACAAGCTTCTAACATACTTCCCTTGAGTAAGAAAAGTTTGTCCAAAATCTTTCCATACCTCCAAGCCCAAGAAATAATGAAGGTTTCCAAGATCTTTCATCTCAAACACTTGTGACATCTGCTGCTTGATTTCTTTGATCAGATTGTTAGCATTCCCTGTTATGATCATATCATCTACATACAAAGAAATCAAAATAATTTGCCTCTATTTATTAAACTTGGTATACAGATTTGGATCATTCAAGCTCCTATGAAAGCCATGCTATATAAAAAATGAGTCAATTTTCTCATACCACGACCCTTTCCTGTCCCTTTTTCACAAAACCTTGAGGCTGTACTAAATAGATTTCTTCCTTCAAGTCACCATTCAGAAATGTAGACTTAACATCTAGCTGGTGTAGCTGCCATTTTTATTTTTTTGCTAAGGAAATTAGCATTCTAATGGTGTTTAATTTGGCTACAGGTGCAAAGGTGTCATTGAAATCTATTCCCTCTTGCTATGAGTAACCCTTTTCTACCAATCTAGCTTTAAGTTTCTCTATATTCCCATCTGAATTTATTTTTGGTTTATACAGCCATTTACATCCTATGGGGGTTTTACCTTCAGGAAATTCAACCAAATCCCAAGTATGGTTTCTGTTTATTCAATCTATTTCCTCATACATTGTAGCCCTCCATGCATCAGATTTACTTGCTTCCTCATAATTTGCAGGTTCTACAATGTTTAAAATCTTTGACATTAATGCATAGTCTCTCAATTTAGCAGGTAATTGAGTCTTCCTACCTGATCTCCTTAGTAGGGGACTTACCTCAACTCTGTCTATTTCAGCGTTTTCTGGGCTTGCATCATCATTGATTACATCCTCTGTTACTTCTTCTTCTTGTTTCTGCTCCTGCTTTTCATCTTCCTCACTGTTTTCTTCTATTAGCAATGGAATGTGGCAATCACTGTTAGAATCCTCCTTTCCTTCTTCAACCTGTTCATGAAATATGACATCTCTGCTTGCAAAAACCTTGTGAGTCACAGGATTAAATAACTTATATGCCTTGAACTCAGTGCCATATCCAACAAATATACATTTCAGGGCTTTAGGATCTAACTTCTTCCTATCTGCCTTAGGTATATGAGCATAAGCTTTTGACCCAAATATTCTTAAATGACTCACTGCTGGTTTGAATCCAAACAATGCTTCAAAAGGGGTTTTGAAGCCTAGACATTTAGTAGGACTCCTATTCTTTAAATATACAACAGTGTTAATAGCTTCTGCCCAAAGACCATTTGATAGACCCTTACCTTGAAGCATGCTCCTTGCACACTCCACAAGAGTTCTATTCTTCCGTTCTGCCACTCCATTCTGTTGTGGAGTGTGTGGCACTATAAACTGATGCACAATCCCATGATGCTTGCAGAAATTCATGAACTCTCCCAACCTGTATTCTCCCCCTTGATCTGAGCGAAGAATTTTTATTTTTTTTCCTGTTTGGTTTTCTACCATGGATTTAAACTCTTGAAAATACTGAAAGGCTTGACTCTTTTTACTCAGAAAGTATATCCATGAAAATCTAGTGCAATCATCTGTAAATAAGAGAAAGTAATATGCTCCTCCTAATGACCTAGTTTGCATAGGTCCACAAATTTTTGCATGCACCAGTTCTAAAATGTCTCTTTCCTTTCTATTAACATGCGAAGGGAACTCTTCTCTATGAATTTTCCCTAATGCACATCCATTACAATCTAGCTTAACATTATGGAAAACAGGGAGTCCATCAACCATACCTTTTCTCTGAAGTAGGATGTGGTCTTGCATATTAAGATGGCCGAATCTCTGATGCCAGAGATCTTCGACTGTTGATCCGGCTGCAACCATTGCTTGCTGTGGCATACTCTTTGCATCTAGTCTGTACAGGCTCCCCATGCGCACTCCTGTTGTAATTGTTTCCATCTGCTATCCTTAATGACACAGTTATTCTTAAAGAATTGAACTTGCATGTCTTGATCAGTAATCATTAAGACAAAGACCAAATTTTTCTTAATTCCTAGAACATACAATAAATTTTTAAGGTGTCTAATGTCACCGCTAGGTAACTTTACAGGAATGTCACCATGTCCTTTGATCTCATATCCACTATCATCTCCTAAATAGATTTGCGACCCACATGAAGTTTCTTCAAGAAATTCAAACCAGTCCTTCTTACTAGTCATGTGTGAGGATGCGCCAGAGTCGACATACCATATGTCATCCTCATCTCCCTTTGAAGCTGAAACAAGACAATCGACTGTAAATAGTCGAAGTTCGTGGTTGTGGTCCCCTTCTTCCCCAAAAAAATAACCCTTATGTTTTATCTGTTTGTTTCTTCCTTCTTCTGCCTGCATCTTATAGCAATCTTTAATATGATGACCAGGCTTTCCACAGTAAAAACATTTCTTAAAATTATTATCAGTCACACCTTTAAACGGTATCTTCTGAGATGTGTTGGCTCCTTTCTGCTACTGGTGCTGCGGTTGTTAGTGCTGGTGCTGCCTCCCTCTATACTGTCTCCCTTTTGCCATCAGAGCGAGGTCATTTCTCTGGGTTTTCAAGTTTTGTCGTCACTCTTCTTCCTAGAGCAAAATCCCTGTCAACTCTTCAAATGTAGGGGCTTTCTCTCTTGCTAATAGCCCTATGATGAACTTCTGGTATTCATCAGTCATTCTGTTCAACGTGAGCGTGACCAGATCTGAATCAGAAACTTTCTCTCTGATAGCTCCCAATCTGTCACTCAGGTCTTTGACTCTATCAATGAATCCAGCAACAGACTCATTCTCCTCCATCTTCAATGCAAACAGATTGCATTTGAGTGACAAGACATGGTTTTTATTCTGTGTCTCGTACAGGTTTTTGATCGTCGTCCAAATGTCAGCGGCCGATTTACAATCTCTAATATGCGGGAGAACATTGTCCTTGACGGACATCTTCAATATAACCTTTGCTTTTGTCTCCCTTTTATCCCAATCTTGTTCTTGTGTAGATGTTCCTTATCTTAGCTCATCTCCTGTAACGATCAACCACACATTTACACTTTCAAGCAAAGTTTGCATCTTGAATTTCCAGTTGGAGAAATTTGATCCATCGAGTTTGCCAGACTCGTGGAGATATGATTCTATACTGTTATTCATATTGGACTGATAAAATTTCTATCTAACTGAACAATTCAATGAGCCAACTCCAGGCAAGTCCGATCTTCTACCACCGAAAAAATCAGGAACTCCAATGTGCCACCACCGGGCAAATCGGATCTGCTGCCACCGAACATATCAAAACAACTCCAATGCGCCACCACTAGGCAAATCCGATCTGCTGCCACCGAACAGATCAAGAACTCCAATGCGCCACCACCGGTCAAATCTGATCTACTGCCACCGAGCAGATCAAAGAACTACAATGCGCCACCACCGGGCAAGTCAGATCTGTTGCCACCGAGCAGATTTGAAATTTCCACATGCCACCACCGGGCAAGACCGATCTGCAAACAATTGCAGGTTTTTCAAAGAGAAAGAGCTTGGAACTCCTGTCAGGCGGAAAGAGTCGTTTGTGCGGACACAACCAACCTCCCTAGGAGCCTAAGCCTCTCTAGTGACAAACAAGACAAACAAGAGCAATCCTTCTCTAAACATGTATTTACTATACGGGAAATCAAGTGTTTAGATCCTACCTGTAATCCAACGCTGTTGTAGCAGTCCAGCTCCGCTGATCCGGATGAGCTCCTCCTTCACTTTGAAACCTTCATACACTAACAATCAAACGATTAAATAGCACTTGATAATCTCATAGAATAAAACATATTTAACACATAGACCAAGGAGTACATGAAACAACTCATAAATAACAAGTTATTGAGAAGAATGGACTCATTTGCATTAATAGGTAACAAAAGGAACAAATACAACCTGAGCCTTGGTGTTGTGCAAGTCCTTCCCAGGGTCCATCAAGAGTTCTCCTTTACTTTGACAAAGCTCACCCACTTCCAAATAGAACAAGCAAAGATGGCAATCTCTCCTCACAAGCTTCTAAATGGGAGTCCTAATTCCTGCAGCATTTACCCTTAGAAATGTATAGCTTTCAACCTCCTCTCCTTCTGGCCCAATGCCTGTATTTATAGTGCTCAAGAGGAAGTTAATCAGGTCCACCATCAATGGGATAATCCCCTCTTTGGATGGGATAGCTCCCCTATTGATGGGATAAATTCCTCTTTGGTAGGAGTGCATGAACCATCTGGAGGCGCTCAATACACGTCGAACAACCTTCTAGAATGCTCTAGAAATGACCACAAGTGACTTTTTAAAGATGAAACTTGCGCATTTTAACCTTTTCAGGGGGACGCACCTGCACCTTTACATACAGAGCGTCCAAAGACGCAGCTTTTGTGAACATTGGGTGCGTCCCCGCAGGTAAGGTTGAGAGAACCTGCGTCCCCAGAGATAAATACATTTAGAAAGACTTTCTCTCTTTTTTGGAGTTTGACATGGAGAGCAGAGGCATAAGACTTGCCTAAGAGGGTAGCATGACTGTTGATAGAGTCATCCTAACTGTAAATAGTCATGGTGACATTTTTTAGTGTAACAGATTGCCCCCTAAAGTGCGAAGCCTGAAGTAGATTAGGGTTTTGTATTATCTAGGAAGGGTGAAGCGCTTTATCATTTCAAGGATTATCTCGTGGAGAGCCTGGTCAGAACTTGCAATTTTCAACACAAAATACATGTATAAGATTATATCATCACTGAGGTAGGCATTCCCATACTCAGATTAAAACTTTAACTAACAGACTAACTACTCTGATACAGGAATGATCTTGCAGTACATCATAATCATAGACTTTTGTAGACACAGTATGGGCGCAGCCATCTGTTTATGATTAGTCTACTTAGATAATGAATACAAAATTCCTCGCAGCCTGGATGGTGGAAACTAGATCCAGGGTCTTCATTTCTACTTCTCGAATTGGTACGATTCTAGCCATGCGAATAAATGAGTTGATGTCGAACATGGTAGAAACCACTTGATTACCAGTCGATGATGTAAACTGTTAACAAGCGTGAGAGAGACCACCAGTAATGTCAATGGTTCTCAAAGTACCCAGTACAATCCATGAGATGTGAATGAATGAGTTGATGTCGAACATTTCACAGAATCCTTCGATCGAAAGTCAATGTATAAACTGACGTCAAAGGCGAGAAACCTGCCATTGATGCATGCAGACTTCAAGGTACTGACGATTTCTAAGTCGTCTCTCTAGATAATGTGCTGATGTCGATAGAAAGCGACCCGTTGCAGGCAAACCCGCAACACGAAATCATTGTTCAAGTTGAATAAATGTTGCTGTAAGGACTGACTCAGGGATGGTCAAATGGATGACAAGTATTTTGCAGATGAAAGTTTTGCTTGCAGACCTCTTGAACACATAACGACACGACAGATGGCTTGGTGCTGAATAACTCAAAGTTAATCCCCGGAACCCGGCTGAAGACTTTCAAAGTGGTTTGATCAACTGTGAGGTAAAGGATTTCCCAACCCAGGTGAATGAAAAGTGTCGTGTTCAAGAGTGGTAATAAATTTTCTTCTGAGACAAAAGGTAACAAATAGGCTCATTCTTCTCTCTTTTCCCCCACCATTTCTGGCAAATACCTCTTTATTTTTAACAAGCTTGAGGAGGATAACATATGCTTCATTATAAGCTCATCCTTCGGATGAGTCCAACCTAGTTTTGATTCGAACCCTAGGAAGGAGTGGTTCGTTCCCGTTTGTAATTGAACAGGTCCTTTACTGTGAAATGTTTAACGAGCCCAGTATAGGAGAAACTCGGCGTTTTTCAATTTTTAGAGAGTCTGAAAAACTTAAGAAGACTCCAAATTGAACTTTTTCGTAGATTTGTGTCCCTCAAGCCCGAAAAAGTATAAAATAATACCTGGGGGAACCGCTTGATCTTGCGACCAAGGAGTACTTTCATAATTAGTGTCACTGACCTGAAAAGTAAAAAGCGATCAAGGACACGTCGTTTTATTTCCGTATCGAGTTTGAAATGACAAAAACCCGACAATCTTTTCCTGATTCTACGGTCAGAAAAGAGCTATAAGGGGACTGTCTTTTAATTCCGTTTTAACGAGTGTAAAAGAAACGCTCTGCAATCTTTTCATTTTTTAGGAGTCAGAAAAGGGCTTAAAAGATGACTCTGATATTTTGGTTCGTGAAAAATGACAATGTTCCCTCTAAGTCCCTTTGTCCTGCACAAAAGCAACACATTACTCATACCTGTTTAAGATAGGCAAAAATACATCGAAAAACATCTTTCCATGGTGAAAAATGAACAAATTCATCCAAAAAACCTATAAAAAGACTTTTTACCATGTCATTTTTACCATTTTACTGTTGAGGTTGAAAAAAGGGCTTTTGGCAAGAAACTTCCCATGGTCGCTGCGGAAAATCCGACCGTCAGAATCGAACGCCGTCTCTTCCAGGTATTTTACAACATCCTACTCTTCAATTTCATCCGATTAAAATTGTATTTTAGGTTTTAGTTTTGTTTTTTGGGGGGGTTTAGGTTTCAAAATGCGCCCCTCGGTGGACGCAGGTGCCCTTCGGGTGACCTGCGTCCCCCGAATTTTTCCTATACAGGAAAATGGTCGGGGGACGCAGCCCACCTTCAGGCCAGCTGCGTCCGGATGCCCTGTGTTCTAAACGCAGGGTGCGTCCTCCGTGAAAGGCGGATTTTGAAACCCCAATCTCCACAAATAACCATTCAAATTTCCCCAAATTAATTCTAATCATTGTTTCTTGGTGTGTAGGGCACTCACCATGTTGGATTGGAGAGAAAGAGAGCACGAGGACGTTGATTTAGCTGCAATTGAACATCAACCTTCCATTGATGCCCTAAAAGAATGCGGGCTATATAAATACTGGGCCATACCTGGCATGAGGGCTCAGGTGAGATTCTTAGATTGGCTGGTTGAGAGATGGAACGTTCAAGAGCAATGCTTTTACATAGGAGGGCACCAGCTCGAGATAGAGCCCTCTGATGTATACTTTCTCACTGGCTTGCCAAATAGAGGCGAGCAACTCAATCTAGCCGGGACTAGGCCGGGTGGCCAATCCCTTGTTAGTCTCCGGGAAGATTGGTGCACACCATTCGAAAGGCATGGAAATCAAACACATCTCTCTGCGTGAACTCAAAGTTATAGCGTTCACGGTTACCAGAATTTGTGGCACAGCCGCTTTACACATTACTTCCGGGTCCCAAATGCGGATGGCAATTGACTGTTACCAAGGCACCATTTTCAACTGGTGTGATGCTGTGTCGGCTAATGTGAAGAGCCAACTGACTAAGGCAAAGAACGGACGACTGAAAACTTTTGGATATGGGCCTTTAGTCGTGAGCTTTGCCTTAGAGAGAGTTCCGATGCTGATCCCTCAGCAACTCACTGTTGATATCTTGGGTCCTCGGGAGCCAAAGCTGGTACGATGGGTTGCGGTGATGGCCCGGCATCCTGACGAGGGCGCGGCAGTTGTTCGATTTTCTGATAGTTACTTTCACTGGTTGGAGGACCAGGTTTTCGCGATCCAGGACTTTCTGTATGCCGGAGTAGATTTTCGAGGTGATCCGGACATGGTTCTTCCACAGGGAGAACAATGGGATGACAGAGGTACTTTATTTTTCACAAGTTTTCAAATTATGTATTTTTTTTGTTTTTTATATATATCGTCTCAAAACTGACAGTAAAAATTTTCAAAATGCAGATGTTGGTCCACAGTGCCCAGCCAACCTCCGGCCTTTTGAGAGGAGACATCCAGTTGCACCGGTACAGGCCCCACAGGACGCGGCTGCAGAGGTACTAGCTGAGTTGGAGCATGATCTAGAGCGTCTGACGGCGGATATGCCTGAGACTACTATGGATGATATTCCTATCAGGCTTCAGCGCTATGTAGTCGCAGTCCCTGGACCGTTTAGGAGATTTTTGCGTAAGGTAGCCCGTGCAGTGGTGTCGTATAGGGAGCACCACCAGTGATTGGCTAGTCACTTTGTAGACACATGTGACATTTTTGACTTTTTGTACTTTATCATTTTTGCCGATCATAAGGTGTTTTTCAACCTATGATCGAAGACGATGTATATTTTTGACACACTCCTATCTATATATATATCACTATTACTGGCTTATCTTGTTTAACATATGTGATGAAATGTTTTTAAATTTACTTGCATGATTATCGTAAATGTCTGTCCAACACTCGAGAAGCAATTGCATCTGCTAATGTATTTAAAGACCTTGGATTATGTTGATATTCAATGTAATCAAATTCACGTTCCAAGAGACGCACTCTCAAAAACAACCTTAATAACACAGGATTTCTAATGGCATAAACTCTATTAAGTTGTAATACAACAAGTTCAGAATCTAACCTCACTATCAAACGTCGAATTCCAAATGAAATAGATTCGGATAATAATTCAACCACTACACTGTATTCTGCAATGTTGTTCGTTGTTTGACCGAGGCTTACCCCATGCATAGAAACTAACTCGTCAGAGGGTGAATAGATAACCCAAGCTACGGAAGAAATATTCCGTGTACTACGACAAGCACCATCAGCGAATCCAATGTATGTTTGGAGAGGCGTTGACATCTGCAATATCAAGAGTAAAACCAAGATAAGCCTGAATAACGACGAAAAACACACTCGCTAAGCTAAGCACACTGACTAACTAACAAACATACTAGCTAGAAAGAAAACCTAACCTAACTAAAACTTCTCCATACCCACCATTTAAGCATAATACCTCTTTAGGTAAAGTCCATTTCTGGGTTTACCCAAAGAGTCCCCATCAAAATCTACCAGCTCATAAGCCCCTTTTTCTAGCTTTCGCTTTACAATATAGGGTCCATGCCACATAGGAACGAATTTTCCAGCACCTAGCTTATCGTTAGCTTGATCATATAATAGCACTAGGTCTCCCTCCGAAAAACTTCGAGGGGTCACATTTCTATCATACTGAGCTTTCATTCGCTTTGCGTGAGTCTCGATTTCCAATGCAGCGTCACGTCGAGTCTCATCTAATTTAGCTAAGTACAATAAATGTTTCTCCTCTTCGGAAGTAGCTGGGAGTAATTCGACAGCCATTTGAAGTGATGGGATTTCGCATTCAATGGGTAACACAGCTTCCAAGCCATAAACTAGCTGGAAAGGAGTGAACCCTGTTGAAGTTTTCACTGAGGTTCGGTATGCCCATAGCGCTGAAAATAACATGTTGTGCCAATTCGACCGATGAATACCAATGGTTCGTCGGATCATGATAACCAGAACTTTGTTGATAGACTCAACCAAACCGTTGGCTTGCGGATAATAAGGAGTAGAGCTATCGTGGCGCAAACCAAGCTGGCTTGTAAGCTCAGTCATCATGATGTTTCGAAAATGGCTCCCATGGTCAGTAATGATTGCTTGTGGGACACCAAACCTAGTTATAATATGATTGAATACGAAAACTGCAGCTGTTTTGCCGCTTGCGTCGAATGTAGGCATCGCCTCGGCCCATTTAGTGAAATAATCAACCGCGAGGATGATATACGCATGCCCCCCGGCCGAGTGAGGGTTACAAGTAATAAAGTCGATACCCCATTTGGCGAATGGACCAACGGCAATTATAGGGTGGAGAGGAGCAGGTGGTGCGCGCATCTTTCGATCAAACACTTGGCAGTTGTGGCACTTCCGGACTGCAATGATACAATCTTTAAACATAGATGGCCAGAAGTAACCAGCGCGCAACACCTTCTGAGCTGTGGCATACCCAGACATATGACCGCCACATGCTCCAGAGTGACAATCATTCAAAACCCTCTCAGCCTCTTCGTGAGTTAAACAACGTCGAAAAACTAAGTCTGCCCCCCGGCGATAAAGTGTATCTCCAATAATTTTGTATTGCTGGGATTGAAACCAAATTTTTCGACGTTCCGCCTTTGAAGCTTCAGGCCGAAAGGTTTGGGTTTGGAGATAGATGATTATATCCCCGTACCACGGATCTAAAGTACTGATAAGAAACAAAGATTCGTCCGCAATGGACTCCTCTGCCACAGTCTCTGTGTCAGTACGTGGGAAATCACACATCAATTCCGCAAAAACTAAGGATTTCTTAGACTTGGACTTCTCGAACTCCAAGTCGAACTCTTGCAGGATAACGATCCATTTAGAGTACTTGCCCCCTAGCAGTTGTTTTGTCAAAATGTAAATCATAGGGTTGCAATCCGAAATAACTGTAGTTTTACGGAGAAGAATGTAGTGACGAAAACGCTGGACAGCTTGAACGGCTGCCAGGGCCAATTTCTCCACATGCGAATATTTTAGCTCAGTGGGATTTAAGGTCCTACTGAGATAATATATCACATGTTCCGCTCCGAATTCATCTTCTTGAACTAACACCATTCCAATGGTGGAATGCGAAGCTGCGAGGTATAAGAAGTAGTCCTGGTTGTAGTTGGGAGGATGCAACAACGGTGCATGGGTCAACGCGTGTTTAAGTGCATCAAAAGATTGTTGGGCAATCTCGTCCCAAAAGAATTGAACGTTCTGTTTCAAAAACCGTGTAAAACCTTTAGTGACCTCGGCGTAGTTTGGGATGAATCGGCGTAAAAAGTTCGCTTTCCCTTGCAAACTTTGGAGTTGGCGCAAACTCGAAGGAGGAGGCAATTTGATGATAGCTTCGACTTTCGAGGGATCGACGCGAATGCCGGCTTTTGAAACAACAAATCCCAGCAATCGACCTGTTTCTATACAGAAAACACATTTGTGGGGATTCAACCGAATTCGATAATGCCTACACCTCATAAAGATTGCTCGTAAGTGGACAAGGTGATTAGCTCGATGGAATGAATGAGCAGGCAAATCATCGAGATACGGTTGCACAATGTGCTTGATGTCATGAAATGCGTAAGACATTGCCCGTTGAAAAGTGGCCCCGGCATTCTTAAGCCCAAAAGGTAATTTGCAATAAGCAAATGTCCCCCATGGACAAATGAATGCCGTTTTTGGTTGGTCGGCAGGTAGAATATTGATTTGATTATAGCCCGAAAAACCATCCATGAAGGAAAACATTTCACTTCCGGCACAATCATCAATAATTTGATCGATATAAGGCGTAGGATAGTTGTCTTTTGGACAAGCTCGATTAATATCCCTATAGTCGATACAGATTCTTATTGTTCCTTGTTTCTTGTTGACCGGAACAATATTCGATACCCAATCCGTTAACGGGATCGGATAAATGAAACCTGCTTTCAACAACTTTTCGACTTCTGCTTTAATCGCAGCCGCTTTTCGAGGGTGAATCTGACGCAACCGTTGCCGGACGGGTTTAGCATCCGGGTAGGTCTTTATTTCATGAACAACAATGGCAGGATCGATTCCCGGCATTTCCTCGTAAGACCAGGCAAACACATCGCGGAATTCTTGGAATAGGGCCTTGTAAGTGTGGATTTCATCTTCTGTACATGCGGCACCTATATGAATGTTCTCCTCAATTCCGGGCTTCACTGAAATATCAATGGGAATAGTACGAGAAATATTCCCTAAATTCAACTCTGAATCAGAATGTTTCGTTGGATCCTGAGCGTCTTTGACATATTCAGCGGTAAAGATAGATGAAAAATCATTTTCAAATGCATCATCCTTAGGTAAAAACGAAGATCTGTGATGGAGATCTTCCCATGGTAGATCGTCTACACTTAGGATTTCGCGAAGTTGTTCGTCAGATGACACGACTTCGGGAAATGCTATCCGTTCTAAGGTTGAGGTGAAAAGTGATTCTTCACTGACCACATTCATTTGGTCGATCTCGGTTGAACGAGAGTCGGTAAAAGACATGACAGCTTCATAAGCAATTTCATATGGACTCAAAGGCATAGCATCACCGAATGAGTCTATCTCAGAGCCAGATGGGACAATCCAAGGATCATCATAAATAATGTTTTCTGATGTAATCATATGAATTGTTGCAAATGAAGGTTCTACGCTGAGTGGAGGGAGAGGAAAAGTTCCCAGTAAACCGGAATCCTTAACTAAACCTACACCAACGTCCCTATAAGGGATTGTCGTCTTACCGACATGCTGGATACTCTCTGAAGAGGCTGGGTCGGATGAAAAGTATGTCAGCTGATCAATAGTCACGATCTTACCGTTATGTGGAAACTTAATTACTCTGAAGACCGATGAAACGACTGCCGTCATAGCATATGACCAACTTCGACCCAAAAGAAGGTTGTAGTCTAGAGGGGCATCAACCACTTCCACATCCAGACTAACGGTTTTACCTTCTACCCCTATAGGCAATTCCTGTAGAATACCAAACGGACGGAACCCACGGCCATCAAAGGCCTTAAGGATGGTGGGGGATTGGTTCAACGAAGGAGAACCAAGGGATCTCCAACATTGAATCGACATAATACACGTAGAAGCTCCCTCATCAATCACAGTCCTATGAATAGGCCTGTTTTTGACTATCACTGGAATTTGGAAAGCCATTTGATGGGGGAGACGCGGTGTACTATTTTCTAGATCGAAGATTATTAGATTCGGGTCCTGAACATCAACAGCTCCTATAGCCGACAAAAGTAATTTTCGTTGTGCTGGGCATGATTGCAGCACTTCTAACGCCGACATTGCTGAGGGTGAAACAGCTAAGTCCTCAACAATGTTGTAATTCTGGGCTGCTCTCGCATGTGGATTGAAAGCAGACCTTCGAAGTACACCCTTGGCGGGCGGTTTAATTACTAAGTCCGGGTTAGGTTTCTTGATCTGTAGTGGATCGGAACCAGGAGCTGAGGTTGATGGGTTAGAGTGAGAAGATTCTGCTTCCTTACCATCAACAGGATTCTTACTACCATAATCTTGCGATCGAGTCGCAATCTTCACATGAGACATCATCAAAATGGGTTCTTCACTGGCATTGGAGGAAGAACCTATCATCTTATTCTCCTGCTCCGGAAATGGATTTTTTAACACAGCAGGAGTGGGAGAACCTTTGACTATTTTCACAACCTCGGCCCGATGAGGGCAATCTCTCGTAAAATGATCCTCTTCACAAATAAGACAAGGATATCGAGGTTTGCGCTTTTCGTCATTGGTTTCCGACTTTTCCGTTTTCTCCTTCGGAGCCTTGTCTGCTTTAGCCTTCTTCTTTCCTTTCTTCTTTCCGTCGTTTTTTGATTTGGCCGTAGATGACTCTACAGCGTGAATATCGGCGGTAAGTTCAGGAGAAGACTCTCCTGTCAGGGAATCGGGCAAAGTGATAATAGGAGTAGTTGAAGCCTTGGAAGGCTTCTTCTTGCTCTTTGTATTCACGATACCGATCATACCATCAGCGGCATGAGATCCCGAAGGAGCAGCAGCGATTTGATTCGACTTTGGAAGATCCAGAATCTTCTCGTGTAATGTACCCGACTGAGTGTAAACTAAGTCAAGGTATTGCGCCTGAGCAATGACTTGCTCCTCAGTAACTACTCCGGCCTTAGCTAAATCTTCAGTAATCTTCGGTAATAATGATTTAACAAACCATTCAGCTAAGATTTGGTCCGGGATAAAAACTTTCACTAGCCTCCTTCGACGTCTCCACTCATGAATGTGATCAGAAATATACGTGGACGTTGATTGTTTTAGTGAAGTTAATAACTCCGTGCCGTTATCGTATCTGACCGGCAACTGAAAGTGAGTTAAGAACGAGGTAGCTAACTGGCTAAAATTGTAAAAAGAGGCCTGTGGTAACTCAATGTACCACTTGGCCGCGAGACCAATGAGTGTACGCTGGAAAAGACGTAAGCGGATCGAATCATCCGAGATAGAATTTGAAGCACACCAGAGGTGGTAAGTCATCACGTGATTGGACGGATCCTCTCCAGACTTACCTTCGAACTTAGGTATATCGCTGGGCAACTTATTTGGCATTGGCGGCCAGAACGGAAGATATTGAATTGGATCGTTCGTTAGGTGCGTCAAGTCTGGTAAATCCAAAGTTGCGATAAACGGTAACTGCCGGTTAGGATCTCTAAAACTCTGGGTCACAATACCGGCCCCAGGAGGAGGATATCCAGGATAACTAGGAACAGGAGTCGCATTTGGGATATTATATCCTCCTGGAAAACCAGGATTAACCGGACTGTACTGGGGTTGTTGAGGTTGTTGATAAGTATACCCAGGATACGGTTGATACTGGTAAACCGGTTGTTGGACAGCTTGCCTAGGTTGGTACTGTCCCTGGTACGGTTGGTGAACAAATTGAGGTTGAGTAGTGACAACCGTACTTATACCAGGCTGGCCTGCAGGCATCTAGACCGTGGTTTGAATCGTAGATCCAGACAACGGTAAAGATGTCTGAGGAGTGGTTACAGAGGCAGTAGAAACCGGAGCCGTCGATACTCCAGAAGTAAGTATGGTAGATGTGGCGGTAGTTGCAGCAGCCGTTTGAGATGGAGTACTAGGTGCAATTGGCGGCTGAGTAACTACCGAAGTTACAGAAGTTTGAACATTTGACTGGACAGGTTGCGGTTGCTGGGGTGGACCAGAAACTACGGGTTGTCCAGCTTGAGGTACCAACTGTATACTTGGCTGCAACACCTGTTGACCCTGTGATGGATCCCACACTAACATTCCAAGGTATTGACCCGTAACAGGTTGAGGATACTGAGATCCATAGCTGGATTGAGGATAGGATTGATAATTGTAAGGTGCAGTTCCCATACCTTGACCATATGATTGACCTTGAGGTGGTTGATAACCTTGAGGTAAATACGGATACTGGGGTTGACCTTGACCTTGAGGTTGGTACCCTTGAGGTTGATACCCTTGGGGTTGATACCCTTGGGGTTGCCATCCTTGAGGTTGCCATCCTTGAGGTTGATATTGATACTGAGGTTGACTTTGGGGTACATATTGAGGCTGGGGTTGACCTTGAGGTATGTATTGCCCCATAGGCGTGTATTGACCTTGAGGTTGCCCCCCAGACACAAATGATGTACCTTGAGGTTGCCCCCCAGGCATTAACTGAGGCTGCCCCCCAGGCGGTAATTGGCCACCTTGAGGTTGGGAAACGGGAACTGAACCTGACATCATGTAAATGTCTCCTACACCCAATGGTACATTACCACTGTTTCCAACTAATAACCCATGATCAACGGGTTGAGGAGATGCCCCCGCAAAGGTACCAGAAAGAGATTGATACCCAGTGGGAACAGAAGGACCGCCATGTAAAAAAGATTCAGAACTTTGAGAAAACACGGACGACGGACCAGCCATATTTACAGGAGTGTGAATACCTCCAGGTGGAAAAGGAGTACGAGGTGTAGAAAAACCTAGCCCAAAGTTATCTAAATAATTGGTTAACGAAAGGTACCAAGTAGTACTTCTAGGAGGACTATAAAAGATAGATTCACGCTCCCTTAGATCAATAGTAAGTTGATCTTCAAGATTAGAGACGCCTATTTCTTCCTCTGGAGCAAGTTCTTCGATAGCAATCAAACAAGTAGGAAGATTTTCGGTGATAATTCTTTCTATTCTAGGTGAATTAGGAACACTAGAAGTCGGAGTAACAGGTTCAGATATTTCTGGTTCTTCGCCTGTATCACTAGCAGATGAAAAACTACCAACAAGTTCAGAAACTGTAACAGCTTCGGGATTATAACCTGTCTCTAAGCCTTGGTAATCTGAATGGACTACCAAGGAAGATTCCCCTTCTTCAGGTGAACCTACTCTACTGCCACTAGGAGGAGTTACAAGGACCTTTAAACCTTCTAGATTACCTGGGTCGTCTCGAGGAGGTGATCCCCTAAGCCTACGGGATCTTCTCAACAATTCGGCCACAGAAACAACTTCAGGAGACTGGCCCCGAAGTCTACGGGACTGTCTCGGTAATTCCGCCACAGCTAAAAATCTTTTAACTACTACACACGAAAACAAAATAAAATTTCAAATCAAACCACCTAAAGTCTCTAAAGAACCAAACAAATTTGAATCACACGCCTAAAGAATCTAGGGCGTCAAACCAAGCACAAACAGTAGCCTTCTAGACCGAAAGCGCTAGTTGGTGATGAAGCCCAACATCGCTGGATTCAGTACAGAAGTGGCGGGTGGAACAGTTACCCCAGCAACCTGCTTAATGAATAGACTGGACCAAGTTCCTCCACTTTAACCGTCTCGAGTGAAGTGAACCCCCCAGAAAATCCAAGTGAGTCTAGCCGACGTCTGCTCCAGGTACAGTGGGACCTTCCCTCCACCGTCACCTCGGTAGAATCCTAAAGATAATGGTCACTAAGGTTACCAACCGCAACAAATGCACCTGGGGGAACAGTCTAAACTCCGACAGCACGCAAGGGCAGAGTAGCAAGCTCAATCCCCTTGTCGGCTCCTTGACAATAATCCAAGGTTTACCGACAAGTGACCCCTGGCTCCTCGACAATGGTTAATCCGAGGTTTACCGTTTGTAATACGTGCGTGTCTGGCGTCGTTCCCAACGAGGGGGGAATGATCCCCTCACTGGTTCGGACACGAGATCATGCTTCTCCTTTAAGAGGAGCTTTCCCAGAGTACAAGTGAGACAATTGGATTTATTCTATCACAAGATAAGCTACTTGTTTGGTTTTGTTGTCTTGGAGAGTTAATTACTCACCTACTCCAAGACACTAGCCTGATCTAAATTGGTGTTTCAGAGCCCTAGTAAATAAAAGTTACTACGTCGATTTTACTTTAAGCGTTAATTTTATGGTTTTTCTTAAAGACAAGAGGTAGCGGAAGTGAAACCAATGGTGTGTAGACTCGACTCAAACCACTACAAAGATGCACCTAAGATGATTTACGCTACTTTCCTTTTTCAATGAAATTCTTAACTAAGAGAGTTGAGAGATGCAAATTTTATGGAAACCACTTCCTTAGAAAAGACAATCAAAGAAACAATTCTCTTTATCTTTTCAAGCATACAAACATGACCACTCCTTACGTGCACGAAAAACTCTTTTTCTTTCAAAACTTTTCAAAGCTACTTGAAACAAAACTTTTCAAAGGAGATGTTTTTTGTATTTTCTCTTTTTAATAAAGCATATAAACCTATCTGAACAAAAAACAATCTCAAAAGCTATAAAATCTATGAAAACTTGACTCACAAGCAAATCAAAAGGGAAATTACTCTAAGCAAACCTAACAAGGCAAAATCTCACAAAGATGATTCTAGGTTGTTTTACTTGACCAAAATCAAATCAAGGACCAGCTAATGCAGAATCAAAAGACTAGTCAAAACAAAATTCAAATCTTTTTGTTCTTTTTGTAAAATGGAATTCAAGACTTAATCAACAAGCACTTCGAAATTTGCCCAAAGAGACAACTCAATGGGAAGTCACTCTCACAGGTAGACTTTAGGACAGGTCTGACTTCTTAGAATGCTGACAAAACCAGAGAGATCTAAGGCTTGACAACTTCTACCGCCAAAGTCACTACAAGACCTACTCAAAAATCAAACCCTAGGGCTTAAAACTTCGATGAAATCCACTAAAACACTCAATGCTATCGAAACAAGTTCAGGTGAAGATCTTTGACAAGGGACTAATGAATATGGGCAGTAAAAACTAAGAAAAAACAAAATCTAAGAGTAAAAATGCAAAAAATGGGATTTTCTCAAATTTTAGCAGGGGACGCAGGCGACCCGTTAGAACAGGTGTGGGCCCGCTCTGTGCACACAGCGACAGTGCGTCCAGGGACGCACTGTGCAACACTCAGAGGGTGCGTCCTACTGAAAAACTCAAGAAAAACCAAAATGAATCTAATCCTAAGCTAACCCACCCAAAGACAAAGTCACAAAGCCAAAACCAAAAAAATAAACCAATTTTCTCAGAGCAAATTTCACACAAAGGAAAAGACTTTTCACATCAATGGAATCCCCAGCGGAGTCGCCAATTTGTCAGACGGAAAGAGTCGTTTGTGCGGACACAACCAACCTCCCTAGGAGCCTAAGACTCTCTAGTGACAAACAAGACAAACAAGACAAACAAGAGCAATCCTTCTCTAAACATGTATTTACTATACGGGAAATCAAGTGTTTAGATCCTACCTGTAATCCAACGCTGTTGTAGCAGTCCAGCTCCGCTGATCCGGATGAGCTCCTCCTTCACTTTGAAACCTGCATACACTAACAATCAAACGATTAAATAGCACTTGATAATCTCATAGAATAAAACATATTTAACACATAGACCAAGGAGTACATGAAACAACTCATAAATAACAAGTTATTGAGAAGAATGGACTCATTTGCATTAATAGGTAACAAAAGGAACAAATACAACCTGAGCCTTGGTGTTGTGCAAGTCCTTCCCAGGGTCCATCAAGAGTTCTCCTTTACTTTGACAAAGCTCACCCACTTCCAAATAGAACAAGCAAAGATGGCAATCTCTCCTCACAAGCTTCTAAATGGGAGTCCTAATTCCTGCAGCATTTACCCTTAGAAATGTATAGCTTTCAACCTCCTCTCCTTCTGGCCCAATGCCTGTATTTATAGTGCTCAAGAGGAAGTTAATCAGGTCCACCATCAATGGGATAATCCCCTCTTTGGATGGGATAGCTCCCCTATTGATGGGATAAGTTCCTCTTTGGTAGGAGTGCATGAACCATCTGGAGGCGCTCAATACACGTCGAAAAACCTTCTAGAATGCTCTAGAAATGACCACAAGTGACTTTTTAAAGATGAAACTTGCGCATTTTAAGCTTTTCAGGGGGACGCACCTGCACCTTTACATACAGAGCGTCCAAAGACGCAGCTTTTGTGAACATTGGGTGCGTCCCCGCAGGTAAGGTTGAGAGAACCTGCGTCCCCAGAGATAAATACATTTAGAAAGACTTTCTCTCTTTTTTGGAGTTTGACATGGAGAGCAGAGGCATAAGACTTGCCTAAGAGGGTAGCATGACTGTTGATAGAGTCATCCTAACTGTAAATAGTCATGGTGACATTTTTTAGTGTAACAACTCCTTCGACAATGAAATTCCCGTGCTAGAAACAAAATCGATGCGTCTCCCGAAATTGACACGATTAATCCTTGATTTTCTGCACCAATTGTACTTTCTGGCGCACTGGCGCTCTTATCACCCTCAAAACTGCGCCAAGTGGCACGACTATTTCTTAATAAACCGCGCCAGCTGCTTCTTCTGCTAAAAAATGGCGCAACTGTGCGCGACAAATCCGCACCAACCCTTTCTGGCACTCAGAGATGATCAGTCATCTGAGACCTGTCCTTCAGGTGTTACTGCAGTCCACCTGATTCTACAAATTCCGCCACTACAATTATGTAATCAATGATGCATCCTAAAAAATAAAATTAAGGCTATCCCTACTCTGAGCTTTGATACCAAGATAAAAATCAGACTTGAATTAAAAAGAAGGAGTTGTAGCTCACAGGTGAGTACTGCACCTAGAGACTGCACTCATAAAAAGAGATCTCTCTCTGTACACTCTACTATTCATCAAATGAATGATTACATTATTAATTACATCACTAGAAATTAGGTAGTTGCAAACAAACTCCTAAACTCTAGGAACAAATCCTAAACTAAGGAGATACGTTACAACTTATGTAAACATTTCTCCATTAATGCAAAATAATATTGATTATTTTCAACTGAGCAAGACCTAGAATACTGGTCATTGGGTTATGGTGCATAGCTGGATCTGAATCAAGGAAGAACTAGAGTGCTTGAAGAAGCATAAGTTCTATTGATGGGTCAAGATCTTAAGGCTTGAAAAGAAGTATCTTTATGTGGTTTTGATCTTTTATCTAAATAATTGGTGCATGTCGTAATCTATAAATCTGATGATTTAGGTATAACTAATGTTTGAATAGTTGTAAATGTTATGTCATCTTTTACATATCTGTATGTAGGTTCATTACAGCAAGGGCGCGTATAGATGCTGGTTCAACATTTCAAAACAGCGTATACATAGGTTTGTCTTGAGCAAAGTGTGTATGCACGTAGGTTCAACACATTGAAGTAGCGTACACCTCATAAAATATGTTTTAGCTACTTTTGTTTGCTGTTGCAGTGTTCTAGGTTCTGGCTTGGGTTCTGGTTATTGTTACTGTGTTCTGGTTACAGAATTCAGAAAAGTGATTGCTTGATTTAGTTTTGGTTGGTGCAAAGGAGATTGGTTGATGTAGATATATTTGATGTTTGATTGAAGTTATTGATGGATCCAATCTGAAAATTTATGAAACGTGGTCCCTGGAAGAAAAGAGAAGGTTGTATCCTTCCGTAAATCAGCACCTACATACTAGTAAACACATCAACTAGTACAAGAGCTAGGGGGTTGTAGCTCCCTTCCAGGAGAAGCTGGAGTGTTACCGGGAATAGTGTCTATGTAGAGCTGCTAATCCCAATAAGGCTAGTAGCTACCTTAGAAACAAACAATCTAAAACTACTTTCGTTTTCCTTTATGAGAGATAGATGAGAGAAGAATAAAGGATACCAACCTCTGTCTTGCGCTTGGTTCCTTGCTCGATTCCTCTCTCTTCTGATAGTCTCTTGCTACTTGCTTTCTTGTGTACCCAACTTCACAGAGTACCTGTAGAATCAAAGCAGCATAACACTATACGAGAACATAGATCTATTATCATAAGAAATATAGGATCAGATGTATATTAACCACACAAATGCATAAAACATCAATCACACAAGTGTATGGAGGAAAACTTGAATAGCTTTATTGATAATCAAGAAAGAGCCAATAGAGTTACAACCGATTGTTCTTACCCAACATCATCCTCTCAGCAAGTAAGCCCTTCTTCACCTCATGAAAAGCTTAGATCACCCAACACTATGATGTTGTCTCAAGAAACCAACAGCACTTCCTTACAAGATGCAAAATTCTAGCCTTTGGATCTATGGGATGAGGGATCCATATATAGATGTCTGCAAGGGAGGTGAGTCAGCTTGATATTTGATTAGTGTCTTCCCTCTAATAGTTCTTGATTCCACTTGGAGATTGATGATCTCTTACTCATCCTTGGTCGAATTCAGAGAGGCAAGTGTCACAGGAGAAGTTTATGGAAGATTCCATGCTTCTCCACCTTGCGGATTGACCCTGCCATTTGTCCCTTCTCGACCATCACACCCCATAGAAGGGCTTTTTGACATGCAACACACCTAGTATGTGTATTTAGGTGGGATGCAATGCACTTTGCCTATGGAGCAGGTGAAATGGTCCAGTTTTGACCAGTTCTGAGTAGTTTTTCATGGAGAACTTCTAGGAGATGATGTAATCAGTTGACCTTGTTCTTTTAGGGGTTGGAACAACATCTTTAGGGACTTAGGAGCCCTTGGTTTATGGACATCTATGCTTGGGGTTGCAGTGCCCAAAAAGGTCTATAACAGTTGCCCCCTAAATCATGAGGTCGTTAATCTTTTTGATGTCGAGTGAAATGCTTTATCATGAGGATCCGAAGTTTTTTCGAGCTGGGAGGCGACCTGTAATAAGATACAATACAATACATTATCTTCATTTTATTTTCATGATCTAGCTGAGGTGGGCATTCCCATGCTCAGCTTTATAAATTCATTTTCATGTACATAGGACAGACAATCGTATGAGTGTAGACTGATGATTCTGGTAGAGCCATCATCCGTTAGATTGGATGATTATCTGTGCAGCAATAATGTACATTTGATGTCTTTATTTTCCTGAATATATATCACATCCTGGATGGATGAAACTATATCCGAGGTCTTCAATCTCGTTCGATCTTTTCTCAAAGTACAAGTTGATCCATGTGAGAGATGTTCTGGAGTCGAACATGGAAAGACATCGTCTGATTACCAACCAATGATGTAAGTTTTTAACAGGCGCGAGAGGAATCACCGATAATGATAATAATCCTCAAGGTACTGTAGTGCAATTCACGTGGTGTGAATAAAGGATGGCGTCGAACAGCACGTAAAATCTTTCGGTCGAATGCCATTGATGTAAACCTGTTGCTGGAAGTGAGAAACTTGCCATTGAGGCATGCAAGCTTCAAAGTACTGAAAGGGTTGTTCCTAGATCGAATTCTTGGATAATGAGCTGATGTCGACAAGAAGCGATCTGTCATAGGAGGGCCTTAGTGAATCCCACATCAATGACATGGAACAGAGTAAATGATTTTAATGGAGGTGAAAACAATCTGGTGATATACGGTTCAGGGTGGCGGTCATGAAAGAATGGAGCGAAAATGTATTATAGTGGGTGAGACACAGGTGAATTCTCTGAATGACTTCTCTTGAACATATCGGCGACACTGACATGATGGGTTGGTAGCATTAACCCCAAATGTGGATGGTGTGATGGAACCATGGTGATGTGACCAGTGAATGGAACAACCCAACCCGACTCGGATGTGGAGTGAAAGTGTCATGTTCAAGAGTGACTTGCTACCAACAAAGTTTCTTCAAGTTTTATTCCCAATTTTTCCCCAGTCATTGCTGACCAGTACCTCTTTATTTTTGTCAAGCTTGAGGAGGGTAACATATGCTTGTTCTATAATTTTCCCTTCGGGCAAACCCATCGCTATGTTTTAACGAGCCTAGCGATAGTGAAACTCGTTCTTGTCAGTTATGGACAAGTTTGTCTCTATTAGGTTTTAACGAGTTTAACGACAAAGATAACTCGGTCCTTTTCAATTTTAGAGAGTCTGAAAAGGAACGTAAAGGAAACTCGAAAATCCTTTTTTTTCATCTAATCCCTTAAGTCCAAAAAAGTATAAAATAATACGAAAGGGATGAATTTTCAGTAATTTTAACGAGCTGAACAAGACAAGCGCTCGATCTTTTTGTTTAATAATCCCTCAGGTCCAAAAATATTAAAATCTAAAGGAGGGATAGCACTTTCGATCACTTTAACGAGCTGGAGAGGCCAATAGTTCGGCAATCTTTCCATGTTTTATGAGTCAGTTGAAAAGAGCTTAAAGGAGACTCATTTTTTGAGGAACGAGTGATAGATTCGGGTAGCAGTTGATTCTAGGTAAGGTTTGGAATTTTCCAATCATGACAGTGTCACAAGGATGGCTAACAAGATCACTCTTCGCAACTGTTCCTCAAAAGGGGTAAACAATCAAGTGGAGGTGAATGATCGACCAATATAGAGTGGAGGTGATGATGAGAACACGAACAAGGCTTCAAAGGCTGAAGTAATACATTCACGATGGTTATTTACCAGAAATTGGTTCATTTTTTAATGAGCTTAAATGTTGGGGGAAACACTTGCTCATTACTTATGTTTATTTTTTAACGAGCTCGAATTCCGTGATAAAACTGCTCGATTAATCCAGTCGCATAATAAGGATGTATCATATATAAAAACGACAATATTTCAAAGTTTTGCCCCACATCCTTTCTATATGCAAGTTAGGAAACGACCAATCCTATGAGTTTAAAGGGTTAGAGGGCCTATAAATTTAAAAAATAAATGGTCGCTCTTCGCTTGCATGCCAAAAGGTTTGCATGCCCCCAGGTATAGTGAAATAGAGTATCAAGGTTACCCGTCAATTTGCAGAAAAAATATTTTTTTTATCGGGAAAGGCCCACCTTTTCAGGTTACCCCTCAATTTGCAGACAAAACATTTGTTTTATCGGGATAGGCCTACCTTTTTCAGGTTACCAAAGATTGTTCTATTTGTGTCACAAACAAAACATTTCTTCGGCGATGTCTACCGAAATAGACAAAGGTGAGTGGCGCAGACGCCTCCACTCACATAACTTTGACGAGGGAATCTTATTCTAGTCTAATCCCCTTTTCCTAAATGGACGGGAGTGTCAGACTAGTCAGATATCCTTCACGGAAACCTACCCTATACCTGAAGTTTTCCTGTCGAAACAGGCCAGGGTGCATGCCCCCTGGGTTTCAGTCATGCCCTCTGAATCACTCGCGCTCATCAGGAGGACGGAATGGGGATTGATGAGACATTCCTTGCGTAAAAAGACCATTCAGGGATGGTATATGACTATTTTCTATGCGTGAACCGGGGAATGAAATATGGTCTATGAGCTTGACCACTCTTCCTTCGTGTGGAAAACACATTACTCTAAAGAGTGAGGAGAAAATGGCTCCCAAGCAATAAATATAGTCTCATCCAAGGAGTAGATTATAATCCAGGGGTCCTTGGACTACCATTATGTTCATGTGAACGGTTTTCATTCTCAATGTTATGGGCACATCGGGAAGGATCCCTAATGGTCGACTGGTTCCTTTGTCAAAGCCTGTTAGATTTCTCATCTCAGGCAAAAGCGATGGCGAACCAAGCGCTTTCCAAGCAGTTGAGGAAAGAATACTCACAGAAGCCCCTTCATCTATGATGGTACTAGCCATGGCCATTCTATATACTTGAGCGATGATTCGAAATGGTATACTAGCCAGTAAATGGGGTCTGCCTAGTAGATTCCAGTCAAAGGAAACAACCAGGTCGCTTGGAGGTGGGACCGAATAGATGGCCGGGTATGACTCTGACGAACTTCCTTCCTACGGTAAAGGAACGAGTAGACTGCCCCCATGTTCATCGGAGTCTGTGTTTATGAAGAGAATTTGAACGTTGTCGTTCTTATTCTCTTCGATGACTGTATCATCTGAAGATTGATCCTCTGACGGCATCACCGGGTCAACTGCCGCCTCGACCTTTTGACTTTCGTTTGGTATGGATTCAGATGGTTTATCTTCAATGATAAATGCTTCGGCCGACCAGAAGGGCGTGTCAGCCGGATTTTCAACTAGCGACGGACTCGGCAAGAGTTTCTTGTATCCAGGAGGAAGCCGTAACGGTGAAACCGGACGGTCGTCCAAAACTCTTTTAGCCTGATCTAAGAAGGGATAACGGTGGACGGCATGATCGCCTTCACACAGTTTACAAGGAAATTTACATTTTCCTTTTTATCCAGGGGCTTCACTTTCACTAGTTGATGGTGTACTTTCAACATGATCGTTAGAGGTTGACGACACCAGGTTGTGCAAACGGGGAGATCAGTCCCTTAAGATCCAAGGGATGCAAGGACAATCTCGATGATAGTGGTCTCCTTTGCAAATGACACATGGCGATTTAGGCGTGGTCAGTGCAGTGTGTGGATTTTCACTAGACAATGTTTGGTTGCCCCTCTTCGCCTTTGGCTCCTTCTTCTTATTCTCTTTCTTCTTATTCTCCATCTTTTTCTCAGTTACTTGATTTTGGGCTTTACTAGCTTCATCAAACGAAGAGGAAGGAGGAGAGGAATAATTGGACGGAGTAGAGGGTTGGGGGGTAACTCTGGAATTGTTTAGTTGCTGACTCAATTGTTCAGGAATCGCGGTGTCCTGAATGACGGAGGTTGAGAAGAGCCATACGGGCAAGCCAATTGTCAATCCTGGAAGCGACAATGTGGCCATATGGGGTGCACCAACATCTCCCCAAGAGGAGAAGGGACTAGGATTTCCTCCAAGGGGAACTCCTTGGTTGGTGGACTCCATTTTCCTCAACCTAAGACCAACGTAGGAAAGGTTATAATTATTCCATTTAAAATAAATTTTAGATGCTTTGACACAACTTGTTTTTTCAATTTTTAAGAGTCGAGAAAAAAAAAAGATGACTCTAGTCGCCTTCGATTTTTAATGAGCCTGAAGTGACAAGTGCTCAGATGGACCTTTTCCATTAAGGATTCTGAAAAGGAACGAAAGGGACTACTCTGGAAATCTAGAGAGAGGGATTACCAAACCAATCGCAAAACTGCAGAATACTTTTTACGGTACGACAATCAATCTTCCCGAATGCTATGTTCAATGCATTGCGATTGATAGGGCGGCAGACACGGCTTCCTATGGATAAAGGATAAAGCCTATTGTGGTCTCCCAAAATATACTCGACGGTACATGGGAGCACAAGTCTGTACCGGCACTTATCGTCTCAAAGTGGAGGAATCACCCAACCAACAGTGAAAACAACAGTTACCAGGCTTTACGACGCCGGAATACGTCTCTAGCCTAGACTTCTAGATGTTGTGCATTAGGTTCCAAAGCGTTTTTAGATTCATTCAATTTATTTTATAGTTGATCTTGCTTAAGAAATTTGCCTTTCAGGTTCACCGCGTGATGTAGATGTACAATTCCTAAAATGCAATCTAAGATGATAAACAGTCGTTTAATCTTCTTTTTGAAAATGAAAATCCTAGCTACTAAGGAAAGAGAGATGGCGTTCTTTCAACAAAGAGCAAAGAACACACACTATATGCACTGGCCTAAATCAAACCAACAAACAATCTAAATGCAAATGCACATGCATGTATTTGTTTTCAGCCTTTTTGATGTGTAAATGATAAAAAAAAAGCTAAGTGAAAATCTGAAATATTTTTCAAAGCGACAATTACTAACAAGTTTCTTTTCAAAACAAAATGAGGACAATGACAACACTTTGCGATTTGGAATTGAAAACTTGCTTTCAACACTAGAAAAACTACTAATTCAGATCCAATACAATAGTAACAATGTAATCGACTATCAAGAACAATCAGATTCTCTTCTATGACTGAAAACGACACTTGCGACACTTTCAAATCAATAAACGACAATAAAATTATGCTACTTATTTATAAAGGAGAACTGAAAATGACTCAAAAAATACATAAAAACATTTACAGTTCTTTGCATAATGGAGGCGGAATAACAACAAGGAAAGGGGTTTCAAACAGAGGTGTACTGACAACAGGCAGCAAAACTCTTGAATAGATATGAAAAGAGTGAACACAGAAACCAAAATTTAGGAACAAGGCCTTGTCTGATCAGTGCACCTGTAACACAGTGAACTGAAATGCAACACACCTACTACACTCGGGAAGTGTGCTGCATTTGAAGTTCACAGAATAGACAGTGCGTTGGACCAGGGACGAGACTTTGATTGGATTCCGGGTCACAGTTTGCAGTTCAGTTCAGGGATTTAGGCCAAGCAAGTGGTAATTAGTAAATCAATCACAGGGGTAGATCTAAGGAGGTTACTAGAGCCACCACGAGGGAAATTAGAAAGCTTGTAAATAAATTGTTTAATTCATAAACAAAACCCAGAGATTGACTAAAGCAACATTGATCCACTTTGCACTTGCATAGCAAATGCAGTTCGAAGGCTAGCTGGCTTGACTTTAGGCTCCGTCTGTAAGTTTATAAAGTAAACAAATGTAAATGAACAAACAATCTACTCGCTCCCCAGTGGAGTCGCCATTTTGTTACTGGGAATAGTGTCTATGCAGAGCTACTAATCCCACTAAGGCTGGTAGCTACCTTAGAAACAAGCAAACTAAAACTACTTTCGTTTTCCTTTATGAGATATAGATGAGAGAAGAATAAAGGAGACCAACCTCTGTCTTGCGCTTGGTTCCTTGCTCGATTCCTCTCTCTTCTGATAGTCCCTTGCTACTTGCTTTCCTGTGTACCCAGCTTCACAGAGTACCTGTAGAATCAAAGAAACATAACAGTATACAAGAACATAGATCTATTATCATAAGAAATATAGGATCATATGTATATTAACCAAACAAATGCATAAAACATCAATCACACAAGTGTATGGAGGAAAACTTGAATAGCTTTATTGATAATCAAGAAAGAGCCAAGAGAATTACAACTGATTGTTCTGACCCAGCATCATCCTCTCAGCAAGTAAGCCCTTATTCACCTCATGAAAAGCTTAGATCACCCAACACTATGATGTTGTCTCAAGAAACCAACAACACTTCCTTACAAGATGCAAAATTCTAGCCTCTGGATCTCTGGGATGAGGGATCCATATATAGATGTCTGCAAGGGAGGTGAGTCAGCTTGATATTTGATTAGTGTCTTCCCTCTGATAGTTCTTGATTCCACTTGGAGATTGATGATCTCTTACTCATCCTTGGTTGAATTCAGAGAGGCAAGTGTCACAGGAGAAGTGTCTGGAAGATTCCATGCTTCTCCACCTTGCAGGTTGACCCTGCCATTTGTCCCTTCTTGCCCATCGCACCCCATAGAAGGGCTTTTTGACATGAAATGCACCTACTGTGTGTATTTAGGTGGGATGCAACGCACTTTGCCTATGGAGCAGGGGAAATGGTCCAGTTTTGACCAATTATGAGTATCTTTTCATGGAGAACTTCCGGGAGATGATGTAATCAGTTGACCTTGTTCTTTTAGGGGTTGGGAAAACACCTTTAGGGACTTAGGAGCCCTTGGTTTATGGACATTTATGCTTGGGGTTGCAGTGCCCAAAAATGTCTATAACATGGAGAATGAGAGAAGGTTGTAGCCTTCTGCAGGTAGAAGCCTGCGTACTAGTATAAGACTACACCAGTACAAAATTTGTAAAAAGAAGTTTCTTATCAAAGAAATATAGAGATGATTGCAGCAGGTGGTTTTCACTCACATTGGGTTTCCACCTTATATCTTGTGTTCAAGTGTGTGTTTGCATGTTCTATTTACTGCACCTGATTACTGGTTATATGGTTTTGATACATAGATTAAAGGTCAACTAACTAAATTATAAGTTTGCAGGTATACGCTGATTGCTCTAAACACAGTTGTGTATACACGCAAGTTTCATTAACATAAGTAGCGTATATAAATCTGTTTATGGAAATGAAATATTGTTAAATTGCTAATACTGATTCACCCCCTCTCTCAGTATTATTTCCAACATTTACATTAGCCTTTCCCAACTTTCCTTAGCCAAAATACACATCTAGTGATGCCCACTAGGATATCTTTGGCCAAATTTCAATGTGGAATAAGTGTCCCTTACCCATGGTCTTATTTTGCCTTTATTAACTTTCATTGCATGAAATTTTCACCAAGGTTGTTACAAATAGGGTCTTTAAGGGGGCCTTGTACTTTTTATCCTTAGTAGGGCTATACATGAGACCCTAGAAAAAGAACTTTACCCAGAACAAGAAACATTCACCTCTGTTCCAATATTAATCATATTATATTCTCTGCCTTTAGATTACTGGCTTTCAAAAACTTAAAGACATTTAAAACTTTCTTGGGTGCTTTGTAAAGGTTTTTGAGGCAACCCAACAAGGAAAATACACTGCAGATGATCGAATATGTGTTGAAATGTACATAGCAGGTGCTCTCTCAAATGTGGTAACCTTTAAATTTCAGGATGAAATATGGACACAGAACATTGACTACAAACAAATTCATTTTTTAGGTTGAAAATTCCATGAACACGGGAATCTCTTTAGACAAATCCCCCTCAATGTTAAGATAGAGTAACCAAGAGCTAGTTCAGTCAAGGAATTGGAGGGTTACACAAAAGTGGGTGCTGAAGGGAAATCGAGAATAAAGAAACAACAAAAGCCCTCTAGGGTAAATAATGAATCTAAGAACCACTATGAGGTATTGTTTGAAGAAACACATTAGGAGGAAAATAAGCTCTGCCAATATCGAGAATCACAAGAAAGGGAAACAAAGATGTGGTATCCTCCAACCCACAAAGAAAACCTAACAGAACCAAATCAATCTCATGTCAAGGAAGGAGATTTAGAAAACCTAGCCCAATCTCAATAGCAAGATGAAGAATTGGAAATGACTCCAAGTGAGGCAGGGAAGAGATTGAATGGTGAATAAAAGAGTTTGAGAGTCAAACTGAGTGCCCAAATCATCCAAGCTCCCAAGAAGGTAATATGGAAAAGAGGAATAAAATCTAATAGTGTTGCCCTCCAGGAGCTCAGTGCCCTTCTAATAAACTCAAGTAAGATGAAGTGTTGGAACCCAAACTCCCCCCCCCCCCCCCTTTCTAGTGAAATTTTTAACATGGAATATATGAGGCTTGAATAGCTCAAGGGCACAAACAATCCTAAAAGAAAAGAATAAAACAAAAGATCTTGATATAATTTTCACCCAAAAGACTAAGTGTTCGGAAAATTGCATGAAAATAAGTAGTGGGAATTTTGGAATCGGTATGACTGTGTAGATATTGAAGCTCGAAATGTTGCAGAGGAATTTTAACTCTGTGGAACCCTGAGAAGGCTCGACTCATATCCTCTGAATCTACTAGACATCCCTTGTCTTTAGTTATGAAATATTTTGGTTCTCTAGATCCATTTCTATGTACAAATGAGTACGACCCCCATTAGATTGATGCGAAGCTCAATTTCATCTATTCCTTGGAGCACCTCTGGAAAAGGTACCCACTCTCAAAATGGATACTTGAAGGGGATTCTAACATGACCTTCTCCTTAGAGGGGGAAAAAGGGAGGAATAAGGAAATTAGATAGCGACTTAGATAAATTCTAGAACATGATTGACAGTATGAAGTTGGTGGACATTGAAGCTACAAATGGAATTTATACTTGGAATTAAAAAATAGGGGGTAAATATATGGTGGCATCACGGCTAAATAGATTTTTATTTTTGGAGGAGATAATCCTCCAAGGAATCACTCTGGAAACTAATATCCTATACTGTAGTGGTTCAGATCATTGGCCTTTTCTTCTAGATGTCCAAATCACGGGAACACCAACAAATAGACCCTTCAGGTTTGATGGTTTTTGGTTGGATCATCCCAACTTTGCAAACAAGATGAAAGAATGGTGCTAGGAGGAGGGAGAAGTGAGAGGCTTTAAGATGTTTAAACTGTAGAAAAAAATAAAACAAGTTAAATAAAAGATCAAACTGTGGAATAAATACAAGTTTGGAAACATCTTCTAGGCCAAAAAATAAATAGAATATAATATGGAAAATATCCAAAGATCCATAGCTAAGGAAGGATATACTAGTGAAAATAAAGAATGGGATCACTCCCTTCAAAGGGAATGGGATGAAAGATGCATATAGGAGGAAAAATTTTAGAAACAAAAATCTAGGGTCTGATGGATTTGGAATGAGGAAAAGGAATACTAAATTCTTCCACAAGACTACGGTCTCCTACAGGAACCATAAAAAAAAAAAAAAAAAAAAAAAAAAAAAAAAAAAAATTGAAATTGAAGGACAGTGAGGGGAATATACGCCATAGCCACTAGGACATTGAGAAGATATTGGTCCAACAGAAGCATCAAGAGATAGATCAACTTCCATCCAAAATTGTTTGAAGAATATCCCAAGGATGATAAATGAGGAGCAAAACACCAATATTGTAAACCCAACATCCTTCGAGGAAGTGGAGGAGGAAGTTCAGGAGATGCCAAATGGTAAAGCACCTAGATTAGATGGTTTTATCGTGGAATTTTTAAAATCCTATTGGGATACTATAGGCCAAGACATATTCAGAGTCGTAGAATACTTCCATAGGTCAGATAATATTCTAAATTCTCTGAACGCCACTCTAATTTCTATGACAAAAAAAGAAAAAAAAGCAAAGACTCTAGACCAAATTTGGCCTATCGCTCTCTGCAATGTAATATATAAGATCATCTCTGAAGTTATAGAAAATTGACTGAAGCCTTTACTGCCAACCCTGATCTAGGAAGAGCAGGCAGGTTATGCGGAGGGGAGGCAGATCCTAGATAGGGTAATCCAAGCCCACAAAATTATTGACTTGCTAAAATCCAATAAAAATATGGAATGGTAATGCAACTAGACATTGGTAAAGCATATGATAAAATAAGTTGGGACTGTATGGAGTGAACATTGTAGGCTTATAGATTCCATCCACATTGGATTTAGTGGGTCATGGAATTGTTCACTACTCCCAGATTCTTGATTATGGTCAATGGGGCACTAGTTAAGCCCCTCTCCCCCTCCAGAGGCATGAGGTAGGGGGACCCATGATCTCCTTCTCTATTCATTCTAGCAATAGAGTGTCTCTGCAAAACCATCAAAGTAGATCTTTGTTACAGACATTTTTGTGCCTTGCAGC
Organism: Pinus tabuliformis; assembly: GCA_031772625.1. Classification (NCBI taxonomy): domain Eukaryota; kingdom Viridiplantae; phylum Streptophyta; class Pinopsida; order Pinales; family Pinaceae; genus Pinus; species Pinus tabuliformis. The sequence continues at coordinate 183,124,680 of CM062819.1, forward strand.
TCCAAGCATGAAATGTCCATAAAACAAGTGCTCCTAAGTCCCTAAAAGTGTTGTTCTAACCCCTAAAGGAAGAAGGTCAACAAATTACAGCTTCTCCCAGAAGTTCTCCACCAGAAACTGCTCAGAATAAGTCAAAACAGGATCATTTCAGCTGCTCCACTAGCCAAGTGTGTTGCATAGCACCTAAACCCACTAGCTAGGTGCATTGCAATGCACCTAAATGCACTATCAAGGTGCGTTGAGCGGGAAATGACAAATGGCAGTGTCATTCCGCGAGGTGGAGAGACAATGGAAGCTTCCAGAATCTTCTTCTATGACACTTGCCTCACTGAATTCGACCAAGGATGAGTAAGAGACCTTCAGTCTCCAAGTGGAAGCAAGAACTGACAGAGAGAAGCAACTAATCAAATCACAAGCTGACTCATCCTCCTTGCATACATCTATATATGGATCCCTCATCCCAGAGATCCAGAGGCTGGAATTTTGCACATTGTAAGGAATTGTTGTTGGTTTTGAGATACATATCAGAGAATTGGGTGATCTATGATTTATTGGAGGTGAAGAGGGGCTTCTTTTCTGGGAGGTTGATGCTGGGTCAAGAATCATCGGTTGTAACTCCTCCTGGATCTTCTTGTATATCAATAAAAACTATTTGAGTTTCTCCTCCATGCTTTTGTATCATTGATGCTTGTTACATTTGTATGGTTAACTTATATCTGATCCTAAGTTATTTATGAATATAAATCCATGTCTTTATATAGTTTTCTTCTTCTGTGATCTTACAGGTACTTGGTGAAGCTGGGCAAGTAAGGGTGCAGGTAGCTGGAAGCTGTCAAAGAGGAGAGAGATTGGATCAAAGGACTAGCGCAAGACACAGGTTGGTTCTTCCTATTCCTCTTTGTTTATAGTTCATAAAGGAGATACAAAAGTAGTTTTCTTTGTTTGTTTCTAAGGCAGCTGTCACACCTTAGTGGGATAGAGCAGTTCTAAATAGACACTTTTCCCGGTAACAAAATGGCGACTCACAGGCTATAGTCACAGATCATGGATCGCATTTTCGCAATCACATGATGGTCGAATTAGCTGCCAAACTAGGGTTGTCTCACGACAGCTCTACTCCATATTATCCGCAAGCCAACGGACAAGTTGAAGTGATCAACAAGGTCTCGAAACACATGCTGCAAAGGATGATCAGAGTTCAAAAAAGAAGATGGCACCTAATCCTGTACTCAGCTTTGTGGGCTTACCGAACATCGGTAAGGAATGCAACCGGGTTCACACCCTTCCAACTGGTATATGGCCTGGAAGCAGTCTTACCAGTCCAGTGTGAAATCTCGTCTCTCAAACTCCCAATTGATCTCCTCCCTGGAACTTCAGAAGAAGAGGCTCGTTTCTTGGAATTAATCCAATTGGATGAAACTCGTCGTGACATCGCTTTGGCTAACGAAGCCCATAAGAAACGAGTCAAGGTGCAGTTCGACAAAAATGTCAAACCCCGTGTCTTCTCAGAAGGTGACTTGGTCTTGCTTTACGACCAAGAATCCGATAAATTGGGAGCAAGTAAATTTAAGTCTTTATGGATGGGCCCCTATATTGTTAAACGAGTATTAGCAAAGGGAGCCTACGAGTTAATGGATTATGACGGGATTCCACTGGCATAACCTCGTAATGGGTTGTACCTCAAGCGTTACTATGCGTAATGGTAACCAGTATGCTTTTGTTATATTTTTGTTTTCGCTAAAGTGTTTGTTTTGGTCGAGTAATCCACTTTTTACATTTATTGCAGATGTCAAACCTATTGGAGCCATGTGTTGGATATGCCGACGGAGAAATTCGTAGTTCGCGGAACCTGTCCTCCGCAGCCTGGGCCATTTTTGATCCAAGCGGTGAGTTAGTAAGTTTCAGAGGTGTATGTATTGGTCGATCAATGAATAACATCGCTGAGTATAGCGCGTTGATAGAACTTCTCTCTGATGCCATCACTCATGGTATATGCCAACTAATTGTCAGGCTAGACTCACAACTCGTAATACTACAACTCAATGGTATATATTCCGTCTGAAACCCAGCTATTTATCGCATGTTCCTAAGGGTTAAGATTTTGGAAAGACAATTTGATCTTATTCAATATCAACATATTTCCAGAAAATTAAACACCTTAACCGACTCATTAGCAAACTATGTGTTAGATAGACATTTGCAACATTTATAAAAAGAAACACATCATCAGTGTTTTGCATGTGGATCATGTAGCTCAACCAAAATAAAACTCCGAAAATAAAAAATATATATAGCTGTTTATGGTTTACACATAATGTTCTATAACCAAGACAAAATCGGTCAAGCGACCCAAAAGCTCAAAATGTTAGGGGGCACCCTGGTCTAATGATGCTCGTGATAGCAAGTCATAGCCTGTGCGATCATGCGTAGGAGACGAGTCCATCGTCTGGGCACACCAGTAGTATGCCGCTGTAACCGCAAAGGTAGCTCGTCAGTCCTCACATCTGGTATACCGAGAGTGAGGCCCTTAACCTGCTCCTGCAAAGCTGTGAGAGTCTCGGCCACATCAAGGTCACGAAGAATAGCCCTTCCGACGGCCTCTCCTGCTGGGGCAATAGCTGGTACTCTCAGGCGAACTACTGGACGAACGGGACCAACATCTTCATGTAGACATGAGTTTGATTAAAGTCTTGATAGAATAAAGCACAAGGACATTATGAACAAAAACAGTAAACATCAATATGGTCAGAGATTTTACCAATGGCGCCCCATTGCTCGCCATCCGGCAGTACTAAGTCTGGATCACCCCGGAAGTCCATGCCAGCGTATGGATACTCAGAATAAACCATCTCCTAACGATCAAACCACCTGAAGAAGGTATCAGAAAATGAAATCTGAGACTGGCCAGCATGCCTAGACATATGGTCAACCCATCTCTGCATACGTGGTTCAGTAGGAGAAGGTAAATCGAGTGCAATGTACTGCGGCTGCATCAGTGGTATCTTCTCCAAGGCAAAGGCGGTCAAAATAGAACCATACCCAAAGTTCTTCAACCTCCCGTTCTTTATCTTGGTCAACTGTTCTTTCATCACAAGAAGTACTGCGTCGCACCAGTTGAACACCTTCGGTTGGAGGCATTCCAAGGCATGCTGCATATAAGATCGGTTGGCTACATGAAGAGACGCACTACCGGCCATCCTACCAAAAGTAAACAGAATAGTCCTAAGGGACCTGTCAGTGACATCACGGATGATGATCTTGCCGTCTTTACTCAGCTGAGATCCTTCTCTGCAATACCGGCGGACATAATCTCTCACAGAATCGCCTCCTCGGGCCGAACCTGACAAAGAGATGGGGGCACCCCGCCTCGACAAGCCAGTCAAGAAATAGATGTCTACTGCAGTCAAGGGGATAGATTTGCCCCTAATCTGGAAAACCTGATTAGTAGGATCCCAAGCATCGAGCAAATACTGCAGTAAGTTGATCTGCTCTCTCATGCTAGAAATGCGGAAGAACTTCATCAAGCCACAATTCCGCAGCGCGTTCACTGTAACTAGATCATGTAGGGCAATCATGTCCTCTTCTTCATGTTCACATTCTCGCCATGTAAGGGTCATCTTACAACAAAGATCTCTGAAAAACAAACAAGAGAGGAGTTGGATCCTGATTTTGGTAAGAAACAGGCAAACATTCCATCAAAAATTGTGCTTCAAAATCCCTTTTTGCGCCCAACGCACCTGCAGCAGTGTTCCAGGTGCGTTGAAAGCTAGATAGCCTTCAGGGAGGCTAGAATTCAATGCAGGTTTCGATACACTGCGGGTGCGTTGATGGCAGAACAAGTTCCTCAAACCCCAGGGGCTCAGAAAAGCTAGGAATCAAGCTCAAAATGAAAAATGGAAACCATGAAATGAAAGAGCTCAGGTTTAGCTCCTACCTGGTCCAGACGGCACCGAGAATCGTCCACAGAATCTCCCGAAATCCACTGATGAAAATCAAGGGGGAAAAGCACCTCCAAAGCTCCAACAAACCAAGTTCAAATGAAACGGTAAAATGAGAAGTAAAAACACTTTTTAATTACTTTTACATAGTTCAAAGTAAAACATTAGCGTTTTAAACTCGTTTTCAAGCAAATATTGTTCATTTCTGACTAGTTTGATGAAGCAGTTGAAAATACAGTACGATCTTTGGAAGGAAAAAGCTATTTATGGTAAAAATAAAAACAAGACCATCTGACCGAGCAAATGTTTCCACCCACGTTTAAGCTCATTAAAAAATGAACTATTCCCTGGTAAATAACCACCGTGAATGTAGTACTTCAGCCGTTAAAGCCTTGGTCGTGTTTTTACCGTCACCTCCACTTTTCCATTGGCCGATCATTCACCTCCATTTGATTGTTTACCCATTTTGAGGAACAGCTGCGAAGAGTGATTTCACTAGCCATCCTTGTGACACTGCCATGATTGGAAAATTCCAAACCTTACCTGGAATCAGTTGCTACCCATTTTATCACTCGTTCCTCAAAAGACGAGTCTTCTTTAAGCTCTTTTCAACTGACTCGTAAAATATGAAAAGATTGCCGAGTCTTGGCCTTCCAGCTCGTTAAAGGGACAAGAAGTGCTATCCCTCCTCTAAATTTTAATCTTTTTGGACCTGAGGGATTATTGCACAAAAAGATCTAGCGCTTGTTTTGTTCGGCTCATTAAAGCTATCGAAAATTCATCACTTTTGTATTGTTTTATACTTTTTCGGACTTAAGGGATTAGACGACTAAAAAGGAATTTTGGAGTTATCTTTACGTACCTTTTTAGACTCTCTAAAAATGAAAAGGACCGAGTTATCTTTGTCGTTAAACTCGTTAAAAAGATTAATAGCGACAAACTTGTCTTTAGACGAGAACGAGTTTCACTATCGCTAGGCTCGTTAAAACATAGCGATGGGTTTGCCCAAAGGGAAAATTATAGAACAAGCATATGTTATCCTCCTCAAGCTTGACAAAAGTAAAGAGGTATTGGTCAGCAATGACTGGGGAAAAATTGGGAAGAAAACTCAAATAATCTTTATTGGTAGCAATTCACTCTTGAACATGACACTTCCGCTCCGTGCCCAAGTCGGGTTGGGTTGTTTCATTCACCGGTCACATCGCCATGGTCACACCATACCATCCACATTTGGGGTTAATGCTACCAATCCATCACATCAGTTTCGCCGACATGTTCAAGAAAAGTCATCCAGAAAGGCCACCTGTGTCCCGCCCACTACCATACATTATACTCCATTCTTTCATGACCGCCACCTTGAACCATATAACATCAGATCGTTTTCACCTCCATCAAAATCATTTGCTCCGTTCCATGTCATTGATGTGGGATTCATTAAGGCCCTCCTATGGCGGATCAATTCTTGTCGACATCAGCTCATTATCCAAGAAGTTGGTCTAGGAACACCCCATTCAGTACTTTGAAGCTTGCATGCCTCAATGGCAAGTTTCTCACTTCCGGCGACAGGTTTACATCAATGACCTTCGACCGAAAGATTTTGCGTGGTGTTCGACGCCAAGTCCTTTATTCACACCACGTGAATTGTACTGCAGTACCTTGAGGATCATTATCATTATCGGTGATTCCTCTCGTGCTTGTTAACGGTTTACATCATTGACTGGTAATCAAGCGATGTCTTTCCATGTTCGACTTCAAAACATTTCTCACATGGATCGACTTGTACTTCGAGTGAAGATCGGACGATATTGAAGACCCCGGATCTAGTTTCATCCATCCGAGCTGCGATATATATTCAGGGAAATAAAGACATTGAAATGTACAACATTGCAGCACAGATAATCATCCTACCAAAAGGATGATGGCTCTATCAGAATCATCAGTCTACCATCAGATGATTGTCTGTCCTATGTACATGAAAATGAATTTATAAAGCTGAGCATGGGAATGCCCGCCTCAGCTAGATCATGAAAACAGTATGAAGATAATGTATTGTATTGTATCTTATTACAGGTCTCCTCCCAACATGGAAAGAACTTCGGATCCTCATAATAAAGCATTTCACCCGATAAACGGCCTCATACTTTAGGGGGCAACTGTTATAGACATTTTTGTGCCTTGCAGCTCCAAGCATGAAATGTCCATAAACCAAGGGCTCCTAAGTCCCTAAAAGTGTTGTTCTAACCCCTAAAGGAACAAGGTCAACAAATTACAGCTTCTCCCAGAAGTTCTCCACCAGAAACTGCTCAGAATAAGTCAAAACAAGATCATTTCAGCTGCTCCACTAGCCAAGTGCATTGCATAGCACCTAAATCCACTGGCTAGGTGCGTTGCAATGCACCTAAATGCACTATCAGGGGGCGTTGAGCGGGAAATGACAAATGGCAGTGTCATTCTGTGAGGTGGAGAGACAATGGAAGCTTCCAGAATCTTCTCCTATGACACTTGCCTCACTGAATTCGACCAAGGATGAGTAAGAGACCTTCAGTCTCCAAGTGGAAGCAAGAACTGACAGAGAGAAGCCACTGATCAAATCACAAGTTGACTCATCCTCCTTGCATACATCTATATATGGATCCCTCATCCCAGAGATCCAGAGGCTGGAATTTTGCACATTGTAAGGAATTGTTGTTGGTTTTGAGATACATATCAGAGAATTGGGTGATCTATGCTTTATTGGAGGTGAAGAGGGGCTTCTTTGCTGGTAGGTTGATGCTGGGTCAGGAATCATCGGTTGTAACTCCTCCTGGATCTTCTTATATATCAATAAAAACTATTTGAGTTTCTCCTCCATGCTTTTGTATCATTGATGCTTGTTACATTTGTATGGTTAACTTATATTTGATCCTAAGTTATTTATGAATATAAATCCATGTCTTTGTATAGTTTTCTTCTTCTATGATCTTACAAGTATTTGGTGAAGCTGGGCAAGTAAGGGAGTAGGTAGCTGGAAGCTATCAAAGAGGAGAGAGATTGGATCAAAGGACTAGCGCAAGACACAGGTTGGTTCTTCCTATTCCTCTTTGTTTATAGTTCATAAAGGAGATACAAAAGTAGTTTTCTCTGTTTGTTTCTAAGGCAGCTGTCACACCTTAGTGGGATAGAGCAGTTCTAAATAGACACATTTCCCGATAACAATCTTGCAACAGTTAGGATCAAAGGATTACAACCTCACCATTAATATAAGCCAACCACTCATCAAAATTTTGTGGATGATGCTATGCTCCAAAAGGTTCCCACTATCAAATAAGTCAAGTCATACGAGAAAATTCTAGACGACTTCGCCCAAGCTGTAAGAATTGAGGCTAACCGATCAAAATAAATGATTTTATTTTTTAACACTCACATTTTTGTGCATAGGAATCTCACAAACATTCTAGGTTTTCAAAGGAAAATTTTTCCATCAACCTATCTGGTCATACCCTTGATAGATAAAGCTTGTAAAAAGTCATCTTGGGAAACCCTGATATCCAAATTACAACACAAGATTAACAGGTGGACTTTCCAAGCCCTAAACTTAGTGGGCATGCTAGTGCTAACAAAAGAAATATTGCAAACAATCCCAATGTACCTTCTATCTATGTTTCCAACCCCCAAAGGTGTTATCCACAAACTAAGAGAAATATAGAGGAATTTCCTTTGGTGGGGAGATAAGGAGAAGAAAAAATTGGCCTTCATAAATAGGGAGATAATATGCAAACCAAAATCTAGGGGTGACCTCAACCTTCAAGATCCTGAGATAGTAAATAAGGTAAGTGGAACAAAATTGTGGTGGATATGGATCAAATATGTTACACTCCCCTGGGTGTCTTTCTGGACATTAAACTATGCTCCATAATGGAACCCCCGCACCTTGATCAAGTTCAAAGACCAGATGGTGGGATCAACCACCTAGAATTTGGCTTGGCATAATCGAGGAGTAATATAGGACCATTGTTTTCGAGAAAAAAAAATGGTAGAACAACCTTATTCTTGGAGGATGCATGGAACCAATAACTGATCTTAGCTTTACCAACGAGAATGGCCCTTTAGGAAAAATTACAGGGAGGGGGAAGCGAGTAGTCCACAAGTATTGGGACCGAGGAGAAAAAAACCCATAAATTGTGGAAATGGATATCCCTAAGATGCCATGAGGATGAAAAACTAGCCCAAATTGGAAAAGACCTGGACATAGAACTTTGGGGAAGAAGGATCATTTTCTCAGAGGATGAAAACGAGTTAAGATGGGGAAGATAAGGCAGAGGACAATTCACCTCAAAGGAGGCCCGCCTTTACATAAAAGAGTTCCAATAGGAAATAATAGACCCAATGTGGAACAAACTTTGGTCCATTTCACGTTGGCTGAAAATAAAACTGTTCACATGGTTGGTTATGCACAAAAAGATCTTATCTTGGGAAAACCTATTCCGCAGAGGTTTCATTGGGCCCTCAAGATGTAGTCTGTGAAAAACAGGAGGAATGTATCAACCACTGATCTAGGTGGATATTGGTGGCCACCTATCTTTCCCACTTGGACCCCCACCATTGTTTCTTTTATTTTTTCAGTTTCCTTATTTGTAGCACAATTTACTAGTCTTGGCAGTTTTTTGGGTCCTAAACTTCTAGAGCCATTTTGAAGCCCTAAACATCATTTTTTGGGAAAACTAAGACCAACATGGGTACCAATCCAATGTTGGTCATTCAAGAGTTTTTTTTCTCGCATAGATTTTTCTAACAAGGTATGGTGCACATCAAACAGAGATCGTATGCCAAATTTATGACCCCAGGAAGTTGATGTACCAATTTACCCAAACAGGGTCCATAGTTTGGTGCTTCGTATCCTATGGTTAGGTTTTTGGGTGTTTAGGGTTTTCCATTGTTTCTAAATAATGAATAGGCCTTTGAGCCTCATTGTAACACTATTCAAAGGCATCTAGTTGCCACATCTCTTCTCAAAGATAGGTTACCATATTCTGAGCTAGTCTTATTTCCATTTTGTCTGTAATCATATTTCAGTATTTGATAATAATGAAATGAAGAGTTATTTCTATTGCATATATATATTTCTGGTTATATCTATATTTTGTTACATTCCTGTTTAAATTTGGATCAATGGTATCAGAGCAGTCTTTTCTTTCTCTGTTTTTCTTGGCATGTCCCCAACAAGGTCGGGATATAAGGAGTTAGGGTTCAATCTGGTGAACCTTTGTAAGATCAGCCTTGAAAACCCCAACGAATTCCCATGGGGGAAGAAAGGAAAGATGAGGGGGTAGGAGATCCTATCAAAATATTTCTCTAGGAGGCCCTTGGGAAACAAAGGAGCGCGATGATGGATAACTTTTCCCAGATCCTTAAACGGTTGCCCACCGATGGCGCATCCACATCCAACAACCACTCTAGAGGCTCCAATCCTTTTAAGGTACAAGAAAACTTTGACATTCCCATATTTGAGGGCCAAATAGATGTAGACATCGTAGATAAATGGTTAAATCTACTAGAAAAAAAAAATTGTTCATTATTTTTCCAGCCAAGAAAATATAACCTTTTCTCTTCTCAAAGTTGCCCCCCAGATCAAGGACTGGTGGGAAACCTACTATGATCAAAAGGATGAAAGTATGACCTCACTATTTTCAGCCGCACCCAGTTGGAATTCATTTCAGGATGCCATCAAGGAGCATTACTACCCTATCAAGATCTATGAGGATAAATACATAAAGTGGACAACACTACGATAGGGAAGGAACCAAGACGTGCTGAAGTTTACCAATGTTTTTCATATCCTTCACATGAGGTTGGGTATCAAGGATTATGAGAAATATTTGGTACTCAAGTACCGTGACTACCTACATAGGTACATCCAGGATGAGATGGAGTTCCTGGACATCTCCTCCCTCGGGACGATGTACCGATACGTTGTCAAGATCGAGTAGATATTTAAATAGAATAAGCGAGACTTTGGATCTGCGAATCTGAAGCAAGGGAAAGGTTCCCCCAAACCGTAGAACAAAGGAAAAAGCCAAGGTGGGGCAGCCTAGGAGAATCCACCAAAGACATAAGAAAATAACAACAACACAAAGCTGAAGAAGGACATGGGAAAGTGGTGTGTGTTCCATAAGAGCTCCACTCACAACATAAGTGAGTGTTGAGCTAAGAAGTCACTAGTGGCCGAGTTGAAGGCTTCAGAATCAGATGCATGTTCTAACTCTGAGTCAGACCCCAACAAGGGGAATGACAAATGGAAGTAGATTATCAATGCAGAGACCAATGCCACCATTGCCACCATGAATATCTAGAAGGAGGAACTTGAAGATCCAAAGGAGGAGGAGTGCCTCTTCCATTCCCAAAAGTGGGTAAATGGTTCCCTGCTACAGTTCATTTTCAACAGCGGGAGCCAAAAGAACTTCTTTTTGGTAGAGGTCATGAAGCAGCTGGGCTTACCAACCACAACACACCTATAATTATACACCATCAGGTGGCTTCACCATGGAAGGGATCTTCGCATGAGCCAACAGTTTCACTTTCCATACAGCATGAAGCCCTTCACGGATGAGGTATTATTTGACATTGCTCCCCTTGATGTTTGGATGTATTACTAGGCCAACCATACTTTTGGAAGTGACATGCTATGTATGACTCAAATCCTCGAGCTGTTATTTTTACTTTGGGAAATAAGTTGTATAGGATACCGGAGGTAGCACTGCCTACCGCCATCTCTTTGGTTACTACAAAATAATGCAGTAAGCTCATTTACAAAACCAGGAAATTTGATTTCCTGATGATACACCCTCAAGGAAGGAAGAAGACAGCGGCCACGACCTCCAGACAGGCCCTCTTTGCATAATAACAACAAATGGACAAGGTCATGGAGGAGTACGAGGACATCTTCACCTCCCCTGCAGGGGTGCCTCTAGACTATCAGGTCAAGAACTCCATCGATCTGACCCGAGGTGCATTGTTTCCTAATGGAACAATCTATCGATGCTTTGTTCTGGAGAACAATTAAATCAAGAGGCATATTCAGGAGCTGCAGTAGAAAGGTCACATACAGCCAAGTTCACCGCCCTATGGGAGCCTGATCATGTTGGTATATAAGAAGGATGGGACTTGGAGACTCTCTATTGACTATCAGGTGCTGAACAAGATCAATATTTGGAATAGGTACCCAATCCCATGAATAAATGACCTTTTGACCAACTCAAGGGGGGAAAATATTTCATCAATATCGACTTGAAGTCCGAATATCACCAGGTACCAATTGAACCCTCCGATGTGTGAAAGACTTCCTTCAAAGCCAAGGAGGGCCTTTTTGAATGTTTAGTTATACCTTTCGGGTTGACAAATGCTCATGCAACCTTCATGAGGCTGATGGATGACATATTATATCCATTCACCAACTCATTTGTATTGGTATACTTGGATGACATCCTGATCTTCAGCGAGAGTTGGGAAGAGCACCTCCACCACATCTAACAAGTTCTCCAAACACTACAATAACACAAGCCTTGTGCCAATTTGGAGAATGCAGTTTTGCCATGAAGAAGGTTTAGTATCTAGGATACTTTATTGATGAAAGGGGGGTGCATGTGGATCCAGCCAAGATCCAAGTCATTCGACATTGGCCAGCCCCAACCACTTTGACAAAGCTCCGCATCTTTCTAGGTCTTTCCAATTTCTACCACGGGTTCGTGTTGGGATTCTCTTATATCACTTGGCCCTTGAGTCAAGTCACGAAGGGAGCAGTGAAAGAAAATTTCTTTTGGTCTAAATCTCAACAGATTCATTTGCAGAGTTGAAAAGTCACCTCTACTCTGCACCAGTGCTCACATTATCAGACTTGCAACAACCATTTGAGATTGAGACGGATGCCTTTGACTATGATATTGGGGAAGTCCTTACTCAATAGGGGCATCCAGTGGCAAATCACAGTGAGACACTTTCAGACACAGTCTAAAAGTATCCCACTTATGACAAAGAGATTTATTCCATTATGTAGGCCTAGTGATAATGGAAGCATTACATTTTAGGGAGGAAACTATCATCCACACAAACCACCAACCCCTACAATTCATGTAGATGCAAGGGAAGTTAAAAAATGATCACCATTAAAAGTGGTCCTCATACCTGCAACAATTCCATTTCAATATCAAGTATAAGAATGGAAACAAGAATAATGTTGCAGACTACCTTAGCCATCCATTGGTCATAGCGTTAACCACCTTATTTGACTCTTGTGGGCATGAGACTTCTGATTTGCCACTTCTCTACAAAAGTGGCCTAGAATTTGGCCACACATATCAAATGCTCGTGGAGGGTTAGAAAGTTCCAGATTTTCACCTCCAGAATTCCTTGTTATGCCACCTAGGACACCTTTGTGTTCCTTCAAGCGAGTATGCCAAGATGATTTGGAAAGCTCACTACAGTCGAGCTACTGGGCATTTTAGGGTTGAGAAAATAGTGGAAGTACTGCAAAAGTATTTCTATTGGCCAAATCTTTGACAGGATGTCGGGAAGTACATCAGATCCTGTACTTCCTACGCCATTTCCAAATTGATAATAAATAAGCAAGGCCTCTATACTCAACTTCCTACTCGTAGTCGACCTTTAGAATCAATATCCATGGATTACATGTCGGGCCTTCCTTCTTCTAAGCATGGCAATGACTATGTTTTTGTGGTCCTCGATAGATTGCTGAAGATGGCCATTATGGTGGCCTACAGGAAGAATATCACAGTAGAATCCATTGCTAAACTCTTCTTTGAATGAGTGTGGGTACGCTTTTGGATCCCACAGTCTATCATATCTAATTGGGACAGTAGGTTCCTTAGTACATTTTGTTCCAATCTTTGGTCGATGTTCGACACCAAGCTCACTAAGTCCACAACTTTTCATCCCCAAACTGATCTCCAAACAGAGGTCTTCAACAAGATGATCGTACACATTCTTCTTATGTACAACTCAAAGCATCCACAAACATGGGATGAGATCCTCCCCTATGTCTATCATAGCTATTACCGAGCTCTCCACAGCTCGACTGACCACAACCATTTTCAGGTGGGCTTGGGATTCCAGCCACTATGTCCCATTGATGTGGCCATACCATTTGCAGCTACTCAAGAAGATTCCGATCATGTTGAATCCAAAATAGATAAGGAAAAAAAATTCATTGAGCACATCCAACATATCCACCAGAAGTTCCATGACATTTTGGAGAAATAAAATTCCAAGTACAAGCAATGACATGATCAACATTGGGTACCACATAAGTTTTAGGTGGGTGACAAAGTTTGGTTGCATTTTTAGAAGGAACGCCTTACCAGAGGATATCAAAAACTTAGACCACTCTAATATGGTCCTTACACCATTACCAAGGCTGTGGCAGACAACGAATTTGAGCTCAACATTCCCCCATTCCTTGGCCTGCACCTAGTGTTCAATGTGGACCGCCTTCGACCATACTTCTCACCATTGCTAGACACATTAGGGCAACTCACACCTACAGAGTTAAACCCACATTGCATGGAACAAGACACAACTGATCAGATCATGGAAAATTATATCAAGAAAACCCTACAATAAAGGATTGAACTATATTGAGTTGTCAAAGTAGACCAAGTCCTTTACTAGGGCAAGTGGCCCACTAGGGACCAAGTTCAGCAGAAGTTTCCTCACCTCATGGAGGAACTCAACCAATGGGGACCATTGCTTCCTAAGGGCAAAGGAATGATTCAATTAGATATTTGTGGCCACTCATCTATTCCACTTGGACCCCCACCATCGATTCTTTCAGTTTTTAGTTTCCTTATTTGTAGGACAATTTACTATTTTTGGCAGTTTTTTGGGTCCTCAACATCCAGAACCGTTTTGAGGCCCTAAATGACGTTTTCTTGGGAAAACCAAGACCACTTTGGGTTTTGGACCAATCTTGGTCATTCAAAATTTGTATTCCTTGGATATATATTTTTAACGAGGTATTGTGTGCGTCAAATGGAGATCGTATGCCAAAGTTACGACCCCGAGAAGTTGATGTACCAATTTACCCAAACGGGGCCCATAGTTTGGCGCTCTATCTCCTAGGGTTAGGTTTTTAGATATTTATGGTTTACCATTGTTTCTCAATAATAAATAGGCCTTTAAGCTTCATTGTAACATAGTTAAGAGGAATGTAGCCACTACATCTCTTCTCAGAGATAAGCTACCATCGCTCGAGCTAGTCTTATTTCCATCTCTTTGTAAGAATATTTTAGTATTTGATATTCATGAAATGAAGAATTATTTCTACTACATCTATGTATTTATGGTTATATATATAATTTTTTGCATTCCTATTTAAATCTAGATCAGTGGTATCAGAGCGGTCTTCTCTTTCTCTATTTTTCTTTGCATGTCCCCAAAGAGGTTGGGATATAAGGAGTTAGGGCTCAATCTGGTTGAACGTTTGTAAAATCAGCCTCGCAAACCTCAACGGCCACCCATGGGGGAAGAAACAAAATATGAGGGGTAGAAGGTCCTACCAAAATATTTCTTGAGGAAGCCCTCGAGAAACAAAGGAGCACAATGATGGATAAATTTTCCCAGATCCTTCAATGGTTGCCCACCAACATCCACTCTGGAGGCTCCACTCCTTTTAAGGTACAAGTAAACTTTGACATTCCCATATTTGAGGGCCAAATAAATGCAGACACCATAGATAAATGGTTAAATCTACAACCTTCATGAGGCTGATCAATGACATATTCTGGCCATTCACCAACTCATTTGTAGTGGTATACTTGGATGACATCCTGATCTTCAGCTAGAGTTGGGAAGAGAACCTCCACCACATCTGACAAGTTATCCAAACACTGCAGCAATGCAAGATATGTGCCAATTTGGAGAAATGAACTTTTGGCATGACCCAATTCAGTAATTGGGATACTTTATTGATGAACGAGGGGTGCATGTGGATCAAGCCAAGATCCAAGTCATTCGGGATTGTCCAACCCCAACCACTTTGATAGATCTTATCACCTTTTCTAGGTCTTACCAATTTCAACCGCAGGTTCGTGTTGGGATTCTCTCATATCACTTGGCCCTTGAGTCAAGACACAAAGGGAGGAGTGAATGAAAAATTCTCTTGGTTTGAATCTCAACAGAAGGAATTCACAAAGTTGAAACATCGCCTCTGCTCTGCACCATTACTCACATTACCAGCTTGGAACAACCATCTGAGATCAAGATAGATGCCTCTGACTATGCTATTGGGGCAGTCCTTACTCAAGAGGGGCATCCATTGGCATATAAAAGTGAGACACTTATGAGAAAGAGATGTATTCCATTGTGTAGGCCTACTGACAATGGAAGCATTACATTTTGGGGAAGGAAACGGTCATCCACGTAGACCACCGACACCTGCAGTTCATGAAGACACAAGGGAAGTTGAAGAATGTTGCCATCAAAAGTGGTCAACATACCTGCAACAGTTCCATTTGAATATCAAGTATAAGAAGGGAAACACTAATAATGTTGTCGACTTCCTCAGTTGACCACTGATCATGGCCTTAACCACTGTGCTCAAATCTTGTGGGCATGAGACTTTTGATTGGTCACTTCTCTATAAAAGCAACCTAGAATTCAACCACACATACCAAACGCTCTTGGAAGGATAGCAAGTTCTAGATTTTCACTTCCAGGATGCCCTATTATGCCACCTAGAACACCTTTGTGTTCCTTTAAGTGAGCCTGTGAAGATGAATTAGGAAGCACACTACAGTTGAGCCACTGAGAATTTCGTGGTTGAGAAAATGGTGGTAGTACTACAGAAGTATTTCCGTTGGATGAATCTTCGACAGGATGTTGGGAAGTACATCATATCCTACAATGTCGGTGCCATTTCGAAATTGACAATCAAGAAGAAAGGCCTCTATACTCCACTTCCTACCCCTAGTTGACCTTGGGAATCCAACTCCATGGATTACATGTTGGGCCTTCCTTCTTATAAGCATGGAAATGACTATTTTTTTGTCGTCCTCAACAGATTCTCGAAGATGGCCATTATGGCGGCCTGCAAGAAGAATATCATAGCAGAAGCCATTGCTAAACTCTTCTTTGAACTAGTGTGGGTACACTTTTGGATCCCACAGTCTATCATCTCAGATCAGGACAGTAGGATCCTTAGAACATTTTGGTCCAGTCTTTGGTTGATGTTGGACACCAAGCTCACTAAGTCCACAACTTTCAATCCCCAAACTGATGGCCAGATAGAGGTTGTCAAAAAGATGATCATACACATTATGTGCATGTACAACTCAAGGCATCCACGCACATGGGATGAGAGCCTCACCTATTTCCATCACATCTATAACCGGGCTCTCCACAGCTTGACTGGCCACACCCCTTTTTAGGTGGGCTTGGGATTCTAGTCACTATGTCCCATTGATGTGGCCATACCATTTGCATCTACTCAGGCATATTCAGCTCAGGTCCAGTCCAAAGCCAATAAGGAAAATAACTTCATTGAGAACATCCAACATATCCGTGGAGAAATCAAATGGCAAGTACAAGCAGTGACATGATCAACATCGGGTGCCACACAAGTTTCAGGTGGGGGACAAAGTCTGGTTGCATTTGTAAAAGGAACGTCCTACCAGAGCCTATCAAAAAATTAGACCACTCTGATATGGTCCTTACACCATTACCTAGGCTTTGGGAGAAAATGCATTTGAGCTCAACATTCCCCCATTCCTTGGCATATAGCCAGTGTTCAATTTCGACTGCGTTTGAACATACTTCCCACTATTGCTAGAGACATCAAACATTGCAGAACAACTAACACCTATAGAGTTAAATCCAGATTCCATGGAACAAGTGACAAGTGATCAGATCATGGACACGTAGATCAAGAACACCCAAAAGAAAATGATCAATTATATCGAGTTGTCAAAGAAGGCCAACTCCTTCACTAGGGCAAGTGGCTCACGAGGGACCAAGTTCAGCAGAAGTTTCCTCATCTCGTTGAGGAACTCAACGCAATGGGGACCATTGCTTCCTAAGGGAGGAGGAATGACCCAGGGGGATATTGGTGTCCACCTACCTATTCCAATTCGATCATCACCATTGTTTCTTTCGTTTTTTCAGTTTCCTTATTTATAGCACAACTTACTATTTTTGGCATTTTTTCAGCTCCTGAACTTCTAGAGCCGTTTTGAGGCCCTAAACAACGTTTTTTCAAGAAAACCAGAACCATTTAGGTTATGGACCAATGTTGGTCATTCAAAAATTGTATTCCTCAGATAGATATTTTTAGCGAGTTATTGTTCGTGTCAAACAGTATGCCAAAGTTACAACCCCGGGAAATTGATGTACCAATTTACCCAAACAGGGCCCATAGTTTGGCGCTTCATCTCCTAGGGTTAGGTTCTTGGATGTCTAGGATTTTCCATTATTTCTCAATAATAAATAGGCATTTTAGCCTCATTGTGACATAGTTCAAAGGAATGTAGTTGCCACATCTCTTCTCAGAGATAAGCTACCATCGCTTGAGCTAGTCTTATTTCCATTCTGTTTGTAAGCAGATTTCAGCATTTGATATTAATGAAATGAAGAGTTATTTCTACTGCATCTATGTATTTATGGTCATATTTGTAATTTGTTGCATTCTTGTTTAAATTTGGATCAGTGGTATCAAAGTGGTCTTCTCTTTCTCTATTTTTCTTTGCATGTCCCCAACGAGGTTGGGATATAAGGAGTTAGGGCTTGATCTCATTGAAACTTTGCAAGATCAACCTCACAAAGCCTGACATCCACCCATGGGGGAAGAAAAGAAATATGAGGGGGCAGGAGATCCTATCAAAATATTGCTCAAGGAGGCCCTCGAGAAACAAATGAGCGCGATGATGGATAACTTTTCCCAGATCCTTCAATGGTTGCCACCGGTGGCGCATCCACATCTAGCAGCCACTCTGGAGGCTCCACTCCTTTTAAGGTACAAGTAAGATTTTACATTCCCATATTTGAGGGAAAAATAGATGCAGACGTCGTATATAAATGGTTAAATCTGTAACCTTCATGAGGCTAATGGATGACATATTATGACCATTCACCAACTGATATGTAGTGGTATACTTGGATGACATCCTGATCATGTAAGTCAAATAGTCATGAGGGAAGTCGAACAGTCACAAGTCTTAGTTTAACACTTGGTTATATATACCCCTCATTTGTACATGCAAAATACTTTTCACCTTGGCTCCTCACACATAGCCTTAAGAGTCTATAATATTTTCTTTGAGGAGCGAGCAATGGATCCAATGCCCCGCTATCGAGGTTTTTGATGTAATGGTGTATGTATGTGTCTTGGAACTTTTTATTAAATCAGAAGCCTATTAATAGGCCAACACGTTTTCACACATGTATTGAATTCGTTTGTAACACTACTCTTTGGACGCTTGTAATGCATGTTGCTTTAATCTGTATTAATATAGTTGAACTATTTTGGTTGTTTTTTTGCATATGCTATTGGAAATGTGTTGTATCAGTTGTTAACATTGTCTTGCCTATGTGAGCTATGCTTACAAACACTTGACATATTCATTCTTGTTAACTTGTTATAATGTCCATCAAATTCATGTGGACTACTCCGCTGAGTGTTGAACGTGCTATTTATTCACCTTTTTTTGTGACTCCCGCATTCATGTGGACTACTTCGCTGGATGTTGCACATGTTCTGATGTGTTGTGTGTATCTAGCAGAGTTGGGACTATTCCCTTTCAACCTGAGACTCACTTCCACCCTCTCCCTCTAAGCACTCACCAGACACACGAACCTCACTATTCGAAGACAAAGCAAACCACTCTCATGTGCTAACAAGCAAGAGCTAAGGCATATATTTAAGATAATGGAAACCAGTCCATCGTACTGGATGGGACTCCTACCCCAAACGGTCTGAGGTCTAGTTGGGAGTTCATACGAGGGAGATCCCCTGAATGTTGGCGAGTCTAGCACCATCAACATTTATGGTGTTAGAAGGAGGGCCATATGACAAGCTGAGTCCTCACAATTTGTTTTGAATCTTCGTATATTTATAATAACTAAACACAAAATTTCTCTTCCTGAGTGTATGTCTTATGGAAACGACTTTGAGATATCAAAACTCTAGAGTAACTTGTCACATAAAACATACGATGGTGGAGGCTGAGTAGCCTCCATTAGAAACATGGTTAACATTGTAGGCTCATGTGAAAGACATAAAATATTTGAATATTACATGACCTGCACTTTGTTCGCATACACGCTTCGAGGGCATCCATGGATTGGTGTGCCACGTTGCCCGAAAAATCAATTCATTCTATCCCGCATCTGGTCATAGAGAAAGACTGTGCTTTCAATCATTTTGACCATAAAGCACTCAATAAAGAAATTATGAAATTACGGAAAGCACTTGATGAATCCGTTGAGAAATTTCACGCATACTTTTGTAATCTTGCATATAGATTTCCTAAGATGAGATTGATTGGGATTTCCTCGATGGAAGATTTTGAGTATATTCTTTACATATTTGAAAATCTGTAATTCCTAGAATCATTCGAACCCCTCCCAGTATACCTCGGTGTTAGGGATGCTAAATCTAAAATGGAAAAGGTTGCTGTCACAAGTGACTGTCTGTCCCCTCCTCAAATAGCTCTAGCCCTGCAGTGCGATGTGGGAGAAGGTGTGCGCACATCTGTTGAACTATCACATCCTCCTACCCCACCTTTTCTTCATATCTACATAGATTTGTCTTCAAATTCTATTGGTTGTCACGTGGATTTGTTCCCTCAACCTCCGTCCTCACATTCCATTGATCCTCCACATCATACTGTCTTGTGTTCTTCCATTTTAGATTCCACACATTTTGTGAATGAGGATCAAGTTGTTGAGGGAGTTGGTGTTGTGCAGCCAAATTTCACTATCATTCATGATGAGTCTGTGTGGGAATCTAAAGAAGAACCCGCAGTGAAAGATGAATCCCTTCCATCCATGCCTCATCCGCTCTATCCTGACACCCCTTGTGATTATGCCACTTTTGATTCTCCCTGTGAAAACTCATTTCCGAATGTTTCTACTTCCAATCATTCACGGGACACACTGAATGTCAACCTGTCATTACATTACAGAGAGGACACATCTTCCTATGAAAATCCATCCCATTTATCATTTGTCATTTTTGAAAACACATAGGGTAAACATCCTTGCTTCTCATCTACCCCTCTACAGAATTCACCAAATCATGAGGATGTCGACAAACATCCCGAATTTTCTGATTGTGGTTGTCGTGATATCTATACTTCTTCATCTGATAACGATGTTTATTCACTCGTTGTTAATCTGTCTAAGCCATTGGCCTCTAATGACCTATCTATTGACGGAATGGAAACCCGCAGGATGTCGAGGCACTTCAACTTGGGCAGATGGTTATGTTAGGCCCATGCTATCCTAGGGTTAATTCCACTTCCGATTAGAAATTTTTTGAAACACCTAAGACTCCTCATCACTCTCTACTTCACATTGAAGATCAACCAAACACACATATTTCGCTTCCTCCACTCGAATCACATGATCCCATCACTTATGCACTAGAGGAATCATACACAACAACCACACTTGCAAGGCATTTGTTGTCTCTCTTTCTCATGTTTTCTTGTCTATCACAATTGAGAGACTGTGCATGCTCATCATTTTCACACAGTGTGTCACAACACCATGTTAAGTCTACAGAATGTCTGTATTGTGAATTCACTCCTTTATTTTTTGTGGATGTTTTAGAACTCGGATCTTGTTGGTCTTCGTTGATCTATCTTTCTTGTTTGTTGGTTTACATGCATATCTTTCTCATTAAACACGCCTTCACCAACATGGGCCAGCCAATGCACCTGTGGCTGCATTGGAAATGTCACTTCACATGAGTAGGACCATGTACTGTTTAGCATATGAGTAGGAGTAGTGTTTGCTTCCTTGCTTTGCTTTGCTTTTCCTTTTGGTTTGCATGTTTGTTTTCTTTATTACTTGGTTTGGTGTGCTTGCTTGCTTTCTTTTCTTAATTGTTTTTCTTTCTCTTTACCTCTGCATTTTTATTTTTGATTTCTTTGCTTGCTTGTACCCATAGGTTAGCCTATCGTGAAACTATGTTGGCTCTCGAGACAAGCTAGTCAAATCTAACATGACTTGTAAAACTATCAACATCTGGTTATATGTTGTCCTCTCTCTTTAAGAAAAACTTGTTGTCTTGAGTTGATGATGCCTTGATGGAAAATACGTTATGTTCAGAGTGAGTCATGGTGAAAACACAACTCTTGCACTGTAGCTAGTACCGCCTACTATAGTTTGTTGTTTTGGATTAACCCTTGTCAGCTCAGTCAAGTAGAGTAAGGTGAGAGGGAAAAATTTAACAAGTATGTCAGAGGCATACATAACATATTTCTCTAAAGGAACAAGCTCTTCTACTCTCAGTAAATCAGGATACATCTTCCGCCTATGAAATAAATAAGTGGCTATGCATAGTTCTTTGAAAAATGAAAATATGAAAAAATGAATAATGAATAAGGAGAAAGAAGAGAAAGGATTCCTGTGTAGAGAGGTGATGCAAGTAACTCCATCAGGGTACTGAACAAGATCACTGGTAGCGGAGCGATGCTTTTTTTCATGCATGACTCCACCGGGGTATTGTCTAGGCCTGCTGGCAATAGAGAAACTCCAGAGCTGAAACTTAAACTCTGAGAGTTATATTACTTATGAATCAATATACCCCTCATCCCCAATCAAAATAACTAGGTTGACTTGCCTTGGAATGTGTGATGACCGATCAAGAGGATGGTAAGGACTACATCTTTCACACAAGCTAGTGCAGAAGCCATCACGATCGAAGAATAGAGCAATACTTCCAGAAGGGTTAGACTTGCTTTTCATGAAACAAGGTCCATTCGGAGATCTGGAGTTCTACCAGTATGTTGCCAAGTGTTGTAGCAACTACAACCACCCTCCAAAATTTTGGCTCGCATGCAAATTTCAGAGCCTATCTTGGATCGTGTGATCATTCGTCCTTATTCACTTGTTCGTAAGCTGGTGATTTCAAGCTCCCCTCATTGATCTTAAGAGTTGTCTGTGTTCTCATCTTTATGAAGCATGTGTCATCTCTGGGCATAGGGGCTTTTGTTTGTCATGCAAATAGAATGTTGTCTTGCTTCAAGGGAATTGTGAGCGTATGAGCTTTTGTCATCATGTAGACATGTTTCACACTCACTTCATGCACTTTTTTCAAAAAGGTGTTTGCATCAAGAAAAGTATGTCTTAGGAATTTTGGATGGTCTACATTGTTTCACTAAGTGTCCATGTGCGATCATAGTCAACTCCTATGATGTTTACAAATGTTTCATTGTCCTCACACTTAGCTATTTTCCCGAGCAACCTAGCCTCATCTAGCTTCACAGAACTGTGCGCTTTTCTTCTTTTACCATCAAGATTCCTCACTTTCCTACTGAAACCCCATAGTCCGCAAAGACACCAACCTCTCTTGCCTGCTAAAACCCTGTAGCCCACAGAGACCCATGTAGCACTACTCTCCAAAAATGTGCAGAGTAGTCAAGAAGCTAGCATTGCTCTCTAGAAATGCATAGAGCAGTCCAGCTGCACTACACTCAGAAATTGTGCAGACGTTTCCTCCCATGTCACCCAATCCCATAGTAGTGTCATGTTCCTCAAAACTATGCAGTGTTGTCCAAGTTGTCTTGTCAGTCTTGCATGCAAAAATTGCACAGACGGGCCTCCCAGGGCCTCATTCCAGCAACAATCACTGTCTGTTGAAATTTCGCATAACTACCTCTCAGTGACTACATGAAAAGGTGACATGCTGAGATCACTCCCAAGGAGCTGAGTAGAAGGACAAATGAACCAAGTAATGGAAAATATTAAGACCACATGGAAACTTCGTTGGATGCATGATCATCTTGAGGGTAAGTATGGTAAGTAAAGAAAACTTTTCGAAGTACACCTCTTAGTTGAGTTTGTAGGACTACTTGTCATTGTCATATCATCATGTCCTCCGTAACATGCACATTGTGTGCAAACAAGTAAAGTCATCTTATGTGTTTCTTCTACATTTCTTGCTTCCTTTTCACTTGTTTGATGAACTGTCATCTTCGTCATGGTGATTGTTATGTCATGCTTGCGACCTCGTTATAGTGATGATGAAGGTTGTTTTTGATTTGTGCTCCCTATGTAGAGCATCTATCGCACTCACACACGAAGTTGTATCCATTTTTGCGCAAGCATCACCGCGATCATTCAACAATCTATCACAAGTGTTGCGCTTGCCGCTTGCACTGTCAATCAGCCACACTGAGTATATGTTGTCTTGATGGTTTGAGGTGTCTTGTCATCGAGTCATGTTGAGTGTGTGTTCACAAGGTTGTGTATGCACAAGTTCACTCGCTCACACACTTAGTAATTTTTCTTAAATTTTGACGACCGGATCACCCTCCAACAATTGAACCTTCGTTGAGCTGCATTGTGTAGTTTTCATTCTCCATACACCGTGCATTTTACCCCATAACAGAATTGGTTAATCCGCTGAGGACTATACATCTAGTTCCTGGTTTACCCAGACTCCTCTCAGTGCTTCTCTTACTTCTAAGAGCTCCCTACTTCTTCAAATCCTTTTCTGATCCACCAACTATCTTGTTACATCCTACTAGTTTGCATTCACCTCAGAAACTGATCCTAAAGGCCCTCTGTTTGAGCAATTTCTCTCACTAATGTAGGTTACCAGGCTAAATAGAGATTTATAAAGCATTGTTCCTGTGTACAGGGAGCGTTAGTGGGCCAACTAATTGTCTGTTTACACTGAAACAGAGCGTTAGTCTCCCATTTCCATGATTTCCAATAGTGTCTGTGGACCAAAGGGGGGGGCAGATTTTCTCATGGGCTGAAGTAAGATCTGTAACTATATTATGTTAGAAAATTTGGTGTCCTGAAAATTTATTTTTAGGAAAAAGTTTTAGTTTTTCTCTCTTAAAATACATTTTTTTTTAAAGAAAGACTGATAAATTGTATTCATCCGTTTGTCGAAATAGTTGTAAGCTGCTTCATTTTGGTTTTCAATAGTTGTTAGGAAATATTGGAAAAAGAATCTTTTGGTTATGCAAGTGTTGAATGGCTTTAGATGCACAGACGAATCTATGAATATGTAGAATAAGACTTGTTTGCATAAAAATTGGATTTTTTCTTTTATTTTTTTTTTTAGAGTCAAGAGTCTCATCATATTCATATTCATACGTTAACACCCCTACTGAAGACAAATAATCAAGTACACTTAAAATTTACGTTAAAATCAATCAGTTACTCTTTTGAGCAAACCAACATTAGCTAGGCTAGCATCTTGGGATAAGCATGTGAGTGAACTGCCCAAGGTTGAAAACAAAAACTAGTGTCATTGACAAGTGAAAAATCCTTCTGCACTCATATTACTAGGACCACTCCACTAACAACGGAGCAAAATACGAGACAATATCGGACTGTAATTGAAGGTAGCCCACCTTCTCTTACAAATCCTTTGGGAATTTTGTGTACTAGGGGTCCCTTCGGGGATTTCAGAACTAAGTCGGGGACTTAGGTTTCCTGCCCACACAGCGTGCTGTCTATGACTATGTCCCCCTAGTAATGTCTATTATTTGAGGTATCTCAAGTGGCCAAACTTCTAAATACTTACACAAGGTGACTGGGACAGGTTGTCCTGGTACCTAACACAGACGAATCTACTCTGTCTTTAGTTTTTGGGAGGGTGATCATCTTCCGAAGAGTACCTGGCCCCTCAATATGAGGTTCAGGCGAAGCTCTAGAGTAACCGTAACTGTACATTTGGCCATCCTTCTCTGTTATTCATTGAGATACTAGGTTTCATCTCCAGTGATCGATGCTTATCAGATAAGGTACTTTCCCTCTATTTGCTAATTGAAATATTTAGTGTATTTTTTTTTTTTTACGTACCTAAGTGCTACCATTTTTGAGACTTTAAAGAATATCACGATAAAATTTATTTGATAAAATTAACGGTCATTGTGGCTACATCTGACCCTCTCGTCACTCCAGATGATTGTTAGGACTTCCTCCACTCATTATGGAAGATCCGTCGAGTTCCACTAACTCAGATTCCTCATCTTCGAGGAATCAGTCTCCTAAATCTCACACGGGATTTGTGTGGACAATCGACAATTCAAGTTTGATGGAGGATTTCTTCATGAAATGATTTCTTCCTCACTTTAACACTCTGCTCACAAATCCATCGGACCCTATCGTGGTTCCCATGGTACCTATACTTCCTTCTTCAGTAGGTGGAACTTTCTCATCTATCCAGTTGATGACTCACGGGTTGTGGAATTTTAGAGACACTGTTGGTCCTCTACCACTTCCCTAGTCGAAAGTGATCACAACACTGGTAATGTGGAATCCCGCTATCCCATTTGTCCTAGGTATGATAACTAACATAACACCTTCTATAAGTGGAACCCAGTAGATGCCAGGCTCCGCTCCTATGGTGCCACAATGCATACCTTCGACAAGTGCCACATACAGTGCTCCATATAACACTCAATGCGGCACTATGGGTGCGGTTCCCGTTTACCAGCAATATGGTTGACCGCAAATGTACAATTCCAACCCCCAGATTCAAATATCTGGGGGGGTTCCCAATATGCACATGTTGGTAGGGAATGTCACAGTTCCCCCTCCGTTCTCAGGAATACAATGACAGTCGCTAATTGACATGAGTGTTCCCTCTGTCATTTAAAGCCAAATGGTTAGTTCTCTCTTAGTCTGGAATGCACAAGGGGTTCCCAACCAATCCATGGGGGCACCCTACTCACATACTCAAATGATTCAAGGGGGAACCGCTTATACTGGGGGCAATTTCATACCCCAGTATCAAAATCCTCATGGAAATCCACTCTACAACACCATACTGCGAAGCAACTGCTACACCATGCAACCCATGTACACTATGGGAACCAAATGATGGGAGGAGCAAAAAGTTCCTCAAGTCATCTGTCATCACCATGGTCCGAGTTGGGGGCACCTAACTCTCTGCCTTTCTTAGCAACATTGGATATACCTGACTTATACAAGTTGACAAACAACCCCATCTATCACAACTTACAATGGCCGCTGATCCCACATAATATACCAATGGACATCCCAAAGTTCGATGGAAAACAAGGGGAGGATCTAGGCACCCACATCACCACCTACCATCTCTGGTGTGTTTCAAACTCTATGGTGGATGATAGTGTCCAGTTATGTCTTTTTCCCCACACCCTCACTAGCAATGTAGTGAAATGGTATATTGAGTTACCACACATGTCAGTAAACACCTTTGACACTTTAGCGATGGAATTCCTAAAGCACTTCCAGTTACCAATCCGCTATGAGACTGGGACAGAGCTCCTCACTTCATTTCGTTAGGATACCGCCACCCACATCTCCAATCATATTCCTAAATGGAGACGTAGGCAGAGGTTAGTAAAAGCCCCCATCCTAGACTTTCTCTTAATGGACTGGTTCTGCAAGTCCTTACTCCCGCAAATCGCTAGAGATGTCGCTCTAGGTGGTGCGGTCACAGAAGACCAATCCATATGTCATGCCCAACACTTAGATTTGATATATTCACAGTCTGGCACTCTTTATGACATAATCCCCAATGCTCCTGGGAACCCAAATGCTTCCGCCACTTAGCACCCCGAAGTGCACGCCGACGGGATTGTCAACGAAACCTCTGGGGTTGTTGTAAAGCAACTTAGTGGTTCCATTGCCAAGTTGGTAGTGGACCCCTCTACCAATACGACTGCTCTTCCTTCCACTATGATAAACTCTGTGTAGTCTACAAAAAATCCTAGTGGTAAGAAAAATAAGAATAAGAAAAAGACCACTCCTTCTGCAGAGCAGTCACCCAAGTAGCCCAACCCAAAACAGAAGGCCGTTGCGCCTAGTGATGATGAAAAGGATACACCTACCAGATTTCCTTGCAAACTCTGTGCTGAAGATCACGTAACCTGGTGTTGTCTGCATCTTCAAGAATGCACAGATTACCTTGCCAAAATAGATATTGGTAAGACCCCCGCTATCCTTAGGAATCCTTTTCCCACTTAGCAGCAGCAAAATCTTATTGCAAACCAACAGCAACCCATGCTAGGGGGCAACGATGGTTAACAACATCCTTCAGCTGGTGAAGGATCTTCTACCATTTTCACATTTGAAATGGTAGAACTTGCCACAAGAGCCAAATCTTATGGAGCTCTTGTCGCTCCTACAACAGAACCATCCTTAGGTAAAAGCCCACTGCCGCCCAACTATTTGCATATCGAAAGGCTAGTTGAGGACCTTGTAATTCGACCTTGAAAAGGGGCACTTCGACGCACAATGCAAAATACATCTGCATGTGCCACTCAACACTACAACATTGTAGAGGATTTGGCACAAGCGTCGTCGGCTATGTCGGCGCACGAAGTATTATAAACATGCCCAACACAACAGAAAGCTTTTCTTTCGGCTATTGGAGGTATTGACCCAATGGATTCCATGTTTTCTATTTTCGACATGGACAAGTGTAAACCTCCCCTTTCTCACCAGCTTGCATTCCAGGTGCATATAACTTCAAAAGGTAAAGGTATACACAGAACTGTCATCGATGAAGGTGCTTCTAACTGTGTCATGTCGGCTTCATGTTGGCTTTCCTTGGGTTCCCCAACCCTATCCCCTCCGTCGAACTCCCTTAAAGCTTTCGACGACCACACCTTTATCCCAAAAGGATACCTAGCCAGTTTTCCCATCACAATGTATGGGAAAACTGTAATGGTGGACATAGAATTCGTGGACAAGAAAATCGACTATAATCTCTTACTAGGTCACAGTTGGACATATGCCATGATGACTGTCGTATCTACTATATTTCACATCATCCAATTTCCATTGGATGGAAAGATTATTATAGTAGATTAGTTATCTTTTTTCACCCTTGATTATTCACCATTACCAAGTGGCTCCGTACCCCTAGTAGGAGGTGGAACTGACAGTTACGTCAGTTTAGGTATCAGTATACTGAAGGCTTCTTCCCTCATGGGTTGTTTTCCTCTTTAGTTGCCGAAGATTTCATAGATGGTCAATATGCTTTCATCTATTCCTCATGAACAGACCGATCCATGGATCCTACCAGCTCCTTTAGACATTGACACTTACGGAGAACAAATGCTACTGTCACTAGCTATATTGGCTTGCGAAGCCATTCAAGTTGCATCCAAATCTCCGGTCACTTTGGTTTCAACCAACAGTACCACTCCCCCTCCCATAACCACTCCTTCTTTCGATCCACTCAATCAAGTCCTACATATGAACAAAGCTATTAGAGAGATCATGAGTTTACAAGAGCAACCTTGGGAGGATTCACACCATCATATTTTGATATTTGATTCGGACATGATGCCTCTTCAAATCCTGCCATCTGACGCACATGAAATCGTTTCCTCACTGTATACGACTATCCAACCTTTGGACTCGGAAGGAAACAGGGGCAATATTTCAAAAACATTTCTCCTCGATATTTCTGTCATGACAGGCATCGTGGAAAACATACAGATTGGAGCCAATCACAATCCTGAGGAAATTGTGAGCTTCAACTACCCATTTAGGGACTTCCACAATGTTTTCCCTTGGTCTTATGAGGAAATGCATGGCATAGACCTTTTTATTGTCAAGAATGAGATCAAAAAGGACCAACCATTCTTTTAATGGTATTTTTCTTGCTCGTTAATCCAAAAAATCCTGGAGTCTCCTTCTTCAGGCTCATTAAACTCCCATGAAGAAGATCAAGCATTCTTTGTATGGTATTTTTCTTGCTCACTAATCCGAAAAACCTTGAGTCTCCTTCTTTGGGCTCGTTAAACTACTACAATGAAGAATAGAATAGAGCACTTTTTGAGATTTTTTTTGCTCTTTAAAAATTATAAACATATCTGAGTTTTTATCATTGAGCTCGTTAAATCTATGCAACAATAGTTAGAGAACTTTTTGTGATATTTTATTACTCTTTTAAAAATAGACACATCTCCGAGTTTTCATCGTTGAGCTCATTAAATTCATACAACAATGTTTTGAGCAACTCTTTTTTGATCTTTTTCCAGCTCATAAACTGAAAAAGACCAAAGGAGCATTCTTTTTAGATGCTTTTTTCTTGCTCTTTAAACTGAAAAAATCCCGAGCTTAGTCTTTTTGCTTGTTAAACTTGATGAATATGACTCGAGCATTCTTTTAGGTAATTTTATCACTCATTAAACCAAAAAATCCCGAGTTTTTGTTACTGGGCCCGTTAAAAATATACCGCAGCAACAAGAGCACTTTATTTTTTGGGACCGTTTCTCTCTCTTAAATCGAAAAATCCTCGAGTTTTTCCCCTCCTTCGAGCTCGTAAAACTATGAAGAATGGATGAGCCGTTATTTTCCCTCTTTTTCTCACTGACTAAACTAAAAAATATACCCTGGTTTTCTTCATTTGACTCATTAAAAATTTTGATGAAGGTATTGAGTTTTTCGTCGCATGACTCATTAAAAATTCACAACGAAAAACGAGTTTAGTCCGTCACCTTGTACTTATAACAAAATGAGGTCGACATCTATTGAAAATATGTTTCTCTTTATCCGGGTTCAATAGATTAACTTATGGAAAAGTAACCGATCCGGGTATAGTATTAACCTTTTGTCACACTCGGTTAACAACTATGACAAAGGGACCACCATGGAGTTTCTCTTTACGATATTTTCAGACTCTCTAAATATGAAAAGACCACTGAGTTCTCTAGTCTAGACTCTTTAATTTACACAGACAAGATATAGAGTCATTCTTTTTATGATACTTTTCAAACTCTTAAAACATGAAAAAATCGACGAGTTTGCCTATCTAGACTCATTAAACTAATCAGATAGGGAAAAGAGTCATTCCTTTTTGCGATCCTTTTCAGACTCTTTAAACATGAAAATATCAATGATTTTACCCATCTGGACTTATTAAATTAATCAGACGGGGAAAGTGGACAATAAAACTGTATTCCATATTAGAAAGCATGATTTGGCAACAGTCGTTCCCTTGAACATGGCACTCCCTCAGATAAACCTTCCTTTTGATGGCCTCTCAATATGAACCCTACCATTCTATGAGTTTTAGCCTATATACCCTGATGTAATTGCATCTCTGTATCCTAACACTCTGTAGTGTTCATGAGTCTAGTGTTGTCTGGTTAAAACCATTGTCATGCCTTCTATTGTTCAAGGGTTACCCATTTGTTTCCTCCATCAACCAATCAAACATATCCTTTCATCATGCCCTCCATTGTTTAGACCCAAATTCTCAAAAGATTCCTCAAAAAAAAAATCATTCTTGTCCTATTTCGTGTCGATTGATGTAGGACACATCATTGCCTACCTTTCGATAGGTTTCTTCCTATCAACTTCAACACTCTATCTAGGAAGATAACCTAGAAACACATTCAGTGCCTTGGTACTTGCAGACATTAGTGGCAGGTTACCTTGTGTTTGATCAGGGGTTCTCATTATTGGCTCCTAGTTAAGCGATTCTACGAGTGTTCGACGATAAAGAAATCTTTCACACTCGCTAGTTTGTATTGTGCGTCTTGGAGACCATCACCATTATTGGTGGCCTTCCTCACATCTGTTAACCGTCTCCATTATTGACTAGTAATCGGATGATTTCGTGCATGTTCGACATTAACACATATTTTTCACATGTATCGATCTATGTTGTTCAGTGAAGCGGAAATCAAGACCTTGGGTAGAGGCTTGCATCATTCAACCTTGTTTCCTCTCCCACGCTGTGGATATTGCTTTTTGGAGACAGTTATTTCAGGATGATCTATTATGATACTGGATCCGCTCTGTTCTTATCGACGGCCAGCATTGTTATATCTCTGAAGAGAAAATTACTTTGACATAGCTACTGAGCATGGGAATGCCTGACTCAGGACATGATTTTAGCAGTTTTGTATAAATGTGTGGTATTAGGTTTCCCTTTCCGCCCAAATCTTCTCTCTCTCTAAAAATTTTGATAAAAAAATTATAGTTTCCGTAAAGTATTTCGGCCATCATCTCTGCCTTTGATCTCATACTTTAGGGGGCATCTGTTATACAAAAAGATGACCTCCTCATCAACTCAGAGGTGAAATATAGGATGAATGAAGCAAATACCACAATTGTAGGCCTTGATTCCACACTAACGCTGGTTGCACACTGAAAACCTGCTTTATAAAGCTTGTTACGAAGCTTAAAGGAGCGTTAGTGACCCCACTAACTCATGTTACTAGTGAAGGGGCAGCGTTAGTGAAACTAAGGGACGTTCAATGGGTCAAGCCAACAAATTGACTCACAAATATTTGGAAATTTATCCCTAAATTTGCTCAAGAAAAGCAAGGAAACATCCAAAATCAAGATATTTGGAGGATTTCTAATCTTAGAAAAGAAGGCAAATGGGAAAGAGTTGAAAAGCGAAGCAAGTTCATCGTTTTTTCCCTAGTGAACTCTAGGAGTAGCTTGGCAACCCTAACTCGATTTCTATATAAGCAAAGTGAGGGTTATTGTGAAAGAGGTCAGAGCATTTGAAAGGATAGCCCACTAAGTTGTTGTGAACTGTCATACACTTGACGAAGTGATCTGAAAGAGAGAGAGAGAGAGAGAGAGAGAGAGAGAGAGAGAGAGAGAGAGAGAAGAAGAAGAAGGGGCAATGGAAGACTAATACAATGGATGGTTGTAATCACTATTCCATTATAATACAGAATTACAGTTGTGTTCCCTACTCCACAGTGTTGGTAACATTGTTCATTGAGTTTTTCATTTCGATACTTGTTTAGATGAGTGGTTTAGCTGTATGCAAATAGATGTTCATTGTGCATTCATATATTAGTTTTCAAGATTGTATGATATGATTGTGTTTTCCTTTCTTTTGTGCAGGAATTGATTTGGAGTCGGCTTTGAGGGAGTTCTTCTTGGCTGTATAGTGATCTCCAAACAAATATAGAAGGATACTTGAGGTAATCCTCTTTCCATACTTTGTTAGCTTATATTTGATAGATGAACATGTGTATAACTCGGTATATTTTGTAGATAATCTTATAGTCTGTCGAAGGTCCCAGGAAGGCCTTTGAGGGTAGTTTTCATTCTCCATACATTGTGCATTTTACCCCATAGCAGAAAGATAATGCTTCATGGTAGACTAGGAGATTTATGGGTTTGATGTAGTCTCATCATGAGCGATTGCAAATGCAATTACATGGATGAGGCATGATGTGAGAATGAATGGGATGAACAAGGAGCGCATGTGAGGAGATTAGTTTGAGAACGGATGAACAAGGAGTGCATGTGAGGAGATGGGTTCACGAAAATATGAACAAGTAATGCATGCAAGGATATTTTTTCGCAAATGGAAAAACACATCAAGCATGCAAAAGTACAAGTGAAGGAGCGACATGCACATGCAATATCAAGCAAACACCAAGACCATCGAAGACTTCACACACCTTTCCATGCAAAGGTGAAGCTATGATACCCCTAGAGACCACTCATCACTCAGTAGCAATACAGCTCGATATGGACACCACCAAGAGCATGAACATACCATCTCTATCATGTCAAGTCATGTCATGGGTCATCTCGACCACATCACTACTATTGGCCATATTGTTGTATCAATGTAATGTAACGTGGAAGTCCAATAGACCCACATGTAAATTTGAAGAGTCATGTAAAGTTGATGAGTCATGTAAGTCAAACAATCATGAGGGAAGTTGAATAGTCACAAGGGTCAGTTTCTCCCTTGGCTATATATACCCCTCATTTGTACATGCAAAAGACTTTTCACCTTGTCTCCTAACACATAGCCTTGAGAGTCTGTAATATTTTCTTTGAGGAGCAAGCAGTGGCTCCAATGCCTCGGTATCGAGGTTAGTGATGTAATTGTGTATGGATGTGTCTTGGAACTTTCTCTTAATTCTGAAGCCTATTAACATGCCAGCACGCTTTCACACATGTATTGTATTTGTTTGTAAGACTATTCTTTGAACGCTTGTAATGCATGTTGCTTTAACCTATATTAAGACAATTGAACTATTACGATTGTTTTAGTACATATGCTATTGGAAATGTGTTGTATCATTTGTTAACGTTATCTAACCCATGTGAGCTATCCTAGTGGACACTTGACAGATTCATTATTGTAAACTTCTTATAATTTTCATTGCACGCATGTGAACTATTCCCTTGGGTGTTGTATGTGATATTTGTTCATCTTGTGTTTGTGACTGTCACATCCACCAGGACTACTCCACTAGACGCTGCGCATTTCTTGATGTGTTGTGTGTCTCTAATAGAGTTAGGACTATTCCATTTCAACTTGAGACTCACTCCCAGCCTCTCCCTCTACATTGAAATAAATTTGACACAAGCGAAACTAAGAAATCACCAGGCACGCGAACCTCACCATCATACTGGATGGGACTCCTACACCAAACGGTATGAGTTCTAATTGGGACTTCATACTGGAGAGATCCCCTGAATGTTGGCAGTTCCAACACTATCAACAATCAACTAAACAAAATCACAATAAGCCAATGTACCTTAGCATAATTTGGGGAGGATACCTTGTCTGCGAAATCATCAAATCGGTGTGATACATGTATAACATAATCATAACAACATATAGACATATATTAAATAAACACATCAACGCATACACATCATTCTAGCTAGGGTCCAGCCATTAATGCAAGGCCATATCAACAATGCATGTTGTGACCTCATGGTGGAGCTATCTGGAGTTAACTAAAGTTAGCTGGAGTTTTTGTAGGGGCAGCTGGCAGTTGGGAGTAAATGGCCATAACTTTGGCTAGGAAAGTCTATTTTGGATGATTTTTTTTTTTAATTTTGGGTATTTTCGACCTTCGAAAGCCATTGGTGTAGGTCTTACAGCCATTTGAGGTCATTTGCGGAGGTTTTGGAGCCGTGAAAGTTCTAGGAGCCACCAGGGCCCAGTTTTGTGAAGACTGTATAGGGTTGTAGGTATCCATTGGAGGTGATCCAATAGTCAATCCTGAAGGATTCAAGTGTTCTGAATCCATTTTTACCATCTATTTCACCTATAGATGCTTCTATTCAGCTGTATTTTCAATTTGAGCATTTAATGAAAACAAGGACAAGCCCAATTGGGAGCTTTGGACCCAACAGACGTAGCCCAAGAGGGGTGAACTTCTTTATCAACTTCTTTTGCATCTGTGGTTGAGTTATTTTGCAGAACAAATTCGTTTTAGTGTGTTAAATAGTAAAAGGAAATAAATCTGCTATGCTTAAATGGGTCATGAACAGCTGAAAATTTCATTTGTTTTCTTTCTGCAAGACATGGAAATCTTTTAAACATGTATATTTCTGAATTGAATACCTTGCAAACAAATTACAAGTAGTTTCAAATTCAGATCAAGTTGGTATCAGAGCCTAGGGTTTTGTGCAAAGATCTTCAAACTGTCTTGCAAAGTATTGATGCTTACCAGGTTGAAACTTAAAAGAGGGGAAGGACAATTGACTAGAGAACGAGAGAATCCTCAGTCAAGGAAGGCCAGAGAGCCATCACCTCCACCTTCAATTTCACCCTCAAGAGTCTCAGCAGAAGCTTCAAGGATGTCTAAACATGAAGGATAAATTCCTATAGAGACAGATCCAAGAGAAGAAGAAAGAGTCTTCAGAAAGGCTTTCTTAGACCTCACTGAAATGGTGAGGATATTGTACGAAGAAAGAAATGAGAAATTGGCTGGAGAAGGGTCCAAACATCCACATGAAGGAGAGGGCTCTTCAGCAGGTAAGAAGGATGATGATCATTCCAAGAAAGGACATGGAGGAAATGGTGATCCACCACCCCCTTCTTCACCTTCTTCCTCTTCATCCTCGTCTTCTTCTGTTCATAAGCATAGAACCTCTAGAAAAAGTCATTTTTTTGAAGCTTGATGTAAAATTCAAATTACCTATGTTTAATGGTGAAGTGAATGCAGAAAAGCTTGACAACTGGATTAGGCAGTTGGAAGTTTACTTGAGGATCCAGAATATGCATGATGATGCCACAAATATTCAGTTGGCTTCTTTGAGAATGGATGGAGCAACATTGGTCTGGTGGGAGTGTTACCGGGAAAAGTGTCTATTTAGAACTGCTCTATCCCACTAAGGTGTGACAACTGCCTTAGAAACAAACAGAGAAAATTACTTTTGTATCTCCTTTATGAACTATAAACAAAGAGGAATAGGAAGAACCAACCTGTGTCTTGCGCTAGTCCTTTGACCCAATCTCTCTCCTCTTTGACAGCTTCCAGCTACCTGCTCCCTTACTTGCCCAGCTTCACCAAGTACCTGTAAGATCACAGAAGAAGAAAACTATACAAAGACATGGATTTATATTCATAAATAACTTAGGATCAGATTTAAGTTAACCATACAAATGTAACAAGCATCAATGATACAAAAGCATGGAGGAGAAACTCAAATAGTTTTTATTGATATACAAGAAGATCCAGGAGGAGTTACAACCAATGATTCTTGACCCAGCATCAACCTCCCATCAAAGAAGCCCCTCTTCACCTCCAACAAAGCATAGATCACCCAATTCTCTGATATGTGTCTCAAAAGCAACAACAATTCCTTACAATGTGCAAAATTCCAGCCCCTGGATCTCTGGGATGAGGGATCCATATATAGATGTATGCAAGGAGGATGAGTCAGCTTATGATTTGATTAGTGGCTTCTCTCTGTCCGTTCTTGCTTCCACTTGGAGACTGAAGGCCTCTTACTCATCTTTGGTCGAATTCAGTGAGGCAAGTGTCATAGGAGAAGATTTTGGAAGCTTCCATTGTCTCTCCACCTCGCGGAATGACACTGCCATTTGTCATTTCCCGCTCAACGCACCCTGATAGTGCATTTAGGTGCATTGCAATGCACCTAGCCAGTGGATTTAGGTGCTATGCAACACACTTAGCTAGTGGAGCCGCTGAAATGATCCTGTTTTGACTTATTCTGAGCAGTTTCTGGTGGAGAACTTCTGGGAGAAGCTGCAATTTGTTGACCTTGTTCTTTTAGGAGTTATAACAACACTTTTAGGGACTTAGGAGCCCTTGGTTTATGGACATTTCATGCTTAGAGCTGTAAGGCACAAAAATGTCTATAACCGTTGCCCCCTAAAGTATGACGTCGTTTATCGGGTGAAATGCTTTATTATGAGGATCCGAAGTTCTTTCAATGCTGGGAGGAGACCTGTAATAAGATACAATACAATACATTATCTTCATACTGTTTTCATGATCTAGCTGAGGCGGGCATTCCCATGCTCAGCTTTATAAATTCATTTTCATGTACATAGGACAGACAATCATCTGATGGTAGACTGATGATTGTGATAGAGCCATCATCCTTTTGGTAGGATGATTATCTGTGCTGCAATGCTGTACATTTCAATGTCTTTATTTCCCTGAATATATATCGCAGCCCGGATGGATGAAACTAGATCCGAGGTCTTCAATCTCGTCCGATCTTCACTCGAAGTACAATTCGATCCATGTGAGAAATGTTTTGAAGTCGAACATGGAAAGACATCACTTGATTACCAGTCAATGATGTAAACTGTTAACAAGCGCGAGAGGAATCACCGATAATGATAATGATCCTCAAGGTACTGCAGTACAATTCACGTGGTGTGAATAAAGGACTTGGCGTCGAACACCACGCAAAATCTTTCGGTCGAAGGTCATTGATGTGAACCTGTCGCCGGAAGTGAGAAACTTGCCATTGAGGCATGCAAGCTTCAAAGTACTGAATGGGGTGTTCCTAGACCAACTTCTTGGATAATGAGCTGATGTCGACAAGAAGTGATCCGTCATAGGAGGGCCTTAATGAATCCCACATCAATGACACGGAACGGAGCAAATGATTTTGATGGAGGTGAAAACGATCTGATGATATATGGTTCAGGGTGGCGGTCATGAAAGAATGGAGTATAATGTATTGTAGTGGGCGGGACACAGGTGGCCTTTTGGGATGACTTCTCTTGAACATGTCGACGACACTTAATGTGATGGATTGGTAGCATTAACCCCAAATGTGGATGGTATGGTGTGACCATGGCGATGTGACCGGTGAATGAAACAACCCAACCTAACTCGGGCACGGAGTGAAAGTGTCATGTTCAAGAGCGACTTGCTACCAATAAAGATTCTTTGCGTTTTCTCCCCAATTTTTCCCCAGTCATTGCTGACCAGTACCTCTTTATTTTTGTCAAGCTTGAGGAGGATAACATATGCTTGTTCTATAATTTTCCCTTCGGGCAAACCCATCGCTATGTTTTAACGAGCCTAGCGATAGTGAAACTCGTTCTCGTCTAAAGACAATTTTGTCGCTATTAATATTTTTAACGAGTTTAACGACAAAGATAACTCGGTCCTTTTCATTTTTAGAGAGTCTGAAAAGGTACATAAATGTAACTCCAAAAATTCCTTTTTCTTCATCTAATCACTTAAGTCCGAAAAAGTATAAAACAATACAGAAGGGATGAATTTTTGATTGCTTTAACGAGCCGAACAAAACAAGCGCTCAATCTTTTTGTGCAATAATCCCTAAGGTCCAAAAAGATTAAAATCTAGAGGAGGGATAGCACTTCCTGTCCCTTTAACGAGCTGAAAGGCTAAGGACTCGACAATCTTTTCGTATTTTACGAGTCAGTTGAAAAGAGCTTAAAGAAGACTCGTCTTTTGAGGAACGAGTGATAAAATGGGTAGCAGCTGATTCCAGGTAAGGTTTGGAATTTTCCAATCATAGTAGTGTCACAAGGATGGCTAGTGAAATCACTCTTCGCAGCTATTCCTCAAAATGGGTAAACAATCAAATGGAGGTGAACGATCAGCCAATGAAAAAGTGGAGGTGACGGTGCAAACACAACCAAGGCTTTAATGGCTGAAGTGCTACATTCACGGTGGTTATTTACCAGGGAATAGTTCATTTTTTAACGAGCTTAAACGCGGGTGGAAACATTTTCTCGGTCCGGGTTTTTTTTTTTAACGAGCTTGAACCTCGCGGTAACATTGCTCGATTAATCCAGTCATATGATAAGAATGTCTCATATAAAACAACAATTTTTAGAGTTTTTCCCCACATCCTTTCTTCATGAAAGTTAGGTGACGACCAATCCTACGAGTTTAAAGGGTTAGAGGTCCTAAAAATTTAAAAAATAAATAGTCGCCCATCGCTTGCACTCTAAAAGTTTTGCATGGCCCCAGGTATAAAATAGAGTTTCAAGGTTACCTCTACTTCTATCCGCCAAAACATTTGTTTTACCGAGAGAGGCCTACCTCTTATAGGTTACCCAAAGATTGTTCTATTCGTGGTGCAAACAAAACACTTCTTCGACGATGTCTACCGAGATAAACAAAGTTGAGTGGCGATGCCCGCCAACTCACATAACTTTGACAAGAGAATCCTGTACTAGAATAACCCCCTCTTCCAATCACGGATGGGGGTACAGACTAGGCATATTCTCCCGGGGAAACCTACTCTATACCCGAAGTTTTCCTGCCGAAGCAGACCAGGATGCATGCCCCCTGGGTTTCAGTCATATCCCTCTGAATTACTCGCGCTCATCAGGAGGATGGACTGGAGATTGAGACATTTCTTGCATGAAAAGACCATTTAGGGATGGTATATGACTATTTGCTATGCGTGATCCAGGAAATGAAAGCTGGTCCACGAGCTTGACCACTCTTCCTTCGTGCGGAAAACACATTACTCTAAAGAGTGAGGAGACAATTGCTTCCATGCAATAAATATAGTCTCGTCCAAGGAGTAGGTTATAATCCAACGGTCCTTCAACTACCATTACATTCATGCGAACTGTCTTCCTTCTCAATGTTATGGGCACATCGGGAAGGATCCCTAAAGGTCAACTCGTTCCTTTATCAAAGCCCGTCAGATTTCTCATCTCAGGAAAAAGCGATGGCGAACCAAGCGCTTTCCAAGCATTTGAGGAAAGGATACTCACAGAAGCCCCCTCATCTATGATGGTACCAGCCATGACCATTCTATATATTTGAACGATAATTCGGAATGGTACACGTGCTGGTAAACGGGGTCTTCCTAGTTGATTCCAGTCGAAGGATACAACTAGGTTGCTTGGAGGTGGGACCGAATAGACGGCCGGGTATGGCTCTCAAGAACTTCCTTCCTGCGGTAAAGGAACAGGTAAATTGCCCCCATGTTCGTCGAAGTCTGTGTTAATGAAGAGAATTTGGACGGTATCATCCTTGTTCTCTTCAGTGACTGTATCATCTGAAGATGAAACCTCTGATGGCAAGACCGGGTTAACTGCCGCCTCAACCTTTTGAATTTCGTCTGGTATGGATCCAGATGGTTTATCTTCAATGATAGGTGCTTCAGCTGACCACCTGGGCGGGTCAGCTGGATTTTCAACTAGTGACGGACTCGGCAAGAGTTTTTTATATCCAGGAGGAAGTCGTAACGGTGAAACCGGACGATCGTCCAAAACTATTTTAGCTTCGTCTAAGAAGGGACAACGGTGGATGGCATGATCGCCTTCGCATAGTTTACAAGGAAATCTACATTTCCCTTTTTGTCCTGGGGCTTCACTTTCACTAGTTGACGGTGTGTTTTCAACATGATCATCGGAGGTTGACGACACCAGGTTGTGCAAACGAGGAGACCAGTCCCTTAATATCCGAGGGATGCAAGGACAATCTCTGTGAAAGTGATCTCCTTTGCAAATGACACATGGCGATTTAGGCTTGGTTGGTGCAGTGTGTGGATTTTCGTTAGATGACACTCATTTTCCCCCATTCGCCTTTGGCTCCTTCTTCTTTTTCTATTTCTTCTTCTTTTCCTTCTTCTCCTTAGGAACTTGACCTTTGGCTTTACCAGCCTCATCAAGCGAAGAGGAAGGAGGAGAGGAAGAATTAGAGGAAGTAGAAGGCTGGTGGGAAACTCTGGACTCGTCTAATTGCTGATTCGATTGTTCAGGAATAGTGGTGTTCTGAACGACAAAGGTTGAGAAGAGCCATACAGGCAAACCAATTGTTAGTCCTGGAAGTGACAATGTGGCCATATGGGGTGCACCAACATCTCCCCAAGAGGAGAAGGGACTAGGATTTCCACCAAGGGGAATTCCTTGGTTGGTAGGCTCCATTTTCTCAACCCAAGATCAACGTAGGAAAGGGGTATGAATATTCCGTTTAAAATAAATTTTAACACGCTTTGACACAACTTGTTTTTTCAGTTTTTAAGAGTCGAGAAAAAACAAAAGATGACTCTAGTCTCCTTCGATTTTTAATGAGCCTGAAGTGACAAGTGCTCAGATGGACCTTTTCCGTTAAAGAGTCTGAAAAGGAACGAAAGGGACTGCTCTGGAGGTCTAGGTAGAGGGAGTACCAAACCAATCGCAAAACTGCAGAATACCTTTTAGGGTACGGCAGTCAATCTTCCCGAATGCTGTGTTCGGTGCATTGCGATCAGTAGGGCGGCCGACACGGCTTCCTATGGATAAAGGATTTAAGCCTATAGGGGTCTCCCAAAATATACTCGACGGTACGTGGGAGCACAAGTCCGTACTGGCACTTATTGTCTCAAAGTGGAGGAATCACCCAACCATCAGTGAGGACAACAGTTACCAGGCTTTACGACACCGGAATACGTCTCTAGCCTAGACCTCTAAATGTTGTGCGTTAAGTTCCAAAGCATTGTTAGATTCATTGAATTTATTTTAAGTTGATCTTTCTTATGAAGTTTGCCTTTTGGGTTCACCACGAGATGTAGATGTAATTCCTAAAATGCAATCTAAAGATGATAAACAAACTTTTATCTCTTTTCAGCAATGGAAATCCTAGCTACTAGGGGAAAAGAAAGACACAATCTTTTCACAAAGAGCAAAGAGCACACTGTAAATGCACTTTCCTAAATCAAGCCAAACAGACTGTCTATATGCAAATGCACATGCATGTATTTGTTTTTCACTTTCTTAGTATTGATGCTAAAAAGAAAGTTGATGTACAAATCTGAATTTGCTTTCAAGCGACAAACACAAACAAGCTTCTTTTCGAAATCAAAAGGTAGATATGATTACGAAACTTTATGATTTTGAAATAAATACTCGTTTTGGCACTAGAAAGTCAAAATTCAAACAAAAGGCAATAGTAAAAGCATAACCGACCATCAACAACAAATAAAATTTATCCTATGATCGAAATCGACACTTGCAACAGATCTAAATCAAAGGACGACAGTACGATTATTATACTTTCGCAATGGAAAACTGTAAACGACTCAACAAACACAAAAAAAAATCTATAGTTCTTTTGTACAAATGAGGTGGAATATCAGTAAGGAAAAGGGGTTTGAAACAGTCATATACTGATCACAGGCTGCAAAATTCAGAGACAAAACTGGAAAGAATGAAGCAAAGAACCTCAGCTGCACAGGGCTAGGCTGCTCAGCGCACCTGTTACACAGAGAAACTGCATTGCAGCGCAGGTTTCCCTTTCGGGAAGTGCGTTGAAATGCAGAACCTCTTCATAGTGCCTGCGCTGGGGCAGAAACGAGAATTCTATCCGGGTTCTGGGTCACAGTTTGCAGTTTAGTCTTTGGTTTTTGGCCGAGTAAAAGAAATCAGTGTTGCACAATCAGGGGTAGAGCTAAGGAGGGTCTAAGAGCTATCACAAGGGAAATCAGATAGTCTATGAATCAGCTGTTCAAATCATAAACATATTCAGTGAATGGATTGAAGCAGCAGATGTCTACTTTGCATTTTCTATGGCAAATGAAGTTCGAATGCTACTTATAAGTTTATAAACAAACAACAAGAGATACACAAACAAACTAATTAGACATTCTCCCCAGCGGAGTCTCCATTTTGTTACTGGGAAAAGTGTCTATTTAGAACTACTCTATCCCACTAAGGTGTGACAACTGCCTTAGAAACAAACAGAGAAAACTACTTTTGTATCTCCTTTATGAACTATAAACAAAGAGGAATAGGAAGAACCAACCTGTGTCTTGCGCTAGTCCTTTGATCCAATCTCTCTCCTCTTTGACAGCTTCCAGCTACCTGCTCCCTTACTTGCCCAGCTTCACCAAGTACCTGTAAGATCACAGAAGAA
This sequence comes from Pinus tabuliformis, assembly GCA_031772625.1. Classification (NCBI taxonomy): domain Eukaryota; kingdom Viridiplantae; phylum Streptophyta; class Pinopsida; order Pinales; family Pinaceae; genus Pinus; species Pinus tabuliformis. Next base: position 183,166,891 of record CM062819.1, read on the forward strand.
GAAAACTATACAAAGACATGGATTTATATTCATAAATAACTTAGGATTAGATTTAAGTTAACCATACAAATGTAACAAGCATCAATGATACAAAAGCATGGAGGAGAGACTCAAATAGTTTTTATTGATATACAAGAAGATCCAGGAGGAGTTACAACCGATGATTCCTGACCCAGCATCAACCTCCCAGCAAAGAAGCCCCTCTTCACCTCCAACAAAGCATAGATCACCCAATTCTCTGATATGTGTCTCAAAACCAACATCAATTCCTTACAATGTGCAAAATTCCAGCCCCTGGATCTCTGGCATGAGGGATCCATATATAGATGTATGCAAGGAGGATGAGTCAGCTTGTGATTTGATTAGTGGCTTCTCTCTGTCAGTTCTTGCTTCCACTTGGAGACTGAAGGCCTCTTACTCATCCTTGGTCGAATTCAGTGAGGCAAGTGTCATAGGAGAAGATTCTGGAAGCTTCCATTGTCTCTCCACCTTGCGGAATGAAACTGCCATTTGTTATTTCCCGCTCAACACACCCTGATAGTGCATTTAGGTGTGTTGCAACGCACCTAGCCAGTGGATTTAGGTGCTATGCAACGCACTTAGCTAGTGGAGCATCTGAAATGATCCTGTTTTGACTTATTCTGAGCAGTTTCTGGTGGAGAACTTCTGGGAGAAGCTGTAATTTGTTGACCTTGTTCCTTTAGGAGTTAGAACAACACTTTTAGGGACTTAGGATCCCTTGGTTTATGGACATTTCATGCTTAGAGCTGTAAGGCACAAAAATGTCTATAACAGGGAGGCCAAGACTAAAGAGGAGATCAAGAAATTTGGTAAGGTTACCTTAACATGGCCTGAATTTTTGTTAGCCATTAAAAAACAATTTTATCCTCTTGCTCACATGCAGAAAGCCATTATGAATTGGCAAAATTTCAGACAACTTAAGGGTCAGAGTGTCCAAGACTACACCCAAGAATTCAGGAGAAGAGCTCTCTTGTTAGGGGTAGATTTACAGACCCAAGAAACCTTGCTGAAATACATTGGTGGCTTGCATAGCTACCTTAGACACACCATCTTGATGTTTAACCCTACTAGCCTGGACGAGGTTTGTGTCCAAGCTACCCATTTAGAGGCAAGGGGAAATTTGAAGAGGGTAGAAACAAGCCCCTCAAGGGGAAAAACAAAGAGAAAACCTCCAAGGGAAAGAGAAAAAAGAATGCATATGTCAAACAGGAGAGTGAGAAAGTGATCTGTAAACACTGTTCTAAACCAGGCCATGAGGAGAAAAACTGTTGGAAATTACATCCTGAAAAAAGACTTCAATCTAACAAATCCAAAGGGAAACAGAAAACGGCTGCTACTACATATACACCACGGGATTTAGGGGAAGATTCAGGTGATGAAACCAAAATTGTAGCCATGGGTTTGAAAAACTTGAAGGGAAAAGAAATTGAAACTCAAGCCAGCACTAGTACCTCAAACTGCCATGTACAAGCTCCTAATGAGGAAGAAAGAATTGAACTGTTTCATGTGAGGGTGATTTCAAAACATACTAAAATTGACACACTTTTTGATAGTGGGTCACAAGCAAACCTTATATCAGAGGACTTGGTCAAGCAGCTTAAACTTGAGACTGTTCCACATCCGAAGCCATATCCACTTGGATGGATTTGCAAGGATGAAAATTTACAAGTTTCAAGAAAGTGCACATTGCGCTTTGCAATTACTGCACATTTTATTGACACAGTTGAACTTGATGTGGTACCTTTTGATATAGCAGGAATTGTTTTGGGAAGTCCTTACTTGTTTGACAGGAAAGCTATCTTTCATCGCCATGAAAACAAATATCATCTTTTCAAAGATGGCAAGGAGTTCATTGTTAGAGCTCATCGCAAGAAGACAAATATAGCGATGGTGAATGCAGGACAGGTAAAAAGGCTGGTCAATTCAAGTAAGAATTTTGTTCTTCTTATGATTAAGCCCAAGGTTGATGTGAATCATGAGTCATTTGACAGTTGTGATCCAAAACTTAAATCAGATCTATATGATGTATTTGATGCATATCATGAGATGTTTCAGGAGCTAACAGGTTTGCCTCCTAAGAGGGAGATTCAGCATGAAATCCATTTGCATCCAGATTGTCCTCTTCCAAACATAGGCATGTACCGCATGTCTATTATGGAGAATGCTGAAATAAAGAAGCAAATCAAGGCCTTGTTGGACAAGGGTTTTATAAGGCCAAGTACTTCGCCATGTGGGTCACCGATTGTATTGATTCCAAAGAAAGATGGCACTTGGCGTATGTGTGTTGATTTCAGCGCCTTGAACAAGATAACGGTAAAGAATCGTTACCCACTCCCAAGGATAGATGATTTGCTAGACCAGCTGAAAGATGCTCGATATTTCACTAAGCTAGACTTGCGCAGTGGATATCATCAAGTAAGAATTGAAGAAAGTGACATTTGGAAGAAAACCTTTAAAACCAAACAAGGACTCTTTGAGTGGCTTGTGATGCCGTTTGGTTTGTGCAATGCACCTGCAACTTTCATGTGGGTAATGGATGATGTCTTGCATCCTTTTCTTGATGATTTTGTTATTGTCTACTTAGATGACATCTTAATTTTCAGCAAGTTTAGAGAAGATCATGTTATGCATGTTAGGAAAGTACTTGATGTTTTGAAGAAGAATCAGTTATTTCTTAAAATGTCAAAGTGTGAATTTGGAAAGACTTCTTTGGTTTATTTGGGACACATAGTAGGAGGAGGTGCTTTGAGAATTGATCCTACTAAGATTGAGGCTATTGTGAAGTGGCCTACTCCCAAATCCATAACAGAGGTAAGAAGTTTTTTGGGTGCAACTCAATATTGGAGGAAGTTTATCTCTAACTTCTCTTCTATAACAGCTCCTATGCATGTAGTGACAAGTGTGAAGCATGCTTTCCAATGGGGAGGCAAGCAGCAAAAAGCTTTCGAATCTTTGAAAGAGAAGATTAGTTCAGCTCCAGTCCTTGAATTACTGATTTGAGATAGCCATTTGAGATACAAACTGATGCTAGTGATTATGCTATGGGTGCAGTTCTTCTACAGCATGGTAAGCCTATTGCTTTTCATTCTGAAACTTTTAATGGTGCTGTTGTAAATTATCCTACATATGATAAGGAGTTGTATGCGTTGGTACAAAGCATCAAAAAGTGGAAACACTATTTGATGGGCAAAGAAACTGTTATACATACCGACCATCAGCCCTTATAGTACTTGCAATCACAAAGCAAGTTACAACATTCATGACACTTTAGATGGATGGGCTTCTTGCAACAGTTCCATTTGGTAATAAGGTACAAGAAAGGTACTTTGAATAAGGTTGCTGATATGCTTTCAAGGCCTATTATTGGTGTTGTTACTTTACTTAAGAATGCTTCCATTGTACATGATAGTTACATAGAACAATATGCATCTGATGAAGACTTTAAAGATGTGTATGCTAACTTGAGTAAAGGGAGTCATGTAGAGGAAAATGACTATCACATGCATAACAATTTGCTGTTTCATTTGGGCAAGTTGTGTATACCACAGGGGGAGAGGATAAATGTCATAAGAGAAGCTCATTCTTCTCTTATTGCTGGCCATTTTGGTGTGAGCAAAACAATTTCACATCTACAGAGGTATTGCTATTGGCCTCGCATGGTAGATTCTGTTTCAAGGTTCATAAGAGGTTGTTCATTATGTGCCACAAGCAAGCCTAGCAATAGGAAGCTTGGTTTGTATACTCCTTTGTCGGTACCTTCTAGACCATGGGAGAGCATCTCTATGGATTTTGTAGGAGGTTTGCCAAAATCTAGAAAGCAGGATGATTATTTATATGTAGTAGTTGATCGTTTCAGCAAAATTTGTATACCTATGCCTTGTAAGAAAACTATAACTGCTGAATTATTTTTTCATCATGTATGGATTCACTTTAGTTTGCCTACTTCCATTATTAGTGATAGGGATTCCAGATTTGTGGGGAATTTTTGGTCCAACCTATGGGAGATGATGGACACAAAGTTGAAGAAAAGTACTGCTTTCCATCCGCAAACAGATGGACAAACCGAAGTTATGAACAGAACCATTGTGCACCTCTTGAGAGGTTATTGCAGCAAGCATCCCAAGCTTTGGGATGAACATTTGCACTACATACAACATGCTTACAATCGTTGAAAGCACTCTTCCACAAACACCTCACCGTTTGAAGGTTGTTTTGGTTACTTGCCAAAATCACCTCTTGATTTCATTCTTGAGAAAGATGTTGCCATCGAGGGACATAGTGATATTGACAAAGCTCGTTCATTCATTGAAAGAATTCAGCAAATACATCAGCAAATTCAAGAACAGCTTGAGAAGAGTCAAGGCAAGTACAAGGAAAGACACGACAAGCATAGAGTCGATCACAAGTTTCAAGAAGGGGATGAGGTATGGCTGTACATTAGTAAGGAAAGGATGCAAGGAGAAGGTAAAAAGCTGAAGCCTATTCGTTATGGTCCATTCAAAATCCTCAAGAAGGTTGGAAATAATGCTTTTCAATTAGATTTTCCTTCCTACATGCAAATGTATTCTGTTGTCAAAGTGGAGAACTTACGTTTGTATGAACCTCCTTTGATTTCTGATCATGAAAATGATGTTCAGCTTCCATCTATAGAAGATTTCTTGCCAAAATTCTTAGATGAGCTGAAAGAAGATACAATCCTTGACAGAAGGACACGCACTTCAAGAAGGGGCAGTGTAGATTATGTTCGGGTTGGTTTCAAAGGCAGCAAATCGAACAAGGCAAAGTGGATGGAGGTGGACAGAGTGAGGGAGTTGTACACTCACCTCTTTAACAGGTAGTCGAAGGCTTTTGGGGTCCAAAAGCTTCCCAATGGGGAGGCGTGATCAGGTGCTCATGTCCTAAGTGTCGTAAAATGCTAAAAATTTAAAGTGCTCAGAACTGGTTCAAAGTTGAATGACTAGAAAGTGCTCGTCTTCCTGATTCCGATGTCACAAACGGTTCGAAAAACGGTCGCCGTATGAGGAAGTTATGGCAAAAAGAAGAATTTGTCAATAACATTGAAATTTTTAATTTTTGAAAAAAAAATTAAAAAAGGAATATTCCGCAAAATATTCCTTGGAATATTCTAGGGAATATTCCCTTTTCAGCAACCAATCACAGGCTGCCACGTGGCAGGCCCGGAGGCCGCCACGTGGCCCCCAGATGACGTCAGCAAGCAATGGGCGCATATTCAAAATTTTTGTGAGTTCAGAGTTTTGAACCCACGACCTATGGGTCAACAGTCAAGCGCCTTACCGTTAGCCCACAGTCTTGGTTGTTGTTAGAAGGGTGAAAAGATATTAATATAAAGTTTAAAATGCAGTGGGGCGGAAACCAAAGGGGGCCAGCCCCCCATTGCATATGACCTTGGGCCAAAAACCGGGAGCTTGTCCATAACCGCCAGCAACCCACCAGCATGCAATCCAAGGCAACTGGTCACATGCACTGTTAATGCAACTGCAGTTAGACTGGCAGTTTTTTTGGCAGTGGCGCCAAATTTGGCAGACGCCCAGATTTGGCGGAGCTATCTGGAGTTAACTAAAGTTAGCTGGAGTTTTTGTAGGGGTAGCTGGCAGTTGGGAGTACATGGCCATAACTTTGGCTAGGAAAGTCCGTTTTGGACGAATTTGTTTTTGATTTTGAGTATTTTCGACCTTCTGAAGCCATTGGTGCAGGTCTTATAGCCATCTGAGGTCATTTGCAGAGGTTTTGGAGCCATGAAAGTTCTAGGAGCCACCAAGGCCCAGTTTTGTGAAGACTGTATAGGGTTGCAGGTATCCATTGGAGGTGATCCAATAGTCAATCCTGAAGGATTCAAGTGTTCTGAATCCATTTTTACCATCTATTTCACATGTAGATGCTTCTATTCAGCTTTATTTTCAATTTTAGCATTTAATGAAAACAAGGACAAGCCCAGTTGGGAGCTTTGGACCCAGCAGATGTAGCCCAGGAGGGGTGAACTGCTTTATCAACTTCTTTTGCATCTGTGGTTGAGTTATTTTGCAGAAAAGATTCGTTTTAGTGTGTTAAATAGTAAAAGGAAATAAATCTACTATGCTTAAATGGGTCATGAACAGCGAAAATTTCATTTGTTTTCTTTCTGCAAGACATGGAAATCTTTTAAACATGTATAACTCTGAATTGAATACCTTGCAAACAAATTACAAGTAGTTTCAAATTCAGATCAACCAGCTTATCCTCAATGGTGGCAGAGATAACATAGGCCTCGACTAGCCAAGGCCCCAATCTATCCTTGAGGACTGCCTCTTTCCTTTGCATTTCCTCCATTTGTTCGAGCAACTGCTTTGCCTCAACCATTTTAGAAAATCGTTGTGATATAGCAACTGTGCGCGCCATCGCTCTTGCTTAATAATACTATTGTTGTAATTCACAGGCTTCCAGTTTCAGCATCTGTGGGTTGGGATCCTCCTGGAGTGTTGTGAATACCTCTATGGATTTCTCAAAGAGCGCGGTGCAGTTCGCTACCGTGGTATCTACTGCTGCGAATCCAACCTTTACAACTACCTCGTATTGTTCTCTGACCTTTGGTGGAGTTGAAGGTTGTTACTTCAACTCGAGCTCTGTTATCCGCAAGTTCAGTTCAAACTGAACCTTGGCCACTTCAGTTTTTGCATCGCACACACTTGCAGCCAACTTCCTAATCTTGGCCTCCAACAGTGCCTCTTCTGGTACATGTAGCTCAGGGGCTGTTCTACATGCCTCGGCCACCACGACTGTAGTTTGCTTGTTCTACTCCTAAACCTTCTTCCATGCTTCTAGCGCTGTTTTATTTTCCACAAACATTTGTTCATTGTTGAACTTATATTCAATAATCAAGCTCGGCATGCACTGCTCTCAGGCCTGAATCTCTACAGTCACACCTGCTTGCAACATGTGAAGGAATTGACTGGGGAGCACAGCCAAGTTCAGATCAATATTCTTTAAAGTGATGATAGTAGCCTTGTCAGTTTCCACCTCCGCACTCAAAGCTCCATCAAGCAAGGCGACTACCCGGAGATCCAAGGATCGAACCAACTCTGCTGCTTGAGTGGTCCCCAGTGCCAAACTAGTTAATGCAACACTACCCTGTCCGGCACCTGCCTGGAGTCTAGTTGTTTGGATCTGCATGTTGCGCTGAACCATCTATATGGTGCTTAGTGCCTTCTTCTATTGTTGCTCAGACTATTGCAGCAGTTCTACTGTCGTATCCCTTAACTTATCTCCAATATTGTCCAAGTCACCCTCCGTCAAGCTGATTGGATCTAGCGATGACTTGGGGGATTTGGTCTTCTTTCACTATCCCTCCTTTTCCTTTTCCCTATACTGCTTGATGTGGAAGGGAGTGCTCTCATGATTTCCACCACCTTGTCGTGACCACTATTCTTCCTCTGTTTGGGGCGAATTAGATTTTTGACTTCTGTTAGAGCCATGCTCTTCTTGCTCTGCTTGTTCCTTTATGGCGCGCTTCGCTTCTGCTTGGGCCTTCTCCTTAGTCTCTCTTTTTTCTGCCAACTGCTGAACCCTTAGTCATGCCACTTCCTTTTTCTCCTTCTCCGTAGACTTTCTATTCCCAGCAACCAAATCCGATGCTATGTGCCAATCTATTGGCCATTTCTTGAGGACCTTTGTAATGGCATCATCCGTAGCCAAGTAGGGAAGATCATACCACTTCTGATCTGGATCCTTCCTGTTAAGTTATGGTATGTTCTATGCTTATAACAATTTACTTCTTTTTCTTATTATATTCCACCGATTAGAAATCACATGTACATAAAGTAAAGTGCAGATAGAACATTAAACGATCGACATAAAACAAGCCAAGACAAGAGACACAAGATGTGGCGGCTAGCCAGGGAAAAACCCCACATTATGTGGGGAAACTATTTGATCAAATCTTCTTTTATCTTCAATAATTCAGCAGAGAGAAATAGTACAATAAATCTGATTCATATCAGCAGTAGCAAACCCTAGATCAGCAACATCAGTATTAGCGGCTTCATTATCAAACTAGGGCAGATGATATCTCACAAACCGACCGTCGGATTGACTTCATTCCACCACCAAAAGTTTCAGATTCCAAAGGAGGTTCAGATGAACCTATAGCACAGTTCAGATGAGGAGATATTCTAGGCAACGCAAGTCAATCTTTACTTCTGCAGTTGTAGCTTCAGTTTCAGCAGTTTCCGGCTTCAATCTAGGGCAGTCGATATCTTGCAAACCGTTCGTCGGATTGACTTCATTCCCCATCAAAAGTTGTGGCCTTCAAAGGAGGTTCAGATGAACCTATAGCGCAGTTCTAAAGAGGAGATCTTCTAGTCCACGCAAGTCAATCTTTACTTATGCATTTGCAGCTTCAAATTCAACAGCTTCCGGCTTCACATGTGAGAGAGAGAGAGACCCATTTCAGCGCAGTAGAGAAGAGACTCATATCTGCGCAGTAGAGAGAGAGATGTGATGAGATGAGTGAGTCTAAATGAGGAAAAGTCCTCTTATATTTATACACAACGTTGGTGGTTGAATAGATGTGACTCTTGGGCTTCTAAGCCTACATGAGTTGTAGGTCGGCTTGATAATAATTCCATAATCAAAATAAATTCATATCTCCATGAATACTTATCGGAATTGGATGATCTTTATTTCAATCCTACACCTCTCGATGAGAGGAATCTAATAAAATATTATCAGCCATGAATAAGATGACCCACATGAAGTTTTGCCCTGGTTGCCAATTTTAACACTCCCTCTCAACCATGGAGAACTTCATCTGCAATCTGTTTATCGGTCGTTACTAGTCATCCATAAAATGCACTGCCCTATACAGCATGACCCTTGCCCTGCTCTGCTCTATTCTACCTGTTTTTCTTTGTCTTGTTCTGCCTGCACTGATCTATACTGTTTTTCTCTGTTCTGCTCTGCTCTTGCATTGTTCTGTTCTGCTCTGCTTTTGTCCGAATTATGAAGAAGAAGAAATGATCGAGGATGTATCATACTCACTCAAAGTCAGTCTCAGAGTATGTACCACTGATCCCAGACTAGTCTCAACCAACCCAAAGTCAGCATCATAGTGAGTAAAACTCCAATGGTCCTAGACCAATATCATCCTCCACTGACTCAAAGTCAGTCTCAGAGTATGTACCACTGATCCCAGACCAGTCTCAACCAACCCGAAGTCAGCGTCATAGTATGGTACAAATCCTACCACTGGTCCCAGACCAGTATCATTGATCCCAGATCAATGTAGGTCATCCTAGCGTAGGGAGTACGGTAGTTACAATGATGCGTCCATCGGTACTACTATGGTCCCTAACTTCATTTCCCTGCTCATTGATCAGATGAGAGGTACTTCCCATGAGTCCCAGACTGCATGGGTAGGATGCCTCGACAGGAGAACTAATCAATCCTGTCCTCACAGGAGAACACATCAATCCTGCTACAATTTCGATGGAGAACACATCAATCCTGCTACAATTGCCATGGATAACACATCAATCCAGGCCTCACAGGAGAACACATCAATCTAGGCCTCACAGGAGAACACATCAATCCTGCTACAATCGCCGTGGAGAACACATCAATCCAGGCTGCCATGGAGAACACATCAATCCAGGCTGCCATGGAGAACACATCAATCCAGGCCTCACAGGAGAACTAATCATCCTGCTACACAGGAGAGCGAATCATCTTGTTCCACAAGACAGCGAATCATCTTGTCCCACAAGAGAGCGAATCATCTTGTTCTAGTGTGCACCACCAGGGGAGGGTGAGTCACCCTGTGGTCATATGTTGCTCCAGTAGGAACCGCAAGCCCTTAGAGCTCCCAGAGCTCAATGTATGCAACATGCAGAACCCTTGTACAAAGGTTTCTTGTCGACTCCAAGTTGTTTTAGAAAATCACAGATTAGATCTTTCCTCGGGGCTTTGACAAGGTGTATCAACCTGTACATCATCTTAATGTGATGGAGCTTCCTTGCTCATCAACTTACCATATCCCAGATGATGTCTATCTGCTAGAGCAATTGACGAATACGGGATTCCTCAATAATCGAATCCCACCTCTGGTTGTTACAGAGAATCACAGTGGTATCCAATGTAAATCCAAACAGCTCACTGAAGAGCTTTCACAACCAGACTACCTCACACGAGGTTATGCTAGCAACAATATATCCTGCTTCGGCGGTGCTCAAAGCTACCGACTTCTGCTTCCTACTCATCCAGGATATCAAAGAAGATCCCAAGGTGAAACAGTACCCAAAAGTGCTCTTACGGTCCACCACACTGCCTGCCCAATCAACATCAGTATATCCAAGTAGTCTCACATCTCCGGCAGTGTATCTTAATCCATGAGAGATTGTGTCCTGAAGACATCTCAGAAGATTCTTGGCATCAATCCAGTGAGGCTCAACCAAATATGAGCTCACAATGCTAACTGCAAAACATATGTTCGGACGGAGGTTCACCAAGAACATCAATGCGAATGAGTTTTTGAAACTCAGAGGCATTTCCCAAGTCTGGTCCGACATCACTAACATATAACTTCTAAAATTTAAGATCCTCGAGGTAGTCACAGGCTTGCAGTCCATCATATCGAATCTTTCCAATATATTTACCACATATTTTCCTTGAGATAGGAAAATTTCCCTTGGCTTCTTCCACACTTCAAGTCCTTGGTCCTTCATTTCAAATTCAAAAGCCATCTCCCTCTAACATTTGTGGATGAGAGGGTTTGCACCTGTTAGAAAGAGGTCATCCACATACAATACCAGTATGAGAGGCTTGTCATCTTCAACCTTAAAGTAAAGGTTAGGATCGGCTTCACTCCTAGTGAATCCCAGCTTCATCAAGTAGCTATCGATCCTCTCATACCATGCTCGGGGTGCTTGCTTCAACCCATATAGAGCTTTCTTCAACCTGCATACATGAGATTTTCGATCATAAATCTCAAATCCTTCGAGTTCTCCACGTAGACCTCTTCTTTGATCGAGCCATGCAAGAACGCAGTCTTGACATCCATCTGATGTAGGTTCCATCCTTGTGAAGCGGCAAGGGCTATGATCGAGCGGATGGTCGTATATCTGGAAACAGGTGCAAATATCTCATCATAGTCTATACCTCCCTTTTGGGAGAAACCTCGAGCAACAAAACGAGCCTTATACTTTTCCGTGCTTCCATCTGCTGCATGATTTATCTTGTAAAGCCATTTGGAAGTAACAACAGTCTTGTCCTGGGGTCTGGGAACTACTTCCCAAACATCATTCTTTATGATAGACTCATATTCTTCGGTCATAGCATCCTTCCATACTTGATGCTTGATGGCATCTGAGAATGACGAAGGCTCATTTTGTATGATCGTGCTCATGATGGTCAAGTATCCTTGATACCTATTAGGTTTCTTACTTTCACGAAAGGTTCCTCGGGGTGCAGCATGTCCTTCAGCATCATCAAGTAACCCCTTAAGCCATGAAAGCTTCTTCCTAGAAGAGGAAGGCTCATATGGAGGAGGATCAATCGGATCCATGGGTTCTTCTACATCAGGCATTGATTCATCATCCTTTTCTTTCGATTCCCTAGTGTGGGCTTCTTGAGAGCTCCTCAAAGTCGGAAGATTGATCACCTTGCTGAGAGCCATATCTTCATCAAAGGTGACATCATGACTAATTATGACTTCCCTTTGACCGGCTACATAGATTCTATAGCCTTTATTATTTTCACCATAGCCCACGAAAATTCCCTTCTATGCAGATGCTCCCAATTTATTTCTTTTCTCTTTCAGCACATGAAAGTATACAGGGCTTCCAAAAATTTTAAAATGAGAAACATCCGGTTTCTTACCGGTGAATTTTTCTTCAGGAGTTTAGGAACCCAATGCTTGATCAGGGCATCAATTTTGTACATATATGACAGTGATTGTAGTTTCAGCCCATAGAGACTTTGGAAGTCTTTGATCATGTAGCCTGGCCCGGACAACTTCCATCATCGTGTGGTTCTTCCTTCCTGCCACACCATTCTGCTTAAGAGTATGTGGTGTAGTAGTCTCCCTCTTAATGCCAACCTCAGATATGCCTGAGTGAACCAACTGTAATACATCGGAGGTCTTGCTTTGGCTTGAGTGGAACGGTCCCCTTTTGAGCTTTCCTTCGACACATCCCGGACATACACCTTCTTTCTCTACTTGGAATTCGGGCATCCCTGTCACCATTTGTTTTACACCAAGTAGAGCTTTGTAATGAAGGTGGGAAAACCTCTGATGACAAAGTTCGGACTGAAGAGTTGTGTCACAAGACATGACACCTAGCGGACTTCCATCGACCTGATATGATGAATCAACACTAAACCCAAGAGTAAAGGCATTTCCATATACATACCTTGACATTGCTTAAGGTTACCTTGTAGCCTTTGTCTTCCATTGCCGAGATGGACACTAGGTTCTTTTTGAGATTAGGTACATATAATACATCTTGTAAGTGAATCATATTACCTTGATTCAGTTTAAGAGAAACATTGCCTACACCTTTCACTGGGTATTTCATGTCATCTCCAAGGACAATTTCCAGGTTAGTTTCTTTCTCTACCAGATTATAGAGTACTTCTTTGTAACCAGTGAAGTGTCTTGAGGCACCACTATCAATGAGCCAAATTCCCATTGAGTCCGAAGGAAAGGAGGTAGATAGAGCAGCTGGTAGATAATATTCAGCCTGCTTATCGTCAACAATGTTAGATTCATACCTGGAATTTCTAGCCTTCTTGAATGGTTGCCCTCTTCCTTGATTTCCCGCATTCCTTTTTCCTTTGTTGTTGAATTTTCCATTCCTTCGATTACCATGAGAGGGATTTTGATCATCGTCATGGTGAGAGTCCTTTCTATTAGGGCATTCCCTTGCATAGTGACCTGCTTTATTGCAAACGAAACATCATCCTTTTCTTCCACCCTTAAATCCAGCCTTTCTTTTCGATTTAGACCCAGAATTATTTCTTTTCTTAGCATGAGAAGAAAAAGCAGCAGGAGGACCTTTAGGCAAGGGCATTTCCTGCTCTTCTACCCTTGTTTGTTCTTGAATGCATCTATCCATTAATTCCTCGAAACTAGGAATTACATTATTTTTCAGAAGAGTAGTCCTGAACACATACCATTCAGATGGTAATCCTCCGAGAGTTGTGAGTGCCATTTCTCTGTCAGTAATGGTTTCCCCAATAGGTAGGAGATCGTTCTTGATCTCGGTGATTCCTAAGAAGTATGCTTACATACTTTCATCTTTACCCTTCTTGATTTCCCTCAACTTATTTCTAAGAAACAAAACTTGATTTGCATCATTAAATTTAAATAAACTCACCAGTCTGTTGTAGATTTCCTTGGAGGTCTCTATATCAGAGATGTAGGCCACCAAGCGCTTGTCGATAGAGTCTCGGATGATCTTCTTTGTTTTGACTTCTCCATTTTTCCATTTTTTCCAGGCAGCAGCAGTTGCATTTGATGAAGGCTCAACAATATTGCCTCTTACATGGTCCAACACTCCTTGATCTTCAAGGCTTAGATTGATAGACATCTTCTATCCGTGATAGTCAGCTTTCTCACGGAGCTTGTCTTCGGCAGGAAAGAGTGTTGAGGACCCCATAGTTCTTTTAGGATAGCCTTGCCAATCTTCTCTTCAATGATTGCTCTTGCTCTTGCTCGGGCTTTGTCTTCACCTCAGCTCCGATACCATGTTATGTTATGGTATGTTCTATGCTTATAACATTTTACTTCTTTTTCTTATTATATTCCACCGATTAGCAATCACATGTACATAAAGTAAAGTGCAGATAGAACATTAAACGATCGACAGAAAACAAGCCAAGACAAGAGACACAAGATGTGGTGGCTAGCCAGGGACAAACCCCACAATGTGTGGGGAAACCCTTTGATCAAATCTTCTTTTATCTTCAATAATTCAGCAGAGAGAAATAGTACAATAAATATGATTCATATCAGCAGTAGCAAACCCTAGATCAGTAACATCAGTATTAGTGGCTTCATTATCAAACTAGGGCAGACGATATCTCACAAACCGCTGACTTCATTCCACCACCAAAAGTTTCGGCTTCCAGATGAGGTTCAGATGAACGTACAGCGCAGTTCAGATGAGGAGATCTTCTAGGCCACGCAAGTTAATCTTTACTTCTGCAGTTGCAGCTTCAGTTTCAGCAGTTTCCGGCTTCAAACTAGGGTAGTCGATATCTTGCAAACCGTTCGTCGGATTGACTTCATTCCACCACCAAAAGTTGCGGCTTTCAAAGGAGGTTCAGATGAACCTAAAACACAGTTCCAAAGAGGATATCTTCTAGGCCACGCAAGTCAATCTTTACTTCTGCAGTTGCAGCTTCAAATTCAACAGCTTTCGGCTTCACATGTGTGAGAGAGAGAGACCCATTTCAGCGCAGTAGAGAAGAGACTCATGTCTACGCAGTAGAGAGAGAGAGATGTGATGAGATGAGTGAGTCTAAATGAGGAAAAGTCCTCTTATATTTATACACAACGTTGGTGGGTGAATAGATGCAACTGTTGGGCTTCTGAGCCTACATGAGTTGTAGGTCGGCTTGATAATAATTCCATAATCAAAATAAATTCATATCTCCATGAATACTTATCGTAATTGGATGATCTTTATATCAATCCTACACCTCTCGACGAGAGGAATCTAATAAAATTATTATCAGCCATGAATAAGATGACCAACATGAAGTTTTTCCCTGGTTGCCAATTTTAACACTTCCGCACACGGATGTAAACATGGTGGAAGTCCACTTTGAAATCAGCCTACCCAGATAGCTGCTCAAATAAAGTTGGTGACAACTGTGGCTTTTGTTTGATGGTTGTACGGATACTAACCTCCATCAGTACCAAAAACACTTTGCTTTCCTTGACTCGGTCAGTGTCCTTGGTGGTCCATAAAGATGCAAACTTTGCGGCTTCATGCAAATCTATCTCGATAGGAGGAAATTGGTTGTCCTCCAATAACTTCCATGCGACCAGCACAATTGAGAGTAATAGCCATGAATAATGAAATGTCATATTGTGGTCATGTGCCTCTCTGTAGTTCACGAGGAACTCGTTGCACAAGTAGTGCACCTAGTTGAATTGTACGCCCTCCACGCACTGAGCCACTAACAAAACCACTGGTGTTGGCACCTCATCTGTGTGGCACTTTCTGATCACTTTTCTAGCCAAAATTTGGGTGGAAACCTTCACCGTGGGGTCAGTAATATTGGAAATGGAATACCTGCACAGTTTCTTAACAAGTTTGAACTTCTCCTTCATCTTCTCGTCAAGGTCACGCTCGTTCATATTTCTACCAAATGCCTTTGCCAGATATAGTCCAGAATGAGGTAACAATGTGATCTGATGGATCAACATATTAGTGATTGGTATCGGCTCACTCAACCACAAGAACTCGTCATGCACAAGGCACAACAATTGCTTAATGACTGTCAAATTTATGGGGGCATGATGGTAGTGAGGCACCCATAGCAGGTTCAACAACCTTGCCTTGTTTACTCCATGAATCCATTCCACCAGCTCTAGTGCAGTGACACTAGACTCCTTGTAGAAAACATGCTTCATGAAGGTATCAATATCTAGGTGGGGGAACCACTCAATGTCCCCCAAATCCCAAGCTTCAAGCTTTAGATACAGGATCTGCACTAAGAACAGACCTTCAAAAGTGATGTTTTCTAGAAGAAGGGGTGTGTTAAGGAGGAACGGGTCCTCATCTGGGTCCTTCGGGACCTTCACCTTGCCCTGGCACGGAGGGATATACTTTGGCAGCTTCGAAATATGGTCTACTGCCTCAATATATATGTCTTCCACGCCCTCCTTGGCCTGCAGATCTACCACTTTTCCTTTCTCCTGCACAGTTGGCTTTTCTTTTCTCGGAGCCTATGTAACTAGGTGTTTCCTTGGTGACTCATGCATCGATCATGTCTTCTTTTGTTTATCCTTTTTAGGCTTGGGAACCTCTCTCATCAGCATGGGGTTTAGCTTAGGTGACCTTGGCACCTTAGAAATTATTGCAGGAACCTCCATACTCACGACCTCCGGGACAGCTCCCTCAGAGGCGATAGTGCCCCCAGTACTAGCGGTCTCAGCTGGTGCAAACATGAAGCTGTTAAGGAGGTTCTGATCGGACTCAGGATACTGATCAGACATGGATCTTGCAAGCAAATTCTCAAAGAGCTCATGCAACAATTAACACAAATAAGAGATTATTAGAGTGCAAAGTGTTTCCCGCTAGACGACCACCTATAATTTATAGGAAAATTCAAATTCAAAGTCGATCATTCCCCCAAAAGTCCATCCATAAATGCAAGATTGGGAGAATATTTCCAAAGATTTCACACTTGATTTCAGCCTTATATTCCTTAAATTTCGGTATTTTGCTCCTCTTAACCATATTTTGGCAGTCAAATCATGATAGTGATGGTAATGGTCACTTTTTGGCTACTCTGTGTGGTCTCCACCCATATAGCATAGCTCCCTTTGCGCTTCTGTTGGTACTGTGACATCCTCCTATTTCATGCAGACCCCTCATCGCGCAGCTCTACAACCTGTGTAGTGTAGTTTATAGTCTCGTGCCTCCGTGTAGCTTCCTGGAGCGCTAAGACTGTGCTACTGTCATATAGTCATCTCACCAATTCCTCTGTGTATGGCTTCAATCGTCTTCCATTTACCTTTCATGGAAATGGATCTCCATTCAATTTCACAAGCTGAACTGCTCCACCATCGGTACTCTCTTTGATAACATACGGCCCCAACCAATGCATCTAAAATTTTCTTGGAAACTTGTCAAAATTGTTGTCATATAGTAAAACTAAATCGTTTACCTTGAAGGTGCATATTTTTATGTTCCGATCATGTCATGCCTTTTCGAGCCCCTTCTGAACTTGTTAATGGAATCCAGCCAAGAATCTATCTTCCTTCAGCTCTGTTAGCTACGTGAGCCACTCTTCTAAGGCTTCGTTATCTGCCATTCCTGTGAATGCCACTATGCCTAGACTAGGCACAATATACTCCATAGGCATCATAGCCTCTACGCCATAGACCAGCCTAAACGATGTCTAACGAGTAATCTTCTTACAAGTAGTTCTATAAACCCATAACACCATTGGCACGTGCACGTCCCAATCGTTCCTCTACGCATTGCAAACCTTTGTCAGTGAATTCTCCAAAATCTTATTAAATTCTCAACTGTCCCATTAGCCTAAGAATTATATGGCTTACTTTTCTGATGATAAACTTGGAACTCCTCTGTTAGCGCGTTGATTGTTTCATTTAGGAAATGCATATCATGATCGCTCATTAAAATATTTCGGCAACCAAACCTAGTCAATGCATATTCAAATAGAAGTTTCACTGTGGTCACCCTTGTATAGTCCTTTATGGGCTTCACCTCTGCCCATCTGGTAAAATACTCATTCGTGGTGATGATATACCGCGCACCCATCTTCTTTCCTGGAGGCTGAATTGGTCCTACAAAATCAATTGCCCATTTCTTGAATGGTTGTAATGATACCTGCGGATTCAAAGGCAGCTCATTCCTCTGTGACAGCTTACCTATGCACTGACATGCATCGCACGCCCTACAATATGATTTGGAATCCTTATGCAATGTTGGCCACCACAACCCAGCACGTAAAATCTTCTACGCTATTGCTTTTCCCTTGTAATGGCTTCCCGCAACTCCTCCATGAGCTTCAGCTAAGATACTGCTTCATTCAAAATTAGGCACATAGCGTCATAGTATCTCATCTGATCCCATTTTATATAAGTGACCTACAATAACAAAAAATATGTCATGTGCACCACTAATTCCCTCTTTTGTTGACTCATGTATCCTTCTGGAGCTGTTCTCGTGGTCAAGAAGTGGATAAAATCTACAAAATGGTTATCTTCTACGCACACCACAAAGAATTGCACATCAGGAAGCCCCTCCTCTAAGTTGGTAGGATACTCTCCAGTTTCAATGCATGACAGATTATATGGTCCTGCATTCAATTTCCATGGCTTCACAATGACTTCAAAATCATACTCCTGAAACAATAGCATCCATCTGCATATTTCCCCCCCAACACAGGCTTGTTGACTAGGTACTTTAATGCAGAATGGTTTGTATACATCTTAAAGTGTCTGCCTAGAAAGTAATTCCTGAACTTCTGGAGGTGCGTACAACATAGCCAACTCTTCACGCTCCGTCATCGAATAATTATTTTTAGACTTTGACAATTTCCTGCTCATGAATGCTATCGGGTGATCCAATTCTCCTTCACCGGCCGACGTCAACACTTCTCCCAACATGATGCATTACGCATCCACATGCACATGAAATTCCTTCTTCCAATTCGCGAAGACTAGGATCGGTGCAGTGACCATCTTCTCTTTTAACACATCCAAGCTTCACTGATATTCCTCATTCCAACAGAATGTAGTGTCTTTCTTCAACAACTTTTCCATCGGCATGATAATCTAAGCATAACTCTTGGTGAAATTTCAGTGATAACTAGTATGACCCAATGTTGTGCGTAGCTGTTTAACACTCCTTGCTGCCTCCAAATTAATTATGACGATGATCTTAGAAGGGTCCACTATTAAGCCTTGTATGCACACTACATGACCCAACAAAATTCCAAAAGGGATGCAGAATAAGCACTTCTTCAAGTTTAGCGTGATCTGATACCTCCGACATGTATCCAACATCAAGCGCAAACTAGCTACCTTGCGTTTTACTAGTCCAAACATTGTCCAATCATCAAAATATACCTACAAAAACTTGTGAATGAACTCTTTGAACACCGCAATGACTGCGCATGTGAAGATTGTTGGTGCATTCTTAAGTCCAAAAGGCATTACCATATACTGAAAGCATCCCCACTCAGTTGTGAAGGTATTCTTACTCCTGTCTTCCATCGCGATCTTTATCTGATGGTATCCTGAGAACCCATCAGTGAATGAGTATGCCTCATGTCTGTCAACATTATCCAATACCTCATCCATGAATGGAGGTGGAAAAGGATCATGAACGCAAGCATCGTTTAGCTTCCTAAGATCTGTGAAAATCCTTATCTCATCCTTCAGCTTCTTTTCCTTGAACTACCATTTGACTCACCTAATCGGATTCCTCCACTGGTCCAATAATACCCGTGGCCAACATCTTGTCCAACTCCAAGCGGACCTTTTCCTTGTACTTAGGATTAAGGTGATATGGCCTTTGCTTAATAGGATTGTGTCTGGTTTCAAAGTTATTTCCATCACTCCTAAATCACTGATTATTCCCTTCAAGTCTTACAACTTTGTAGGGAACAAATCCTGATACTCGCGAAGCAACTCAGAAACCTTATCCACTGTAGCATCATCCCAGTAGTCCCCTATCTTTGCAAACTTCGGCTCTGCCTTTGTTCCAATGTTCACTTGTCAATTTTTCAGCGGCGCAGTGATATCAGGATTTGCTATCTGCGGTCCCTACTCTTCACAGTGACCTTCTGCCTCTGGGATAATAATGTTCCTTGGATCCTCCTCTTCTTCTTCAGTAGTGACATTGTAGCACTCTAGTGCATGGCATAGCTAGGTGCTCCAATCTGGTTGAATCAAATCCTAGGGATCTTGTAGTATTATGAAGATCGCTACTTTGACCTCTTGTAACGCTTGATCAATGCAATCGAATCCATCCTCAAAGATGAATGTCATCACAAATCCCTGTCTCGAAATATCCCATTCATTTGTGCCATGGAGGAGCTCTGTTTCCAAGTACCAATTCATTAGTATTACGTCCAAAGTGTGACATAACAAATGCACCGACTCCAGTTGTGGTTCTTCTCCATAAGAAGCAACCCATTTTTCTAAGTGATCTCATGGATCACTCCTCCCATCATATTTCTCTGTTAATCTCACTTTTGGGTGACCAAACCACACCCTCATCATCCTTCTGTATTCGTGCCATCCATCAAAATTGTCTTTATGCATACCCTACCATCTTGCAATTGTATCATGTAGCACCAAGTCCAAGGCTTGGAAGCGATTCTTCTCTGACACTTCCCTGACAAATGCATCAAAAAATTTATCAACATCAGTTAAACCATCATGATAATAAAAACTTCTTACCTTTGATGATACATAGCGTAGCGATTTAGTCATCATATTACATCACATCACACTTCATGCAATCAATTCTGCTAGTGTTCCAATTCCTCATCTGACTCTGATGTGTAGGAGCTTTTGCTATCCCATGCAATACGTCCATCAGCTGTCAGATGCACCTAATCTTGATCTCGCAATGTTATCTTATAAATTTGGTCCAAATCATTGTCACTTTCATAATCATAGACCGACTCAATATAGCGTGGTCCTTCTGCAACGTCTAGAGGTACTACTACGTGGAGCGATTTCCTCTCAAATGACATTTTCTGGTTCTTCAAATTGATCACCCTAATCATGTCAATAGCCATGTTGATCCTAAGGAGTGCGGGGTAGGGATTGTTTTCATCAATAATCTCTATCACTTTGAAATCAGCCAATGCGCTCACGCCTTCAATATCTGCTGTCATTCCCTACAATCTTCCCATGGGGATAATCTTTTGCTAATTTTCCATCCTCAATTGAATCGGAGACCACTGTAGCATAGGTCTCCCCATTTTCTCCCATGTCTATTTAGGCAAAACATTTGCATCGGACCCAAGATCCATAATAACGTGGTCCATTTTGTATTCGCCTATTTGCGTGGTGAGCCTCATCTCATGCCCTGTTCTTGCCTTATGTTTACCAATTTTCCTGACGAATTGCGGTCCCTCGGGAGCATTTTTTTTATTGGAACATTTATTTATCAACTCATGTAATATTTTCATAGCCTTGATATCATGTAGCAACTTCATACAGGTCTCCAAAAAGGTAGTAAGCATCGATGGGTCCATTTCTTCAGACTGCTTATCCTGACTTCTTGAGGTAGAAGCTTCAGTGAAGCGTTTCTTTGCTTCCATGAAGGTTTCTTTTGCGCACTCTAAATCAAAGCCAACCTCCTTTTCTGGAACTTTGCGGACCCATTCATTATATTAAGGTTCCTTTCCCTTATCCTCTCTAGTTGTCATTCAATTATGCAGCACAATATTCACATTAGGATCCCGTTTGTAGGGTTCAGCCCTCATCATCTGTAGGTTCTGGGTAGGCTGTTGAGGCTGCATCCCATTTTCCCACATATTAGCTATTAAGATAGGGTAGTATTTTATCACGTGGTCAAACTGACTATAGTATCGGAACGATAGGCATGTCGGGCTCATACATTCTAGTGCATAGTGTCCTAGCCCTCCACAATTGTAGCAAATAACTTGTCCCCGACTTCTCACAGGTCCTCTTCCACCTCGGCCTCATCCAAGCCCCTGATATCCTCCTTGTGCCCCCCTGACACCTTGATCCAAAGGCCGAGTTTCTATCTACATCTAATACACGAGCGTTCTCTCCATCATTGACTCATAGCTATGGAATTTGTGCTCATCGTGACTTACTAATTTACAAAAGTTGTAGAAGAGCTATTGCAGTGTCTGTATAAGTTTCTACAGCAAGTGACAATTACCTATCACATGTTTTCCAGCTACTTGACAGATAGCACACCATAGAAAGAGCCTTGTACTTGGCCTTGCTTAAGCTTCCAACCCCAGAGGCATCGTCCCTCCTCCTGTAACATAATTCGCGAAGATAGGGAAATGATCTTTATCATGCCCCTGGCTCTTACATTTCAAACACCAAACTTCTTTGCACACCTTTGGTCGAGCTGCCTATCCTTTTTCAGACTTTGGAACTCTAGGAAAAGTTCTTGCAACTCCGTGTGAATCTACTGAACTCATAATGCAACATCTTGAATCAGTGTCTCATGCAATCTCATCGCAATCTCTACGGATTCTACCTGGGTCCCAATATTTTGATCTGATAAAGAAACCCTTAAATGAGGAAAGAGCAAAGCCACAAACCATTCACGGTGCTACCCATTTGTAAGATTCATGTTAGCTTCACGGATCTTTCATTTAAATCTCTGATCCAACTCCCATGGTCTCTAGCCTGGCTTCATCATGATTTCCTTGAATCACATGATTGATTGCACTTCAGACTTGGGTATACAAAATTCCTTATTCAGCACAGTCTGAATGTCTTCCAACGCAGTTGTGAGGTTATCGGTGTAGTACTTAATTTACCATGTTAGCATGCGATCCTGTAAAGTAGTAATCAATGTTTCTTTCTTCATTTGATCCTCTATAATGTTCTGATTTGTCCATATGTCCTTCGCAATGAACCAAAACTAGTCCAGGTCCTCATTTCCCAAGCCCTTGAAAATGGGAAACTTCACTACATTCACCATATTGAACGGTGGAGAGGTGGTGGAGGTGTGGACAAAGGTGTATGTTGTGGAGGTGAAGATGAAGGTGGTTTGGGTGGATGGGGTATTTGTGGGAAACCTTGCCTTATTAGCTAGACAGTGCTCTACGGAGAAGCCTGTGCTGCACCTTTATCATCACTCAAAGGAGTCTCAATCAGTGGGCTATATTTAGGACCTATTCTCCTTCTATCCCTGAATAACTTTCCACTTTGCGTAGCTACAAACATCAAGGTAATTGCATAACCCATTTTTCACATAAGATCATTTTAATCCAAGTATTCAAAGATCTCAAATACTTACCTCGCGGTCCCTTGAAGAAGCATCACTCTACTTCGTTGTAGCTGACCTAGGTATTAACTATGAAATCTGTCACAAATCCTCTAATGACATGATCATGCCAGTGATCGATAACATGCACTATCTTTACTTCAGAGGCTTCCAATCTCCGCACTAGCTCCGGGGTCCACACTATTGGACCTTCAAGCCTCCACCTTCCCTGTCCATCTACCAATTTAGCGATCCACTCATATATCTCGATAGGGGAGGAACGGAAGAAAAGTTCATGTATCTCTGTGTACAGATACCTGTCCAACCACTGTTCTTTCGTCAATCGCAGATTTTTGCTTTCTTGCGCCATGAATTCATGGATCTTTCTATCCAACCAATCTTCAATTTCTTTCCTTGTTGGATTCCAGTGATGTGACATCACAAATCTCTTTATGCATATCGCAGTCTCGGTAACGAAACCATTTGTTGGCTTAATGGGTCCTGACCCAGGTTCAGAATTAAGTTTTCCAAAAAAATCCCTACACTATTCGTCCTTTCAGCATCAACCCGTGGAGCATGGACTGAAGTCTGACCTAAAGTAGTATGGGGGGATGCAGGAACCAAGTTTCCGCACCTAGAGATGAGCGTGATGTCGTTTTATGCCCTAAACCCACCTTCATGCAGATCGATAATCCCCGACGTCTTATTGATATCACTCTTCTTAATCAGACTCTATACCTCTGTGAAGGTCTATGACTGTCTTTTGCAGACCCTAAACTGGTGAATCAACCCTTTACGCGCCTCTATAACTACCATTAATTATGTATTTTCTCAAATCGGCTTAGTGTTTGATAATATTAGCTTGCAATAAGATATTCTTCGCGTAAACAATTATTATTACTTCCATTCATATGACAATGGAAACCGTGTAAAGTCTCACATCAATACAATATTAATTCATAAACCCATCATTCATCATAACATAATTGCACATTCATTCATAATATAAATAGATAGACAAAACATAAATATTTCCATAATAATCTCCTTATTGATACTTCAGTTCTTCTTACAGACTCAAGACTTCTCTGCACACTCAGCTGTAGGGGTCCGCACACTTAGCTGTAGACTCTACTCTAGGCCTCTACGCACATAGCTACAGAGCCTCTCTTCTACTCTAAGACTCTTCACTTTTCACCTTTACTAACCCATTTCCTTCATCTTCATCAATATCATGAACTTAATTGCCTTAGACTCTCTAAGACTCTCCTTTTTAGACAATCCCATGGTCTACAGACCATGGGTAGATCTACTAAAGTTGACACAACTTACATAACAGAAGTGTAAAACCCTTAATGACATTTTACTATCCACGCACTCTGCAGCCAAAACTTGTAGAGAGTTTACACTTTACATAACAAAACTTGGGCTTTCTGGCCCAAAACTTGGGCTTTTGCCCCAATACTTGACCCTAGGGGACCCTATCCCAACATTAGCTTACAAGACTGATACATGCAATCAAACATTCAAGAATGCACCTGACATACAAGGATGTAGTCAAGAGAAATATAATCAACATGTAAGAGACATATAACCAGATGTAACCATTCATACACTTTCGTCAATGCATCCCAAAAAAACATATTAAGTTCCTCATGACAACCTTATTACCATCATGATCAACATGATACAATGAAACAAGCACATAGAATGCAAGTCTAAGAGACACACATGTAAATGACATGCATGCATGACCGAGCACCTTCACCCAAAGAGAGTGCAACCACGCTCTGATACCAATCTGTAACACCCCCTCCTCCCAGGTCCACCAAATCAACCGGTCAGTCAAGGTAAACATGTGACGAGAGAGGCTAATATAGGGGATTCAACTTACTTGGTGACCTTAAGGAAATGGAATCAACAGAACATATAGAAAAAAACCCATCGACATCAGCAAAAACACCCTCACAGGCATGTGTGCCTGTTACGAGTAGAATCACCCTAGGGTCTTGGGTTGAGAACCCCAACAGAGTGGAGGGCATACATCATAAAGAGACATGCAAACAAGCAATCCTAATATTTAAACTACTGAAGTAGGAAGAACAGGTATTACCCAGAGGTCCTACATTTGAGATCATTCCCATAGGGTCAAAACCATCTACTTCTTCCAATTCCTTAGAACCTGAGTCGTCTGCAGGCTCCAAGAAAAACTGTCCTTCGGATCCATCTTGCCTAGGCCTTAGAAATCTTCCTCCATAGGTATACACAAGGATGTCATGAAGGGATGGAGGACATCTCAAGAAGGAAGCAGAGGTTTCCTATGACTTGGGAATGCAGAAGGCACAAGGATTTCTTCAAACTTGATCAGGGATGTAATGAACTATAATATAAATATCTAATCTTTTTTCCTCCCTTAGGCCATCCCATGGAGGTCTATTTATACTTCTCCAAATTAGTTTTCTTCCTTTGGGTAACAGTTGGGCCATGGGCTATAGTAGGTGAGTAACAAGTAAAACCTGTAAACTTCGCTCGAATTTAAGGATATTATATACTTTTTAATGTTTTAACACATATACATGGGTTGGGTATAGATTGACCCACATGTACATGCTCTTTATACAGGGAAAAACAACATATGGGATTTGAAACATTGGTTTTTAGAATTTGGACCACGTCTGGAAAGGAAGGGTTTCCTTAGGCCAAAACATAGAGAATAAAATCTACCAAGGGTGGTAAATGGTGCTATAACATATGCCCTCAATATATGGGTCAGAAGGGGTACATGATGGCAAAAATGTATTAAGTGTAGAAGGAATCATGCCAAGACTTGAGAGGATTTCACCAGATTTCAGCCTGCCAATCGAGTGGAAGAGATCAGAAAGAAAGTTGTTGTCTGAGGCGGGCATACCCATGCTGAAAGATAATAAAGCATGTTTGCGTATCAAATAGAAAAGTGGATTAAATATGTGTACAAGTATAAAAGAACTGAAAATACATAGTGGATCATCTGATCATATCCATAGAAGTACATGTCTCAATATCACATATAAAGAATTGATCAATGATGCTAAAGTAGAAAGCTTATCATTGAAGTCATAAAGCTGATCCAAAAAATACCAAGTCAAATAGTGGAACAAATGGTACTACACAAAACTTGGGTGCCAACATATCGGATGTCACTGTAACGAACTACAACATATAAGGTGGATGGTGTCACTGGCAGAAATAGGAGGGACTGGGAAGTGAACCAACAAATCCTGATGCAAACTCGAGGTATTCATTGACCGTTGTGGTACATTTCTACACAATGGAAACAAATGATCTGATGTTGACCATGTGAGAAATCATTTGAAAGCCGATCATTGATGTATACCATTAAATAACATGAGACTACTCACTGATAATAATGATGAGAGCCAAGATACCCAGTACAATCTAACAAGTGCAAATAAATGAGCTAAAGTCAAACATTTGGAAGAATCTATTAATCAGGAGAAAACGATGTTTTCCCACTATCGATAGCGAAGGACTGTGCATTGATGACTGCAAACCCTAAGGTACTGCCAAATGGACTCTAGAACTTGTTCATAGAGGAATGAGTTGAAGTCAATGGGAAAGGATCTATTGGAAAGAAGGCATTAAGGCATCCTTTATCAACCTAGCATGAATGTAACTAGTAGGCCAATAATGTGGAAGGAATCAGATGAAGAAAGATGTAGTAACCATATCGAAGCATGTTTCCAGCGTACACGAGATGTAACTAGCACATGATAGAAACCCTCTAAACCAACCAATAATGGAAGTTGACACAAAGGCAAGGAATCCAACAATAGGTTCAAAATGAAACCAAGGTACTTCACGAATATCAATGTGTGATAATGAAAGTTGACATCAAACATAACGGAAACCACTCAGTCAAAGACCCATGATATTGATTGATGCTAAGCACAAGGTGACCTATCAATAATGAAAATAGGGCTAGGGTGTGGCTCTAGGTCTACTCCTAGAGAAATTTTTCGTAGCCAATAAGAGCAAGACCCATTAGCAAGAAGTCAATGGATACCTTCTCAAACCAACACGAGTGAAGGACCAAATAGTTGATGTGATAGTGAACATGACTTTGAGAAACAAGGACGGCCGACTGAAAATAAGTCAAGAGACACCATAGAAAGGTTGACTCGGTTTTACTTCCCTTGAACAAAAGCATGACTCAAATGTGACAATATGGCAACATATGATAACTTTGTATAAGTTTCTCATGTAAGAGGCAGAAACAAACTCTCCATATGATTGGAAGAGATAACCAACCGGAGGAGTACTAACTCAATAACAAGGTTAAGGCTCTCCTAAGTCAAACTAAAGCCCATCCCTATGGAGGAAAGACTTAATTTTGAGTGCTTTGTTCAAAGGGTGAGAAAATTGACTTTAGTTGCCATCAATCATGGAATTAATGTCCCATTCCCTCTTTTTTTTGTCTCTTTCATATTTAGAAAGCCTGAAAAGGAATAAAAGAATGCCAATGATACAGTGGAAAGAATGAGTTTTCGGATACAGATGCACTAGTTCCTGGGAGGGGAACATTCCTATGCTCAATGTATGGTGACAAAACTGTTCAATGACACTCAAATGAATGTTCTTTCCACAGGTAAAAGGTGTCAAGTTGCAGAGGCTAAGTGATTACAAGGTTGATTTTGTAGAAAGACATGGTCAAAAAGTGGCTTAAATACAAGTCGAGGTGAAGCCAGCTTAAGGCCAAAAGATACAAATAGTCAACATGCAATGCAACAATATAATTCAACACAAAGGAGCCTCTAGGATACAAAGCCAGAAAGATAGCAAACAAGAAGGAGAATGAAGATTCATCACAAAAGTCATGGTGGAACTAAAGAGGACTCTCAATCCTAAGAACAAAACTTCAACATGGGTGCCAAGAGATAACAAGGTACTATCTAGGGCGCCCATGTTAAGGTAGGCTCTATCACACAAGTTATGACACTTCTAAGCAATGAGAAGGTTCTACGTGATATCTTAGTGGGGTCGATCCTAAGGCTAAAATGGAAAAGGAAACTGATAAATGCACAATGAAGGTGAAAAACCTAACCTATATGCCAGTTTCGAGAACTAATACCTGTCAGAGAAGATCAACCATAAAAATGTCCAAAGCAGAAATCTTTCAAGTTCTGTAGACATAATTAGGAGCACTAGACAAGAAGTTAATACATCCCATATATAAACTTAAGATAAAGTCATGTGTTATAGAATAAAAAACTTGAAAATGTGTACCTTATATGTACAATTTGGTACAAGGAACCACGTAGCCTTGTGGCCTACGCAGAATAGTTCTTCAGGACAAGCCCCTTACAGGAATTAGCCCAAGGACTCCTTTGGTAGTTAAAACTCGTGGCTTCAAAAAGTTCTTCCTGTGAAGGAAAATCAAATTCCCATAAATCATGAGAACTATAAGGATTGAAAGAGGGAATTAATGGGTCCCATATCCCCATAGAAGAAATCACTCGGTCAACTTACGGGACCAAGTCCTAAGAAGAAAAATAATAACTCAAAGGATCCTTCTAAGAAGCAATTGAACATTGAGGATCTAATGCCACATAGTTCACCTGTGTCCAAGTAGAGTCTACCTGAACACTTGGAACATACCAAGGGGTATTCTATAATAAATTTGAATTAGGAGAGTGATTATCAGATGCAAGATGATCAATAGTGACAATATTTCCATTATGAGGAAAATACATCACCTCGAAAGAGTGAAGACGCCACAACATTCATAGCATAGACAAAATCACACCCAAGTAGCATATTAACATCTAAATGGTGATCAACCACAATCATATCGATAAAGACAACCTTCCCACCTAAAGTAATAGGAAATTGAGGAAGAACACCCATAGATTCACTAGGCCTTCTATCATAGGCTAACAACTGACTATCAGTTGTCAACAACTTTGGAGAACCCAAAGCTTTCCAAGTCAAAGAGGATATAATACTTGCAAAGGATCCTTCATCCACCATACATCGATATACATTTATGGAATTAACTCTAACCTTTATTTGGAAAGGTGCAACTAAAGGAAGATGAGGCTCGACAAGATTATACCAATCAAAGGAGACACTCCTAGAACTTGGAGGGGGTACATTCGAAGAGACAGGAATTCCCCCTAGACCGAAAGACTCTGTACTAGAAATCAAGAAGACACTGTTGTAGGCACTTAACCCCCCAAAAGAGGAGTGGGATTAGCTAGAGATTGCACTAGCTCAACCACTTCATCAACCAATGGTTGATAAGACTATTGAGAAACCATAACTGATTCAGGATTAGAAGAACCTTCATACTTGGACCATATCCTTTGTACCACTAGAATACCAAGGCACAAATGAATACGATGGTCTCCCTTACATGTCTTACAAGGGAACTTAGGTTTAAAACTTCTACGCCTATGTTTCTGATCAACATCCATTCCACCAACATGACTAGCAGTGGTTGGTGGAGAGTCCTCAACATGTCTCGCAGAGGTTAGTGACTCTTTCTCATGAGATATAGGACTTGTGCCACCATCCCTACTTATATAAGCAGGTGATTTAATAGAAATATGACTCACAGAGTTAGGTGACCCATTTCTAGTATGACCTGCAGTGACTAGATTTATGTCCCCAGTATGACTTACAGAGGTTGAAAGCTTATCTCCAACATGACTAGCAGAGGATGGTGATGATTCATTACTAGTATGACTTGCAGTGACTATACTTATGCACCCAGCGTGACTTGCAATGGCTAAAAGCTCATCTCCAACATGACTAGTAGAGGTTGGTGATGATTCATTGCTAGTATGACTTGTAGTGACTAGACTTATGCCTCCAGCGTGACTTGCAACGGCTGAAAGCTCATATCCAACATGACGTACAGAGATTGGTGATGATTCATGGACAGAACTATTCTTCTTCTTCTTCCTCCTCTTTCTCTTATTTTTATATCTCTCATTACAAGAGAGAGGAGAAAGAGGAATCTTAGATTTCTCTTTTGAAGAAGATGAAAAATTAACACACCTTTGATGCCCTTGAAATAAATCATTCATCTGAGAAGCTTCAAGAACATCTGGAATATTCAGAGTGGACCACAACCAAATTAGTAGTCCAACATCCAATCCAGGAATATTCAAGGTGGCCATCAAGGGGGTACCAATGCTTCCAAAGAAAGGGAAAGCACAAGGAACCTCTTTTGGAAGGGTACCTTGGTTGGCCTCCATAGGAATATTAGCCATACCAAACTTATTCGTAGATCCTTCCTTTATGGTAATGTACAAATGACTTTCCAAGGAAGAGAGATGCACAATCAAAACCTTTTCCCTTAAGGAGGTGTTACGATTCCAAGAAACTCTCCTAGGTTGTAGCTCGGAGATGCCTGGTAACATATAAATTCAACTATTGTTGCAAGGTTTAATGAAAGGAATGATGGTTTGGTTCAAGCTAGATAACCACTTCTACTTTGTTTCACTCCAAACATGCATGAACACCCTCAGACTACAAGGATTTAGACCACCAATGCTCACAGTTTAGCTATCAGGTGAATATGGAGAATACTAACCACACCAGCAGATACATAGGACCATGTGATGGTTGGCTGCAGCTAGTACAGAAACCTGCAAATCTAATATATTAATGCAAAGACAGGATGACAGCTCTCCTGCACTAGATAGAAAGAAACCTGAGCAACCTATTCAGTGATGCATTCAAGATTCTAACATAGAGATAAGATGACAGTTATCTAGTGCTAAACATCAAGAGATCAAGAACACAGCATATCAAGTACAAGCTTAGAATAGAGTAAAATGGACGGTAAGCAGTTAACAACAAAAGAAGCTTGTATTTGCTGAAAATGAAAATGAGATGTTGTAAGTGACAAAATGTCTACAGTCTCCAGAAGTTGAACCTTGCATCAAATGCCAACCCTCATTACATCTTGCTTCTGGATATTTATAAGTTTACAATACTAGGGCACTTGGCCATTTAGGTATGGAGGGGTCATAATTGACTAACAATTAATTTAACCACCTAATGGAGTCTCTGAACGAAGTTGCTTGTTTTAGTGTGTAAATCCGATCTATTCAGGTGTTGTGCTATCCTTTAGGAAGTTGGAGTGCTTGTACCGGTGGAGTCCATGATTGATGAATTAAGTTACAGAGTCATGTTTTGTCCTTTTCTCCTTTGGTAATGCTTTCTGTTAAATATGGTTGTTGGGGATATTACTGCAACTGATGTTGGCAAAGCTGGTCATCTCCTTCCTCGGGCAATAGAATGGTCATAGGACATGGAATGCATGGGTAGGTGGACGATTTGGTTGAGCAAGAAGAATGACCGTCGGATTGCGAAAATGAACGGTGAAGATGGCATGGCAGAGGCTATCGGCTAAGGTGGGAGTGGGGTGTATTAGGGCCGTTGGATCTTTAGTAGACAGATCGGACGATCATCAGGAAACAGAGTTGCATGGGCATTTAACAGGCTAGGGCGGTTTGGTCGGGCGGTAATAGTTTTCATCGCACCGCTTTCAGGCGCTAGGTGGTAATTTCTCTGGGCCGAGCAATTCCATTCAATGATCGACACATAGTAGCGAATGAGAGAGAAAAAACACTCTCATCGCATGCTATCACTCGGTCAAGTTGCCAGTGCGATGAAAGAGAAGACCATCAGATCTTGGTGGAGATGATCTGGCAGTGGGAAGTGGTAGAGTGGGTCACCTTTATCGGGTGCGACAGGAGCTGTTGGATCAGGAGGGTGATCAATGGCACGGATGTGGCGTGGCAAGTTATGAACGTGCAAAGACATATGGTAGGGTTTTATGGGCGGTTTGGGGTTTTGTGCTTCAGGCTAAGGTCAAAGGGGGTTACTTTGTCAGGTTTAGGAGGCAAATAGGGAAACGGAGGTGGTGGAGATTAAGCGGGGTAGGAGGAGAAGGGAAAATGACCAATGTAAGCCCTCTTTTGGACACAACCAAACAGACCAGATCTCTTCTCGGCATTAGAAAATCAGCGCTGCATAGCAGAGCTAACACTGGCTCCTTCTGGGGATGAATTCCTCCCTGTGAGGTTTCAAGAACTGTAGACCACTGCCTTTCATTCAAAAACAAAATCAACGATATTTCCCGATGTTCCATTAGGCATGGAGTCTAATTAAAACTACACTAAAAATTGTAAAAAGAATCTTTTTACAATGATGAGGCCTAAAGGCCTTAAGCAACATAAACCTTCAAAAACTGCCCATTGACTAGGCCATCAAAAATTGTTTCTCCTTCCATACTTTGCAGCATGAAAGTGTTGTTCCCCTGGACCAGAGCAATGACAAAAGGTCCAGTCCACATAGCATCGAACTTCCTATGATTTCCTTTCTTTTCCTTCGGTGCATCCCATTTAAGAACTAAGTCTCCAATTTGAAAGTTGTTCATCTTTTCCTTTCTGTCAAAGGCTTCCTTGATTCTCTTTTGATGTGCTGTAGATTTTTCAATCAATTGACCTCTGATTTGATGCACTTCAGCCGTCACTAATCCTCTTTGCCATGTCATTTTCCTCATTCTGCTCTTCCTGCAAGAACTTGGCCACAAGGAGGGTCAACTTGATTGGGAAAATAGCCTCAGTGCCATACACCAGCTTGAATGGAGAATTCCCTGTGGATTTCTTGTGGTTACCCTGTCAGCCCACAATGCAAACTTCAATTTCGAATCCCAGTTCCTTTTGTTGTCTTCCAGCATCTTTTTGATTATCCTTATCAGGCTCTTATTGGATGATTCTACTAGACCATTAGCTTGAGGGTAATATGAGGTGGAATGCACTAGCTTAATGCCCATTGAGTCACACATGTCCACCAACTATTTCGCCCTGAAGGCTGTTGCATTGTCTGTAACCAATTTGTGTGGATAACCAAACCTGGTGAAAATGTTTTCTGTCAAGAACTTCATGACAACATGGTGATTATCTCTCTTAGTAGGGATGGCCTCAATCCATTTAGTGAAGTAGTCAGTGGCTACTAAGATCCATCTGTGCTGGCCACTAGAATGTGAATTAATTTCCCCTATGAAATCCAAACCCCACTATTGGAAAGGGCCACTGACATGTATTGGCTTCAAAGGTAAGGACATCAACTTCTATTTTCCTTCAAACCTCTGGCACCTATCACAAGATTTTAAAAATGAAAAGACATTAGAAAACAGAGTGGGCCAATAATATCCAGCTCTGAGGATCTTGTGGGTTGTGGTTTTCCAATATTGATGTCCTCCACGGATGCTAGAATGAAACTGATGCATGACCTCCACAGATTGTTCGTTTTCCAGACATCTTAAAAGGATTCCAGATGGATCCCTCCAATATAGCAAGTTTTCATGAATACAGAACTTGGCTGCTTTGAGCTTAATAGTCCTAGTTTGGCTTGAACTAAGGCCTGGAGGGACTTCTAGTTTCAGCAAGAAGTGAGCTATTTTATCATACCATTCACAAGAGGTCTGATTTTCAGCCAACAACCGGTCATGTCCTTGTCCTACTGTTGCTTCTTCTATCTGCACATCTTCTAAATTCGTACCCATGCAATTTATGTCAAGCATTTTGCAATTTTCTTTAGCCATCAGCTAAGCAAGGCCCTGGCCCTTGACAAGCTTGGTGGGCACAAATGCAATTACCTTGGAGTGTAGAATGTATATTCGGAAAGATTTTAAAGATTTGATAAGAGCATATGCCTATTTTTTGATAATATCATACCTTAGTTCAACATCCCTTAATGTTTTTCTAAAAAATGCCACTAGATGCTCTGAATCCCCATCATCTTTCTGTAATAAGACTGCTGTAAGGGTGTCACCGGAAGCAAAGGAGAAGATATGGAACTCCTTGCTATAGTTTGGGCTAATCAAAGTGGGATCTTCCATAATAGCTCTTTTGATGGCTTCAAAAGATCTTCTTGCTGCATCAGCCATTTGATCTTTGATCCCTTTTTCAGCATAGAGGTGATGTGTTTTACAAATTTTGTAAAATTGGGAATAAACCTCCTTACAAAATTTATTTTTCCCAGAAAGGATTGGATGTCCTTTTTTGATCTTGGGACAGACAAGGTATGTATCGCTTTCACTCTCTTTGGGTCAATATTGACACCTCTAGCAGAAAAAATATGTCCTAGAAGCTTGCCCTCTTCTAAATCAAATTGTGACTTCATAGGATTCACTGATATCCCAAACCTTGTGCACTTAAGAAACACTTTCTTTAAATTCTGCAAATGATCTTGATGGCTGCTGGAGTATACGGTTATATCATCTATGTAGACAAGGACAAACTTATCCTTCTCTCCTACAAACGTTATATCTATGGCTCTTTGAAAGGTAGCCCCAGCATTCATTAGCCCAAAGGGCATCTTGGAGTACATAAAAGTGCCCCAAGGAGTGGTGAAAGCAGTCTTTTCTTGGTCATCTGGATGTACAAAAACTTGGTTATACCCTGAAAATCCATCCAAGAAAGACATAACTTTGGCTCCTAAGACTTTATGTAGCAAATGTTCCATCATGGGCAGGGAATAGTTGTCCTTTTTGGAACATTTGTTCAGGTTACTGAAATCAACACATAGCCTGATTTCTCCACTTTTCTTCCTCGCCACTACCAAGTTGGCTACCCACTTTGAATACCACAGAGGAACTATGATTTTTGCAGCCAACAACTTCTTGATTTATTTTTCAATCAGAGGCAGGAGCAAAGGATTTATGGGTCTCAGCTTCTGTTTGAAAGGAATGGTCTCTTTCTCCAATGGGATCTTATACTGGATGATATTTTTGTCATAAGTTTTAAGGTCACTATATTCCCAAGCAAAGACATCAGCAAATTGTTTCATTAAGGTGCAGTATTCAGAACTTTGGGCAGCAGACAAAATGGTGGATAGATTTATATACTTTGGATGATCTGGACCCCCTATTGTTATAGATATTTTTGTGCCTTACAGCATTGAGCATGAAATGTCCATAATCCAAGGGATCCAAAGTCCCTAAATGAGTTTTTCCTACCCCTAAAGGAACAAGGTCAACCAATGACAGCTTCTCCCAGAAGTTCTCCACCAAAAACCACTCAGAAACAGTCAATTCAGGATCAATTCAGAGGCTCCACTAGCTGCCTGCGCTGAAATGCAGAGATTACACTGGCTAGGTGCACTGCAACGCAGGTAGAAGCACTACCAGGGTGCGCTGAGCGGGAAATGACAACTGGCAAGTTCATTCAACGAGGTGGAAAGACCCTGGAAGCTTCCAGAATCTTCCTCAATGACACTTGCCTCAATGAATTCGACTAATGATGAGTAAGAGGTTCTAAACCTCCAAGTGGAAGCAAGAACTGACAGAGGGAAGCCACAAGTCAAAACATAAGCTGACTCATCGTCTTTGCTTACATCTATATATGGATCTCTCACCCAGAGGTTCAGGAGGCTAGAATTTAGTATTTTGCAGAGAATTGTTGTTGGTTTGAGATTGAGATTAGTACATTGGGTGATTTATGCTTTGTTGGAGGAGAGGAAGGGATTCTTTTGTTGGGAGGTAGATGCTGGATCGGGACTCACTTGGTTTTATCTCCTCTTGAACCTTGTTTATCATATCAATAAAGCTACTTGAGTTTCTCCTATATGCTTGTATTTCAATGATGTTTTGTTATATTTGCATATTTAGTTTATATCTGATCCTAAACTAGTTATGAATGTGAATCTATATCTTTTGTGTAGTCTTCTGCTCTTGTGATCTTGCAGGAACCATGTGAAGCTGGACCAGTGAAAGAGCAGGTAGCGGGAAGCGAACGAAAGAGAGAGAGTGATTGGATCGACGAGCTAGCGGAAGACACCGGTTAGTTACATCCTTCTTTCTCTATTTGCATCTCATAAAGAAGAATACTCAGATAGCTTTCCTTGTTTGTTGCTAGGGCACTATCACCTCTTAGAGTGGGATAGGGGCATTCCAAATTGGATACTTTTCCCAAAAAAAAATTGGCGACTCTGCTGGGGAGAGTATCTTGTTAGTTTATTTGTGTTTCTATTGCTATTCATTTCATAAACTCAAGAGTGCTGAATCGAACTGCATTTTCCATTTACAAATGCAAAGTAGAGATCAGCTACTCTAGTCCATTCGTTGGGCCTGTTTATGATCTGAACAGCTGATCCACAAGTGCTCTAACAACCCTTTGTGATAGATCTTAGTCCTCCTATAAATCATCCTCCTAATTGTACCTAATTGATAGCTTTTATCCGGCCAAAAACTGTAGAAAAAACTGCAAACCGAAACCCAGAACCCAAAAACATCTCTCGTTTCTGCTTCAGCGCAGACTCTGTGAAGAGGTTCTACATTTCAACGCAGGTCCCATGAAGGCTACCTGCGCTGAATGTCTAAAACTCTGTGTTAGGAGTGCGCTGATCAGTCTTTGCCTTGTGCAGCTGTGGTTCCCTGCTTCCTTTTGCTCAGTTTCATCTCTGTTTTTTGCAGCCTGTTATCAGTCAGTGTACCTATCTGAAACCCCTTTTCTTTGCCTCAATTCCGCCTCAGTTGTATAAATAAACTATATTTGTTCTTTGTGTATTTGTTACATCATTTGCAGTTTCCATCACAAAAGTAAACTAGTCATACTGTCGCCCCTAGATCTAGACCTGTCGTAAGGGTCGTTTTGATCTTAGGAGTGAGTTTGTTTGCTGTTCATAGTTGATTTAGCTTTTAATTTTGTCTTTTGGTTTGAATTTATGCATTTCAAAGTGTCGAAACAAATAAATCATAAAGTGTCGTAATCGTCTTTTTGATTTCGAAAAAGGAACTTGTTTGTGTTTTCACTTGGAATCGAATTCAAATTTATATAACAACTTTCTTTTTAGGCATCAATATTAAGAAAGCGAAAACAAATACATGCATATGTGCATTTGCATTTTGACAGTTTGTATGTTGATTTAGGGAAAAGTGCATTACTGTGTCCTCTATGTTCTTTGAGAAAAGATGGTGTCTTTCTTTTCCCCTTGTAGCTAGGATTTTCATTGTTGAAAAGATATAAAAGCTTGCTTATCATCCTTAGATTGCATTTAGGAATTGTATCATACATCTCGTGGTGATCCAAAAAGGCAAACATCTAATAAAGATCAACCTAAAATAAATTGAATGAACTTAACAATGCTTTGTAACATAACGCACAACATAGAGGTCTACGCTAGAGACGTGTTTCGGCGTCGTAAAACCTGGTCACTGGTCGCCTCACTGATGGTTGGGTGATTCCTCCTGAGAGACGATTAGTACCAGTACGGATTGTGCTCCCACGTACCGTCGCGTATATATTGGGAGACCCCTATAGGAATATAACCTTTATCCATAGGAAGCCGTGTCGGCCGCCCTACTGATCGCAATGCACTGAACATAGCATTCAGGAAGATCGACCGCCCGTACCCTAAAAAGTATTCTGCGGTTTTGCGAAAAGTTTGGCACACCCTCTACCTAGAACTCCAGAGCAGTTACTTTTGGCCTTTTTCAGACTCCATAATAGAAAAAGTCCATCCGAGCATTTGTCACTTCGGGTTCGTTAAAACATCGAAGGAGACTAGAGTCATCTTTAGCTTTTTCTCGACTCTTTAAAATTGAAAAAGCAAGTTGTGTCTAAGCGTCGTTAAAATTTATTTTAAACGGAATAATCACCCCATGTTTCCTGCGTTGATCTTTAGGTTGAGAAAATGGAGCCCACCAACCAAGGAATTCCCCTTGGTGGAAATCCTAGCCCCTTCTCCTCTTGGGGAGATGTTGGTGTGCCCCATATGGCCACATTGTCGCTTCCAGGACTGACAATTGGCCTGCCCGTCTGGATTTTCTCAACCAATGTCGTTCAGAACACCACTATTCCTGAACAGTCGAATCAGCAATTAGACGAGTCCAAAATTTCCCACCAACCTTCTACTTCTTCTAATTCTTCCTCTCTTCCTTCCTCTTCGCATGATGGGACTGGTAAAACTAAAAACCAAGTTCCTAAGGAGAAAAAGGAAAAGAAGAAGAAAGAGAAAAAGAAGAAGGAGCCAAAGGCAAATAAGGGAAAACAAGTGTCGTCTAATGAAAATCCACACACAGCACTGTCTAGGCCTAAATCGCCATGTGCCATCTGCAAGGGAGACCACTTTCACTGAGATTGTCCTTGCATCCCTCGGATACTAAGGGACTGGTCTCCCCGTTTGCACAATCCGGTGTCGTCAACCTCTGATAGCCATGTTGAAAATACACCGTCAACTAGCGAAAGCGAAGTTACATGACAAAAAGGGAGAACTATACCTCCCTGTAGACTGTGTGAAGGCAACCATGCCCTCCACCGTTGTCCCTTCTTAGACGAGGCTAAAAGAGTCTTGGAAGATCGCCCGGTTTCACTGTTACGACTTCCTCCTGGATATAAAAAACTCTTGCCAAGTCCTTCGTTAGTTGAGAATCCAGCTGCCCCGCTCAAGTGGTCAGCTGAAGCGCCGGTCATTGAAGATGAACCAGCTGAATCCATACCCGACGAAAGTCAAAAGGTCGATGTGGCAGTTGACCCGGTCTTGCCTTCAGAGGATTTATCTTCAAATGATACAATCACTGAAGAGGATAAGGATGACACCATCCAGATTCTTTTCATCAACATAGACTCCGACGAAAATGGGGGTAACCCACCCATTCCTTTATCGCAGGAAGGAAGTTCGTCAGAGCGATACCCGGCTGTCTACTCGGTCCCACCACCAAGCAACCTAGTTGTATCTTTCGACTGGAATCAACTAGGCAGACCCCGTTTGCCAGCAAGCATACCATTCAGGATTATCGTCCAAATATACAGAATGGTCATGGCTGGCACCATCATTGATGAGGGGGCATCTGTGAGTATCCTTTCCTCTACTGCTTGGAAAGCGCTTGGTTCACCAGCGCTTTTGCCTGAAATGAGAAATCTGACAGGCTTCGATAAAGGAACCAGTCGACCTTTAGGGATCCTCCCCAATGTGCCTATCACATTGAGAGGGAAGACCGTTCAAATGAACGTGATGGTTGTTCAAGGAACCTTGGATTATAACCTACTCCTTGGACGAGACTATATATATTGCATGGGAGCCATCATCTCCTCACTCTTTAGAGTAATGTGTTTTCCGCACGAAGGAAGAGTGGTCAAGCTCGTGGACCAGCTTTCATTTCCCGGATCACGCATCGCAAATAGTCATATACCATCCCTAAATGGTTTCTTCACGCAAGAAATGTCTCAACCCACGGTCTGTCCTCCCGATGAGCGCGAGTGATTCGGAAAGATATGACTGGAACCCAGGGGGCATGCGTCCTGGTCTGCTTCGGCAGGAAAACTTTGGGTATAGGGTAGGTTTCCGCGGGAGAATATGACTAGTCCGTACCCTGTCCGTGATTGGAAGAGGGGTTGTTCTAGAATAAGATTCTTTTGTCAAAGTTATGTGTTTGGCGCTCGTTGTTACTCCCCTTTGCCTGCTTCGGTAGGCATCACCGAGGAAGTGTTTTGTTTGCTGCGCAAATACAGAAATCTTTGGTAACCTGAAAGAGGTAGGCCTTTCCTGGTAAAACAAATGTTTTATCTACAAATTGAGGGGTGTCATGCGGAAAGAGTCAATAGTGCGGACACAACCAACCTCCCTAGAAGCCTAAGACTTTCTAGTGACAAACAAGACAATTAAGAGCAATCCTTCTCTAAATATGCATTTACCATACAATAAATCAAGTGTTTAGATCCTACCTGTAGTCCAACGCCGTTGTAGTTGTCCAGCCTCGTCGATCCAGATGAGCTCCTCCTTCTCTTCGAAACCTGCATTCACTAACAATCAAACAATTAAATATCACCTGAATATCTCATAAAATAAAACATATTTAACATACAGACCAAGGAGTATATGAAACAACTCATAAATAACAAATTGTTGAGAAGAATGGACTTATTTCCATTAATAGGAAACAAAAGAAACCATTACAACCTGAGCCTTGGTGTTGTGCAAGTTCCTCCCAGGGTCCAGCAAGATTTTTCCTTTACTTTGACCAGCTCACCCACTTCCAAATGAAACAAGAAAGGATGACAATCTCTCCTCACAAGCTTCTACAAGGAAGTCCTAATCTCAGCAGCATCTACCCTTAGGAATTTTCAGCTTTCAACCTCCCCTCCTTCTGGCCCAATGCCTGTATTTATAGTGCTCAAGAGGAAGTTGATCAGGTCCACCATCAATGGGATAAGCCCCTCTTTGGATGGGATAACTCCCCTCTTGATGGGATAAGTTCCTCTTTCGTAGGGTTACATGAACCATCTGGAGGCGCTCAATACACGTCGAACAACCTTCTAGAATTCTCTAGAAATGACCACAAGTAACTTTTTTAAGATGAAACTTGCGCCTTTTGACCTTTATAGGGGTACGCACCCACCCCTTTACATACAAAGCGTACAAGTACGCAGGTATTGTGAACTTGGGTTGCGTACACGCAGGTAAGGCTGAGAGAAACTGCGTACCTAGAGATAATTGACTTTAAATGACTTTTCTCTCTTTCTTAGAGTTTGACATGGAAAGCAGAGGCATGAGACTTGCCAAGGAGGATAGTATGACGGTTGATGGAGCCATACTAACTACGAATAGTCATGGTGACATTTTTTAGTGTAACAGATTGCCCCCTAAAGTGCGAAGCCTGAAGTAGATTTAGGGTTTCAAATCATCTAGGAAGGGTGAAGTACTTTATCATTTCAAGGATTATCTTGTGCAGAGCCTGGTCAGAACCTGCAAATATTCAACACAAAATACATATATAAGATGATATCATCGCTGAGGTAGGCATTCCCATACTCAGATTGAAAACTTTAACTAACAATCTAACTACTACTCTGATACAGGAATGATTTCGCAGTACATCATAATCATAGACTCATGTAGACACAGTATGGACGCAGCCATCTGTTTATAGTTAGTCTACTTTATAATGAATACAAAACTCCTTGCATCCTGGATGGTGGAAACTAGATCCAGGGTCTTAATTTCTATTTCCAGAATTGGTACGATTCTATCTATGCGAATAAATGAGTTGATGTCGAACATGGTAGAAACCACTTGATTACCAGTCAATGATGTAAACCGTTAACAAGTGTGAGAGAGACCACCAGTGATGTCAATGGTTCTCAAAGTACCCAGTACAATCCATGAGATGTGAATGAATGAGTTGATGTCGAACATGTCATGGAATCCTTCGATCGAAAGTCAATGATGTAAACTGTCGTCAAAGGCGAGAAACCTGCCATTGATGCATGCAGACTTCAAGGTACTGACGATTTCTAAGTCATCTCTCTAGATAATGTGTTGATGTCGATAGAAAGCGACCCGTTGCAGGCAAGCCCACAACACGAAATCATAGTTCAAGTTGAAGAAATGTTGCTGTAAGGACTGACTCAGGGATGGTCAAAATGGATGACAAATATTTTGCATATGAATGGTTTATTTGCAGAGACCTCTTGAACACATAACGACACAACAGATGGCTTGGTGACATTTGACCCAAAGTTAATACCCGGATGAAGGCTTTTAATGTGATTTGATCAACTGTGAGGCAAAGGATTTCCAAACCCAGGTGAATGAAAAGTGTCGTGTTCAAGAGTGGTAATAAGGTTTCTTCTGAGACAAAGGATAACAAATAGGCTCATTCTTCTCTCTTTTCCCCCACCATTTCTGGCAAGTACCTCTTTATTTTTTATAAGCTTGAGGAGGATAACATATGCTTGATTATAAGCTCATCCTTCGGATGAGTCCAACTTAGTTTAGATTCGAACCCTAAGAAGGAGTGGTTCGTTCCTGTTTGTAATCGAACAGGTCCTTTACTGTGAAATTTTAACGAGTCCAGTATAGGAGAAACTCGGCGTTTTTCAACTTTAGAGAGTCTGAAAAACTTAAGAAGACTCTAGGGTTGCCTTTTTCGTAGATTTGTGTCTCCCAAGCCCGAAAAAGTATAAAATAATACTTGAGAGAACCGCTTGATCTTTCGACCAAGGAGTACTTTCATGATAGTGTCTCTGACTTGAAAAGTAAAAAGCGATCAAAGACACGTCGTTTTATTTCCAGTATCGAATTTGAAACGACAAAAATCCGGCAATCTTTTCTTGTTTTTACGGTCAGAAAAGGGCTATAAGAGGACCGTCTTTTAATTCCGTTTTAACGAGTGTAAAAGAAACGCTCGGCAATATTTTCATGTTTAAGGAGTCAGAAAAGGGCTTAAAAGATGACTCTGATGTTTCACTTTTTCGTAAGTTTTAACGAGTTCGAAAAAATGATAAAAATGTACTCATAGTTTTCACTTTTTCATAAGTTTTAATGAGTTCGAAAAAATGATAAAAATGTACTCATATGGCCGACTTTCAATTTAATTTACGAGCAGGAAAAGAGGGAAAGAACTCGGCATTTTCATTTGTTTTACGAGAATGAAAGATAACAAAATAATCTCTGGATTTTCATGAGTTTAACGAGTCTTGAAAATAACTGAAATTGACTTGGGATAGGTTTCATTTTTACAAAAGCTTGAAACAGAGAAAAACTATGCTTCAAAGTAGTTTCATTTTTACACAAGCTTGAAACAGAAAGAAAACTGTGCTTGATGCCCCATAAGCATAACTGCTAGAGTGCATGCCCCCCAGCTTCATTTCATTCAACCAGTTGGATGAAATGAAGGTTGAGTTACGAGATCATTTGAAAAACTTGACCTAAAACTGTAAGAAAATTATGCAAAAAACTGAAATAACTAACCTAAATATACAACTTAACATTTATGAGATCTAGTCAAACTCTCGACTCAAGTGGAGGAGGATTTGTTTCACTTTTTAACGAGCTTGACACAGGAAAAGAACTATGCTCGGATTCAGTTTCATGTTTACGCAAGCTTGAAACGAAAAACTATGCTTGTTATAAGTTCGCATGCCCCCAGCATAATGATGCAAAGCGATCGCATGCTCCCAGCATAATGATGCAAAGCGAGGTACATGCCCCCCAAGCTTCATTGCATTCAACCAGGTGGATGAAATGAAGGTTTACTTTCAAAATCTTGGAAAGACTCGTGGGAGTTGTTTCATTTTTTAGTGAGGTTGACACAAGAAAAGAACTATCCTCAAAACCCTTGTTTCATTTTTTAAACGAGCTTGACACAAGATAAGGAACTATGCTCTTAACTACTCTCTACAATCTACCTAACAAAAAACTTTACTCTAAAAACCTTGATTCATTTTTTAACGAGCTTGACACAAGATAAGGAACTATGCTCTAAAATCCTTGTTTCATTTTTTAAACGAGCTTGACACAAGACAAGGAACTATGCTCATGACTATTCTCTACAATCTACCTACATAACCTACCCTTGTTTCATTTTTTTAACGAGCTTGACACAAGACAAGGAACTATGCTCAAAAAGTTCGCATGCCCCCAGTTTAATGATGCAAAATGAGGTACATGCCCCCCAGGCTTCATTGCATTCAACCAGATGGATGGAATGAAGG
Source organism: Pinus tabuliformis (assembly GCA_031772625.1). NCBI lineage: Eukaryota > Viridiplantae > Streptophyta > Pinopsida > Pinales > Pinaceae > Pinus > Pinus tabuliformis. Next base: position 183,210,116 of record CM062819.1, read on the forward strand.
TTTACTTTCAATATTTAACTTGAAAAGGGAGTTGTTTCATTTTTAAGGAGGTTGACACAAGAAAAGAACTATCCTCATACCTGATTCATTTTTTAACGAGGTTGACTCAGTAACAGGAACTATCCTCAAAACCCTGATTCATTTTTTAACGAGGTTGACTCAGTAACACGAATTATCCTCAAAAATCTACTTTCTACAATCTACCTACCTATCCTAAAATCTACCTGATTCATTTTTTAATGAGGTTGACTCAGTAAAAGAACTATCCTCATGTTAGCCTGTTTCATTTTTTAACGAGGTTGATACAGGAAAAAACTATCCTCGTACTGCCTATTTCATTTCTTAACGAGGTTGATACAGGAAAAAACTATCCTCGCGCACACTGATTCATTTTTTAACGAGGTTGACACAGTAAAAGGAACTTTCCTCACACTCACTAATTCATTTTTTAACGAGGTCGACACAGTAAAAGGAACTTTCCTCGTACTCACTGATTCATTTTTTAACGAGGTCGACACAGTAAAAGGAACTTTCCTCATACAACTGATTCATTTTTTAACGAGGTTGACACAGGAAAAGAACTGTCCTCATACTCGCTGATTCATTTTTTAACGAGGTCGACACAGTAAAAGGAACTTTCCTCGTAACATCCAGTTTCATTTTTTAACGAGGTTGAGACGGGAAAAAACTATCCTCGCACACACTGATTCATTTTTTAACGAGGTCGACAGAGTAAAAGGAACTTTCCTCGAACTATATGATTCATTTTTTAATGAGGTTGACACAGGAAAGAACTGTCCTCATAACAACTTGTTTCATTTTTTAACGAGGTTGATACAGGAAAAAACTATCCTCGTTAACTGATCATGGCTTCCAACTAGAAGGAAGACATGTCAATGGACATACCTTGATCATGGCTTCCAAGAGGTCTTCATCAGAAGGAAGAATAGTTCTCTGGAAGGAACACATGTCAAGGGACTCGAAAGGGATAAGAACATCGTGTTCAAGTAATCCCATAGAGTTTTCCATGTCAATTACCGGATCTAAATCAAAGGAAGATGAGCAAACACTGAGAGGCTCACTTACATCAGTAACTGAAAACATGGGACCAGTTGCCACATAATTAACCCGTGGCAGGGTAGATACCACTTTAGAATCAGGAACATTTAGGGGTGTCATATTATTGGTAGTTGAGACAAGACTAGGGAACGAAAGCTGGTCTACAGTCACAATACTGCCATTGTGAGGGAAAGACATCACACGAAAGAGTTTCGATACGACAGCTTTCATTGCATAAACATAGTCTCGTCCAAGGAGTAAATTGAAATCCAAGGGACCTCGAACTACCATAAGATCAATACAAACAGTTTTACCTTCCAAGGTAATAGAAAACTTAGGAAGGATCCCTAAAGGTTCACTAATGGTTCAGTTAAAAGCTTTCAGATTCTGCGTAATAGGCGCAAGCTGAGGGGAACCCAAAGCTTTCCAAACAGTTGAGGATAAAATACTAACAGACGCACCTTCATCTACCTGTGTACGATGTATGTCCCTACCACCAGCCTTGACAATGATTTGGAAAGGGATGGAGGAAGGAAGACGAGGTTCTGTCAGTCTATTCCAATCAAAGGAAAAGACCTCAGTACTTGGAGGGGGTTCTGTAGAAACAGGTGAAATGCCCCCCGGCATAGAAGAATCCGATGTAACAAGAAGAACATCAGCGGTATGAAATTTACTCTCGAAAAGGAGAGTGTGATCGACCGAATGTGAAATTGAATCGACCACTTGATCAACTAATGGATCATCAACCTGAGTGACATGAGTTTCACTCTCCAATGGAAGAGTGTGATCGACTGTACTTGAAATTAGATCAATTACTCCGTCAGTTGACGGTAGGTTGGGAGAAAGTTTACGGTAACCAGTTGGAAATTCTTGCTGTGGAACAGTAAGGATTTCCAACAATGTTGAGGCTTCATCCATGTGAGGGCAAATGTGAGTTTGATGACTCCCTTTGCATAACTTACAAGGAAACCTAACTTTACCCTTTTTCCCAGGAACCTGACTATCACTGGTTGATGGATCAATGGAAAGTTGATGAGATTTTTCTGACCATACTTCCAAGACCTTTGGAATTCCAGGACAATTGACAAGGAAGTGATCACCCTTACAAAGCCTGCAAGGGTATTTTGGTTTACGATGCATGTCGGAGTTTTCCTCAACACAACTAACACTTACAGTCGTGGTTGGTTGGTTGACTTCTTTCTTATCTTGCTTCTTCTTCTTCTTCCCTTTCTTCTTCTTCTTAGCCTCCTGGTTACTAGCATCAAGGCTTTTACCAAGCGAATAGGAAGAAATGGAGGAAGAAAAATTAGGCGAAGAAGGTAAAGGGTCAACAGAAGGTTGGTGATGTTGAGATGGTGAACTCTGTTGAGGTGAAGCATTCGGTTGAGGTGGAACAATTGGAGTACTTTGGGCCAACGAAGTTGAAAATAACCATATCGGTAATCCTATTGTAAATCTAGGTAATGACAAAGTAGCCATATAAGGAGGACAAATAATTCCAAAGTAAGGAAAAGTACTAGGATTCTCGTTAGGAGGGGTTCCTAGGTTGATAAATTCTGGAACATTTTCCATTATATCCAACTTCAGTGAATTTTATTAACAATTTTAAAACTAAAATTAACAATTCACAATTCACACCTAACAATTAAAATTCACAATTCACACCTATGGTCGCTAAAAGTAAAAACAAACAAATTAACACGCGCTATCAAATATAGGAGTCAAACCATACACAAACAGTAACCTTCCGGACCGAACACACTAGTTGGGGATGAAATCCAACATCGCAGAATTCAGTACAGAAGTGGCGGGTGGAACAGTTACCCCGGCAACCTGCTTAATGAATAGACTAGACCAAGTTCCTCCACTTTAACCGTCTCGAGTGAAGTGAACCCCCCAGAAAATCCAAGTGAGTCTAGCCGACGTCTGCTCCAGGTACAATGGGATCTTCCCTCCACCATCACCTTGGGTAGAATCCTAAAGATAATGGTCACTAAGGTTACCAACAGCAACAAATATACCTGGGGGAACAGTCTACGACCCGATAGCACGCAAGGGCAGAGTAACAAGCTCAATCCCCTTGTCGGCTCCTTGACAATAATCCAAGGTTTACCGACAAGTGACCCCAGGCTCCTCGACAATAATCCAAGGTTTACCGTTTATAGTACGTGCGTATCTGGCATCTTTCCCAATGAAGGAGGATTGATCCCCTCACTGGTTTGGACACGGTCTCGTGCTTCTCCTTTAAGAGGAGCTTTCCCAGAGTACAAATGAAACGGTTGGATTTATCCTACCACAAGATGAGCTACTTGTTTGGTTTTGCTGTCTTGGAGAGTTAATTACTCTCCTACTCCAAGACACTAGCCTAAGCTATGTTGGTGTTTCAGAGCCCTAGAAATGTAAAAATTACTAGATGAATTTTAATTAAGCATTGTGTTATTAAGGCTGTTATTACTCAAATGGGTAAATGGATACGAAACCAATGGTGTTATGACCCAACTCAACTGAATGCAATTGAATATGATAATGTAATCCTTTCAATTCGATGAATCCTAACTAGAGTAAGGAGAGAGTTTCCATTCACTTCCAACAATGCAAAAAATTGATCACTAAGAGAAAATTTAACAAATTCTCTAATGCACTAATTTCATCAAGAAAAACTAATGCAAATCAATTTCAAACCAATTTTTATTTTTTTTATTTTGTGTAAATTCAAATCAAAGAAAACTGATCTAAATCTACGATTGATTTTTCAGAATGTAAACTATGCAATTGTAATCTATGCACAATTCACTTGAAAAGTATGCAAATGTAATCTATGCACATTTTTCATGCATATTCTGAAAATGAGAATTCTAATTATACAAATGTGATCTATGCAAGAGAATTCTCAAACACAAGATGATTCTAATGTGATCTAAGAACCAATCAAGTGCAAGTCGAGAAAATTGGGTGAGAGTTCCAAAGATCAAAAATAAAAACACTCAAAGGCGATTAACACTCATACACAATTTAGCCCCCCCCTGGCGAATGAGGGGGAAATTTTTTGCAAAAACAAGAGCAAAAAGATGCAAAATTGTGAAAAGACTGAGACAAACCTCCAAGTAATGACCAAAGGAAATCAAATTAAGAATTTCTCAAAAAAAAAAGACTCAAAACACCCAATTGATGAAAGCTTAAAGCAGGAATGCTAATGAAACAAGCTTAGATGAAGATTTGTGGCAGGTAACCAGTGGATCTGGGTAGTAAAAACAAATTAAAAACAAAAACTAATAGGCAAAAAGGAGAAAATTGAAATTTTCTCAATTTTGACAGGGTACGCAGGAAACCTGTTTACACAGGTGCGGGTACGCTCTGTGCACACAGTCGCAGTGCGTACAAGTACGCACTATGCTGAACTCAGAGGCTGCGTACTTCTAGAAAAACTAAGAAAACCTAAAAACTAATGTAACCCTAAGCTAGCCCACCCAAACACACAGTCAAACAACCAAAAATCAGAAAGAAAAAGACTTTTCTCAGATCAAAGTTTCAGACAAAGGAAAAAACATTCACATCAATGGAGTTCCCCAGCCGAGTCACCATTTTGTCATGCGGAAAGAGTCAATAGTGCGGACACAACCAACCTCCCTAGAAGCCTAAGACTTTCTAGTGACAAACAAGACAATTAAGAGCAATCCTTCTCTAAATATGCATTTACCATACAACAAATCAAGTGTTTAGATCCTACCTGTAGTCCAACGCTGTTGTAGTAGTCCAGCCTCGTCGATCCGGATGAGCTCCTCCTTCTCTTCGAAACCTGCATTCACTAACAATCAAACGATTAAATAGCACCTGAATATCTCATAAAATAAAACATATTTAACATACAGACCAAGGAGTATATGAAACAACACATAAATAACAAATTGTTGAGAAGAATGGACTTATTTGCATTAATAGGAAACAAAAGAAACCATTACAACCTGAGCCTTGGTGTTGTGCAAGTTCCTCCCAGGGTCCAGCAAGAGTTTTCCTTTACTTTGACTAGCTCACCCACTTCCAAATGAAACAAGAAAGGATGACAATCTCTCCTCACAAGCTTCTACAAGGAAGTCCTAATCTCAGCAGCATCTACCCTTAGGAATTTTCAGCTTTCAACCTCCCCTCCTTCTGGCCCAATGCCTGTATTTATAGTGCTCAAGAGGAAGTTAATCAGGTCCACCATCAATGGGATAAGCCCCTCTTTGGATGGGATAGCTCCCCTCTTGATGGGATAAGTTCCTCTTTCATAGAGGTACATGAACCATCTGGAGGCGCTCAATACACGACGAACAACCTTCTAGAATGCTCTAGAAATGACCACAAGTAACTTTTTTAAGATGAACTCGCGCCTTTTGACCTTTACAGGGGTACGCACCCACCCCTTTACATACAGAGCGTACAAGTACGCAGGTATTGTGAACTTGGGTTGCGTACACGCAGGTAAGGCTGAAAGAAACTGCGTACCTAGAGATAATTGACTTTAAATGACTTTTCTCTCTTTCTTGGAGTTTGACATGGAGAGCAGAGGCGTGAGACTTGCCAAGGAGGATAGTATGACGGTTGATGGAGCCATACTAACTGCGAATAGTCATGGTGACATTTTTTAGTGTAACAAGGGGTAACCTTGAAATAGTACTTTATACCTGGGGTATGCAAACCTTTTGGAGTGCAAGCAAAGAGCGGTTATTTATCTGTTTTTTGGATTAGTCGTTTCCTAACTTGCATAAAGAAAGGATTCCAGAGCAAAGCTTTGTGAGGCGCAAGCTCCATAAAAGATGGAATCTTACATGAGACATTCTTATCATATGACTGGATAATTGAGCAGTTTTATCGTATAGTTCATGCTCGTTAAAAAATAAACATAAAATCGAGCAGTTTTATCATATAGTTCATGCTCGTTAAAAAATTAACATAAAATCGAGCAGTTTTAGCACATAGTTCATGCTCGTTAAAAAATAAACATAAGATCGAGCAAGTCTTTCAACCCGTGTTTAAGCTCGTTAAAAAATGAACTACCCGGTAAATAACCACTGCGAACGTAAATTATCAGCCATTAAAGCCTTGGTCGTGTTTGCACCATCACCTCCACTTTTCCATTGGCCGATCATTCACCTCCATTTGATTGTTTACCTATTTTGAGGAACAACTGCGAAGATTGATTTCACTTAGCCATCCTTGTGACACTGCCGTGATTGGAAAATTCCAAACCTTACCTGGAATCAGCTGCTAACCCGTTTCATCACTCGTTCCTCAAAAGACGAGTCTTCTTTAAGCTCTTTTCAGCTGACTCGTAAAATAGGAAAATATTGCCGAGTTTTGGCCTTCCAGCTCGTTAAAGCGACTGGAAGTGCTATCCCTCCTCTAGATTTTAATCTTTTTGGACCTAAGGGATTATTGCACAAAAAGATCGAGCGCTTGTTTTGTTCGGCTTGTTAAAACTATCGAAAACTCATCCCTTCTGTATTGTTTATACTTTTTCGGACTTAAGGGATTAGATGACGAAAAAGGAACTTTGGAGTTATCTTTACGTACCTTTTTAGACTCTCTAAAAATGAAAAGGGACCGAGTTATCTTTGTCGTTAAACTCGTTAAAAAGAATTAATAGCGACAAACTTGTCTTTAGACGAGAAAGAGTTTCACTATCGCTAGGCTCGTTAAAACGTAGCGATGGGTTTGCCCGAAGGGAAAATTATAGAAAAAGCATATGTTATCCTCCTCAAGCTTGACAAAAATAAAGAGGTACTGGTCAGAAATGACTGGGGAAAAATTGGGAAGAAACTCAAAGTACTTTTATTGGTAGCAAGTCGCTCTTGAACATGACACTTCCACTCTGTGCCTGAGTCGGGTTGGGTTGTTTCATTCACAGGTCACATCACCATGGTCTCACCATACCATCCACCTTTGGGGTAAATGCTACCAATCCATCACACAAGTGTCGCCGATATGTTCAAGAGAAGTCATCCAGAGAATTCAACCGTGTCCCATCCACTACCATACATTATCCTTCATCCTTTCATGACCGCCACCCTGAACCATATATCATCAGATCGTTTTCACCTCCATCAAATTCATTTGCTCCGTTCCGTGTCACTGATGTGGGATACATTAAGGCCCTCCTTTGACGGATCGCTTCTTGTCGACATCAGCTCATTATCCAAGAAGTTGATCTAGGAACACCCCCTTCAGTACTTTGAAGCTTGCATGCCTCAATGACAAGTTTCTCACTTCTGGCGACAGGTATACATCAATGACCTTCGACCGGAAGATTTTGCGTGGTGTTCGACGCCAAGTCCTTTATTCACACCACGTGAATTGTACTGCAGTACCTTGAGGGTCATTATCATTATCGATGATTCCTCTCGCGCTTGTTAACAGTTTACATCATTGACTGGTAATCAAGCGATGTATTTCCATGTTCGACTTCAGAACATTTCTCACATGGATCGACTTGTACTTAGAGTGAAGATCGAACGAGATTGAAGACCCCAGATCTAGTTTCATCCATCCGGGCTGCGATATATATTCAGGAAAAATAAAGACATTGACATGTACAGCATTACAGCACAGATAATCATCCTACCAAAAGGATGATGATTTCATCAAAATCATCAGTCTACCATCAGACGATTGTCTGTTCTATGTACAGAAAAATGAATTTATAAAGCTGAGCATGGGAATGCCCACCTCAGCTAGATCATGAAAGCAGTATGAAAAATAATTTATTGTATTGTATCTTATTACAGGTCTCCTCCCAGCATTGGAAGAACTTCGGATCCTCCTAATAAAGCATTTTACCCGATAAACGACCTCATACTTTAGGGGGAAACTGTTATAGACATTTTTGTGCCTTACAACATTGAGCATGAAATGTCCATAATCCAAGGGATCCAAAGTCCCTAAATGAGTTTTTCCTACCCCTAAAGGAACAAGGTCAACCAATGACAGCTTCTCCCAGAAGTTCTCCACCAAAAACCACTCAGAAACAGTCAATTCAGGATCAATTCAGAGGCTCCACTAGCTGCCTGCGCTGAAATGCAGAGATTACACTGGCTAGGTGCACTGCAACGCAGGTAGAAGCACTACCAAGGTGCGCTGAGCGGGAAATGACACATGGAAAGTTCATTCAACGAGGTGGAAAGACCCTGGAAGCTTCCAGAATCTTCCTCAATGACACTTGCCTCAATGAATTCGACTAATGATCAGTAAGAGGTTCTAAACCTCCAAGTGGAAGCAAGAACCGACAGAGGGAAGCCACAAGTCAAAACATAAGCTGACTCATCCTCTCTGCTTACATCTATATATGGATCTCTCACCCAGAGGTTCAGGAGGCTGGAATTTAGTATTTTGCAGAGAATTGCTGTTGGTTTGAGATTGAGATTAGTACATTGGGTGATTTATGCTTTGTTGGAGGAGAGGAAGGGATTCTTTTGTTGGGAGGTAGATGCTGGATCGGGACTCACTTGGTTGTATCTCCTCTTGAACCTTGTTTATCATATCAATAAAGCTACTTGAGTTTCTCCTATATGCTTGTATTTCAATGATGTTTTGTTATATTTGCATATTTAGTTTATATCTGATCCTAAACTAGTTATGAATGTGAATCTATATCTTTCGTGTAGTCTTCTACTCTTGTGATCTTACAGGAACCGTGTGAATCTGGACCAGTGAAAGAGCAGGTAACGGGAAGCGAACGAAAGAGAGAGAGTGATTGGATCGACGAGCTAGCGGAAGACACCGGTTAGTTACATCCTTCTTTCTCTATTTGCATCTCATAAAGAAGAATACTCAGATAGCTTTCCTTGTTTGTTGCTAAGGCACTATCACCTCTTAGAGTGGGATAGGAGCATTCTGAATCGGATACTTTTCCCAACAACACCTATGTTATGCCTATGGACCGCAGACTGATTTTCTTTTTGAGCGATCTTATGAGGCACATCATTATGGTCAAATAGCTTCTCTAGAGGCACGAGCCCTTTAGGTATATGATTGCTAGGCAACCGTACAATATTGTCTTGGCCAATTTTGTTCCTTAGCCGGGGATGGGGACATTCCTTCATGGTTTCATTCTCTTGATCAATTTGCATTTCAGAGAATTCATCAATGACTTGCAGAAACCTCTTTACTTCATCATCATCCTCAAAAACTTTCTAGTGGTAGACATTATCAAGCAAGGATGGTCTATATTTTACCTGGACTTGATAAGCCAATCTAGGGGGCATGGGAGCGATGAACATGCTAGCCGACACAGTAAGGGAATCAGCAAGCTAATTTTTAACTCTAGGAATATATGAGATACAAAAACTATCAAAATATTCTTTGAGTCTCCATACCTCATCTATGTACGCTTTCAACCTTGGGTGCCTTGCTTGGAATGTTTTGTTCACTTATTGAATGATGAGATTAGCATCTCCAAACACCTTTATGTCTCTGATTCCTATGTCTTTGGTGGTGTTTAAGCCCAATATCAGAGCCTCATACTCTGCTATATTGTTAGTGACCTGAAAAGTCAGTTTAAAAGACAGATGCGTGCTTTCTTGTCTTGGAGACACGAACACCACTCCTGCTCCTACATTTTCCTTTGAACAAGCTGCATCAAAGAACATATCCCAAGCCTATGTCCCTTCCTCCTCCATGGCCTGGCATACTGGTTTCTTGAGTTGCATCAAGGCCTTACGGATTCTTCAATTTGGAGAATACATGCTCCAAAACCGGTGTCCACAGCGTAAATGGGATGATTAGTGGGATTCTTCTCATCACTGATGATATAGGCCAGCTGGGCTTCCCTATATAGTCTTCTGCTTTCTCCTCCAAAAACTGGGACAGTGGCATAAGACAAATAATTTTGCAATGTCCCACCCAACCTCTTAATCTACCCTCTGGAAAGTAGCATACCAAACTTAGGGGGAACATCTGCCACCACAATATCCATCATCATGCTTTTCATGGGCAGCTGAGTTAGGGTGATGGCTAAGTCTTTGATTAACCCCAGACATTTTACCTTCCTTGAATCAAAGGAGAACAAGTCATGATAAGGTCTGGAAATATCAAGGCCTAACTCGTCCATGACAGCTTTGGGCATCAGATTATAGCTGGTACCTCTGTCTAGCAGACAGTTGTGGAGGATTTTGTCATGAATGGTCAAGGAGACATAAAATGATGAGGAATTGTCATCAGCAGGTTCAGTTATTGGGCTAAGCACAACTACAGGCTTATCATCTTATAAATTCACAGAGTCATTGGATGTTTGTGTGGCTTTTAGCTCAAGGGAATCAAGGATGGGCTTCTTAAAGACCTCACTCTTTACAAGTTCTATCAGAGGTACAAATATTTTTAACTTCTGGACTTCTGATTCAAAGCTAAAAGGGGAAGGGGAATTATTAGGGCCTCTTACGACTTGAGCTGGTGCTTTCAGGATAGTGGGATCCGCTGTCGGTCTCTTCTGCTTGCTGATCTGCTGCTCAGTAGGGACAACAACTCTTTGGGTAGGATTCTCTTTGACACTACTTGTTCTTGACATCAAGTTATATCTCGGCTAGTCTTTAGTCCATAGAACAACTTATTTGTCCCATTCTTGACTGGTCTGGTCCTTGAGTAATGAATCCTCATAGGCAGCTAATTTCAAAAAGGTAGCATTGCCCTCGTCTTCCATGTAGTGAATCTCATCCTCTTCATCAAACTGCTCCTCCTCCCTGACTACGTTCTGGAAAGGACTCTTAACCCTTTTTTATTCACAAGCCTCTTTGCCCTGCTAAATGATCTGTAATTGTTCATTTTCTCTTCTGAATGGATTTGGATTTCTAGGAGTGAATGTATCCAGAAGCCTTTCTTTCCCAGAACTCTGCTCAACCTTCTATTTGGAGATTTCAGCAGCCAATGACTCTATCATTTTAGTCATTTTGTCTATTTTGGGTTCTAAAGATGAAGAAAAGGAAGAAGACTCACCTCTCTACCTCCTTCTATCAGTATGCCCTTTGAGTTTCTCTGCAGCCATGATATTGGATTCCACTTCCAAGGTTGCATCTTGCATTTCAGCTAGAGAAGCACATCTTCTTTCTCTTAATAGCAGGCAGAAATCAGAATCAAAGGCATTGGCATAGGTGAGTTTGACAGAGGTGGGGGTAGGCTTCACTTTAGCTGGTATCTTGTATACATATGATTAAATATTTTATTAAAATTAAAAAATGACTCCTTGTTTTCCCTTTTCAGGTTGCCAAACTCAGTATGGTAGTATAACAAGTCTTTCTTATCCCCCCAATGCTTCAGAAACACATTGTCTAATGCTTCAATGTCTACTATAGACCTAGGGGTCAGCTCTCTGAATGAATTTCTAGCCTCTCCATCAAGGCTTTGGACAAATACTCTCATCCACACATCATCTTCACTAATATCTAGGTTATTAGCATAACTATAAAAAGACTCAAGGTGTTCTTCAGCTGTTATTCCCTCTGTACTAGTGAACTTAGGCATGTATTTTTGATATTCTATGGTAGGCATGGCATTCAAAGGGATAGGTAGGACCAGGTTTCCATACTTAGCAGCTATGATTTTTTCCATTTTGGTGGGTGCTTGTGGGCCTGCCATGAATGGGGTAGATGGAATAATACAGGCAATTTGGATGATAGAAAGTTGAGAAACAAATGACAGGGCTGAAGGAAACTGATGGACTATAGGGGAGGTTTTCTTTGGATTGAGATCAGAAGGGGGACTTATTGAACAAGGAGCTTTATGAATCTCTGAGAGTATTTCTTCACCGGTAATGTTAGGATCTATATTTTCGACATGTGCATGTTTAGTTACAAGCCTTTCTTACAGAGATACATAAGATTGTTTAGGCTTACATGATCTTGATGCTCCTTTTTGTGATGTCTTTCTCTACTTGAAAACCTTCTTAGGGTCAGGAACTGGGTCAGCTTGTGATTTCTGAGGATTTCTACGAGTGTGTCTCACAAATTGAGCTAGAACTATGATGTGGAGTTGCCAAAAGGTTGGTCCTCCAGTAGAGTCGCAGGATAGATGAATACAACTAGAAATGTGTCCAGACTTTGTCTATCATCAAAGCAGGATCTATGTCATTCTCCAAGGGAAGCTGAGCTTCAATCTCCTCTCCCTGGCAATGGCGCCAATTATTTTAGGATTCCAAGAAACTCTCCTAGGTTGTAGCCGGGAGATGCCTGGTAACATATAAATTCAACTATTGTTGCAAGGGATAATGGAAGGAATGATGGTTTGGTTCAAGCCAGATAACCACTTCTACTCTGTTTCACTCCAAACATGCATGAACACCCTCAGACTACAAGGCTTTAGACCACCAATTCTCACAATTTAGCTATCAGGTGAATATGGAGAATACTAACCACACCAGCAGAGACACAAGACCATGTGATGGCCGGCTGCAGCTAGTACAAAAACGTGCAAATCTAATCTATTAATGGAAAGATAGGATGACAACTCTCCTACATTAGATAGAAAGAAACCTGAGCAACCTATTCAGTGATGCATTTCAGATTCTAACACAGAGATAAGATGACAGTTATCTATTTCTAAACATCAAGAGATCAAGAACACAACATATCAGGTACAAGCTTAGAATAGAGGAAAATGGATGGTGAATAGTTAATAGAAAAAGAGGCTTGTATTTTCTGAAAATGAAGATGAGACACTGCAAGTGACAAAATGTCTACAGTCTCCAGAAGTTGAACCTTGCATCAAATTCCAACCCTCATTACATCTTTCTTCTGGATATTTATAAGTTTACAATACTAGGGCACTTGGCCGTTTAGGTATGGAGGGGTCATAATTGACCAACAACTGCATTTAACCACCTGATGGAGTCTCTGAACGAAGTTGCTTGTTTCAATGTGTAGATCCGATTTGTTCAGGCATTGTGTTGTCCTTTAGGCAGTTGGAGTGCTCATACCGATGGAGTTCATGACTGATGAATTCAATTATAGAGTCATGCTGTGTCCTTTTCTCCTTTGGCCATGCTTTATGTTAAATATAGTTTTTGGGGATATTACTACAATTGATGCTGGCAGAGCTAGTCATCTCCTTCTTCAGGCAACAGAATGGTCATAGGACGTGGAATGCACGGGTAGGTGGCCGATTTGGGTGAGTGAGAAGAATGACCGTCGGATCGGGGAAATGAACGACAGAGATGGCATGGCGGAGGCTATCGGCTGAGGTCGGAGTGGGGTGTATTAGGGCCATTGGATCTTCAGCGGACAGATCAGACGGTCATCGAGAAAAGGAGTTGCACGGGAATTTAACAGGCGAGGGCAGTTTGGTCGTGCGGTAAAAGTTTTCATCACTCTACTTTCAGGTGCTAGGTGGTAATTTCCCGAGGCCAAGAGATTCCATTCAATGATCGACACGTAGCAGCGGATGAGAGAGAAAAAATTCTCTCATCGCATGCTATCACTTGGTCAAGTTTCCCGCGTGATGAAAGCGAAGACCATCAGATCTTGGCGGAGATGATCTGACAATGGGGAGTGGTAGAGTGGGTCACCTTTATCAGGTGCGACAAGAGCCATTGGATCAGCAGGGTGATCAAGGGCAGGGATGTGGTGTGGCAAGTTACAAACGCGCGAAGACATATGGTAGGGTTTTATGGGTAGTTTGGGGTTTTATGCTTTGGGCTAAGGTCAAAGGGGGTTACTCTGTTGGGTTTAGGATGAAAATAGGGAAACTGAGGTGGTGGAGAGTAATCAGGGTAGGAGGAGAAGGGAAAAAGACTAATGTAAGCCCTCTTTTGGACACAACCAAACAGACCAGATCTCTTCTCGACATTAGAAAATTAGTGCTACATAGCAGAGCTAACAGGAGGCAACTCCACAACTTTCAAAAGAAATATAAAAATCCTTTTAGGATCGGTAGAGGGGTAGGTGAGTCACTCAGAATCTAAGGTCCAAAAGTGACAAGACAAATCCACCTGAAGCCAACTAAATACAAAGAGAAAGGACAACATGACTATAAAGGCCCTAAAGATGCAACCAATCAAGGAATGTCCAAGTATTTCCGCTTCAGGTGATGAGGACATGACACAAAAAGACAAGAAAGTGAAGTAAGGGACCTTCTGAAGATAGTTCGAGATAATAGCGAAGGTAACAGAAATAGTTACGCTGACCTCCAGACAAAATCCTTTTTCCAGTGCAATGAACCGAGCTTTGCAAGGTTACCCTCCAGAAGTAATAATGAACATGATGAAACTTCTACCTCAAGTGTCACAGGATTCCCCTCCACTATGACCTATGTGGTCCCTAGGAATAGAAACTATGGACACCAGTTCGTATCAAAAGTCGAGAGGAACAGTCTCGAGGTGGGATCTAACAAGTAGGAGAGGGGGTATGTCTCTTTCCTTGTCTTCACTCTCCCTTGTGCTTGACTCGCAGTCATAGAGCTTTCCCGATCTTTCTAACGACACTGGATTTCACTCATTATTCAACATCTATGTTTCAAATTTTGAGTGGCCTTGGAGACTTAACTCTCCACTCACCTATTCCAAGGCCCTAAAGAGCTATACTTGTTGATGTAATTAATGAAAAATAAAGAAAAATTCTAGTTCTTTTTAATTAAGTGCTTGATTTTAAAGGGTTGTTCTTTAGGTCATGGGTAAAATGAAAGTGAAACTTATGGTGTTTTGACGCAAAATAAATCAATAGAAACTTAGCTATATGAAAATGAAGCTATTTTTCTTCAATGGAAAGAGATTTATATAAGGTTCTATGAACTTATATAAGAAAAAAAACCTTTTTCATAAAACACACTCCACACACTTAGAATATAACAACAAGATTAAAATGCCTGCAATGAAAACTATCTTAAAGCAAACTATAATGATGGTGCATGGATGCACATACAGTACGAAAATGTGTTCCTTCACAAGATCAATAGGCCAACTTGACTACGAGGGCACAAATTCAATGAAAAACTTCCCTTGAAACCAAGAAAAACCAATCGAAAAAGGTTCACAATTGCTCAAACATAATGAAGAAACCAAAAAAAAACTGAAAAGAAAAAGAAAGGCAAGAACTATGTTTTTGTATTTTTCTTTTTTAAAGAAACCAAAGAATTTTTTGAGGACACGAAAACTACTAAACTTCAAAGACCAAAAACAAGCATAAAGAGTCCCAAAATTCACAAGTAATGCATTGAAATGAAAAAGAACTATAAACTTGCATAGATTGATCTGAATAGCAGTATAAAGGACTTCAACAAACCAAAAGAACATCAAGAAATACTTTCAAGATTGCCAAAGAGGCACTCAAAAACCATGAAAACCACAATAGGTCAACCAAAAAGGAAAGAAAAGTAAAGCAATCTAAAAATTGGGTTATAAACAAAACTGCAATCAGTTTCTTGTTCCACAAAGTCAGAACAACCAAGAACTTGCACAAGAAGCCTTGAACCCAAGACCCAAACTGAAACCTTACTAAAAAACAAAACCCTAGGTTAACTAGGTTTTTCAATAAGAAGAAGATTAGAAATTAAAAGCTTGCAAGAAAGCAGATTTTCGCTCACAATGAATGACCAAAAAACAACAAAAATCACCACACAACAATCTTAACTGGGCCAAATATTTTGAAAAATTAATTCAAAGTAAGGTAAATGCGACTTTGTAAAGACACGGAAGCGTGTATACATGACTAAAACAGAGGAAAATTTCATATACGTGAGTATATTTGAAGAAACTAGCACACGCACGCTATTGTATCCTCTGAAAAATGCATATACAAAGCTCAATCAAGAAAAACAAAAAATGTAGGCATGATCCAAAAGATCAAACTTGATGACCAAGAATCAAAGAGGTCACAGAAACTGTAAAAGCAAGGTACCAATCAAATAGGCCCTTATCAAGAAGAAAAAACCCAATCTAGGAAAAACAAGAATGTTTTCCCCAGCGAAGTCGCCAATTCTTTTACACGTAGAATCAATCTAGGGTCTTTGGTTGAGAACCCCAACAGAGAGGAGGGCATACAGCATAAAGAGACATGCAAACAAGTAGTCCTAATACTTAAACTACTAAAGTAGGAAGATCAGGTATTACCCAGAGGTCCTACGTTTGAGGTCTTTCCCATAGGGTCTAAACTCTCTACTTCTTCTAATGCCTTAGAACCTGAGTCGTCTGCTAGCTCCAAGCGAAACCGTCCTCCAAATCCATCCTACACATGCCTCAAAAATCCTCCTCCATAGGTATACACAAGGATTTCATGAAGGGATGAAGGACATCTCAAGAAGGAAACAAAGGTTTCCTATGGCTTGGGAGTGTAGAAGGCACATGGATTTCTTTAGACTTGATCAGGGATGTAATCAACTATAATATAAATATCTAATATTTTTTCCTCCCTTAGGCCTTCCACGGAGGTCTATTTATACTTCTCCAAATTAGTTTTTTTAGTTGGGAAATAGTTGGGCCACGTGCTACAGTAGGTGAGTAATAGGTAAAACCAATAAACTTCACCCAAATTTAAGTATATTTTATATATTTGAAATGCTTTAACACATATAAATAGGTTGGGTATAGACTGACCCGTGTGTTCACACTCTTTATACAGGGAAAAATAACTTATGGGATTTAAAACATTGTCTTTTAGAATTTGGACCAAGTCTGGAAGGGAAGGGTTTCCCTAGGCCATAATGCAAAGCATCAAATCTACCAAGGGTGGTAAATGGTGCTATACTAGTGCCAACATCCTTAGACTTTTTTCAGTAGACTTGTGCCAACGTCCCCAAGATTTAAGCCACTTTTCTAACCCATAATCCCATCCTCTTCCCATAACTTGTTATAACCTTAAGAATCCATCAAAGACATGATGAAAATATAAACAAATCAAAAATAAACCTCGGGACTAGGCCTAAGCATCCCCAACTAGGACTCACATTCTATCAAACACTTGGCATCAATGCAACCTACAGGTCTAGGATACAAGACAAATCATAAATGAATATGATCCAGGTGGATGTTGGTGGCCACCCACCTATCCCATTTGGACCCCCACAACTGTCCCTTTCAGCCTTTTCAGTTTCCTAAATTGTAGCACAGTTTACTATTTTTAGTAGTTTTTCGGGTCCTGAACTTTCGGAGCCGTTTTGAGGCCCTAAACGACATTTTTTGCCTCCCAAAGTGGTAGTGCTCGGATAGATATTTCTAACGAGCTATTGTATGTGTCAAACGGAGATCGCATGCCAAAGTTATGGCCCTGGGAAATTGATGTACCAATTTACCCAAACGGGCCCCAAAATTTTGCGTTTCATCTTCTAGGGTTAGGTTTCGGGATCTGAAAGGTTTTCCATTGTTTCTCAACCATAAATAGGCCTTTGAGACTCATTGTAACACAGTTCAGAGGAATGTAGCCACCACATCTCTTCTCAGAGACAAGCTACCATTGCCCTAGCTGGTTTATTTCCATTTCTGGTTGTAAGCATATTTCAATATTTTCCATTAATGAAATGAAGTATTATTTCCGTTGCATATTTGTGTATATGGTTATCTCTGTAATTTGTTGCATTCCTGTTTAAATCTAGATCAATGGTATCAGGGCAGTCTGCTTTTTCTCTGTTTTTCTTTGCATGTCCCCAACGAGGTTAGGATCTAAGGAGTTAGGGCTTGAACTGGTCGAACCTTTGCAAGACCAGCCTCGTAAATCCTGACGGCCTCCCATGGCAGGAGATCCTATCAAAATCTTACTTAAAGAAGCCCTCGAGCGACAACGGAACGCGATGATGGACAACTTTGCCCAGATCCTTCAGCGGCTACCCAAATCGACACATTGGCTTCCAACAGCTACTCTGGAAACGCCACGCCCTTTAAGGTACAAGTTAATTTTGAAATCCCCATATCGAGGGTCAAATAGACATAGATGCCGTAGATAAATGGTTAAATCTGCTATAGGGTTATTTTTCTATTCATGAATTTTCGAGTCGGGAAAAGATTTTTTTCGCTCTTCTCAATGTAGCCCCCCACATCAAGCGCTGGTGGGAAACCTACTGTGAGCAGAAGGATGAAAGTACAGGCTCACTATTTTTAGCCGCACCCACTTGGAATGACTTACGGGATGCCATCAAGGAGTAGTACTACCTTGTCAAAAGCTATGAGGACAAATACATCAAATGTACCACACTGCGGCAGGGACGAGACCAAGATGTGCCAGAGTTCACAAACATTTTTCATACCCTTCGCACACAGTTGGGTATCAAATATTCTGAGCTACATCTGGTACTCAAATACCGCGGCTGCCTACACAGATACATCCAGGAAGCGATGGAGTTCTTGAACATCTCCTCACTCGACGCATCATACCGATACGCCGTCAAAATCGAGTAAAAGTTCAAACAGAAGAGGTGAGACTTTGGATCTGCAAATCTGAAGCCCAAAGGACAAAACCAAGGCGGGGTGACCCAAGACAACCCCTTGAAGCCACCAGAAAGTAACAACACCATGAAGTCGAAGAAGGACACAGGAAAGTGGTGTGAGTTCCACAAGAGTCCCACTCATAACACAAGTGAGTGTCGGACCAAGCAGTCGCTGGTGGTTGAGTTGAAGGCTTCCGAATCAGATGCATGTTCCAACCCTAAGCTAGAACCCGACAAGGGGAATGGCAAAGGGAATCAGATCATTGATGCAGATCCTAGCGCCACTATTGCCACTGCCAAGATCTAGAAGAATGAGCCCAAATACCCAAAAGAGGGGGAGCGTCTTTTACACCCATAGATGTGGGTGAAGGGTTCGCCGTTGCAATTCATTGTCGACAGTGACAGCCAAAAGAACCTTATTTCAGCACAGGTCGTGAAGCGGTTGGGCCTACCAACTACACCACACCCACAACTGTATAGTATTGGGTGGCTTCATGAAGGACGAGATCTCAAAGTTCACCAGCAGTGTCACCTTCCCTACAGCATCAAGCCCTTTACAGATGAGGTATTATGTGATGTTACACCTCTGGATGTTTGTGATGTATTATCCAGCCATACTTGTGGAGGCGACATGCTGTGTATGAGTCAAGGCCTCGTTCTGTCATTATTTCTTTAAGTAATTCATTATACAAGATACCAGAGGTAGCCCCACCTACTACCACCTCTTTGATCACTACTAAGAAAGGCAGCAAGCTTATCTCCCAGACCAGGAAATTCATCTGTCTGGTTCACCCCCAAAGTAAGGGGAAGATTGTTGCTACATCCATGACCCCTGCAAAGGGTTCCTCCACGCAGCAGCAGCAGCAAAGGGATAAGGTCATGACAGAACACAGGAACAACTTCTCCTCACCTACAGGGGTACCACACAAGTTTCAGGTGGGCGACAAAGTTTGGTTACATCTGCAAAGAGAATGCCTTACTAGAACCCATCAGAAACTTAGGCGACTCCAACATGGTCCTTACACCAGTACCAAGGCTACAGGCAACAATGCTTTGAAGCACAACATTCCTCCATTCCTTGGCTTGCACTGAGTGTTCAATATGGACCGTCATCGACCATGCTTCCCACCATTCCTGGACATATGAGAGATTGCAGAACAACTCACCAGAGACCCAGCTCAACAAAAGCTTCCTCATCTCAGGGAGGAACTCAATGAAATGGGGACCATTGCTTCCTAATGGGGGAGGAATGATCCAGGTGGATGTTGGTGGCCACCCACCTATCCCATTTGGACCGCCATAATTGTCTCTTTCAGCCTTTTCAGTTTCCTAAATTGTAGCACAATTTACTATTTTTAGGAGTTTTTCGGGTCCTGAACTTCTGTAGCTGTTTTGAGGCCCCAAACGATGTTTTTTGGGAAATCTGGGGCAACGGACCCATGTTGTCTCCCAAAGTGGTAGTTCTCGGATAGATCTTTCTAACGAGCTATTGTACGCATCAAACGTAGATCGTATGTCAAAGTTATGACCCTGGGAAATTGATGTACCAATTTACCCAAACGAGGCCCACAATTTGGCGTTTCATCTTCTAGGGTTAGGTTTCGGGATGTGAAAGGTTTTCCATTGTTTCTCAACAATAAATAGGCCTTCGAGCCTCATTGTAACATAGTTCAGAGGCATGTATCCACCACATCTCTTCTCAGAGATAAGCTACCATCGCCCTAGATGGTTTATTTCCATTTCTAGTTGTAAGCATATTTCAGTATTTTCCATTAATGAAATGAAGTATTATTTCCGCTGTATCTTTGTGTATATGGTTATCTCTGTAATTTTTTGCGTTCCTGTTTAAATCCGGATCAGACTGAAAGAACTTATGAAACATAACTGGAAGGATCACATCCTTATCCATTGAACTATTATATCATCAATTAGGTCTTGCATCTATCCATTTAATAATTGCAAGTAAATACACAAAATAACCACCATTTATATAACCATGCTTATAATCAACATAAAACCATATAAATATCAAATATATGACAACCATTAAATCCACATATAAACCCGTTCAAAAGTAAGAGAACTTAGCTTTTATTAATCATAGGAAAATTTGACCAGGTTTGAGACTTCCACGTACAACCTGACCATAGACATAGTTGAACCAAATCTTTCTTTCAACCAATCATCCTTGTGCCATATTCCAAGAATTAATGTGGGATCTCATAAAACAACCAATCCATGAAAAACTAAGGGAATCCGTAGGTTAAACCATCTCCACCCTCATCAAACAGTGATCACACCAAAACCGGTGCTCTGATTACAACCAAACTGAACTTGGAATACCATTCAGAATCCACCACTATCCTTGAGGAATTTTCCATATCCTTGTCTCTTAGGCTTTACCGAAATCCAATTCCGAATCACTAGGCCCTAAAATGAGGCCAGTCTCTCAAGCTTTACTGCAATCGAAAACCAGATCACTAGGCCTAAAACTGAGAATTTTCCCTCAAGCTCTACCGTGTACCCTGCCAAAACCAGTCAAGGAATTCCTAGGGCTTTGGGAATTAAACTTGAGACCGCCTCCGCCCTCGATTCTAAAATCCATCCAGAAAATTAAAGCTCAAAACCAAGATAAACATCCCAACATACCATGGCATTTGGAAAAAGGAAACGCTAGGCTGAAAACCACTATCATAACCTAATAAAACCATGCCACCGACAACAATAGAACCATTCTCTGACATACAAATACATGCATGTCCAAACCAGCTAGGAAATCACACACACAAAAGGTTACCTGCAAGTATTCATGTTCAACCTGCCTGATCCTGCTCTACTTCCTTGATCCTTGTTTTCTTTCCTTTCACTTTGCTTGCTTTTCCTTCCTTGATCCAAAGCTATAGTGCTCCAAGAAAACTCTAAGTGATCAAGAGTGAGAGAGAGAGAGAGAGAATAATGAGAGAGCTCCAAATTGAACTGACAAAAGGTTACCAACTAATGCTCAGAAGCCTTTTTATTAATGAGGCCTCTATTTTCTTCATTTTCCATTATTTTCCTTCAATTTCCTCCTCACATGGAGCCTATGAACTTTCACCTTACTTTTTTGATAATTTCCTTTATTTTCATAAATAATGAGCCAAAATACCTTTTTTCCTTTTAATCTCTTTGTCTTAGCCTTTGCCATTTTCCTTAGCCAAAGCACACATCTAGTGATTCCCACTAGTATATCTTTAGCCAATTTTCAGCTTGGAATAAGTGTCCCTTACCCGTGGTCTTATTTTTCGTTTATTAACTTTTATTGCATGAAATTTTCACCAAGGCTATGACAGATATGGTCTTTAAGGCGGGATTGTACTTCTTTCCCTAGTAGGGCTATATATGCAACCCTAGAAGGAGGAATTTACTCCAGAACAAGAAACATTCACCTCTGTTCCAGTATGAATCAGATTATATTCTTTGCCTTTAGATTAATGGCTTTCGAGAAATTAAAGACATTGAAAAATTTATTGGGTGCTTTCTAAAGCTTTATGAGGCAACCCAATAGGGAAAATACATTGCGTATTCCTAAATCTGTGTTGAAATGGACATAGCAGGTGCTCTCCCAGATGTGGTAACCTTTAAATTTAGGGATGAAATATGGACATAGAACATTGAATATGAACAAATTCCTTTTATATGTCGAAGATGTCATGAACACAGGCATCTCTTTGGATAATTCCCCCTCAATGTTATGATATATCAGCCAAGATCTCATTCATACAAGGAGTTAGAGGGTTACACAAAAGTGGTTGTCAAAGGGAAATCAGGAATGAAGCAACAACATAAGCCCTTCGAGGTAAACAATGAATCTAAGAACCGCTATGAGGTATTTTTTGAAGAAACCCCTCAGGAGGAAAATAAGCTCTGCACATATCAGGAATCAAAAGAAAGGGAAACAAACATGTGTTATCCTCCCCACGAAGAAAGCCCGAGAGAACCAAGTCAATCTCAAGTCAAGGGAGGAGATCTAGGTAACCTAGTTGAATCTCAACAGTAAGATAAAGACCTGGACATGACTCCAAGCGAGGCAGGGATAGAGGATCTAGATCTCGAGAAGATTATGGAGCGAGAAGGATTATATATGTCCCATCAGTTAGAACAATGGAAGACAAAAGGAGAGGACATGATCCCCAAAGAACAAATAGATCATGTTCAATATTTATATGTCACTAGAGAATAAACCAAATTAGGGGAACCACGTGATCGAATGGTGAAGAAATTTTTTTGAGAGTCAAATTGAGTGCCCAAAGCATCCAACCTCCCAAGAAGGTAATATAGAAAATAGGAAGATAATATAATAGTGTTTCCCTCCTGGAGCTAGGTGCCCTTCTGATAAACTCAGGTAAGATGAAGTGTTGGAACCCAAACTCTTCCCCCCCTCGTTTCAAATGAAAGTTTTAACATGGAATATAAGAGATTTGAATAGACCAAGGACACAAACAATCCTAAAACTAAATAATAAAACATAAAATATTGATATCATCTTCATCCAAGAGACTAAGTGTTCAGTAGACCGCATGAAAATAAGTAGTAGGAATTTTTGGAATCAGTATGATTGTGTAGATATTGAAGCCTGAAATGTTACAAGAGGAATTTTAATTCTGTGGAATCCTCTAAAGTCTCAACTCATATCCTCTGAATCTACTAGACATTCTTTGTCTTTAGTTATGAAATATTCTGGTTCTCCAAATCCATTTCTATGTACATATGTGTATGCACCCCCACAAATTGATGAGAAGCTCAATTTCATCTATTCCATGGAGAATCTCTGGAAAAGGTACCCACACTCAAAATGGATACTGGAAGGGGATTTTAACATGATCCTCTCCCTAGAGGGGAAAAAAGGAGTAAGAAGGAAATTAGATCGCGACTTAGAGAAGTTCTAGAACTTGATCGACAATATGAA
Source organism: Pinus tabuliformis (assembly GCA_031772625.1). NCBI lineage: Eukaryota > Viridiplantae > Streptophyta > Pinopsida > Pinales > Pinaceae > Pinus > Pinus tabuliformis. The sequence goes on from CM062819.1 coordinate 183,233,490, forward strand.
GCTGTTGGACATCGAAGCAACAAATGGAATGTATAGTTGGAATAAAAAAAGAGGGGGTAAATATATGGTGGAATCAGGGCTGGATATATTTTTAGTTTTGACGGAGATAATCCTCCAAGGAATCACTCTCAAAACCAATATCCTATATTGTAGTAGTTCAGATCATTGGCCTTTTCTTCTAGATGTCCAGATCATGGGAACACCAACAAATAGACCCTTTAGGTTTGATGGCTTTTGGTTGGATCATCCCCACTTTGCAAACAAGATGAAAGAATGGCGGTAGGATGAGGGAGAAGTGAGAGGCTCTAAGATGTTTAAACTGTCAAAAAAACTAAAACAGGTCAAAGACAAGATCAAACTGTGGAATAAATAGGAGTTTGGAAAAATATTCTAGGAAAAAAAAGAAATAGAAGATAACATTGAAAATATCCAAAGATCCATAGTTGAGGAAGGATATACTGGTGAAAAGAAAGAATGGGAGCACTCCCTTCAAATGGAATGGGATGAAAGATGCAAATAGGAGGAAAATTATAAAAACAAAAATCGAGGGTTTGATGGCCTTGGGACGGGGAAAGGAATACCAAATTCTTCCAAAGAACTATGGTCTCCCACAGTAACCATAAAAAAATTATGAAATTGAAGGATAGGGAGGGGAATATATGCCATAGCCACTAGGACATTGAGAATATCTTGGTCCAACATTTTCAAGGTTTAACAACATAACCATCAGGATATAGATCAACTTCCGTCCAATGTTTTTTGAATAATATCTTATTGATGGTGTTGGACCCACAAACATTCATGGGATCATCCCAGTATGAAGTCCCAACAAGACCTCACACCATTTGGTGTGGGAGTCCCATCCAGTATGATGGCCCAGTTTCCATTGTCTTCAGGATTTTCCTCAACTCTTGCTTGTCAGCACAAGAGAGTGGTTCGCTTTGTCTTCGAGAAGTGAGGTTTGTGTGCCTGGTGAGTGTAAGTGTACTTGTGTCAATGGTTCTTCACTGTGAAGAAAAAAAGGTGAAGGTGAGTTCCAAGTTGAAAGGGATCAGTCCCAACTCGGCTAGGAACACACAACACAAAGGACATACACAAATTTTAGTGGAGAAATCCACTCGGATGCGTCAATCACAACATACAAGGTAAGATAACACGTACAACACTCACGGATTAGTCCAAGATGAGTGAAACGGTTGTTACAACAATGTTCATGTGAAAGTTTTTCTAGTGTCCGATAGACCAGTCGACACGGATGAGACATAATTAACAGCATATACAACACATTTCCATTAATAGGTTATGCATTACAACAAATGAATCAGTTCAGATGTAGAACACATGTTTAAAGAAACATGCATTACAAGTGTTAAAGACCAGTCTTACAACAAATACATACATGTGTGAGAACGTGCTGGCTTGTTGACAAGCTTCTGAATTAAGCAAAAGTTCCAAGACACTTCATTACACCATACATCACTAACCCCGTCAGCAGGGCATTGGAGTCACTACTTACTTCTCAAAGAAAACATTGTAGACTCTCTTGGCTATGTGGGAGGAGATGAGATGAAAAGTGCTTTCAGGTACAAATGAGGGGGTATTTATAGCCAAGGGTGAAACTGACCCTTGTGGTTGTTCGACTACCCTCATGACCGTTCGACTTCCATGAATTTACGACTTACATAACTCTATGTTCAACAAGTGGGTCTCTTGGACTCCCACGTTTCATCACATTGATTGACAACAAGCCTATAGTAGAGATGTGGGCAACATGACTCATGAATTGACTCAACATGACCTTATATGACAATGTTGGTACATTCTTGCTGCTGCTGGAGTGCATGTCGAGATACAATGCTACTGAGTGATGGATGTCTTCATGGTGTATCATAGCTTCACCTCCACATGGTTAAGTGCATGGAGTCTTTGATGGTCCTTGGTTTGCTTGATGAAGCTCTAGCATGTTGTTCCTTGCTCTCATGTTGGAAGGATTGACAAGCTCACTTGTTCGCGAAGGTGCATGTTCATCGCGTTCGTCCACTTCGCATGCTTCATTCGTTCATCTGTTATTGAACCTTTCCATCTGCATGTGCTCCCTTCGTTCATCCCATTTGTGATCTTAATATGTTTGTTGGTGTACCTATACCTGACATCGCTCATGATGAGGCGACATCAAATCCAAAACATCCTAGTATACCATGACACCTGATCATTCAGATGCGGGTGACTGGGAGAGGCAGCAGGGTTGTGATGTGGGATGATGGATCTGAGAAACTGCTACTGAAAACTATGCAAGATTCATTGAGGGATGGAGATAAACAATCTGAGTTGACAATGACTACCTGCAAGGTCTGGCTTAGCTGGGAGGCAAAATTGCACAAATTTTGGGAGGGATAGTCCAGGCTACAGGAGGGAAAGGTAGGCATGCTCTATGCATTTTCCGAAATGAACAGTCAGCAGGGGTTGGATAGCCAGATTTGCACAATTCTCCAGAGGAATACGTTGGGCTACATGAAGGGTCAAGCAAGGATTGCACAGTTTTTTTGGGGAACTTCCCGGGAGACTGGCAACCAGAACTGCATAATTCCTAGAGGGAACTACTAGTTGGCTACTGGGGTCATTGGTAGCCAGAACTACCCAATTCTCAAAGGGAACTGCTAGTTGGTTGTTGGGGTCACTAGCATCCAGAACTACGCAATTCCCAGAGGGTACTACCAGTTGGCTGCTCAATCAGTGGCAGCAGAAACTATGCAATTCCTGGAGGGAACAAGAAGTCTGTTGTTGGGAGCTGTTGGCTGGGAAGGCTGTACTAAGGTCAAGAGGCCAACCTGCTAATCATCTCTGTGCAATTTCTAAGTTGATCTTACTGATGGGTAGTGGGAAGCCTACTCATGAGCACTACATGATTTCGCAGATGAATAGTCAATCGACTGTCTCAGTGGCCAGCATGAGTGATGCTTGAATTGCTTGCGGGCAATGTTGCTTGAAAGGAATATCTTGTTGCTTCTACACTATTCTAGCTGAAAGTTGATCAATTCGAAAGCAGGGTGATGGTCAGCTTGTCAGTGAGGAGTTTGGTCGCCAGTACTTTAGCAAAAATGGCTAAGTGTGTGAACAGATGAAAGATGCATAGGTGATCATACGAACACACACTTGCATGACTTGATGATGAACCGACCAAACCATCAAACACACATGTTCAACATGACTAACCGACAGTGCAAGTGATGAACGTGACACTCGTGATTGATCATTCATGATCAAGACGATGATTGCGGAACGATGGATTGGACTCTATGTGTGAGTGCGATAGATGCCTTCATGGCGAACACAACAAACACATATGAAGCAAAGGCTTTGAGCATAACCAGAACACGGCCGCAAGCATGACATAGACATCAACATGTAGAGACTTGAGCACAATAAACAAGCAAGGCAAATTTAAAGACTCACACGAGCTCACGGAGTGAACCCAGGTGTGTGCAGTCACGGAGTAGATTTTCCGAGTATAAGTTTTCATCTCTTGATCCGATATTGAAAAAGGTATTACATACTATGTGTGAAGTTTCCTATATTACATAGTGCAATGGATCGAAATGACTGCAAATAACATAAGCACTTAAACAATTAGAAAACACATTCATAACACATCAACACAGTAAAATTTATTAAAGGAGTTCACTAGACTTCTTGGCTATGTATCCTGGTCCTTTCACTTCCAGTGCTGACCTCTTAATTATGTCTTCAAATAATTGTTACAGGTGTGAGCTCAAAAATAGAGTCTCAAACACGCAAATGGATCTCACACTCAACCGTACTTGGCCACTATCACCTCCAGACCCCCTGGAATGGCTCAAAACTATTCTCTTAACCTTTATTGTGTTATGGTATTTTTTAGTGCCTAAATCTACCTCAGGATGAGAAAGGTAGGATCTAGGGTAACATCAAACCACGGTTAACCTTGTAGCTAGCCCTACTAGGTCGGAAGAGGGCTCTCTCCTTGTCAATGTCAGAAAAATATGATCAATGAGGGCTCGAGATGACTGATGTGAATACTAATCTTAGGCTAGGTATGTGTGCAAAAGAGTTTGATTGATTTTGATGATGTTTTGTTGTCTCAAATGTGAAAGGAAGATTTGGGTCTGGAGAATGAGGCCCAGTTTTGTAGAGATCTCTATGGGGCAAGGTAAGCAAATGATTTGGTACTTCAAATTGAATGAAATGGAGAGCTTTAGATAGGTGAGAAGTTGAAGAGGGCAAGAAAATCTCAGGGATCCTCTTCAAACAGCTGAAAACATAAATAACTAAGCAAACCCTAGGTAGAGCACTACAATTTCAATGGATTCTACCTTTATCCTTGTTTGATTTAGTTAAGATGAAGCAAAGAGAGATGATGGCATACATAAAACACATGTAAACTTACAATTATAGAAGGAAACACAATACCCAAGCAAGATTCCACATGAATCCCATAAAGTGTTCAAACCCTGGTGTTTTCCTTAGCCAAAGTGTTGAAATGTGTATACAATGAAGCTCCAAGCTTTCCCAAAAGTCCAACCATGCTAATGACTGAAAAATCACAAGATATAGGCAAACAATAACTCATCCTAGCCTCTAGGGGTCAAGCTCATAAGTTTAGGAGCTATTCCAACAAATTCTAAACTGAGAACTAGAAAGTAGGCAGTGGAACAGCTTGCCTCTAAAAACTAGGGAACTGATTCTTTCAGTTGCAAACTACCTTTTCATGGATGAATCTACCTCTATGAGTGAAAATTTAGCATAATTACATCAAAATCCATCAATTCACATTAAATTACATCATGAGTTTGAAAATTAGAAGGATAAAAGTCAAACTGTTAAGAAACTAGGCGAAAAACAGAGTATTTTTGGTCAAACTGAGCAAAATTCCTCCAATGCGCTGCACTGATTTCCCTATGCATAGTGCCTTTTTGCAGCTGCTTTTGGAGGCCGTCCCGGTGTCCAAATTTGCTCCAAGTGTTCTTGTTGGAAAGGTCTTCCTATCTACATTCCAAAACAAGTGGAACTTTTGAATTTGGCCTCCATTTGCCCCTCCAAAACTGAGTTCTCCCAACACTGCTTCCTGTGTGTCCAAAAAGGGGCAAAAAGGTCATTTTTTAGGTGTTTTTGACCTTTTTGGAAGCTCAAAACCTGTCAAAATTTCTTGGCCATTGGTAGGCATGCATAATTTTTCATGAAAAATCTAGAAATGTTGAGTTTTCCTTAAAAGCAGGTCCCCATCAAAAGCGTGTGCCAAGCAACGTGGCGCATCGGGCAGAAAACCCTGCTTTTTAGGCCAAAAATTCCAAAATTGCAAAAAGTGTCCCAAATTTCTTGAAATTTGGGCTGAGTGTCATTCATTAAGTGCTATGTTGGGCCAAGGAAGCCTCATCTAAGATATGAAGTCTATCTTGCTCTTTTCACTTCCTCGATGCCTTCTTCAGCTTGGCCTTCAAGTTCCTGATTCGTGCATTACAACTTTTGTTTCTCGCCAAGTAATGGTAGGCCATGTGCCTCAACATAGTTTTCTACCTGTTGGCCTTCTCTAGCAACTTTTCTAAGTGGATATTTGTTCACTCAAGCCAAGACTCACGATCAGCATTGATTTCTTGTTCAAGTGGGGTGAGCTTTACTTTCCTCCTTTTGGCAGCTTGCCGGTTTTCTCATATGTTTTGTAGCTCCATAATCATTTGCTGATCCTCTAGCTGCTTGTTTCTTTGCTCCAGGTATTTGATTATCCACTTGGATCTTTCTATATTGAGAGACAAATCACTGATGTCCACTTGTTGTTCCTGAATTATCTCCTTAAGCTTTGATCTTTGTGGGCCCAAATCGATGTCATCATCCTGAATGAGAATGAAATCAGTCTCCTGCCCTCCTGAAGGCCGCTCATCATGTAATGGCCACTTGCCCTTATCCTGAACCTACTCTGCTGATGGAGGAAGTGAGAGCCCTTCCACCCCAGGTGGAGATAATACTCGCTTTACTGCTGCAAACAACCGTCTAGTGCCCTCTTGGTAGGTGAAAAACACTGGCACACTAGCGATTTGTGTCTCATGAATCTCTTGCTAACATGAAGGTTCACCTATCTCATGAAAAGCTACTAGAGGTGGAGGTACTTGAGGACCTGTGAAAACGTCATGTGAAATGAAATCCTCCCATGAGATGTTCTGTAAACCAAACTAATGCAAGACCACAACTTTGATTAGTACAAAATGATATATGTTGTTATATTGCTGCCAAGGAGTCTTCCTTTGCACTAAGGTGGTCATCTTCTCAATGTTCGGGCAAATAAAGTAGGGGAGATTCATCATTCTCACCCTAGTAAAGTGCATCAACAATCTGATGTGATAGGGATATAGGTGAGAAAACCGGCCCTCACAGCTGAAATACTTAATTATGAGTTTCATCAAGGGAGCATATATGTCTTTTAGATACCGGAAGGGAAAAACTCTGCTGAGATGTCTCTTATAACCAGCCTTGATGTAAATCTCATAATGTTCTCTGTCAATCTGTTGCCTTTTATTCCACTGCTCACCGACATTTGGAATGCCAGTTGCTAGAGAAATAGACTCTGGTGTCAAGGTGAATGTCACACCTGCTAGAGTGACTTGGCCATTATGAAGATGGAGCACAAACAACCTAGCCAACTCATGATGGCATTGGACTCTCTCTACCATCTCATAGAACTGATAACAGGATTGGTGTTGAAAGCATGTGACAGCAAGAGTGCAGACCTGCAACATGGCAAGTGAAGTAGGCTCCTCTCGTATATGTTTACCACCATTGTGAGGTCTCCTTGGTGCATGCATTTCTGTAGGAGAATCACATTGTGTCTCCTCATCTTGGTCATAGGAAGGATTAGATTCCAGTTTGCCAAATGTTTGAGTTCTCTTAGATGAGTATGAAGAGATTTAAGGTGTCTTTAGTATTCTACTACCAAGGATGAAAATGTATGAGGGACTGTGAAAAGAAAGTGTATGGGGGTTTTGGGAATATTTCCTGACTAGATTTTGGGGAATAGAAGGGTTTTAGGGACAGTAACTAGACTTTGGGATAGCAATTAGGGTTTAGGAATTTGTAACTAGGGTTTGGGATAGAGATAATTAGGGATATGGGGTTAGGGAATGAGTTGATGAAACTGGACAATAAATCAGGGAATCAAAGGGAGAGAGAGTGATGGAGTGGATTTGGCAGCAAAAACACAAACTGTAAACCCTAAGCAATTGTTTTTTGAGCAAAAATTGCAAGGAGGTAGGGTTTGAAACTTTTCTCACTAAATCACCATAAACATCTAGAGACACACATTCATTGGCATTGGAAGGATGTTTAACTTACTTGGACATGTGACAATCGAGCAAATTTAGCAATTGAACAAATTTCGTGGGTGAAATTAGGCTTGCAGCTCTATGCGCTGAGCCACAAACCCAACGCACCGTGCCATTGTATTTTTTGCACTGTGGAGGGCGGCCCAATGCGCAGCGCCAGCTCTATGCACCGCGCCTACGACCCAATGCGACACACCCCTAAAACTTGAACAGTTTGCTGCGATTTTCCTTCCACGACCTTGCTCTAAGTTCCTCTTTCTCTTTTGGATGCAAATGAGTTTTTTAAACACAAGGAATGGCTTACATACAAAAGACCTTAATTTTTCACTCATAAAACCCACTTTTGTAATGTTTACATTTGACATTTTCTTTTCAAACTCTGTTTTTAGGCAGTTTTGCTTTATTTTTGCCTTTGATGAATTGAATGATTTGACTTTTTGTTTGCCTTGCAGGTGATGGAGATGCTAAAGCTTGGCAAGGTGACTAGGGTTGCCATTGAAGCTGTTACATATGAAACACTGAAATTACATCAAATTTATACATGAAAACATAGAATACTCTATTTTTCCTCAAAATAGGGTTTTGAGGAAAAATCATTCTCTGAGCATGTGATTATGGAATTTATTGGTACTGGGACTTTATTCAACCTCCTCATGCACCTACTGACCATTATTGAGCATTTTTAAGACCTTATTGATGAAACCGTAGACCTAATGGGACTCGAAACCCTAAAAATGACTTTTGCAGATTTAAAGATAAAAATTGACTGCAGACAATCTAAATGGATGGAAATAGGTGAGCAGGTAAATGACATGAGGGAAAATGTATAACAAGCCACTACCATCAAATGATACATGATCCTAATGGAATTCATTTGATTGATCGAGACACCTAACATGCAATGGAACAAGAAAATTTGATCACTAATGGAGGGATGAAGATACTGACACTAATATTGGCTCCAATGGGGATGGTAGCTCCTTGGAGGTGCCAAGAACTACAAACCTCTGGGAAAGCAAGCAGTGCCTTCGTCCATTGCATTATGGAGTCAATAACTCAAACTGAAATGCATGACTGAAAATTGACGACTTGATGACACAAGCTGACTCTCACTCAACTAAAACTTGACTCGATACTTAAACACAACCGACAAACTGGAAATGATGCTCAAAATAGAGCTTATTCATCAAAAATTACTCTAACAGTTCCATTCTTCACCTGATCAAGTGAAATGAAACAACCAATGCAACCAAGTAAGTATTCTGGCTGTTGTTTGAATTCTCTGCAAGTGCTTGCTTATGAACAACAAGAGAGAACTACTAAAAGGCAACTCCCATGAAAACTTGTGAACAGATCCGTCGAATGATATGAATTCTCTATCCGCATCCAAAAACACAGCATAAGGATCTCGAAATTCATTCACACTAGAACTTAGCTCATCCAATGGATTACTTCTCTTCTCTTCATACCATGAATGCAAACTTTGATCTGAGCTTTGTGACAAGACTCCTGCTGAAAATGACAAAGAAACCGGCTGTCAAATCGAGTTTGTATCAACACTTTTTTCAAGCTCACAGATAGGAGAATGACTTTGACTACAGACATCATCCAAAACATCAGCTATTGGATCGTGAAAAACTTTAAAAGACTACTGCAACCCATTTTCTATTAGCTCCGATGAGATTACATGATTTCCTACAGGCTACTCATTTGAAGATATACTATGAATTTTTCATTTCAAAAACTGAAATGATTCAAAACAGAAAGATACAGAATCATCTTGCATCATTTGATCATATGGTCCAGCTTCCATGTTTTCATTTGCAATTTGACAATCAAAGGCATTTTGGGGCTGCAACTCTAGATATGAAAAATCTTGAACAAGGTTTTGATTGCCCTCAAGATGGTCCAGATAAAAACTTATCGACAATTGATTTCTAATTGCATGAAAGTTGTCTCTGATGAATTGAAATGAAGCAAAACAAAAAGGAAAAGATCCTTCACTTACTTCAAAATTTGCTACACTTTCCTCATCATTTCCATAGCTGATATGTGATGGCTGAACATTGTATTTGAGATGCTAAAAGTGAACTTCTTGCTCCCACAAACTAGCTGTTGATTTGTCTGCAAGATTAGCTTTTGTATGGAGAACATAATCATCATCATATTGATCAAACTGAGGCAAATCACCAGTATAAAATACATCATCAAGCATACATGTCATATCAACAGATCTCTCTTCTCCAAGATGATCTACAAAACAATTATTATCAGATCTATGACAACTGGGATAAGAAAGAAGATGTTTTGGATCAGCAACTTGTTCTTCTTCAATCAGCGAGCCATGGTCTTGAACATCATACTCATTCCTTGCGGTGATATTTTTCATCATCTCTTCCACTGCACTTACCAAAATGTCGAGCTTTACCTCTAAAGATGTCGATTTCTTTGGATCTATGTTCTTCACCTCTTCTTCCTTCGACCTTGCCCTTCTGATCATCAAATGAGCCTCTACATCTACTCCACAGTTCTGCATCTTTTCAAGTGTTGTAAGATTCCTTTCTCTTAGTTGAAACTCCATTTCTGGATCAAAGGCATCCGGGTAGTGCAAGAGAGCAGATCCAAGAGGAGGCCTTATATTAACCGGCATTGAAAAGTAGAATTTGTTAAATCTGGCAAAAAACTATTGTATTGTCTCCCCTGGTTGTCTTTTCAGCTGGTTATACTCTTCTATAATCAAGAAATGGTTCTGTATGACCACCCACCTGTCGAGGAAAACTTTGACAAACTGCTGAAAATCTCAGACGCTTGCATCAGGCAGGGTTTTGAACCAACTCTTGACTTTTCCTTGCAAAGAAAGAGAAAAAAGCCTAATACTAACATCTTCTTCATCAACTTCAAAAAGGTCAAGGAAAGGCTCAAAGTTTAGTACATGTCTCTCAGCAGTGATGTTGTCACATTCACCATCAAATCTTGGTAGATATAGGTCATGATTTTTAGGGAAAGCATGGGATATAGGAGGTAAAATCAGAGGCTTATATCGATTTGGAATTTTATAAGGTATAGGGGTATGTATAGAAAGTATAGAATCGGTCTTGGTCTCTTGAGGCTCATCAGTTTGAAGATGATCATCACAAGATTCAGAAAAAGGGTCTTGGTCAAGCTCAAAGGCATGCAAATCTTTGGTATTCACAATCTTCAAAGGGAAGGAGTCAAATGCAGGACTTGGATATTTTCTCAAACACAGTATACTTTGCAAAGCCTTCTTGACATTCTCGGGAAAAGAGAAGAAATAATTTATAACAAAGAACAAAATGTCTTGGATGAAATTCCAACTTGAATACCTGATCTGTCCATATTGTCCTTTCATGTTTCTACTGGTCAGGATCATCCTCCAGTGGAGTCTTTGGATCTGATCTTGAAAATGATTTGGAATCACCAGGTGAATGATTTTAGCCTTTCTAGTGTCTGATCATTGTCCACCATCAACAATCAGATCTGAACTTGATACATGTTACTGGGGCAATTTGCAAGTTAGATGTTCATCTTATAAGACTAGACTAGAGATTGACTGAAGCAGCTTTTATCTACTTATGCACTCGCAAAGCAATGTGCAGTTCAAAGGCTACCTAGCTAACTTCAGGCTCTATCTTTAGTTTATAAAGAAAGAACACTAACAAACAAATAATTTTCTCTTCCCCAGTATGGTCGCCACTATGTTAGTGCCTAAATCTACCTCACGCTAAGAAAGGTAGGATCTAGGGTAACATCAAACCACGCTTAACCTGGTAGCTAGCCCTACCAGGTCAGGAGAGGGCTCTCTCCTTGTCAATCTCAGCAAAATATGATCAATGAGGGCTCGAGATGACTGATGTGAATATTGATCTTAGGCTAGGTATGTGTGCGGAAGAGTTTGATTGATTTTGATGATGTTTTGTTGGCTCAAATGTGAAAGGCAGATTTGGGTCTGGAGAATGAGGCCCAATTTTGCAGAGATCTCTATGGGGCAAGGTAGGCAAATGATTTGGTACTTCAAATTGAATGAAATGAAGAGCTTCAGACAAGTTAGAAGTTGAAGAGGGAAAGAAAATCTCAAGGATCCTCTTCAAACAGCTGAAAACATAAATAACTAAGCAAACCCTAGGTAGAGCACTGCAATTTCAATGGATTCTACCTTTATCTTTGTTTGATTTAGTTAAGATGAAGCAAAGAGAGATGATGGAATACACAAAAAACATGTAAACTGACAATTATAGAAGGAAACAGAATGCCAAAGCAATATGCCACATGAATCCCATAAAGTGTTGCAAACCCTGGTGTATTCCTTAGCCAAACTGCTAAAATGTGTATACAATGAAGCTCCAAGCTTTCCCAAAAGTCCAACCATACTAATGACTGAAAAATAACAAGATATAGGTAAAAAATAACTCATCCTAGCCTCTAGGGGTCGAGCTCATAAGTTTAGGAGCTGTTCCAACAAATTCTAAACTGAGAACTAAAAAGTAGGCAGTGGAACAACTTGCCTCTAAAAACTAGGGAACTGATTCATTCAGTTGCAAACTACCTTTTCATGGATGAATCTACCTCTATGAGTGAAAATTTAGCATAATTACATCAAAATCCATCAATTCACATTAAATTACATCATGAGTTTGACAATTAGAAGGAGAAAAGTCAAACTGTCAAGAAACTAGGCGAAAAACAGAGTATTTTTGGTCAAACTGAGCAAAATTCCTCCAATGCGCCGCACTGATTTCCCTATGCATAGTGCCTTTTTGCAGCTGCTTTTGGAGGCCTTCCTATGTTCACATTTGCTCCAAGTGTGCTTGTTGGAAAGGTATACTTGTCTCCTTTCTAGAACAAGTGGAATTTTTGAATTTGGCCTCCATTTGCCCCTCCAAAACTGAGTTCTCCCAACACTGCTTCCTATGTGTCCAAAAAGGGGTAGAAAGGTCATTTTTTAGGTGTTTTTGACCTTTTTGGAAGCTCAAAACCTGTCAAAATTTCTTGGCCACTGGTAGGCATGCATATTTTTTCATGCAAAATCCATAAATGTTAAGTTTTCATTAAAATGAGGTCCCCATCAAAAGTGTGCGTCAGGCGGCACGATGCATCGCACAGAAAAACTTGTTTTTTAGGCCAAAAATTCCAAAATTGCAGAAAGTGTCCCAAATTTCTTGAAATTTGGGCTGAGTGTCATCCATTAAGTGATATGTTGGGCCAAGGAAGCCTCATCCAAGATCTGAAGTCTATCTTTCTCTTTTCGCTTCCTCGATGCCTTCTTCAACTTGGCCTTCAAGTTCCTGATTCGTGCATTGCAACTTTTGTTTCTCACCAAGTAATGGTAGGCCATGTGCCTCAACATAGTTTTCTCCTTGTTGGCCTTCTCTAGCAACTTTTCTAAGTGGATATTTGTTCACTAAAGCCAAGACTCACGATCAGTATTGATTTCTTGTTCAAGTGGGGTGAGCTTCACTTTCCTCCTTTTGGCAGCTTGCCAGTTTTCTCGTATGTTTTGTAGCTCCATAATTGTTTGCTGATCCTCTAGCCGCTTGTTTCTTTGCTCCAGGTATTTGATTATCCACCTGGCTCTTTCTATATTGAGAGACAAATCATTGATGTTTTCTTTTTGTTCCTGAATGATCTCCTTAAGCTTTGAGCTTTGTGGGCCCAAATCTGTGTCATCATCTTGAATGAGAATGAAATTTGTCTCCTGCCCTCCTAAAGGCCCTTCATCATGTAATGGCCAATTGCCCTTGTCCTAAACCTGCTCTGCTAATGGAGGAAACGAGACCCCTTCCACCTTGGGTGGAGATAATAATTGCTTTGTTGTTGCAAACAACCTTCTAATGCCCTTTTGGTAGGTGACAAACACTGGCACACTAGCGGTTTGCATCTCATGAATCTCCTGCTGATGTGAAGGTTCACCTATCTCATGAAAAGCTACTGGAGGTTGACGTACTCGAGGACCTGTGAATACCTCATGTGAAATTAAATCCTCCCATGAGATGTTCTGTAAACCAAGCTGATGCAAGACCACAATTTTGATTAGTGCAAAATGATATATTTTGTTATACTACTATTGAGGAGTCTTCCTTTGCACTAAGGTGGTCATCTTCTCGATGTTCCGAAAAATTAAGTAGGGGAGATTCATCATTCTCACCCTAGTAAAGTGCATCAACAATTTGATGTGATAGGGATATAGATGAGGAAACCGACCCTCACAGCTGAAATACTTAATTATGATTTTCATCAAGGGAGAATATGAGTCTTTCAAATACCGGAAGGGAAAAACTCTGCTGAGATGTCTCTGATAACCAACCTTGATGTAAGGCTCATAATATTCTCTCTCAATCTGCTACCTTTTATTCCACTGCTCACCAACATTTGGAAATCTAGTTGCTAGGGAAATAGACTCTCATGTTAAGGTGAATGTCACACCTACTAGAGTGACTTGGCCATTATGAAGATGGAGCACAAACAACCTAGCCAACTCACGATGGTACTAGACTCTCTCTACCATCTCACAGAACTGATAACAGGATTGGTGTTGAAAGCATGTGACAGTAAGAGGGTAGGCCTACAGCTCGACAAGTGAAGTGGGCTCCTCTCGTATATGTTTACCACCCTTGTGAGGTCTCCTTGGTGCATGCATTTCTGTAGGAGAATCACTATGTGTCTCCTCATCTCGGTCATAGGAAGGATCAGATTCCATGTTTGCCAAATGTTTGAGTTCTCTTAGATGAGTATGAAGAGATTTAAGGTGTCTTTAGTTTTCTGCTACCAAGGATGAAAATGTATGAGGGACTGTGAAAAGAAAGTGTATGGGGGTTTTGGGAATGTTTGCTGACTGGATTTTGGGGTATAGAAGGGTTTTAGGGACAATAACTAGACTTTGGGATAGAAATTAGGGTTTAGGAATTTGTAGCTAAGGTTTGGAAAGTGATAATTAGGGATAGGGGGTTAGGGAATGAGTTGATGAAACTGGACAATAAATCAGGGAATCAAAGGGAGAGAGAGTGATGGGATTTGGCAGCAAAAACAGAAACATCAAACCCTAAGCAATTGCTTTTGAGCAAAAATTGTAAGGAGGTAGGGTTTGAAACTTTTCTCACTAAATCACCATAAACATATAGAGACACACATTCATTGGCATTGGAAGGATGTTTAACTTACTTGGACAGGTGGCAATCGAGCAAATTTAGCAATTGGACAAATTTCGTGGGTTAAATTAGGCTTGCGGCTCTATTCACCGCGCCACAAAACAACACGCCACGCCTGTTCTATGCACCGCGCTAGTGTATTTTTTGCACTGTGGAGGGCGACCCAATGCGCTGCACCAGCTCTATGCACCGTGCTTACGACCCAATGCACCGAGCCCCTGAAACTTGAACTGTTTGTTGCGATTTTCCTTCCACGACCTTGCTCTAAGTTCCTCTTTCTCTTTTTGATGAAAATGAGTTTTTAAACATAGGGAATGGCTTACATACAAAATACCTTAATTTTTCACTCATAAAACCCACTTTTTTAATGTTTACATTTGACATTTTCTTTTCAAACTCTATTTCTAGGCAGTTTTGTTTTATTTTTGCCTTTGATGAACTGAATGATTTGACTTTTTGTTTGCCTTGTAGGTGATGGAGATGCTAAAGCTTGGCAAGGTGACCAGGGTTGCCACTGAAGATGTTACATATGAAAAACTGAAGTTACACCAAATTTATACATGAAAAGATAAAATACTCTGTTTTTCCTCAAAACAGGGTTTTGAGGAAAAATCAGTCTCTGAGGATGTGATTATGGAATTTATTGGTACTGGAACTTTATTCAACCTCCTCATGCGCCTGCTGACCATTATTGAGCATTTTGAAGACCTTATTGAAGCCCTAGACCTAATGGGACTGAAAACCCTAAAAATGACTTTTACAGATTTAAAGACAAAAATTGACTGTAGACAATCTAAATGGATGGAAATGGGCCAACAGGTAAAGGACATGAGGGAAAATGTATAACAAGCCACTACCGTCAGATGATCCATGATCCTAATGGAATGTAGCTGACTGAGCGAGACATCTAACATGCAATGCAACAAGAGAATTTGATCACGAAGGGATGAAGATACCGACACTAACGGTATTAATATACCACATATAGTTACAAACTGTGATAATCATGAAATAATACGATTACACTAAAAACAGAAGATAAACCAAAGGACCAACAGGCATGGAGTTAACCCCAACTATCCGATCTCTTCTTGGCATTGATCTCGAGATCAAACAATCTGATGGCTATCACGTCCCACTCGTCAGCTAATCCAGACGTTCTGTGCCATTGATCTGTCTTGTGAGATCCGGCGACTGTCGTGCGATATTTCTCTCCAACTATCACGTATGCTAATTCCCCAAAGACACGTGAGGAAGTGGTTTCAGGATGCTACATGTCGACCACTGAGTGGGATCACGTAGATTTCTGAAGAACCATTTCCTTCCTTGAAGGCATGTGATAAACCACTTCTTCCCTACCGGAACTCAAAGGAGTTTAACTTCTTTTGCATAATTTCATCGCCTTCATTTTCCAGGATAACATCCTTGCATGTTTTGATGTGATATTAGTTGATCTCCTTTGATTGGACGATCTCTACTCTTGTTCGCTAATCCCTTCACTTGTGGTATTAATCAATCGCAGACTGCCACATTACCTTCTGTGCTGACATCATCAAGAACCTGTGACTCTTTCCCGGGTTGCCACATGTCCTGCTGATGTAGGAATCAACTTTTTGGCCTAAATCTTTAATTGGCTCTAATTTCTTCATCTGAACTCGGATTTACACATTGTTCACACCATTGGCTTTGTATTAACGAGCACTTCAACATGATTCCACTTTCACTTGTATTTGAAGACTTTTTATTTGTAGGCTTTACTGAATCCATTTTGGATCACTCCTCCCCGCTGGAAGCTTTTGGTCCACCAAAAGTTGGTTTAGCTATTGAGTAAGTGAGCATAAAGTTCCTTCAATTTTTAGTTCTCTATCCATCATTCTTTACTTGGATTTATACCTTTGGGTCCAACTTGAAGATACTCAACATTCCCCCATTGTGAAATTTTTATTTTCCTTTCAAGAACTGTGTCCTCCTGTAACTCATTGAGATACTTGGGCAACAGATCCTTAATGGAAGGCAGCTGACCTTGCTCTTCATGATCTTCAATCAATTAAGGTTCATACAACTACAAGTTTTCAACATTTATGACTAAATAGATTTGCATATAAGCTAGTAGATCTAGGCGGAAAGCATTTTCACCAATTTTATCAAGTATTTTGAAAGGACCATATCTAATTGGTTTCAACTTTTTACCTTCCCCTTGCAGTCTTCCTTTGCTGATGTACAACCAGACTTGATCACCAACTTGAAAACTATGCTCAACTCGATTCTTGTCATGTCATGCCTTATACTTTGCTTAGCTTCATTCCAGTTGTTCTTGTACTGCCTGGTGAATTTCCTAAATTTGTTTAATGAACTTCATTGCTTTGTCCACATCATTGTGTCCATCAACTGCTATGTCTTTACCAAAGACAAAATCCAAAGGACACTTTGGTATAAAACCAAATCAAGTCTTAAAAGGATATCTCTGTGTAGAAGAATGTTTTTCATGTTTGTAAGCATGCTGCACATAACACAAATGCTCATCCCAAAGTTTGGGATGCTTGCTGCAATATCCTCGAAGCAACTATATCATTGTCCTATTGACCACTTCTATCTGACCATCTGTTTGTGGATGAAATTTCATGCTCTTTTTTAACCTTGTGTCTTTTAACTCCCATAGACTTGACCAAAATTTCCCAACAAATCGATAATCTCAATCAGATACAATAGAAGTGGGTAACCCAAAATGAGCCCATACATTTTGAAAGAACAACTTTGCAATTTGTTCAGTTGTGACCTGTTTATTACATGGTATCGAAATACACATCTTATTGAACCTATCCATAACTACATACAAATAATCATGACCCTTTCGAGACTTTGGCAACCCCCCAACAAAGTCCATGGAAACACTTTCCCAAGGACGAGATGGAATTGGAAGTGGAGTATACAAGCCTAATTTTCTATTACTTGGCTTGCTTGCAGCACACATAATACATCCTTTTATATAGCTAGAAACAGTCTCATTCATTCATGGCCAATAACAGAACCTTTGTAATTGTGCAACTATTTTAATTACACCAAAATGACCTGATATGAGAGAAGTATGTGCTTCTCGAATTATGTTAACTTTTTCAGTTTGTGGAATGCAAAAGTTAGTTTAGCTATTGAGTAAGTGAGGATAAATTTCCTTCAATTTTCAGTTCTCTATCCATCATTCTTTACTTGGATTTATACCTTTGAGTCCAACTCGAAGATACTCAACATTCACCCATCGTGAAGTTTTTATCTTCCTTTCAAGAACTGTGTCCTCCTGTAACTCATTGAGATACTTGAGAAACAGATCCTTAATGGAAGGCAGCTGACCTTACTCTTTGTGATCTTCAATCAATGAAGGTTCATACAACTACAAGTTTTCAACATTTACGACTGAACAAATTTTCATATAAGCTGGTAGATCTACGCGGAAAGCATTTTCACCAATTTTATCAAGTATTTTGAAAGGACCATATCTAATTGGTTTCAACTTTTTACCTTCCCCTTGCAGTCTTCCTTTGCTGATGTACAACCAGACTTGATCACCAACTTGAAAACTATGCTCAACTCAATGCTTGTCATGTCATGCCTTATACTTTTCTTGGCTTCTTTCCAGTTGTTCTATTACTGCCTGGTGAATTTCCTAGATTTGTTTAATGAACTTCCTTGCTTTGTCCACATCATTGTGTCCATCAACTGCTATGTCATTACCAAAGAAAAAATCCAACGGACACTTTGGTATAAAACCAAATCAAGTCTCAAAAGGATATCTCTAAGTAGAAGAATGTTTTTCATGTTTGTAAGTATGCTGCACATAACACAAATGCTCATCCCAAAGTTTGGGATGCTTGCTACAATATCCTCGAAGCAACGATATCACTGTCCTATTGACCACTTCTATCTGACCATCTATTTGTGGATGAAATTTCATTCTCTTCTTTAACCTTTTGTCCATTAACTCCCATAGACTTGATTAAAATTTCCCAACAAATCGAGAATCTCGATCAGATACAATAGAAGTGGGTAACCCAAAATGAACCCATACATTTTGAAAGAAGAACTTGACCTTTTTATTACATGGTATCAAAATACACATCTTACTGAACCTATCCATAACTACATACAAATCATCATGACCCTTTCGAGACTTTGGCAATCCCCCAACAAAGTCCATGGAAACACTTTCCCAAAGACGAGATGGAATTGGAAGTGGAGCATACAAGCCTAATTTTCTATTACTTGGCTTGCTTGTAGCACACATAGTACATCCTTTTATATATCTAGAAACAATCTCATTCATTCATGGCCAATAACAAAACCTTTGTAATTGTGCAACTATTTTAATTACACCAAAATGACCTGATATGAGAGAAGTATGTGCTTCTCGAATATGTTAACTCCTTCAGTTTGTGGAATGCATAAGTTTCCCAAATGATATAAGTGTTTGTCCTTTATGTAATAATCCAATTCTTCTACCTACTTTCCATGACTCAAAGTTGCATATACATCCCTAAAACATGTGTCTTGACCATATTGTTCAATGTAACTTTCATGAATTACTGAATTCTGCTTAAGTATTGTGGTCGCTTATATAAATGGTCTTGATAACATGTTTGCAACTTTAATATGTATGCCCTTCTTATAGCTAATAACATGATGAAATTTTTGTAGAAAACCCATCCACCTGTAATGTCTTGATTGTTGCACTTTAGTTTGTGAGTGTAAATATTGAAGTGGTTGATAATATGTGTGTATGATTGTTTCTTTACCCATTATGTAATGTTTCCAATTTTTAATACTCTGAACTAATGCATACAATTCTTTATCATATCTAGGATAGTTAACTACTGCTAATGTAAATGTCTCAGAATGAAAGAATATAGGATTCCTGTGCTGCATCAACACTGCCCCCATGGCATATTCACTTGCATCTGCCTCGATCTCAAATGGATGTTGAATATCTGGCAGTGCTAGTACTGGCGCTATACTGATCCTTTATTTCAATGTGTTGAAGGCTTTCTATTGTTTGCCTCTCCACTGAAACACCTGTTTCATACTTTTCAAAGCATGTAAAGGAGCTGCAATCAAATAAAAGTTAGCAATAAAATTTCTCCAATATTGCGCTTCCCCTAATAAACTTCTAACTTCTTTTAGCAATATTGGGATTAGGCCAGTTTACAATGACTTCAACCTTAGAGGGATCTATCTTCAATTCACTACCCCCTACAATATAACCCAAATAATTCAAATATGTTCTGCCAAATTCACATTTTGACAATTTCACATAGATATTTTCTCTTTTCAAAACATCTACAATCTGCTTTACATGCTTTACATGTTCATCCCATGTTCTACTGAAAACAAGAATATCATCTAAATAGACTATTACAAAATCATCAATAAATGGTCTAAATACATCATTCATGACTCGCATAAATGTAGCTGGAGCATTAGTTAAGCCGAAAGGCATAACCATCCATTCGTAGAGTTTGTGTTTCATTTTGAAAGCAGTGTTCCATACATCCTGTTCAACAACTTTGATCTGATGGTAGCTGCTTCGCAAGTCTAGTTTATAGAATTAAACTACATCTTTTAACTAATCTAATAAATCATCAATACGAGGAAGAGGATAATGATTATTTATTGTGATTTTATTTATTTCTCTAAAATCAATATACATTCTCCACAAACCGTCTTTCTTCTACACTAACACAATAGGTGATCCGCACGGTGATGTGGTTGGTCAAATAAACCCTTTATCAAGCAACTCATGTACCTGCTTCTTTATCTTTGCATTCTCTAGAGCTAATGACCTGTTATCACTCAGATTTTCCTAAAAGTTGTAAGAAGAAGGAAAGGGGTCTGAGGTAACTACAAACCAACTTTTAAGTACAGAATCTAGCAAATCTATACTCAGAGAGGGCTCTCTCTACAAGATTTAACTTTGTTTTATAGATATTAGGCTAGTTATGAAAGCTTTGGGGTTTTGATTGTGTTTGGTGGTGGAATTTAGGAGCAGATGAATAGAATAGAGTATCTCAGTCCATTGGACTATGGAGTCAACTACAGATGGCTCAACTAGATTTGGATTTTCAACAAAGGATTGCTTCACAGGGCAAGATAGCTAAACAGGGAACAAATGGTAACTTTAAAGGATGGGATGGCCTCAAAAGGGAAGAAGGGAAATTAAGAATCCTTCAACATGTTTTAAGAGGATGGAATTTGGATGATCATCAATAAAAAGAAATTAAGAATTTTTTACTAAATGACCAAAATGATAAATTAAGAAGCAGGAGCAGTTAAGAATTCCTTGCCTATGATAGTTTAGATGAAAAAAATTAGAATAACAATGAGTTGGAAGACAGATTTCACTTAAGCACTTTCTGAATTATACTTTTTCGTTTTAATATTCAGATATGAAACACAATTGAAATATTAAACAAGAATACAAGAACACATGAGATATAGAATACTTATTTGTCCGGTGTTTGACACATGAATCCTGTGAAAAGTCCTTTGTATTAATTTTGCATCCAACCAGCCATACAAGAGTTCATCAACAACACTTTATTCCAAAGTAATCAGTTTTATAGAAATGTCGAAGAATCCACCCTCAATACTCCGAATGAGGGAATATTTATACAAATTTTTTACAATAAAATATCTCATAACAAAGAGAGATATATTCTAGGATGACTAACTATATTTTACATGAAAGTAGAGACAGATGGTCACGAAGATAGAAGATAAAGTAAATTGATGGCTTGTTGTCCATGTTTTTGTGAATGAGATGGAGGCAGGCCCTATGATGAAGCATCTTGTTGTCTTCCTTGTAAATCAGTGCTGGCTATTCTGCTTTTCATCTTTTTACTGATACTCTTTGACCTGTTCTGATACTCTTTACCTGCTTGATCCTTGTTTACCTTCTTTTACCACAGTTGACTATGGTACCTAATGACAATTTTACTTTTTCACCAAGGATAAATCACAAAATTTCTGTCATATCTGTCCACCATTTTTCCTATGGTATTCTGGTTCTTTGAAGTTTCCTGAAGATTTCAACAGCCTCTGTGTATTTAACAAAAATAGGTTGAACTAGAAACAAATGCTTTAATTCATGTTCAACATAAAAAAGGTTCTCTAGACTGTCAAAGAGAACTCTGCCTATAGGTAGTGCCTTTGGTGCAGATGCACTAGCTGATGAACTGGCCTAGTTATCTGCATATTGAGCCAATTTTTCAATATAGTCTATATGCCTCATCAATTTATCATTGATTACTAAAGGACTGGGTAGCCCTTTGCTCTACAAAATACCAAATTTTTCCATAAAATCATTGATTTCTTCTTGCATGTTCTAGCATCTTTTTTCCAAATTCTGCATTAGAGACCTTTTGGTCAATACCTTCTTGATTTCCAGAATAGTTCCTGTTATGTCTTCAATGCCTAGTTCTCTAGTTGGTACTTATTTTTTCTATTCAAAAGGTGTATTAGCCTGGTGGCTTCCTCAGGCATCCTTCCTAATTCTTCCTTAGTTTTCTCGATTTCATCAAGAGCTACCTTTACCAAATAAATATGTTCAAAAATTATTTGTATTTATGGCTAAACATCATTTATTGACTGAGCGATGTTGGTCCAAAGAATCTTCCTAATGTCTGCTAAGGGCTTGTCAAAGGTGAGGTCTTTCTCTAATGATTTCACTTGTTGAGCTAACCTTTTATTCTCCCTCACTTTTTCAGCAAAATTAATTTTGGAAAGATCATATTTTTGTTCTAAGGTAACAAATTGTTCTTTTACCTTCTACAATTTTGAGGCTTGGAGCTTCATCTCCTCCATTGATTTTATCAATTCCTCTGTGCTTAAACCGGAAGTTCCTGCTTGTGCCGTTCCTATAGTTGTATCTGTGATTACTTCAACTGTGATTAAAGGGACATTGGGTGCTAGAGCTGTTGCTAGTGTTGAAGGGACTGCAGTGGAGACCAATGGTATCACATTTGGAGGCTGAGAGGTCGACTCTCCCTGCTTGTCCTTCAATGATTTTTCTAACTCTTGTTCAGTCTCCTTCAAATGTTCATTAAGCTTGAGGACTAAGTCCATGAGCTCTTCTTCAAACCTCTTTTGTATAATCTCAACAGTTTGTGGATGCCTTGATGGAAGTAATTTTAACTATTTTCTTAAGGCAATTATGTCTTCATATTTCTTTTTAATCAAGGCCTCTACAACCTTAACCTCTTTTGGGTTATGGCCCAATGTAATAACCAATTCTTCCATGGATTTAATTCTATTGTATTTAGCCTGTGAAGAGGCTCTTTCCAGCTGTAACTGAGCAGTTGTATTATTCAAAGAATTTTCTAATCTTTGGGCCATCATAGCCTTACTGGTTAATGTAGAATATATCATTTCCTCTGTCTGCCTATGTAGTTCAATCTGATCCAGGGGATGAATGTCTTTTTCCATGACCTCAAAATTTGTTTGATGGTAATCTGCAATTGTCTGAGGCTGTTGTACTTTGGGCTTGAAGAAGCTCATTTTCATTTTGCTGTCCTTGATGTCATAGGCTGACATCAACATATTCTGATTGGTGGGAGCCATTTTTAAATACTGATTGTAGACCTAGATCCTTAATGGCTCATTCTTAGCTTTTATTTCTTTGAATTTCTTTTTAATATCCGAGTTCTCATTTCCTGGAGGCTTGAAAGATGACACTTCAACACTTTGTTGCCTTTCCAATTCCTGTCTCTATGAGCTGGAAGGTGTCCCACCTGCTAGGAAAGTCTAATGATTGTCTACACCTTATTTTCTTTGGCTCTCTATAGTTTCCTCAAAAAATTCCTCTTCTGAATGAGGATTTAACCTGTGCCTCTTAACACCAGGCTAGTCTAATGTGCCACTAGCAAGGGTAGCTACTTCCCTGTCTCTCTTTTTATTCCTTTCCTCATTCAGAGGAGTCTGCAAAATTGGTGGCTCTCCCATGTTGACTTGAATTGGGTGGGCCTATGTTTGAGCTTGCTCTTGAGAAGTTTCAGGCCATTTAGACATGATTGATTGTTCTGTGGCTTGAGTGCTGGTCTCTTTTTCCCTTGATGTCTTTGCACATGGTGTAGTAGTCTCCTGTGAGTGCCTTTGTGAGGGATCACTTGTTGAGGCACTAGTCCTTGATGCTAGCTTTTGAGACATCTCAAACTGCACCTATCCAAAAGAATCCAGGTCAAGTGTCTTTTCAAAATCCTTCATTAAATTTTCTATATTGACCTGCTCACTATCTGTTTCTATTAGGGTCTGTTCCCTCCATTAATCCATGTTGGAAAATTTTTCAATCTCTAAGATTCTGTGATGCAAGTATGGTGACAATATATTTTTCATCCTTCTATCACAGATGAAACTATGAGGATCATAAGGAATCCAATTAAAACTTTTGTTTAGTTTCAGATGGTCTTCTAAAATTTGCTCTGCTCCTTTCCATGCTTCCATAGTGTTACAGAGGAAAGGGCTAAATTGATCCTTGATCCTTAGTTGTGCTTTCTTCTTTTCCTTAGTAAAATGAATCAAGTCTGAGTTTATTATCTTTATATAGTATTCCAATGCAAACAGTCTCATTGGAACATATTTTGGTAGCTTGAAAGGGGAAAGCTCACATCCATATATCTTGTTTTCTATGTAATTCTGGTACAAATACCAGTCACCTACTCTGTACTGTTTGGAGAGCTGAAGGATCCTCTTAATGTCATCACTGATTCTAGGAGGTGAAATCCCTATCAGCAAGGTGGTAGCTGGATGAACAAACTGATCAATAAACTCATTATATGAGTAAGGGCATGCAAAGGATCTATGGAAGATGGAAGTCCAAAAGATGACAGACCTTGGATTACCCTTGGTATCAAGTTTCTTGACAGAGAATGGGAATTTTTCTGATTGATAGTAGAGTATGAGGTGATATATGAAGGTGGTATACTTGAAAACCCTTTCATTCTCCAGTCTCATGAACTGGTCATGAATTTTGTCAGCAATAAATGAGGCATAATCATACTTGACAGCAGGGGGCTGTCCAAGGGTAAAAATAGACATCAACACTAGGGTCAACTCATCTACAAACTCACTAGTGTTGAATCCCATAACTGTAGATATCATATCAACTATGATTTTACCCGTATCTGTGAAGAAAACTGACCGATAAGGAGGGGGATCTGTAGTCTGATATTCCTTTAATATGAAAGTCTGGCAGAGGCGATTAAGTTCAGATTGGGACATTTTGGTTGCTTTCTCAAGTAAATTCCCAATGGATATGGGAGTGAGGGCTTGACCTGGGTGAAATTGGAGCATCTCATTGATTGATTCAATGGTTATTTTGAAAAGGATTGTTTGGTTGGGAGACATGACTGCTCTGCGGATGGGATCATAATTTGCATGGCACTGACGGATTATATTTGGAAAAACATGCACAGAGGGGAGAAAGTACATTGGGAGGTTGGATTCCTAGAGTCCCATGACATCATAGCCATTTAAGTACTTATCTCTACATTGGAAAAAGACTTTGAGGTGATATTTATCAGTGGTTAAGTCTTTTATTTGGCAGTGCTTATCTGCTAGAGGTAGATAGTCTAAATCTCAATGAGGAGCATTAATGGGTGCAACGTTCAGAGATACCAAGGTTTCCATTTCTGGTTCTTGTGGATTCAGAAAGGAACCTAAGGTTTTCTTCATAAAATGGGCAAAAAAGAGGGTCTGGGGGACTTGAATGATGAAAATAATAACAGAATTATGGTGAATTTGGGCCTTTTTAGTTAATTTGCAGTGGAAAACAAGTATTTTCAGGGTTTCTTGTCGGGAATTTGATAAATACTTGCTCTTGGGGAACGAGAAATGGAATGCAGATACTGGGTGTGGCTAGAGGGCTCTGGGCGACATCGACTGCAAAGTTTGGAGCAGGTTGATGGAAGAAACCTCAAGCTAGCTGACCTCGACATTTGTTTGCATGGGTGTACAAGTTCACAGAATAAAACAATGAAATTGACTTGTTTTGTTTTATGTACAAATTCAAGGGTTGGCGGGTTTTGGGATTTGGACGGGTGACGATAGCAGGGAATGACATGATGTTTTGTTGTTTTGTTTAGATGCAGTAAGTGGCTTAGATCACGCTGCTTATGGGGAGGGGACAGTATTTAGCCTCGAGCCAGCGATTCCATAGACTGATCGACACGTGGCGGAGGCATTGTACACAAAACCACTTTGTGATTGCCCGCTAACGTGTAGTCGCAAAGGGTCGTATGATATGCATGACAGTCGTAAGATCTTAGAGGTGTGATCGGATGACTATCAGGGATACGAAACGACGGGGGTTTAATGGAGGCGGGCCTGATATAATTAAGGATTATATAATCATATCGGGAGCGGCGGGATTGGTTGGGGAGGCTGTTAATTAACCATAAGGATTAATTAATCCCTTTTTAATGTGGCGGAGGATCAGGGTTGTTAATTAGTTACTGATTAACTAATTAATCCCTATTTAACACGTATTATGGTTATATTTTAACGAAAGAGGCGAGATATATAGTATTTCGGGATTTTTACATAGTTGGAATAATACAGGATCGGGTAAACTTTATATGGGATTTATATATTCATACAAGTTAGTAGTTAATATGATTTTCAAATGAAAAGAATTAAGTATAAAACATTTGAGGTGTGTATTTAAACTTAGGCTAAAGTGAAAAAGAGGGTTTTTGTCGAAATATTTTAATTTTCCCAAGTAAAATAAGATTTTACTTAGGAAAAAACTTATGAAGGGGAATGAATGATTTATGAAGGGATATAATATTAAAGAATGGGCTTAAGTACTTAGGCCTTATAAATTATTGGGCCGAGGGTCCGATCCTTCTAAAAGTCAGAGAAATGCTCTAAGCCCCTCTAATTTGATAGATACTTTGGCACTTAGGGGAAATTAGTGACCATTTAGGGGAAATGAGTAGGGGAGTTAATTATTTTGACTTTGCTTGCTTGATATGTTTTCCATGTGATACATGCCATTACCTTGTGCTGAAAGTAAAATATTTACACATTTAAATTCAACATTCACCACATGTTATTCTGCGACCATCATCTGCCTACCCTACCTACTTAACCTAGCATTTTTACTTCTTTATTAGGGTGCATTTAGATTGGCAAACCATTATCAAAATTTCTTTTCTTTTACATGGTGATGGTCTATCTAAGTCTACACTTATTACATCCAAGGGCTCAGATTAAACTGTTGAGCTCCTTTTTCAGTCTACCTATCTACTTATCTGCCAAAATTACACAGTTTGGTCAGATCTTTATTCTCTATTTCTACAACATGAAATTGAAATATGAACTAGTCAAGCTTAAACTACTTGATTGTTCATGAATTGTGGCATAGGTGACAAGCTACACACAATTGTTTATTATACAAAGGTAGTAGTGGCATTTAGACTTGCACACTTTCCTGGTCTTTATTTTTTTGTTGGGGTTCATTTTATTTCATTTTTTTGACCATCTTTTTATTCTTTTCACCCTTTGCTTTTTCTTTTAGGGTATACCCTCTTTAAATTTTTTGATTTTTTACAAATATGGAAAACCTTTGCAACAAGTGAAGGTATGAACATATTACAAAGCTCAATAAGTCAATCATGATATATGACACCTATTGTTATAGGGATATAATAGTGGCTCCACTTGGGGATGGATTTTCCTTATGGAAAGTCAAGAACAGTAGATCAGTGACCTCTTAATGACTTTGACTATGCCCTTCAATCTTCTCTTCCTTGCTGCTTTATTGTATGTATGACAGTGATACTTCTGAAGCTTCTGAAGCTTAGGGCCTTCTCTTCAGGCTTCAACTCCAAAAGTTACTATCCAATCAAAACTGTGACCTTACAAAGGATATAATCTGTACATGTTAAAAATATGGTAACATTAGTATGTAGGATCAAAGTAATGCTTTAACATCCGACCATTAACTGGTCCTTCTTCTGCTTCAGTACCATCCAAGTTCTTTAGAAAATATGTATTATTTCCTTGTAAGGCATAGATGATGTATGGTCCTTTCCATAGGAAGTAAAACTTCCCATGTTTCCCCTTATCCTCTCTTTTGGAATCCCATCTTAGCACTTTATCTCCAAGGTATAAATATTTTGCCTTGGTTATTTTATCAAAAATCTTCTTAAGCTTCTCCTGCAATACTTGGGATCTTTGGTACACCTCCTCTTTGGTTTTCTGCAAACTGATAGTCTGGTTTATCCTTCTTTGAATATCATTAGGTTCTATTTGAGCTTCTTGGAGTAGTTTTATAACAGGAACACCTAGTGATGAAGGAAAAACAACCTCCATGCCATACACTAACTCATAAGGACTGGTCCCAATGGATTTTTTGGTTGTAAGCCTGTCTACCCATAATGCATTTATTAGTTTCTTATGCCAAGTCTTTTTATTTTCCTCCAACAATTTTTTGATGATATTAATTAGACTCTTCTTGGAAGATTCAGCTAGTCCATTCCCTTGAGGATAATAGGCTGTGGAATGGCCTAGTGTAATGTGGTACTTGTTACAGAAACTGATCATCTTCTTTGATTTAAAAGCTGCAACATTATCAGTAATGATTTTAGTAGGGCAGCCAAACTTGGACAATATATTAGTCTCTAAGAAACCTATTATCACTGTGTCATTGGCTTGTATGGAGGGGATAGCCTCTATCCATTTGGTAAAATAGTCAGTAGCAGTGAGAATCCATTTGTCTTGGCCTGAAGAAGGAGGATGGATTTCTCCAATGAAGTCAAGACCCCATTGTTGGAAAGGCTTCTCAGTGGAAATGGGTTTCAGGGGAAAAGGTAATAGTTTTCTCTTGCCCTCAAAATTTGACATTTATGGCAAGAAGTGACAAATTTCTTCACATCTGCAAACAAGGTTAGCTAATAGAATCCAGTCCTTACAATTTTATCTACAGTTGATTTCCAATAAAAGTGTCCACCACAGTCTCCTGCATGAAATTCTTGGAGAGTCTTGTCAGCTTCATCTTTTAACAAACAATTCAATAAAATTCCTTCATGATTTTTCCAAAAAAGAGCATTATCTAAGATACAAAACTTTGAAGATTTAATTTTTAAAAACCTATTATTTGTTCTGGACAACCCTGGAGAAGCCTGCAGGTTTTGTAAAACGTAAATTACATCAGCATACCAAGGTGAGTCTGAAAAGGCCTGGCTGATTTGTGGAGTCGCCATCTCCTGTTCGTCATCCAATTAATTTATGTCCAGGGCTTGACAATCGGTTTCTGCCATGAGTTTGGCCAATCCCTGTCCTTTTATCAGTTTTGTAGGTTTTATTTCTATATCATACTCTAAGATGGTAGCAATCCATTTACCTCATTGTCCCTCGATTACCTCCTCGGTCAGGATGTCTTTAACAACTACATTTGGTACATAGGCTATCACATGAGAGTATAATATGTAGACTCTGAAGTCTTTAATGGCTTTTACCAATGCAAAAGCTTGTTTCTCCATGATTTTGTATTTCAATTATGCATCCCTGAGTGCTTTACTAAAAAAGGATATAGGTTTCTCACATCCTTGGTCATCCTTTTGTAGTAAAACAGTTGCTATGGTGTGCTCCGAGGCAAAAGAAAAAATTATGAAGTCCCTATCAAATTTTGGACTGGTGAGGACCGGTGTTCTGGTTAAGGCCATTTTAATTTCTTCAAATGATTGCTTGGCCTCTACTATCCATTTAATACTTGAATCCTTTTTAAACATGTCATTAAGTAATCTAATGAGTTATGCTAAGTTATATATGAATCTTTTCAAAAAAATTATCTTCCCTAAGAAAGCTTGAAGTTCTTTGATACTTCTTGGATGAGGTATCTGTAGAATAGCTTCTTTTCTGGCAGGATCTGTTGTGGGGGAAAGTATCCAACTCGGAATGACCCCAACCCACTCTAAGGGTGACAGTTCCTTAGCAACAGCTGAAAGCAAAACTATCTAAAGTTTCTTCTTTATGACATGCAAGAGATAAAAGGAAGAGATCCACTTACCGATGTCTTGCGCAAATGGTCGATCCAATCTCCTTTGATTGCTGCTTGCTCCCAGCTCCAAGTCTTTTCACGGGCCCAGCTACACGAGATCCTGCAAATAAGACAAGAAAAGGAAACTACAAGAAGCATGCATGCATAACTGATTCAAGGATTAGCATAAATCAAATACGCAAGTAAGACAATACATCATTGAAACACATGCGAATAGAAGAACCTCAAAAACTTTATTAATATATGGAAGTAAGGTTCAGGCGGTGATACAACCATGAGAGGTCCAATCCAGCATCACCTTCCCGACGGAGAGAAATCTCTTCTTCACCTCCCTCAAGCAATCACCCAATACTCTCAACTGCAAACCAACATCAATTCTTTGCACTAAATTCCGGCCTCCCAGATCCCATGGGATGAGATCCTTATATAGAGTTTTGGAGTGAAGATAAGTTAGCTTGATGTGTGACTTGTTGTCCTCTTCAACTCCAGTTGTTCTTCAGTTCTTCACTCGGAGTTTCTGTCTTCCACTTGGAGTCTTAGAAGCTCTTAACTCATCATTAGGCGAATCTTATCATCAAGTGTCTTTTTAGAAGCTTCCTGGGCACTGGCACTTTGAGAAAAAGATTCCTCCACATGTCCAAGTACGCCCAACGCAAGTCGCCTTTGTTCTACTTGCTATGCAACGCAGGTAGCCTTTGTTGTACCTGCTATGCAGCGCAGATGCCTAATGGAGCAGCTGCAATGATCCAAAACTGACCTGTTTTTGAGTGTTTTTCAGTGGAGAACTGTTTTGCAGTGCTGTGGTTTGCTGACCTTGTTCCTCTAAGGGTAAGAACAACTTGTTTAGGGACTTTGGATCCCTCAGATTATTGACATTTCATGCTCTATGCTGTAAGGCACAAAAATGTCTATAACAGTTGCCCCCTAAAGTATGAGGTTGTTTATCGGGTGAAATGCTTTATTAGGAGGATCCGAAGTTCATTCAATCGCCGGGAGGTGACCTGTAACAAAATACAATACAATACATTATGTTTTCATACTTTCTTTTCATGATCTAGCTGAGGCGGGCATTTCCCATGCTCAGCTTTATAAATACATTTGCTGTACATAAACAGACGATCGTCTGATAATAGACGGATAATTCTCTGCTTTTAATTATCATCCTTTTAGTAGGATGATCATCTGCTGCACATGTCTATGTCTTTATCTCCTGAATATATATCGCAGCCCGGATGGATGAAACTAGATCCGGGGTCTTCAAACTTGTCCGATCTTCACATTAGTACAAGTCGATCCATGTGAGAATTTCTTAAAGTCGAACATGGAAAGACATCGCTTGATTACCAGTCAATAATGTAAACTGTTAACAAGCACGAGAGGAATCACCGATAATGATGATGACCCTCAAGGTACTGCAGCACAATTCACGTGGTGTGAATATAGGATCTGACGTCGAACACCACACAAAGTCTCCTGGTCGAAGGTCATTAATGTATACCTATCGCCGGGAGTGAGAAACTTGCCATTGAGGTATGCAAGCTTCAAAGTACTGAGGGGGTGTTCCTAGATCAACTTCTTGGATAATGAGCTGATGTCGACAAGAAGTGATCCGTCAAAGGAGGGCCCTAATGAATCCCACATCAGTGACACGGAACAAAGCTAGTGATGATTGGTGAAAACAATTTGTGAAATATGATTCAGGGTGGCGGTCATGGAAGGATGAAAGGTGATGTATGGTAGTGGATGGGACCCGGTTGACACATTCTGAATGACATCTCTTGAACATGTAACGACACTGATGTGATGGATCGGTAGCATTACCCCATGTATGGATGGTATGGCGAGACCATGGTGAAGGGACCGGTGAATGATAATAACCCAACCCGATATTTACGGAGGCAAAAGTGTCATGTTCAAGAGCGACTTGCTACCATTAAGCTTTGAGGTTCTTCCCAATTTTTCCCCAGTCATTTCTGACCAGTACCTCTTTATTTTTTGACAAGCTTGAGGAGGATAACATATGCTTGATCTATAACCTGCCCTTCGGGCAAGCCCATCGCTATGTTTTTAATGAGCCTAGCGATAGGGAAACTCGTTCTTGTCTAAGGACAAGTTTGTCGCTATCTAATATTTTTAACGAGCCCAGCGACAAAGACAACTCGGTCCTTTTCATTTTTAGAGAGTCTGAAAAGTGTACATAAAGTAGACTCCAAGGGGTCCTTTTTCGTCATCTAATCCCTTAAGTCTGAAAAAGTATAAAACAATACAAAAGGGATGAATGTTCGATATCTTTATCGAGCCGAACTAGACAAGCGCTCGATCTTTTTGTGCAATAATCCCTCAGGTCCAAAAAGATTAAAATCTAGAGGAGGGATAGCTCTTCCGGTCCTTTTAACGAGCTGGAAGGCCAAAACTCGGCAAACTTTTCATATTTTACGAGTCAGTGAAAAGAGCTCAAAGAAGACTCATCTTTTGAGGAACGAGTGATAAACAAGGATAGCAGCAGATTCGAGGTACAGGTTGGAATTTTCCAATCACGGCAGTATTACAAGGATGGCTAGGTGGAATCACTCTTCGCAGCTGTTCCTCAAAATAGGTAAACAATCAAGTGGATGTGAATGATCGGCCAAATGAGAAGTGGAGGTGATGGTGCACAAACACGACCAAGGCTTTTATGGCTGATGAATTTACGGTCTCAGATGTTTATTTACCGGTACTGGGTTCATTTTTTTTTAAAGAGCTTGAATGCGCCAAAACACTGCTCAATCTTATGTTTATTTTTTAACGAGCATGAACTATGCGCTAAAACTGCTCGGTTCTTACGTTTATTTTTTAACGAGCATGAACTTTGCCAAAACTGCTCGTTTTTACCAGTCATAAAGTAGTAAGGTCTCATGGAAAATTCCTATTTTTTAAGGAGCTTCATCTCCCTACGCTTTTCTCCATATCCTCTCTTTATGCAAGCTGGGTATCGGCCCATCCTACGGGTTAGAGGGGTTAGTCCTACCTAAAACTAAAAAGCCGCCCGCGCTTGCATTCCAAGAGGTTTGCATGCCCCCAGGTATAAGTTGAATTTCAAGGTTACCCCTCAATTTGCAGGTAAAACATTCGTTTTACCGGGAGAGCCCTACCTCTTTCTGGTTACCCAAAGAATGGTTTTATTTGCAGCCGCAAATGAAACTCTTTCTTCGGCGATGTCTATCATTAGGGTACACAAAGATGGTTACAATTTGTGGCAACAACAGCATCTCTATCTTTGGGGGCTGCCCCTACTTATCCTTTAAAACATTTGTTTTAATGGGTGAGGCTGGCCTTTTACCCAAAGTCGATACCTACTTGCTGCCACAAACGGATCCCCTTCTTTGGTAGAGCCTACCTATTTAGACAAAGGTGAATGACCTTTGTCAAACAAGTAACCTTGACAGAAGAATCCTTTTCCAGAACAACCCCATCCCTAACAGCCCCTTCTGAGAGTCCAACTCTCTCTTTGTCTTCTTGTCCTTCTTCTCCACGGACCACGAAGATAGCTCAGAGGAAGATTCTCAAAGATGAAGGAGGGGGACGGGGTACGGACTAGTCATATTCTTCCGTGGAAATTCTACTTTACACCTAAGGTTTTTTCTGCCTCCAGAGCAGACCAGGATGCATGCCCCCTGGGCTCCTACGTTCCTTTCCCGAATCACTCGCATTCATCAGGAAGAAGAACCGGGGGAAGAGACCTTTCTTGATCGAAAAGACCATTGAGGATAGGTATGTGACTACTTGCGATGTGTGATCCCGGAAGTGAAAGTTGGTCTACGAGCTTGACCATTCTTCCTTCGTATGGAAAACACATTATTCGAAAGAGTGAGGAGACTATTGCTTTCATGCAATATATGTAGTCTTGTCCAAGGAGTAGGTTATAATCCAAGGGTCCTTGGACGACCATCAAATTCATCTTGACAGCCTTCCCTTTCAGTGTGATAGGCACATTAGGTAGAATCCCTAATGGTCGACTGGTTCCTCTGTCAAAACCCGAGAGACGCCTTGTCTCGGGCAAAAGCGCCGGGCAACCCAGTGCTTTCCAAGCAATAGAGGACAGGATACTCACAGATGCCCCTTCATCAATGATAGTTCCAGGCATCACCATTTTGTATATTTGGACTATAATTCTAAATGGTATGCTGGCTGGTAACCGGGGTCTGCCTAGTTGGTTCCAATCAAAGGACACAACTAGGTTGCTTGGTGGTGGGACCGAATATACGGCCGGATATGATCCTGACGATGCTCCTTCCTGCGATAAAGGAGTGGGCGCTTTTCCCAGATGCTCATCAGAATCGGAGTTGACGAAAAGAATATGGACGGTGTCATCCTTATTCTCTTCGGCGGGGGTGTCAACTCAAGATGAATCCTCAGTGACTGTGGTGTTTGAAGATGAAACTTCTGAAGGGAGAACCGGGTCAACTGGCGTTTCGACCTCTGGACTTTCGTCTGGTCCGGATTCAGTAGGTTCACTTTCAGCGACTGACACTTCAGCTGGCCCTCTAAGCAAGACAGTTGTATTTTCGACCAACGAAGGACCTGGCGCGAGTTTTTGATATCCAGGAGGAAGTAGCAACGGTGCAACCGGTTGATCTTCCAAAACTCTCTTGGCTTCGTCTAAAAAGGGACAACGGCGGAGGGTGTGATTGCCTTCACACAATTCGCAGGAGAATTTCCATCCTCTTCGTCGTCTAATACCTTCACGTTCGTTGGTCGACGGTAAGCATTCAACCTGACTGTCAGAGGTTGACGCTTCCGAACTGTGCAAGCGAGGGGACCAGTCCCTTAGTATCCGGGGAATACTAGGACAATCACTGTGGAAGTGGTTCCCTCTACATATGACACATGGCGACTTGGGCCCGGTCCGTGCTGTGTGTGGGTTTTCGTTAGGTACCTTCTGCTTGCCCCCAGGTGCCTTTGGCTCCTTCTGCTTCTTTTCTTTCTTCTTCTTTTCCTTCTTCTTTTCTATGGGAGCCGCGCTTTTGGCGGCTTGACCTTTCGAAGAAGAAGGATTGGAGGAAGGCTCGTAAGAAGTGGAAGGCTGGAGGGTAGTTCTAGACTGGTCTAACTGTTGACTCGACTGTTCAGGAACCGTGGTGGTCTGAACTACAGCGGTTGAGAATAGCCAAACTGGCAGGCCAATTGTCAGTCCTGGAAGCGACAATGTGGCCATGTGGGGCGCACCAACTTCTCCCCAAGAGGAGAAAGGGCTAGGGGTCCCCCCCTGTGGGATCCCTTGGTTGGTGTGTTCCATGTTCTCAACTTTAAAGATCAATGTAGGAATCAAGGGTAATTATGTTCCGTTTAAGATGAATTTTATATGACGACGCTTTAGACACAACTTGCTTTTTCACTTTTTAAGAGTCGAGAAAAAGCTAAAGATGACTCTAGTCTCCTTCGATGTATTAACGAGCCCGAAGTGACAAATGCTCGGATGGACTTTTTTAGTTATAGAGTTTGAAAAAGGCCAAAAGAAACTACTCTGGAGTTCTAGGCAAGGGTGTTCCAAACCTTTCGCGAAACCACAGAATACGTTTTACGGTACGAGTGGTCGATCTTCGTGAATGCTGTGTTCACTGCATCACGATCAGTAGGGCAGCCGACACGGCTTCCTATGGATAAAGGCTTTGTTCCTATAGGGGTCCCCCAATATACACGACGGTACGCGGGGGCACAAGTCCGTATTAGTGCTATCGTCCCTCAGGAGGAATCACCCACCTTCGTAGAGATCGACAGTCACTATGTTTAACGACGCCGGTTCACGTCTCTACCTAGACCTCTACTGTGTTTCGTTATGTTTCAAAGCGTTGTTAGATAAATTCAGTTCTTTTTAGGTTGATCTTGCTTAGCAGTTTGCCTTTATGGATCACCACGTGATGTATGAGACAACTCCTAAATGCAGTCTAAGAATGATAAGCAAGCTTTTTCAATTCTTTCAACTTATGAAAACCTTAACTACTGAAGGAAAAGAAAGACATCATCTTTTCAAAAAGATCATAGAGCACACACTGATGCACTTTTCCTAAATCGACATGCAAACTGTCAAAATGCACATGCACAATGCAAGTATTTCTTTTCTTCTTTCTTAATGTTTGGTGTATGACAAAAAGAAAGCTGTTGTACGATTTCGAATTCAATTTCAAGCGAAAACAAACAAGTATTGTCCAATAATCAAAAGAACACCTTAAGATTTACTCGTTTCAATCACAAGAAATACTGAGATTCGAACCATATAACGAAAGCAAATGCTCAAGCAGCTATGAACAGCAATAAACTAACTCTTAGAATCACAACGACACTTTCTCACAGGTCTAGATTCAAGAGGTCATAGCAAGACTAGTTCACTTTCGCTATGGGAAACGGTGAATGATAGCAAGAAATACAATAAGAACAATCACGGTTTCTTCACACAACTGAGGCGGAATGAAGGCAAAGAGAAGTGGTTTCAGCTGGGTATACAGGTTGACAACAGGCTGCAAAAACAGTACTGAAAACTGGGCAACAGACAGTGGAGAATCCCAGCTGCACAAGGCAAGATTGGATCAGCGCAGGTGCTGCACTGTCAATCTGAGATGCAGCACAGGTAGCCCCTTCGGGACCTGCGTTGCAGTGCAGGTAGCCTTTGTTGCAACTGCATTGAACGAGACAACTCTCGTCTCTCTGAGATTCTGGCTCACAGTTTGCTAAAAAATGAGCGGTTTTTGGCCAAATCAGTTGCTATCAGTCAAGTATACTCTAGAGGATGATTAAAGGAAGATGAACACTATCACAAAGAGCTAAAAAGAGTCCTTGTGGATCAGCTCTTCAAATCATAAACATGCCCAGCACTGGGCTAGAGTAGCTGCCCTCTACTTTGCATTCGAAGAACTCGAATGCAGTTTTCGATTCGGTACCCTTTTGTTTAAGAAAAGAATAGCAAGAAACACAAGATACCAACAAGACACGCTCCCCAGCGGAGTCGCCAGTCTGTTGTGGGGGAAAGTATCCAACTCGGAATGACCCTAACCCACTCTAAGGGTGACAGTTCCTTAGCAACAGCTGAAAGCAAAACTATCTAAAGTTTCTTCTTTATGACATGCAAGAGATAAAAGGAAGAGATCCACTTACCGATGTCTTGCGCAAATGGTCGATCCAATCTCCTTTGATTGCCGCTTGCTCCCAACTCCAAGTCTTTTCACGGGCCCAGCTACACGAGATCCTGCAAATAAGACAAG
This sequence comes from Pinus tabuliformis, assembly GCA_031772625.1. Lineage (NCBI taxonomy): Eukaryota > Viridiplantae > Streptophyta > Pinopsida > Pinales > Pinaceae > Pinus > Pinus tabuliformis. Next base: position 183,270,277 of record CM062819.1, read on the forward strand.
AAAATGAAACTACAAGAAGCATGCATGCATAACTGATTCAAGGATTAGCATAAATCAAATACGCAAGTAAGACAATACATCATTGAAACACATGCGAATAGAAGAACCTCAAAAGCTTTATTAATATATGGAAGTAAGGTTCAGGCGGTGATACAACCATGAGAGGTCCAATCCAGCATCACCTTCCCGACGGAGAGAAATCTCTTCTTCACCTCCCTCAAGCAATCACCCAATACTCTCAACTGCAAACCAACAGCAATTCTTTGCACTAAATTCCGGCCTCCCAGATCCCATGGGATGAGATCCTTATATAGAGTTTTGGAGTGAAGATAAGTCAGCTTGATGTGTGACTTGTTGTCCTCTTCAACTCCAGTTGTTCTTCAGTTCTTCACTCGGAGTTTCTATCTTCCACTTGGAGTCTTAGAAGCTCTTAACTCATCATTAGGTGAATCTTATCATCAAGTGTCTTTTTAGAAGCTTCCTGGGCACTGGCACTTTGAGAAAAAGATTCCTCCACATGTCCAAGTACGCCCAACGCAGGTAGCCTTTGTTCTACTTGCTATGCAACGCAGGTAGCCTTTGTTGTACCTGCTATGCAGCACAGATGCCTAGTGGAGCAGCTGCAATGATCCAAAACTGACCTGTTTTTGAGTGTTTTTCAGTGGAGAACTGTTTTGCAGTGCTGTGGTTTGCTGACCTTGTTCCTCTAAGGGTAAGAACAACTTGTTTAGGGACTTTGGATCCCTCAGATTATTGACATTTCATGCTCTATGCTGTAAGGCACAAAAATGTCTATAACAGGATCAATTTGAATGCCATCCTTGGATATGATGTGACCTAAGAGTTTTCCTTCCTCCAGGCCAAACAAGGACTTCTTTGGATTCAAAGAAATACCATATTTTTTTTGCATTTTATAAATACTTGTCTGAGATGGTCCAAATGCTGCTGATCTGATTTAGAAAAAAAAAGTTAGATCATCCAAATATATAACAAGAAAATCATGAATTTCTTTGGCAAATGCAATGTCCATTTCCCTTTGGAAAGTCGCTCCTGCGTTTTTAAGTCCAAATGGCATTTTGAGGTACACAAATGTGCCCCATGGTGTTGTAAAAGATGTTTTCTCTTGGTCATCGGGATGAACCAAGATCTGGTTATATCCTGAAAACCCATCTAAAAGAGAAATTCTAGAAGAACCTACTACCCTTTGCAAAATATGATCCATTTTAGGTAAATGGTAGTTATCTTTAAGAGACACCTTATTCACATTTCTCAAATCTACACATAATCTAATTTCCCCAGTTTTCTTCCTAGTAGGCACTAAATTAGACACCCACTCTAAAAATCTAATAGGGTCAATAATCCCTGTTTCATACATATGTTTAATTTCTTTTTCAATCAGTGGTAATAACATAGGGTTGATTCTTCTAAGTTTTTGCTTAAATGGCTTTTAATTTTCTTTCATAGGTATTGTATGCTGAATTATTGAGGTATCGTATGATTTCAAATCTGCATAACTCCAGGCAAAGACATCCTGGAATTCTCTCATGAGTTCAACATATTTTAACTTCTGATCAGGAGGTAAAGTCTTTGACAGTTTTATCATCTTTGGCTTGTCCTCTGTTCCTAAATTGTATTCTTCAATGTCTGCTTTTAATGGTTCCATCTTTGGTTTCTTAGGAATGTTATTGGAATCAAAAAGGTCTTCAAGAGGAGTCAACCCTTTTAGTAGATGATTGTATTTTAAATTGATAACCTCTGTTCCTTCTTCAATTATCTCATCAAGGTCTATTTGTTTTTAGGTTTTGAACTTCCTATTGTGTGAATTTTGTGGGATGAAGCATTTGAATTGAATTTTCTTCCAAAATATTTGCTTCTACCTCATCTATTTGATTAAGGTTAATGTATGTATCAACATCTATGTAACTATTAGAAAACTCTTCATCTTAAGTTAAAAAGTTATTAATCTGCTCATCACTATCGAAAACCTGCCAATTCTTCAGATTGCCAGGGATGGCTAGTCTATGCCTAATTTCAGCTGTAAACTGATGATTAGGTTTGAAAGGTAATTTGCAGGCGCTAGCGAACATTGCCAGGCTATGAGCTTGCAAGTTGTGTTTTCTATGGATTGTAGTAAGCTGAGTTTCTAGAAAAGTATTGAGAATCTCTATAACTATTCCTCTGTAATACCCTAATCTAGAATCCCTAGTTAAATATTCCCCTTTGATTTGTTTAATGATTAACTCTAAATCTCCTATGAAAGATACTCTGATTGCCCCTAATATTTTGACAAGTTTTAGACCCATAAAGAGAGCCTCATACTGTGCCATATTATTCGTGCACTTAAAATTTAATCTGTAGGCATGGCCTTCAGCGTGGTCATTTTCTAGATTGTACACCCAAACTCCTGCTCCTGCCCCTAATTTATTTACTGAGCCATCAAATTCTAAATGCCAAAGAATTTCATGCTCATAATTAGTGTCAGGGGTAGTGGTAATTTGTTTAACAGGGGGATTTAGTTTTTCATTCTCATCCGGTTTTTCTTTGTTGTATGATTTGTCATTCGTATCTGATATTTCCTGAATCTGAACACTTGATTTTTCTTTTTTAATTTCTTTTAGTTCTACTGCTAAAACTTCTAAAGTGTTGGTAGGATTGGTTTCAGTATTATAAAGAATGAATGAGTCCATATCAGAGTGTAATGAGTAGATGGGGAAATTTTGTGGTTTTTCTTCAATACTTACTACATATTTCATCAACATTTCTCTGTATAGCTTCTTTGGTTGGCCAAAAACCAAGATAGTAGCATAGGACATGTCTAATTGAAGAGATCCCTGAAGCTTAGCACCCCAGGACCTGGACAATAACATGCCATATTTTGGTGGTATATGTGCTACCACTATATCCATTAAAATTGTTTTTGCAGGGTATTGAACCAATGAGACACACAAGTCTTTTATCAATCCTAAACATCTCACCTGACTAGAATCAAAAGAAAAGAGATATTTATATGGTCTAATGATGTCTAGGTCTAATTTTTCCATTACAGACTTGGGCATGAGGTTATGAGATGCCCTAGAGTCAAACATGGCATTGTGAAGGATTTTATCATGTATGTTTAAGCTCACATAGAAGGGAGGAATTCCTCCTTCTAAATGTTTTCCATTTACTTCAGGGCCAAAGATTAATTCTGGATGGTCATCAAAAACATTAACTGAATCTTCAGTTCCAGTGATCTATGGATCTGAGTTTGGTAGGCATCATGTCTAGCTAATTTAGATAAAGGGACAAAAATTTTCAGCTTAGCTATTCCAGTTTCCAGATTAAAGGGTTTCTCTGTTGGGTTTTTGGATTTCAAATGTTAGCATTCTCTCTATTTTCTGTATTTTATGTGTTTTTCTCCTTTTCAGGAGTGGGGCTATGATTTGCAGTTTCTCCTAAATCAACTTCTGGAGGTTCTTCCATAGTTCCCTTAGAAGGAAGGGGAGTGGAGGATTGTTTGTTGTTTGGTTGATTATCTGAGACATCTTCAATTATTGGGTTAGAAAGGTTATTGTTCGGTCTGGAAAGAATTTGTACAGGTGTAGTGACTGTCTTACCTTTTATGGGATGTTTCCGAACCTTTTGTTTATTTGCTTCAAGAACATCAATTCTCCTGCTCCTTAGGTTATACTGCCTATGCACTTCATAGATGGTTGCGTCATATCCCTCCCTAAAGTCAAATGATTCACCTGATTGAGTTTGAAATTATTTAAGAATGTGGGCCTCTTGATCCTCTTGAGTCAATAAAACTTCTCCTTCATTGTTGAGTCCCATTAGATTTATTTGAGTATCTTCTTGTGGACCTTTAGAACTAGATGCTTCTACATAATTTTCCTGGAAAGGGGGTCTAATTTTTTGGTCTGGACCAGTCTTCCCAATGTTCTGGTTCTGATTTTTTTGGAAATTAAGATTTCTCCTAGTGTTGGTAGGCTGACGATCCCAAGTGGATTTTATTTCAATTGTTTCTACTCTATCCCCTAGTCTATCCATACCTTTAATTATGGCATCCAGTTTCTGTTCAAAAGGTGAGGCTTCTTCTTTTACTGGTATCCTTCTTTTGCTTCTAACCTTGGCTCTTTTAGACATCAGGTTGGCTTCAACACTGACAGCTATACTTTGCATATCTTCCAAAGTTCTAGGGGCTCGTTCCCTTAGCTGAAAAGCCATATCTGAATCAAATCCATCTGGGAATTTTATTAAGGCCAAATCAATTGGGGGTCTGAGGTTTTGAGGGATGGCATTATAGACATTATTGAATCTAGTGCAGTAATCTTGCACAGTTTCTTGTGTTCCTCTCTTTAGGTTTTCATACTCAGATAAAATCTGAAGAAGATATTTCTTTTTCTCCCATCGATTCAAAAATTGTCTACAGAGGGTTTCTAGGTTGTGTATATTGTTTTCTGCTAGAGCCCTAAAGCAGGTTCTGACTTCCCTAGTTAGAATCTGAACAAATATTCTCATTCGTACATCATCAGCATCTATCTCATAAATTTCAAAATAATCAATCATCTTTTTGGTGGGTTTTTGGGCTGTATAGGTACCAGTACCATCAAATGGAGTAATCTTGCTTTGGTAGTCCTGAGGCATGGCACCTAAGTTTGCTGGTAGAACCAGAGGGGTATACCTGTTTTCCATGGCTGTAGGTAATGATGAAACAATAGCTGGGGTTGGGATAACAATGGGTGTTTGAGTTGTGGATGGAGGGGTAGAAGGGGTGGTTTGATGTGAAGTGGTTTGAGGTTGAGATTTACGAGGAAAAGGTGATGAGCTTGCAGAAGCAGTAGTGATTATAGAGGGATTGGGTGTTCCTTCAGAAATAAGATCAGATTGTATTGAGTTCTGCAGATGTCTGTCAATTAAGAAATTGACAGCTTGAAGCTGTAATTCTTCGATGAACAAAGGGTCTGGGATTAGGTCAATTAATTCAGAATCAGAAGATGTCATAAACAAAGAGGTATCAAAATGTTCATCAAAGGGTTCGTCTTCAAGTTATATCCACCTAACATGACAGGATGTCGATCTGAAGGTGGGCCGAGAATTGGCAGTACTTTCTTGACTTTCTTGTCTCCTAAGAATTCTGGGGATTAGATTGGGGTTCTCGAACACTTGTGGTGGATTAGGATCAGGATAAGCTCTAGCGTAACGAGTCCTTTTTGAGGCCAGGTTTCTAGGTTTTCATATTCTAAATTAATATCAACAAACAACTTTTGTGATTTCTTTAAGATACTTTAGATTTCAGATTTGAACTTTTCTTAAAGATGTATTTTACTGAGGAACTGGCTTCCCCAGCATAGTTTCCACTATGTTATCACTTAGATTTTCCTAGAAGTTGTAAGAAGAAGGAAAGGGGTCTGAGGTAACAACAAACCAACTTTTAAGTACAAAATCTAGCCAATCTGTACTCAGAGAGGGCTCTATCTACAATATTTAGCTTTTTTTATAGATATTAGGCTACTTATGAAAGCTTTGGGGTTTTGATTGTGTTTGGTGGTGGAATTCAAGAACAGATGAATAGAAAAGAGTACCTCAGTCCATTGGGCTATGGAGTCAACTATATGTGGCTCAACTGGATTTGGCTTTTCAACAAAGGATGGTTTCATAGGGTAAGATAGCTAAATAGGGAACAAATGGTAACTTGAAAGGATGGGATGGCCTCAAAAGGGAAGAAGGGCAATTACGAATCCTTCAACATGTTTTAAGATGAGGGAATTTGGATGATCATCAATAAAAAGCAATTAATTTTTTTTTTACTAAATGACCAAAATGATAAACCAAGAAGCAGGAGCAGTTAAGAATTCCTTGCTTATGATAGTTTAGAAGAAAACATTTAGAATAAAAACGATTTTGAAGATAGATTACACTTAAGCACTTTCTGAATTATACTTTTTCATTTTAATATTCAGATATGAAACACAATTGAAATATTAAACAAGAATACAATAACACATGAGATATAGAATACTTATTTGTCTGGTGTTTGACACATGAATCCTGTGAAAAGTCCTTTTTATTAATTCTACATCCAGCCAACCATACGAGAGTTGATCAATAGCACTTTATTCCAAAGTAATCAGTTTTACAAAAATGTCTAAGAATCCACCCTTAATACTCCGAATGAAGAAGTATTTATACAAATTTTTTACAATAAAATATCTCATAAAAAAGAGAGATATATTCTAGGATGACTAACTATATGTTACATGAAAGTATAGACAGATGGTCTCGAAGATAGAAGATAAAGTAAACTGATGGCTCGCTGTCCCTGTTTTTGTGAATGAGCTGGAGGTAGGCCCTATTATGAAGCATCTTTCTCTCTTCCTCGTAAATCAGTGATGGTTGTTCTACTTTTCATCTTTTTATTGGTACTCTTTGAGCTGTTCTGATACTCTTTACCTACTTGATCCTTGTTTACCTTCTTTTACCACAACTGACTATCGTAACTAATGAAAATTTTACTTTTTTACCAAGGATAAATTACTAAATTTATGTCATATCTATCCACCATTTTTCCTGTGGTATTCTGGTCCTTTGAAGTTTCTTGAAGATTTCATCAGCCTCTGTGTATTTAACAAAATTAGGATGAACTGGAAACAAATTCTTTAACTCATGTTCAACATTAAAAAGGTTCTCTAGATTGTCATAGAGAACTTTGCCTATAGGTAGTGCCTTTGGTGCAGATGCACTAGCTGATGAACGGGCTTGTTTATCTGCATGTTGAGCCAATTTGTCAACATAGTTTATATGTCTCATCAATTTATCATTGATTATTAAAGGACTGGGTAGCCCTTTGCTATGCAAAATGCCAAATTTTCCCATAAAATCATTGATTTCTTCTTGCATGTTTTAGCATCTTTTTTCCAAATTTTGCATTAGAGCCCTTTTGGTCAATACCTTCTTGATTTCCAGAATAGTTCCTGTTCCGTCTTCAATGCCCAGCTCTTTTAGCTGGTACTTATTTTTGCTATTCAAAAAGTTTATTAGCCTAGTGGCTTCCTGAGGCATCTTTCCTAATTCTTCCTTAGTTTTCTGGATTTCTTCAAGAGCTACCATTACCAAATCAATCTGTTCAAAAATTAATTGTATTGATGGCCAGACATCATTTATTGACTGAGTGATGTTGGTCCAAAGAATATTCCTAATGTTTGTTAAGGGCTTGTCAAAGGTGAGGTCTTTCTCTAATGATTTCACCTGTTGAGCTAACCCTTTATTCTCCCTCACTTTTTCAGAAAAATTAATTTTGGAAAGATCATATTTCTGTTCTAAGGTAACAAATTTTTATTTTATCTTCTTCAATTCCGAGACTTGAAGCTTCATCTCCTCCATTGATTTTATCAATTTCTCTGTGCTTAAACCTGAAGTTCCTGCTTGTGTTGTTCCTGTAGTTGTACCTGTGATTACTTCAGCTGTGATTAAAGGGACATTGGGTTCCAGAGCTATTGCTAGTGTTGAAGGGACTACATTGGAGACCACTGGTATAACATTTGGAGGCTGACAGGTCAACTCTCCCTACTTGTCCTTCAATGATTTTTCTAACTCTTGTTCAGTGTCCTTCAACTGTTCATTAAGCTTGAGGACTAAGTCCATAAGCTCTTCTTCAGACCTCTTTTGTATAATCTCAGTGGTTTGTGGATGCCTTGATGGAGGTAATTTTAACTATTTTGTTAAGGGAACTATGTATTCATATTTTTTTTAATCAAGACCTATGTAGCCTTAACATCTTTTTGGTTATGGCCGAATCCAATAACCAATTCTTCCAAGGATTTAATTCTATTATCTTTAGCCTGTGAAGAGGCTCTTTCCAGCTGTAACTGAGCAATTGTATTATTCAAAGAATTTTCTAATCTTTGGGTCATCATAGCCTTACTAGTTAATGTAGAATATATCATTTCCCTTGCCTGCCTGTGTAGTTCAATCTGATCCAGGTGATGAATGTCTTTTTCCATGACCTCAAAATCTGTTTGATGATAATATGCAATTATCTGAGGCTTTTGTACTTTGGGCTTAAAGAAGATAATTTTCATTTTTCCCTCCTTGATGTCATAGGCTGACATCAACCTATTCTGATTGGTGGGAGCCATTTTTAAATATTGATTGTAGACCTGGATCCTTAATGGCTCGTTCTTAGATTTTATTTCTTTGAATTTCTTTTTAATATATAGGTTCTCATTTCCTAGAGGCTTGAAAGATGACACTTTAGCACTTTGTTGCCTTTCCAGTTCCTATTTATATGAGATGGAAGGTTTCCCACCTGTTTGGAAAGTTTGATGACTGTCTACACCTTCTTTTATTTGGCTCTCTGTAGTTTCCTCAAAAAATTCATGTTCTAAATGAGGATTTAGCCTATGCCTCTTAGCGCCAGGCTCGTTTGATGGGCTACTAGCAGGGGTAGCTACTTCCCTGTCTCTCTTTTTATTCCTTTCCTCATTCAGAGGAGTCTGCAAAATTGGTGGCTCTCCCATGTTGACATGAGTTGGGTGGCCCTGTGTTTGAGCCTGCTGTTGAGAAGTTTCAGGTTGTTTAGACATGATTGATTGTTCTATGGCTTGAGTGCTGGTCTCTTTTTCCCTTGATGTCTCTGCACGTGGTGTACTGGTCTCCTATGAGTGCCTTTGTGAGGTATCAACTGTTGAGGCACTAGTCCTTGATGCTGGCTTTTGAGAAGTCTCAAATTGCACCTGTCCAAAAGAATCCAGGTCAAGTGTCTTTTCAAGATCCTTCATTACATTTTCTATATTGACCTACTCACTATCTGTTTCTATTAGGGTCCCTTCCCTCCATTCATCCATGTTGGAAAATTGTTCAATCTCTGGGATTCTGTGATGCAAGTATGGTGACAGTCTATTTTTCATCCTTCTATCACAGATGAAACTATGGGGATCATAAGGAATCCAATTAAAACTTTTGTTTAGTTTTAGATGGTCTTCTAGAATTTGCTCTGCTGCTTTCCATGCTTCCCTAGTGTTACAAAGGAAAGGGCCTAATTGATCCTTGATCCTTAGTTATGCTCTCTTCTTAGCCTTAGTAAAATGAATCAAGTCTGAGTTTATTATCTGTCTATAGTATTCCAATGCAAACAGTCTCATTGGAACATATTTTGGTAGCTTGAAAGGGGAAATCTCACACCCATATACCTTGATTTTTGTGTAATTCTGGTACAAATACCAGTCACCCACTCTGTACTGTTTGGAGAGATGAAGGATCCTCTTAATGTCATCACTGATTCTGGGAGGTGAAATCCCTGTTAGCAAGGTGGTAGCTGGATGAACAAACTGATCAATAAATCATTATATGAGTAAGGTCATGCAAAGGATCTATGGAAGATGGAAGTCCAAAAGATGACAGACCTTGGATTACCCTTGGCATCAAAAAAACCCTTTCATTCTCCAGTCTCATGAACTGGTCATGAATTTTGTCAGCAATAAATGAGGCATAATCATACTTGACAGCAGGGGATTGTCCAGGGGTAAAAATAGACATAAACACTAGGGTCAACTCATCTACAAACTCACTGTTGTTGAATCCCATAACTGTAGATATCATATCAACTATGATTTTACCCATATCTGTGAAGAAAACTGACCCATAAGGAGGGGGATCTGTAGTCTGATATTCCTTTAGCATGAAAGTCTGGTAGAGGCGATTAAGTTCAAATTGGGACATTTTGGTTGCTTTCTCAAGTAAATTCCCAATGGAAATGGGAGTGAGGGCTTGACCTGGGTGAAATTGGAGCATCTCATTGATTGATTCAATAGTTATTGTGAAGAGGACTGTTTGGTTGGGAGACATGACTGATCTGCGGATGGGGTCATAATTTGCATGGAACTTATGGACTATATCTGGAAAAACATGCACAGAGGGGAGAAAGTACATTGGGAGGTTGGATTCCCAGAGTCCCATGACATCATAGCCATTTAAGTAGTTATCTCTACATTGGTAAAAGACTTTGAGGTGATATTTATCAGTGGTTAAATCTTTTATTTGGAAGTCCTTATCTGCCAGATGCAGATAGTCTAAATCTCGATGAGGAGCATTAATGGGTGAAACATTCAGAGATACCAAGGTTTCCATTTCTGGTTCTTGTCGATTCAGATAGGAAACTAAGGTTTTCTTTGTAAAATGCGCAAAACAGAGGGTCTAGGGGACTTGAATGATGAAACTAATAACAGAATTATGGTGAATTTGGGCCTTTTTAGTTAATTTGTAGTGGAAAATAAGTATTTGCAGGGTTTCTTGTCGGGAATTTGATAAATACTTGCTCTTGGGGGACAAGCAATGGAATGCAGGTACTGGGCATGGCTGGAGGGCTCTGGGCAGTGTCGGCTGCAAAGTTTGGAGCAGGTTGGTGGCTGAAAGCTCATGCTAGTTGACCTCGACATTTGTTTGCATGGGCATACAGGTTCACAGAATAAAACAATGAAAATGACTTGTTTTGTTTTATGTACAAAGTCAAGGGTTGGCGGGCTTTAGGATTTGGATGGGTGACGATAGTGGGGAATGACATGATTGATGTTTTGTCATTTTGTTTGGAGGTGGTAAGTGGTTTAGATAGCACTACTTATGGGGAGGGGGTGGTATTTAGCCTCGATCCAGCGATTCCATAGATTGACCGACGCGTGGCGGAGGCACTGTACACAAAACCACTTTGTGATCGAGCGCTAATGTGCGGTCGCAAAGGGTCGTACGATATGCACAATAGTCTTCAGATCTCAGAGGTGTGATCGGACAGCTATTGGGGATGCAAAATGACAGGGGTTTAATGGAGGCAGGGCCGATATAATTAAGGATTATATAATCATATCGGGAGCGGCAGCTAATTAACCACGAGGGTTAATTAATCCCTTTTTAATGTGGGGGGGCATCAAGGCTATTAATTAGTTACTGATTAAATAATTAATCCCTATTTAACACGTATTATGTTTATATTTTAACCAAAGTGGCGGGATATATAGTATTTCAGGATTTTTACATAGTTGGAATAATACGGGATCAGGTAAACTTTATAGGGGATTTATATATTAATACAAGTTAGTAGTTAATATGATTTTGAATGAAAAACACTAAGTATAAAACATTTGAGGTGTGTATTTAAACTTAGGCTAAAGTGAAAAAGAGGGTTTTTGTGGAAATATTTTAAGTTTTCTAAGTAAAATGGGATTATTGAATTGAGACTTCTGTGATCCATATCAAGTTTTTGAAGAATCTTCCGCAAAAATCACATAGAAAAACTTTTCTCGACGCGTTTCGAACCATTCAGTGTGGTTCATCGTCAGGACAAGTTGAATGAGCAGATCTCATTTAGCACATTAAATAGCCAGGGCAGAGAATCCATTACTCAATAGCTAAAAAATAACAGCTAGAATTGACTTGATAACAACTAGTTTGACCAAGATAAAGGGAAAATATTATTATTATTATTATTATTATTATTATTATTATTATTATTATTATTATTATTATTAAATTAAAATTAAAATTAAAATGAAAGGGGACAATAATAAATAATAAGTAAATCAAAAAATAAATAATTTCAAATATGTTGATAAATATAAATTAAAATGAATTAAATTAAAAAAAATATATAAAATAAATTACTTTCAAAATTAATAGTTAGTTATAAACGTAAAAAATATAGTAATATATACTTTAATAAATATTCGTCAAAAAAGAAAAAGAAAAATATTACAATATTAACAATGAATTTAAGGAACCAAAAATAGTATATTAGTTTTAAATTAAAAAATTAGATTAATTTTAAAATTAATTTTTATAAATTAAAATAAAATTAACACGCAAAGAGATTACACAAAAAGTAAATAAAATTCATAATTACAAATAAAACTAACCATATTAAGAACCATTAATATTTTAAACTAAATAACTAATTTGAAAATTAATATTAGTAAATATATTATAATTAAATCAAATTTAAAACACAAATTTTAAAAATAAATAATAATAATAATAATAATAAATAGATAAAATACTAAAAATAAATAATAATAATAAAATAAATAAATAAATTGATAAAATAAAATAGAAATCACAAACTTAATAAAACAAATATTAAGGGAGGGAAAGAAGGAAAACAACTAGGAGGAGAGGGCTCGGACCCAGCAACTACTAATCTTCCAACCATCCTCTCTATTAAGATTGATCGGCCTTTTTTCAATCTCAAGGGCTTCCCTAAATTTCCGGTGATGGAATTGAGACACTCTAGCAATCACACTAGCCTCCTCAATGTAGACATGATGATTGGTTTTCTCTACATGTTCTGCTAACGTGGAATATTTAGTTCTCATATGCTTTAGGTCAACCACATGCTCACTAATCCTTTGATTAATGGAGCGACCAGTCTCACCAATATAGGGGGTCCCACATGAACAAGGAATAATATAAAACCCTTTCATGTCTTTGGGGTCGATGGGATCCTTCACAGATCTTAGGGATTTACAAATGGTGTTAAGAGGTCTAAAAGTTGCAGGGATATTATGCTTCTTAAGAACCCTCGCAATCTTATCTGTGGTCCCTTGAACATACGGAAGATGGACTCCAGGAATTCGCTCTTTAGGCCCCTTCCTAGTTAACAAATTCTTAGTTGCTTTGAGGAAATCCTTTTGTCCCAAGTGTCTGCTATAACCATTCTCGACAAAGACATTAAGGAGATGGGATTTCTCCTCATCGAAGCTCTTTTTATCAGAGATCCTTAATGCATGAGTTGCAAGGGTGTTGAGAACCCCCAACTTCTGGGCTGGGAAATAGTGGGAACTAGCATGAAGATACTGCTCCATATGAGTTTTCTTGCGAAACACTCGGTGGGAGAGGGAACCATCCTCATTCTTAGAGATAAGAATATCAAGGAAAGGGAGGAAACCATCGACCTCTTGTTCCTTAGTGAACTTAATAGCCGAGGATTGACTATTGAGATGATTGAAGAAGAGATCTAACTCCTCTTGGCCATGAGACCAGATGACATTCGTGTCGTCTACATACCTTTTCCAAAGCTTGGGTAGGAGACGAGCTGAGTTCAGAGCCTTATATTCAAAATCCTCCATAAAAAGATTAGCAACAATAGGGGATAGGGGTGAGCCCATGGCAACCCCACAAGTTTGCTCAAAGAACTCACCTTCAAAACTGAAAAAGGTAGAGGTGAGGCAGATCTCAACTAACCGAGCGGTATCAGGATCAGTTAGACGGTAGATCACATCCATGGCCTCATTAATAGGGATGCAAGTATAGAGGGAAACAACATCAAAACTGACCAGAATGTCACAAGAGTCTAGCTTGATGTCCTTGAGCTCCTCAATAAAGGAAGCCGAGTCTTTAACGAAGGATGAAGTATGACCAACTAAGGGCTTAAGCTTCAAGGCAAGAAACTTAGCAAGAAGATAGGTAGGACCTCCAATGGTGTTGACGATATGCCTAAGGGGAGCCCCTTCATTATGGATTTTAGGGAGCCCATAGATTCTAGGCGTGATAGGATTGCTCTCAATGAGTTTATGGTGCAGGGGACTCACTGAGTCACTGGATTTAATGGCATGGGCCACAATCCTGGAGATCCTCTTTAACGGGTTTTTGGGAAGCTTCTTATAACTACCGTTATTATGAAGATGATCTAGCATTTTATTGCGGTAGTCTACCTTATTAAGAATGACAGCAGCCCCACCCTTGTCAGCTTTCAGAACAACAATATCTTTGTTGTGATTTAATGATTTAAGGGCTTCAAATTCATCCTTGCTAAGGTTGCTCCTGGGAGGCTTAGCCTTCCTTAGGATAACAACACAATCCTACCTAATAGTATCCTTAATACTATCAGGTAAACCTCGAATCCCAAATTCCACGTCACAGATAATATCATCAACAGGGATCTTCTTAGGAGCCAAGGAAAAGTCTAGACCTTTGCTTAAAATGCTAAAAACAGAAGGAGAAAAATAAAAGCTAGATAAATTCACCATTTATTATTATTATCATGAGAGTAAGGGTGAGGATTAACACCATTTGAATGACTCTTCCTCGATTTAGAGTTAATGTCTCTATGTAAGTTAAGCCTTGTTAACCTATTATCATTATTCATTAACATCCTAGTCCTAGAACAATATTTATTTACCCTCCCATTATTATTTCCAATGTTAATATCATTATTATCAATATTAGCATTGTTAGTAGTGTTAATATTTTCCTTATCAACAAAGAAATTAGTTTTATTATTAATATCATTATTAATGACAATGTTAATATAGTCCTCATTATTATTACCATTGTTAATATCATTCATATTATAAATGTTAATATTATTATCATAATTATCTTTATTAATATTATTATTATTATTGTAAATCCTATTATTGTTATTATTTTTAATATTATAATTACTATTATTATCATTAGAATTATTAATAACATCATCATTCCTACTACTATTGTTATTACAAATATCATTTATAACAATATCATTTATGTTATAATTATTAATATTACTATCCTTGTAATTAATAACATTATTACTATCATTACTAATATTATAAATATTATTACTCTTATCATTTTTAATATCATTCGAATAACCAACATAATTCAAAGAAGCGAAACCACAGGAGAAACTTACCTTGCCACCTCTTATCCTACCACTGAGACTGCTAATCGGATTCTCATCATTGATCAAACCTGAGTGGCCGAAGGCAGAGCTCTGAGCGTCTGTGCAGCAACTGTTCACATCATAACCATCGCGGGAAGCCAGATCAGGATCTGGATTGGCTATACGGGAACCAATACTTGTGAAGGGGGCTCGAGGAACAATGATTCCGGATAGAACAACACTGTCCTTGGGAACCTGCTCCCCCGACAACGGACTGGAACCATCTGAGAATTGAGCATCAGGCTGTGTCCGAGGGAAAATGGACTCAACGCTATCCCCCACGCAAGTAAACTGACCGGCTGAGCAGGAGGAGGAAGTCTCAATTCAATAATTGAATCCCTGCACGGAGGAGCCACTGCATCTAAAGTTCATCGTTTTGAACGGGCACGCTTGCAGGTTTCTAAGTTGAAAGCAGATCTAGCATTTCTTAAAAGGTGCAGAGATTCCGCCACTATTCCGGTTTTTGCTCAGATTAAACATCGCCTGCTCTCTCCTCATAACCAGCATGTCTTCCTTAAAGCTAGCTTAGCATTATTAAGGTCTGAGATTAACAGAATTCGTAAGACCTTAGATCGTCTCTCTAGGAATCTGCTTGTTTTGCATTTGGAGCTATCTAACGCGTTTTCAGCCTCCCTATGGGCGAGGGTTGATGCTTGTTCAGCTCTAAAATGCCTGCGCATGGAGGATCGATGGAAGCAGAAACTAGCTTCTAAGTTTCTGAGGTTGACTATCAAATCTTCAGATCCAGTCTCTTCAGTAGATTATGTCTCCCAGGGTCGGCTTTCTGCTGTTCAAAGATCTGCACTTCGTAGTTGGGTTCTTCATAGTTCTAATCAAGCGAACTCGCCTGTGCAGTCCTGTAATTTAAATGGAGCAGCCTGCTCCCATCCAAGCCCTCTGGCGGTATCCTGCACAGATGTTATTCCTTGTGCCAGTGGCTCGGTTCCTTCCTCCTCCTGCTCAGCCGGTCAGTTTACCTGCGTGGGGGATAACGTTGAGTCGATTTTGCCTCGGACGCAGTCCAGTGCTCAATTCTCAGATGGTTCCAGTCTGCTGTCGGGGGAGCAGGTTCCCAGGGACACCGTTGTTCTATTCGGAATCATTGTTCCTCGAGCCCCCTTCATGAATATTGGTTCCCGTGCAGCCCATCCAGATCCTGATCTGGCTTCCCACGATGGTTATGATGTGAGCAGTTGTTGTGCAGGTACTCAGAGCTCTGCCTTCGGCGCTCAGGTTTGATCAACGATGAGAATCCGATTAGCAGTCTCAGCGGCAGGGTAAAAGGTGGCGCGTCCTGTAATTTAAATGGAGCGGCCTGCTCCCATCCAAGCCCTCTGGCGGTTTCTTGCACAGATGTTATTCCTTTTTCCAGTGGCTCGGTTCCTTCCTCCTCCTACTCAGCCGGTCATTTTACCTACGTGGGGGATAGAGTTGAGTCGATTTTGCCTCGGACACAGTCCGGTTGTCAATTCTCAGATGGTTCCAGTCTGCTGTCGGGGGAGCAGGTCCTAGGGACAGCGTTGTTCTATCCGGAATCGTTGTTCCTCGAGCCCCCTTCACAAGTATTGGTTCCCGTGCAGCCCATCCAGATCCTGATCCGGCTTCCCGCGATGGTTATGATGTGAACAGTTGCTGCACAGATGCTCAGAGCTCTGCCTTCGGCCGCTCAGGTTTGATCAATGATGAGAATCTGATTAGCAGTCTCAGTGGCAGGATAAGAGGTGGGGCGGTAAATTTCTCCTGTGGTTTCGCTTCTTTGAATAATGCTGGTTATTCGAATGATATTAAAAATGATAAGAGTAATAATATTTATAATATTAGTAATGATAGTAATAATGTTATTAATTACAAGGATAATAATATTAATAATTATAACATAAATGATATTGTTGTAAATGATATTTGTAATAACGATAGCAGTAGGAATGATGATGTTATTAATAATTCTAATGATAATAATAGTAATTATAATATTAAAAATAATAACAATAATAGGATTTACAACAATAATAATAATAATAATAATAATAATAATAATAATAATAATAATAATAAAGATAATTATGATAATAATATTAACATTTATAATATGAATGATATTGGCTATAACAATGGTAATAATAATGAGGACTATATTAACATTGTCATTAATAATGATATTAATAATAAAACTAATTTCTTTGTTGATAAGGAAAATATTAACACTACTAACAATGCTAATATTGATAATAATGATATTAACATTGGAAATAATAATGGGAGGGTAAATAAATATTGTTCTAGGACTAGGATGTTAATGAATAATGATAATAGGTTAACAAGGCTTAACTTACATAGAGACGTGACCTCTAAATCAAGGAAGAGTCATTCAAATGGTGTTAATCCTCACCCTTATTCTCATGATAATAATAATAAATGGTGAATTTATCTAGCTTTTCCTTTCCTCCTTCTGTTTTTAGCATTTTAAGCAAAGGTCTAAACTTTGCCTTGGCCCCTAAGAAGATCCCTATTGATGATATTATCTGTGACGTGGAATTTGGGATTCGGGGTTTACCTGATAGTATTAAGGATACTATTAGGCAGGATTGTGTTGTTATCCAAAGGAAGGCTAAGCCTCCCAGGAGCAACCTTAGCAGGGATGAATTTCAAACCCTTAAATCGTTAAATCAGAACAAAGATATTGTTGTTTTGAAAGCTGACAAGGGTGGGGCTGTTGTCATTCTTAATAAGGTAGACTACTGCAATAAAATGTTAGATCATCTTCATAATAGCGGTAGTTATAAGAAGATTCGAAAAACTCGTTAAAGAGGATCTCCAGGATTGTGGCCCATGCCATTAAATCTAGTGACTCAGTGAGTCCCTTGCACCATAAACTCATTGAGAGCAATCCTATCACGCCTAGAATCTATGGGCTCCCTAAAATCCATAAGGAAGGAGCTCCCCTTAGGCCTATCGTCAACACCATTGGAGGTCCTACCTATCCTCTTACTAAGTTTCTTTCCTTGAAGCTTAAGCCCTTAGTTGGTCATACTTCGTCCTTCATTAAAGACTCAGCTTCCTTTATTGAGGAGCTCAAGGACATCAAGCTAGACTCTTGTGATATTCTAGTCAATTTTGATGTTGTTTCCCTCTATACTTGCATCCCTATTAATGAGGCCATGGATGTGATCTACCTTGTAACTGATCCTGATACCGCTCGGTTAGTTGAGATCTGCCTCACCTCTACCTTTTTCAGTTTTGAAGGTGAGTTCTTTGAGAAAACTTGTGGGGTTTCCATGGGCTCACCCCTATCCCCTATTGTTGCTAATATTTTTATGGAGGATTTTGAATATAAGGCTCTGAACTCAGCCCATCTCCTACCCAAGCTTTGGAAAAGGTATGTAGACGACATGAATGTCATCTGTTCTCATGGCCAAGAGGAGTTAGATCTCTTCTTTGATCATCTCAATAGTCAATCCTCGACTATTAAGTTCACTAAGGGACAAGAGGTTGACGGTTGCCTCCCTTTCCTTGATATTCTTATCTCTAAGAATGAGGATGGTTCCCTATCCCACCAAGTGTTTCGCAAGAAAACTCATACGGAGCAGTATCTTCATGCTAGTTCCCACCATTTCCCAGCCCAGAAGTTGGGGGTTCTCAACACCCTTGCAACTCGTGCCTTAAGGATATCTGATAAAAAGAGCTTCGATGAGGAGAAATCCCATCTCCTTAATGTCTTTGTCGAGAATGGTTATAACAAACACTTGGGATAAAAGGTTTTCCTCAAAGTAGCTAAGAATTCGTTAACCAGGAAGGGGCCTAAAGAGCGAATTCCTGGAGTCCATCTTCCGTATGTTCAGGGGACCACGGATAAGATTGCGAGGGTTCTTAAGAAGCATAATATCCCCGCAACGTTTAGACCTCTTAACACCATTCGTAAATCCCTAAGATCTGTGAAGGATCCCATCGACCCCAAAGACATGAAAGGGGTTTATATTATTCCTTGTTCATGTGGGACCCCCTATATTGGTGAGACTGGTCGCTCCATTAATCAAAGGATTAGTGAGCACGTGGCTGACCTAAAGCATATGAGAACTAAATCTTCCGCGTTAACAGAACATGTAGAGAAAACCAATCATCATGTCTACATCGAGGAGGCTAGTGTGATTGCTAGAGTGTCTCAATTCCATCACCGGAAATTTAGGGAAGCCCTTGAGATTGAAAAAAGGCCGATCAATCTTAATAGAGAGGATGGCTGGAATATTAGTAGTTGCTGGGTCCCAGCCCTCTCCTCCTAGTAATTTTCCTTCTTTCCCTCCCTTAATATTTGTTTTATTAAGTTTGTGATTTCTATTTTATTTTATTTATTTTTTTATTATTATTATTATTATTATTATTTTTCTTTTCTTCTTTTTTTTTAACTTTATTATTTATTTATTTAATTTAAAACTTTATCTATTTATTTATTTTATTATTATTATTTATTTTTATTATTTTATCTATTTATTATTATTGTTATTATTATTATTATTATTATTTATTTTTAAACTTTGTGTTTTAAATTTGATTTAATTATAATATATTTACTAATATTAATTTTCAAAATAGTTATTTAATTTAAACTATTAATGGTTCTTAATATGGTTAGTTTTATTTGTAATTATGTATTTTATTTATTTTTTGTGTAATCTTTTTTCCTGTTAATTTTATTTTAATTTATAAAAATTAATTTTAAAAATAATCTAATTTTTTAATTTAAAACTAATATACTATTTTTGGTTCCTTAAATTAATTGTTAATTTTGTAATATTTTTCTTTTTCTTTTTTGACGAATATTTATTAAAGTATATATTACTCTATTTTTTACGTTTATAAGTAACTATTAATTTTGAAAGTAATTTATTTTATATAATTTTTTAATTTAATTCATTTTAATTTATATTTATCAACATATTTGAAATTATTTATTTTTTGATTTACTTATTATTTATTATTGTCCCCTTTCATTTTAATTTTAAATTAAAATAATAATAATAATAATAATAATAATTTCCCTTTATCTTGGTCAAACTAGCCGTTATCAAGTCAATTCTAGCTATTATTTTTTAGCTGTTGAGTAATGGATTCTCTGCCATGTCTATTTAATGTGCTAAATGAGATCTGCTCATTCAACTTGTCGTGACGATGAACCACACTGGATGGTTCGAAACGCGTCAACAAAAGTTTTTCTATGTGATTTTCGCCAAAGATTCTTCATAAAATAGGATTTTACTTAGGAAAAAACTTATGAAGGGGAATGAATGATTTATGAAGGGATATAATATTGAAGAATGGGCTTAAGTACTTATGCCTTATAAATTATTGGGCAGAGGGTCCGGTCCCTCTAAAAGTCAAAGAAATGCTCTCAGCACCTCTAATTTGATAGATACTTTGGCACTTAGGGGAAATTAGTGACCATTGAGGGGAAATGAGTAGGGGAGTTAATTTGAATTTCCTTGTTTGATATGTTTTCCATGTGATACATGTAATTGCCTTGTGATGAAAGCAAAAGATTTACACATTTAAATTCAACATTCACCACATGTTATTCTACGACCATCATCTACCTACCCTACCTACTTAACGTAGCTTTTTACTTCTTTATTAGGGTGCACTTAGATTGCAAAACCCTTATCAAACTTTCTTTTCTTTTACATGGTGATGGCCTATCTAATTCTACACTTATTACATCCAAGGGCTTAGATTAAACTGTTGAGCTCTTTTTCACTCTACATATCTACTTATCTACCAAAATTACACTGTTTGGTCAGATCTTTATTCTCTATTTCTACAACAGGAAATTGAAATATGAACTAGTCAAGCTTAAACTATTTGACTATTCATGAATTGTGGCATAGGTGACAAACTGCACACAATTGTTAATTATACAAAAGTAAAAAACTAGTGGCATTTAGTCTTGCACACTTTCCTGGTCTTTATTTTTTTGTTGGGGTTCATTTTCTTTCATTTTTTTGACCATATTTTTATTCTTTTCACCCTTTGATTTTTCTTTTAGGGTATACCCTCTTTACATTTTTTAATTTTTTTGATTTTTTTACAAATATGGAAAACCTTTGCAACAAGTGAAGGTATGAACATATTACAAAGTCAATAAGACAATCATGATATATAACACCTATTGGTATAGGGGCATAACATAACCTATACATTTCAATGTTATTTAGTGGAGCATCTTGTTGCAAATAGATCTCATGCTCTATCTCTCGCTTGGGTGGAAGTGCTTTAGGCTCTTGAAACAGAATATCATAATCGAAAACAACTATAATTGTATCTACTTTTTGTTTAGGATTAGAGCCTTGGAATGCATCAGATTTATCAAGATCATTTGCTTTTACAATCATAAGTAAAAATTGTTTACTTGACTTTACAATTCTTTTCATCTATTATGAATTTAGGAGAGAGAAGTTATCTTTGAGTTTATGAGCCCTCACAATATATTCAATTCCATCCTTAGAGAGTTGATACTTATTTTCAGCTCGATAGAAGATAGATTTTCTAACGTACAATTATGAAATTCCTAATACAATTCCACATATGTCCAATGGGACTATGTCTAACTCAACATCATCTACAAACGTTGATCCAATAGCAAAATGAAGTTTACATTGTTTCGTGACTTGTAGTTTTGTTTTATCACACAACCAACCTAATGGATATGGCTTTTTATGAGGTTTTGTTTCTAGACCAAACTTTTTTACAATTGTTTCAGAAATAAAATTAACTTATGACCCACTATCAAATAAAGTATCAATTTTAGTGTGCTTGGAAATGACTCTAATATTAAATAGCTCATTCCTCTCATAACTTTCATTATCAACAGAATGAAGAGAATTACTTGTAGATGCTTCAAAATCTTTACCTTTTATCCCTGTAGTTGTAATTGTTGTCTCGTCACCTAAGTCTGATCCCAAGTCCTTTTGAATAGCAACAACATTATTTTGCTCTTTACTCCTGAACTTCTTAGGCTTCAATTCTGGATGCAAAGACTAGCAGTGTGCCTCATCGTGTCTTTCCTTCTTACAATGAGTGCATGAAGGTTTATCCTTCTTCACATTGTTTTTTTTCTTCTCCTTCCATTTCAATTTCTTCTTGCTTTCAATAGGTTTAGATGATTTCCCAACATCTGGGGTTACATTTTTACCTCTAGCCTCTAGATGAGTTGCTTGAACTGATACATCATCTAAGCTAGTTGGGTTAAACATAAGTATAGTATGCCTCAAATAACTACGAAAACCACCTATATATTTTAACAATGTCTTTGGTGAGTCCAATTGTATTCCTAATGTTAAAGCTCTCATATGGAATTCCTGAGTATAACTCTGAACACTTTGACCTTTTAGTTGACGTAGTGTTTGCCAACTCATCATTGCTTGTTGCATCTAAGCCAAAGGATAAAATTGCTTTTTAATGGCAGAAACAAATTCATTTCAAGTTGAAATTATTTTACCATGTTTTGGGAGATCTGCTTGTGTCTTTCCTTCCCACCATATAAGTGCGGTTCCTCCCAGTCGAAGGGTAACAGGATGGGTCTTCTTCCTTTCTGAATCAAATTTCTTCACCCTGCAATATACATCAATTTTCCTTATCCAATTATCAAGCTTTTCAGCATTAAGTTCTCCATCATAAATTAGCAAATCAAATTTTACATCTAATTTGATCAGAGGCTTTCTTCTTCTTCTTCTTAGAAGAACTAGTTTTATGAGAAGTAGATGATGATGACGACGATGATGGAGATGATGAAGGAGATGGTGGAGGCTGCATTCCTCCTTTTCCATTTATCTTCTTTATCTGGAGGGATAAAAAGAAAAGGCTCCTGTGCTCCTTTGTCTGGTTGTGGTGATGAAGTACCTTCACCTTTGCCCTTTTTAAACTCATTATACATCTCTTCCACCATTGAATGTATCATCATGAAACTCTCCAAGAATTGGGATTCTGACCCAAGTGGAGTTTCATCCACCATCCTTCTTTGTGAAAAGACCCTTCCAATCTCTAGATTTGCCTCAACAAGTTCTACTTCACCTCGTCTGAGCCTCAACCTCGTAAGCATTCAAATCTCCACACAAACTTGTAAAACCTAGAAACCTTCAGCTCTGATACCATTTGATCTGATATTGAAAAAGGTATTACAGACTATGTGTGAAGTTGCCTATGTTACTTAGTGCAATGGATTGGAAATATTGAAAATAACATAAACACTTAAACAATCAGAAAACACATTCATAACACATCAACAAAGAAAAATTTAATAAAGGAGTTCACCAGACTTCCTGGCTACGTCTCCTGGTCCTTTCACTTCCAGTGTTGACCTCTTAATTATGTCTTCAAATAGTTGTTACAGGTGTGAGCTCAAAAACAGTCTCAAACACACAAATGGATCTCACTATTGTGTTCAGCTCGAATCCTCGAGTCGAAACGAGTATACACTCGACCGTACTTGGGCACTATGACCTCCAGACCCCCTGGAATGGCTCAAAACTACTCTCTTAACTTTTTCTATGTTATGGTATTAATATACCACATATAGTTACAAACTATGATAATCATGAAATAATACGTGTTACAGAGTAATTTGTCACTGCCTTCATTCTAGTCCTTCTACTGTGTCATGTGTCCAAGTCAAACATGCTCATTGAACAAATGCTCTCTTGTGATTCCAAAAGACCCACTCTTCCTAAGTTATCTGCCTCATCGCATTTGTGGACTAAATATATGCGTTGAAGGGCACTCATGAACAGTCCAGATGCGCTGCCAGCGCAGACGTACATCTGATTCCCACGATGGTCCGATTTCATGTCCCAGCGCAAGGTTACTTATAATCTTTAGCGATGATCTGACTAGCTACCTTACTCACTAGTGATGTCAATGCTATAGCTCAGTTATGTCCCCGCGATGATCCAGATTGGGTGATTTTTTTCCAATATTTGGCCTTCCAGATGACTCCAGACCTAGTTGCTAGCGTATTTTGTATCACCCTCCTTTTTCTGGCATTGCAGTTCCATCAATTGTGCTACCTTCCTTTGGGATAAGCTCACTCTTCCACCTTTCATGGAGACTCCTTCTCCTATTTAAACTCTCACCATTGCTATGCATTGCTAGTTTTTGGATAGTTTTTGATAGTTGGCTAGTTGAGTAGTGTTGTTAGTGTTTGTGAGTTTGACAAGTGTGGGATTGTTGATAGCTTGTGGAAGGTTGTGAAGTTCCCTTAATCTTGTGTAAAATTTATGAGTGAGAGAGACTTGTGTGTTGGAAAATCCATCTTCAAAGAGTGAATGCTTGAGGAACATGCTGGTTGGATCCCTCTGAGAAGGCTTGTGACATCAAGACTTTGGTTGTAACCTTAGTTTTATTTCATTATTAATACAATCAATGATGTGTTCATATGTCTTGTATGTAATTTACTTGATATCTCATGACTTCTTGACTTTGTGAGTAAACAAATCATTGTCGTTTTCCGGTTACGTTCTTTGTTGTATTTCCTTTGCATTGTTTCAAGTTGATCACTCATTAAGAGAAGGAAGCGAAAGCTGGAGCAGCGCAGCGGAACTCCATCAACCACCGGTTGAGGTAGGCCTCCAACTATGACTGTTTAAGGAAATCTATTGTTGATCTGTCCTTGTTTGTGACTAGACCCACTCTAAGGCTAGAGGGGTTGCCTCTGTCCGCAGAGGGAACACTTTCCTGCATCACAAATTAGTGACTCCGCTGGGGAGTTTGGCCTTTGTTCTTCCTTTGTTTGCTATTGTTTTGATTTTTGATTTGGTATTATTTGAAGTTTGGGGGTTAGTTATCAGTCTTTTGAGTTTCCTGGCTTGATCTGGGAAGTACCTCTATTTGATTGAAGGATTGACTGCTTTTGATTTGGGAGTTTTGGTTCGCCTATCATTGTTTTGAACATCATCGTAGATTTAAATTTAACAGCCGCATTGTCATCACACTCACTCTTTTGTAATATCTTGTGCATCGTGTAATTACGCTTCACAGTCGTGACATTTCTGGAAATCTGACCATCACGGAAAAGTCGTGTACTTCCACGTTGACTTCGCTTTGTTGTTGTGGCTAGTCCTTCATCAGCCCTAGTTGCTTGTGTATTACCCGCGGCTATTGCTGTAGAATTGATTTTCTCAATTCTGCCTCCTGAGTCCATCAGTCCTGCTTGTCCCTTGCTTTTCTCACTTGCTTGACAGCTTGTTTTTCACTGTTTATGGTTAAGGCACTTGCTTGTGAGCTTTGTTGAATGAATCTTGCTTTTTTGCTTATGTGACGTAGTTCATTATTTCAATTTCCTTGAATCAGTTGGCTTGATTGCTTGTTTGCTCAAGGTTCGTTTGCAGCTTGTTGTTGGTTTTATTGAGCCTTCCCCTTTGCTTGCTATTGGTCAATTGTTTATTGACTATTATTGAACCAATCTCTGGCATTGATTCGATTTCTTTTCGCTACCGAACATAGATCACAATTGTTTGGGTCAACCAGGTTTTTCTACAATTTCTTGTTGCTTATGTGTTTCTTCTAGATTTAAATACATCAAAATCAAAAAGATTGCATTCATCTAGTGTACGAAAGTGAAAGTGAGTTTGCATTTCAAGTTTGCATATTAGAAAGAGAATGTTTAAATCTCTCATTAGTAGTATCCGTGCACTTTAGGAAATGATGTTTATATGCATTGAGTGACTACCTTTGTTGTCTTGGTTTTCTTGGTTTGGGAATAATCTCTCTACCTTCATGTAGGTAGATGTTCATTGAAGAAAAAGGATTTTTCATTCATTCTAGCTGCATCCTAGGATTTGTTGTATACATACGGTAAGGCCTGAAAATTGAAACATAATCCAAGATCAACTCTAAAATGAACTGAATAAATATAACAATTCATTGGAACATAACGCACACTATTTAGAGGTCTAGGCTAGAGACGTGCTCCGGCGTCGTTAAACCTAGTCACTTTTGTTTCCACCCAAGGTTGGGTGGTTCCTACTTCTATGACTCAATAGTGGTCTAGTACGGATTTGTGCTCCCATGTACCATCGCGTATATGTTGGGAGACCCCACTAGGTTATCATCCTTTATCCCTAGGAAGCCGTGTCTATCGCCTTACAAACCATAACGCACCGAACACAACATTCGAGAAGATTGACTGTCGTACAGAAAGTCATTGGTTTTCATATGACTGCCAAGGTGTATATGCAGTTTTACGGATTTGTCTAGTAAACCTTATGCCTAGTTTTCTAGAGTAGTCACTTTCATTCCTTTTCGGACTCCCTAAAAGAAAAGGTCCATCTGAGCACTTGTCACTTTAGGCTTATTAAATATTTGAAGGCGACTAGAGTCATCTTTTTGTCCTTTTCTCGACTCTTTAAAGATGAAAAGGTCAAGTTTTGTTCCTGTGCCTTAAAATTTATTCAGCCACAATCATATTTACCCTGTTAGATCTTGTTTGCATTAGCTTGAGTAGGGTTATTTCTCTTTACTTTTCCTAGGGCTTTTGAATCAGCATCCTGGCGGAATCACTGAACCCGTCTCCCGTTCCATGCGACTAAGTCTCTCCCTCTTCTGTTGCTCCTGAGATACCAGTTGTTAGCGATACTCTCCCTGTTATTCCGAGTATCCGACCGATTAAATATCGTGCTCCAGAAGACGAGTCTTACGATATTCACTAGAACCCTGTTTGGGAGCCTTTCGAAGAAGATATTCCCGGTACTCCTCCCAGTGTTTCCGTCCCAATGTCTTCTTCTGACATGTATGACACATCCCCCATTACAGGTGAAGAATCCGTTGTGACAAGTGGTGAAATTCCTATCTCAACGGAAACTACACCTCTCCGTGTCACCCCTCTTGGTGTCACGCTACCTTTACGCTATAAGGCTTTGAGGGATGTTATGGGTTCTAGGACCTCCCTTATGAGTTCTATGTGGTCTCACACCGTCACTCCAACCTCGGAGTCTTTTATTCCTCAAATTCATAATGTGTCTGTCACCTCAGCCCTGACTATCCCAACTGTCTGTGTGGCCTCTTCAACCATTGTTGTTGGTGTCGTCACTGCATCCTCAGTTGTGACCATTATTACTGGACCTCCGTCCGGATCTGCGAATAGTGGTCCGTCAGCATCTACACCTGGAGTTGTTGATCCTGCACTAAATGCCCCACCTTCTTTTGGTTCCATTCCAGTAGGGGGGCATATGATCAATATTTGCATGCTCTTCAGAATCCAGACCCCCAAGATCCATTTCATTATTACTATTCTCGACAAGCTCATATCTATTACCCTGGACCTTTGCCTTCTCAGCCTGCAGTTGAGGTCACAGTCCCATTATCTGTTGCTTGGGGTACAACCAGTTATCATGGTGGCCAAGTACCCCTTGCGAATTTTCAAGGACCACCTTATCAAGGTCAGCCCTCTTACACGCAACCCTCCTATGGGAAACCGTATTACAGACAACCTTATCTAGGGAAACCTAGAGGCCCATAAGGAAAACCCTTCCAGGGACAACCTTCAGCCTCTGGTGGTTCATCTTTTACCTATTTCGGGCAACCTTCTAGTAATTCGGGACAACCTTACATGCAACGAGGCCAACCTGGTGTCCAACAAGGCTACCCTTTTGGAAAAGTTGGTCAACCTTACGTTCAGCAAGGCCAGCCCACTATCCAGTCTGGTCAACCATCTGGACAAGTCGGTCAGCCTCAAATCCAATCAGGTCAACCAATTGTCCAGTCTGCTCAGCCATCCGGTCCATCAGGACAACCCTTAGTTGTGCAAGGACAACCCAATACCCAGCAAGCTCAACCTTCTGGGAAAATGGGTCAATCTCAACCTCAACTAGGTCAACCTTTTGGCCAGATGGCTCAGCCTCAGTTCTCTAAAGGACATCCATCTGGGCCTGCTCAGCCGGGCACTCAAACGATTGTTGCTTCTCAAGCTCCACCTAGTTTTCAGCCCCAACCTAGGCTCTGGACCCAATCCGGTCTTCAAATGCAAGTTGGATCCCAATATCAACCTGCTTATCAAACACAGCCTGCCTCCCAGGCTTAGTTTGGAGCCCAGCCGCCTTATGGTTTCCAGCAATCCTAAGGGCAAACTCAATTTTCCCTGTACCAAAATTATCAACAACTGTAGGTGAGTCCTTATCAGAATTACCAGCAACCGTATGTTGCTCCTGCAGGCCAAGTTGGTAATCAATGGAATGCTGCGGGGAAAATCCAGGGTCAGCCATCCAGTTATAGCTATAACCCCTATGGACAAAATCCCTACAGACAAAAGCCTCCTTGTCCAAATCCGTCCTGACAGAATCAATGGGGGCAATAAGCAGCTGGCTGGAACTCTAGTGCTACCTCCTACCTGTGGCCTCAAATTTCCTTTAACCCTTAATTACCCTTCTTAGCAACGTTGGAATTACCGGATGTGTCCAAACTGACCAATGATCCTATTCTTCATAATCTGTATTGGCCACCGATTCCAACTAAGATTCCCAGTGATTGTCCCAAATTTGATGGTAAAGCTGGAGAAGATCCCCAAGCCCATGTTATGACTTATCATCTATGATGTTCATCAAATTCATGGCTTGATGATTCAATCTCGCTCTGCCGTTTTCAAAGGACCCTCACTAGCTCTGCTGCTAAGTGGTATATTGAGTTAGCTCGCGGATCTTTTCAAGATTTTAACTCGCTGGCTATGGCATTTTTAACTCATTTTCAGTTGCCGATTCGATATGAAACGGACACACATCTCCTGACATCCTTAAGACAAACAACAGCTACGCATATCTCTAATCATATCCATGAATGGAGACGGTGTCGCCTTTTGATTAAGTTTTGGATTCTCGACCAATGTCTGACCGACTGGTTCACGACCTCATTTGTCGATCCAATAGCCTGGGATATTGCTATGGGGGCATGTGTAACTGAGGAGCAGGCTATTGCGCGTGCTCAGTATCTTGACTTGGTTTACTCCCAGTCCGATATACTATATGATTATTTGCCTGATGCCCTGAGGCCCAGAACTTCCAAATCCTTGCCAACACCATCTGTTGACGGCATCATTGGTTCTGTTAATCCGCCCTCTAAGAAATCTTCCGCGAACCCTGGGAAGCAAAAGTCAAATGCTCCGAATGAAAATACTCTTGAGCATGTATCCAATACTGGTAATACTTTCGAGGTTAACGCTGTCTAGTCCACCACGGCAGACAAAGCCTCAAAAGGAAAGAGGAAGGGAAAAGGAAAGAATAAAGCTGATCAACCCAAGCAAGATTCCCCTAAACCTCCACCCGAGGAAGGTGCCAAATGCAAGCCCAAGTATCCTTGCCTTATCTATGATGAGGATCACTATACCAAAGACTACCTGAGGCAGTCTAAAGTTAGTTGTTTGTTGAAAGGTGCTCCTGGGACTCCTGCCGTGCTCAAAGAGCCTTATCCCTCACAGCAAATGCAAATGGTGGCTGATCCATCCCAGTCCTCTTCTCCCTTTGGTTCTCAAGTGTTTATGGCTGGGACGATTCCCATCCACATTAGTACTCAGGCAAAAGACTATCCGTCGCTTACCAGGAAAGAGCCTGAGGTCCCCTCTAGCACTCCTCCTACCAGTTCTGGTCTGCTCCATATTGAGAGACCTAGCACTGAGACGCCCATCTGACCCCCTCCTAAAGGTGTACTCCAGAAATATTCTTACAATCCTAATTCTTGTGCTACTCAGCACTATAGCATCGTTGAGGACTTAGCCTAGGCTCTGTCAGCTATGTCCACTTTAGAAGTTCTCTAGAGTTGCCCCTCTTAGAGGAAGTCCTTGCTATCAGTTATCGGTGACATTGACCCAGCCAACTTAGATTTAATAACTTTTGACCTCGACAGCCATATACCGAGACTGACTCACCAAATTGCCTTCCTTATCCAGGTCATCATCAATTCTAAAATGATTCATCGTACCGTCATTGATGAAGGCGCTTCGACTTGCATCATGTCTATTGCTTGTTGCAAGGCTATTGGTTCTCCGACTCTGAGCCAGTCTCCTACGACCTTGGAAGCCTTTGATGGGAGAGAGTCTCGCCCTTATGGTATACTCCAATGCTTGCCTCTTACATTGGAAGGGAAGATAGTCGAAGTGGAGGTTGAAGTCGTTGATGCCAATATAACTTACAACCTCCTTTTGGGACGAAGCTGGACATATGCCATGCAAGTCATGGCTTCATCTCTATTTTGTGTCATTCGTTTCCGTCATCAAGGGAAGATTGTCATAGTAAACCAGCTTTCTTTCTTCACCTCCTCCTCTGATGGCAACGTGCCTTTTGTGGAGCATAACTCCATTCCATGTGAGAGTGTGGGAGCTGGACTCTTTAAAGATCCTGCCCTGATGGATGTTTTTTCACTCCCACCTCCCAACGTCGCTCCTATTAATATGATTTTTGTTCACTCTAACCCTTGGGTTCTCCCCCCCGCTGATCAGATAGACTCTTGGGGCGATGAGATTCTGTTGAGTCCTGCCGAGCTCAACTATGTCGAAATTGTTGCTGCATCAGCTCCACCCTCTGAATCTTCTCCTTCGAGCAGAGCTCTTGAATCGTACGCTCATTCCCCTTGGCTTGGAGACGACACTTCTTCAGACCCTCTAAAGGAAATATTTCCTTTTGATGAAGCCATTATCAAGACCATGTCTCTCGAGGAACCTCCTTGGTCCGATCATCACCATCGTTCCTCATTTCTCATTGCCCACCGGGAAATGCTTACCTGTCTCGAGCGGTTTGCTTCTTGTCTCCCAGCCAACCCCTTCAGACACCCATTCAAGATTATCAAGTGTCTTCTAAAGGGAACATGTGAAACATTACGCAAACCTAGCCAATCGACATCTCTATTAAGCCAGGGATTTTCAAGCACATCCATGT
Organism: Pinus tabuliformis; assembly: GCA_031772625.1. Lineage (NCBI taxonomy): Eukaryota > Viridiplantae > Streptophyta > Pinopsida > Pinales > Pinaceae > Pinus > Pinus tabuliformis. The sequence continues at coordinate 183,300,847 of CM062819.1, forward strand.
TGGAATGACTTGTACTCCAATGGAGATTCAGCGCTATACTGATCTTTGTCGCGAATTCTGTGATGTGTTTGCTTGGTATTATGAAGAAATGCCCGACATCGATCCTAGTATCATGGTGCATGAGATACCTACATATCCGGGTGCTAAGCCTGTTCGGCAGCGTCTACGCCCTGTGCATCCCCGAAAGGCTGCAGCTATTAAAGCGGAAGTTGAAAAGCTTCTTAAGGCTAGTTTTATTTACCCCATCCCACTCATAGATTGGGTCTCCAATATCGTCCTTGTGACTAAAAAATAGGGCACTATCAGGGTCTGTGTTGATTACCATGATATTAATCAAGCCTGTCCCAAAAATAACTACCCCACACCCTTCATTGATCAGCTCATTGATGAGTGTGCTGGGAGTGAAATGTATTCATTCATGGACGGATTTTCTAGTTATAACCAGATTAATATTGTGCCCACAGATCAGCACAAGACCGCCTTTATCTGTATGTGGGGCACTTTCACCTAAAAAATCTCCCTTTTGGTTTGAAGAACGCCAGTGCCACCTTCCAACGCGCAATGTCTTATGCATTCCATGATATTCGACACACTGTGCAACCTTACTTGGATGATCTACCAGCTCATTCAGCAAAATACCAAGACCATCCCGCTCACCTTCAAAAAATCTTTCTCCGCTGTCGACACTATCGCATCTGGCTTAATTCACATAAGTGTCTACTGCGTTGAGTCTGGCAGACTTCTCAGGTTCATCATCTCCTGAGAGGGTATCTGTTTGGATCCCCTTAAAGTCGAGGCTATTTTGAATCTCCCTCCCCTGCATCTTTGCAACAATTGTAGAGTTTGCGGGGCAAAACGATTTTTTTATGATGATTCATTCAGAACTATGCCGAAGTGCCCAAAGGCTATACGTGATTATTGAAGCGGGATACCCCTTTTATTTGGAATGCCACTGCTCAAGAGTCTTTCAAGCACCTCAAGGTTCTCCTTGTTTCTACTCCATTGTTGTGTCCTCCTAATTATCATTGTGACTACACTATGTATTTGGCCACTGCCAATACCACTATTGGCATGGTTCTCATTCAAGATGATGATGATGACATCGAGCATGTCATTTATTATCTCAGTTGCAATCTACTAGATATGGAAACTTGATATGCTTACATTGAGAAGTTGGCATTGGCCGCCGTTTTCTCTGTCGAATGCTTCCGCCATTATATCTTATTGCGCACCATGACAGTGGTTTCTGATTGCAACCTGATGACGTACATCCTGTCACGTCAGTTGCTGGGGGGCAAGTACTCGAAATGGATTGTTATCCTCCAAGAGTTTGACTTGGAATTCACCAGTTCCAAGTCTAAGAAATCCCTTGTCTTTGCTAAGTGGCTTTGCTCTCTGCCATCTATTACCGCGCCATCTCGGTTAGAGGACCATATTCTGGACGAAACTCTATTCTTAATTAGCACCCTCGATCCCTGGTACGAGGCTATCATTGTCTATTTACAGACGTCCTTTCTTCATCCCGATGTGTCTAAGGATGCTCGACGACGAATTCGCCACGAATCTCAGCCCTACCATATTATTGGGGACACCCTGTACCATCTTGGCACCAACTCTGTTCTCCATCAATGCTTGACATTCGAGGAAGTTGAGTGAGTTTTAAATGACTGCCATTCTGGTGCCTTTGGTGGTCACATGTCCAAATATGCTACTACTCAAAAGATCCTCCGTGTTGGTTACTTTTGGCCCTCCATCTTCAAGGACCGCATTATTGTCGTTTGCTCCTGTCACGAGTTCCAGATCTACCAGCGGAAGATGTGCGCGCCTCTCGCTCCATTGTACCCTATTGTTACCGTCGGCCCTTTTGCCAAATGGGGCATTGATTATATGACCTGTAACCCTCGCTCGGCCGGGGGGCATGGGTATATCATCATTGTCATTTGTTACTTCACAAAATGGGCCGAGGCGATGCCCACACTATTTGAAGACAGTCACACAGCGGCACAATTTTTGTTTAATCATGTTATGTCACGGTTCGGAGTCCCTCAGGCTATCGTCACTAATCACGGTAAGCATTTCCGTAATCATATGATGATTGAGCTAACAACCTAGCTAGGCTTGTAGCATGATAGCTCGACTCCATACTATCCTCAAGCCAATGGTCAAGTAGAAGCCATTAACAAGGTTTTAGTTACGATGCTTCAATGCACCATTGGCATGCACAAGTCTAATTGGCACTTGATGTTGTTCTCCGTCTTATGGGCCTGCCGAACTTCTGTAAAGGATGCCACCGGTTTCACCCCGTTCCAATTAGTTTACGGACTAGAGGCTACCCTTCCCATTGAATGCGAGATCCCTTCTTTGAAATTAGCCGTCGAATTACTCCCCAACACTACTCCGGTAGAAGAATGCCTTCTTTACCTAGAGCGGCTGGACGAGACTCGTTGGCTAGCCTCTCTAGCTATTGAAGCACATAAGAAGAGAGTGAAAACTCACTTCAATCATACTATCCATCCTCGTTCTTTTGTGGAAGGAGATTTAGTCCTGCTCTACGATCAAGCGAATGATAAGCTGGGGGCAGGAAAATTCGAGCCCAAGTGGCACGGGCCTTATATTGTAAAGAGAGTTTTGCAAAAAGGGGCCTACGAGCTGATTCATTATGAAGGGAACCCTCTGGATAAGCCTGAAAGGGGCTTTACTTGAAAAAATATTATGCGTGAACTTCATGCACTCTGATTTGTACATACGTGTGTTTTTAGCAGGTGTGTGTGTGTGTTTTCATGTTTTTGGCTTGGTGTGTAGGCATATTTCCGCTTATTGTGTCTTTTGCTTCTTGTGCAGATGTCTGGTGCACCTTATGTTGGTTTCGCTGATGGTGCCTGCCGCAGTACCCGCAACCTGTCTTCTGTAGCATGGGTGATCTACGATCCTCATGGTGAGTTAGTAGACCTTCAAGGTGTTTGTCTAGGTTGTACCACAAACAATGTCGCTGAATATAGTGTTGTTATTGAGTTACTGGCCGAGGCGATCAATCTCGGTATTCGTACATTGGTTGTGAACCTGGATTCTCAACTTGTCGTCCACCAACTCAATGGGCGATATTCCATCAGAGACCATCAAATTTTAAGGTTGTATTTACGTGTTAATATGTTAGAAAGGAATTTTGATTTTATCACATATCAACATATTCCATGACTATTAAACACATTAACTGATGCATTGGCAAACCATGTATTAGACAGACATTTGCGTAACATATAATCAAAATAGCATATAAGAAGCATGTAAAACAAAATAATAAACCATATATATATATATATATATCTATATATATATATATATATATATATATATATATATATATATATATATATATATATATTGTGTGGCGCACCAAGGCGCTCAAAAAATAAGTGTACATGTCCAAATAGAGTCTGTGTTTTCCATACATCCGAGACACGTCTCTCAAAAAATCACCAGCATGAAATAAAACCTAGGCGTCTACTGCGGTGGGTTATGCTCCCTATAACACACCACCGCTCGTGCCACCCACCTCAACAAGCAGTGCACCCTAGGCACCGCTCCTACTATGTGAATCTGGAACACTATGGGGACCTCCTCGATCCCCATGTAATTTGGGATCCCTGTTGTCATGCCCTCAAGGTTTCGAGCCACTGTCTCCACCATATCATCTGCTGGGGGAGCCAAGGCTAGTGCTGCAATGCCCTGTGCATCCCTCCGCGCCTCTGGAGCCAGCCTGACAGGTCTCACTGGTCCTACATCTGCAATACCATAGAGTTCGTCATTAGGACATATACATGAAAAATCTAAAAAAACATCATAAAAATAAAATACAAAAAATATTGTGATCGAGTGTCTTACCACCATCATCCCACTGCTCTCCAATGGGCAGCTGCATGTTAGGATCTCTGCGGAAGTCCATGCCAGCGTATGGCCAATCCTCAACAAAGATTGTCTGGCACTCCAGCCACTCTCGAAACAGTGTCCCCCACAACACTGGTCATCCGCCACCTCCTCGTGGCATAACGTGTGCCCACCGTGTGGCCTTGGTCTCACATGGTCTGGGAAAATCCAAATCCATGTCTTGTAACTGCAATGCCGACACCCACTCCAGCATGAGTAGGACTAAGATCGACCTATAGCCAAACTGCTTCGTCTCTCCTTGACGGCAGTTCGTCAGCTGCCTCTTCATATTGGCTGTCACTGCTTCGGCCCAGTTGAACATGGTTGGATTGAGACATTCGAGAGCCAACCGGAGATGGGTCTTCGATGCCTCATGTTGGGCTTGGGAGCCCGCTGCCTGTGTCACCATGAATAGCATAGCGCGAAGAACTACGTCTTCCAGTGTCGGGATTGCCACCTTCCCGCTTCTCAATTTGCATGCCTGTGGGCACACTTGAGCCATCAGCATCTCTAGAGAATCGCCCCTAGGTCACTGCCCCTCCAGAATGGGCCTCTCACCATAATGGAATAGCCCGGTTAGGAAATATATGTTTGTGGCATCAAACTCGATGTCTCGGCCTCGGATAATGAATTTCCCGTCTGTGGGATTCTAGGCCCGGATCAGTAGCTCCAGTAAATTGGGTTGAGACTGAAGGTGTGGAGTAAGGAACAATTTGAGCAATCCGCATGCACGTAATGCATTTCAGCACCCAACATCAGCGAAAGCTTCCACATCATTATCATCATGCGTTCATTCTTGCCAGAAAAATGCCATTATGGCCTGCATGATGAGAAAAAACGAATTAGCACTTCATTTGAAAATTTTAATCCATAATTTGCACAAAAACATATTTTTGTGTCACCATCGCATCTGTTTTTAAAACAAACATGATGACGCGAGGCCGCTAGTTCTATTTTTTCGCGGTCATCGCGGAAGTACATCACTTTCCCGTGATGATCGGAGAACGTTATGTGTAAATATTTTCGGTCATCGCGGACCCAAGTGGTATACCCGCGATGACTGAACAGTGGAGCCCGACTCAAAAATTCCACCTCAACAAACACATCTAACGTCAAAATGCGTAAAAAAGACACTGAATTAAAGCACAAGACGAAGTCTATCTACCTGGAATAATTTTCGAGATGAACAGTGGACGGATGGGGCCGAAGTCAGCTAGCCAATTTTGGTGCTCCAAATTTCTCCAAGGTGAAATGAACAGTACCAATGGTAAAAATGAATAAATTACGCCCCTTTATAGTAATTTTTGAAAATTAAAAATTATATTTTATAAATGTGGGTCTTTTCTCATTTTTTATCACATGGTTAGTTAAAATTTTGTTTTTCAACTATGTTTCCACATATATTATTCATTTTTATATCGAATGGGTTTACGTTTTTGTCACACAGAATCAGTCAAGAGTGCGGACACAACCGACCTTCCTAGAAGTCTAAGACATTCTAATGACAAACAAAACAAACTGGAGCTATCCTTCTCTAAACATGCATTATGATATGAGAAATCAAGTGTTTCGTTCTTACCTTTGTCCAAACGCTGTTGTAGAAGTCCAAGCTTTGTTGATCTGGATGAGCTCCTCCTTTTCTCCAAAACCTGCAATCACCAAAAGTCAAACAATTAAATAGCACCTGATTATAACATAAAACAAAGCATATTCAACATATAGACCAAGGAGTACATGAAATAACCCATAAACAAGTTATTGAGAAGAATGGACCAATTTGCATTAAAGGTAATCAAAAGGAACCATTACAACCTGAGCCTTGGTGTTGTGCAAGCTCCTTCCAGGGTCCACAAGAGTCTTCCTCTACTTTGACAAAGCTCACCCACTTCCAAATAGAACAAGCAAAGATGGCAATCTCTCCTCACAAGCTTCTAAATGGGAGTCCTAATTCCTGCAGCATTTACCCTTAGAAATGTATAGCTTTCAACCTCCCTCCTTCTGGCCCAATGCCTGTATTTATAGTGCTCAAGAGGAAGTTAATCAGGTCCACCATCAATGGGATAGTCCCCTCTTTGGATGGGATCACTCCCTTATTGATGGGATAAGTTCCTCTTTGGTAGGGGTGCATGAACCATCTGGAGGCGCTCAATACACGTCGAACAACCTTCTAGAATGCTCTAGAAATGACCACAAGTAAGTTTTTGAAGATAAAACTTGCGCATTTTAACCTTTTCAGAGGGACGCACCTGCCCCTTTAGATACAGAGCGTCCTTGGACGCAGACCTCATGAACAATAGGTGCGTACCCGCAGGCAAGGTTTGAGAGAACCTGCGTACCCAGAGATAAACACATTTATAAAGACTTTCTCTCTTTCTTGGAGTTTGACATGGATAGCAGAGGCATAAGACTTGCTTAAGAGGGTAGTATGACTGTTGATAGAGCCATACCAACTGTAAATAGCCATGGTGACATTTTTTAGTGTAACAGATTGCCCCCTAAAGTGTGAAGCCTGGAATAGATTAGGGTTTTGTATTATCTAGGAAGGGTGAAGCGCTTTATCATTTCAAGGATTATCCCGTGGAGAGCCCGGTCAGAACCTGCAAATTTCAACACAAAATACATGTATAAGATTATATCATCACTGAGGTAGGCATTCCAATACTCAGATTAAAACTTTAACTAACAGACTAACTACTCTGATACAGGAATGATTTTGCAGTACATCATAATCATAGACTTTTGTAGACACAGTATGGACGCAGCCATCTGTTTATGGTTAGTCTACTTAGATAATGAATACAAAACTCCTCGCAGCCTAGATGGTAAAGATTTGATCCAGGGTCTTCATTCCTACTTCTCGAATTGGTACGATTCTAGCCATGCGAATAAATGAGTCGATGTCGAACATGGTAGAAACCACTTGATTACCAGTCGATGATGTGAACTATTAACAAGCGTGAGAGAGACCACCAGTAATGTCAATGGTTCTCAAAGTACCCAGTACAATCCATGAGATGTGAATGAATGAGTTGATGTCGAACATTTCACGGAATCTTTCGATCGAAAGTCAATGATGTAAACTGATGTCAAAGGCGAGAAATCTGCCATTGATGCATGCAGACTTCAAGGCACTGACGATTTCTAAGTCATCTCTCTAGATAATGTGCTGATGTCGATAGAAAGTGACCCGTTGCAGGCAAGCCCACAACACGAAATCATTGTTCAAGTTGAAGAAATGTTGCTGTAAGGACTGACTCAGGGATGGTCAAATGGATGACAAGTATTTTGCAGATGAAAGTTTTGTTTGCAGACCTCTTGAACACATAACGACACGACAGATGGTTTGGTGCTAAATAACTCAAAGTTAATCCCCGGAACCCGGCTGAAGACTTTCAAAGTGGTTTGATCAACTGTGAGGTAAAGAATTTCCCAACCCAGGTGAATGAAAAGTGTCGTGTTCAAGAGTGGTAGTAAAGCTTCTTCTGAGACAAAAGGTAACAAATAGGCTCATTCTTCTCTCTTTTCCCCCACCATTTCTGGCAAGTACCTCTTTATTTTTAACAAGCTTGAGGAGGATAACATATGCTTGATTATAAGCTCATCCTTCGGATGAGTCCAACCTAGTTTTGATTCGAACCCTAGGAAGGAGTGGTTCGTTCCTGTTTGTAATTGAACAGGTCCTTTACTGTGAAATGCTTAATGAGCCCAGTATAGGAGAAACTCGGCGTTTTTCAATTTTAGAGAGTCTGAAAAACTTAAGAAGACTCCAAGTTGAACTTTTTCGTAGATTTGTGTCCCTCAAGCCCGAAAAAGTATAAAATAATACCTGGGGGAACCGCTTGATCTTGCGACCAAGGATTACTTTCATAATTAGTGCCACTGACCAGAAAAGTAAAAAGCGATCAAGGACACGTCGTTTTATTTCCATATCGAGTTTGAAACGACAAAAACCCGGCAATCTTTTCCTGATTTTACGGTCAGAAAAGAGCTATAAGGGGACCGTCTTTTAATTCCGTTTTAACGAGTGTAAAAGAAACGCTCGGCAATCTCTTCATGTTTTAGGAGTCAGAAAAGGGCTTAAAAGATGACTCTGATATTTTGTTCGTGAAAAAATGACAATTTTCCTTCTAAGTCCCTTTGTCCTGCACAAAAGCGACACATTACTCATACCTGTTTAAGATAGGCAAAAATACATCGAAAAACATCTTTCCATGGTGAAAAATGAACAAATTCATCCAAAAAACCTATAAAAAGACTTTTTACCATGTCATTTTTACTGTTTGACTGTTGAGGTTGAAAAAGGAGCTTTTGACAAGAAACTTCCCGTGGTCGCTGCGGAAAATCCGACCGTTAGAATCAGCCGCCGTCTCTTCCAGGTATTTCACAACATCCTCCTTGTCAATTTCATCCGTTTAGAAATTTATTTTAGGTTTCATTTTTTATTTTTGGGGGGTTTTGGGTTTTGAAAACCGCTCCGCGGGGGACGCAGGTTCCCTAAAGGCTGGCTTGCGTCCCTCAACTTTTTCCTACACAGGGAAAAGGTCGGGGGACGCAGGCTACCTTCAGGCCACCTGCGTCCCGGCACACTGTGTGCCAAACGCGGGGTGCGTCCTCTGCAAAACGCGGATTTTGAAACCCCAAGCTCCCAAATTAACCATTGAATTTACCCAAAATTGATTTTAATGCCTGTTTGTTCATGTGTAGGGCACTTATCATGCTGGATTGGAGAGAAAGAGAGCATGAGGAGGTTGATGAAGCTGCAATCGATCATCAACCTTCCCTTGATGCCCTAAGAGGATGTGGATTATACAAATACTGGGCCATACCTGGCATGAGGGCTCAGGTAAGATTCTTGGAGTGGCTGGTCAAGAGATGGAACGTTCAAGAGCAATGATTTTATATCGGGGGGCAACAACTCGAGATAGAGCCCTCTGATATCTACTTTCTCACTGGCTTGCCGAATAGAGGCGAGCAACTCAATCTAGCCGGGACTAGGCCGGGTGGCCAATCCCTTGATAGTCTCCGAGCAGATTGGTGCCTACCTGATCGACACCATGCGAAAGGCATAGAGATCAAATACATCTCTCGGCGTGAACTCATGGTCTTAGCTTTCACTGTGACCAGGATTTGTGGCTCAGCCACTTTACATATTGCCACTGGGTCCCAAATGCGGATGGCAATTGACTGTCTCCAAGGCACCATCTTCAACTGGTGTGATGCGGTGTCAGCTAACTTAAAAGCTCAACTGACCAGGGCAAAGACCGGGAAACTAAAGACCTTTGGATATGGGCCTATAGTCGTGAGCTTTGCCCTAGAGAGAATTCCGATGCTGATCCCTTAGCATCTCACTGTTCATATTTTGGGTCCTCAGGAGCCAAAGCTGGTACGATGGGTTGCGGTGATGGCCCGGCATCCGGACGAGGGTGCGGCAGTTGTTCGATTCACTGACAGTTATTTTCACTGGTTAGAGGACCAGGTGTTTGCGATTCAGGACTTTCCGTATGCCGGAGTAGATTTTCGAGGTGATCCGGACATGGTTCTTCCACAGGGAGAACAATGGGATGACAGAGGTACTTTATTTTTCACGAATTTTCAAATTATGTATCTTTTTTTTTGTTTTTTATATATATCGTCTCAAAACTGACAGTAAAATTTTCAAAATGCAGATGTTGGTCCACAGCGTCCAGCCAACCTTCGGCCTTTTGAGAGCAGACATCCAGCTGCACCGGTACCGGCCCCACAGGACACGGCGGCTGCAGAGGTACTAGCTGAGTTGGAGCATGATCTACAGCGTCTGACGGCGGATATACCTGAGACTACTATGGATGATATTCCTATCAGACTTCAGCGCTATGTAGTCGCGGTCCCTGGACCGTTTAGGAGATTTTTGCGCAAGGTAGCCCGTGCAGTGGTGTCGTACAGGGAGCACCACCAGTGATTGACTAGTCACTTTGTAGACACATTTGACATTTTTGACTTTTTGTACTCTATCATTTTTGCCGATCATAAGGTGTTTTTCAACCTATGATCGAAGACGATGTATATTTTTTGACACACTCCTATCTATATATATATCACTATTACCGGCTCATCTTGTTTAACATGTATGATGAAATGTTTTTAAATTTACTTGCATGATTATCGTAAATGTCTGTCCAACACTCGAGAAGCAATTGCATCTGCTAATGTATTTAAGGACCTTGGAATATGCTGATATTCAATGTAATCAAATTCACGTTCCAAGAGACGCACTCTCAAAAACAACCTTAATAACACAGGATTTCTAATGGCATAAACTCTATTAAGCTGTAATACAACAAGTTCAGAATCTAACCTCACTATCAAACGTCAAATTCCAAATGAAATAGATTTGGATAATAATTCAACCACTGCACTGTATTCTGCAATGTTGTTCGTTGTTTGACCGAGGCTTACCCCATGCATAGAAACTAACTCGTCAGAGGGTGAATAGATAACCCAAGCTGCGGAAGAGATATTCCGTGTACTACGACAAGCACCATCAGCAAATCCAATGTATGTTTGGAGAGGCGTCGACATCTGTAATATCAAGAGTAAAACCAAGATAAGCCAGAATAACGACGAAAAACACACTCACTAAGCTAAGCACACTAACTAACTAACAATCATACTAGCTAGAAAGAAAACCTAACCTAACTAAAAATTCTCCATACCCACCATTTAAGCATAATACCTCTTTAGGTAAAGTCCATTTCTAGGTTTACCCAAAGAGTCCCCATCAAAATCTACCAGCTCATAAGCCCCTTTTGCTAGCTTTCGCTTTACAATATAGGGTCCATGCCACATGGGAACGAATTTTCCAGCACCTAGCTTATCGTTAGCTTGATCATATAAAAGCACTAGGTCTCCCTCCGAAAAACTTCGAGGGGTCACATTTCTATCATACTGAGCTTTCATTCGCTTTGCGTGAGTCTCGATTGCCAATGCAGCGTCACGTCGAGTCTCATCTAATTTAGCTAAGTACAATAAACGTTTCTCCTCTTCGGAAGTAGCTGGGAGTAATTCGACAGCCATTTGAAGTGATGGGATTTCACATTCAATGGGTAACACCGCTTCCAATCCATAAACTAGCTGGAAAGGAGTGAACCCTGTTGAGGTTTTCACTGAGGTTTGGTATGCCCATAGCGCCGAAAATAACATGTTGTGCCAATTCGACCGATGAATACCAATGGTTCGTCGGATCATGATAACCAGAACTTTGTTGATAGACTCAACCAAGCTGTTGGCTTGCGGATAATAAGGAGTAGAGCTGTCATGGCGCAAACCAAGCTGGCTTGTAAGTTCAGTCATCATGGTGTTTCGAAAATGGCTCCCATGGTCAGTAATGATTGCTTGTGGGACACCAAACCTAGTTATAATATGATTGAATATGAAAACTGCAGCTGTTTTGCCGCTTGCGTCGAATGTAGGCATCGCCTCGGCCCATTTAGTGAAATAATCAACCGCGAGGATGATATACGCATGCCCCCCGGCCGAGTGAGGGTTACAAGTAATAAAGTCGATACCCCATTTGGCGAATGGACCAACGGCAATTATAGGGTGGAGAGGAGCAGGTGGTGCGCGCATCTTTCGATCAAACACTTGGCAGTTGTGGCACTTCCGGACTGCAATGATACAATCTTTAAACATAGATGGCCAAAAGTAACCAGCGTGCAACACCTTCTGAGCTGTGGCATACCCAGACATATGACCGCCACATGCTCCAGAGTGACAATCATTTAAAACTCTCTCAGCCTCTTCGTGAGTTAGACAACGTCGAAAAACTAAGTCTGCCCCCCGGCAATAAAGTGTATCTCCAATAATTTTGTATTGCTGGGATTGAAACCGAATTTTTCGACGTTCCGCCTTTGAAGCTTCAGGCCGAAAGGTTTGGGTTTGGAGATAGATGATTATATCCCCGTACCACGGATCTAAAGTACTGATAAGAAACAAAGATTCGTCCGCAATAGACTCCTCTGCCACAGTCTCTGTGTCAGGACGTGGGAAATCACACATCAATTCCGCAAAAACTAAGGATTTCTTAGACTTGGACTTCTCGAATTCCAAGTCGAACTCTTGCAGGATAACGATCCATTTAGAGTACTTGCCCCCTAGCAGTTGTTTTGTCAAAATGTAAATCATAGGGTTGCAATCCGAAATAATTGTAGTTTTACGGAGAAGAATGTAGTGACGAAAACGCTGGACAGCTTGAACGGCTGCCAGGGCCAATTTCCCCACATGCGAATATTTTAGCTCGGTGGGATTTAAGGTCCTACTGAGATAATATATCACATGTTCCGTTCCGAATTCATCTTCTTGAACTAACACCATTCCAATGGTGGAATGTGAAGCTGCGAGGTATAAGAAGTAGTCTCGGTTGTAGTTGGGAGGATGCAACAACGGTGCATGGGTCAACGCGTGTTTAAGTGCATCAAAAGATTGTTGGGCAATCTTGTCCCAAAAGAACTGAACGTTCTGTTTCAACAACCGTGTAAAACCTTTAGTGACCTCGGCGTAGTTTAGGATGAATCAGCGTAAAAAGTTTGCTTTCCCTTGCAAACTTTGGAGTTGGCGCAAACTCGAAGGAGGAGGCAATTTGATGATAGCCTTGACTTTCGAGGGATCGACGCGAATGCCGGCTTTTGAAACAACAAATCCTAGCAATCGACCTGTTTCTATACAGAAAACACACTTGTGGGGATTCAACCGAATTCGATAATGCCTACACCTCATAAAGATTGCTCGTAGGTGGACAAGGTGATCAGCTCGACGTAAAGAATGAGCAGGTAAATCATCGAGATACGGTTGCACAATGTGCTTGATGTCGTGAAATGCGTAAGACATCGCCCGTTGAAAAGTGGCCCCGGCATTCTTAAGCCCAAAAGGTAATTTGCATTAAGAAAATGTCCCCCATGGACAAATGAATGCCGTTTTTGGTTGATCGGCAGGTAGAATATTGATTTGATTATAGCTCGAAAAACCATCCATGAAGGAAAACATTTCACTTCCGGCACAATCATCAATAATTTGATCGATATAAGGCGTAGGATAGTTGTCTTTTGGACAAGCTCGATTAATATCCCTATAGTCGATACAGATTCTTATTGTTCCTTGTTTCTTATTGACTGGAACAATATTCGATACCCAATCCGTTAACGAGATCGGATAAATGAAACCTGCTTTCAACAGCTTTTCGACTTCTGCTTTAATCGCAGTCGCTTTTCGAGGGTGAATTTGACGCAACCGTTGCTGGACGGGTTTAGCATCCGGGTAGGTCTTTATTTCATGAACAACAATGGGAGGATCGATTCCCGGCATTTCCTCGTAAGACTAGGCAAACACATCGCGGAATTCTTGGAATAGGGCCTTGTAAGTTTGGATTTCTTCTTCTGTACATGCGGCACCTATATGAATGTTCTCCTCAATTCCGGGCTTCACTGAAATATCAATGGGAATAGTACGAGAAATATTCCCTAAATTCAACTCTGAATCAGAATGTTTCGTTGGATCCTGAGCGTCTTTGACATATTCAGCGGTAAAGATAGATGAAAAATCATTTTCAAATGCATCATCCTTAGGTAAAAACGAAGATCTGTGATGGAGATCCTCCCATGGTAGATCGTCTACACTTAAGATTTCGCGAAGTTGTTCGTCAGATGACACGACTTCGGGAAACGCTATCCGTTCTAAGGGTGAGGTGAAAAGTGACTCTTCACTGACCACATTCATTTGGTCGACCTCGGTCGAATGAAAGTCGGTAAAATACATGAGAGCTTCATAAGCAATTTCATATGGACTCAAGGGCATAGCATTACCGAATGAGTCTATCTCAGAGTCAGATGGGACAAACCAAGGATCATCATAAATAATGTTTTCTGATGTAATCATATGAATTGTTGCAAACGAAGGTTCTACGCTGAGTGGAGGGAGAGGAAAAGTTCCCAGTAAACCGGAATCCTTAACTAAACCTACACCAACGTCCCTATAAGGGATTGTCGTCTTACCGACATGCTGAATACTCTCTGAAGAGGCTGGGTCGGATGAAAAGTATGTCAGCTGATCAATAGTCACGATCTTACCGTTATGTGGAAACTTAATTACTCTGAAGACCGATGAAACGACCGCTGTCATAGCATATGACCAACTTCGACCCAAAAGAAGGTTGTAGTCTAGAGGGGCATCAACCACTTCCACATCCAGACTAACGGTTTTACCTTCTACCCCTATAGGCAATTCTTGTAGAATACCAAACGGACGGAACCCACGGCCATCAAAGGCCTTAAGGATGGTGGGGGATTGGTTCAACGAAGGAGAACCAAGGGATCTCCAACATTGAATCGACATAATACACGTAGAAGCTCCCTCATCAACCACAGTCCTATGAATAGGCCTGTTTTTTACTATCACTGGAATTTGGAAAGCCATTTGATGGGGGAGACGCGGCGTACTATTTTCTAGATCGAAGATCATTAGATTCGGATCCTGAACATCAACAGCTCCTATAGCCGACAAAAGCAATTTTCGTTGTGCTGGGCATGATTGCAGCACTTCTAACACCGACATTGCTGAGGGTGAAACAACTAAGTCTTCAACAATGTTGTAATTCTGGGCCGCTCTCGCATGTGGATTGAAAGCAGACCTTCGAAGTACACCCTTGGTGGGCGGTTTAATTACTAAGTCTGGGTTAGGTTTCTCGATCTGTAGTAGATTGGAACCAGGAGCTGAGGTTGATGGGTTAGAGTGAGAAGATTCTGCTTCCTTACCATCAACAGGATTCTTACTACCATAATCTTGCGATCGAGTCGCAATCCTCACATGAGACATCATCAAAATGGGTTCTTCACTGGCATTCGAGGAAGAACCTATCATCTTATTCTCCTGCTCCGGAAATGGATTTTTTAACACAGCAGGAGTGGGAGAACCTTTGACTATTTTGACTACCTCGGCCCGATGAGGGCAATCTCTCGTAAAATGATCCTCTTCACAAATAATACAAGGATATCGAGGTTTGCGTTTTTCGTCATTGGTTTTCGACTTTTCAGTTTTCTCCTTCGGAGCCTTGTCTGCTTTAGCCTTCTTCTTTCCTTTCTTCTTTCCGCCGTTTTTTTAATTTGGCCGTAGATGACTCTACAGTGTGAATATCGGCGGTAAGTTCAGGAGAAGACTCTCCTGTCGGGGAATCGGGCAAAGTGATAATAGGAGTAGTTGAAGCCTTGGAAGACTTCTTCTTGCTCTTTGTATTCACGATACCAATCATACCATCAGCGGCATGAGATCCCGAAGGAGCAGCAGCGATTTGATTCGACTTTGGAAGATCCGGAATCTTCTCGTGTAATGTACCTGACTGAGTGTAAACTAAGTCAAGGTATTGCGCCTGAGCAATGACTTGCTCCTCAGTAACTACTCCGGCCTTAGCTACATCTTCAATAATCCTTGGTAATAATGATTTAACAAACCATTCAGCTAAGATTTGGTCTGGGATAAAAACTTTCACTAGCCTTCTTCGACGTCTCCACTCATGAATGTGATCGGAAATATACGTGGAGGTTGATTGTTTTAGTGAAGTTAATAACTCCGTACCGTTATCGTATCTGACCGGTAACTGAAAGTGAGTTAAGAATGAGGTAGCTAACTGGCTAAAATTGTAAAAAGAGGCCCGTGGTAACTCAATGTACCACTTGGCCGCGAGACCAATGAGTGTACGCTGGAAAAAACGTAAGCGGATCGAATCATCCGAGATAGAATTTGAAGCACACCAGAGGTGGTAAGTCATCACGTGATTGGACGGATCCTCTCCAGACTTACCTTCGAACTTGGGTATATCACTGGGCAACTTATTTGGCATTGGCGGCCAGAACTGAAGATATTGAATTGGATCGTTCGTTAGGCGCGTCAAGTCTGGTAAATCCAAAGTTGCGATAAACGGTAACTGCCGGTTAGGATCTCTAAAACTCTGGGTCACAATACCGGCCCCAGGAGGAGGATATCCAGGATAACTAGGAACAGGAGTCACATTTGGGATATTATATCCTCCTGGAAAACCAGGATTAACCGGACCGTACTGGGGTTGTTGAGGTGGTTGATAAGTGTACCCAGGATACGGTTGATACTGGTAAACCGGTTGTTGGACAGCTTGCCCAGGTTGGTACTGTCCCTGGTACGGTTGGTGAACAAATTGAGGTTGAGTAGTGACAACCATACTTATACCAGGCTGACCTACAGGCATCTGGACCGTGGTTTGAGTCGTAGATCCAGACAACGGTAAAGATGTCTGAGGAGTGGTTACAGAGACAGTAGAAACCGGAGCCGTCGATACTCCAGAAGTGAGTATGGTAGATGTGGCGGTAGTTGCAGCAGCCGTTTGAGATGGAGTACTAGGTGCAATTGGCGGCTGAGTAACTACCGAAGCTACAGAAGTTTGAACATTTGACTGGACAGGTTGTGGTTGCTGGGGTGGACCAGAAACTACGGGTTGTCCAGTTTGAGGTACCAACTGTATACTTGGCTGCAACACCTGTTGACCCTGTGACGGATCCCACACTAACATTCCAGGGTATTGACCCGTGACAGGTTGAGGATACTGAGATCCATAGCCGGATTGAGGATAGGATTGATAATTGTAAGGTGCAGTTCCCATACCTTGACCATATGATTGACCTTGAGGTGGTTGATAACTTTGACTTGAGTATTGACCTTGAGGTTGATAACCTTGAGGTAAATACGGATACTGGGGTTGACCTTGACCTTGAGGTTGGTACCCTTGAGGTTGATACCCTTGGGGTTGATACCCTTGGGGTTGCCATCCTTGAGGTTGCCATCCTTGAGGTTGATATTGATACTGAGGTTGACCTTGGGGTACATATTGAGGCTGGGGTTGACCTTGAGGTATGTATTGCCCTATAGGAGCGTACTGACCTTGAGGTTGCCCCCCAGGCATTAACGGAGGCTGCCCCCCAGGCGGTAATTGGCCACCTTGAGGTTGGGAAACGGGAACTGAACCTGACATCATGTAAATGTCTCCTACACCCAATGGTACATTGCCACTGTTTCCAACTAATAACCCATGATCAACGGGTTGAGGAGATGCTCCCGCAAAGGTACCAGAAAGAGATTGATACCCAGTAGGAACAGAAGGACCGCCATGTAAAAAAGATTCAGGACTTTGTGTAAACACGGACGACTGACCAGACATATTAACAGGAGTATGAATACCTCCAGGTGGAAAAGGAGTACGAGGTGTAGAAAAACCTAGCCCAAAGTTGTCTAGATAATTGGTTAACGAAAGGTACCAAGTAGTACTTCTAGGAGGACTGTAAAAGATAGATTCACGTTCCCTTAGATCAAGGGTAATTTGATCTTCAGGATCAGAGACGCCTATTTCTTCCTCTGGAACCAGTTCTTCAATAGCAATCAAACCAACAGGAAGATTTTCGGTGATAATTCTTTCTATTCTCGGTGAATCAGGAACACTAGGAGTCGGAGTAACAGGTTCGGATATTTCTGGTTCTTCACCTGTATCACTAACAAACGAAAAACTACCAACAAGCTCAGAAACTGTAACAGCTTCGGG
Source organism: Pinus tabuliformis (assembly GCA_031772625.1). Lineage (NCBI taxonomy): Eukaryota > Viridiplantae > Streptophyta > Pinopsida > Pinales > Pinaceae > Pinus > Pinus tabuliformis. The sequence continues at coordinate 183,318,359 of CM062819.1, forward strand.
ATTATAACCTGTCTCTAAACTTTGGTAATCTGGATGGACCACCAAGGAAGATTCTCCTTCTTCAGGTGAACCTACTCTACTGCCACTAGGAGGAGTTACAAGGACCTTTAAACCTTCTAGATGACTGGACTCGTCTTGAGGAGGTTCACCCCTAAGTCTACGGGATCTTCTCAACAATTCGGCCACAGAAACAACTTCAGGAGACTGGCCCCGAAGTCTACGGGACTGTCTCGGTAATTCCGCCACAGCTAAAAACTTTTAACTACTACACACGAAAACAAAGTAAAAATTTCAAATCAAACCACCTAAAGTCTCTAAAGAACCAAACAAATTTGAATCACACGCCTAAAGAATCTAGGGCGTCAAACCAAACACAAACAGTAGTCTTCCGGACCAAAAGCGCTAGTTGGTGATGAAGCCCAACCTCGCTGGATTCAGTACAGAAATGGCGGGTGGAACAGTTACCCCGACAACCTGCTTAATGAATAGACTGGACCAAGTTCCTCCACTTTAACCGTCTCGAGTGAAGTGAACCCCCCAGAAAATCCAAGTGAGTATAGTCGACGTCTGCTCCAGGTACAGTGGGACCTTCCCTCCACCGTCACCTCGGTAGAATCCTAAAGATAATGGCCACTAAGGTTACCAACCGCAACAAATGCACCTGGGGGAACAGTCTAAACTCCGACAGCATGCAAGGGCAGAGTAGCAAGCTCAATCCCCTTGCCGGCTCCTTGACAATAATCCAAGGTTTACCGACAAGTGACCCCTGGCTCCTTGACAATGGTTAATCCGAGGTTTACCGTTTGTAATACGTGCGTGTCTGGCATCGTTCCCAACGAGGGGGGAATGATCCCCTCACTGGTTCGGACACGAGCTCGTGCTTCTCCTTTAAGAGGAGCTTTCCCAGAGTACAAGTGAGACAATTGGATTTATTCTATCACAAGATAAGCTACTTGTTTGGTTTTGTTGTCTTGGAGAGTTAATTACTCACCTACTCCAAGACACTAGCCTGATCTAAATTGGTGCTTCAGAGCCCTAGTAAATAAAAGTTACTATTTCGATTTTACTTTAAGCGTTACTTTTATGGTTGTTCTTTTAAAGTCACAAGGTAGTGGAAGTGAAACCAATGGTGTGTAGACTCGACTCCAACCACTACAAAGATGCACCTAAGATGATTTACGCTAATTTGCTTTTTCAATGAAATTCTTAACTAAGAGAGTTGAGAGAATGCAAATTTTAGAGAAAACAACTTCCTTAGAAAAGACAATCAAAGAAACAATTCTCTTTTTCTTTTCAAGCACACAAACATGACTACTCTTTACTTGCACGAAAAACTCTTTTTCTTTCAAAACTTTCAAAGCTATTTGAAACAAAACTTTTCAAAGGAGATGTTTTTGTATTTTCTCTTTTTAATAAAGCATATAAACCTATCTTAACACAAAACAATCTCAAAAGCTACAAAAACTATGAAAACTTGACTCACAAGCAAATCAAAAGAGAAATTACTCTAAACAAACCTAACAAGGCAAAAGCTCACAAAGATGATTCTAGGTTGTTTTACTTGATCAAAATCAAATCAAGGACCAGCTAATGCAGAATCAAAAGACTAGTCAAAACAAAACTCAAATCTTTTTGTTCTTTTTGTAAAATGGAATTCAAGACTTAAACAACAAGCACTTCGAAATTGGCCCAAGAGACAACTCAATGGTAAGTTGCTCTCACAGGTAGACTTTATGACAGGTCTGACTTCTTAGAATGTTGACAAAACCAGAGAGATCTAAGGCTTGACAAATCCTACCGCCAAAGTCACTACAAGACCTACTCAAAATCAAACCCTAGGGCTTATACTTCGATGAAATCCACTAAAACACTCAATGCTATCGAAACAAGTTCAGGTGAAGATTCTTGGCAAGGGACTAATGAATCTGGGCAGAAAAACTAAGAAAAAACAAAATCTAAGAGCAAAAAGTGTAAAAAATGGAATTTTCTCAAATTTTGGCAGGGGACGCAGGCAACCCGTTAGCACAGGTGCGGGCCCGCTCTGTGCACACAGCAAAAGTGCGTCCAGGGACGCACTGTGCAGCACTCAGAGGGTGCGTCCTACTGAAAAACTCAAGAAAAACCAAAATAAAACTAATCCTAAGCTAACCCACCCAGAGACAGAATCACAGAGCCAAAACCAGAAAAATAAACCAATTTTCTCAAAGCAAAGTTCACACAAAGGAAAAGACTTTTCTCATCAATGGAATCCCCAGTGGAGTCGCCAATTTGTCACACGGAATCAGTCAAGAGTGCGGACACAACCGACCTTCCTAGAAGTCTAAGACATTCTAATGACAAACAAAACAAACTGGAGCTATCCTTCTCTAAACATGCATTATGATATGAGAAATCAAGTGTTTTGTTCTTACCTTTGTCCAAACGCTGTTGTAGAAGTCCAAGCTTTGTTGATCTGGATGAGCTCCTCCTTTTCTCCAAAACCTGCAATCACCAACAGTCAAACAATTAAATAGCACCTGATTATAACATAAAACAAAGCATATTCAACATATAGACCAAGGAGTACATGAAATAACCCATAAACAACAAGTTATTGAGAAGAATGGACCAATTTGCATTAAAGGTAATCAAAAGGAACCATTACAACCTGAGCCTTGGTGTTGTGCAAGCTCCTTCTAGGGTCCACAAGAGTCTTCCTCTACTTTGACAAAGCTCACCCACTTCCAAATAGAACAAGCAAAGATGGCAATCTCTCCTCACAAGCTTCTAAATGGGAGTCCTAATTCCTGCAGCATTTACCCTTAGAAATGTATAGCTTTCAACCTCCCTCCTTCTGGCCCAATGCCTGTATTTATAGTGCTCAAGAGGAATTTAATCAGGTCCACCATCAATGGGATAGTCCCCTCTTTGGATGGGATCACTCCCTTATTGATGGGATAAGTTCCTCTTTGGTAGGGGTGCATGAACCATCTGGAGGCGCTCAATACACGTCGAACAACCTTCTAGAATGCTCTAGAAATGACCACAAGTAAGTTTTTGAAGATAAAACTTGCGCATTTTAACCTTTTCAGAGGGACGCACCTGCCCCTTTAGATACAGAGCGTCCTTGGACGCAGACCTCATGAACAATAGGTGCGTACCCGCAGGCAAGGTTTGAGAGAACCTGCGTACCCAGAGATAAACACATTTATAAAGACTTTCTCTCTTTCTTGGAGTTTGACATGGATAGCAGAGGCATAAGACTTGCTTAAGAGGGTAGTATGACTGTTGATAGAGCCATACCAACTGTAAATAGCCATGGTGACATTTTTTAGTGTAACAGTTTTACGCGCTTTGTGCAGAGCTACAGGTAGTGGAGTTATGTCATCTTCGTGTACACTTGATCCGTAAGTCATCTTTAATGCTCTTTTCCGACTTAAAAAATGAAAAGTTAGTCGATTTTTTCCTCTTGACTCATTAAAAGAAATAAGAAGCGGTCACCTTTAAGCTCTTTTCCAACCATTTAAACACGAAAAGATTACCGGGCCTTTGTCGTTTCAAGCCTGTTATTGGTTACGAAACGACGTGATTTTGACCACTTTTCTACTTTTTTGGGTCAAAGTCACTAGTTACAAAAATTACTCCTTGATCGTAATGGTGAGGCGGTTCTTTCGAGTATCGTTTTATACTTTTTCGGGCTCAAGAGACACAAATCTATGAAAAAGGACCCCCCTAGATTTTTTTTTCCGTGTGTTTTTCAAAATCTCTAAACATGAAAAAGACTCTGAGTTTTACCTGTGTCGGACTCGTTAAACCCTCACGACATTGGACTCATCATCATGACGAGACTCGAGCTTCTCCTCCCTAGGGCTCGTTAAACTCTTACTAGGTTGGATTCAACAGCAGGTTTATCATTGATTGTCTATGGCAGCTAGTCACTGTTGAACATCGACACTTTTACTCTTGTCGGGTTGGGACATCCATACATCGTCAGTTGGCCTTCCACAGGTTTGGGTTACCATTCAGCCTCCAATTCATGTCATCTCCATTGAGCCTCTAATCCCTTGGTATCTGAATGCTTCCACCCTCCGAAGTTGTGTCGCCAGCATGTTCAAGAGTATAATCCTTCTGCAGTTTACACCCTTTCCTTCTCTCTGATACTCTGTTCCACCATCTACCGCTTGTTCCTTATCTTGTGTCGTTGATGGGGGAAACATTATGGCCCTCCTGTGACGGGTCGTCTCCTGTCAACATCAGCTTATTATCTAGGAGATTGATCTAGAGATCCCCTTTGGTACCTTAGAGCTTGCATGCCTCAATGGCAAGTTCTTTGCACCTGATGGTCGACTTTCATCATTGGTTGTCGATTGGGTGATTCCACGAGTGTTCGACTTCACCTCCTTTTTCACACTTTGTGGATTGTGCTAGCTAGTACCTTGAGAACCATTGGCATTATTGGTGGTTTCTCACACGCTTGTTAACAGTTTTCATCATTGACCGGTAATCAAGCAACTTTCTATCATGCTCGACCTCAGCATATATATTCGCATGTTAGAACTTGTATTGTGATCGGTTGGGTTCGACCCCGAACTCAGATTGCACATGTTCGGGCTGCATCGATTGGTTTATGATTACATGACTCGTTGATGGATGGCCGCAACCATACCCGAGTCTTCATGGATGGTTGCGACCATACCTTTATTATCATCATGGTCTCATTAGCTGGATGGCTGCATCCATACCACAGACCTAGTTCACATGTCTTTTGGATGGATGCGCCCATGCCTAGACTGCATGTACTTCATTATCAGAGATATCAGTTGTACTTGTGTGCAGGTTCTTCCATATGGTGTTCTAGCTCAGTCAGTTTCGTAAAGAATTTCACCCCTCCCACTCTCTTGGGCTTCATACTTTAGGGGGCATTTGTTACACAGTAATTTGTCACTGCCTTCATTCCAGTCCTTATACTGTGTCATGTGTCCAAGTCAAACATGCTCATATTGAACAAATGCTCTCTTGTGCTGCCAAAAGACCCACTCTTCCTAAGTTATTTGCCTCATCGTGTCTATGGACTAAATATATGGACTGAAGGGTGCTCATGAACAGTCCAGATGCACTGCCAGCGCGGAAGTACATCTGATTCCCGTGATGGTCCGATTTCATGTCCCAGCGCGAGGTTACTTATAATCTTTAGCGACGATCTGACTAGCTACCTTACTCACTAGTGATGTCAGTGCTATAACTCAGTTATGTCCTCGCGATGATCCAGATTGGGCGAGTTTGTTCCAATAGTCGGCCTTCCAGATGACTCTAGACCTGGTTGTTGGTATAGTTTGTATCGCCCTCCATTCTCTGGTATGGTAGTTCCATCAATTGTGCTACCTTCCTTTGGGATAAACTCACTCTTCCACCTTTCATGGAGACTCCTCCTCCTATTTAAACTCTCACCATTGCTATGCATTGCTAGTTTTTGGATAGTTTTTGATAGTTGGCTAGTTGAGCAGTGTTGTTAGTATTTGTGAGTTTGCTAGATAGCTGGTGTGAGTGTGACAAATGTGGGATTGTTGATAGCTTGTGGAAGGTTGTGAAGTGCCCTTAATCTTGTGTAAAACTTATGAGTGAGAGAGACTTGTGTGTTGGGAAATCCATCTTCAAAGAGTGAATGCTTGAGGAACATGTTGGCTGGATCCCTCTGAGAAGGCTTGTGACGTCAAGACTTTGGTTGTAACCTTACTCTTATTTCATTATTAATACAATCAATGATGTTTTCCTATGTCTTGCATGTAATTTACTTGATAGCTCATGACTTCTTGACTTTGTGAGTAAACAGATCATTGTTGTTTTCTAGTTACGTGCTTTGTTGTATTTCCTTTGCATTGTTTCAGGTTGATCACTCATTAAGAGAAGGAAGCGAAAGCTGGAGCAGCACAATGGAACTCCATCAACCACTGGTTGAGGTATGCCTCCAACTATGACTGTTTAAGGAAAGCTATTGTTGATCTGTCCTTGTTTGTGACTAGACCCACTCTAGGGCTAGAGGGGTTTGCTCTGTCTATAGAGGGAACACTTTCCTGCATCACAATATGATTACACTAAAAATAGAGGATAAACCAAAGGACCGACAGGCGGGGAGTTGACCCCGACCATTCAACCTCTTCTCAGCGCTTATCTCGAGATCAAACAATCTGATGGCTATCACGTCCTTCTCATCAACTAATCTGTACATTCCACATCGTTGATCTGTCCTATGGGATCCGATGGCTGTCACGCGATCTCGCACTCCAACTAGCACATCTGCTAATTCCCTGAAGGCACGTGAGAAAGCCGTTTCGGGATGCTACGTTTTGACCGCTGAGTGGAATCGCGTAGATTTCTGAAAAAATGTTTCCTACCTTGAAGGCACGTGATAAACCACTTACCGCTTCCCTGCCGGAACTCAAAGGAATTTAACTTTTTTTCATAATTTCATCGCGTTCGTTTTCCAGGATAACCTGCTTGCATGTTTTGATGCAATATGCGTCGATATCCTTTGATCAGATGATCTCGGCTCTTGTTCGCTAATCCCATCACCTGTGCTATGAACCAATTAGAGACTACCACATTACCTTTTGAGCTAACATCATCAAGAATCTATGTATCTTTCTCGAGTTGCCACATTTCCTACTAACGTAGGCATTGACGTTTTGGCCTAAATATTTAATTGGCTCTAATTTCTTCATTTGAACTCGAATATACATACTGTTTGCACCATTGGCTTCATATTAATGAGCACTTCAGTATGATTCCACTTTCACATGTATTTGAAGACTTTTATTCTAGAGGCTTTACTGAATCCATTTTGGATCATTTCTAGTGCTGCTCCACTACCAACAGGATTGGACAGTACCTCGGTGGAGTCACGCAAGAACACACACATTTCTCCGTTGCCAGCAAGCCTAGACGGTACCCTGGTAGAGTCACGGAGGAACACAAACATTGCTCCACTACTAGCGAGCCTCGTCAGTACCCCAGTGGTGTTGCATGCTTCACCACTCCCCACAGGAAGTCTTTCTCTTCTTTCTCCTTTGTATTTTTAAAGAGAACTGTGCATAGGCACTTATTTATTTTTGGGGCGGAAGAGGGATCCTAACTTATTAAGAACAGAAAAGGTTTTTCCTTCAAAGAAGCATGTAATACCTCTGACATACATTTGCTAGTTTAGATTTTTCCCCTTCTATGTTTCTACTAATTGGATTAGCTTCAACACACCGAGCAGAAGGTTGAGTACAGGCATGGGGTTTCCCAGTGTGGACAGAGGTTCACGGTTGGACCAAAGCTTCCCTTACAGATGGTTTGTATTTTCTGTCAAGACTTCATCAAACAAAGATTGTAACCAAGCACAGAGAAAATGGACACGAAACTGGCCAAGTGTTGTAGTGTCACAAGTCTCTTCAAATTTCAACCACATACTCTATTCAAAAGCCAAAATGTAGTTGTTGGAAGCACTTATTTCCAAAAATAAAAATAGTAATATATCAAACAAACAAAATGCACGTGAACAAAAATAGTACACAGAATCAAACAAAGCGAAAAAAAAGATAATAAGCAAGACAAACCAAATGGAAACAACAAGTAGCATGTAGACTATGTACATGGCATGGGTGCATCCATGCTTATTGAAATAATGCTTGAGTTCTTGGCCATTGATGGGAAGGTTGTCAATCCTCCTGTCGAGTGATTGCAGACGATACATGTATGGGCCAAGCTTCTCATGGACTATGTATGGGCCAATCCACAGGGACTGGAACTTTGTATGTTTGCCTTGTCTTCATGGGGTTTATCCCATTTCAGAACTAAGTCATCCACATCGAAGCTAGCTTTCCCTATAGACTTCTTATTGAATCACCTCTTGATACGGTTTCGGTGGAGTGTGAATTTTTCTTTTTTCTTTCATCCTTTCTTCCTAGAGCTTATGGAGAGCATCCATCCCACGCTGAACTAGCTAGCAAGGCTCCCCTTGGGATTCATGGGAAAGTTGAAGAGCATGCAAGTAGATATTTGGCGAGAGAATGCCTTCTTTACTGTAAACCAAGAAGTACAGTGAGGTGTTCAGAGAGGGCTTAGTGTTACATGGTCAGCTCATAATGCATTCGTCAAGGTAGTATGCTAGTTACGTTGTTCAGAGAAAACAGTCTTCTTGATTATATGGATGAGGTTCTTATTTGTAGACTCCCCTAGACCGTTTCCTTGAGGATAGTAATTAGATGAATGCTTTGACACAATGCCATTCTATAATGGAAATTCATATAGTTTCGAAGATGAAAAATAAGTTTCATTATAAAAGAAAAGTGATACGGGAACACTGAAGCGTGAGATGATATTATGCTGGAGGAAGTTGATAACCTATTGGTTGTTCACTTGTTTGAGCGGAACTACCTTTGTCCACCACGTAAAGTAGTCAGTTATTGTTAGGATAGCAGTGTTTCTTTGAAGAATGAGGGAAATTTTCCCCAATAATGTCCAGGCCCCACTGTTGGAATGGTTCAATCACTGCAAGAGGATGTAGTGGGGTTGCTGATCTTCGAGTTCTATCGGCGCATCACTGACAAACCAGGCATTTTCAGGCATAGGCATTAGCATCCTTATATAATGTGGGCCAGTAGAAACTATCTCTCATAACCTTGTGTGTCATGGTATTTCCCACAAAGTGACCCCCGGTGGGTCCATCATGCAGATCTTGAATACCTTCTCTGATTCCTATGCCTCTAGACACCTGAGGAAAAATCGATTACTGTGATTTCTGTAAAGCACTCCATCCACTGACTGATATGCTAAGGCTTTCAGGTGCAATTCCCTCTTATGTCTAATAGAAAAGTGAGAGGTCACAGTGCCATACTCAGGGTACTGTCGTACATCTGCATACCAAGAGGTTTCGTTTTCCATGGGGTTTGCTTGCCTTCATACATTTCAATCTCCTGTTCCCAACCGACGAGCTCTTCTTTGTTCTCTGAAGCATGTACTGCTTCAGCTACAAGTTTGCAAAGTCCATGTCCTTTTATTGTGTGTACTAGCTTGATTCCAAGATCACATTCTTGCAAACCCGTCATCCAGTTCGCACGTCGTTCTCCCAACTCTTGTTGTACTAGCTATGTACGAACTACTAGCTGGGGAACGAAGACTATGCAGTGGTTCTTCAGCAAAGAGGGACTAAAGTGTTTCACCACCTTGTAAACTACATAAGTCTATTTTTCAATGGTGAGGTAGTTAAGCTCTAGCCCTTGCATGCTTGCACTCATGAAAGATATGGGACGTTCATCATTAGCTTCATCTTTCTAAGTGAGTACTGCAGCTAGTGAGTTATCGGAAGAAAAGTTGTATAGTAGGAAATCTTTTTTGAAATCTAGGTGGTAAAGTGTAGGCACTTCGGTGATGGCTTGCTTAAACTAGGTGAATGCATGCTTTTCTTTCTTGCCCCAGGTGTACACTACATCTTTCTAAATCATGTCCTGCATGGGCTTGACTATTTGTGCATAGTTCGAGATGAGTTTCCAGAGGAAGTTTATCTTACCCAACAAGGGTTGCATAGCTTTCTTGTTGACTGGGTGAGGAATCCACGTGATTTCTTGGACCCAGTCTAGATCCACCTTGATCCCACTCTTGGAAATAATGTGTCCAAGGAGGTTCCCCTCTAACACGGTGAATATGCTCTTCTTGGGATTCATGGAAATCCCATATCTTTGGCATCACACGAAAATTTTCTTAAGATGGCGTCTGTGGTCTTCTCATTTTCTTGAGAAAATGATCACATCATCGAGGTATACCACAATGCTCTTCCTAATGAGACTACAATAGGTGATTTTGCGCCTGCATTTACAAGCCCAAATGGAATTCGTCTATATGTGAATGTACCCCACTTTGTATTGAAAGTAGTTTTGAGTCTGTCAAATTCTGCTACCAGAACCTGATTGTATCCTGAAAAACTATCAAGGAGAGAGAACATATGTGCCCCAGATACTGTTTGCAAAATATGGTCCATAAACGGCACGGGGTAGTTTTCTTTGTCCTTAGCGTGGTTAAAGTTTTAGAAATCGACACATAAGTGAATTTCCTTGGACTTCTCTCATACAGGCACAAGGCTGGAGACCCAAGTGGAATGATGAACTTTATATATGATCCGTTCATCCAACAATTTAGTAAGCTCCTTCTGTATGAGGGGCTCAAGCGACAGATATACTTTTATTAGCTTTTGTTGATATGGCTCTAACCCTTCCTTGATTGGGATGATATTTTGGATGATCCATGTGTCATAAGTTTTCAAGTCATCATACATCCACATGAGCACATCTCGGTACTATTTGAATAAGCAAATGAAGGCTTGCCATTATTGTTTTGTACAACATGTACCAAGATTAACAAACTTTGGATCCTTTTCTCTTCCCAGGTTTATCAACGGATGCCTCATGGTATAACTATGGGTCTTTCTATTCCTTGGCCCTTGGAACCATTCTTGCAAGTCATATAGCTTTTCCAATGATACCACACCTTTTGTGATAATGTGGCCTTTCATGTCATCCACTCCTACTTGCAGAGAGTGCTCATGATTGTTGTCATCTATTGTTGCATCATTGAAAACATTAGCATACACACGTAAGTTAATTATGTTGTCTGAGATATATAGTTTGTAAAAAAATTCAATAGTGAATCTATCCCTAATCAATGACATTCTTGATGTTGCATTTTCTAGTGCATTGGCAACTACATTACGCGCACATGGCACATCAATTATATTAAATGCTTGGAAGTTTTAGATTAGTCGCCATACCTCTTCTTGGTATTTTTTTAGATGTGGTGATAAATAGTGAATAGTGTCATGTACCTGCCATACCATTATCTCTGAATCACCTACCACTTTAAGCATGACCATTTTTAGGTTGATGGCCTTCTGTAAGCCCAACACGAGTTCTTCATATTCTACTACATTGTTCGTGCACTCATACTCCAAGCAACTTGACACCAATGATTCCTATTGTAAGGGTATATCAAAACACACATGGATCTTGAGCCATCCTGTGACTTTGATTCGTTGAAGTACAAAGTCCACAACCCATCTATACGTAGACTGCTTGATGTGCTACTACTGTTGTTCCTACTAATGCTACTATCAATGCAATGTGTTGTACAAGTTTCATTACCACCAGTTGGGCAAGGAAGGAGTCTCAACTATGTGTCTAGTGGGGTTGGAGCTAGCCATGCAGGATAACACCCCAACGTTGTCTCAAGGAGGCAGTTTCCGGACATGATTTCTGCGAGAGCCAATGGTTCATTCTTGCCATTGATGGGAGTGACATTATGCTTCATGTACCTCTTGAATTTTACCTGGATTTGGTTGCACTTGCCCCTGTGCGAAAGCCACATATGGGAACAATCTGTAGAAAAATATCCATCTAGCTAGCTGGACCAGTCTTTGTTGAGTAATAAACCATATGCTTCTGATATGTCCACAACAACTATTTTGATGCATTGGTGGACTCGACTGTCATGTGATAGTCGATTGTTCACGTCTCGCAGTTCACCAATGGCTAGTACTGATGTTCGACCAAGTTGGATGATTCACGCAGATGTCTCGCTCCATTATGCATTGATCTTCTTAGCAATGGAGAGTGGCATGACATTGGCTGCCACTCAAGAATCAACCAAGCAGTTGTGAACATTGTAATTAAAAACTTGGAATGAAAGTAGGACTGGAGGGCAACCTGATTTTTCTTCTTCCATCTGGAGCATGTTGAATACTGTGGAAAGTGATCCAGGAGGTGTGCTTGCTCCCTAGCTAGTAGAGCCTGCATTGTCTACTACTATCTGTCCCAAAGCACACAACAGGATATCTTGTTGACTCTGGATCTTAGCCAACTCGAACAAGCTGATGTTTGCTTGAGTTTTCTTAATGTCATCAACAATGTTGTAGTCCAGAGGTGGTTAGCTCACCGAGGTGTCCGGGGTGGAATGAATGTTCGTGTTATTTGGTGGAGTGTTTCACAACTTGCTTCTCATGGATGTATTCTTATCCATTGTTGTCTTCCTAAAATTGCTTTGTGTTTGTTGCTTTTAGGGAGCCAGTGGATCGGTCTTCCTTATCAGTAGTCTAACCTTTTCTTACATCACCCTCAGTGTGGGGGGAGCCCCTTTGCTTCTAAGACTATAATGGTTAGTTTTCTTCTGGGGTTGCTTCTGAGTGTTCGTCTTTTCTATTGTTTGTGAGAACTGATATGTTTTCACCACATGCTCAGAGCTTGATGGCTCATCAGGTGCAACCTCTTCTTCATTGCATGTGTCTTTCATTTTCTCCTGCATATTAATTCCCACCTTGACTGTATGACTATAAAAAGTATTTGTGACTCACTTCTAGCTTGGACAAGAGTTCTCAGGATGATGTTCTTCATGGAAAGAACAGAATTTTAGGTCTACACACCATTCGAGCTGGAACATAGGCTTCTGTGTAGTTTTCGAAATGAACTGGTTATTGCTTGATGCATTGCTTGCCTGTCTCTGCCTAGGCCAGTGACTACTTACAAATGTGTACGATATACGTTGTTTGACTTCAGACATTTCAGTGGAAAATCTGTTGACAAGATGAGTGAGGGTCTTAATGTCGGTTGCTTCCTTGTCTCTACCCTTGTTCGTCGTTGCTTGGGACTGCCTATTGGCACCCTTGGAGTTCTTCGACTATTGATCATCCCTGATGCTCCAACTACATGCAGGTATTTCTCAACACTGATAGCCTCTTCACAGTTTTCCAGTAGTGTTGGTCTCGTAGCTCGCTTGACAAGCTACGCAATGTAGGTTGGCAGTGCAGACGTGTAGTAATCAGTGGTGATGGAGTCATGAGGCTTAGTGTCTACTAGGAACCTATTCAGTATACACATAAACATCTATTTGAAATCTTTCACTTTTTCTTTTCCCTCCATCTTGAGGCTTCTCAATTCTTTGAGTAGCATGGCTAGGGACTTTTCATCAGTGAATTTCTCAAGGAACATATGTTTGAAAGAACCCCAGTTCTATATGGAGTTAGGTGGAAGGTTGTGATACCAAGCAGCTGCCCGACCATCCAAGTTACATGGAAACAATATACATGCTACATCATCATGACATACCTCAAGGGTCTAGAGTTGTCGATAGAAGTTGTCTAAGTGGTCTTCTGCCTTCACCGCAATGTCAGGGTTAAACTTGATGTTCATTCTCTCCACTCGCTTCAGCATCTTGTGCAAAATAGCTAGGCGAGCCAATGGTCTCTCAGTCATCCATTCAAGATTTGGGTCAGCCATCTCTTTGTCTTCTTCATACTCTTCCTCTCCTTCAGAGTTTGATGTGTCCGACTCTGACACTGTTGATCAATCTCCACCCCCGCCTCCTCCGCTGCCTTCCCCTCCGCCTCATATACCCAAGCCTGATGCTGAGATCACAAGAGTGCCTCATCTACTTTTCTAGAGGATGGTAGATTTCTTTCCATCTCCGATAGGTTCTCCAAGACCTTCAAGTGTGGCAAGGGTTTCTTCTTCCAGTGATGATACAACAACACTCGTGGGAGTGGCCTTTGGCCTCCTCGCTACGCGTGGAACATGTTTTCTATCTAGGATCAGCTCGCTGCACGTGGAAGATGATGTTTGTATGGGATCAGCCCAAATGCTTTTGTAAACTAGTGAGCGATGGGACGAATGGAGCGAAGGTGTTGATTTGAAGTCTCATGCTCAACACTAGGAGGTGAGGAGTAACCAACCACTGATTTGCGTGTAGGTGAGAGAGATTTTTAGTTACTATGTTGACCAGATGTTGTTATAAAATTATATATTACAGAGCAATGGAACACATAAAATATTGTAGAAATATAAACATAGAAAATGCATAAAATAAGAGAGACAGAGATATACATGGTTCACCCAATTTTAGGCTACGTCCACAGAGAAATAGCCAGTCCTTCCTTTTATATTATCCAGAAAATTGAAGAGATACAACCCACATTACATCTGTTGTAATTCCCTCTTCTCTCTCGCTCAATCTCCTCTCTCTTCTCACTCAGAATACAAATCTACATAGACACAATACAATTCCCTCATATATAGTGAGGGGTTGCCTTATAGGGCAGAAAACCCTAAATTAAATATAACTTCTACCGTCAGATTTCCGCCTAATGAATGGCCCAAATTGACTATGAAATCATGACATTTTACAAGATAATTTTACATCTATTTCTAGCTTCGAGGGCACTTCCCCCGATCCTCCTACTAGCAGGGGGCTCCCAAAGGTCGTAGCCTCCCCCCCTGACCTCCCTTGCAGCGTATATTTTACAGGCTTACGAACTAGGGTCCAATGTGGTGATACCTGTAAATAAAGAAGATAATCAAGCTTGACACCCAACAATATCCCACTTGGAGACTGAATATATCAACTCCACCTCTGCTTCATTTGCTGGACAATGACTCCACTTTGGATTTGGCAGTTTCTCATCTTCTTCATCATACTTAAAGACTAATTGAAACTGATCAAATTCTCAGTTTCTCCCTGGTTACAACTTTTGTTAACATATCTGCAGGATTTTGGCTAGTGTGTATCTCTTCTAGCTTCAACTGTCCATCTTCCAACGTTGACTGTATGAAATGGTACTTGAGTTGTATATGTTTAGTCTTGGAATGAAATGCAAAGCTATTTTCAAGATGTATGGCACTCTGGCTGTCATTGTATAACCTTCCCAACTCTTGCTTCTTACCCAATTCATCCAGAAACTTTTGCAACCAAATCATTTCTTTACTAGCCTCTATAGTAGCAACATACTCTACTTCCATTGTTGAGAGTGCAACAACACTTTGCAGTTTCGAGACCCAACTGACAGCTGTTCCACCTACTGTAAACACATACCCTGTTGTTATCCTCCTGATATCTATATCACCCACCATATCTACATCAACATATCCCTATAGAGCGATGTTTGAACCACCAAAGCATAATGATTCATTTGTGGTGCCTCTAAAATACTTGAGAATCCACTTCACCTCCATCCAATGTTCTTTTCCTGGATTGTTCATGTACCTACGTACAACTCCCACTGCATGTGCAATATCAGGCCTTAAGCAGACCATTGCATACATTAAGCTTCCAACTGCTGATGCATATGGAACTTTAGACATATGACCCATTTCTTCCTGAGTCTTAGGACACTCCTCCTTACTTAATTTGAAATGGCTAGCCAAAAGTATACTAACTAGTTTTGCATTCTGCATATTAAACCTTTTCAACACCTTTTCTATGTACTCACTTTGAGACAATGTTAATTTGTGATTCTTCCTATCTCTAGTTATTCTCATACCAAGGATGTTTTGTAGCACCCAAATCCTTCATTGCAAATGAGTTCACCAATTTTCTTTTGAGCACATTTATTTCCTGCATGTTAGAACCTACAACAACCATGTTGTCTACATACAATAACAATATAATATAGCTGGGATCATTTTGCCTTTTGAGATAAACACAATGATCAGAGTGACATCTAGTATAACCTTGTTGAGACATAAACCTATAAAATTTTAGATACCACTGCCTTGGACCTATTTTAAGCCATACAAGCTCTTTTTCAACCTGCACACTAGTTTCTCCTTCCCTTTTACCTCATATCCTTGTGGTTGCTGCATATATATCTCCTCCTCCAAATCCACATGGAGAAAGTTTGTCTTTACATCTACCTACTCAAGATCCAAATCTTTAGTTGCTACTAGACTTAAAATAGTTCTAATTGAAGTCATTTTAACAACAAGAGAAAATATCTCATCAAAGTCTATGCCCTTTTTCTATGCAAACCCCCTCACCACAAGTCTAGCTTTATACCTCTTTCTACCTCCATCTTCTTCCTTCAACTTGTAAACCCATTAATTCTGCAATGTTGT
Organism: Pinus tabuliformis; assembly: GCA_031772625.1. Taxonomy (NCBI): domain Eukaryota; kingdom Viridiplantae; phylum Streptophyta; class Pinopsida; order Pinales; family Pinaceae; genus Pinus; species Pinus tabuliformis. The sequence continues at coordinate 183,334,246 of CM062819.1, forward strand.
TTTATTAGTAGGCAACTTGACAAAGTCCCAAGTCTATTTATGTGCTAAGGAGTCCATCTCTTCGTTCATGGCTTGCTCCCACTTCTTCCTAGTTTCTACCTACATTACTTCTTCATAACATTCTAGTTCGCTAGAATCAGTCAACTGTACATAATATAATGAAGGAGAGTATCGTTCAGGGGGTCTACTTATCTGAGTAGATCTTCTAACACAACTTTCAGGCGTTTGAGGTGCTTGTTGCTGTTGTGGCTGCTTTTCTAGCCATTGATCATTATGATTTTCAAGCACCATCACTTTTTTATGATCTCATCAAGCACTGTGTATTCTTTGTTTTATTTTTCTTGTTTCTTTTCCTGCACCTGATCCTTATACAAAACCTTTTCATTGAATATGACATCTCTTCTCCTAATGATTTTTTGTTTTTCATAATCATAAAAGTGATAACCAAAATAATTAACACCATATCCAATAAAAGTACATTTCTTTGATTTTGCCTCAAGCTTTGTTCTATTTTCTTTATTAATGTGGACAAAGGCTTCACAACCAAAAGTTTTTAAAAATGAGTAGTTTACCTTTTTACCTGTCCATGCCTCCTCTATAATACCACCATCTAAGGAACTTGAAGGCCCTCCGTTTATTAGATAAACAACAGTATCTACAACATCTGCCCAAAATTGTAAAGGCAACCTGCATGAAATCTCATGCACTTTGCACACTCCATGATTTTCCTATTCATCCTTTCTGACACACCATTTTCTTATGGTGTTCCTAGAACTATCTTCTCTCTGTGAATTCCATTCTTTGAACAATACCTATCAAACTCTTTGTTGCAATATTCACCTCCTTTTTCTGATCTAAGACACTTTAACCTTTTTCCTGTCTCATTTTCAACCAAAACTTTCCATTTCTTGAAAGTATCAAATACATCAGATTTATTTTGAATACAATAAATCCAGGTTTTTCTGGTTACATCATCAATAAAAGTAACATAAGAGCTAGCAAGATATGATACCTGAGCAAGTCCCCATACATCTATATGCACAAGCTCTATTTTTTTCTCTTCTTTTCTTTCCCAACTCCGAGGAATATGACTCTCTTCTATTTCCATAAACACAATTCTCAGAGGATTTTAAATCAACATGCTTAAAACCTAGCAACAAATTTCTTGATGAAGAATATGCATCCCCTTCTCACTCATGTGTCTGATCCTATGATGCCACAATGTTGTATATTCTCCTATAGAGGTTAAAGCATTAACAAAATTAGAAATACCATTGCATAAATACAATGTACCAACCTTTTCTCATTTTGCTATTACCAGGGATCCTTTGGTGACCTTCCAGGTTTTATCTATAAAAGTAGTCACACAACCTTCACCTCCCAACTGCCTTGTTGAAATAATAAGTTTCTTCAGATATGGAACATGCCTTACCTCCTTCAATAGCCATTGATTTCCATTCTACTATTTTATGAAAAATGTATCCATTACAATGATTTTATAGGGTTTATCATCACCCAATCGAACCTGTCCAAAATCTCCTTGAACATAATCATGAAATTTTTTCCTATCAGGTGTGGCATGGAATGAGGCCCCTGAATCTACCACCCAGGCATCAATAATATTTTCTAAAGAAAGAATCAAAGCATCTTGCAACACATCACCTGTCACATTCACTTCATGATTGTTTTCTTGTTGCGCGTCTCCTTATTTTCCCTTCCAAGACTTGCAATATTTCTTCAGGTGTCCTTTCTTCCTGCATTTCTAGCACACTATCCCCAATCTGGACTTGGATCTACCTTTCCTTGAGTTACTGTGATATCCTGGGCTCTTTCCTCTTTCCATTTTTCTTCCCCTAGTCTCTGCAGTCAAAGCCTTACCTGATGTCTCACCGGAGCTTTTCCATCACATTTCCTCGCTAAGGATTGCACCGACAACATCATCAGACTTTAAAGTACTAGATCTAGAGAAAGATTTACTAATGGCCATAACTAAACCATTCCAAATTTCTTGCAATGAGCACAGAAATATCAAAGCCCTAACTTCATCATCAAAAGTTACCATTACAAAACTTAACTAACTAGTAATTGTATTAAATTCATTTAAATGATTAGCAACAGATCCACCTTCTGACATTTTCATATTAAATAAACGCTTCATAAGAAATGCCTTATTTGAGGCCAAGGTTTTTTCATATAGTTTGGCCAATGTCGACATTAAACCCTATGTTGTCATTTCCTCTGAAATATTAAATGCTACCGACGCCGCTAAGCGCAACCGTACTGTTCCAAGTTCCTTTCTGTCAAGAATATCCCTTTCCGTGTTTGTCATTTCATCAGCTTCTTTACCTTTCCACTCAATGGTTGGTACAGATCTCTCTGATACAAATAATCTTCCATATGCATCTTCCACAGCTGGTAGTTTTGGCTATTAAATTTTTCTACCCTAAACCTACCATCTTCTGCCATTGCTTCCACTCGAACCAGGAACCCTTCTCTCCTACGAGTTTATCAGCCAAATAGAGATTTTGCTCCGATACCATTTGTTAGAAAATTATATATTACAAAGAAATAGAAACATAAAATATTGCAGAAATATAAACACAGAAAACGCATAAAACAAGAGAGACACAGATTTAAGGGGTTCACCGAATTTTGGGCTACATCCATAGAGAAACAGCTAGTCCTTCCTTTTATATTATCTAGCAAACTAAAGAGATACAACCTACAATATATCCAATGTAATTCCCTCTTCTCTCTCACTCAATCTCCTCTCTCTTCTCTCTCAGAATAAAGATCTGCATAGACACAATACAATTCCCTCATATATACCGAGGGCTTGCCTTCTAGGGAAAAAAACCCTAAATTAAACATAAATTCTACCGTTTGATCTCCATCTACTAAACATCCCATATTGACTATGAAATCACAACATTTTACAAGGCAATTTTACATCTATTTTTAGCTTCAGGAGCGCTGCCCCCAATCACCCCACTAACAGGGGGCTCCCAAAGGTCACAGCCGCGCCCCCCTAGACCCCCCCTATATCATATATTTTACAGGTAGTGTTGCTGCCAGATTACAAACTGGGGTCCAATGTGGCAATACCTTTAAATAAAGAAGATAATCAGGCTCCACACCCAATAGGTGTTTGTTGAATGAGTGTGAGGAGAATTTCAACCATGTACAACTAGTTGTCTGCCTTCTAGAGCCAGGAATGTTGATGGTGTTGGACCTGCCAACATTCAGGGGATCACCTTGGTATGAAGTCCCAACTAGACCTCACATAATTTGGTGTGGGAGTCCCATCCAGTATGATGGCCCGATTTCCATTGTCTTAAAGATTTTCCTCAACCCTTGCTTGTCAGGATAGGATATTGGATCACTTTGTCTTTAAGAAGTGAGGTTTGCGTGCCTGGTGAGTGTAAGTGTATTTGTTTCAAGGGTTCTTTCACTGTGAGGGGAAAAAGGTGAAGGTGAGTTCCAGGTTGAAAGGGATCAATCCCAACTCATCTAGGAACACACAACACAAAGGACATACACAGCTTCCAACGCAGTAGTCCACTCGGATGTAGAAATCACAACATACAAGGTAATATAACACGTACGACACTCACAGATTAGTCCAAGATGAGTGCAACGACTGTTATAGTAAGGTTCATGTGAAAGGATTGTCTAATGTCCAGCAAAACACTCAACACAGACGGGACAACATTAACAACATATAAAACACATTTCCATTAATTAGATTATGCATTACAACAAATGAATCAATTTAGATGTAGAACACATGGTTAAAGCAACATGCATTACAAGTGTTAAAGATCAGTCTTACAACAAATACAATACATGTATGAAAATGTGTTGGCTTGTTGACAAGCTTATGAATTAAGTGAAAGTTCAAAGACACATCGTTACACCATACATCTCTAACCCTGTCAGTAGGCATTGGAGCCACTACTTACTCTTCAAAGAAGATATTATAGACTCTCTTGGGTATGTGGGAGGAGATGAGGTGAAAAGTCATTTCATATACAAATGAGGGGGGTATTTATAGCCAAGGGTGAAACTGACCCTTGTGGTTGTTCGACTACCCTCATGACTGTTCGACTTCCATGACTTTCTAACTTACATGACTCTATGTTCAACAAGTGGGTCCCTTGGACTTCCATGTTACATCACATTGATTGATAAAAATCCCATAGTAGAGATGTGGGCAACATGACTCATGACTTGACTCGACATGACTTAAAATGACAATGTTGGTACATTCATGCTACTGGTGGAGTGTATGTCGAGCTACAATGATGCTGAGTGATGGACATCTTCATGGTGTATCATAGCTTCACCTCTGCATGGCAAAGTGTGCAGAATCTTCAATAGACATTGGTTCGCTTGATGAAGATCTAGCATGTTGTTCCTTGCTTTCATGTTGGAAGGCTTGACAGGCTCACTTGTTCGTGAAGGTGCATGTTCATCGCATTTTTCCACTTCGTCTGCTTCATTCGTTCATCTGTTGGTGAAATTGTCCATCTGCATGTGCTCCCTTCATTCATCTCGTTCGTCGTCTTGACATGTTTGTTGGTGTACCTGTACCTGCAGCCACTCATGATGAGACGACATCAAATCCAAAACCTCCTAGTCTAACATGACACTTGATCATTCGGATGTGGGTGATCGGGGAGAGGTAGCAAGGATGTGATGCAGGATGATGGGTCCAGGAAACTGCTGATGAAAACTGTGCAAGAGTCATTAAGGGATGGAGACAAACAATCTGAGTCGATAGTGACTACATGCAAGGTCTGGCTTTGCTGGGAGGAAAAATTGCACAAATTTTGGGAGGGACAGTTCGGGCTGCAGGAGTGCAAGGTAGGCATGCTCTGCAAATTTCTCAAAACGAACAGTCAGTAGGGGCTAGACAACCAGATTTGTGCAATTTTCCATAGGAACGGGTCGGGCTGCATGAAGGGTCAGCAAGCAAGGATTACACAGTTTTTCTGGGGAACTGCCTGGGAGACTAGTAGCCAGAAATACGTAATTCCCAGAGGGAACTGCCATTTGGCTAGTGGGGTCACTAGCAGCTAGAACTGTGAATTTCGTAGAGGGAACTTCCAGTTGGCTGCTGGGGTCACGGCAACCAGAACTATGCAATTCCCAGAGGGAACTTCCAATTGGCTACTCAGTCACTGGCAGCAAAAACTGCGCAATTCCTAGAGGGAACAGGTAGTCTGCTGCTGGGAGCTGCTAGCTGGGAAATTTTTACTAAGGCTAGGAGGCTATCCTACTGATCATCTCTGCGTAATTTCTGAGTTGAGTTGACTAATGGGCAGCAGGAAGCCTACTCATGAGCACTACGTGATTTCTGAGATGAACAGTCGGTTGATTGTCTAGGTGGCCAGCATGAGTGTTGCTTGAGTTGTTTGTGGGTAGTGCTTCTTGAAAGGAATAGCTTGTTGCTTCTACACTGTTCTGGATAACATTTGATCAAGTCGAAAGCATGATGATGGTTCGGATATCAATGAGGACTCTCGTCGCCACTACTTCAGCAAAATTGACTAAGTGTGTGAACAGTCGAAAGATGCATAGGTGATCATACGAACACACACTCACATGAATTGATGACGAACCGATCAAACCATAAAACACATGTATTCAGCATGACTGACTGATGGTGCAACTAACGAGCGTGACACTCGTGATTGATTGTTCATGATTGAGATGACACTTGCGCAATAGTGGATGTGACTTTGTGTGTGAGTGCAACAAATGCCTTCATGGCGAACACAACAAACACATATGAAGCAAAGGCTTTGAGCATAATGATAACATGGTCGCAAGCATGCCTTAGACATCAACATGTAGAGACTTGAGTGTAATAAACAAGCAAGTCGAATGTAAAGACTCAAACAAGCTCAAAAATTGAACCTAGGTGTCTGCAGTCATCAAGTGAAACTCTTCAAGGGAGGCTCCGAAATTGGTGCAGGAAAAATTTTGGAGGGTGGTTGTAGCCGCTACAACATACCCAAGGATGATAACTGAGGAGAAAAACACCAATAAATCTTTTAAGGCGAAGATCCTTCAAGGAATTGGAGTAGGTAGTTCAAGACATGCCAAATGGTAAAGTACCTAGCCTAGATGGTTTTACTGTGGACTTTTTTAAATCCTGTTAGGATATTGTAAGCTAAGACATATTTAGAGCTATAGAATACTTCCATAGGTCATCTACTATTCTAAAGGCTTTGAACGCTACACTAATTTCTCTAACACAAAAATAAAAGAAGCAAACACTCTAGACTGATTTTGGCAATCACTCTCTATAATGTAATCTATAAGATCATCTCTAAAGTTATAGAAAATTGAATTAATCCTTTACTTCCAACCTTGATCTCAGAAGAGAAGGCGGGTTATGTGGAGGGGAGTAATATCCTAGATAATGAAATCCAATCCTACGAAATCATTTACTTGCTAAAATCCCATAAAAAAGATGGAATGGTAATGCAACTAGGCATTTCTAAAGCCTATGATAAAATACGTTGGGACTGTATGGAGTGAACATTGTAGGCTTATTGATTCCATCCACATTGGATTTAGTGGGTCACAGCATTGGTCACTACTCCCAACTTCTTGATTATGGTCAATGGGGCATTATTTAATCCCATCTCCCCCTATAGAGGCCTAAGGCAGTGGGGGCCATTATCTCCTCTTCCATTCGTTCTAGCAATGGAGGGTCTCTACAAAACCATCAAAGCAGATCCTACATTAGGAAGGATCAAAGGATTACAACCTCACCCTCAACATAAGCCAACCACTAGTCAACATTTTATGGATGACGCTATGCTCCACAAGGTGCCCACTATCAAATAATCCAAGGCATATACTTAAATTCTAGACAACTTCGCCCAAGCTGCAAGGATTGAGTTTAATCGATCAAAATCAATGATTTTATTTTTTAACACTCACATTGTTGTGTAGAGGAATCTCACAAACATCCTAGGATTTCAAAGGAAAAATCTACCATCAACCTATCGTGTCACACACTTGATAGATAAATCTTGTAAAAAGTCATCCTATGAAACCCTAATATCCAAATTATAACACAATATTAATAGGTGGACTTTCTGAGCCGTGAACTTAGTGGGCAGACTAATGCTAACAAAATAAATATTGCAAGCCATCGCAATGTACCTGCTATCTGTGTTACCAGCCCCCAATGGAATGTTAGAAAATTATATATTGCAGAGCAATGGAACACATAAAATATATTGCATAAATATAAACACAGAAAAAACATAAAACAAGAGAGACATATATATATGTGGTTCACCCAATTTGGGCTACGTCCATGGGAAATAGCCAGTCCTTCCTTTTATGTTATCCAGCAAACTGAAGAGATACAACCTACAACATATCAGATGTAATTCCCTCTTCTCTCTCACACAATCTCCTCTATCTTCCTCACTCAGAATACATATCTACATAGATGCAATACAATTCCCTCATATATAGCAAGGGGTTTCCTTCTAGGGAAAAAACACTAAATTAAACATAACTTCTACCATCAGATCTCTGCCTAATGAATGGCCTAGATTTACTACGAAATTACAACATTTAATAAGGCAATTTTACATCTATTTTTAGCTTTAGGGGTGCTTCCCCCGATCCCCCACTGGGGGGGCTCCTAAAGATCGTTGTCACCCCACTAGACCCCCCTTGAAACCCAATATTACGGGTGGAAACACAAACTCAGGTCCAATACGATGATACCTCTAAATAAAGAAGATAATCAGGCTCCACACCCAACAAGGAATCCTCTACAAACTAAGAGAATCCAGAGGAATTTCCTTTACGTGGAGTTGAGGAGAAGAAAAAATGGGCCCTGATAAGTTGGGACAAATTATGCAAACCAAAATCGAAGGGCGACTTGGGCCTCTAGGATCCTGAGATAGTAAATATGGCATGTGGAACAAAATTGTGGTGGATATGGATCAAATATGTTACACTCCTTGGGCGTCTTTTTGGACTGTAAAATATGCTCCAAAATGGAACCCCCACACTTTGATCAGGTTCAATGACTAGATGGTGGGATCAACCACCTGGAATTTGGCTTGGCATAACCAAGGAGTAATATAGGACCATTGTTTTCGAGAAATAATAAATGGTAGAACAACCCCATTTTGGGAGGACGCATGGAAACAATAATCAAGCTTAGCTTCACCAACAAGAATGGTCCTTCAAGAAAATTTCAGGGAGGGGGAAGAAAGCTTTCCATCAGTATTGGGACTAGGGAGGAGAAAAAATAAATGGTGAAAATGGATATCCTTGAGTCGCCATGAGGAGGAAAAACTAGCCCAAATTGGCAAAGACTTGGACATAGAACTCAGGGAAGAAGGATCCTTTTCTCATAGGATGACAACTAGTTAATATGGGGCATACAAGACAAAGGGAAATTCACCTCAAAGTTTACATAACATAGCACCAACAGGAAATATCAAACCCAATTTGGAAAAAACATTGGTCCATTTAACAATGGCTGAAAATAAAATTGTTCACATGGTTGGTCATGCACAAAAATATCTTATCTTGGGAAAACCTATGCTGCGGAAGTTTCATTATACCCTCAAGATGTAGTCTCTGTGAAAAATAGGAGGAATACATCAACAGTCAGACAAACAACGAAATAACATCTAAGAAACATTAATAATATGGAGAGGAGAAATCATTAACAATGAGGTATAAACCTTGCTTGGTGTTTGACCCTAAGCTTTGTGATATGGGTGGTCTGGAAGGAAAGAAACCAGAAAATATTTCAGGAGAAATCCTCCCTGGCCTTTACTCTGGTTAAGTAAATCCTACAATAATTACAAGAATCAATCCTCAGTAGTAATGTTAAAGAATCCAAAGACAACCCTACCAAACAGGAAAATAGAGTCCTGGAAACTCTAGTATTAAAAGGCACCCCAAATTACTATAATATGAGGAAGGAACCCCAAATGGAAGGAGTCGCAACAACATGGTCATCACCATCTCAAGGATTCCTAAAGTTAAATGTTTACGGAGCCTCCAAAGGAAACCCTAGTGAGCTGGTGTGGGAGAGGAAATAAGAGACATTTAAGGAAAGATTCTCTATATCTATTTCAACAATATGGGAACAACTACAAACAATGTTGTGAAATTTCATGTGTTAGAACATGGGTTAGAAATTTTGGTTTGGGAAAACAATCACAACATCATTATTGAAGGGGACTCGGCCCTGGTGATCAGGGTGGTGAAATGACTTTAGTGTGGAACCAACATAGGAAAGGTCACGTTGCACTAGTGTCTAGGACAAATCATTTAATGAATTCAAGGACGCTTGTTGATCATGCATATTGTTGAGTTTAACCTACTGTGCAGATTGAAAAACAAAGTGGTAGACAGGTTGGCTATCGAAGGTGCCAATGGGACCTAAAAGAATGGTGAATGCAACTGGGTAGTAGTCCAAGATGTTTAGTTAAAAGCTAACTATGCTCACCTGGTTTAGCTCTACATGCTTGAGAGTGGTCAGGGTCAGGTAGAGTACACTGAAAATGTGACAGGCCCTAGAAAGGGATAAATCCCAAGACAAGATCAATGATCTACAGAAATCAAGAACCTAGGCCGAATTGCCACCAGTGAGAAGGAAGGTTGATGAAGCCTATATAACAACCTCGGTTAAAAACTCATATAACAATATAAATACCACGGATGATGGGACACATATTCCAAGATGAATGGTGGGCAGAACATCCTAGTGGGTGTTCATTTGGTTGTTTTTGGCTATGGAAATTGGCAAAGGAAATGGCTAAGACATTAAAGAGGAAAAAATGTATTTTGGCACATTTTTTTATGAAAATAATAGAAATTAGGAGAAAAGGAAGGTGAAATGTCACATGTTTTATGTGAGAGGAAAAATGAATGAAAATAATGGAAAATGGAGAAAATAGAGGCCTCATTAATAAAAAGGCTTCTGAGGATCAGTGGGAGAACTTGGTCAATGAAGTCTTGATCAATTTAGCTTTGGATCTCTCTTATTGTTTTATTTCTCTCATACTCTTGGACACTTAGATTTTTCTTGGAGAACTTTGGCATTGAAGCAAAAAAGGCAAAGAATGCAAGAGGAAGCAAATATCAAGCATGGAGAGGAAAAATCAAGCAGCTACAACAGGATTCATTGTAGATGTTAGCTTGCATGTGTATTTTCCTTGCAGATATGGCATGCATGGGATTGCATGTGTTTCTTTTCTACCATGACATGGGTTTTGCCAAGTGTGACAATATTTTCATCCTATCCTTCCCATTTCCTGATATCTTTGATGAGATGGGTTCTCTCATTCGGTTTGTGTGGGATGGCTGAATTGGATTCGAAGCTGAGTGGGGTGGATCTCTGAATTGACAAACACATGGTGGTAGTGGTCCATGAACTAGACTGAGGATGCATGAAACCATTGGCCTAGTGACCCCTGATCTAGACTGTGGGTTGCAATAAAGCCAGATTGTGTGCCTCAGTGGGCCTAAGAAACCTTGCCGTTGAATGGTGGGATACAAGGTAAAGCCAAGACGTGGATTTTCTCTCTGTTGGGCTTAGTAATTCCAAGATGGAATGCATGGTAAATCCTGAAGATTAGGAGGCACTCAAATTCCTCACAGTGTAGGGGGAGAACTCTGATGGCATCCACATTGATTGGTATTTTTAATGTGTTCTATGAGTCCCACATTAATGCTTGGAATATGGCACAGGAGTGATTGGCTGAAGAGATACTTGGCTCATCCAATCTATGGTTGGGTGGAACGTGGTAGTCCCATATTCGTTTAGTTCATTACATTTATTAATGATAAATTCATTCCATTGCTTTTAATTTGTAAATGTACTAGTGTATATATGGATTTTGATGGATGATATGTTCATTGTATTTTTGTTCCTATATGCTGGATATATGTTCATTTTATGGCAGCAGCTATGTTTGCCTCTCAGCATGTCCTTACTTGTATTTGAATGGATATTGTATCTATGACCTAATAAGTGATAGGGCAGCAAATTACATGAGGAAACAATGGTTCATGGTGATTCTCAGATAAGTAAGAGATCCCTACACTTAACTTTGTTGTTTACACTTGTAGGGTACATGTCGATGATATTTTTGATGAAATTCCTGTCATGGCTAGTAGGGGTCTGGTTAAGGACTTGATCAACTATTTACTTTTACATCATTGTTTCCATGTACTTTACTCAATTTTGAGCTTTCATTCCATTCTCAATAGTGGCCTCGGCTCTAGGCCTGAAAAATTGGCTCAAATCCCGGAGTAGCTGGCACAAAACTAGCAAGTTTGGACCACAATCACTGGAAGGAAGGCCTATGAGAGTGACTTTAGGTCTCTGGTCACTCCCTTGCCCATAAGATGAGAGTGAATGTTGGGCGTGGGATCCCCCAAGGGTAGTTTTGGGGCTTAAAACCCATATTTTGGTCCAATTTGTAATACAAATGTAAAGACTCCACATTTTGTGGTCGCGGAGCTGTTGTGGAGGTAAATCCCCTCTGCGGACAGAGGCGATTCCTACTAGCCCAGACCGGGTCTAGCAACAATCAAACAATGTTATCGCACAAGTTCCTAATTGCAAATTAAAGGTGGATGATGAGAACCTACTTGGATTCCAACACTAATATTCATAGAAGAGACGTCGCTCTCGTTCCTTTGCTTCGGCCGGTCACAATCCCCACGATCTCCGTGATTGGACACCTGCACATGCAAAGAACAACACAAATACAAGCATAAAATCCAATAGATGAAATTATATATCAGTCAGAAAAGATATAACTCAACATCAATAATTACAAAAGACAATGACGGTGGAACCATAATGATAGTCATCTATTATTAATAAACAACAAAGAAGAATACAACCATAGTTCTGATGTCAAATCCTCCCTTGGCTGGGTGATCAGCTACACAAGTCTTGCAAAGCTTGTTTGGATGGGAAACAAGCCTCTCTCTCCTTAGTGACAAGAATCTCCTCACTAAGATTTGGCCTTATGGATGCAAAGAAGGCTCTTGCAACTTCAATCTCTTGAACTCCTGGAATTCTCACTATCACTAGCACTAGCTTGCCCAAGTCATAGAGACAAGCTTTTATAGATAGAGGGGAAGGAGATAAGATCAATCACAATTTCCATGGGATTGGCTTTATCACTTAGAAGCTTCCATGAGAGGTGGCAAACCACTTCCCTTCTATGGAAATTCGAAGCCAAACCATCCTATCTCACATGGATTCAGTTGGTGAATGGGTTAAGGAGAACCTTCGGAAGTTTTTTCGTTAAAAACTTTACCCATTTGGGTTGGCGCGAGTACGACTCTAAAACAAAGCGCCAACTGGCGCGCCCTCTTTAGAGGATTTCCCCCAATGGAGCGGGAAGTACACTGCGGACCCACGCTAATGAAAAAAGGGCTATTTTTATGGGTATACTACAGGAGATGTCTTCAGGGCATATGAAGCTCACACTTAGAGGAATATAATGCAAGTGATTTCAGGTTATGCCACTTCTCGCAAGTCCCGGAATGAGTCCTCCAATGTACGGGAGAGGGGAAACAGGGACGGTGATAAACGGTGACAAATTATTGTGTAACAGGAGCGCATAGTTGTTAAATAGTCATAGGGTTGTCCGCCCTTATTTTGAAAATGTAATGTTGGCTGTAGAATATCTACCCTTGGTTCGCAGACCATGGGATTGTATAAATATAGCTAAGCTCTAAGTAGTTAGAGACAACTAATTACGAATGCAGATATGATGTATGAGAAATAGCTCTGAAGTAGAAGTTTAAGTTTTGGGTTGTAGAATAAGTAGAGGCTCTACAGCTAAGTGTGTAGAGGCCTAGAAGTCCATAGCTAAGTGTGTGGACCCCTGCAGCTGAGTGCATAGGGTGAGTCAAGTCTGTAATCATCTGGAATTGTCAATAAAGAGAAGTATTCTATAATTTCTGCATCTTTGTTTCATATTTATACATATGTTATATTGGGTATGAATTTCACTTCTAATGCTTATATGATGTGTGAATGTTTATAATTGTATTGATTACATGAAAGCAAGTAAGAACATATGTTTACATGAAGCAAAATAAGATAAGTAGGATACTTATCCCTTTGGGAGATATCGCAGTTCACTTCCCTAGCAGCGCAAAAGTACTTTAGCCCCTGGTTAGGGCTGCGCGGAAGCAGATTGTAATAGTTTGCGAAGGTAATGAAGGGTATAGAATAGGGATAGGCAACCTGCGTGAAGGAAAGTATAGTGGGAATAAACTGACATCACAACTATCTCAAGGGTGCGGAAACTTGGTTCCAGCATCACTCCATACTTCTTCGGGTGAGACTTCAGTCCGCGCTCTGCGAGCTAATGTCGAAAGGGCCAGTAGTGTAGGGATTTCTTTGGCTAACTAATGTTGAACTTGGGTCAAACCCCCTCAAGCCAACAAATGGTTCCATTGTTGGGACCAGAATTTGCATAGAGATGTGTGATGTTGTATCACTGGAATCCAACTAAGAAAGAAATCAAAGGTTGGTTGGACAAAAGGATTCATGAGTTTGCAACACAAGAAAGCACAAACATGCGATTGTCAAAAGAAAAGTGGATAGACAGGTACTTGTATACGGAGAACCATGAAATATTTTTCATGTACTTCCCTACTGAGCTATACGAGTGGATTGAGAAGCTTGCAGATAGCCAAGGAAGGTGGAAGCTTGACAGTCCTATTGTGTGGACCCCAGAGCTAGTACAAAGGTTGGAAGAATCAGATGATAAGATCATGCACGTCGTCGATCATTGGATCGATCACATTATAGGAGGATTTGTTACTGAGTTCGCGGTTGACACCTCAGTCAGCTATAGCGAGGAAGAGCGATGCTTTTTCAAAGGGCTACAAGGTAAGTACGTAAAATCTTTGAATACTTGGATTAATATGTTGTTGTGCGAAAAGAGGGTTATGCAGCTACCTTGATGTTCAAGTCTACATGAAGCAAAAGAATTTACAGAATGAAGGGAATAAGGGTCTAGAGAACAGCCCCTTAATTTCACCTCCGCGAGGCGATGAAGAAGGGATCACGAAGGTCTCTCCACAAAGTGCTATTCAGTTGATAAGACAAGGATTTCCGTGAATTCCACCTCTACCCACACCACCATTGGCTTCACCTCCATCACCTCCAACTTCACCTGTACCACCTTCACCTCCACCACAATTTAGTATGGAAAACACAATAAAGTTTCCTTTGTTCAAAGGCTTGGGAAATGAGGACCTGGACCAATTCTGGTTCATTGTGAGGGCTATATGGGAAGCTCAAGGTGTTACAGATGACCATATAAAGAAGGCAACATTGGTTAGTGCTCTTCAAGATCACACGCTAACCTAGTATATTAAGTACTCCAGTGATAACCCGAATACTAGAGTAGCGGACATTCAAGCAGCAGTGAATAGGGAATTTAGAAGGCCTAAATCTGAAGTGCAGTCGATTGTTGGATTCAAAGAGATCATGATGCTACTAGGGGAGATGCTTTGGGAACTAGATAAGAGGCTGAAATGTATGATCTGCGAGGCCAACATGAATTTGACAGATGGACAGCATCGTGAATGGTTTGTGGCTTCGCTACTACCACACCTAAGAAGTGTGTTGTCGCAGCAGAATATAACAACTCAGGCAGAGGCCTTGGAGATTGCCCTGAGACTACATGAGACCCCAATGCAAGATCCTAATCTAGGAGTTCAGTAGATCCACACACAGTTGAATAATCTATGCCTTGAGATGCAAATCTTTAAGAAGGATAGGATGGTTCGTCTAGAGGTACACAAAGAAGTATGGTGCGTGAAATACAAGAGTCAGGGTCATGACAAATACCACTGCCCAGTCTTTAAAAATTACCTTACAAAAGGAGGACCAATGCCTTTAAGGTCGGAAGCTCAAGCAGGACCTAGCACAGCGCCTGCTTTGTGGTGTGTTATCTATCAAATAGCTCGAAAGCATGCCACGGATAACTGCCACGTCTTAGAGAACTATACGAAAACTCCGCAACAACTTTTCTGTAACTTTTGTAGGTTAGTGGGACATGATGAGAGTACTTGCAGGTGCTATGAATTGATGATGGATAAAACGTCCGCCTACAGGGTTCATGTCGAAACACGGCCCCTTGACCAAAATGTAGGGATGGCGTGGATAGGATTTTAGGGGCGCAAACGAGGCCAAGGCGTAGGATGACTTGGTAGAGGTCGTGGACAGTTGATTTGCTAAAATTGTGGAGGGACGGGACACTATGCCCGCGATTGCACTAATCCAACACACCCATCATGCAACTATTGCACATTGTTTGATCATGAAACCAAATATTGTCCTACACTAATAGCTAGGATACGTGACAAAGGAGCGCTACTAGCTCCCCCGACTCAGAACCTGCAGATGATGAGGTACATTCTACACGAGGAAGATCTAAATGTAAATATAGTGATCTAAAGTGGAATCGCGATGGGAGATGACAAGGGGAAACAACTAGAAGATAGTATCTCGGTTCACAAGGCCTCGGAAAAACAGGCTGAGTTTGATTTGGAGTGCGCTCGGGAAGCCTTCATGGAAGCTGAGAAGAGCTTCGTTGAGGCCTCCACTTTAGGAAGCAAAGATAAGCCTGAGCCGGAGATGGACCCCTCTATGCACACAACATTCCTAGAAACCTATATGAAGTTACTGTGTGACAGTGAGGTTGTGAAAGGGTTACAAGGACTCATCAATAGATGTGTTGGGACCGTGCCAGGAGAACTGCACATTGTCCAAAGGATCGGAAAGCATAAAACAAGGATGGGGCGTGAAATGAGACTCACTACGCAAATCAGAGAATATGAGATGGATCAAGTCATTCTAGATTTGGGATCAGATGTAAATGTTTTACCAAAAAAGACATGGGAGAGAATGGGGAGACCTACGCTGTAATGGTCTCCAATCCAGCTGAGAATGGAAAATCAGCAGAAAATCATACCCATGAGCCGATTGCAAGGAGTAACCGTGAATATTGATGGAGCGAGCGCACTGGCGAATTTTGAAGTAATAGAGATTGTTGATGACAGTAATCCCTACCCTATGCTCCTGGGAATTGACTGGGCTACTGATATGAATGAGGTAATTAATCTGAAGAAGTGAAAGATGATCTTTGAGAAGAAATCACTGTGCATAATAATACCACTGGATCCTGTTAAAGGATCGCGCTATACGGAACCAATCCGTGACTAGGAGAGTGATGATGATCTGAACTGCATCTATAAGATAACAACGCGAGACCAAGACTGGGTGAATCCCACCATGGATGGGTGGATTACATGGGAGCATGAGAGTTTTTGCACTTCGGATTCCGATGAAGAAATAGAATGCTAGCAGAATTGGTTACATGAAGTAACTACGTTGAATTGCAATATGATGACCCAGTCGCTGCATTGTGTGTCATTAGAAGAAAGGAATCTTCCTACTTATGATGGTCTAAATGAGGTAGATACCTTCTTGGATGCGTTTGAAAGGGAGGTGCTGAGAAAGCAATGCTTCCAGGCCCTGGACTAGGTACTACACGCGATGCCCGCAAGATGGTGGTGTATGCACAAAGGAAGCTTTGATGATTTGCGCGAATGTAGGAGAATGATGGGAGCATTATTTGGGAAGCCTAAGATGTGAATGACATACAAGTATGACAGACAGGATGATACACGTGCACATATGGTCCAATGGATGCAGGCCTATGGAAAAAAGCCCCAACCTAAGAAGATGCACATGTAATCCTCGCTAAAGTACCTGGTCAATAAGCCTGTGTTGGTGGGGTGCATATGCATATGGCTTTTATAATTCCAAGAGTACAATTTCGAAGTTGTTTTGAAGCCTGGACGATTGAATGTGGGACCAGACCACCTGTTATGCATCGAGACAGGGGAGTAACCTACTAATTTGGAGGAAGGATTACCTGACATGCAGCTCTTTGCAGTGCATGTCGTGGATGGACATTTTGAATATATAATACACTTTCTAACAACTGGAACTACGTTGGAAGGGTACTCTATCCAGCAAAAGAAGGAATTAGTGGTGCACACGACAGATTTCTCTGTCATTGTTGGGCATCTATACAATATGGGGAATGATGAAATACTACAAAGGTATGTCCCTAAGTTTGAATGAAGCAGCGTCCTTGCGAATGCTCATGGGGGTGTTGCAGGAGGAAATTATGTAGAAAGAGAAACCATGCAAAATATTTTATGCACCGGTTTGTTGTGGCCAACCCTTCGTCATGATTCAAAAGCATATTGCAAGGCATGTGATGTATGTCAAAGAACAGGTAGGCCATCGTGGAGGGATGAAATGCCTTTGAATCCACAAATGACATTGTATCCTTTCGAAAAGTGGGCAATAGATTTTGTAGGACCCATTAAACCACAAGGAAAGACATGCACAAGGTATATTATCACTGCGATAGAGTATTTGACTCACTGGGCAGAAGCGTAGCCGGTGAAGGATCGCATGGGTTTGACTGCTGTGAAGTTTCTATTTGAACTTGACTAATGTGATTTGGCTATCCAAAGGTCTTGATTGGCGATCATGGTACACACTTCCTGAACAAGACGACCAGCACACTAACAAAGGAATTTCAGGTGTATCATCAAAAGAGCACACCTTATCACCCACAGGCTAATTGGACCGTGGAGGCATTCAACAAAGTGCTTGAAAATGCATTGACCAAGGTATGCAATGCTTAGCAAAGTGATTGGTACCTACGCATACCTGCAGCGTTATGGGCTTATCGGACGACATGCAAGAAACTGACGAGACAGGCACATATTAGGCTTGTCTATGGAGTGGAAGTCGTAATTCCTATGGAATACATCATGCCTAGTCTACGCATAGCAAAACTCACATGTATGATGGATCGTGGAGCCTTGGAGGAGAGGCTCTCATAGCTGGATGAGTTCGAAGAAGACTGATTTTTTGCTGGATTTCACCAGTAGGTCTAAAATAGCATGAAAAGGCATGAAACGACCGACACAACAAGTTGCACACATTCAAGGTAAACGATCTAGTTTTGTTGTATAATAGCAAGTTTGATAAATTCCCGAGAAGTTCAGGATGCACTAGTTAGGGCCATATATTATTAAGGAGATTACCGATGGAGGCGTGGTATAGCTGGTCAAGTTAAAGGGAGAATCCTTCCCAGGAGAGGTGAATGGCAGTCGCTTGAAGCCATACATCGGTGATACGGCCATGTGACTATATGAAAGTGGCACAGTATTAGCACTCCAGGTAGCTAAAAGGAGGCGCTAGACTATAAACTACACTACCGGGAGCTGCGTGATGTCAGCACTGTGTGAAGTAGCGAAGTGTCACATGGTCTGCGACAGCATGAAGACAGCTGCACTGCCACGCAGGTCTGCTGGAAAGTGATCGTTAATGATATAGGTGGCTCCAAAGACACACACAGGACAAAGAGGACTCAGGAAATCTCAAAAATAAAAATGATTGGATTATGCTTGAACTAGGACTAGAGCGTAGATCTCATCGTCCTAATTGCGATGGTGTGAATGGTTTGTCAATCCGAGTTCGGATGAAAGAGATAGAGGCAGTCAAAGTTAGGTTTATTTTTGATGACTGGGCAGGTTTAATGGAGACACAATTTAGAATTTTCTGGCGGACGGAATCTGGTCAACTCTGATCGGATTCTAGGCAAAATTGTGGCCTAGTTAAAAAGACTCCTACAACTTAAAAACAGAATTTCAAAAACTGCATGGTTTGTTTTAAATAACAAAAAAAATATAAAAAAAGGGGTCGGGCCACCAACCCTGCCACCCCAACCGAATCCACATAACAAAATAATTGTTAATGGAGGGGTGGTCCATGACCCCCAAACCCTCCCCCCATCCCATAGAACAAGCAAACAACAAAAGGGGTGGATGGCCATGATCGCGCCACCCCAAAACCCTCATAAGGGAACTCCCACGGAACCCATATTAACTGCGGAGGAGTTCGGTGGGCTAGCCCATGGGGCACGGACCCAATCCCATAAAAAAAACAAACATAAACGGTGGTGGGCCAACACTTGGGGCATGGACCCGGCCAAGAAAACCAATATCACTTTAATAATTAAACAACCCAACCATAATATATATAAAAAAGAAGGGTTTGTTTAAAATTAAAAGATTCGGTGTACTAAAAAAAGGAGGAGGCGGGGTTTGACTGCACGACCTACTCCCTATTAAAAAGATCCGCAACCAACTCAGCCAATGGCTTCATTGTGAAATTTTCTGACGATTTTATACTTAAACGCATTTTGTCAGTGCACCCAAGAGAGGAAGGTAGTGCACGCAGTTCGAGCTAGAATTTTGCAGGAGGGGCGAAATTTCACTTTGTTAGAATTTGAAAAATTTTATATGTTTCAGCACTTCTCAATGCCATGAACGCAATGGCGCTATCCATTTCTCCATCAAATTTATGCATTTTTTGGTCATTTTTCAGTATGCAGGTAGAACCATGATTGCGGCAGAAACAAGGAGCGGAACCATGATCCTTGAAATTTTCCCGAGGAGGTAATTTTTCTCCATGTCAGAATATAGTCAAGTTTATAGTCATTTTTCATGGTTTTCCACAGGGATCGCAATGGCGAGGTCATAACTGTCTTTTGAGTTGCATATTTCTAGTCCACCCATGGAGAAGAATATTTGAGGAATCTAGGGGGAATGTAAAAGATTCCTTGAGCCCCAGATTCTCACATTCTCAGAATTCAGAAATTTGACAGTCGATTTTGCATTATTCGACACCAAAAATCTGATGGTGCATTCAAATTTCTCATTTTCTCATTCTATTCTTCAGCCACTTTTCCAAGTGGAATGCAGGCATCATCATTCATGTGTGAGCAACCATGTCCATGCGATTGATGTCGTGAGATTGATGG
Source organism: Pinus tabuliformis (assembly GCA_031772625.1). Classification (NCBI taxonomy): domain Eukaryota; kingdom Viridiplantae; phylum Streptophyta; class Pinopsida; order Pinales; family Pinaceae; genus Pinus; species Pinus tabuliformis. Next base: position 183,354,204 of record CM062819.1, read on the forward strand.
TACGAGCAGCTTCAACAGTTTGACATTCACTTCTTTAGATGGCCCTTGGTTCTAAGGTATATGCAGTGTGTTCACGTACTTCTTTTGCTATGCATTGTGCTGCACATATCCCTATTTGATGTTTGATGTGGGATTTTTTTTATTACTTGTTTTCATGATTCCTTCTTGATGTGACGCAGAATCGCCTATTTGATGTACTTGTTGTCATGATTCACCATGTTATGTTTTGAGATCTCTTTTTTGTATGTTGATGGGATACTCATGTTGTCATCATGCATGTTTGCATTGATATCCCTTTTATGCCATGTTGGCGGGATGATCATCATGCATGAGTTTTGTGTCATACTAATAGGAGTCTTTTGACTGAGAGTTCTTGTAGTGGAACATCTCTTGGAGCCACTCCTGCATGAGGGCATTCTCCTTGTATGATAGCGACATCACCTATTATGTACATCATCACTATTGATAACACTTAATACAACGGCCTACACCATCTTGACACCGGGGTCCAGAGACGTAGTCCCTCCTGGACGAACTCTGTTATCAACGGCTTATGTTTTTATGCTGTTGATGATTTTCATGTTCCTCTTCTTTACATAATGCACATGTATTAATTTATGTTTCTTTTAAAAATACAATTTAACACATCATGGAAGTAAAATGTCTTGGAAGGGTCCTTTATCACACCCGGACCTGGATCAAGTGGTATGAGAGTGGTATTTTCATTGATGTGAATTGCAGCATGAACAAGGGAATGTGTAGCGACAGAGGATGAAAAAGCGATGTACGAGACCATGCTCAACATTTCCAAAAGGGTAGAGATAATGTATGAAACTCTACAGAAAGAGACAGAGGAAAAGGAGCAATTTCAGCTTCAATTCCAAGCCACAGAAGAGGCTCTAGAAGAACTGAAGCATAACAAACATAATCTTCAAACAGATAACATTGAATTGAAGATGTGTCTACGTGAAGAGAAACAGGAGAAACAAAGTTTGCTATGACAGTTGCAAGCAAAGGAAAAGGCCTTGGAAAAGCTACAACATGACCCATGTGAGGTAAAAAGTAGTTCTCCATCTTCATGTATGTTTCCTAATGATGATTTCACTCTTTTTGAAAATCATACCACAGGAATTGGCTCCAAACTATTGAAGAGAATGGGGTATGAAGGAAAGGACTTGGGCATTAATGGCAAAGGCATTGTCAACCCCATCAAAGTAGAGGAATTAACGTGTTGAATAGGACTTGGGTATGTCAGAAAGGAAGTTGGGGAATGCGCCATAACAGTTAGTGAACCACCAACAACAGATTATGAGTAGCCCTCATCAGTTCTTTCCAAATCGACAGAGGAGGTAAAAGATGTTGATTTACTTTCAGTTTCATTGTCACATAGTATGATTTCTATTGGAGATTTGGGGATCCCAATTATAGGGACAAACATGAGGCTCCTTACAAGGATGAGGCAGGAAGAGGAAGGAAAACTTGGTGTTAGTAACCAAGGCATAACTCAACCATTGGAGGTTGTGCAGAGACCTCAATTTGCAGGCTCAAGATACACTCAAGGAGAATGCTCAAAGGTGTCAGATTCTTCTAATACATAATCAAAATCTTCGAGGAAAGATAATGATGGGAACACATTCCCATCATCCCATGGCAGTGCCCATTGCAGGGAGAGAGTTGAGGCAAGCTCACATCGCAATATGTACACCAGAGACAACAAGGAAAGGTAAACCACTCTCTACATTCAAATTTTCATTTTGATTATGATCATGTCGTTAATGATGAATGAAGGAAATGGCATCGAAAAACATGCACCTTTTGTGGATTACATAACCATGCATTTTGTAAGTGTTGGAAGAGAATGTCAACACACAAAAAGATGAGGCGTGAAAGACTCTCTCAACAGTAGGTAAAGAAACATGTTAAGCAGATCTGGAGGAAGAAAACCTATTGGAGTCATTGTGATAGAAGTGGCCATCAAAGAGCTACTTGTTGGAGGCTCCATCTAGAGCAGCGCCTTAAAGACAAAGTGTCGGTACATGAACCAGATGAAACATTTGTTCCACAAGAAAATGCACTGTGAGGAGGTGAACCATTCACATTAATAAGTGAAAAATAGTTTCTAGATATGTTAGCATTTCATGGTTTTTCTTTTGTAAATAATTTTTTGCATTTCAAAATGTAAAAGCAATGATGTGTTTTCCATCACTTGTTAGGAAACAATGATGTCTGGTCATATTTTGAGTTGCATGATAAACTCTGAAAGTGATGTCGTGTCTCCATCACTTGTCAAAACAAAATAGTGTTTGGCCTGATTGTTGTAAATCATGTGTTGTAGTGATGATGTGTTTTCCATCACTTATTGAAGCAACAAGATATGTTGGCCCTGTTTTCGTAGCTGGAGTGTTGCGTCCATCCTGATGTAAACTTGACCAGCGAATATGTGTTATAAACTCGTGGTAAGTGTGGGATGCTTGGGTCATTATTTGGTCATGAGAGTCAAGCATGTAATATGAAAAAAAAATGTAGTATAGGTTGCAAAGGTGGAGGTGTCGGCTCATCACATAAGGCTCCGAAGAACAAAGGTGAAGGAGATGGAAGCGAGGCCTTTCAGGATGCTTGTGATGCAGACAAGGTACATAAAAGTTGCAAATTATTTTTCATGCTTTTGGAGGACCAAAAGCTCCTCAGTGGGGAGGATTGATCTAGGTGGCTCCAAAGACACACACAGGACAAAGAGGACTCAGTAAAGCTCAAAAATCAAAATTTTTGGATTATGCTCAAACTCTGACCAGAGCGTAGATCTCGTCATCCTGATCGCGATGGTGCAAATGGTTCATCAATCGAAGTTCGGATGAAGGAGATAGAGGCAGTCAAAGTTGGGTTGAATTTTGATGACTGGGCAGGTTTAAAGGAGACACAATTCAGAATTTTCTGGCGGATGGAATCTGGCCAACTTCAACTGAATTCTAGGTGAAATTGTGGCCTAGTTAAAAAGACTCCTACAGCTTAAAAACGGAATTTCAAAAACAACATAGTTTGTTTTAAATAACAAAAAAATATAAAAAAAGGGGGGGCGAGCCACCAAACCTGCCACCCCAACCGAATCCACATAATAGAATAATTGTTAATGGAGGGGCAAGCCATGACCCCTGACCCCTCCCCCCATCCCACGAAACAAGCAAACAACAAACGGGGTGGGCAGCCATGACCCCGCCACCCCACAACCCTCATAAGGGAACTCCCATAGAACCCATATCAACTGCAAAGGAGTTAGGTGGGCCAGGCTATGGGGCACAGACCCAATCCCACAAAACAAACAAACAAACATAAACGGTGGTGGGCCGGCCCTTCGGGCATGGACTGAACCACGAAAACCAAGCCCGTGTTAATAATTAAACAGCCTGTCGTACCTTAAGAAACCAATTTCCTGGTTGTGGAGAAATTGTGCTTAAGACATTAATGATTATTCTTTGTTGTCACTTATTTGTCATTTTATTGTTTGTTGTGTTCTCATATGAAGGACCTGGAAAACTTGGCCTTTAACCCTTAATACATGTATGACCAGAACATCTCAAAATGCCATTTGTTGCTAGATATAAATGATGAATGAAGAAAGCTTGAAGGAGAAGTTAAAGATAATATGCAGCTTAACACAGAACCTACTATCCGTCACTTAGAAGAATTATGAAAATTAGAACTGAATCATAGACAATATGCTACTTAACACAGAAACTACTATCTGCGACCCTTGGAGAAGTTAGAGATAATATGTTGCCTTACACAAAAACCATTATCTATAACTTGGAAAGGAAGGTGAAAACTTCAAGTATAGGAGCGTTCTTTTAAGGATTTTTAACTTTATCTACATAAGAAAATAAAGACCTATAGCTTCATTACTATACTTGAAAGAAGAAAACATAAGATGACACATGATAGAGAAGGTTACAAAATTATACCCAACAATTCATGTAAAATTTTGATTCTTTCATTAATCAACTGTTATATTAGGAATACAGTGGCCTAGTCTCCGGGTTCTCCAAAATTCCTACCCCTTCTTTGTAAATTTTCCTCCTTTTATACATTTGTGAAATAGTTGCTGATCTTGGAAACTGTCAAACTACTAAATTGTTTCCCTAACTATCTGAATTAAAAACTATTACAAGATTTTACAGAGGGTAAAAGACACCTCAAATAACATGAAATAACAGGAACATAATTGAATTTAGAAGAGGATGATAACTGCTGGTTTGCTCTGTTAATCTGCTGTCGAGTTCCTCTGTATATGCCTAAATAATGATTAATCCATTTTAGTCGTGATAAATTGTGTTAGCCGTGCGTAAATCTGGGCTTATGTATGTATCGGGCATTTTGATTGGCCAAAATACAAAGGAAACCACACCAATTGCCTTCTTCTTCAGATTCAGCTCTAATACTGATTTTCCCTTTATACAACGAAATTAACGCAAACCTTTGGTTTACCGCGGAACTCAAAAAGAATTAAATATGTTGCATAAACCCATCGGTTCCACCTTTTCAGCGCTCCGTTGACTTCCCATCGCAAATCGCAATCGGCCCTTTCCAGTGGTGTATTAACCCAATCCTTTACAAACTACATGACTGCGGACCCGCCGGAGTTATAAAATGTGATATATAACAATATCGGGTCCGAAATCCCATCGCATATCGCAATCGGTGAATGAACTAATCACATATGCATTCGGCGCTTTACGGACCCGCCAGAATTATAAAGCACGATATATATGCTTTCAGGTCCGGCCATCGCAATCGCTATCGGTGGAACCAACATCTATAGCCCTGTGGTGTGGCGGACCCGCCGGGACTTTAAAATAATATATATATCTATATCTATATCTATATCTATATCTATATCTATATAGATATATATATATCTATATATATATATATATATATATATATATATATATATATATATATATATATATATATATATATATGTTTCAGGTCCAGCTTTACCATCACTTATTGCAATCGACACTTTCAATTGTTATATTAATATAAACCTTTACAATCCATGATAGGACGGATGCGCCAGAAGAATTAAACATAATACATATGTAACATCGGTTCTGGCCTATCACATATCACAATCGGCGGAACCCAACATATATATATAAGGCGCTCTGTTATACTACGGACCCGCCGAAGCTTTAAAACATAATATATATATGCTTCAGTTCTGACCTATTCAGCACTTATTTCTATTATAATCCTTTATAATAGAAATACATATAAAAATGTGTAACCATACCTTTTTCCGCCTTTTCCAAAGCCTTTGCATAGTTTTCAAGATACGCCTTTATCGCAATCGGCGATCGGTGATTCCTGTGGTAATAATATAATTTCCCACTGCATATTTGCGATTGCGATTTAATCGCATCGCTAACATATATATATATATATATATATATATATATATAGATAGATATAGATATAGATATATAGATATAGATATAGATATAGATATAGATATAGATATAGATATAGATATAGATATAGATATATATATATATATATATATATATATATATATATATATATATATTGGTGAGCTCCAGTATTGTAGCAATAATGCTACAACTCCTGGGGCTTCCTGTCTCTTAATTTTATCAACCCGGTAGTTCGTACAAACTTGGAAGCGACGGTGCTGTATGCACAAGTACTAGCTCTTGTCGCAGCTGTCACTTGGTCAGCTGGCACAAGTCCGCTAGGGCTCAAGCCAACTTCTATAGGCTCTCAGAAGAAGCTTGTTAAATGATGGACGAAAGCTAGCTCAAAGAAGACTAATCTACTTGGCAAAAATGAACTGAAAGCAAATCAAAACATGGAAACCCTAGGAAACCCTAATTTAACTAGTCTAACCTCTATGATGCAAAGAATGTGAAGGAAACTTCTACCAACGATGCCATTACTTCTAATAAGTGAAAATGCATGAATCTAATCTACTTGCAGCTTAAAAGACATGTTTTTGTATTTTTTCTTTAAGTGGATGGAGTGATTGTGATTTTGTGCTTTTTAGGGTTTGGTTGTGTAGATGTGATGCGGAAGGAAGGAAAGCTTGGGAAAGGTTGGGGAGGCTAGGAGAGGTCCCCAAAGATCCTTAGCATCAGTCCACAGAGGTTCCTCACGTTCAGAGGCTCAGCAACCGAGTGAGTGGCCTCCTATAGGATGTCTGCAGGGGATTCTACAGGAAACGCAGGGGTTTCTACAGGAAGTCTACAAATTGCTACAGGATGACCTACCGTGGGTGTTTGAAGTGATGGTGGAATGATGGAATGGTAGGGGGAGATGTGCAAGGTAGGAATAAAGCTGGTGATGGCTCAGGAGTGGAGAAGTAGGATGGAGAACAAGTGTATGAAGTGGGTTGATGGATGAAAGGTTATAACAACGAAATGTCTAAAGAATGAAGTTACGTGAGGAGTGGAGGAGTTTGGGAAATACCAGAGCGGAGCAGAGGTCAAGGATGTGTTTGTATGCGTGATCAAGACGAAGAAGGAGGTAATAGAACGATGAAAAGCAGTGTAAATAAAACAAATGGCTTATGACTGTCACCAAGATGAAAATTCATTAACCTAAGCTACCTGAACTCAATGAACAACAATATAAAGCATGTAGAGGAATGTGCATGAAGCGCTGATGAAGGTGTATGGTGCAAGAGTGAAGTGCATGGAAAGATCTATCATAAACAAGACTATGTTGCAGCATGTATAAAGTGAAGAACTGCGTATTTTTGTGGCTAGTATAGGCTGCACTCCAATCTCCAAACAGAGATGGCAGTGGAGACTTCCTCAACCTTTTTTTGCTGGAGCTCCAATGTATTATCAACCTGCTAATCTAACTAAACAACCGAAAGCAATTTAACCATAAGCTAAACTCATTCAATCTCATAAAACCTAACTCAGCAAACCTGTAATTTTGAATTGCATGGTAAAGCAATGAACTAAAGTGCTGGAACGAAATGCAAACACATTACAACACTGAGGAGATCTATTGCTCTCAGGTTGGGCCCTAACCTGAGAGCTATAGCTCCTTGAGAAAACTCAGAACTAGATCAAAATCTGCCTTCTTTATTCATAATCTGATGTCATGCCAAATTGGCTTACAAAAAGAAACAAAGACTGAGCTCTAGCTCGTACTATCCAATTACAAGAGTAATGCCAAGGTTCAAAAAGCTTCTATCCAAGGCTACGGCCTCAGTATTTATGCAAAAACAAGCATCCAACAGGTGTCCTTGATTTTAGGAGCTCGGCTGTCCAACTGAAGTTTAACTGCTGATCCTGTAGGACAGTCATAACTACTGTTCCTGTAGAACAGTTATAACTGCTGTTCCTGTAGAACAGCTGGCTGCTTCTAAGCTCGGTGGGGAGATGGATTGGAGCTCGGAGTTCTTGGTGGGAATCATGAGGAAGGTCCCCAAGACCGTGGACATCCTCTCCTAAAAAACAGGAGTGCCACCTCATTGTCTCCTTTTGCGTTGTCTTTTTCTCCCTTTTAATGCCAAAAACCTGAAAGCATCATGCATTAGTCACGTAGATAAAGTGTCTACCCTTCTTCCTACAAACAACACGAATAAACTAAGAAATGCATGCATAAGCAGTAAAAAGTGAATGGTTTGAGCAAAGCAAGTAGGCCAAATGAGCCAAAATTGTACCAAAAATTGGGGCTCATCATCACCCCCCAGCTAAACTATTTGCTCATCCTTGAGCAACTTAGTCCAAGTCCTCATCTTTCATTGCTTTCACTGCTTCTCTTGCATCCCAAGGCTCTGTGGTAGGGTCCTCTCTGTAGATGTGAAACCCTGCTTTTTTGTTTACCTCTTCCCATTGTTGACTGTCATCTTCCTTTGTATTTCCTTTAGTCAATCCTAGTAATAGCGGTGGGCTGAGTTTAAGGCCAATCCAGCTGGCCTGGAGGCTTTGCATGGACTTCTTGTAAAGGTCAACCCTTGCCAAAGCTTCTCTCATCCGGATGGGGGTATGGTACTCTCGGATTTTCAAGTTGTGGGCCATGGTATTCCATCTGCGTGCACAAGCCTGGGCAGCACTTTCTCCCAACAACCTTTCCATGTCTTCAAAGTGAGCTATGGCCTGGGCTTGTTGGTCCATAAACCTCAAGGAAGCTGTGGGATCCGTAGCCAACTGTTGGTGGGTTGAGATGAGTGCCACCGGGTCCTCTAGTTCCGGCCTAATGAACAGTGGTTTGCTCACTTCTCGGTTCATGACCGATTTTTCTTCAGCTGCTCTTTGATCTTCATGGTTTAACCATGAGGCGAGGGCCATCAATTGCATATCACCCAAGGCAATGTTGGGATCCCATGAGACTTCATTAGGCAAAGCCAAGTTGTGGAGGTAAAACTCTGCCAATTTGGCTTTGTCTTCTGCCAAACTAGTAGTGCATAATTCAGAAAATTGTTGTGGGTTTTGGATGTGTGCAATACCTCTTTGGGCCAAGGTGCTTATTTGGAACTGAAGCCATTGATCCTTTAAAAACAATCCATAGGATTTTGCGGGCGTTCTGCACTGAATTTCTTCCATGGCCCAACTGGCCATGCAGGCCAATTGTGCTTCCTTTTGTTGCAGCTGTTCCTTTAAGGCTTGCACTTCAATTATTGTCTGTTGTTCTGCTTCCTGTAGAAGCGTCATTGGCTCTTCAAGACTGGTGGTCAGCTCCTTTTTGCCTTCTTGTTCATTTGTGATGTCCTTGGAGGATGTTCCTGCCCCTGCCTTTAGTTCTTGTAGCTGCAACCGTAACTTCTGATTTTCTTCCTGTAGAAGTGCCTGCTGGCAACTAGCCACATGTTTAGCCATGGTGAATTCACTCCTGACCTCCCTGAGTTGATCCTGTAGAGGGCCTATGTCCGCCACCCCCTTTGATTTGGCGATTTGCATCCATGTGTGGGAACAGACTCTTTCTTTCTCTAGTTCAAAAAATAGAGGTACAGTAAATTTCTGTGGTATGATTTTGCCCGCCTCTAAAAAGGTGTAATATGAATTCAGATTGGGCGAAGGGCTAGGTTCTGGTATATGTTCTCTTGCTGTTTCTTCAGGAAGTTCTGCCTCATCCTCCCTTGGTGATGAGGGCCCTTCTCCTTCCCTCTTCTCTGTTTCCTGTAGCCGGGCCAGAGTATCCTGTAGAACATTTTCAGCTTCCTGTAGCTGAGTTTGTTCTAACTTCTCTTGCCATGTATTCTTCTTTGGACTCCCCTTCTCATAGGTAACTATGATCCTAGAGGGTGATTTTTCCTTGGGAGAAGCAGGTGTATCTTCGATGACAATCGGGCCGCTGGATTGAGGTGGTGGCTTGCCCGTTTTTATCCTAACGCTTCTCTGAGCTTTAAAGTACAGAGGGGTCTCCCTCTTCCTCTTCTCTTTTTGCTTAGGTGGCATGCTGAGGCCAGCTAATACCGCTGCTGCTTCCCGTGCCAGAATATCCACCTTCTTCTCTTTGGGTTTTACCTTTTTGGGGCTTCCTGTAGAAGCCTGTTTTTGCAATTTCGGGCTTCCTGTAGAAGCCTGTTTCTGCAATTTTGGGCTTCCTGTAGAAGCCTGTGTCTTAATGGTTTGTGGGCTTCCTGTAGAAGCCTTGGTCTTTGCTTTTGGGCTTCCTGTAGAAGCCTGCTCCTCACTGATCTTCGGGCTTCCTGTAGAAGCCTTTGTTTTTGGGTTTGGGCTTCCTGTAGAAGCCTGTTTTTCACTGATTTTTGGGCTTCCTGTAGAAGCCTGAGTTTTTGTTTTCGAGCTTCCTGTAGAAGCCTGTTTTTGCTTTCCTGTAGACACAGGTGTCTCCACTTCCGCTTGCTGGCCTGCTTGAGTTTTGCTTTTTGCTTTGGGTGCAGGTGCTGTTGAGGTACTTGGGCTGACGTGGGCCACCTCTGCTTTGTCCATTCTGCTCTTCATCCTCTTTTCCCTTGCTGACAGGATAGGTGTGCCACATTTTTCTTGGTCCTCCTCTTCCTCATGCTTATTCCTTTGTTCTTCGGCCACTGCTTCGTGTTCCTCACTACTAGAGGAACCCGTTTCTTCGATCAACATTTTAATATCCCCATCTTTGGTCAAATTGCGGAAGGATTCCCATGAGAGGGGGACCTTATAAGAGTGCAATGCATCTTCCACAAGCAACTTTATTAACCCATGGTGGGCTATCTGATCAGGTATGCCTTCTCTTAGCTTTGTAGCACACTCCATTAGGGACTGCAGGAGATAATAAGGGATGCTCAGTTTTTGCTCTACAGGAAGGTCAATTCGGTGCCTCAACTCAGTGAGTAACCGAAAGTGATATGCATACATGATGCTGAACCGGCCTTCACAAGTAATATATTTCATGATTTGCAAACTGACTTCATTCCAGGGTGGTGATAGGCTCGTTCTTCTCACCTCGTTTTTATCCTCCGAGAATTCTTCCTCGGGTGGAAAGAATTCCTTCTTTGCCTGCTGACTCAGCTTTCTCTCCTCTTCATCCCACGGTAGACCCATAGGAAGTTCTGTGATCCGACTGATATGTTCTGGGGTGAGGTTGAGGCTTAGACCTCTGAAGTTTAGTGTGGCCAGTGTCTGGGATTTAGGCTTCAAAGCCTGCAAGAATTCCTCGGCTACTTCATCATCGTAGCCCTGCAGCTTATCACAAAAAGGCATCCATTGTGCTCTGGTGAAGAGCTCTACCACTGCCGGGTTTCTCCTTAGTTTAGTTGAATCCGTGGGCTCTCGTCTTATAAACCCACCCGGCATGATGAACAAGGTTGTTTTAACAAAAGGTGGTAGATGCAAAAGGGATTTGGTCTATGAAGGCAGAGCATGCACATACAAAATTTCAACACAGACTACTCATACCAACATCCTGTAGAATGGTAGCAACGGCACAGCAAACAACAATTCCACCAATATTTTTATAACTCGACCGTGGACGATGGTCTTGCCACTTCTAATAACCAGTTACATTAAGAGTTCAGGGTTACCTCCTTCATTGGCCACCTTTTTTCGCGAGGCAACCGCTTTCCTGTAGATGACTGCGTTCCTGTAGACTGCGTTCCTATAGAACTGTGCTCCTGTAGAACTGCGTTCCTGTAGAACTGCGTTCCTGTAGAAGCCGTGCGCAATTCTCGGGGAGGACTGTAGTTGGCCGCGCTCACGGTGTGCTTGACCAGCGTTCTGGTAGCCAACAACTCGGCGTATCAAAGTGCAGAGGAGATCAGAATAGCTATCCGAGTTGAAGTGTTTGGCTGATAAATGCATGCGCACGATTTAGCCGATTGGATTTTGAATCGGCGCAATCCGTGGCGTGGGGGATGAGCTGTCCCCGCCGGACCGTTGGGCGACGTCATCCATCCTCCGCCTGCGTATTCACTTGCTGCTGCATTCATTCCCATAGATTTACCGCCGCCTTTCCTGTTAAACTCATGCTTCTGACGAGAGTGTTCCCACGTGCATGCCGTTCATTCTCTTTGTCGTGGCCGCCACCCAAACATCCAGTTACACTTTAACTAGCCGACGTGGCCAGTCGACTGGCCATACGGCCGCTCAACCATTCAATTTTACGCTTTGCAAACAATTTCAAAGTTAGATTCATGCGATTTGATGGAAGGAAGGGTGGAGACACTTACCTGCGCGGCTACACACGATTTTTCCAGTTCTCGGACAATGGTGAGCGGATCTACCTGCTGCGTGCGACTTACACAGACCCGGAAGCTCGTGGTTACAGGCTGCCAACGCTGGAGTGGGTGGTTTTGCTTGCATGCACCCGCGTTTCATTTCGGATGGCGGTTCTGTAGAAAATCCACTCGAGCAGGTTGAACTGCTACAGGATCCCCGCGAGGGGTCTCTTAACAGTCCTTTCTCCTTGGGTGCATGCTGCACGATGGCGGTTCTGGCTTCTCGATCACAATCCCGGAGCTCTTGATGCATGTGGTATGAGATCCCATCATCTGTTAATCTTTGGAAATGGCTTTCCCACGAGAACTCATCGATTTTCTTTGTTTGTGCAGGGACTTGGCCGCATGTCGACACGGGTGGTGGAGCATGGTGACAGCAACGTGCAAGGATGCCAACAGAGGCTTGCATGCATCCAAACCAATCCATGGTCGCGAAATCTCTTTTTAAGATGAATTCTGGCCGTCCAAAACTCCTACAGGAAGTTTCCTGTACACACAGAGCTTCCTGTAGAAAGTTCAGCCTTCCTGTAGAAAGTCTGCACTTTCCTGTAGAAAATCCGCGCCTTCCTGTAGAAAGACTGCGCCCTCCTGTAGAAAGACTACGCCTTCCTGTAGAAAGACAGCAGCTTCCTGTAGAATATTCAAACCATGATAAAATTGCACATACCTTGAAAAAAACATGGGTGCTCTTGGAGGAGGTACTGATGAGGTTCCTTGACAGCATGATAAGGACCCTTGGCTGTGAGTTGAAGGTCTTCCTCTTCTCCATAGAGCATCTGCAACCTGCATGCAATTTTTACCATATTTTGCTTATTGTTTTTTCTTTCTTTTTTTCTTCTTCTTTTTTTTTGAAAGATGACAGGGGCTCCTCAAAGATTTTTTCACCCATGCCATCTGCCGTGAGTGCCTCAGAGAGGTTTTCACTCAAGGATCTTTTCACCTTTTCTCCCTTTTTTTTTTTTTTAAACAAAAGCAATAGGAGCGCCTCAATGAGGTTTTCACCCCTACTACCTGCCTTGGGCGCCTCAGAGAGGTTTTCACCCAAAGATCTTTATTTCTTTTTTTTCTTTTTTTTTTTTTCAAGTATTTTTTCAGGGTGTGCCAGAGGCAGAGGCAGAACCCTTCTCTATGACCAATACAGATTTCTCCATAGTTTTGATAAACTCTTGTCTTGAGAGAGGTCTCTTGTAGATCTTCAATCGATGCCCATTGACAAGAATGGGAATGGCTTCCTCATCAATGGTTCGAATGAGGACAGATCCATTGTCATGGCATTTCTCCACTGTATATGGTCCTAGCCATCTGGTTCTCAGCTTCCCCTTGAAATCTTTGTATCTGGAATCATACAACAAAGCCCAATCTCCCGGCTGAAATTGCTTGTCATGGAGATGTTGGTCATGCCACACCTTCCTTTGAAGTTGAACCACTTCTGAGTGAAGGAGGGCCTGCATGCGGTGCTCGTCCAGGCCATTCAACTGCAGCAGCCTTTCTTGTTGAGCATGGCTGAGATCTAGGTCCAGCTGAGCTGCCATCCTCAAGGTGTTGTCTTCAAACTCAATGGACAGCAAAGCTTTCTTCCCATAGACCAGCTCATATGGTGTGAAACCGGTGGTGGTCTTCCAAGTGGTGTTGTAGGCCCATGTGGCTTCTACCAGGCGATCTGCCCAGTCCTTTCTACTGCTGCTCACCACTTTAGTCAAGATCCCTTCTAATGCTCTATTGGTGACTTCCACCTGCCCATTTGCTTGAGGGTGATAAGGGGTGGAAGTCATGTGCTTGATCTTGTGATGAGCTAGGAGATCTTCAACCAGGTTGGAGGTGAACTGGCTCCCTTGATCGGTGACCAGCTCTCTTGGATAGCCAAACTTATAGAAGATGTTCTCTCTTAGGAACTCGGCCACCTTTTCTTTGTTGCTGCTTTGATTGCTTTGGTCTCTGCCCACTTTGTCAAATAGTCAGTACACACAATGATGTAAGTCCTTTGCCTCGAAGAGGGGTTGATTGGGCCCACAAAGTCCATGCCCCACTTCTCAAATGGCTCAAGAGTCACTTGAGGTTGGAGAGGCATCTCATCCCTTTGGGTCGGTTTCCCCATTCTTTGGCATTGGTCACACTGACTGACATATCTTCTGACATCTTGATGAAGTGTGGGCCAATAGTAGCCTGCCTGCAAGATCTTGAAGGTAGTTCTCTTTGCTGCAAAATGCCCTCCACAAGGCCCATCATGACAAGTGAGGAGGATATCAAAGACTTCCTCCTCCCTTACACAACGCCTTAAGATCTGATTGGGGCCAAGCTTGAACAGATTGCCCCCGATCCAAGTGAATGAGGCACTTTTTCTGATGATTCTGCTCTTCTCTCTGGAAGATAGGTGTGGAGGGAACTGTGCTGAAACAAGGTAGTTTGCTATATCAGCAAACCATGGAGAGAGTACTGAAATAGCAAACAGATGTTCATCAGGCATCTGATCATCCACTGTTCCATCCTCATCTATAGACAAATCCAATCTAGATAAAAAGTCAGCAACAACATTTTCTCTACCTGGTTTATCAACAATGGTTAGATCAAACTGCTGCAATAAAAGTAACCATCTAATAATACGAGCATTCACATCTGGTTTATTCATCAAATATCTAATAGCAGCATGGTCAGTATGTACAAAGGTCTAGTAACCAGTAATATAATGTCGGAACTTGTTCAATGCATGGACCACAGCCAAGAATTCTTTCTCGGTTATAGTGTAATTCAGCTCAGCTTTGGACAAGTTTTTGCTAACAAAGTAAATGGCATATGGAAGTTTCTGCTCAACTTGTCCTAAAGCTGCACCTATGGCTTTGTTCGAGGCATCAGTGTGGATGTGGAAAGGTAGGGCCCAGTTTGGACCTCTCAGGATTGGGGCTGACACCAACTTGTCCTTCAATTCATTTAAAGCCCTCTGACAATCGTCAGTCCATTTAAACTCCACATCTTTTGCCAACAGACCAAACAATGGCGAGGCTAGCTTGCTGAAATCTTTAATGAATCTCCGGTAGTATCCTGCTAATCCCAAGAAACTCCGGACATCCCTTACCTTTTGAGGAGGTGGAACCCTCTTGATGAGAGCAATTTTGTTGGGATCCACCTGCAATCCTTGGGAAGAAATGGTATGGCCTAGCACGGTCCCCTCAGTCATTAGGAATTCACATTTTTCAGGACTAAGGGACAAGTTCATCTCGGTGCAATTGGTTAGGAGTTTCCCCAGGTTGGACAATGCTTCCTGGAAGTTGGCCCCATAAGGAGTAAATTCATCCATGTATATTTCCACTGCATCATGGACCAGCTCCGAGAAGATGCTCAAGACAGCTCTATGAAAGGTAGCAGGAGCATTGCATAGCCCAAAGGGAAGGACTCGATAGGCAAAGGTACCCCGAGGACAAGTGAAGGTGGTCTTATCTTGGTCTTCCGGGCTGATTTGGATTTGATTGTACCTGCTAAACCCATCCAGGAAAGAGAAGAACTTCTTTCCTGCCAGTCCATCCAACACTTGATCTATGAAAGGTAGAGGGAAATGGTCCTTCTTGGTAGCTTTGTTCAGTTCTCGGTAGTCCACACAAATTCTCCATTTCCCATTTTTCTTGGGAACCAACACTAGAGGGGACACCCATTCACTATCTGAGATGGGGTAGATGAATCCGGCATCCAACAGTTTCTGCAATTCTTCCTTGACAATGTCTTTAAGGGCTGGATTCATTCTCCTCTGAGGTTGCCTAACCAGTTTACAATCCTCTTTGATGTATATATGATGGGTACAGACCGAAGGATGGACTCCTTTCATTTCCTTATAGCTCCAAGCAAAAGCATCTAGGTGGTTGGCCAACAGACTACACAGCTCCTTTTCCTAGGAAGGAGATAGGGAGGAGCTGATCTTCAATGCTTTCTCAGGGCCCAACTCCACATTCTTGACTCTGGGAGTAACAGGGTTGGTTGTACAGAGATCCACTAAGGTGCTAGCTTGGGCATCCTCCACCAATTTCTCTAAGGGTAGTGCACTGGAAGGTGGATTCTGGATCAAGGCCTCGATCAAGTCATCCTCGGTTGGGGGGTCTTTTCTAGTGGTATCTAAGG
This sequence comes from Pinus tabuliformis, assembly GCA_031772625.1. Classification (NCBI taxonomy): domain Eukaryota; kingdom Viridiplantae; phylum Streptophyta; class Pinopsida; order Pinales; family Pinaceae; genus Pinus; species Pinus tabuliformis. Next base: position 183,369,991 of record CM062819.1, read on the forward strand.
TGCACAGAGGTGCTGAGTACACCTCGTCTTCTTCTCCTTCTTCCAACCAGAGTGGTAAGTCATGCTCTAAAGAAGGTTGGGCAGGAGGGTATAGGACTAGTTTCTTGGACATGGGACCATTTTTGATGGTCATGTTTCCTGCCCGACAACTTATGTAAGCATCTGCAGTAGCTAACCAAGGCCTTCCCAAAATGAGAGGATATCCAGTAAGCTTGGCCTTTGGTTGCAGAACCAGGAAGTCTGCAGGGTATTCCCAAGAATCAATGGAGACCATGACATCCTCCACAATCCCTTTGGGAGTCACGGTGGAGCGATCTGCTAATTACAATACTGTCGAGGTCTTCCTCAAGGAACCCTGAAGAATGAGTTTAAGCATGGTATCCCTGGTCATCACATTGATGGCCGCCCCCAGATCAATCAAGGTGTGGGGGATAATGGTGCCATTGATGTGAACATCTACTACAGGACTTCCAGGATCTAGGTACTTTGGGCAGATGACTTGTCCTAGCATAAGGTCAGACAGTTGTCCTATGACATTGATAGTTGAGGCATCTTTCTTCCGTCTGCCTGGGTGTTTGAAACACTTCTCCTTAACCAGCTTGTTATATATTGGCACATCCTTGATGGCTTGGAGAAGTGGGATTTTTACACACAACTGCTTGAGCTCACCCAAAAGCTCATCTTCTTCTAGGTTAGGTTGTGTGGTGGCTATTAGTCTCTTAGGAAAGGGTGGAATAGCCTTTGGTTCACTTTCATGTTTATCTTCCTCATCCTCTGGGGGAGGAGGTTGGCGATCTGGTAGAGTCTTTCCAGATCGAAGGTTGATCTCCTGGATCTCCACAGCATAGGTAGGGCATGAGGTTTCCCCAGTGTATACCTGTTGGGCCTGTCTATTGTTGGGGTTCGGGTTCGGTAGAGCAGGCATTTGAGGTTGCCTTGGGGGAGCAGGAGGTAATGGTTGAGGTTGAACTGGTGGTGGAGGCAAAATGGCAGGAGGAGTGTTGTATTGGGGCCTCCACCCCGACTGAGGTGCATTCCATTGAGGCTGTGGCTGGGTATGTGAGTGATATGGATGAGAAGTAGGTTGAGTGGGGTACTGAGGTGGATAAGACCATGGAGGAGGCATGGACCATGAAGGATGAGCAGGGGGACCCCAGGAAAGCATAGGAGTTGACTGGTTGGGGTTGTAATAAGCTTGAGATGCCCTTTGCATCCCCTGCTGATAAGGTCTAGATCCTTGTGGCCTCCTTTGGTTGAGGTAATAGAGAGGCTCTATGGGAGCTTCGGTCCCTTGGTACATGGCTTTAAACCCAGGTAAGGTTGGACATTGATTTTTGGGATGGTCCTCCTCACAAACGAAACATACTTCAACCGAATGCAATGGACATTCGTTCTTAGGGTGCCTCCTTGTGCACCTAGGACAGAAGACAGCCAAGGCTCTCTCAGCCTCTTCTTTCTTTTGTTGAATCCTGAATGTATCAAGCTGCATGGAAATGGTTTGTTTCACCTCACTCTTAAGATCTTCTAATTGGTTTGCAAGCTCATGTTTGGAGAAAGGGACACTAGTTGAGAGGTGGTTCCCTCTACCTCGTTTCCGAGCTGCCCTGGAGTGGTTTCTAAACACAGTCTTGATGTCCTCATAAGGCAGTTGGTAAATGTCCCCCCCAGCTAACATGTGAAGGGTATCTAAGAGGTCTTCAGGGACTCCTCGGAGTAGGACCAACTTGAGGGATTCAGGGTCAAGTGTGCACCTGGCCCGCTTATAGCTTAGTTGGAACCTCTCCTCATAATCCTCTAAGGACTCATCATTTCCCATGGACATCCGAAAGATTTCCCCCTTTGTTTCCTTGGATCTACAGTAATCCCGGTACTTGGTGTTGAAAGCTTGCTGCATCTGAGCCCAAGTAGTGATACTATTCCCAGGTAAACCCATGAACCAGCGTAGTGCTGCATCCTTGAGAGTGGAAGGGAAAAGTTTCAACTTTTGCTCATCTTCAGTATAGTCATAGGTTCTACAAAGGACAGCAAACTCAAACAGGAAGGTATCTGGATCTTCAGTGGTCAACCCATGGAAGTGAGGTAAGGCGGAGGGGCTAATGTTTTTCATTTTCATCTCTCCATTGGTCTCTCGGATGGGGAAGGCACCTTCTATTCTCTCATCTTCTCTTCTATTATCAGCCATAGCTTCAAATGGAGTAGTCTCTAACTCTTCTTCTACTATAGGATCTTTGGATATCTCAGGATGTTCACCTATAGGTTCTTCTGGGTCACTGTCACCAAAGAGGAGAGAAGGGTGACTCAGTGATGTGGTGGGGGTGTTTGGTAGGAATTTGCCTGATCTATCTTGGTTCCTACAAGGCATGAAATGGAAAAGACTTTCTTTTTTCCTCTTTGATTGCTTTTGCTTTGCTTTTCTTTTGGTACCTGCAAAACTGACACAGATTGATCTACAACTATCTATGAAAGATGCAAAATTAACTGAAAGCAGGAAAGGACTAATCTACTTTGCTCAAATGAAATTGCAGGAATGGAAATGCTAGTCTACGCTTGCAGAAAGGAAATGCTAATCTATGAAAGCAGGAAATGCTAATCTATGAAAGCAGGAAAGGCTAATCTATGAAAGCAGGAAAGGCTAATCTATGAAAGCAGGAAATGCTATGCTACTTTTGCAGAATGGAAATGAAGTAAACTACTTAGCAGAAGGTAAGAGTAAGAAAGTAGAAGAAAAGCAACAATTGCTAATACTCTGACGCTTCCCCGGAAACGGCGCCAAAAAGATGGTGAGCTCCAGTATTGTAGCAATAATGCTACAACTCCTGGGGCTTCCTGTCTCTTAATTTTATCAACCCGGGTGTACAAACTTGGAAGCGACGGTGCTGTATGCACAAGTACTAGCTCTTGTCGCAGCTATCACTTGGTCAGCTAGCACAAGTCCGCTAGGGCTCAAGCCAACTTCTATAGGCTCTCAGAAGAAGCTTGTTAAATGATGGACGAAAGCTAGCTCAAAGAAGACTAATCTACTTGGCAAAAATGAACTGAAAGCAAATCAAAACATGGAAACCCTAGGAAACCCTAATTTAACTAGTCTAACCTCTATGATGCAAAGAATGTGAAGGAAACTTCTACCAACGATGCCATTACTTCTAATAAGTGAAAATGCATGAATCTAATCTACTTGCAGCTTAAAAGACATGTTTTTGTATTTTTTCTTTAAGTGGATGGAGTGATTGTGATTTTGTGCTTACTAGGGTTTGGTTGTGCAAATGTGATGCGGAAGGAAGGAAAGCTTGGGAAAGGTTGGGGAGGCTAGGAGAGGTCCCCAGAGATCCTTAGCATCAGTCCACAAAGGTTCCTCACGTTCAGAGGCTCAGCAACTGAGTGAGTGGCCTCCTACAGGATGTCTGCAGGGGATTCTACAGGAAACGCAGGGGTTTCTACAGGAAGTCTACAAATTGCTACAAGATGACCTACCGTGGGTGTTTGAAGTGATGGTGGAATGATGGAATGGTAGGGGGAGATGTGCAAGGTAGGAATAAAGCTGGTGATGGCTCAGGAGTGGAGAAGTAGGATGGAGAACAAGTGTATGAAGTGGGTTGATGGATGAAAGGTTATAACAACGAAATGTCTAAAGAATGAAGTTACGTGAGGAGTGGAGGAGTTTGGGAAATACCAGAGCGGAGCAGAGGTCAAGGATGTGTTTGTATGCGTGATCAAGATGAAGAAGGAGGTAATAGAATGATGAAAAGCAGTGTAAATAAAACAAATGGCTTATGACTGTCACCAAGAGGAAAATTCATTAACTTAAGCTACCTGAACTCAATGAACAACAATATAAAGCGTGTAGAGGAATGTGCATGAAGCGGTGATGAAGGTGTATGGTGCAAGAGTGAAGTGCATGGAAAGATCTATCATAAACGAGACTATGTTGCAGCATGTATAAAGTGAAGAACTGCGTATTTTTGTGGCTGGTATAGGCTGCACTCCAATCTCCAAACAGAGATGGCAGTGGAGACTTCCTCAACCTTTTTTTGCTGGAGCTCCAATGTATTATCAACCTGCTAATCTAACTAAACAACCGAAAGCAATTCAACCATAAGCTAAACTCATTCAATCTCATAAAACCTAACTCAGCAAACCTGTAATTTCGAATTGCATGGTAAAGCAATGAACTAAAGTGCTGGAACGAAATGCAAACACATTACAACACTGAGGAGATCTATTGCTCTCAGGTTGGGCCCTAACCTGAGAGCTATAGCTCCTTGAGAAAACTCAGAACTAGATCAAAATCTGCCTTCTTTATTCATAATTTGATGTCATGCCAAATTGGCTTACAAAAAGAAACAAAGACTGAGCTCTAGCTCGTACTATCCAATTACAAGAGTAATGCCAAGGTTCAAAAAGCTTCTATCCAAGGCTACGACCTCAGTATTTATGCAAAAACGAGCATCCAACAGGTGTCCTTGATTTTAGGAGCTCGGCTGTCCAACTGAAGTTTAATTGCTGATCCTGTAGGACAGTCATAACTACTGTTCCTGTAGAACAGTTATAACTGTTGTTCCTGTAGAACAGCTGGCTGCTTCTAAGCTCGGTGGGGAGATGGATTGGAGCTCGGAGTTCTTGGTGGGAATCACGAGGAAGGTCCCCAAGACCGTGGACATCCTCTCCTAAAAACCAGCAGTGCCACCTCATTGTCTCCTTTTTTGTTGTCTTTTTCTCCCTTTTAATGCCAAAAACCTGAAAGCATCATGCATTAGCCACGTAGATAAAGTGTCTACCCTTCTTCCTACAAACAACACGAATAAACTAAGAAATGCATGCATAAGCAGTAAAAAGTGAATGGTTTGAGCAAAGAAAGTAGGCCAAATGAGCCCAAATTGTACCAAAAATTGGGGCTCATCATATATATATATAGATATATATATATATATATATATATATATATATATATATATATATATATATATATATATATATAGATATATATTGGTTATGGCTCCATAAATTATTTATAATATGATTTAACTTGATCACATGGGCCAATTTTTTTACACCTGTTTCTTTTGTGTTTTGATTCTGATACGCAATTTATTACATCTCCCTCTTGCCTTAACTTTTTAAAGATATTTTCAAGTGATTTTTGAATGAAACATGAATATTAACGGCAAGAAAAAATACATGTTACAACACAGCCCAACCATAATGTATCTAAAAAAGAAGGGTTTGTTTAAAATTAAAAGATTCAGTGTATTAAAAAAAGGAGGCCGGGTTTGACCACCTAACCTCCTCCCTATTAAACAGATCTGCAACCAACTCAGCCAACCACTTCATTGAGAAATCTGTCGCCGATTTTTAGCCCAAGAGAGGAAGGCAATGCACGTAGTTCGAGGCAGAATTTTGCAGGAGGGGTGAAATTTGACTTTGTCATAATTTGACAGATTTTATATGGTTTCAGCACTTCTCGATGCCACGAATGCAATGGCACTATTCATTTCTCCATCAGGGTTCTGAATTTTTCGGTCATTTTTCAGTATGCAGGTGGAACCATGATTGCGGAAAAAACAGAGAATGGAACCATGATCCTTGAAATTTTCCCGAGGAGGTAATTTTTCTCCATCTCGAAATATAGTCAAGTTTATAGTCGTTTTTCATGGTTTTCCACAGGGATCACAATGGTGAGGTCAGAACCGCCTTTTGAGTTGCATATTTCCAGTCCACCCATGGAGAAGAATATTTGAGGAATCTAGGGGGAATCTAAAAGATTCCTTGAGCCCCAAATTCTCAACTTCTCAAAATTCAGAAATTTGACAATCAATTTTGCAGTATTCGACGCCACAAATCTGATGGTGCGTTGAAATTTCTCATTTTCTCATTCTATTCTTCAACCACTTTTCTAAGTGGAATGCAGGTGTCAGAATTCATGTGCAAGCAACCATTTCCATGCGATTGATGTCTTGAGATCGATGGTCCGAGCAGCTCCAGCAGTTTGACTTCCGCTTCTTTAGATGGCCCTTGGTTGTGAGGTATATGCAGTGTGTTCATGTACTTATTTTGCTATAAATTGTGCTACACAGATCCCTATTTGATGTTTGATGTGGGATTTTGTTTATTACTTGTTTTCATGGTTCCTGCTTGATGTGACACGGAATCGTCTATCTGATGTACTTGTTGTCATGATTCACTATGTTATGTTTTGAGATCCCTTTGTTGTATTTTGATGGGATACGCATGTTGTCATCATGCATGTTTTCATTGAGATCACTTTTATTCCATGTTGGCAGAATGATCATCATGCATGAGTTCTGTGTCATACTGATAGGAGTTTTTTGACTGAGAGTTCCTGGAGTGGAACATCTCTTGGAGCCACTCCTACATGAGGGCATTTTCCTTGTATGATAGCGACATCACCTCTTATGTACATAATCACTATTGACAACACTAAATGCAGTGCCCTACACCATCTTGACACCAGGGCCCGGAGACGTAGTCCCTCCTGGACAAACTCCATTATCAATGGCCTTATGTTTTTATGTTGCTGATGATTGTCGTCTTCCTCTTCTTTATAGAATGCACATGTATTCATTTATGTTTCTTTTAAAAATGAAATTTAATACGTCATGAAAGTAAAGGTCTTGGAAGGGTCCTTTGTTACATCCAGACCTGGATCAGTAAAAGTCAATATTCACGATTTGATGGTTGGTTTGAGGCCAAATGGAGCAGGCGGTAGGCATTTAAGGCGAACTTTATGGGTTAGATTCTTGAAAATATACCACCAATCTAGCATTAATGGGCTGAATGTAGGGGTAACGGTCTAATTCAAATTCAAAAGGCCCTATAAATTACAAGTGGCTGTCCAACAAAAAACACTTGGCATTTTGAGAACTGAGTTGTTGCGCTCTCAAGTATACATGAACCGAGACTTATTCAAGACTCTGAAAGCAAATTCATTGTTTGAGAAACTACCAAAGACACTGAAAGAATTGTGGAATAGGGTTATGTATGCTCCTGCAGAAGCCATGGACATAGGAGTGGTGACAACCGAGGAAGCCACGCAGGAAATTGCAGAAGTAGAAGCCCCAGAGAGTGCCGAAGTGATAGTTGAGGTCCATAAACCACCCCAAACACTGAGACCTAAGAAGGAAAATCAGGCTATGATCCCAGTGTGCGCCTTGCCCAGAAATCCACAGCGGACCAAGCTCACCTTGCAAGAAAAGGTGAAGGCCATTAATCTGGAGACCGACGAGGAGGAATTTGAAGAAATCCTGGTGGATGAGGCAGACGAAGAAATGGAAGTTGAAACCCAGGGTGCGGACCCTATTACCCAGTTACCTGAATATGTTCCTCCATGAAATGGAAAAGATAAAGTGCCAAAGGACATAGATGAGAGCAAGATCTCTCTACAAACTCTGCTACTCCACGATGATATTGTTTTTGAGGGAACGCACTTGGGTCAGATTCTTGTGTTGAATTTTGAAAATTGGGACCTCGCAAACCACAAGAGATTCCTGCATTTAGTGACTGAGAAGCTAATGCGCTAGAGGATTGATGCGACTGTTGGAACAATTCAATTGGAGCCACAGACATGGCTCAGAGGTGTAGATAAAGTCAGGTTGCTTAACCTACTCTGGATGCCACATTACCACCGCGCCTCAGTGACCATCTTCATCATTAGGCAGCTGCTCTGCTTGGTGCATGATGGGTGCTTATGGCTGGAAGAGCCCATCCCCATCACAGACCATCGTGCTAACCTAGCTTTATTGTGTAGACAATATAGCCTCCCCTGATATAAATTAAGGTATGAGTTTTCTTATGTTGTATAATTGATGCTTGGTTGTTTGATTATGACATTTATTTGGTGTGTGAGTGTTTGGTGCCTAGTTGATTTATTTAACATGGTATGTTTGCAAGCTGGTTGAATGTTTGATGAATTTGATAATATGAATATGTGTTCCAATGATCTTTCTTTAAGATGGTTTTACTAACACATATGTGTTGAAATAGTTGATATTTACATGAGTGTAGTAGGTGATAGTTGTAGCATTCTGTCTTATGATTATGAGTTGACTATGGATAATGACATGATTGTTAGTCTTGGTATAGGTTGTTTTCAAAGTGATAGATGTGATTGTCTTGATATTTAGAACATGTGGTTGACATGTGTGAGCAGTTGGGGAAACATGCTTGGTATTAGCATGTGTTGGCTAGTTGAATTGTTTATGAATTAAACATTCAAGTACCACATTAATTGTCAACTAGGGAAAGTCTTTTTATTCCAAAGGCTACTGCGTACTGTATGTACTTTAATTCTAAAAGCATTGAAAAGCTGTAGTATACGTAATTCTTACGCTATGTCATTACAGTACTTTGTTAAAATAAAAGCAATTAATTAAAACTACAAATCTGGAAAGCAAAGTGATGGATGCTCTGTTGGCAGAGGATCAGGACCCTATCCTCCAGGTGGGGACGTTCAGCACCTGCCCCTGTAATCAGATTACTAATGCACACTGCACTCTCATTCACCGGTGAGAAACAAACTCAAGTGATTAATGAAACAGAGTACTAGCAAAACAGAAAATACCAGAGGTAATGCTATAGAATCCAAACAGAGTACCAGAAAGAAACTATTGCACACTTACACACTTGACAAGAAAGTAAATGGGTGAATCTTGTGAGGAAGGTGGGCCCAGTCCCTCTCACAAGATTCCCCAGGAACACGAAGACTGGATTAAGTGCTCAAAACAGTTTTATATTCATCTGCCAAAAAGATTTGAATACAATAAAGTTCAGACTTGCTGATGTTCTCAAGATCTCCTCTTACAGACTGACCATAGACACTGACTAATCCCCTTTCTCATGTAGATGTCTCCTCTTTATAGAGGAGACATCTATTACAATAAAGTATTAAAGCCCATTCAGTTAACCCATTCTGTCAAAAATAAGAATTTCATAACGTTGTTACAACAGTATGATAATATGTTCTTTCTTGGGTTCTGGCTGTTACACAGCTGGTAACTGACTTCAACCGTCTTCTCGGGATCTTCACATTCCTTTGTCGTTTCCCCATGTTGTTCCTGATTTAGGCCATGCTGACTGTGCTCTTCTTGCTTTAGACCTCCGCTTGATTATGCCGCGTCAGGGTTCTTTAAATAGTTGTCATCTGTTATTCGCGACTGTTACAAAATAGCTTGCTTTAGGTGATTGTTGTTGCTGACTGTAGCAACTACGGAGTTGCTGATTCTGGTGTTGCAGCAACTGCGTAGTTGCTGTTTCTGGTGTTCAGCAACTGCGTAGTTGCTATTTCTAGTGTTACAGCAACTATACATTATAATTCCTGCAAGCTTAAGGCAATTACTTGACAGTTTAGTCAGCTTTTCCAAGGGTAAATATAAAGATATTCACGAATATGCAATGAACAATTAAACATAGATATGCGGGAAGTTACTTCGTACCTTGGGGTAATTATGTCATTATAAAATAAAAGCTTTCAACCTATGACTGCAAAAGGATAATAATACGGCAAAAGGATAAGGTCAAAAATAGGTCAATTCTGAGTCCCAACATCCCCCCCAACTGAAGAGATTGCATGTCCCCATGCAATGGCTACTCTGAGTCTGAGTCGGAGAACTGGGACGAACAATGCAGATTACTAAGACAATATCTGTAGGGAGTAGCATCAAACTTCTTCCTGAAACCACAAACAGTTTGTATATGCTTCCATGCTGCCGCTTCTTCCGTGTTAGATAGTCCAAACTGGCCCTTATACTGATCATCAGATAGTCATAAAAGTGGAAATTTAAATTTATAACCCATCCAATTTTCAGCACAATGTTGCATGCATTCAACATACTGAGGTACCCTTGAGAGTGCTACCTACAGATTTGATGGGTTATACGGGTGATATTCCTGCCTCTCTGTGGGGCAGTTTTCTCAAAACAGTTTATTTGCTTGAATAGCCAAGGATGCTTTAGTCTTTACATAACGCTGATAGTCTTTTAGGACCTCTGTTTGCAGTTTCATGACATGATCCTTCATATCAGGGTCGCTTACCATTTTTAGGTGTTGTGCAATGAAAGTGGCAGCGTTCTGTGGTTCAACTCGAATCCACAGAAGACAATTTTGTTCGTTATGGTGAGCTGAGACAAAGGCATTCTGCCAGGTAAGTTGATCAGCCAAAAAGGAGATGAAGGCTCTCAGCTGTATGTCACCAACTACAGGTATCATATTCATGTTCCTTTCTTCAGACACGGCCTCATTATGGAGGTATAGTTCACATAGCAGGTTTTGATCTTTTTTGGATGCCTCTGCAAAGGTCTGCATAAACTGCTCTGCTGTGACCACTTGATGAGGCCTCCCCTCTTTGACAGCCTTCAGCTGTATAAATGCAAGTCTTTCCCTCAAAAATGTAGCATAGTTAGAAGAGGGTTTCCTTGTGGCAAGCATTCTTTGACATAACTCAAACATCTGGGACAGTCTCGCTCTCAGTTCCTTGATTTCTTTATACTGGGCCCTACACTGTTCCAGTGCTTCCCAGTTCTTATAAGCATGATCAAACCAGGTCCCCTTTTGTTGTTCGAATGCTTTACCTTGAGACTGCTGATATTCTCTCCACCACTTACCTTTTAATTCCTGAAAACCCTCTGTTTCTGTACATGCATCACTAACAGTGGGGAGCTCTGTTTGTATACAGGCATCAACCAGGATCATCTGCTCTGTTGGAGTGGGCTGGGATGATCCAGCATCTCTCTATTCATCTCTGACTAGAGTCTCTTCCTCCTGTTGTACTAATTCATTTTGCTCCAAGGTGATTTGGGTGGGCCAGGGTGAATCTGCCCCTTTTTCTTCGACTTCTCCTTGCTCCTTGGCAGTTTGACTGAGGCTAGACGAATTCAATTCTTCTTTATTCCCTTCTGAAACTATTTTTTCTTCCTCCATAATAATCTGGGTAGGCCGTGATGAGTCTGTATCTTTTTCTTCTTCTTCTAGCTTCTTGGCAACCTGAATAGGGCTAGGTGAGTCCAATTTTTCTTCATTTTCTCCTGAAACTATTTCTTCTTCCTCCATAATACTTTGGGTAAGCCGGGGTGAGTCTGTACCTTTTTCCTCATTTTCTTCTATGTCCTCTTCTCGTTCCATAACACTTTTAGTGTTTCCTTCTTCATTTCCTGGTTCTTGTGTAGCTTCTTCTTCCATAGCAAATTGGGTAGGCCGGGATGAGTCCTTGTTCTCCTCTTTCTTTTCTTCCTGCATAGTGTCAGCAAGCTCCTCTGTTTGTTCCTGTGCAGTCTCTGAAGAACTTACTGGTTCTTGTGTGTCAGTAAGCTGTTGGTCTTGTGCAGTTTCAGGTGAACTTACTGGTTCTTGTGTGTCAGTAAGTCCTTGATCTTATGCAGTTTCTGAAGAACTTACTGGTTCTTGTGTGTCAGTAAGTCCTTGATCTTGGTCCTGCATCTTCTCTAGAGAGCCTGTTGGTTCTTGTGTGGCAACAGGTCTCTCTGTTTGCACTTCTTCTGAAGATCTTGTTGGTTCTTGTGTAGCAACAGGTCTGTCTGTATGCACTTCTTGTGAAGATCTTGTTGGTTCTTGTGTAACAACAGGTCTGTCTGTCTGCACTTCTTCTGAAGGACCTGTTGGTTCTTGTGTGTCAACAGGTTTGTCTGCCTGCATTTCTTCTAAAGAACCTGTTGGTTCTTGTGTGTCAACAGGTTTTTCTATCTCAGCAGAGGATTGTGGGATTTCTATTTCTGCATCAGCAGGCTCCTTTGTTTCATCTACAGCAGCGAAGGCTTCCTTCATTGGTTCTTGTACTACCTTATATCATGCCTGAGTATATATTTCACCACAATTTGTACACATATATTCGTTATCTTTACTTTTCTCTACTGCAGACGCTACTCTTGCTAAAACATGCAGGCTGAATTCTTTCTGATATGCTTCCCTGACCCTTATTATCTCTTCCTGATAGTCCTGAATCTGAGATTTCAGAAACTCAATTTCTTCCTATAGGGCAGGTATGGTAGGCTGATCCTGTGGGACAGTAGATTCCAGTGGAGGTAGAGGTTGTGCTTCGTCAATTTGATCAGTATTCCCCACAGGTGGTTCTTGTGTATCACCTGGGGTAGTGGTTGTTTCTTGTGTTGCAGCCACTTGGTCACTATCACTCTGGGTGTCGGCAGCTGGTTCTTGTGTATCAGTTGTCTTAAGATATGATGTCATGAAGCTATTAACACTCTACATCTCAGCCTCTGTGGGTGAGGGAGAGCAGTTTCGAGGAGTGGCTGGAGTGCGCGTTCTTAAAGTGATGGGTGGTGAACTGGAGGAATTAGGAGATTCAACTACTACCGATTTTCGTTTTGGTAGAGAAGCAGGGAATTGAGGCGTTTTTCTCTTCCTGCTAGCCTTTAAGGTAGGGACAGTAGTCAGAGTAGTAGGTGCTTTGGTTGAAACCCTAGTTCTTCTTCTTTTTGCTGGGGTTTTCTTTTCCTGCTGCATTTTTCGTTTAAGCTGAGTAATTGGAATATTATCGTCGGAATCATCAGTAGAAATACTGAGTATGGGAGCGGAAGGATTGGTTCTTTTGGGAGATGTAGTTAATTCCGCTGCTGCTTGTTCATTCTCAGTAACGTGCAGGGGTGTTTGCTGGGGTTGTTCGGGAATATGCTCTGTTTGCTGAGGGTTTTCCAAAGGGATTTGTTCAGGCATGTCGTTCGTTTGCTGAGGAAGCTCTTGTTCTTGCTGAGGTGCGTCCTCAGCTTGACGAAGAGTTTCCTCTTCTTGATGAGGACCTTCATGCTCTGGCTGTGGAATTCCTTCCTCCGGATGGGGATTAATGGGGGGTGGAGGGTTGTTTAGAGCGAGGGCTCTGTTAATCAGCAATTGGTCTAAGCGATGATGTTTTAAGGAGAGAACTGGATGCTTCGCTTTCATAGCATATCGTGACATATTTTTGAGACAACCCAGCAAATAATATGGCATGTTCAATAATTGACCATTTCTTAAGTGATTTAACAGGATGAAGTCGTGCTGGTAAATTACCTGGTAACGACCTTCGCACGTCAGATATTGCTTGACGAATTCAGCGACTTTTGGCCATGGTTGAGGTAACGACCGCAGTGCTACACCTCTGCCCTTGGTTTCTACTTCCTCGCCTGGTCGGAGAAAGTCTTGCTGTGCATTCAGAATCAGGTGCTTTCTGCTGAACCACCGTGTGCCATTTGCTGGTAGTCCCGTGACTTCAACTATGATTTCTTCCGTGACTGGAACTTGAATTCCTTGGACGACAGAGAATCCTTCTGTCAAATTGCATGCGAATTCCAGGACTTGCTGCTGGTCAAAGTCCAGAAGTCTCCTGAAATACTCTATCCATCCAGCTTGCAAGAAAATTTGGTAAATTTCCGGGAAGAGTTCCAGGACTGCTGTCGTGCCAGGTTCATGAGTAATGAGGGTTCCTCCCATGGCTGTTGTCTCGGTGAATCTTCAGAATTCAAAGCCGAGCTACCGATTTCAACTCAGAGTATACATTGCAAATGGTAACATGCCGTGGCTTTTACATACGACCGGGAGAATTAAGGGTGGCGGTGGTTGGCGTGGTTTGTCATTATGATAATTGCTTTGGTAATCCCCCCCCCTTCCTACGTGTAAATGATATGATTGAGAATGCAATCATTTGATGGACCTATCAACTTTTCCGCATTATCTATTATTTAATGCTCATTCATAAACGTGTGTACCTTCGTATTTTACCTTTTTGATTTCTGCGTCAAAAAGTCTTTTCTTGTCTTCTGTCAAATTATAATAATTACCGCGGATCTAAAAGCATGGGAATATGGATGATTTGTAATGATAATGACGGGAAGTGATAGTAAGGTGCTGTAATCATCACGAGAGGTGGTATATTTTATCAAGATTTGTTCGTGAGGGAATTTTGCTGGGAAGGATATTTCGTGATCGGGAAGCAATATCGTGGCACCGGGATTGGTGTTGCAGCAACGGAAAATTACCGTTGGGCAACAGGGATTGGAAAAAAAACGTTTGTGAAAATGGGGAATGTGCCGGAGTAATGGAACTAGTGTTGCAGCAACAGGGAAATGGTGTTGCAGTGACAGGGATGGTGTTGCAGCAACAGGAAGTGGTGTTGCAGCGACAGGGATGGTGTTGCAGCAACGGGAAGTGGTGTTGCAGCAACGGGGATGGTGTTGCAGCAACGGGAAATGGTGTTGGAGCAATAGGAATGGTGTTGCAGCAACGGGAAATGGTGTTGCAGCAACAGGGAGATGGTGTTGCAGCAACAGGGATAGTGTTGCGGCAACGGGAAATGGTGTTGCAGCAACAGGGATGGTGTTGCAGCAACGGGAATTCGGAGTCCACACAGTAATTCCTTTTGAGACTTTTTGTTCTCAGCTACTTCCCAAGCTAACACCTGCAAAATACTGAAATGTAATATCGCAATCCTTGGCAGGATTTATTAATTTCTAAAAAAAAGAATGTCTAACCTAAAAATTACATAAATAATAGAAACTCAAGTGCTTTGAGGGACAGCAAGTTCCCCTGGAAAAGAATATTGTTTTATTGCCATGCAAGTGGCTTTAAAATCCTCTTTGGAAACCGGCCGCTGATATAACCGAAGTCGGTAGCCATTCACTAACAGTGGTGTTCTGCTTCCATCAATTGTTAAAAGTCTAACTGTTCCATTTGGGAAAACAGTATCCACCTCGTACGGCCCTAACCATCTTGTTCTCAGCTTCCCTTGAAAATTCTCGAAACGTGAATCATAAAGTAAAGCCCAGTTACCTTTCTGGAACTGCTTTTGCTTGATGGTTCTGTCATGCCATCTGCTTCTTTGTTGTTGTATCACAGTTGTTTGATGGACGGTATCCAGTCTCTTCTCATCCAATTCCTGCAACTGCTGCAACCTGGCTGTCTATGCATCAGTTAAATCAAGGTTAACAGCTAAGGCAGTTCTTAAGGTTTTAATCTCAAACTCTACAGGAAAAATAACATTCTTTCCAAAAACTAATTCATAGGGTGAAAATCCTGTTGTATTTCTCCAAGTGGTTCTGTAGGCCCAAAGAGCCTCGGGCAAGCGCTGAAACCAGTCCCTTCTATTCTCCTTTATCGTTTTTGTTAAGATAGCTTCTATAACCTTGTTGATGCTTTCCACCTGCCCATTCGCTTGGGGGTGGTATGGTGTGGTCATCTTATGCTTGATATGATATTTTTGGAGCGTATCTTTGAAACCATGAGAATTGAAAGGAGGTCCTCCATCAGTGACTAATTCTCTGGGTAGTCCAAATCTAACAAAGATTTCTTCAAATAAGAATGTTAGTACTGCTTCTTCATTAGCTTTAATGAGTGCTTTTGCCTCTACCCATTTAGTCATATAATCTGTGCATACTAAAATATAAACTCTTTGATTAGATGGAGGATTAATGGGACCTACAAAATCTAATGCCCATTTCTCAAAGGGTTCGAGAGCTACCTGGGGATTGAGTGGCATTTCATCCCTATGGTTGGGTTGGCCCAT
Organism: Pinus tabuliformis; assembly: GCA_031772625.1. Lineage (NCBI taxonomy): Eukaryota > Viridiplantae > Streptophyta > Pinopsida > Pinales > Pinaceae > Pinus > Pinus tabuliformis. The sequence goes on from CM062819.1 coordinate 183,385,508, forward strand.
TCTTTGACAACTGTCACAAGCCTTCACATATTTTCTAGCATCTTTAAAAAGTGATGGCCAGTAATAACCCATTCTAAGTACCTTGTGAGCTGTTCTTTTATCTGCAAAATGTCCTCCACAAGGACCATCGTGACAAGCTTTCAATATATCATAAATCTCGTCTTCCCCAACGCACCTCCGGATTTCTTGATCTATTCCTGTGTGGAACAGACACCCGCTTATCCAGCTGTACCTAGCACTTTGCTGGATAATCTTCCTTCTTTCCCTGTGTGATAGATGTGATGGTAATTTTCCTGCAACTAGATAATTGGCAATGTCTACATACCAAGGTGAGTGAGCAGATACTGCAAATAGATACTCATCAGGAAAAGAATCATCTACTGGAACATTTTCATCAGTTTTTAAACGAGAAAGAAAATCAGCAACTACATTTTCTTTTCCTGGCCTATCTACAATTGTGATATCAAATTCCTGTAATAGTAATAACCACCTAGTGACTCGAGCATTTGTAATTGATTTATTCATTAAATACTTGATGGTCGAGTGGTCAGTATGCACAAAGGTAGTATAGCCAGTAATATAATGCCGAAATTTATTAATATCATAAATAACTGCTAAAAATTCTTTCTCAGTTACTGGTTGAAGGGAAAGTACCCCTAGAGTCCTTTGGGCTGAGACTCTACCAGACTGAAAATTGCTTATACAAAGAAACACACACACACAGCCATCTTTTTTACTTTTAAGCAAATTCTAATGTTTTAGGGTACATACCTAAGGTCCTACGTCCGAGAAGACCGTTAGGGTGCAAACCCTTCTTGGAGTTCCCTTCTTCTTTCTCTGACCTGCAAGACAAACAAATCAAAGAACACAACAGTACATGTATAGAAGTTTATGTATAAATCATCTTTATGCTATAAAGTTAGTTATAAATAATCTTTAAGTAACTACTTTCATAAGAATTCAACACAAGAATCTCATAAGCATAAAGAAAGATTATTCGGGAACAAAGACGTGTTTCTTTATATATAAAGGCAAATAAAGTACATATATCGGAAAGATATCACCTGAACACCTTCAGCAGGCTCCAAGCAAGCTTCCTCCCGGATTCGTTCCAGCCTCCAGCCTTCAACAAGAGCTCCTTCCAAGTCTTACTCAATGATGATGTCAAGGATGAATGATCACCAATACACATGGAAACAAGGGTTTCCTATGCAAAATGGGGGAAGTGCAGGATGCACCAAGGACTTCAGACCTGGTCTAAGGGAAAAATCTCAGCATAATAATCTTGCTCTCCTTTCTCTCTCTCCCCTTGGCCTTCCCTTTGATGTCTTTTTATACCCTCTCCAAAGTAGTTTTTTAGTTAGGAGTTGGTTGGGAACAGTTGGGCCACGGGCACTAACAGGTGATCCAGCAGGTAAACCCGCGATCACCGCCCGAAAAAGAGGAAATTATATTTTTTTAAGTGTTTTAATAGATACACGCGGGTTGGGTATGACAGACCCGCGTGTACACGCGTTTAACACAGGGAAAAGTCGCGTACAGGGAATAAAACACTGTTTTTTAAATTTTTGGACCAGGTCTGGAAGGAGGGGTTGCCCTAGGCCATAAGTGCAGCATCACAAACCATAAGAGTGAGATTTGGAGCTATAACAGATGCCCTCTAATGTATGAGGTCAGAAGGGGAACATGATGGCCGAAATACATTAAGTAAGTACAAGGAAAGGAACTCTGCCGAAAAACCGAGGAGGACTTCACCGGAATTCAGCCTGCCAAGCCACCGAAAGGAGATCAGAAAGAAACACTGTCTGAGGCGGGCATACCCATGCTCAGGAAAAGTAAAGCATGTCCGCATATCAAGTACAAGCGGATCCACTAAGTATACAAGTATAAATGACTGTAAAAATACATAATGGATCATCTGATCATAATGAGTAAGTACATGTCTGAATATCACATATAAAACTGTCAATGATGCTGAAAGATGCAACGGATCACTGAAATCAAAGACTGATCCCATAAGGTACCAACTGAACATGATGGAATAGGATGGTACTACACTGCAAACTCAGGTGCCAGCATATAGAATGTCGCCATGACTGACTGCAACATATAAGGTGGAATGGTATCAACTAGCAGTAACAGGAGCAACTGTCAAGTGAACCAATGAATGCTGATACAACCTGAGGTCTTCACCGACCGCCGTGGTACATTTCTACACCATGGGAATAAATGATCTGAAGTCGACCATGTGAGAAATCGTTTGATTACCGGTCATTGATGTATACCGTTAACAAACGCGAGACTACTCACCGATAATGATAATGAGCGTCAAGGTACCCAGTACAATCTAACAAGTGTGAATAGATGAGCTGAAGTCGAACACCTGTAAGAATCTATCAATCAGGAGACAATGATGGTTTCCCACTGTCGATAGCGAGGAATCTGCCACTAATGACTGCAAACCCCAAGGTACTGCCAAATGGACTCTAGATCTTTGCCCCAGAGCAATGAGTCGGAGTCGATAGGGAAAGATCCGCTAGAAGGAAGGCATTAAGGCATCCTCCATCTATCTAGCGCGAGTGTAACCCGTAGGCCAATAATGTGGAAGGAATCGGACGAAAAAGATGTAGTAACCCAACCGAAAGTACGTTTCCGGCGTACACAAGATGTGGCTAGCGCACGGCAGAAACCCTCTGAACCAACCAATAATGAAAGCTGACACAAAGGCGAGGTATCCACCAATAGGGTCAAATGGAAACCAAGGTACTGCACGAATCCCAATGTGTGATAATGTATGCTGATGTCGAACACAAGGGAAACCACTTAGTCAAAGACCCATGATACTGATCGATGCTGAGCACAAGGTGACCTATCAATAATGAAAATAGGGCCAGGGTGCGGTCTCTAGGTCTGCCCTCAGAGCAATGTGTCGTCATCGATAAGGACAAGACCCGCCAGCAAGAAGTCAATGAGGACCTTCTCAAACCGGCACGAGTGAAGGACCAATATAACTGATGTGATGATAGACATGACACTGACAACCAGGGATGGCCGACTGAAAAATGAGTCAAGAGACACCGCAGAAAGGCCGACTCAGGCTAACTTCCCTTGAACAAAAGCACGACTCAATGTGACTATGTGGCAGCATATAATGAATCTGTATAAGTTCGTCATGCAGGAGGCACGAACGAACCCTCCATATGATTGGAAGAGATAACCAATCGGGGGAGAACTGACTCGATAACAAGGTTATGGCTTACCTAAGTCAAACTAAATCCCACCCATGCGGAGGAGACTTTGTTTTGAGTGCTTTGTTCAAGGGCGACACGACTGACTCTAGCTGCCAACAATACATGGAAATAATGTCCCTGTTCCCGCTCTTTTTGGAATATTTAATTTTTTTGTCTTTTTCTAATAAGCCGGAAAAAGAATAAAAGAATGCTATGGTACAGTGGAAAGAACGAGTGTCGGTGAAACAGATGCTCTAGTTCCTGGGAAAGGAACGTTCCTATGCTCAATGCAGGGAGGTGAAAAACTGGTCAGTGACACTCAGAGGTATGTCCCTTCCACGGATCTGGGTATGTCAAGCTGCAGAGGTCAAGGGTATGCAAGGTTTATTTTTTGCAGACGTCATGGTCAAAAGTGGGCTTAAACACGAGTCCAAGTGAAGCCGGTTATAGGCCAAAAGGTGCAAATGGTCAACATGCAATGCAGAAGTACAACTCAACACACATAGGAGCCTCTAGGGTATAAGGCCAGAACGAAGCGAAGAAGCAAGGAAGAATGAGTCTTCAACGCATAAGTCATGGCGGGACTACAGAGGACTCCCGAGCCTACTCAAAACGAAGCAGCATGGGCAACAAATGTCAGTGAGGTGCTAACTAGGATGCCCATGTAAAAGGATGGCTCTACCATCATGTCATGATTTAAAGAATCGGCGAGTGAAAATGGCTTGCGAACTATAACATGATGGGGTCGACCCTATGGCAGATGTATCGGTCAAATGGAGGCTAGTATGCATAATGCAACGGAAAAATGGTGTCCCTAACCTATATGCCAGTGAGAACACGATACCTGCCATGACGGGTCAGCAGTCATGGAACCGCCGCGAACCGTCGAAAAATGTCCAAAATGTCCTGAAAAACACTTCAATCTCGACATTCCAAGCTCCCAAGTTAAAAGTGACATGAAACCAAGCAAAATAAAATTTTGAAAAAATTTTGCATTTTCAAAACTTATAAAAAGAAATTTTGGACTTACCATTTTCACCGTTTGACTTGGAGAGCAAATTGTGGAGCAAAAGGAGCAAACTTTCCCCGTGACTTATTCAACCGTTCAAACTTGCCGAAAACTTCCAGGTAAGCACTAAACTTGTCTTGCAATCAATTGTGATAGTTTTTAGGAAGTTTAATTAATGTTTCACCGTTAGATTTTTGCAAAAAATTTCTCTGCGGCGTACACGCGGGTTGGATGTATATAAATCGCGTATACGACGGCCCTACACGCGACTGTGTATAGGGTAAACCGCGTGTGCGCAGCGAAAAATTTTTATATAAAAAACTAATGGATGAAATTGATTTTTTCTTCCAGGATGACTCTCACATGGCGTGAAAGAGAGCACTCAGCTGTAGATAATGAAGTTATGGAGAATGATGAGGCATTAGATGCCTTACGGGGATGCGGATTGTTAAAATTCTTTAAGTTGCCGAATATGAAAGCAAATGTGCGTCTGCTCGAGAGACTTATTGATTACTGGGATGTCGAAGAAGCTTTTATGATTGATCAAATGCCACTCAGGATAGAAGTGGAAGATATATATTTCATCACAGGCCTTTCCCGAAGGGGAGAGGTAGTCCACTCCCGGGGCAGGACCCGGAATAGTCTCAGCGTAGACGACTATGTACAACTTTACTGCCCAGGTCATCGGAAGGTCGGGAGTCAGATCTCGATCCCACACATGGCGAGTTTGTCACTGCGGATAATCCTGTTCACCATAGCTCGAGTGAACGGGTCATCTTCGCTACATCAGGCATCACGAGTAAACATGAGCGTAGCAGTGGACTGTCTCACCACGGTGTTTGACTGGTGTACTCCCCTACTTGCCAACATGAAGGAGCAGCTTGCTTCTATCAGGAAGGGACAGACCAAGAACTTTGGGTATGGGACCATTTTATGCACATTTTTCTTCGAGAAGGTTCCTGCACTCCGTCCCAGGGTAGCAGTTCCCATCAGTAGTCCACGTGATCCACGTATGGGCCGGTGGGCTGACTTGATGAAACGTCTGGGGGGTGGGGAAGTGCCCAGGAATGCATTCGACGACGACTTTTTTGCTTGGTGGGAGCAACAGATCATCGCCATAGACGACTACCCCTATGCTGGACTGGATTTCCGAGGAGATCCTGACCTAGTACTGCCACCAGATGCAGCATGGGGCGAGATCGGTAAGATTTTTTGATTTTTTATGATTTTATGATTTTTAGGATTTTTCAAGCATAATGATGAACTTTGAAAAATATATTTTTTTGATGAGATTCAAATGACTGATATGATGATCATGTTTCAGACATTGGGCCTGTGCGACCAGATGGATTCCCACGGCACGGACGGCGTGGCCGAGGAGCCGAAGAGGCGGCTGCGGATGCGGAAAGGACCCTCGCCAACGTGCAGCGACACTTGGCGAGATTGAGCTATCAAGTACCGATGGCCGAGATAGAGGACCTTCCTCCAGATATGCAGCGTCATGTGGTTGGGATGCCACGTGACTGGGTTCGCGTTTTTCGGCGCGTGGCCAATGCTATAGTTAGTTATTTAGCTGCTCATCCAGAGCCGAGGCATTAGATATGCCTGACATGATTATGGGCATTTGAGTCCCAATTTTGTATATTTTTGGACACACATATGTACACTCGAGACGCTTTGTGATATATATATATATACAGTTTGACTTTTTGATGCATGATTTTATGATGATGAATGATTGATATGCCAGTCTAATGCTTGATTAGCGATAGAATCAGCTAACCAATTTTGAGATCTTGGAATGTGCAAATAATTAATGTAAATAAATGATCTTTGCAACAACCTCACCCTTAAATATTGGCGATATAATGATGGATCTCTAACCCGATAAATGTTATTTAACTGAGACACTATCAATTGAGAATCAAGATACACTACCAACGAGTCGATCCCATAAGAGATTGCCTCGGATAATAAATTGATAACAGCTGTATACTCGGCCATATTGTTTGAAGCAGGACCGATACACACGCCTCTCGATGTCATCAACTGACCAGTTGGGTAATAAAGTACCCAAGCTGCGGAAGCAAGATTCCGAGTGTGCCGACTAGCACCATCGGCGAATCCAAAATAAACCAAATCATCCATCAACACCTGCCAAAGCAGACCAAAAGTGCTGATATCAGAAAAACGCTCGATAAGATATGTACAAATATACATAAAATACAAAGAAGCCATTGCCTGGTAAAACTAAGCAAAATACTTCCTGAGGTAGAGCCCGTCAGGGGGCTCCGCCAACTGACACCTAGGGATGTTTATAGGTACGACGATCGAACCAATCAATACACTCTCTTCGGCAAATAAATGTGTCGGAGCCAAAGGGACCGTACAAACATCACTAGTCGAACTGGAGGACCGAGATTCTACTTCATGCACAGGGGAATGAAAGTATAACCGACGATGTAAATCTTCCAAAGGTCGATCTACGGCCGTCATTGCTTCGAATATCGCTTCATCCGATGGAAAAACAATATCCGAGCAATCCGATGCAGAGGTGGAATCAGGGGTCCGAAAATGAGCCACATCACCATCTATTTCTTTCCCAGAGGAGATAGTAGAATGGTTATCTACAGCGTTATCGATAGATTCACATCTAGGTTCTGCTGCAGACATAAGAGATTCTATTTCACCCACCTTGTCGTCACCTGATGTGGTCACAGATGAAGCTAAGGTTCCAGGATTCGAAGAATAAAGAGTTTGGACAAACTCTCTCCGTAAAGGATCCCTGGAGGATGAAATTGTATCTATACCAACTGTAGGAGGGGGAAGGTTAAACGTACCCATCAATGAAGAATACATCCCGACTCCTAGACTCTCAATAGGCGGCCGGGGGTTACCCACTAAAGGAATGGTAGAGTCAGAGTTTGCTTGAGGATCAACTGGACAATAGTCCAATTGGTCAACCTTAACGATTTTCCCCTCATAAGGAAAGCAAATGACACGAAATAGAGTCGAAACAACGGCTTCCATCTCGTATACCCAGTTCCTTCCTAATAGGAGATTATAATCTAGGTTAGCGTCTATGACTTCTACTTCAATATTAACGACCTTTCCTCCAACACATATAGGAAAAGCCGGGATAATCCCGTACGGTCTATGAGAGTGACCATCAAATGCTGTCAATAGGGTGGGTGAAGGAACAACCGTCGGTGATCCAATGGCCTTCCAACATGACATAGACATGACACACGTGGAAGCTCCCTCATCTACAACCGTCCGGAAAATATTCGTTTTCTGGTAGGTAGACTTTATCTGGAAAGCCATGTGATGAGGAAGTCTCTTTTTGACATTACTCATATCAAAAGAGAGAGCTAAGGAATTACTTGGATCTACTGCCCCCATTGCCAATAGCAAGGCACTTCGTTGAGTAGGACATGTCTGGAGAACCTCTAACGCGGACATAGCACATGGACTCTGAGCCAGATCCTCGACAATGGAGTAATTCTGGGCTGCCCTAATATTAGGGTTGATAGTCGCGCGTTTAGCTGAACCTTTCGGCACCCGAGGTATAGTCTCAACAGAAGGTCGCTCAATATGAAGTGGGTTGTTAGTTTCGGGAACTAATTTACCCTTAGAATTTTCACCTTCACCATAATCGTGTGACCGTGTGGCCACATTAGCGTGAGCACCCATCATGAAAACATTTGATGACTTATCCCCTTCCTGGTTGCCCCCTGAGGAGGTCCCAGGATTCGAATTCGCGCCAGCAAGAAGTTGCTGCCCTTGGGGAAACGGGTTAGTCAACACAGCTTGCGAACTAGAAGTCCCTTGCTGTGCTAACAAGCGCTGAGCGTCTTCGATTTTAGGGCAAAGATGAGTTAGATGGTCTCCACTGCATAACTTGCAAGGAAACTTGACTTTCTTTCTCGACTCATTTCCACCACCACCAGCGTTGTTGCCGGATTTATTTGCATCGGGCTTCCCATCCGAGTTCTTCTTTTTACCACGTCCTTTCTTTTTCCCATCGGAATTTTGATTTCCTTTGGGGTTATTGGATTGGACGGCGTTAATGGAAGAATTTTGGGAAGCAGGAGGATTAGACATTGTGACCTGGTTGTTAGGAGCAGTTTGTAATGACAACTGCTGCAATTGATTCAGCAAGTTCACTGTAGTTGAGTCTACAGACCCCACGATACCATCCGCATGCGGACCTGGCTTTGGCTTAGCTAAATCAACCTTAGATCCAGGAGCATCTGGCAAGTACTTTTGGAGGATCCCAGACTGAGAGTAGATCAGTTCTAACTGCTGGGCCCTGAAAATGGCTTGCTCCTCAGAATAGACCCCAGACATGGAGACATCCTTGGAGATCTCAGGTTGCAAAGACTTCAAAAACCACTCTAGACGGTACTCCGGAGGGATTTCGGCTTTAATGAGCCTTTTTCTCCGTCTCCATTCCTGTATGTGATCAGAAATGTGAGTTGCCTTATCCTGACGAAAGGTAGCCAGAAGTTCGGTTCCGGCATCATAGCGGACAGGCAACTGAAAGTGATTCAAGAAGATATTAGCTAAGTCGGCGAACGATGTAAAGCTGCCCCCTGGCAACTCTATGTACCATTTAGCCGCATTACCAGTCAAGGTGCGCTGAAAAAGTCTCAACCTAACCGAATCTTCGATGAGGGAGTTAGATGAGCACCACAAATGGAATGTGGTTACATGATCGCCCGGATCTTCACCACTCTTCCCTTCGAATTTTGGGATGTCCGAAGGGAGTTTGGTTGGGACCGGAGGCCAGGCTGGATTGTATCTGATAGGGTCGTTCGTTAGCTTAGTGAGATCTGGCAAGTTTAACGTTGCCAGAAATGGAAGCCTAGGAGGACCTAGGGGATTCCACCCAAACTGGGCAGAACTCCCCAAGTTCTGAAAAGATTGTCCTGGGATTTGAGAGGCACCAGGCTGCCCCAAGTGACCAGTAGAACCAGCTGAACCAAAGGGCAAGCCTTGTGGTCCAGCAAAATTCGGAGTTTGACCAACTCCTGCCGTATAAGCTCCATAGCTTGCAAAGTTTCCTCCTATAGAATTGTAAGGAGTCGATAACCCCTGATATGGGTTCCAAGCCGAAGCGAGGGGAGGAATACTTTGAAACATGCTAACCGTGGAATACGGCCTACTTCCTTGTTGACCGATGAATGGATTCGCAGTTCCTGCGTTACTAGCCCCAGGGTTATTCCAACCTTGGAAAGGATTGCTGCTTTGTCCTATTGAAGAAAAAGGCATAGATCCTACCGTTGGGTTGGAATGTGGAATATGACCACTTCCAAAAGGAAAACCCTGAAATGAAGCCGATCCGCCCATCATGGACGTAGCGGCATTGAATGGAACTGACGGAATACCCTGTGATTGGGTGCCAAAAAGGAAGGAACCAGTACTAAAAGCATTGGTTTGGGCATTTCCACTCGTGGACGGAATGGAGGTAGACCCAACCAAAGATGTGCTAGCAAACGATCCGAACAAGGAAGCGGAGGGGATGGAAATGGTTCCTCCCCCTTGCACCGATGTTGGGGTTTGCATAGTCGCAGCACTTGTGGAAGCCATGCTTCCAGTAGTGATCATAAATGGTAAGCGCGTAGCGTAACCTGGACTCGCTGGTCTATATAATGGAGGCCCAACGTATTGCAATACGTCTGGGTAACTAGATGGTAGTGGAGAATTTGGAATCACTAATGATTCTGAAAGTTCTTCTACCTCTACGTTATCCTCCGCTTGAAAGCGAACTTGAGAAAAGACTGGAGCGTCCCTCTCTTGTTCAAAAGTACCAGGCCTTGCTTGGCCGCTAATATCCCCGAGAGGAGGATCAATCCCCGATGCGTCAGCCGGCGTGGGACGGACCCCACCGGTAGTATTCCCTCTGCGCCTTCTAGGAGAAGGCTCTAAACTAGGTGTCGAGAGACCACGAAGTCTTCGAGACCGTCTAGGAGACCGGTCAGCCACTTTGAATTTTTTGTTATGATCTTATCTAAAGACTCAAAAAATTAAAAGCTAGGCCAACTAGGAGCACAGAGCACACACTAAAAAGTTCCTAAAGATACAGCCAGTCAAACAACTTTCAAGTATTTCCGCTCCGGGTGATTGAGACCGGACACCAAAATACGAGAAAGTGAATCAAAGGGCCTTCCGAGGATAGTCTGGGATGATGAGGGCCCAGTCCTATCAGCGAAGGTATCAGAGGAAGTTACGCTGACCTCCTAACAACAGTCTGCGCCGGTGCAAGCCCCCAAGCTTCGCAAGGGTGCCCTCCGGAAGTACTGTCGAGAGTGATACAACGTCGACCTCAGGTGCCACGGGATTCCCCTCCGCAGCCACCTATGCAGATCCCTAGGAAAGGCAACTATGGGTACCAACTCATCGCAGAAGCCAGGCGGAACAGTCGTGAGGTAAGTTCGGACAAGTAGGAGAGGGGGTATCTCTCTTCCCTGTCTTCACAGACCCTCGTGCTTAACTCCCAGATCCGGAGTCTTCCTGGTCTCCCTAACGCTATTAGATTTACTCTCTTTAATCAGACTCTTATGTTTGACGTTTTGTGTGGCCTTGGAGAGTTAACTCTCCACTCGCCTAATCCAAGGCCCTAAAATCCTAAACTTGTTGGTGTAATAACTAAAACAAAAAGTTCTAGTGGATTTTAATTAAGCGCTTGATTTTATTAGGCTGTTCTTTAAGTCAAAGGTAATGGAGGTGAAACTTGTGGTGTTTTATGGACGCAAAAGAAATTAATAAACCCTAGCTACATGCACATGCACTTTTGTTTTCGATGAATAGCAATTTCTATGAGGTTCAGAAGGCACTTGTAATATAAACAAAAATTTTCCTTTTTCTTTTCAGACTCCACACTCACAAAAACTAACAAAACTAAATATGCCTAAAAAGAGATGCAAATCTTTCCCTAATGCAAGAACTAAATGTGGATGCGCAATTCAAAGACTACTCTAAAAACAAAGAAGGAAAGTTGCTGCTTTACCAAATTTTGTCTTGCCACTGAAATGCTTAGATAGAAGATGATTTGTTACTAATCATTTCGTCCAAACAATAAAAACAAGTTTTAAGATAAAAAACAAAGCACTTTCACTTCGCAAAAAAAGGAAATCAGATGAGAAGCAAGTTTAAGAAAGCGAAACTCAAAAACTTTCAAAAGATTTTCTTTCAATCAAACCAAAAAGTCTTTTTCAAAGGAAAAACTCTCAAAAATACTGACACCAATGATTGATAAACAAAAAACTAAACACTTTTGTGAATTGACACCAATGAAATGATGAGAACTCAACAAAAATAAAATGTGTTCGAAGTCGCTTTTGACAATCAAAAGCAGCAATGAAAGTCCAAGAAATCAAAAGACAAGTTTCAAGGAAATGGTAACAAACAACTTTCCCGAAACGAAGGAGCAAATGGTCATAAAAATGATTTCGTTAAGCAAACACAAATGTCATGAAAACAAAATGGACACAAAGATTTTAAGACAATCTTCCCACTCTGCCGAAACAGAGCAATCAAGATTCTTAAACAGAAACCTTGTGTGTCAAAAATCAATGACGCTTGCAATCAACGAAAAACAAGACTAGCACTCCTAGAGAGAGTTCGAAACAAGATGCCCCCTGTTAAACAGAGAACTGTCACTGGGAATTGACTGCTTTAAACTGACCCAAACCACCAGACAGACATTCAGCCAAAAGAAAAATTATAAATCTTGAAAATTATGTGATATACGCGCCTGCAATTATTTGCAGAATGCGTGTACACGCGACTGTAACTAAGGAAACCTGCGTATACGCGGGTTTACTTAGTGCAACTTGCGTATATACGCTTCTGTAATCCAGAAAAAGTGCGTATATGAAGTGTTTCAAGAAAAATAAAAAAACACAAACTGAAAAACTGGAACAGCTTGGAGTTCAAGAAAATATCAAACAGTCAGAACCAACAAACAGAGGGACTGAGCCTAGATTGGCTTGAGGACTACCCAAACTAGGAACAACAAGAATGTTGTCCCCAGCGGAGTCGCCAATTCTGGTTGAAGGGAAAGTACCCCTAGAGTCCTTTGGGCTGAGACTCTACCAGACTGAAAATTGCTTATACAAAGAAACACACACACACAGCCATCTTTTTTACTTTTAAGCAAATTCTAATGTTTTAGGGTACATACCTAAGGTCCTACGTCCGAGAAGACCGTTAGGGTGCAAACCCTTCTTGGAGTTCCCTTCTTCTTTCTCTGACCTGCAAGACAAACAAATCAAAGAACACAACAGTACATGTATAGAAGTTTATGTATAAATCATCTTTATGCTATAAAGTTAGTTATAAATAATCTTTAAGTAACTACTTTCATAAGAATTCAACACAAGAATCTCATAAGCATAAAGAAAGATTATTCGGGAACAAAGACGTGTTTCTTTATATATAAAGGCAAATAAAGTACATATATCGGAAAGATATCACCTGAACACCTTCAGCAGGCTCCAAGCAAGCTTCCTCCCGGATTCGTTCCAGCCTCCAGCCTTCAACAAGAGCTCCTTCCAAGTCTTACTCAATGATGATGTCAAGGATGAATGATCACCAATACACATGGAAACAAGGGTTTCCTATGCAAAATGGGGGAAGTGCAGGATGCACCAAGGACTTCAGACCTGGTCTAAGGGAAAAATCTCAGCATAATAATCTTGCTCTCCTTTCTCTCTCTCCCCTTGGCCTTCCCTTTGATGTCTTTTTATACCCTCTCCAAAGTAGTTTTTTAGTTAGGAGTTGGTTGGGAACAGTTGGGCCACGGGCACTAACAGGTGATCCAGCAGGTAAACCCGCGATCACCGCCCGAAAAAGAGGAAATTATATTTTTTTAAGTGTTTTAATAGATACACGCGGGTTGGGTATGACAGACCCGCGTGTACACGCGTTTAACACAGGGCAAAGTCGCGTACAGGGAATAAAACACTGTTTTTTAAATTTTTGGACCAGGTCTGGAAGGAGGGGTTGCCCTAGGCCATAAGTGCAGCATCACAAACCATAAGAGTGAGATTTGGAGCTATAACAGTTACTGTATAATTTAGCTCAGCTGGTGTCATGTTTTTGCTGATGAAATAGATAGCATAGGGGAGATTGTTTTCTTCCTAACCCAGGACAGCTCCAATTGCCGTATCTGAGGCATCAGAGGAAATATGAAAGGGTAATGCCCAATCATGTCCTCTCAAAATAGGAGCTGCGGACAACTGATGCTTAATTTTATTGAATGCATTCTCACGTTCATCAGTCCACTTGAATTCAGCATTTTTCATTAATAATACAAACAGAGGAGAAGTTATTTTAGAAAAATCCTTAATGAATCTTCTGTAATATCCGGCATGTCCTAAAAAACTTCTCACCTCAGTTTGTGTTTTGGGGATAGGAAGGTTCTGAATCACCTGAATCTTAGCTGGGTCGACTTGAATTCCTAAAAATGAAATGAAATGACCTAATACAATACCCTGATTCATCATCATATGGCACTTTTCAGTGCTTAAAGCAAGGTGTGCTTCTATGCATCGCTTAAGTACTTTTTCAAGGTTTTGCAGAGCATCTTCAAAGGTCACTCTATAAGGAGTAAAGTCGTCCATGAATATTTCTAATGAATCGTTTAACATATCAGAAAAGATTCCTATCACCGCTCTTTGGAATGTTGCTGGAGCGTTGCATAGCCCAAATGGGAGTACTCTGTAAGCAAAGGTTCCCCATGGGCTAGTAAATGTGGTTTTGTCCTGGTCCTGGGGTGCAATCCTAATTTGGTTGTATCCACTAAACCCATCCAAGAATGAGAAGAATTTCTTACCTGCTAAATTATCCAATACTTGATCAATAAAAGGTAAAGGGAAATGATCTTTCTGGGTTGCTTTATTTAATGATCTATAGTCTACACATACTCGCCATTTCCCATTCTTCTTTGGTACAATTACGAGTGGGGAACCCACTCACTATCAGATATTGGATATATAAATCCTGCATTTAAAAGTTTTTGGAGTTCCTCCTTCACAATTTCTCTAAGTTTAGGGTTCATTCTTCGCTAGGGTTGACAGACTGGCCGGGATCCCTCCTTAATATAAATATGGTGAGTACATAATTCAGGGGATATCCCTTTCATGTCTGTGTAGTCCCATGCAAATGCCTCTTTATTTGCTTGGAGTAACTTTATTAATCTCTGTTTTTCATCATCAGTCAAATCAGGATTTATATTTAGTGTTTTTCCAGGTTCAATTTCAATTGTTGTGCTCTTGGAAGGGTTGCCTAATGTTGTCTGGCATAAGTTTTCATCTTTCATATTCTGCTGGGATTCAGGTTCTAAGATTGCAGCGAAGTGGTTAAATGTTTGTGGATTAACCGAAGAGGGTTCAGAAATAAAACTGCTAATTAGTTCATCTTCGGTGGAGTCTTTAAAAGTCAAAGCTTGTCCAATAGTTAATATCGGTTGGGTTTCCTCATCCTCATAGTCTACCCATATAGAATTGTCACTATTAATCATGGGTGTGGCATGAGGATAGAGGGTAAGCTGTTTAGTTTCTTGTCCATTGGAGATGGTCATTGATCCAGATCTACAGCTGATGAAAGCATCTGCTGTAGCCAACCAAGGTCTCCCTAGAATCAACAGATGACCCCCCAACTTTGTTTTAGTTTGTAACACCACAAAGTCAACCGGGTAATTCCAGGATTCTACAGAGATTATAAGGTCTTCAATGACCCCTTCAGGTTTAATCGTAGAACGGTCAGCTAATTCTAAGATAGTTGGAGTTTCCCTGATAAAAAAATTTAGTTGGAGCAATTGCGTTGTTTCGAGTGTCATAATATTTATTGCAGCTCCTAAATCTACTAAGACTTTAGAGATAAAGGTTTTTCCGACATGGACTGTTACTGTAGGGTGACCAGGGTCACCATACTTCACAGGATAATCTTTTTCAGTCATTAAGGCAGTTAATTCCCCCATCACATGAACTGTGAGGGGATCGTTAGCCTTCCTTCCAGGCTTTTTTATACAAATGTCTCTAATAGTTCTAGCATATATAGGAACATCCCTTAATGCTTGCAATAATGGGATTTTGACATACAAGTTCTGTAGCTCTCCTAAAAGGTTAAAGGTAGGTTGTTCAGGTGTTTTAGTGAGAGTCAGCCTTTCAGGGAATAGCGGATCTATTGTTTGATCATTATTGTTAGGTGCTGATTCTGCTGTTTCAGCACTATGGTTAGTTGGTTTCTCTTTTCTAGCCTCTTCTTTGTCAGAGTCCATAATATCATCTATAATGGGCTCGACTATTCTCCCTGAGCGAAGGTGAATATCATTACATTGCAGGGGAGAGATAGGCTGATTTTGAATGTCAATAACTTGCAGGGCTTTATTATTATTTGGATTGGGGTTAGGTTGTACAGGCAGCTGTGGTCTCATTGCCTGGTTATTCGGAGGATTATTAGGTGGTAAGGAAAGAGACTGTTGTTGTTGAGGAAATGGTATCTATTGGGCTGCCCAGTTTGGAATCCATTGATTAAAGTACAGTTGCTGGGGAGCCCAAGGATTCCATATAGTAGCGTCAGGAAAAGGAAGATTTGGTTGCTGCATAAGTGGAAAGTTCATTGCATTGAAGGGTGGGTATTGCATTTGGTTCATGGGTGGGTAAAAAGAAGGATTATTATTCCAATGATTGAATGTTGTATTAGAGCTCATACCTTGTCTTTGCGGCCATTGCCTCCTCTGTGTCATCAGGTACACTGCTTCAGCCTCTTCTTCAGTTGTCTGCAGTGCTGCTTTGATTCCAGGCAGAGAGGGGCATTGTTGTGTTTCATGGTCCTTCTCGCAGATTGTGCAGATAGGTATCTTATCCAGTGGGCATTCTCTGAGTGGATGTTTTTCTCTGCATTTTGAACAGAAAATTGCCAGAGCAGCTTCTGCTTCTGCCTGTTTCTTCTTAACCTGCAGACCATCAATTTGTGAAGCAAAAGAACTTAGCATCTCAGTTTTAAATTCTTCTAATAAGTTACCTATCTCAGCTCTTGTTGCTCCTCCACTGGCTGACTTCTGAACTCTTGAATACACATTATCTCTGCTTTTTGATCTACCTGCTGCTCCCCTTGAACACCTCATGCAGAGCTTAATAATTTCATCAAAGGGTTCTTTGGAAATTTCCCCTTTCCCAAGCATGTTCAACATGTCCAGGCAGTCATCTCTTACCCCTTTCAGCAGTATGGTCTTTAAAATATCTTTACTCATATTAGGATGATCAGACCGTTGTAGATTATACTGTAATCTTTCCACGAAATCTTCCAAATTCTCTTCCTCTTTCTGGACCATTTTAAACAATTCTTCCTTCCTTTCTCTTGTCCGGCAGTAGTCTTGATACTTGGCCAGAAATCCCTCTTTCATCTGGTCCCAGGTGGTGATTTCCTGAGCTCCTAAGCTCATAAACCACCTCAACGCATTCCCTTTTAGTGTTGCTGGAAACAATTTCAGCTTCTGATTAGGACTTATGTAATCATAACTTCTACACATTATGTCGAATTCAAAGAGGAATTCGTCCGGGTCTTCAGAGGATAACCCATGAAAATTGGGTAATGCCGAGAGTGGAATGTTTTTCATGGGGGTTGTTCCTCTCGGGAGCTCCCCAATAGGGAATTCCAGGGTAGAGAGCGAGTTTTCCCCTCTTCCTTCTGTTCTGTTATCCTCCATTGGTCTTTTTCCTGAATCACTTGCTTTATCTTCTGTGTCTTCTGTTTCTTCAGGTTCTTCTACCGGTTCCTCAGTGTATTCTGGTGCTTCCAGCTTCCTTTCAGGTCCTATTACTTCCTTCGTCTGTTGGTTTGTTTGTGAGGAGTATTGGATCTGAGGTCTCTGGGAACTCGTCCTCTGTGATGTTCCGGCCTTAGAGATGATTTCGTCGATATAAGTCTTTCTTCCTCCTTTGCCGCCTGAAAAATTAGGTTTCTTGCATCCTCTCATACACCTGTTATTTCCACAAAGAAACCATTAATGCTTTTAGAAATCTTTAGTTGCCTTCCCCGACAACGGCGCCAAAATGTTGGCTAGTTGAATTGTGTATGAATTAAACATTCAAGTACCACATTAATTGTCAACTAGGGAAAGTCTTTTTATTCCAAAGGCTACTGCGTACTGTATGTACTTAAATTCTAAAAGCATTGAAAAGCTGTAGTATACGTAATTCTTACGCTATGTCATTACAGTACTTTGTTAAAATAAAAGCAATTAATTAAAACTACAAATCTAGAAAGCAAAGTGATGGATGCTCTGTTGGCAGAGGATCAGGACCCTATCCTCCAGGTGGGGACGTTCAGCACCTGCCCCTGTAATCAGATTACTAATGCACACTGCACTCTCATTCACCGGTGAGAAACAAACTCAAGTGATTAATGAAACAGAGTACTAGCAAAACAGAAAATACCAGAGGTAATGCTATAGAATCCAAACAGAGTACCAGAAAGAAACTATTTCACACTTACACACTTGACAAGAAAGTAAATGGGTGAACCTTGTGAGGAAGGTGGGCCCAGTCCCTCTCACAAGATTCCCCAGGAAGACAAAGACTGGATTAAGTGCTCAAAACAGTTTTATATTCATCTGCCAAAAAGATTTGAATACAATAAAGTTCAGACTTGCTGATGTTCTCAAGATCTCCTCTTACAGACTGACCATAGACACTGACTAATCCCCTTTCTCATGTAGATGTCTCCTCTTTATAGAGGAGACATCTATTACAATAAAGTATTACAGCCCATTCAGTTAACCCATTCTATCAAAAATAAGAATTTCAGAACGCTGTTACAACAGTATGATAATATGTTCTTTCTTGGGTTCTGGCTGTTACACAGCTGGTAACTGACTTCGACCGTCTTCTCGGGATCTTCACATTCCTTTGCCGTTTCCCCATGTTGTTCCTGATTTAGGCCATGCTGGCTGTGTTCTTCTTGCTTTAGACCTCCGCTTGATTATGCCGCGTCAGGGTTCTTTAAATAGTTGTCATCTGTTATTCGCGGCTGTTACAAAATAGCTTGCTTTAGGTGATTGCTGTTGCTGACTGTAGCAACTACGGAGTTGCTGCTTCTGGTGTTGCAGCAACTACGTAGTTGCTGTTTCTGGTGTTCAGCAACTGCGTAGTTGTTGTTTTTGGTGTTACAGCAACTATACATTATAATTCCTGCAAGCTTAAGGCAATTACTTGGCAGTTTAGTCAGCTTTTCCAAGGGTAAATATAAAGATATTCATGAATATTCAATGAACAATTAAACATAGATATGCGGGAAGTTACTTCGTACCTTGGGGTAATTATGTCATTATAAAATAAAAGCTTTCAACCTATGACTGCAAAAGGATAATAATACGGCAAAAAGATAAGGTCAAAAATAGATCAATTCTGAGTCCCAACAGCATGATGAGGTAATAATTGATGTGTTTATATAACTAACAATTGGGTGATGTGACAGTACATAGTAAGACTTAGTTACAGTGGGGTAAATGTAAAAGAAAGGAATTGGGTAAGAATTCCTTTGGCTATGTTTGGAAACCCTAATTCCAAACGAATGAGTGCCTTGCATACAGGGAGTCTTCTTAACCTTGATTTTGTCTGACATTATGTGGATATGTGCTACAGTCATGAACATGTACTTGACCTGTATATTAGCTAGTCTTTAGTTATAGGTGGATCTATCAAAGCATTGGAGTCCCTTGAGAGATGGTGTGGATGTGTTTAGTTGCAAGCAAAGTGCTTGGCACAACAAATAAGGTAACTGATGTATTTTTATGTTTATTTATGCACTAACATTTATACATTAATGATAAAGCGATGCAAGGAGTTGCATGGCAAGAGAGATTTCCATGAAATCTTGAAGAAGGCTTAGGTTGAGATTTCCTTGGGAACCATGGGGATTGTGTCATGGTGTTTGTTTATAGTCTTGTGATTTTGGTCTTGTGTTATTTTCTTGCGCTTGATTTGCGGTTTTGTTATGTCTAGTGCATGATCATGCTACTTTGTTGTGGATTCATGTCGTTATTGGTTTTCATGGTTTTTGTCTAGTTTGTTTGTTGTCTTTCCTTTTATGTTTTAAGCCTTGGGAATTGTTTGGGGAAAGGAGGAAGTTAATGAAGCTCAAGGAGAGTTGTGTGGTACTCAACAGGTAATGTAGGACACAAGTGAAGCTCAGTGTATGAGTAAGCACAGCAGAAGGTAAGACTATGACAGTCGGTTGGACCGGTTGGGTCCATTGTGGTAAACAAACAGTGGCAGTATGCACACAAGAAAGGTAACTAGAAAAGGTAAAGTATGTGGATCTGAGGTGTCGGATTCCTTGGCTATGTTGGGAACTATTGTTCTCAATATTGTGTATGTTGTGCATGAATAAAGGAAGTTCTCTTAACCTAGACCTTGATATCTGGCAATTGTGTTATGATCATGATTATGTTGATGTTTATATATGTATACATGTAAGTGTGTATTTATGTCATGTTTGAGAGGGTCATCATGGATCATGATTATTAACGCTAACATTTATGTGTATGTATGCATATTGTTGTTTGACGGGATCATGATTGTTTATGCTAATGTTTACGTATATGTATGTATGCATCCATGTATCTATGTCATTGTCTAACAGATTATCAAGAATTGTTCTTGTGGCATAATGATTGCTTATGTAGGTGAATGACATGAAGAAGTTCCTGGCTATGAGGAATCAAGTGGGAAGAGTAGTCATGAAAAATATATGAGGTTAGTATCATGTGGATATGAATTGATATTGTATGGTTGTATTATGGCTATGTTTATGTTATGATAGGTAACGCTGAGGGATTCATTAGCGAAATGAAATTTGTGTTGTCTATGGCATGCTAGGATAAGCATGGATGGCAAAGAGACACTAGAAGTAAGGTTACTTGGTAGAGGTAGTGTGGTTTCGGATGTGTGGTATTACTGTTGTGCATACTTCATACATGTTGTACATGTTGCATATGTGATGATTGTGTGCATGCAGTATTGTGCATATGTAGTGTGTGTACATGTTGTTTATGCAATATTATGTATAGGATGTTAGTATATATAGTGTGGTGTGAATGTTGCATATTCAGTGTTGGGTATAGATGGTGCTATGTACTTGTTGGATATACAGTGTTGTGTACATATTGTATTGTGTTCATTATGTATATCTGGTGTTGTATGCATATGGTGCTTCACACATGTTGGATATGTGATGCTGTGTACAGATGATGATATGCCCATGTTGGATATACAGTGCTATGTACAAGTGGTGTTGCGTGCATGTTGTACATGTGGTTCTATGTACATATGGTGTGATGTGCATGATTGTACAAGTGGTGCTATCTGCATGTGGTGCTATGTACATGTATAAGTGGCATTGTATGCGGGTGGTGTTGTATACATGTCTTCAATGTGGCGTTTTGTACATGTTGTGCATGTGGTAATGTGTACATGTGGTATTGTGTACATGTTGTACAGTGGTGTAGTGTACATATGGTGTTGTGTACATGATGTGAAGGTGGTGTTGTGTACATGTGATGCATGCACAAATTGTGCAGGTGGTGCTTAGTACATGTGGTACTGATGTACGTGCGGGATTGAGTGCATGTTGTATATGCTATGTTGCAGGAATGTGGTACAATGTATGTTGGAAATAATACTGAGAGGGGGGGGGGGTGAATCAGTATTATCAAACCAAATATTTCCTTTTTAAATTCCAGATGATATACGCTACTTCAGCTAATACAACCCGCGTATATACGCAACTACAGATAAAGAAACCCGCGTATATAAATCAGACTTATAATATGAATTATCTTTCAGATGTCAGTTATTAATCTGTGATTCAGATGCACATAAACAGTACCAGAAACAGTGAAACAGAGCAGAAGACAGTCACACACAAGAACACAAGATATAAGGAGGAAACCCAAATTGGGTGAAAACCCCCTGCTGCAATTCGTCTCTATCTTCTTTTTAATCAGAAACTTCTCTTTACAATGTCTTGTACTGGAGCAGACTTTACCAGTACGCAGGATGCAACCTGCAGAGAGCTACAACTCTCTCTCGTTTTCCAGCTTCCCTGGAAGGGAGCTCCAACCCCCTTAGTTCTTGTACTAGCTTGAGATACTAGTACGCAGGCTCCTACCTGCAGAAGGCTGCAACCTTCTTTTTGCTTTCAGGGACCTCGTTTCATTAATTTTCAGACTGGATCCACAAGTAACATCAATCAAACATCAAGAATTTCTGCATAACCCAAACTTCTTTTCATCAATCAAGAGTTGAAACAACTAAGCACTTCTCTGACCACTGAACCCAGAACACAGTAACTATAATCCAACACCAATTCTGAACCCAGAACACTGCAGCAATAAAACAGAAGCAGCTAGAACATAAATCAAGACATATACGCTACTTCACTGTTCATCAACCTGCGAGTATACGCGCCTATACCACAACCAACCTACGTATACGCGTCTTTCATTCACAGAAAATGCGTATATACGCAGCTTTAATTCACTGAACCTGCGTACAGATCTATAAAGGATAATTTATTCTTTCAAGCATTCAGACATTAGTTAGCCCAGATTTATAGATCTAGAGTGCGCCACATATAACAGATCAAAATCATACAGAGATACCAATGTTCAAGCCTTGAGATTTAGATCCATCAATAGTCCTTATCCTTCTTGCGCTCAGGTTCCACCTTCATTCAGATCTAGATCTGCACCATAACCCAATCACTCGTATTCTAGATCTATCACAATATCAGATATTCAATCATTCAGATGATTCCTTTTCACATGATCTCCTTCCTCTTTTATAGTTATAGGCCTTGCACAATACCACGGGCCAAAACCATAATAACCTAATACCAAAGGCCAAAAAACCTGGGTTCAACTCTTCTGCTGAGATACCATGGTCCACAACCAAAGGTTCAAATTCCAAGGACTAACAACCATGAACCAAAAATAAGTTTCCCATCATGTACGCGCTTTTATGTGCATAAAAGTGCGTGTATACGCATACGCGACTTCGAAACGTATAAACCGCGTGTATACGCGACTTCGGCAAGGTGTACCTGCGTATACAAGATTTCCTTCATTCTGAGCACTTGAACTGAGATCTGTCACCAAAGTGAGTTGCCATCAAGGACAACACCTATACCATAGCGCCACATCTGTGCCAAAATGCCAACAATCTCCCCCTTTGGACTTGATGGCAACCCCAAGATCCTCAAAGTCATTCTCCCCCTTTGTCATCAAGGGCAAAGGATTGTGCTCCCCCTGAGTACATGCTGATATCTCTGCTCAGATGTGCTGAACATGCTCCCCCTGACTGTAGGCAAGATCTGAAAAAAGATGTTCTTCAAGAAGAACCATGGCTTATACATCATAAAATACCTTCCTATCCAAAAAGACTCGATACATACAACCATTACCCCACCAAGTGGGGATACATCATAAATTTACATATGACAATAGATCACAACAATCATCCCAGACATAGTGGGGAAACCAAAATAGGCCGTTACATGACCTTGATAAGCAAATATACATGACATAGAGACGAAATCTCAAGACTTATGACCAATAACTACTATCAGCAGCATATCAGCAATCATGTTCACCTTCTGACCTTCTTTCTGCAGCTGATCAATCTGAGCCAAAAACAACTTGAGTACTACGCCCAAGAGCTTCTAAGGTAATGCCAACAATGTATTATTAGAAGATTATCTGCTCCCCCTGAATCTGTGCCTGATGGTCTCTGACAGACCCATCTCAGACTTTCTCCAACCAGAGTCTACCCTTGCTGATTTTCTTCAGAACTCCACATACGCGATTGCACATGAATAAATCGGCGTATATACACGGATACCCCTCATCCAACTCGCGTATACCAACTTTTCTTGGAACAGACAAGCTTCAACAGCAGGATGAAGCATCAACGACTCCCAGCTTCTGTCTGAGATATTCAAAAGTTTCCCTGGGCAGTGGTTTGGTGAATATATCAGCAACTTGTTCCTTAGAAGGAACATACTCCAATTTGACCTTTTGTTCCAACACTTGTTCCCGGAGAAAGGGATACTCGATCGGTATGTGCTTTGTTTTTGAATGCATGACTAGGTTCTTTGAAATGCTTATTGCACTTGTATTATCACATAAGATAGAGACAGGTGGATTACAAGTGATTTGAAAGTCCTTCAAGGTTTGCATCATCCAAAGGAGTTGTGTGCAACAAGATGCAGCAGCCACATATTCCGCTTCAGCTCTAGATAAAGCAATCGAACTTTGTTTCTTGCTGAACCAAGATACTAATATGGAACCCATAAAGAATGCACCACCACTTGTGCTCTTCTTGTCATCCACGCTTCCGGCCCAATCTGCATCTGTGTAAGCATGAAGAGTGAGATCTGTATCTTTAGGATACCATAGGCCATAGTTTTGAGTTCCTTGAAGGTATTTGAAGATTCTTTTGACTGCCTGAAGATGAGTTTCCTTTGGGTTGGCTTGAAACCTTCCAACTATTCCCACTGCATGCATAATATCTGGTCGTGTACCTGTCAAATAAAGCAAGCTCCCAATCATGGATCTATAGGTTGGTTGATGCACTGCTGCTGATTCATCATTTGCACTAAGGCTGCATCCCGTAACCATGGGGGTACATTCTGGTTTCGAATCTTCCATGCCATACTTCTTCAAGATCTGCTTGAGGCACTTGGTTTGAGACAAGAAAATACCGCCTTCATTTTGTTGGATTTGCAATCCAAGAAAATATGTCAATTCTCCAAGTAATGACATTTCGAATTCTTTCTGCATCACCAAGGCAAAACTTTGACTCATAGCTTCTTCATTGCTCCCAAAGATAATATCATCTACATACACAACAAGTATTAGCAATTTGTTATTTTCAATCTTTATATATAGATTGTTATCTGTTGATCCTTTTGAAAATCCTTGTTGATGAAGGTATTTGTCCAACCGATAGTACCAAGCCCTTTGAGGTTGTTTAAGCCCATAGAGAGCCTTTTTAAGTTTGCATACAAGATTTGGATCATTTCCAAGGATAAAGCCATCTGGTTGCTCAATGTACACTTCTTCTTCTAAGTCTCCATTCAGAAAGGCTGATTTCACGTCCATTTGAAATACTTTGAAGTTTTGAAAGCTTGAGAGAGCAAGGAACATTCGGATGGCCTCAAGTCTTGCAACAGGAGCAAAGGTTTCTTCAAAGTCTATTCCTTCTTGCTGCTCATACCCTTTACAAACAAGTCTGGCCTTGTTTCTAATTACTTCTCCATTTTCATTCAATTTATTTTTGAAGACCCATTTTGTTCCGATAACATTCTTATCCTTTGGTCTAGGAACCAGCTCCCAAGTGTTGTTCTTTTCGATCTACTCAAGTTCTTCATCCATTGCTTTCACCCAACATTCATCTTTGCATGCCTCTTTCATATTTTGTGGTTCAGTGGAGGAGAGTAATGCCAAATAGCTTGAAGCTTCTACAACTGTTCTTCTTGTTTGTACACCTGCTTCTTTCTGCCCCACAATCTGAGATTCTGGATGATTCTTTTGAACATATCTGGATGGAGTCTTCTCTTCTATTCTTGTCTGCTCCTCTGGTTCTTCTTGAGGTTCTTCTTCTTCATCATTCTGTCTTTGATAGTAGCCTTCATCTTCTTCGATGTCTTCATGATGTACTTGCCTAGGAATGTATCCCTTCTCATCAACCACTACATCAATGTTGTCAACAATTCTCCCAAGTCTTTTATTGTAGCACTTGTATGCTTTGCTATGTGGAGAATAACCAAGAAGAATGCCCTCATCTGCTCTAGGTTCAAGTTTGCCAAGTTGCTCATCAGTATTCTTAATATAACATTTGCTCCCAAATATTTTGAAGTGCTTTACCGAAGGAGTCTCACCACACCAGAGCTCATGAGGGGTTTGAGTATTGCTCACCCAGACATTTGTTTTGTTGAGAATAACAACTGCAACATGTGCATCTTCACCCCAGAAAGTTGCGGGAGTTCCCGACTCATCAAGCATAGCACGAGCCATTTGTTGGACAGTTCTGTTCATTCTTTCCACAACTCCATTCTGCTGAGGAGTTCTAGCTGTAGAGAATTCTCTTCTTATCCCATGTTCTTCACAGAAATCGAAAAATTCATTTGAGGTAAACTCCCCACCTCTGTCGGATCTGAGGCACTTAATTTTGTATCCTGATTCATTTTCAACCAATGCTTTGAAGGATTTGAATTTTTCAAATGCTTCATCTTTGTGCTTCATAAGTCCTAACCAGACAAACCTGGAGAAATCATCAATGAATAATATCAAGTATTCTTCTCCTCGAGGTGTCCTTTTCCTGAATGGACCACATGTATCTGTATGAACTAGCTCAAGAGGCATGCTAGCTGATCCTTCCTTTTCTGGAAAGTTAGTTCTGGTTTTCTTTCCAAACTGACATGATTTGCATATGGTGTTGTCTGGAATTTTGATATCTGGAAGATCGCGAACTGCCTGATATCTGCATGCTTTCCTTATTTGTGAAAAGCTTAGATGCCCCAACCTTCGATGCCATAACCAGTGTTCATTATCCTTGCTTAGATAGCATTGTTGTTGTCCTTCTTCAAATATGTATAGATTATTTGGAGTTATTTTACCTTTGATCACCGTTTTACCTGTATCAAGATCACGAACAAAACATCCATTTGTTCTAAATATCACCTCGGTTCCTTGATCACACATCTGGCTGACACTTAGAAGATTATGTTTCAATCCATCAACATACAAAACATTTCCAGCCTTGACCTTTTCTTTTAATTGAGCAATGCCTTTTCCTTTTATAGTTGCAGGAGTATCATTTCCAAAAGAAACTTTCTTTCCCTTTTCTAGAGCAGAATATGACTCAAGTTTTTCTTTATCACCTGTCATATGCTTCAAACATCCACTGTCAATGTACCATAGATTTTCCTGTCCCTCTGCATAAAATGCTATCCCACATCTTTCTGTTTGTGGTTCCTTTATTCTCCATGTTTTGGTGCTTGAGGCTTGTTCCTTTGTCTGCTGAAACTTTCTTCTGCATTCAGAATCTTCATGACCAAAGTTATTGCAAATAGAACATTCAACTTCATTTTCAAGAGCCGAAAAGTTGTTATAGGTCCTTTTTGTAATCCCAGTCATACCTTTTTGCTTTAGAGCTTCTCTAGTCATGATTGTTTTATATGCGACACATTGAGCTGCTTTGTGACCAAAGTTATGGCAAGAGAAGCATTGTCCATTGAAGAAACTTCTGCGGTTATCAAATCTACCAGCCAAATGATTGTAATTTCTATTGTCATCCATTCTTGAAGAAAATTGAGAAGATTTTACCTGTGGCTGGTTGTAGCTTTTGTTCATCCTTAAGAAGGATTGCCCATGGTTTACCTGATAGTCTTTGTTTTTTCTTGATGTAATTCGTCCCTGCTTTACCTGGTGATCTCCATTGTGCTTTTGCTCATTTCTTCTTGCTGCATCAAGATAACTCTTTGAGGTGGATGCTTGAGAAGTTTCTCCATTATACCCCAAACCTGTCTTGTTTAGTGGAGAACGCTGTACATTGATGATCGCATCCAGAGTTTCAGATCCTTTGACAAATTTAAGATTAATAGCCTTTGTTTTCTCAATCTCTTTTCTAAGACAAACAATTTCACCTTCTAATTTTTCAAGATGTTTTTCCTTTTCATCAATTTGAAATTGTAGAGTATCAATGATCATATTCTTTTCTTCTATACATCTCTTGAGTTTAGTAATTTCTTCATAAAGGCTATCCACATCTATAGCATCCATATAATCATCACCTTCAAATGCCATTAACAGTTTATAGTCATTACCTCGTTCATCTTCATCACTATTTGATAGACCATCACTATCTTCATGAGTGTAGTAGCTCTTCTTATTTGCGTTCTGTTTCTTGTTCCATCTAATAGGTTCCTTTCCCTTGTCGATCTTATCCTTATGAGGACATTTGGCAGCATAGTGACCTACTCTTCCACAAGCAAAGCATTTGAAGGGCAACTTACCTCTGAACCGTCTAGCACCCCGTTGAAGATTTATGACAAAATTTGATTCTTCTTCTTCTTCTGACCCATGTCCTAATTCATAGTACTCTCCTTTGCCTAAAGCCTTGAAGGCAGCTTCTCTCCTGTCAGATGGACCTCCTTTCCTCATTTCATAAGCAGCTAGTATTCCGTGTAGCTGAGACATAGTAAGTGTTCGTAGATTTTCTTTTTCTTCTATAGCAGACACTTTAGATTCAAACTTGGGGTACAAAGATCTTAGAACCTTTTCAACCACAATAGCCTCTTTTATTTCTTCACCCAAGTTTTTCATGCAATTAACAATCTCATCTACCCGAAGGAAATAGTTAGCCACACTTTCATCATTATACATTCTGAGATTCTCATATTGAATTCTGAGGGTTTGAAGTTTAGCACTCTTTACCTGTTCATCTCCTTCGTAGCTCAAGACAATCTTGTCCCATATTTCTTTTGCAGATTTATATTGCATAACCTTCACAAATTCTGCTTGAGATAAGCATCCTAGCAGAGTATTGACTGCTTTAGCATTTGTTTCATATTTCTTCTTCTCGGCCGCATCTGTAGGAGTAGCTGAAGGAAAAGTGTAGCCTGTATCTATGATATCCCAAACTTCTGTACCAAGAGATTTAAGATAGGCAGTAACTCTTACCTTCCAATAATTGAAGTTTGTCCCATCAAAAATTGGAGGCCTGATTGATGCTTCCCTCTCGTAGTTGCTCATGATGAATGATCTTCCTTCAAGCGATCAAGCTTCTCTGAAGGACCTGCTCTGATACCAATTGTTGGAAATAATACTGAGAGGGGGGGGGTGAATCAGTATTATCAAACCAAATATTTCCTTTTTAAATTCAAGATGATATACGCTACTTCAGTTAATACAACCCGCGTATATACACAACTACAGATAAAGAAACCCGCGTATATAAATCAGACTTATAATATGAATTATCTTTCAGATGTCAATTATTAATATGTGATTCAGATGCACATAAACAGTACCAGAAACTGTGAAACAGAGCAGAAGACAGTCACACACAAGAACACAAGATATAAGGAGGAAACCCAATGTGGGTGAAAACCCCCTGCTGCAATTCGTTTCTATCTTCTTTTTAATCAGAAACTTCTCTTTACAATGTCTTGTACTGGAGCAGACTTTACCAGTACGCAGGCTGCAACCTACAGAGAGCTACAACTCTCTCTCGTTTTCCAGCTTCCCTGGCAGGGAGCTCCAACCCCCTTAGTTCTTGTACTAGCTTGAGATACTAGTACGCAGGCTCCTACCTGCAGAAGGCTGCAACCTTCTTTTTGCTTTCAGGGACCTCGTTTCATTAATTTTCAGACTGGATCCACAAGTAACATCAATCAAACATCAAGAATTTTTGCATAACCCAAACTTCTTTTCATCAATCAAGAGCTGAAACAACTAAGCACTTCTCTAACCACTGAACCCAGAACACAGTAACTATAATCCAACACTAATTCTGAACCCAGAACACTACAGCAATAAAACAGAAGTAGCTAGAACATAAATCAAGACATATACGCTACTTCATTGTTCATCAACCTGCGAGTATACGCGCCTGTACCACAACCAACCTGCGTATACGCGTCTTTCATTCACAGAAAACGCGTATATACGCAGCTTCATTTCACTGAACCTGTGTACAGATCTATAAAGGATAATTTATTCTTTCAAGCATTCAGACATTAGTTAGCCCAGATTTATAGATCTAGAGTGCGCCACATATAACATATCAAAACCATACAGAGATACCAATGTTCAAGCCTTGAGATTTAGATCCATCAATAGTCCTTATCCTTCTTGCGCTCAGGTTCCACCTTCATTCAGATCTAGATCTGCACCATAACCCAATCACCCGTATTCCAGATCTATCACAATATCAGATATTCAATCATTCAGATGATTCCTTTTCACATGATCTCCTTCCTCTTTTATATTTATAGGCCTTGCACAATACCACGGGCCAAAACCATAATAACCCAATACCAAAGGCCAAAAAACCTGGGTTCAACTCTTCTGCTGAGATACCATGGTCCACAACCAAAGGTTCAAATTCCAAGGACTAACAACCACAGACCAAAAATAAGTTTCCCATCATGTACGCGCTTTTATGTGCATAAAAGTGCGTCTATACGCATACGCGACTTCGGAACGTATAAACCGCGTGTATACGCGACTTCGGCAAGGTGTACCTGCGTATACAAGATTTCCTTCATTCTGAGCACTTGAACTGGGATCTGTCACCAAAGTGAGTTGCCATCAAGGACAACACCTGTACCATAGCGCCACATCTGTGCCAAAATGCCAACAATGTATGTGTATTGTGTAGCGTCATGTCACAACACGCGTACTTTTTTTGTTGTACTTTGTTCAGGTACATGTATTCTGTGGCATTGTACATTGGGAATGAATTTACAAGTTGTGTTGTATATCGAATGTATGTGTATGCATTTTGTGGTGTTGTATGTTGAGTGTAGATTCATGTCTTATGATGCATATTTTGTATGTATACATGTTGTGTTGTGTTGTACACCAGGTGTAAGTGTATGTGTTATATGTCAGCTCTAGGTGCATGTATTGCATGGAGTTGTGGGTTGTGTGTGGTCATATGTGTGTGATGCACATTATGCATATGTGAACCTAGTTGAGGAGAAGGCACTGTTGTTTGTCTAGTGTGGCAACCAATCGGAGTGCGTACGAAATAAGAATAAAGGTAGAAGAAAGGATCTATTACAGGATAAGTATCGATATATTATTTCAGTTTTATTATGAATGTGAATTATGATTCTGGTTTATGATGCCTACATGTGTATTATAGACATTTTTGTGCCTTGCAGCTCCAAGCATGAAATGTCTATAAACCAAGGGCTCCTAAGTCCCTAAAAGTGTTGTTCTAACCCCTAAAGGAACAAGGTCAACAAATTACAGCTTCTCCAAGAAGTTCTCCACCAGAAACTGCTCAGAATAAGTCAAAACAGGATCATTTCAGCTGCTCCACTAGCTAAGTGTGTTGCATAGCACCTAAATCCACTAGCTAGGTGCGTTGCAACGAACCTAAATGCACTACCAGGGTGCGTTGAGCGGGAAATGACAAATGGCAGTGTCATTCCATGAGGTGGAGAGACAATGGAAGCTTCTAGAATCTTCTCCTATGACACTTGCCTCACTGAATTCAACCAAGGATGAGTAAGAGGCCTTCAGTCTCCAAGTGGAAGCAAGAATTGATAGAGAGAAGCCACTAATCAAATCACAAGCTGACTCATCCTCCTTGCATACATCTATATATGGATCCCTCATCCCAGAGATCCAGAGGCTGGAATTTTTCACATTGTAAGGAATTGTTGTTGGTTTTGAGATAAACATTAGAGAATTGGGTGATCTATGCTTTGTTGGAGGTGAAGAGAGGCTTCTTTGCTGGGAGGTTGATGCTGGGTCAGGAATCATCAGTTGTAACTCCTCCTGGATCTTCTTGTATATCAATAAAAACTATTTGAGTTTCTCCTCCATGCTTTTGTATCATTGATGCTTGTTACATTTGTATGGTTAACTTAAATCTGATCCTAAGTTATTTATGAATATAAATCCATGTCTTTGTATAGTTTTCTTCTTCTGTGATCTTACAGGTACTTGGTGAAGCTGGGCAAATAAGGGAGCAGGTAGCTGGAAGCTGTCAAAGAGGAGAGAGATTGGATCAAAGGACTAGCGCAAGACACAGGTTGGTTCTTCCTATTCTTCTTTATTTATAGTTCATAAAGGAGATACAAAAGTAGTTTTCTCTGTTTGTTTCTAAGGCAGCTGTCACACCTTAGTGGGATAGAGCAATTCTAAATAGACACTTTTCCCGGTAACAAAATGGTGACTCCGCTGGGGACATTGTCTAATTGGTTTGTTTATGTATCTCTTGTTGTTTATTTCATAAACTTATAAGTAGCAATCGAGCTGCATTTTCCATAACAAATGCAAAGTAGACATTTGTTGCTTCAATCCATTCACTGGATCTGTTTATGATTTGAACAGCTGATTCATAGACTATCTAATTTCCCTTGTGATAGTTCTTAGACCCTCCTTAGATCTACCCCTGAATGTGCATTACTGATTGCTTTTACTCGGCCAAAAACCAAAGACTAAACTGCAAACTGTGACCCAGAATCCGGATAGAATTCTCGTTTCTGCCCCAGGGCAGGCACTGTGAAGAGGTTCTGCATTTCAACACACTTCCCGAAAGGGCAACCTGCGCTGCAATGCAGTTTCTCTGTGTAACAGGTGTGCTGATCAGCATAGCCCTGTGCAGCTGAGGTTCTTTGCTTCATTCTTTCCAGTTTTGTCTCTGAATTTTGCAACCTGTGATCAGTATATGACTGTTTCAAACCCATTTTCCTTACTGATATTCCACCTCATTTGTACAAAAGAACTGTAGATGTTTTGTGTGTTTGTTGAGTCGTTTACAGTTTTCCATTGCAAAAGTATAATAATCGTACTGTCGTCCTTTGATTTAGATCTGTCGCAAGTGTCGATTTCGATCATAGGAGAAATTTTATTTGCTGTTGATGGTCGATTATGCTTTTACTATCGCCTTTGGTTTGAATTTGTGACTTTCTAGTGTCAAAACGAGTATTTATTTCAAAATCATAAAGTGTCGTAATCATCTCTACCTTTTGATTTCGAAAATAAGCTTGTTTGTGTTTGTCGCTTGAAAGCAAATTCAGATTTGTACATCAACTTTCTTTTTAGCATCAATTCTAAGAAAGTGAAAAACAAATACATGCATGTGCATTTGCATATAGACAGTCTGTTTGGCTTGATTTAGGAAAGTGCATTTACAGTGTGCTCTTTGCTCTTTGTGAAAAGATTGTGTCTTTCTTTTCCCCTAGTAGCTAGGATTTTCATTGCTGAAAAGAGATAAAAGTTTGTTTATCATCTTTAGATTGCATTTTATGAATTACATCTACATCTCGTGGTGAACCCAAAAGGAAAAATTCATAAGAAAGATCAACTTAAAATAAATTCAATGAATCTAACAACGCTTTGGAACTTAACGCACAACATTTAGAGGTCTAGGCTAGAGACGTATTCCGATGTCGTAAAGCCTGGTAACTGTTGTCCTCACTGATGGTTGGGTGATTCCTCCACTTTGAGACGATAAGTGCCAGTACGTACTTGTGCTCCCATGTACCGTCAAGTATATTTTGGGAGACCCCTATAGGCTTAAATCCTTTATCCATAGGAAGCCGTGTCTGCCACCTTATCGATCACAATGCATTGAACATAGCATTCGGGAAGATTGACTGCCGTACCGTAAAAAGTATTCTGTAGTTTTGCGATTGGTTTGGTACTCCCTCTACCTAGACCTCCAGAGCAGTCCCTTTCATTCCTTTTCAGGCTCCTTAACGGAAAAGGTCCATCTGAGCACTTTTCACTTCAAGCTCATTAAAAATCGAAGGAGACTAGAGTCATCTTTTGTTTTTTCTCGACTCTTAAAAACTGAAAAAACAAGTTGTGTCAAAGCGTGTTAAAATTTATTTTAAACGGAATATTCATTACCCCTTTCCTACGTTGATCTTGGGTTGAGAAAATGGAGTCTACCAACCAAGGAATTCCCCTTGGTGGAAATCCTAGTCCCTTCTCCTCTTGGGGAGATGTTGGTGCACCCCATATGGCCACATTGTCGCTTCCAGGGCTGACAAATGGGGCTGCCTGTATGGCTCTTCTCAACTTCTGTCATTCAGAACACCACTATTCCTGAACAATCGAATCAGCAATTAGATGAGTCCAGAGTTGCCCACCAACCTTCTACTTCCTCTAATTCTTCCTCTCCTCCTTCCTCTTCGCTTGATGGGGCTGGTAAAGCCAAAAGTCAAGTTCCTAAGGAGAAGAAGGAAAAGAAGAAGGAGCCAAAGGCGAATGGGGGAAAATGAGTGTCGTCTAACGAAAATCCACACACTGCACCGACAAGGCCTAAATCGCCATGTGTCATTTGCAAAGGAGACCACTTTCACAGAGATTGTCCTTGCATCCCTCGGATATTAAGGGACTGGTCTCCTTGTTTGCACAACCTGGTGTCGTCAACCTCTGATGATCATGTTGAAAGAACACCATCAACTAGTGAAAGTGAAGCCCCAGGACAAAAAGGGAAATGTAGATTTCCTTGTAAACTGTGCGAAGGCAATCATGTCGTCCACCGTTGTCCCTTCTTAGACGAAGCTAAAAGAGTTTTGGATGATCGTGCAGTTTCACCGTTACGACTTCCTCAGGGATATAAAAAACTCTTGCCGAGTCCGTCAATAGTTGAAAATCCGGCTGACCCGCTCAGGTGGTCGGCTGAAGCACCTATCATTCAAGATAAACCATCTGGATCCATACCAGACGAAAGTCAAAAGGTCAAGGCGGCAATTGACCCGGTCTTGCCTTCAGAGGTTTCATCTTCAGATGATACAGTCACTGAAGAGAACAAGGATGACACCATCCAAATTCTCTTCATAAACACAGACTCCGACGAACATGAGGGCAATTTACCCGTTCCTTTACTGCAGGAAGGATGTTCGTCAGAGCCATACCCGGTCGTCTATTCGGTCCCACCTCCAAGCAACCTAGTTGTCTCCTTCGACTGGAATCAACTACGCAGACCCCGTTTACCAGCAAGCATACCATTCCAAATTACCGTTCAAATATATAGAATGGTTATGGCTGGTACCATCATAGATGAGGGGGCTTTTGTGAGTATCCTTTCCTCAACTGCTTGGAAAGCGCTTGGTTCGCCATCGCTTTTGCCTGAGATGAGAAATCTGATGGGCTTTGATAAGGGAACTAGTCGACCTTTAGGGATCCTTCCCGATGTGCCCATAACATTGAGAAGGAAAACAATTCGCATGAACGTAATGGTAGTTCAAGGACCCCTGGATTACAATCTACTACTTGGACGAGACTATATTTATTGCATGGGGGCAATTGACTCCTCACTCTTTAGAGTAATGTGTTTTCCGCACGAAGGAAGAGTGGTCAAGCTCGTGGACCAGCTTTCATTTCCCGGATCACGCATAGCAAATAGTCATATACCGTCCCTAAATGGTCTTTTCACGCAAGAAATGTCTCAATCTCCAGTCCGTCCTCCCGATGAGCACGAGTAATTCGGAGGGATATGACTGAAACCCAGGGGGCATGCATCCTGGTCTGCTTCGGCAGGAAAACTTCGGGTATAGGGTAGGTTTCCGCGGGAGAATATGACTAGTCTGTACCCTCGTCCGTGATTGGAAGAGGGGGTTATTCTAGAACAAGATTCTCTTGTCAAAGTTATGTGAGTTGACGGGCATCGTCGCTCACCTTTGTTTATCTCGGTAGACATCGCCGAAGAAGTGTTTTGTTTGCGCTGCGAATAGAACAATCTTTGGGTAACCTGTAAGAGGTAGTACCCTTCCTGATAAAACAAATGTTTTGTCAGCTCGAATAGAGGGTGACCTTGAAACTCTGTTTTATACCTGGGGGCATGCAAACCTTTTAGAGTGCAAGCAAAGAGCGATTATTTATCTATTTTTTAGATTAGTCGTTACCTAACTTGCATAAAGAAAGGATGTGGGGAAAAACTCTAAAAATTGCCGTTTTATATGAGACATTCTTATCATATGACTGGATTAATCGAGCAGTGTTACCGCAAGGTTCAAGCTCGTTAAAAAATAAACCCGCACTGAGCAAATGTTTCCACCCGCGTTTAAGCTCGTTAAAAAATGAACTATTCCCTGGTAAATAACCACCGTGAATGTAGTACTTCAGCCATTAAAGCCTTGGTCGTGTTTGCACCGTCACCTCCACTTTTTCATTGGCCGATCATTCACCTCCACTTGATTGTTTACCCATTTTTAGGAACAGCTGCGAAGAGTGATTTCACTAGCCATCCTTGTAACACTGCCGTGATTGGAAAATTCCAAACCTTACCTGGAATCAGCTGCTACCCATTTTATCACTCGTTCCTCAAAAGACGAGTCTTCTTTAAGCTCTTTTCAACTGACTCATAAAATATGAAAAGATTGCCGAGTCCTTAGCCTTCCAGCTCGTTAAAGGGACAGGAAGTGCTATCCCTCATCTAGATTTTAATCTTTTCAGACCTGAGGGATTATTGCACAAAAAGATCGAGCGCTTGTTTTGTTCGGCTCGTTAAAACTATCGAAAATTCATCCCTTCTGTATTGTTTTATACTTTTTCGGACTTAAGGGATTAGATGATGAAAAAGGAATTTTGGAGTTACCTTTACGTACCTTTTCAGACTCTCTAAAAATGAAAAGGAATGAGTTATCTTTGTCGTTAAACTCGTTAAAAAGATTAATAGCGACAAACTTGTCTTTAGACGAGAACGAGTTTCACTATCGCTAGGCTCGTTAAAACATAGTGATGGGTTTTCCCGAAGGGAAAATTATAGAACAAGCATATGTTATCCTCCTCAAGCTTGACAAAAATAAAGAGGTACTGGTCAGCAATGACTGGGGAAAAATTGGGGAGAAAACTCAAAGAATCTTTATTGGTAGCAAGTCGCTCTTGAACATGACACTTCCGCTCCGTGTCCGAGTCGGGTTGGGTTGTTTCATTCACCGGCCACATCGCCATGGTCACACCATACCATCCACATTTGGGGGTTAATGCTACCAATCCATCACATCATTGTTGCCGACATGTTCAAGAGAAGTCATCCAGAAAGGCCACTTGTGTCCCGCCCACTACCATACATTATACTCCATTCTTTCATGACCGCCACCCTGAACCATATATCATCAGATCGTTTTCAACTCCATCAAAATCATTTGCTCCATTCCATGTCATTGATGTGGGATGCATTAAGGCCCTCCTATGACGGATCACTTCTTGTCGACATCAGCTCATTATCCAAGAAGTTGGTCTAGGAACACCCCATTCAGTACTTTGAAGCTTGCATGCCTCAATGGCAAGTTTCTCACTTCCGGCGACAGGTTTACATCAATGACCTTCGACCGAAAGATTTTGCGTGGTGTTCGACGCCAAGTCCTTTATTCACACCACGTGAATTGTACTGAAGTACCTTGAGGATCATTATCATTATCGTTGATTCCTCTCGCGCTTGTTAATAGTTTACATCATTGACTGGTAATCAAGCGATGTCTTTCCATGTTCGACTTCAAAACATTTCTCACATGGATCGACTTGTACTTTGAGTGAAGATCGGACGAGATTGAAGACCCCGGATCTAGTTTCATCCATCTGGGCTGCGATATATATTCAGGAAAATAAAGACATTCAAATGTACAACATTATAGCATAGATAACCATCCTACCAAAAGGATGATGGCTCTATCAGAATCATCAGTCTACCATCAGACGATTGTCTGTCCTATGTACATGAAAATGAATTTATAAAGCTGAGCATGGGAATGCCCGCCTCAGCTAGATCATGAAAACAATATGAAGATAATGTATTGTATTCTATCTTATTACAGGTCTCCTCCCAGCATTGAAAGAACTTCGGATCCTCATAATAAAGCATTTCACCCGATTAACGGCCTCATACTTTAGGGGGCAACTGTTATAGACATTTTTTTGCCTTGCAGCTCCAAGCATGAAATGTCCATAAACTAAGGGCTCCTAAGTCCCTAAAAGTGTTGTTCTAACCCCTAAAGGAACAAGGTCAACAAATTACAGCTTCTCCTAGAAGTTCTCCACCAGAAACTGCTCAGAATAAGTCAAAACAGGATCATTTCAGCTGCTCCACTAGCTAAGTGCATTGCATAGCACCTAAATCCACTAGCTAGGTGCGTTGCAACGCACCTAAATGCACTACCAGGGTGTGTTGAGCGGGAAATGACAAATGGCAGTGTCATTCCGTGAGGTGGAGAGACAATGGAAGCTTCCAGAATCTTCTCCTATGACACTTGCCTCACTGAATTCGACCAAGGATGAGTAAGAGGCCTTCAGTCTCCAAGTGGAAGCAAGAACTAACAGAGAGAAGCCACTAATCAAATCACAAGCTGACTCATCCTCCTTGCATACATCTATATATGGATCCCTCATCCCAGAGATCCAGAGGCTGGAATTTTGCACATTGTAAGGAATTGTTGTTGGTTTTGAGATAAACATCAGAGAATTGGGTGATCTATGCTTTGTTGGAGGTGAAGAGGGGCTTCTTTGCTGGGAGGTTGATGTTGGGTCAGGAATCATCAGTTGTAACTCCTCCTGGATCTTCTTGTATATCAATAAAAACTATCTGAGTTTCTCCTCCATGCTTTTGTATCATTGATGCTTGTTACATTTGTATGGTTAACTTAAATCTGATCCTAAGTTATTTATGAATATAAATCCATGTCTTTGTATAGTTTTCTTCTTTTGTGATCTTACAGGTACTTGGTGAAGCTGGGCAAATAAGGGAGCAGGTAGCTGGAAGCTGTCAAAGAGGAGAGAGATTGGATCAAAGGACTAGCGCAAGACACAGGTTGGTTCTTCCTATTCTTCTTTATTTATAGTTCATAAAGGAGATACAAAAGTAGTTTTCTTTGTTTGTTTCTAAGGCAGCTGTCACACCTTAGTGGGATAGAGCAGTTCTAAATAGACACTTTTCCCGGTAGCAATGTGATTTATGATGTTGATCTATGATTGTTGTGTTTTGAGCTAACCTAATGAGATATTTGTATACATGTTGATTTGGTCAAATATGCTAGTTTGACTTGTTGTGACAAGAAGTAAACAGTACTGTGAGTGTACCTTATTAACGAGATACCAATGATGTATGATTTAAAGTTATTTCAATCTATTCTGAATCTAATGGAAAATATGTGCTTGGAACAAGAATGCATGAACATGCCTGATTGGGTGGTTGAAATCGACTGTAATAATTAGCAGTAGCAACAAAGGAATTGAAACAAGCAGCAGTATGCTAGTAAATCACTTCATGAACAGGGCCATTATGGGACACTGGTACCCAATAGTATCCATTGATTTCCATGGGCATGCTATGACCAACATGATGGTTTTGAGGCAGGGATATGCCTTGGTTTTTCTATCTTCCAATTCAAGGAAGCCTTGCCAAGGGATGTACTGTCGGAGATGGGGATGCCAACGGAACTTGGAAGGTGAGTGACTACACGGAAGGGGTTAACTGGATTGCCTAAGGGACTGTGTAGCAGGGAAGGTAAGACTGGGATGGATTTTTTTTGGTCATTAGTTTTGCCAGATGGGATCAGATGCACATTGGGAGGGAACCCTGGAGCAATTAGCCGATAACTATTCACCAAGAGGACAAGTGGCGTTGGATTATAGCGTTGGACATTGGATTCATGATCCAATTTAAACAGGAACGCAACAAATTACAGATATAACCATAAATACAAATATGCAGTAGAAAT
Source organism: Pinus tabuliformis (assembly GCA_031772625.1). Taxonomy (NCBI): domain Eukaryota; kingdom Viridiplantae; phylum Streptophyta; class Pinopsida; order Pinales; family Pinaceae; genus Pinus; species Pinus tabuliformis. The sequence continues at coordinate 183,424,229 of CM062819.1, forward strand.
AACACTTCATTTCATTAATATTAAATACTAAAATGTGCGATGGTAGCTTATCTCTGAGAAGAGATGTGGCGGCTACATACCTCAGAACTATGTTACAATGAGGCTCAAAGGCCTATTTATTATTGAGAAATAATAGACAACCCTAAACATCCAAAAACCTAACCCTAGGAGATGAAGCGCCAAAACTGTGGGCCCCGTTTGGGTAAATTGGTACATCAACTTCCCTAGGTCGTAACTTTAGCATACGATCTCCGTTTGGCTATCATAATACCTTGTTTCAAAGATCTCGAAGAGAAGGCTAAAGACAAACATGCAAGCCGATTTAGGATGTTTTTGGTCTCTCTGTTTTCCCTAAAAACGATATTTAGGGCTTCATAATGACTCCGGAAGTTTAGGACACAAAAAACTACCAAAAATAGTGAATTGTGCTACAATTAAGGAAACTGAAAAACTGAAAGAGACAATGTTGGGGGTCCAAGTGGAATAGGCAAGTGGCCACCAACATCCACCTAGATCATTTCTCCCCCCTTAGGAAGCAATGGTCACCATTGCATTGACTTCCTCCATGAGATGAGGAAACTTCTGTTGGACTTGGTCCCTGGTGAGCCACTTGCCCTGGTGAAGGATTTGGCCTACTTTGACAACTCGATATAGTTGGATCCTTTGTTGTCAGGTGTTCTTGATCTGCATGTCAAGGATCCGATCAGTTGTGGCTTATTCCATGTAATCTAGATTTAACTTTGTAGGTGTGAGTTGTTCTGCAATGTCTAGTGTGTCTAGCAATGGTGGGAAGCATGCTCGAAGGCGGTCCACATTGAACACTGGGTGCAGGCCAAAGAATGGGGGAATGCTGAGCTCTAATGCATTGTCTCCCACCGCCTTGGTAATGGTGTAAGGACCATATCAAAGTGGTCTGAGTTTCTGATAGGCTCCGGTAAGGCGTTCATTTTGCAAATGCAACCAGACTTTTTCACCCAATTGAAACTTGTGTGGATCCCGATGTTGATCATGTCACATCTTGTACTTGGCATTTAATTTCTCCAGAATGTTGCAGACCTACTGGCGGATATGTTGGATGTGCTCAATAAAGTTGTTTTCCTTATCGGTTTTGGATTGGACATGAGATGAATCTGTAAGAGTAGCTGCAAATGGCATGTCCACATCAATGGGACATAGTTGCTAGAATGCCAAGCCCACATGAAAAGGGTTGTGGCCATTCGAGCTGTGGAGAGCCTGGTTATAGCTGTGTTAGACATAGGGTAGGATCTCATCCCATGTGCATGGATGCTTTGTGTTGTACATGTGTAGAATGTGTACGATCATCCTGTTGACAACATTTTTCTGGCCATCAGTTTGGGGATGGAAAGTTATGGACTTAGTGAGCTTGTTGTCCAGCATCAACCAGAGAATGGACCAAAATTTACTGAGGAACTTGTTGTCCCGATCTGAGATGATATATTGTGGGATCCCAAAGTGTACCCACACTCATTCAAAGAAGAGTTTAGCAGTGGCTTCCACTGTGATATTCTTCTTGAAGATCGTCGTAATGGCCATCTTTGAGAATCTGTCGAGGACTACAAAAACACAATCATTTTCATTCTTAGTAGAAGGAAGGCCCGACATGTAATCCATGGAGATGGATTCCCAAGGTCAACTAGGGATAGGTACCGGAGTATAGAGACCTTCCTTCTTGATGGTCAGTTTGGAAACGGTGCAAGCAGTTCAGGATTTGATGTACTTCTTGACATCCTGTTGAAAATTTTGCCAATAGAAATACTTCTACAATACTGCCACCATTTTCTCAATCCCGAAATTCCTAGTGGTCCGACTGTACTGTGCTTCCAAAATCATCTTGGAACTCTCTCTTGAAGGAACACAAAGGTGTCCCAGGTGGCATAATAGGGCATCTTGGAGGTGAAAATATGGAACTTGTTGACCCTCCAAAAGCGTCTAGTATGTGTGGCCAAATTCTGGGTCGCTTTTGTAGAGAAGTGGCCAGTCAGAAGTCTCGTGCCCACAAGAGTTTAGCACGGTGGTTAATGCCATGATCGGTGGTCGGTTGAGGCTATCTACAACATTATTGGTGCTGCCCTTCTTATAATTGATATTCAAATGGAACTGTTGCGAGTATTTTAACCACTTCTGATGGAGATCACTCTGCAACTTCACTTGCATCTGTATGAACTGCAGGGGTCGGTGTTCTATGTGGATGACCATTTCCTTCCCCAAAATGTAATGCTTCCATTGTTGGCAGGCTTGCACAATGGAATACATCTCTTTGTCATAAGTGGGATACTTTTGGACTATGTCTGAAAGACTCTCATTGTGATATGCCACTGGAAGCCCCTATTGAGAAAGGATTGCCGCAATAGCATAGTCAGAGGCATCTGTCTCGATCTCAAATGGTTGTTGAAAGTCTGGTAATGTGAGCACTGGTGTAGAGCAGAGGTGATGTTTCAACTCTGTGAATGCCTTCTTTTGATATTCAGACCAAAAGAATATTTCTTTCGCTCCTCCCTTGGTGACTTGACTCAAGGGCCATGTGAATGAGAGAATCCCAACACGAACCTGCGGTAGAAATTGGCAAGACCCAGAAAGCTAGGGAGCTTGTTAAAGTGGTTGGAGCTGGCCAATCCCAGATGACTTGGATCTTGGCTGGATCGACATGCACCCCATGTTCATCAATAATGCATCCTAGATACTGAACCTAGGTCATGCCAAAAGTGCATTTCTCCAAATTGGCACATAACTTGTGTTGCTGCAGTGTTTGGAGAACTTATCAAATGTGGTGGAGGTGATCTTCCCAACTCTGGCTGAAGATTAGGATGTCATCAGAGTATACCACTACAAATGAGTTGGTGAATGGCTGGAAGATATCACCCATCAGCCTCATGAAGGTTGCAGGAGCATTCATCAACCCAAAAGGCATAACCAACCATTCGAAAAGGCCCTCCTTAGCTTTGAAGGCAGTCTTGCACACATCGGAGGGTTCGATTGGTACCTGGTGATATCCTAACTTCAGGTCAATCTTGTTGAAATATGTTTTCCCCTTCAATTGGTCTAAAAGGTCATCAATTCTAAAGATCGGGTACCTATTCCAAACAATGATCGTGTTCAGCACCCGATAGTCAATACAGAGTCTCCAAGTCCCATACTTCTTCTGTACCAACACGATCGGACTCCCATAGGGTGATGAACTCAGTCGGATGTGACCTTTTTGCAACAGCTCCTAAATCTGCCTCTTGATTTCAGCATTCTCAAGAACAACGTGTTGATAGATTGGTCCATTGGGCAGCGATGCACGTGGGGTCAGATCAATGGAGTGCTTTACCTGACAGTGCAAAGGCACCCCTGCAAGGGAGGTGAATATGTCCTCGTACTCCTCCACGACCTTGTCCATCTATTGTTGCCGTGCAGAGGGGCCCTGTATGGAGGTCAAGGCGATCGTCTTCTTCTTTCCTTAAGGGCATATCATCAGGAAAACAAATTTCCTGGTTTTGGAAATGAACTTACTGCATTGTTTTTTAGTAACAAAAGAGATGGCGGTAAGCAGTGCTGCCTCCAATATCCTATCAAAATTATTTCCCAAAGTAACAATAACACCACGAGGCCTTAAATCATACACATCATGTCACTTCCATAAGTATGGTTGGCCTAACAATACATCAAAAACATCAAGGGGAGAAACATCACATAATACCTCATCCTTGAAGGGCTTGATGTTGTATGGAGGGCGGCACTGTTGGCTCATAGGAAGATCCCATCCTTGGTGAAGCCACCTGATAGTGTACTATTTTGGATGTGTTGTGGTCGATAAGCCCAGCCACTTCACGACCTCTACCGATATGAAGTTATTTTGGCTCCCACTTTCGATAATGAACTGTAGCGGAGAACCCTTTACCCACATATGGGAGTGGAAGAGGCGCTCCTCCTTCTCTGGATCTTCGAGTTCCTCCTTCTGGATATTTGTTGTGGCAACGGTGGAGTTGGGCTCTGCATCGATAATCTTCTTCCTTTTGTCATTCCCCTTGTCAGGTTCTAACTCAGAGTCGACGCATGCATTTGATTCTGAACCCTTTAACTCGACCACCAGTGACGGCTTGGCTCGACACTCACTTGTGTTGTGAGTATATCTCTTATGTAACTCACACCACGTTCCCATGTCCTTCTTAAAATTCACAGTCTTGTTCTTTGCTTGCAGCTTTGGCAGGTTGTTTTGGGCCGCCCCGCCTTATCTTTGTCCTTTTTTCTGCGCTTTTAGGGTACCTTTCCCTTGCTTCGGATTTGTAGATCCAAAGTCTCGCTTCTTTTGTTTAAACTTTTGCTTGATCTTGACGGCATATTGGTATGCCGTACCAAGTGAGGAGATGTTCAAGAACTCCATCTCATCCTGGATGTACCTATGTAGGTAGTCATGGTACTTGAGAATCAAATGATTCTCAAAATCCTTGATGCCCAACTTCATGCGAAGGGTATGAAAAACATTGGTAACCTCTGGTACATCCTAGTCCCTTCCCTATCTCAGCATTGTCCACTTTATGTATTTATCCTCATAGCTCCTGACAGGGTAGTACTGCTCCATCCCGGAATGAGTTCCAAGTGGGTGCGACTAAAAATAGTGAGTTTTTACTTTCATCCTTCTGCTCATAGTAGGTTTCCCACCAGTCCTTGACATGGGGGGCTACTTTAAGAAGTGTAAAAGTGATCTTTTCCCAGCTGGAAAAATCACGAACAGAAAAATATCCTTCTAGCAGATTTAACCATTTATCTACAGCATCTGCATCTATCTGATCCTCAAATATGGGAATGTCAAAGTTAACTTGTACCTTAAAGGGTGTGGCGCTTCTAGAGCAGCTGTCGGAAGAAGATGCATTGCCCCTGGGTACCTGCTGAAGGATTTGGACAAAGTTGTCCATCATCGCATTCCTTTGTCACTCGAGGGCTTCTCCAAGAAAAATTTTGATAGGATATCTTGCTCCCTCATCTTTCTTTTCATCCGCCATTGGAGGCCGTCGGGATTTGTGAGGTTGGTCTTCCAAAGCTTTGACTAGCTCAAGCCCTAACTCCTTATATCCTGACCTTGTTGGGGACATGCAAAGAAAAACAAAGAAAGAGCAAACCCCTCTAATACCATTGATCCAGATTTAAATAGGAACGCAAAAAATTACATATATAACCATATATACAAATATGGAGTAGAAATAACACTTCATTTCATTAATATCAAATACTGAAATGTGCTTACAAACAAAATGGAAATAAGACTAGCTTGGGGGATAGTAGCTTATCTCTGAGAAGAGATGTGGTGGCTACATGCCTCAGAATTGTGTTACAACGAAGCTCAAAGGCCTATTTATGATTGACAAATAATGGAAAACCCTAAACATCCAAAAACCTAACCCTAGGAGATGAAGCACCAAAACTTTGGGTGTCGTTTGGATAAATTGGTACATCAACTTCCCAGGGTCGTAACTTTGGCATACGATCTTCGTTTGGCTATCATAATACCTCGTTTCGAAGATCTCGAAGAGAAGTCTAAAAGCGAATCGACATGCCAATTTGGCATGTTTCTGGTCTCTTCATTTTCCCTAAAAACGTCGTTTAGGGTATCAAAACGGCTTTGGAAGTTCAGGACCCAAAAAAATGCCAAAAATAGTAAACTGTGCTACAATTAGGGGAACCGAAAAATTGAAATAGACAGTGTTGGGGGTCCAAGTGGAATAGGAAAGTGGCCACCAATATCCACCTGGATCATTCCTCCCCCCTTAGGAAGCAATGGTCCCCATTACATTGAGTTCCTCCATGAAAGGAGGAAACTTCTGCTGAACTTGGTCCCTCGTGAACCACTTGCCCTGGTGAAGGAGATGGTCTGCTTTGACAACTTGATATAGTTGGATCCTTTGTTGTCAGGTGTTCTTGATTTGCGTTTCCAGGATCCAATCAGTTGTGGCTTATTCCATGCAATCTGGATTTAACTTTGTAGGTGTGAGTTGTTCTGCAATGTCTAATGTGTCTAGCAATGGTGGGAATTATGATCGAAGGCGGTCCACATTGAAAACTGGGTGCAGGCCAAGGAATGGGGGAATGCTGAGCTCAAATGCATTATCTCCCACCGCCTTGGTAATGGTTTAAATACCATATCGCATTGGTCTAAGTTTCCGATAGGCTTTGGTAAGGCATTCCTTTTGCAAATGCAACCATAATTTGTCGCCCACCTGAAATTTATGTGGCACCCGATGTTGATCATGTCACTGCTTGTATTTGGCATTTGATTTCTCCAGAATGTTGTGGACCTACTGATGGACATTTTGGATGTGCTCAATGAATTTGTTTTCCTTATAGGTTTCGAACTGTACATTCGCCGAATCTACATGAGTAGCTACAAATGTCATGGCCACATCAATGGGACATAGAGGCTGGAATCCAAAGCCCACTTGAAACTAGTTGTGGCTAGTCGAGTTATAGAGAACCTGGTTATAGCTGTGCTGGACATAGGGGAGGCTCTCATCCCATGTGCGTGGATGATTTGAGTTGTACATGCACAGAATGTGTATGATCATCATGTTGACGACCCCTGTTTAGCCATCAATTTGGGGATGGAGAGTTGTGGACTTAGTGAGCTTGGTCTCCACATTGACCAGAGACTGGACGAAAATGTACTGAGGAACTTGTTGTCGCAATCTAGATTATAGATTTTGGAATCCAAAAGTGTACCCACACTCGTTCAAATAAGAGTTTAACAGTGGCTTCCATTGTGATATTCTTCTTGCAGGCTGCCATAATGGCCATCTTCGAGAATCTGTCGACGACTACAAAAACACAATCGTTGCCATGCTTAGTAGGAGGAAGACCCAACATGTAATCCATGGAGATAGATTCCCAAGGTCGACTAGGGGTAGGAAGCAGAGTATAGAGGCCTTGCTTCTTGATGGTCGGTTTGGAAATGGTGTAGGTAATGTAGGATCTAATGTACTTCCCGACATCTTGTTGAAGATTCAGCCAATAGAAATACTTCTGCAGTACTGCCACCGTTTTCTCGAACCCAAAATGCCCAGCGGCCCAACTATAGTGTCCTTCCCAAATAATCTTGGCATGCTCTCTTGAAGGAACACAGAGGTGTCCCAGGTGGCATAATAGAGCATCTTGGAGGTGAAAATATGGAATTTTATGACCCTCCAAGAGCATATGGTATGTGTGGCCGTATTCTAGGTCGCTTTTATAGAGGAGTGGCCAGTTAGAAGTCTCATGCCCACAAGAATTGAGCACGGTGGTTAACGCCATGATTGGTGGTTGGTTGAGGCAATCTGCAACATTATTGGTGTTTCCCTTCTTATACTTGATATTCAAATGGAACTGTTGCATGTATGTGGACCAATTCTTATGGCGATCATTCTGCAACTTCCTTTGCGTCTGTATGAATTGTACGGGTAGTGGTCTATGTGGATGATCGTTTTCTTCCCCAAAATGTAATGCTTCCATTGTCAGCAGGCCTGCACAATGGAATACATCTCTTTGTCATAAGTGGGATACTTATGGACTATTTTTGAAAGTGTCTCACTGTGATATGCCACTGGATGCCTCTGTTGAGTAAGGACTTCCACAATAGCATAGTCAGAGTCATATGTCTCAATCTCAAATGGTTGTTGCAAGCCTAGTAATGTGGGCACTGGTGTAGAGTAGAGGCGATGTTTCAACTCTATGAATGCCTTCAGTTGGGAGAGACCCAAATAATTTTTCTTTCGCTCCTCCCTTGGTGACTTGACTCAAGGGCCACGTGATATGAGAGAATCCAAATACGAACTTGGGGTAGAAATTTGCAAGACACAGAAAGTTGTGGAGCTCTGTCAAAGTGGTTGGAACCGGCCAATCTCACATGACTTGGATCTTGGCTGGATCCACATGAACCCCCCATTCATCAATAATGTATCCCGAATACTCAACCTAGGTCATGCCAAAAGTGCATTTCTCCAAATTGGCACATAGCTTGTGTTGCCGCAGTGTTTGGAGAACCTTTCGGATGTGGTGGAGCTGTTGTTCCCAACTCTGGGTGAAGATTAGGATGTCATCCAAGTATACCACTACAAATGAGTTGGTGAATGTTTGCAAGATGTCACCCATCAGCCTCATGAAGGTTGCAGGAGCATTCGTCAACCCGAAAGGCATAACCAACCATTCAAAATGGCCCTCCTTGGCTTTGAAGGAACTCTTCCACACATCAGAGGGCTCGCTTGGTACCTCGTGATATCCGAAATTCAAGTCAATCTTGCTTAAATAATTTCCCCCCTTCAGTTGGTCCAGAAGGTCATCAATCCGTGGGATCGGGTACCTATTTTGGACAGTGATCTTGTTCAGTGCTCGATAGTCAATAGAGAATCTCCAAGTCCCATCCTTTTTCTGTACCAACATAATAAGGCTCCCATCGGGTGATGAACTCAACCAAATGTGACCTTTCTGTGGCAGCTCCTAAATCTTCCTCTTGATTTTTTTGTTCTCCATAATGGAGCACCGATAGATTAGTCCATTGGGCAGCAGTACACTTGGGGTCAAATTGACGAAGTGCTTGCCCTGATAGTGCAGAGGGACCTCTGCGGTGGAGGTGAAGATGTCCTTGTACTCCTCCATGACCTTGTCCATCTATTTTTGTCGTGTGGAGGGGCCCTGTCTGGAGGTCGTGGCCACCATCTTCTTCTTTCCCTCTGGGTGTATCATTAGGAAAACAAATTTCCTGATTTTGGAAATGAGCTTACTACACTGTTTTGGAGTAACCAAAGAGATGGCGGTAGGCGGTGCTACTTTCGATATCCTGTACAACTTATTTCCCAAAGTAACAATAACAACATGAGGCCTTGACTAATACAGATCATGTCACTTCCATAAGTATGGTTGGCCTAATAATACATCACAAACATCAATGGGAGCAACGTCACATAATACCTCACCCGTGAAGGGCTTGATGTTGTACGGAAAGCGGCACTGCTAGCTCACACAAAGATCCCATCCTTTGTGAAGCCACTTGATGGTCTATGGTTGTGGATGTGTTGTGGTTGGTAAGCCTAGCCACTTCACGACCTCTCCCAAAATGAGGTTCTTTTAGCTCCCGCTGTCGACAATGAACTGTAGTGGGGAACCCTTTACCCACATGTGGGAGTGGAAACCCTTCTACGGATTTTCGGGTTTGTCCTTCTGGATCTTCGTGGTGGCAATGGTGGTGTTGGGCTCTGCATCGATAATCTGCTTCCCTTTATCATTCCCCTTGTCAAGTTCTGACTCAAAGTCGGAACATGCATCTGATTTTGAAGCCTTTAGCTCGGCCACCAGTGACTGCTTCACCCAACACTCACTTGTGTTGTGAGTGGAGCTCTTATGGAACTCACACCACTTTCCTGTGTCCTTCTTCGACTTCATGGTGTTTTTATTTACTTGCAGAATTGGTTGGTTGTCCTTGGCCGCCCCGCCTTGGCTTTGTCCTTTATTCTGCAGTTTGGGGGTACCTTTCCCTTGCTTTGAATTCATAAATACAAAGTCTCGCTTCTTTTGTTTAAACTTTTTCTCGATCTTGACTGCATATCAGTATGCCATGCCAAGTGAGGAGATGTTCAAGAACTCCATCTTGTCCTGGTAGTACCTGTATAGGTAGCCACGGTACTTGAGAATCAAATGGTTCTCTGAATCCTTGATACCCAACTTTGTGCGAAGGGTATGAAAAACATTGGTAAACGTTGGTACATCTTGGTCCCTTCCCTGTCGCAGTGATGTCCACTTTATGTATTTATCCTCATAACTCCCGAAAGGGTAGTATTGCTCCTTGATGGCATCCTGGAATGAGTTCCAAGTGGGTGCAGTTGAAAACAGTGATTTTTTACTTTCATCCTTGCACTCACAGTACATTTCCCACCAGTCCTTGACATGGGGGGCTGCTTTGAGAAGTGCAAAAGTGATCTTTTTGTGGCTGGAAAAATCATGAATGGAAAAATATCCCTCTAGCACATTTAACCATTTATCTACAGCGTCTGCATCTATCTGACCCTCAAATATGGAAATGTCAAAGTTAACATGTACCTTAAAGGGTGTGTCGCTTCCAGAGGAACTACTAGAAGTAGATGTGTCACCCTTGGGTAGTTGCTGAAGGATCTGGACAAAGTTGTCCATCATCGTGTTCCTTTGTCGCTCGAGGGCTTCTTCGAGCATGATTTTGATAGGATATCCTACCCCCTTGTCTTTCTTTTCATTCACCATGGGAGGCCATCGGGATTTTCAAGAATGGTCTTGCAAAGGTTCCACCAATTCAAACTGTAACTCCTTATATCCCGACCTTGTTGGGGACATGCAAAGAAAAATAGAGAAAGAGCATACTGCTCTGATAACATTGATCCAAATTTAAACAAGAATGCGACAAATTATAGATATAACCATAAATACAAAGATGCAATAGAAATAACACTTCATTTCATTTATATCAAATACTAAAATGTGCTTACAAACAGAATAGAAATAAGACTAGCTCGATGGTAGCTTATCTTTGAGAAGAGATGTGGTGGCTACATGCCTCAGGACTGTGTTACAATGAGGCTCAAAGGCCTATTTATTATTGAGAAATAATGGAAAACCCTAAACATCCAAAAACATAACCCTAGGAGACGAAACACCAAACTGTGGGTCCCATTTGGGTAAAGTGGTACATCAACTTCCTGGGGTGATAACTTTGGAATACGATCTTCGTTTGGCTATCATAATACCTCGTTTCAAAGATCTCAAAGTGATGGCTAAAACCAAACTAGTAAGCCAATTTGAGATGTTTTTTATCTCTCTGTTTTCCCTAAAAACGTCGTTTAGGGCCTCAAAATGGCTCCGGAATTTTAGGACCCGAAAAGCTTCCAAAAATAGTAAATTGTGCTACAATTAAGGAAGCCAAAAAACTAAAAGAGACAGTGTCGAGGGTCTAAGAGGAATAGGTAGGTGGCTACCAATATCCACCTGGATCATTCCTCCCCCCTTGGGAAGCAATTGTCCCCATTGCATTGAGTTCCTCCATGAGATGAGGAAACTTATGTTGAACTTGGTCCCTGGTGAGCCATTTGCCCTGGTGAAGGAGTTGGCCTGCTTTGACAAATCGATATAGTTGGATTCTTTGCTGTTGGGTGTTCTTGACCTGCATGTCGAGGATCCGATCAGTTGTGGCTTGTTCCATGCAATCTGGATTTAACTCTGTAGGTGTGAGTTTTTCTGCAATGTCGAATGTGTCTAGCAATGGTGGGAAGTATGGTCGAAGGCGGTCCAAATTTAACACTGAGTGCATGCCAAGGAAGGGGGGAATGTTGAGCTCAAATGCGTTGTCTCCCAACACCTTGGTAATGGTGTAAGGACCATATCAGAGTGGTTTGATTTTCCGATAGGCTCCGATAACGCGTTCCTTACGCAAATACAACCAAACTTTGTCACCCACCTGAAACTTGTGTGGAACCCGACGTTAATCATGTCATTGCTTGTACTTGGCATTTGATTTCTCCATAATTTCATGGACCTACTGGTGGATATGTTGGATGTGCTCAATGATGTTGTTTTCCTTATTGGTTTCAGACTGGACATGAGCAGAATTTGCATTAGTTGCAAATGGAATGGCCACATCAATGGGACATAGTGGCTGGAATCCCAAGCTAACCTGAAAAGGGTTGTGGCTATTCGAGCTGTGGAGAGCTCGATTATAGTTGTGCTGGACATAGGGGAGGCTCTCATCCCATGTGTGTGGATGCTTTGAGTTGGACATGCACAGAATGTGTATGATCATCTTGTTGACAACCTCTGTGTGGCCATTAGTTTTGGGAAGGAAAGTTGTGGACTTAGTGAACTTGGTTTCTAGCATCGACTAGAGAGTGCACCAAAATGTACTGAGGAACCTTCTATCACAATCTTAGATGATAGATTGTGGGATCCCAAAGTGTACCCACACTCATTCAAATAAGAGTTTAGCAGTGGCTTAAGCTGTGATATTCTTCTTGTAGGCCACCATAATGGCCATCTTCGAGAATCTGTCGATGACTACAAAATACAATCATTTCCATGCTTAGTAGAAGGAAGGTCCGACATGTAATCCATGGAGATGGATTCCCAAGGTCGACTAGGGGTAGACAATGAAGTATAGAGGCCTTGCTTCTTGATGGTCGGTTTGGCAATGGCACAGGCAGTGTAGGATGTGATGTAATTTCCAACATCCTATCGAAGATTCAACGAATAGAAATACATCTACAGTACTACCACTGTTTTCTCGACCCCGAAATGCCTAGTGGCCCGACTGTAGTGTTCTTCCCAAATCATCTTGGCACACTCTCTAGAAGGAACACAAAGGTGTCCCAGGTGGCATAATAGGGCATCCTTGACGTGAAAATCTGAAACTTGCTGACCCTCCAAGAGCGTCTGGTATGTGTGGCCAAATTCTGGTCGATTTTGTAGAGAAGTGGCTTGTTATAAGTCTTGTTCACATAAGAGTTGAGCACAGTGGTTAACGCCATGATCAGTGGTTGGCTGAGGAAATCTGAAACATTATTGGTGCTATCCTTCTTATACTTGATATTCAAATGGAATTGTTGTAGGTATGTGGACCACTTCTTATGGCAATCATTCTGCAACTTCCCTTATGTCTATATCAACTGCAGGGGCTGGTGGTCTGTGTGGATGACCATTTCCTTCCCCAAAATATAATGCTTCCATTTTCGGCAAGCCTACACAATGGAATACATCTCTTTGTCATAAGTTGGATACTTCCGGACTATGTCTGGAAGTGTCTCACTTTGATATGCCACTGGATGCCCCTCTTGAGTAAGGACTGCCCCAATAGCATAGTCAGAGGCATCTGTCTCAATCTCAAATTATTGTTGCAAGTCTGGTAATGTGAGCACTGGTGCATAGAAAGGTGATGTTTCAACTCTATGAATGCCTTTTGTTGAGATTCAGACCAAAATAATTTTTATTTTACTCCTCCATTGGTGACTTGTCTCAAGGGCCATGTGATATGAGAGAATCCCAACATCAAGTTGCGGTAGAAATTGGAAATACCCAGAAAGTTGTGGAGTCTGTCAAAATGGTTGGAGCTGGCCAATCCCAAATGACTTGGATCTTGGCTGGATCCACATTCACCCTCTATTCACCAATAACGTATCCCAGATACTGATCCTAGGTCATGCCAAAAGTGCATTTCTCCGAATTGGCACATAACTTTTGTTGCCACGGTGTTTGGAGAACTTGTCGGATGTGTTGGAGGTGCTCTTCCCAACTCTGGCTGAAGATAAGGATGTCATCCAAGTATACCACTACAAATGAGTTGGTGAATGGAGGTAAGATATCATCCATCAGCCTCATGAAGGTTTCAGGAGCACATTTCAACCCGAAAGGCATAACCAACCATTCGAAAAGGACCTCCTTAGCTTTGAAGGCAGTCTTCCACACATCGAAGGGTTCGATTGGTACCTAGTGATATCCTGACTTCAAGTCGATCTTGCTAAAATATTTCCCCCCCTTCAGTTGGTCTAGAAGTTCATCAATCCATGGGATCGAGTAGCTATTCTAGAAAGTGATCTTGTTCAACACCTGATAATCAGCACAGAGTGTCCAAGTCCCATCCTTCTTTTGTACCAACACGATCGGGCTCCCACAGGGCGATGAACTTGGCCGGATGTGACCTTTCTAAAGCATCTCCTAAATCTGCCTCTTGATTTCGTCGTTCTCCAGAACAGAGCACCGATAGATTGGTCCATTGAGCAGCGACGCATGTGGGGTCAGATTGATGGAGTGCATGACCTAATAGTGCAGAGGCACCCCTATAGGGGTGGTGAAGATCTCCTCGTTCTCCTCCATGACCTTGTTCATTTGTTGTTATCGTACAGAGGGGCCCTGTCTAGAGGTCATGGCCACCATATTCTTCTTTCCCGACGTATCATCAAGAAAACAAATTTCTCTATTTTGGAAATGAGCTTACTACATTGTTTTGTAGTAACCAAAGAGATGGCGATAGGTGGTGCTACCTCTGGTATCCTGTACAACTTATTTCCCAAAGTAATAATAACAACACGAGGCCTTGCTCATACACAACATGTTTCTTCCATAAGTATGGTTGGCCTAATAATACGTCACAAACATCAAGGGGAGCAACATCACATAATATCTCATCTGTGAAGGGGTTGATGTTATCTATAAGGTGGCATTGTTGGCTCACACGAAGATCTCGTACCTGGTGATGTAGGAATTTACAGGTTAAGTTCCTCAGACAGAACACCAAAGGACACCGCTCACAACCAGATCGCAGATCAATACACCAGTATTTTTGACGTAGTTAAAACCCTCAAAGAGGGAAACAGTCCAGGGCCTGAGCCAACGTGGCCACTTCAGGAAATTTATTAATAAAATAATGAAAATTTACATATGCTTCTCTCATGCACGGATTACCCTACAAATGACCCTCCATGCGCTTTAAATAGAAATCATGGACCAATCAGGTGTCAAGCCACGGATCAAGTGTCAGTAATACCGAGGAGAGAATGAACCGTCGGATCACTATATATCGTGACCGTCGGATTGTAAGTTACAAAATGTACAACAGTAAAGAAACACACTTTACCTAACTCTATACCTAACTCTATACTAGACCAAGTTGTACTTAACTATTTCCTATGTGTCGGAATATCCTAACATCCCCCCTTAAGAACAACTTGGGATAGGATTGAAGGATTTACAAATATGACACAATAGGAGAAGGAAGGAGGCACTAGAGCCTATCCCCCCTTAGTGACAACTTCCTGAACTCCAAACATAAATCGAAGTTTAGTGAACTTCGCCTCTGTGAGAGCCTTTGTGAAGATGTCTGCAACTTGATCATCTGTTGAACAATCGTGCACTTCAAGAACATGGTCATGGATGAGCTTTCTGATGAAGTGCATGTACAGTTCAATGTGTTTGTTGCGCTGATGTTGGACTGGATCTTTGCATAGCTGAATGGAACTTTGATTATCACAACAAAGTGTAGTCGGATGTTGCTGCTGAAAGCCAAACTCTGACAGGATCTGACGAAGCCACAAGGCTTCCTTACTAGCTTCTACGGCACCACGATACTCTGCTTCTGTTGATGAAAGAGAAATGGCACCTTGTTTCTTGCAAGCCCATGTAATAGGTCCTGAACCAAGAGTGAACACATAACCGACAGTAGACTTTCGATCATCAGGGTCACCAGCCCAATCAGAATCAGTGAAACCAACCAATAGAGGAGCTGCTTCGGTACTGTAATGAATCCCAAACTGAATTGTACCTCAAACATAACGAAGTATTCTTTTACCTGATTTCCAATGACTTTCACGTGGGTTTTCAATAAACCGAGCAACAAGGCCAACAGCAAAGGAAAGGTCAGGACGAGTATGGGTTAGATACAAAAGTTTTCCTACAAGTTGACGGTATGAGGTAGCATCAACTTCAGGAGAAGTACAAGTGACTGAAAGTTTGATTCCAGACTAAAAGGGATAAGGGGATGGCTTACAGTATTCCATGTGAAAGTGGCGTAGAATATCACAGGCATACTTGGACTGAGAAAGGGAAATACCTTCCTTGGATTGTAAGACTTGAAGACCGAGAAAATAATGTAAGTGTCCTAAGTCTGTCATTTCAAACTTCCTTTTAAGGCTAGACTTCACATGGTTTATAAGGTTGGGATCACTACTAGTTAGGATAAGATCGTCAACATAAAGAACAAGAATGATAAGAGACTTGCCCACTTTCTTGGTGTAGACAGTATTGTCAGAATGACACCTAGAAAAGCCAGATTCTAAAAGAAAGCTATCCATTTTGGCATACCAAGCTCGAGGAGCTTGCTTGTGACCATAAAGGGATTTCTTAAGCCGACATACAAGGCTGGAGTATGTTTTTATGAAGCCAATGGGTTGTTCCATGTAGATTTCTTCATGCAAGTCCCCATGCAAGAAGGCAGATTTAACATCCATCTGATGGACTTCCCATTTGAACGAGGCAGCAAGGGAAAGAACAAGGCGAATAGATTTCATTTTGGCAACAGGGGAGAAGGTTTCAGTGTAGTCAATGCCTTCAACCTGTGAAAAACCTTTAGCAACAAGACGAGCTTTATGTTTATCAACTTTCCCATCTGGTCCATACTTGGTTCTGTAAACCCATTTACATCTAACAAGTTTTCGTCTCTTTGGTAGAGGAACAAGATCCCATGTATCATTTGTCAATAATGAATGATATTCTTCATTCATAGCTGCTTCCCAATCTAGATAGCCTGAAGCTTCTGCAAAGGTGTCAGGATCATAATTTACTGGAGCTTGAGCTAGTAAAGAAGAGGCTCTCTCGAACTGAGAACGTGTACATCGCTGATCTGTAGGGTCACCAGCAAGATCACCTGCTGCATCTCGAGTAGCACGAACCCATTTTGGAAGCTGAGGAGCTGAAGGAGGATCCTGAGATGGTGGGGGAGGATTGTCATCCTCACTATCATCATCTGAAGAAGAAATTTTTTCAAAAGTAGAAGAGATAGGGAGAGGTGGCACATCCGCCAGACTAGGCTCGCAGGCCGATATATTTTCATCAAATTTTACATCTCTTCTAATGATAAAATTTTTGGACTTAAATGGAATAAGTCTATAGCCTTTGACATCTTCAGAATATCCAACAAAAGTACATTTTTCACTCTTAGGTTCTAAAGCTTTATGCTTTTCATCTGGAATATGGGCCCACACTTCACTTCCAAAAACACGAAAGTGACTAACATCTGCTTTGATTGAGCTCCATGCTTCTTCTGGAGTGATATTCTTTAAAGCCTTAGTAGGAGTGTGTAATTTGCACAGTTAATTGCTTCTTCCCAAAAACTAAGACCAAGTCCTTTAGATTGTAGCATACAATTAGCCATTTCCTTTAAGATGCGATTCTTCCTTTCAGCTACACCATTTTGTTGTGGAGTATATGGAACAGTATGTTGCATTTGAATTCCATTCTCAGTGCAAAAGTTGATGAATGTGTTTTTAACATATTCTCCGCCATTATCAGATCTTAGCTTAAGAATTTGATGTCCATATTGTTTTTCAACAAAGGCTTTGAAGGCCAAAAATGTGTTAAATGCTTCACTCTTGAGTTTTAAGAAGTATACCCAAGTGCGTCTGGAGAAATCATCAATGAAAGTTAAGAAATACTTGCAGCCATAGAATGAAACAACAGGAAGTGGACCACATAAATCACTATGCACAAGCTGTAAAGGGGCTGAGGCGTGCCAAGAGGCACGTTTTTCAAAACTGTCCCGATGATGTTTTTCGAGTACACATCCCGAACAAACACCATCTCTGCAAGATACCATAGGAAGACCTGTCACCATATTTTCTTTACATAGATGTTGAAGGGAGCGATAGTTTAAGTGACCAAATCGCTCATGCCAAAGTTTGCTCACTTCATCGTTATGAGCAACAAATATTGAGGGAAGATTTGATGACCCAAAGTTGTAAAACTTATACAACCTTGTATAATCATCAGCAATGCCAGTAGCCAAAATCTATTTAGGATCTCTTAAGTCCTTGATTACAACATCATGAGGTGAAAATCCAACGATTTTACCTTCACCTGAATGAGTTATCTGGTATACAGATAGAAGGTTGCAGGATAAGGTTGGAACACATAATACATCATTAAACTGACCATTGTCTAGATGAACAGTTCCAGTCCCTACAACACTAAGAGATCTATCATCACCAACATATATATTTTTGGTATTACAATCATTTAAAGAAGAAAACATGGCTTTGTTTTTGGCCATGTGATAAGAAGCTCCAGAGTCAATGAGCCACTCATGAGAATGAGAAGAAGAAGATACATTTAATGCATAGCCAGACCGAGATGCTTGACAACCACATGCAGAAAGTGCCATTCCTGAAGATGAAGTTGAAGTTGAAGATTGCCCCAAATGGATGTTATGCTTCTTCATTGCTGCTTCCAAGGCTTCCATCTTCTTAAAGCATTTTTATTCTAAGTGGCCATCTCGATTACAAAAATTGCAATGTCTATCAGTCTTCTTCCCTTTGTTTTTATTTGTCTTATCATTTTGTTGAAATGATTTTTCATTTTGGGGCTAAAATTGCTTAGGACCCTTGTTTGGTTTAGGACCATTCTTTTTAGGATATGACTTCTTAGGATTCTATGAATTTGGTTGCTGCTGGGCGGCTAATGCTTTCTTGGAAGAGTTTCCAAGATTAAGAAGACCAAGGTGTAAGAGTTTTTCTTGTTCTCTTATTAAAGAATCACAAAAAGAGTCAAAGGAAGGGGACTTGTAATCTGTTCCTTGAGAAATGAAGGCTTCCCTTGTAGAATGGAAGGTGGAAACAAACACAGAGTAGGCTGGTCCCAACTTAGTAAGAATGGAATAGATAAGGTTACTATCTTCTTTCTTAACCTTAACACCTTCCAAGAGATATCTAAGGGTCTTGAACTTCGACAAGAAATCTTCAATACAAGAAAAATTATTAGGGTCCAATGTAAGAAACTCATTTTCAAGTTGATGGGCTCTAAGTTCATTTTTAATCCCAAAAACTTTATTGATTTGTTTCATTGCTTCATCAGGAGTATCAAGTTCTGCAATATGGAATCTAAGATCTGGAGAAACAGACATCCCTATCAATCCACATGCTTGATCTTGCCTATTTTCCCATTTAGCAGCCTTATCTTCATCCTTCGGTTTCTTTTCTTGGCCTGAGGCTATTCAGTAGAGACCTTTAGTTCTAAGTAAATCCTTAATGTAGGACAACCATTGGAAGTAGTTGGTGTTGTCAAGGGTAACTTGGTATTGAATTTCCATTTCAATGAAACTAAAGCTAAAGATGCTGAAAATAAGTGTTCCAATGGATAGATCTCGAAAAATTAGGTTGGTTTAAAAAAAACGGCTCTGAAAACGGCTTCCGGATGAAGAAGTTATGGCTTTTTGAAAAAAAAGTTGTTGAAGATGCCGACAAAGTGCGGGAATGTGCGGAAATGAAAAAATCCGCCCCCAAAAAAATGGAGACTTGAACCCAAGACCTCTACTCTCTTAAAATATCTTTGAACCAATTGAGCTATACAAAAAATTTGAGAGAGAGAGAGAAGGGGGGGGTGCTTTGGTTGCGTGCTTGCTTTGAGAAAGCTCTTTTTCCCTACAAAACAAAAAACACAAAACCCAACACGGACATGCAAAGAAAATGAACCTTACGGCTCGAAGTTAGCTTTAGCCGAAAAACTAAATATTTTCAAAAATGAACCTTGCAGCTCAAAGTTAGCTTTAGCTGGAAACTAAATATTTTCCTCAATGTTTCTGATTTTCCGAGATCACCCTAAGGCGCAGGGAAAAGAGCATACGCATGAGAAAAATCCTTCCTTTCTGTTTCTGATTTGCCCAGATCGCACAGAGTCGCAGGGCAAAGAGCATATGCAGAAATTAAAGGTATAGATCCGGTAATAAAAAAAAAGCTAAATAAACCGAAACCGAAATAAACAGAGAGAAAATAACTGTAAAATGCAAATAAACACTGTATACCTCCAGATCTTAAAAATGACGCAGCTAGGGCTACCAGAAACCTTTTTTCGTGAAACGAAAGGGGTTCCTCACTGGAACAGATGCTCCCAACACAACAGAGCAGTCCTCCCAGACTGAAAGCAGTCAGAAACAACAGATCTAGGAAACGGCAGTCGGATGCAGTTCTACCGGCTTCAGATTTGGATCACCAACAGACGCGGCACTCAAATAGCTCTGATACCATGTAGGAATTTACAGGGTAAGTTCCTCAGACAGAACACCAAAGGACACCGTTCACAACCAGATCGCAGATCAGTACACCAGTATTTTTGATGTGGTTAAAACCCTCAAAGAGGGAAATAGTCCACGGCCTAAGCCAACACAGCCACTTCAGGCAATTTATTAATAAAAGAATGAAAATTTACATATGCTTCTCTCATGCACGGATTACCCTACAAATGACCCTCCATGCGCTTTAAATAGAAATCATGGACCAATCGGGTGTCAAGCCATGGATCAAGTGTCGGTAATACCTAGGAGAGAATGAACCGTTGGATCACTACATATCGTGACCATTGGATTGTAAGTTACAAAATGTACAATGGTAAAGAAACGCACTTTACCTAACTCTATACTAGACCAAGTTGTACTTAACTATTCCTTATGTGTCGGAATATCCTAACAGGTGAAGCCACCCGATGGTGTACGATTTTGGATGTGTTATGGTTGGTAAGCTCAGCCACCTCACGGCCTTTACCGAAATGAGGTTCTTTTGGTTCTCATTGTTAAGAATGGGTTGTATCGGGGAACCCTTTACCCACATGTGGGAGTGGAAGAGGCGCTCCTCCTCCTCTTGATCTTTGGGTTCCTCCTTCTAGATCTTCATGATGGCAATGGTGGCATTGGGCTCTGCATCGATAATTTTCTTCCCTTTGTCATTCCCCTTGTCAGGTTCTGACTCAGATTCAGAACGTAAATCTGATTCCGAAGTCTTTAGCTCGGCCACCAGTGACTACTTGGCCCGACACTCACTTGTGTTGTGAGTGGAGCTCTTATGGAACTCACACCACTTTCTCGTGTCCTTCTTCGGCTTCACGGTGTTGTTCTTTGCTTACAGCTTTAGTGGGTTGTCATGGTTTGCCCCGCCTTGCCTTTGTCCTTTGTTCTATGGTTTTGGGGTACCTTTCCCTTGCTTCAGATTCGCAGATCCAAAGTCTCGCTTCTTCTTTTAAACTTTTGCTCGATCTTGACAGCATATCGGTATGTCATGTTGAGCGAGGATATGTTCAATAACTCTATCTCGTCCTTGATGTACCTGTGTAGGAAGTTGCGGTACTTGAGAATCAAATGGTTCTCAGAATCCTTGATACCCAACTTCGTGCGAAGGGTATGAAAAACATTGGTAAACTCTGGTACATCTTGGTCCCTTCCCTGTCATAGCATTGTCCACTTTATGTATTTATCCTCATAGCTCCCGACAGGGTCGTACTGCTCCTTGATGGCATCCCGGAATGAGTTCCAAGTGTGTGCAGATGAAACAGTGAGTTTGTACTTTCATCCTTCTGCTCATAGTAGTTTTCCCACCAGTCCTTGACGTTAGGGGCTGCTTTGAGAAGTGCGAAGGTAATCTTTTCCCAGCTGGAAAAATCATGATTGGAAAAATATCCTTCTCACAAATTTAACCATTTATCTATAGTGTTTGCATCTATCTAACCCTCAAATATTGGAATGTCAAAGTTAACTTGTACCTTAAAGGGTTTGGCACTTCCAGAGTAGCTGCCGGACGTAGATGTGTCGCCCTTGGTTAGCCGTTGAAGGATCTGGACAAAGTTGTCCATAATCGCGTTCCTTTGTCACTCAAGGGCTTCTTCGAGCAAGATTTTGATAGGATCTTCTGCCCCCTCATCTTTGTTTTCATCCGCCATGGGAGGCCGTTGGGATTTGTGAGGCTGGTCTTGCAAAGGTTTGACCAGTTCAAGCCCTAACTCCTTATATCTTGACCTCATTGGGGACATGCAAAGAAAAATAGAGAAAGAGAAAACCGCTCTGATACCACTGATATGGATTTAAACAGAAATGCACCAAATGTCAAATATAACCATAAATACAAAGATGTGTTAGAAATATCACTTCATTTCCTTAATATCAAATACCGAAATGTGCTTATAAACAGAATGGAAATAAGACTAGCTCGGGAGATGGCAGCTTATCTCTGAGAATATATGTGGCGGCTACATGCCTCATAACTATGTTACAATGAGGCTCAAAGGCCTATTTATTATTGAGAAATAATGGAAAAACCTAAACATCCAAAAACCTAACCCTAGGCGATGAAGCGCAAAAACTGTGGGCCTAGTTTGGGTAAATTGGTACATCAACTTCCCGGGGTCATAACTTTGGGATACGATCTCCGTTTGGCTATCATAATACCTCATTTCAGAGATCTTAAAGAGAAGGCCAAAATAGTAAATTGTGCTACAAATAAGGAAACCAAAAAACTGAAAGAGACAGTGTTGGGGATCTAAGAGGAATAAGCAGGTGGCCACCAATATCCACCTGTATCATTCCTCCCCCCTTAGGAAGCAATGGTCCCCATTGTGTTGAGTTCCTCCATGAGATGAGGAAACTTCTGCTAAACTTGGGCCCTGGTGAGCCACTTTCCCTGGTGAAGGAGTTGACCTGCTTTGACAACTCGATATAGTTGGATCCTTTGATGTCACGTGTTCTTGATATGCACGTACAGGATCCGATCAGTTGTGGCTTATTCCATGCAATCTAGATTTGACTATGTAGGTGTGAGTTGTTCTGCAATGTCTAATGTGTCTAGAAATGGTGGGAAGTATGGTTGAAGGCGGTCCATGTTGAACACTAGGTGCAGGCCAAGGAATGGGGGAATGTTGAGCTCAAATGCGTTGTCTCCCACTATCAGAGTAGTATGAGTTTCCGATAGGCTCAGGTAATGTGTTCATTTCGCAAATGCAACCAGTCTTTGTTTCCCACCTGAAACTTGTGTGGCACCCAATGTTGATCATGTTGCTTCTTGTACTTGGAATGTGATTTCTCTAGAATGCCATGGACCTAATGGCGGATATGTTGGATGTGCTCAATGAATTTTTTTTCCTTATTGGTTTCAAACTGGACATGAACCAAATCTGCATGAGTAGCTACAAATGGAATGGCCACATCAATGGGACATAGTGGCTGGAATCCCAAGCCCACCTAAAAAGGGTTGTGGCCAATCGAGCTATGGAGAGCCTAGTTATAGTTGTGCTAGACATAGGGGAGGCTCTCATCCCATGTGCGTGGATGCTTTGAGTTGTACATACGAAGAATGTGTATGATCATCCTATTGAGGACCTTTGTCTATCCATCAATTTGGGGATGGAAAGTTGTGGACTTAGTGAGCTTGGTGTCCAACATCAACTAGAAACTAGACCAAAATGTACTGAGGAACCTATTGTCCTGATCTGAGATGATAGATTGTGAGATCCCAAAGTGTATCCACACTCGTTCAAAGATGAGTTTAGTAGTGGCTTCCACTGTGATATTTTTCTTGCATGCCACCATGATGGCCATCCTTGAGAATATGTTGACGACTACAAAAACATAGTCATTGCCATGCTTAGTAGAAGGAAGACCCAACATGTAATCCATGGAGATGGATTCCCAAGGTTGACTAGGAATACACAACAGAGTATAGAGGCTTTGTTTCTTGATGGTCAGTTTAGCAATGGTGTAGGTAGTGCAAGATCTAATGTACTTCCTGACATCCTACCGAAGATTCGATGAATAGAAATACTTCTACAGTACTGCCACCATTTTCTTGACCCAGAAATGCCCAGCGGTCTGACTATAGTGTGCTTCCAAAATTATCTTAGCATGCTCTCTTAAAGGAACACAAAGGTGTCCCAGGTGGCATAATAGGGCATCATGGATGTGAAAATCTAGAACTTGGTAAGCCTCCAAGAGTGTCTGGTATGTGTGGCCAAATTCTAGGCTGTTGTTGTAGAGAAGTGGCTAGTTAGAAGTCTCATGCCCAAAAGAGTTGAGCATGGTGTTTAATGCCATGATTGGTGGTCGAATGAGGCAATATGAAACATTATTGGTGATGCCCTTCTTATACTTGATATTCAAATTGAATTTTTTCAGGTATGTGGACCACTTCTGATGGAGATCATTCTGCAACTTCCCGTGTGTCTGTATGAATTGTAGGGTCCAGTGGTATGTGTGGATGACCGTTTCCTTCCCCAAAATGTAACGCTTCCATTGTCACCAGGCCTGCACAATGGAATATATCTCTTTGTCATAAGTGGGATACTTCCAGACTGTGTATGAAAGAGTCTCATTGTGATATGCCACTGGATGCCCCTGTTGAGAAAGGACTACCGTAATAGCATAGTCAGAGGCATCTATCTCGATCTCAAATGGTTGTTTCAAGTCTGATAATGTGAGCACTAGTGCAGAGCAGAGGTGATGTTTCAACTCTGTGAATGCTTTCTTTTGAGATTTAGACCAAAAGAATATTTCTTTTGCTCCTCCCTTGGTGACTTGACTCAAGGGCCATGTGAATGAAAGAATCCCAACACAAACCTGCGGTAGAAATTAGCAAGACCCAAAAAGCTAGGGATCTCTATCAAACTGGTTGGAGATGGCCAATCCCAGATGACTTGGATCTTGGATGGATCAAAATGCATGCCCCGTTCATCAATAATGTATCCCAAATACTGAATCTTCATTATATCAAAAGTGAATTTCTCCAAATTGGCACATAGCTTGTGTTGTCACAATGTTTGGAGGACCTATCAGATGTGGTGGAGGTGCTCTTCCCAACTCTGGCTGAAGATCGGGATGTCATCCAAGTATACCACTTCAAATGAGTTGGTGAATGGCCGCAAGGTGTCATCAATCAGCCTCATGAAGGTTGCAGGAGCATTCGTCAACCCGAATGGAATAACCAACCATTCGAAAAGGCCCTCCTTGGCTTTGCAGGTAGTCTTCCACACATCGGAGGGTTCAATTGGTACCTGATGATATCCTGACTTCAAGTCAATCTTGCTGAAATTTGTTTCCCCTTCAGTTGGTCTAGAAGGTCATCAATATGAGGGATCAGGTACCTATTCTGGATAGTGGTCTTGTTCAGTGCTTGATTGTCAATACAAAGTCTCCAAGTCCCATCCATCTTCCATACCAACACGATTGGGCTCCCGCAAGGCGATGAACTTGGCTGGATGTGACCTTTCTACAACACCTCCTGAATCTGCCAATAGATTGGTCCATTGGGCAGCGACGCACCTTGGGTCAGATCGATGGAGTGCTTGACCTAACAATTGTTATCGGGAAATCTAGTGTCTATGTAGAGTTGCTAGTCCCACTAAGGCTGGTAGCTACCTTAGAAACAAACAAATTAAAACAACTTTCTTTTTCCTTTATGAGAAGTAGATAAAAGGGGAAAGAAGGAGACCAACCTTTGTCTTGCGCTTGGTTCCTTGCTTGATTCCTCTCCCTTCTGATAGATATTTGCCACTTGCTTCCTCGTCTACCCAACTTCAAGGAGCACCTGCAGAATCAAAGCAGCATAACACTATCTAAGAACATAGATCTACTATCATAAACAATATAGGACCAGATATATATTGACCACACAAGTGCATATATCATTAATCATACAAGAATGTGGAGGAAAACTTGAATAGCTTTATTAATAGTCAAGAATAGCAAAGAGGATTACAACCAATTGTTCTGATTGAGCATCATCCTCTCAGCAAAAAAGCCCTTCTTCACCTCATGAAAAGCTTAGGTCACCCAACACTATGATGTTACACCAAGAAACCAGCAGCGCTTCCTTACAAGATACAAAATTCCAGCCCCTGGATCTTTGGGATGAGGGATCCATATATAGATGTTTGCAAGGGGGGTGAGTTAGCTTTTGAGATTTGATTAGTGTCCTCTCTCTGATAGTTCTTGATTCCACTTGGAGATTGATGATCTCTTACTCATCCCTGGGCGAATGCAGAGAGGCAAGTGTCACAGGAGAAGTTTCTGGAAGATTCCATGATCCTCCACCTCACAGATTGACCCTGCCATTTGTCCACTCTTGCCCATCACACCCCATAGAAGGGCTTTTCAGTATGCATCGCACCTCCTGTGTGAATTTAGGTGGGATGCAGTGCACTTTGACCATGGAGCAGGTGAGATGGTCCAATTTTGACCAATTCTAAGTAGTTTTTCATGGAGAACTTCTAGGAGAAGATGTAATCAGTTCACCTTGTTCTTTTAGAGGTCGGAACAACACTTTTAGGGACTTAAGAGCCCTTTGTTTATGGACATTTATGATTGGGGTTGCAGTGCCCAAAAATGTCTATAATAGTTTCCCTCTAAAGCATGAGGTTGTTAATCTGTTGATGTCGGGTGAAATGCTTTATCATGAGGATTTGAAGTTTTTTCGAGCTGGAAGGCGACCTGTAATATGATACAATACAATAAATTATCTTCATAATATTTTCAAGATCTAGCTGAGGTGGTCATTCCCATGCTCAGCTTTATAAATTCATTTTCATGTACATAAGACAAACAATCATCTGAGTGCACACTGATGATTCTGGTAGAGCCATCATCCCTTCGATTGGATGATTATCTGTGTAGCAATGATGTACAGTTGATGTCTTTATTTTCCTAAATATATATCGCAACCCGGATTGATGAAACTAGATCCGGGGTCTTAAATCTCGTTCGATCTTCACTCAAAGTACAAGTCATTCCATGTGAGAGATGTTTTGGAGTTGAACATGGAAAGACATCACCTGATTACCATCCAATGGTGTAAGCTGTTAACAGGCGCGAGAGGAATCACCGATAATGATGATGACCCTCAAGGTACTGCAGTACAATTCACATGGTTTGAATAAGGGACTTGGCGTCAAACACCATGCAAAATCTTTCAGTCGAAGGCCATTGATGTAAACCTGTCGCCGGAAGTGAGAAACTTGCCATTGAGGCATGCAAGCTTCAAAGTATTGAAAGGGTTGTTCCTAGATCGACTTCTTGGATAATGAGCTGATGTCGAAAAGAAGTGATCCGTCATAGGAGGGCCAAGTGAAACCACATCAATGACACGAAACAGAGCAAACGATTTTAATGGAGGTGAAAACGATCTGATGACATAAGGTTCACGGTGGCGGTCACGAAAGAATGGAGCGTAAATGTATTGCAGTGGATGAGACACAGGCGAATTCTCTGAGCGACTTCTCTTGAACATATCGGTAACACTGACATGATGGATTGGTAGCGTTAACCCCAAATATGGATGGTGTGACGAACCAATGGTGATATGACTAGTGAACGGAACAACCCAACCCGACTCGGATGCGGAGTGAAAGTGTCATGTTCAAGAGCGACTTGCTACCAATAAAGTTTCTTCAAGTTTTCTTCCCAATTTTTCCCCAATCATTGCTGACTAGTACCTCTTTATTTTTGTCAAGCTTGAGGAGAATAACATATGCTTGTTCTATAATTTTCCCTTCGGGAAAACCCATTGCTATGTTTTAACGAGCCTAGCGGTAGTGAAACTCGTTCTTGTCTGTATGGACAAGTTTTTCGCTATTCGGTTTTAATGAGTTTAATGACAAAGATAACTCGGTCCTTTTCAATTTTAGAGAGTCTAAAAAATGGACGTAAAGAAAACTCCAATAATCCTTTTTCGTCATATAATCCCTTAAGTCCGAAAAAGTATAAAACAATACAAAAGGGATGATTTTTCGGTACTTTTAATGATCCGAACAAAACAAGTGCTCGATCTTTTTGTGTAATAATCCCTCAGGTCCAAAAATATTAAAATCTAAAGGATGGATAGCACTTCCGGTCACTTTAACGAGCTTGAGAGGCCAATCGCTCGGCAATCTTTTCATATTTTACGAGTCAGTTGAAAAGAGCTTAAAGGAGACTCGTTTTTTGAGAAACGAGTGATAATTTGGGTAGCAGCTAATTCAAAATAAGGCTTGGAATTTTCCAATCACGATAGTGTCACAAGGATGGCTAACAGGATCACTCTTCGTAGCTGTTCCTCAAAAAGGGTAAACAATCAAATGGAGGTGAATGATCGGCCAAAATAGAGTGGAGGTGATGATGAGAACATGACCAAGGCTTCAAAGGCTGATGATAATGCATTCACGATGGTTATTTACTGGAAATTGGTTCATTTTTAATGAGCTTAAACTCTGGGGGAACATTTTCTCATTGCTTATGTTTATTTTTTAACGAGCTTGAATTCGACGTTAAAACTGCTCGAGGCAGGTTTATTTTTTAATGAGCTTGAACCCTGCAGTAATACTACTCGTGGCAGGTTTATTTTTTAATGAGCTTGAACTCTGGGGGAAACATTTCTCATGATAAGTTTGCATGCCCCCAACATAATAACGCAAATCGAGGTGCATGCCCCCCAAGCTTCATTGCATTCATCTTGGTGGTTGGAATGAAGGTTTACCTTCGAGATCTTCGAAAGACTTGACTTTGATTTTACGAGATCGTAATCAAAGATTCGATTTGGAAAGTGAGTTGTTTCATTTTTTAATGAGGTTGACACAGTAAAAGAACTATCCTCATGACTCCTTGTTTCATTTTTTAACGAGGTCGACAAGAGATAAGAACCATCCTCGAAGTCCACCGTATTTATAGTATTTGATAGAAAATCAAGAACTGAAGGATGATTAAGGTTGCTGGAATAATATTCGTGGTAATCCGGAAGATGGGAGCGATGGTGGTGTTATCACTCAGGTTTTCCTTCTGGTTGACTCAAAAGGATACGGCCGAGGTAACCACAGACTAATCTTTGGATTGCAGGTTCTAGCCCACCTGCAATCAGAGAGGGCTCTCTCTTTCTGATTTAGCTTTGTTGATATGGTTTTAGGCTAGTTATTGAATTCAAGGGGTTTTGTTTTGATTTTGGTGGGAAGGATGATGCTTTCAAGTAAAGAGGCAGGGATAGCATGAAAGTTTTAGAACTATTGGGCATGGAGTCAAGGAGTAGGACTGCTGGTGCGTTTTCTTGGTCACAAGAGGGAATTATGGAGAAAGACAGCTGCATATGAAACAATCATTCAAGGTAAAAGAGATGGATTAAAGGCTAAGGAATGAGGGGCAATTAAGAATCTCTCATTCAGGTTAGCAGAAGGAAGATAAATGAGCCCTATCTAGGAGCAGTTAAGAATTCCTAGATAACAGTCATTTATATGTGAAATAGATCAAACATGAGCCATAACAGAATTCATATTTATGCCTAAATCAAGAGGAAAACATTAAGAAGCCACAGAAACTGAGCATAGAGTGCAGCTAAGAAATTTCTAAACCAATCCTTTGCTCAGTGACTTGAGTATATGTGAAATCGAAATAACAGAGGTAAGGAACACTTATTGATTCATACTGCAGCACAAGGATTCCACATTCAATTCTTCAAACCATTAGACACAGAGCAGACAGTCTTTCCTCCAAAGCTTTTCAGCAATCTTTGATTAAGTAAAACATCTCAGATATCCAATGCGAGTCTCTAATGAATATTATCAACCAACCAACCCTCTTAACAATGCAAAGGGTCATATAAATAGGGAAAATTATCCAGAATTAATCTATTACAGCCGACCTAAACGGGTCTGAAAGAAAATGATTACTTTAACCTAATCTTATCCAGAAATAAATGCATGAAAATATCTTTGAGCTACGCTAAGGGAAGCCTTATCAAACTAAGTTAATGTCTTCCTGGGGTGGCTTGCTGCAGTCTTTCTGTAATAACTGTGATTTGTCTTTTATCTCCACCTCTAACTTGATTCTGCTTATGTTCGGTGCCATTAATGTGCACTAATCCCGACCAGATAAGTTTTTAAATGGCCTTAATTGCTTTGCTAACTTCGATGAAGGTTTTTAATTTTCACCTGCTTTGATGTTGCTGAACTGATACTCTTTTCCACTTCCTGACACTCTTTGGCCCTCGACCTGGTCCCTTTAATGTTTTCTGAGTGCTTTAGACTGTCCATCGACCTTTATGGCAACTGTTTGGCTCTCTGTTGCTTTAAAAACTATGTTTGCCCCTTTCTGAATGCTTCGTGAAGAAATTTTGGTCATTTTGCGCCTTTTGGGCCTGCTGGAGGCCGAGTCACGAAGGTGCTTTCCATTTCGGCCTATTTCCCGTAGCCATGCACAATTAGCGATAGGCGCTAATCGCGCATGGAAAACTGTCTCAGATTCTGATTCGGGCTTCCTATGCTGCGATTTGCGCCTTTCACACTTTTTGACGATGACGTCAGCATGACGTCAGAATGACGTCGGCAGGCGGGTCCTAGTACGGCGGTGACGTGGCAGGGTGATGTCAGCAGATGACGTCAGCAGTACGGCCGGGTGATGTGGCGGTACAGTGGAGGAGGTGACGTGGCAGTGACATGGCAGGGAGGCCGACGCGGGATGGTGATGTCAACATGACGTGGCGCTGATGCAGTAGGGGGGAAGGCGATATCTGGTTTTGGATGCACCGCCTTTGAGCAGAATTGGTTTCGGTAGAGGGGGCTCTGCCACAGCCGGGAGGGCGACGCATGGCGGGAGTGCGGCAGGAAAACCGTCGATCTCCCGGACACTAACCTTCGGCACGCCGGGGCATGAAAACACCCACCCACTGTAGATTTGTGGCACGGGCGATCGGACGGCTAGCAGAACAAATGAGGCGGTGGAACGATAATGGACGGGGCCCGCGGCGAATATTCAAATTTTTATACAGTGCTACGGGGGGTTCAAAACTTAGGAAATGTGGGTTTTATGGATTTATGAGCGAGTGGGTTAAATATTTACATTTGAGACTTTGGAATAAGGGCGAAACATGGGTTTTTTAGGGCTAGGATTAGGGGAAAAGGTTGTTAGTTTGACCGGATATCAGACTAAATCCAGCTAGGACACGGATGGGCTAAAAACAACCCCAGATGGACTGTTATTTCCCGGACTTAGGAAAATATGGCTATAATGCCGGGAAGGAGGTATTATTATTTTTTTTGGTATTTTTTTATATAATTTTACATATTAGGGGGTACGGAAATGATTTAGGGAGCTAAATAATAGAGTTAGGAGTTAATGTGAAAATGACAAGAAAGCGCTAAGGTGAGAGACCTTAGGCTATTTGAAGGGGAACAGGACTCACAGAGTGAAACAACAGTGCTCCTAAGCAAAGAGGACCTTTACTTAGGCAAATATAATGGGAGATGATGAACTCAAGAGTTATCAAGTAGATCTTGACCTCTTCAGGGAAGTTAGTAAGTGATTTGGGGAAAGAGGAAGAAGGGGAGGTTAGAGATGTCCAGTTTGAGCTCCTCCAAATGGAAAACTGCCTCCAACTTGTGATCTGAAGTACAATATCACTTTAAAACACAAAATTGATCACATATCAACATTCTGCAACCTCAAAAACTACCTACCCAACCTACTTACCTAGCATTTTTTTCTTCTTTTTGGTTTGGGTGCACTTAGACTTGCAAACCATGCTTTACAATTTGTCTTTTGACTGCCCTCCTATCTAAATCTACACTTATTTCTGCCAAGGGCCCAGATTAAGCAGTTGGGCTCCTTTGATTCTCTACCTATCTACAAATCTGCCAAGATTAAGCTGTTTGGACAGATATTCATTCTCTATTTCTAAAGCAAGAAATTGAAACCTAGGGAGGCCAAGATTAAGCTGTTTGGCCTTCCCTTTTACAGAACATTCTTCAAAAATGGTTAAGTCATCAAAATTGGAATACAGCAGTGTCATTTAGACTGACACACTTTCATGGCCTCTTCTTTGACCTCTTTAGGAAATATGGAGCATTGCAGCATGCAAAGTATGACATATTTGGCATGTAAAACTATCAATCATGAAAGATGAACACCTGCTGCAACAGGAGGCTAACAGGTGGTAATCTTCCCATGGTGCCTCTCCTATCATCATTGATTGAATGATTCCTTCATCTGTAGAATGTACATGCGACCAAGGATCTAAAGAGGTGCCATATTCCTTAGACCTATCTATCCAAACACTCGATGAGTGTTGATTTTGGTTTGCTCCCCAGGCCAAGAAAATTGATTGCTACAATATTTCTAAGATGGCGATGATCCATCCTGACAAAATGTTTAGGAGTCTTCCAAATCCATTAGATATAGAAGATTGCATATTGTAGGTTTCCACTGTGGCCACTTCCGCCAGATTACTCGGAGGCGGTAGGGCAAGGGTACCCATTAAGGCAGGGTCTTTTAGGAGACCTACTCCGATATTTTGAAGTGAATGATTGCTTCCATGGATCATTGGAATCCTTCCCGTAACTTGTGAACTGTTGGGGAGAAATGTTTGTTGGTCGACGATTGTAATTCCTCCTTGAAAGGGAAATGCAATCTTCCTAAAGTAGGTCGACACAACTACGGCCATGGCATATATCCATGGCCTTCCCAGTAGGATGTTTTAATCGAGGTTTTCGTCGATTACTTCAACATCAATTTCTACTGTTTTGCCCCCTAGTTCAACTTGCAAGTTATTTAAAATCCCGCATGGAGTGTATGATCGTCCATCAAATGATTTTAACATTGTTGATGATCACGACAAGGGTGGTGAGCCTAAATTTTTCCAACAACTCATCGACATAATACATGTAGATGCCCCCTCATCAATAATTGTTCGATGAACAGTTTTGTTGAGGGCTTTCACTTGAATAAGGAAAGCTAGTTGAGCTGGTAACTGAGGGTCATATCCTTTGTGATTAAAGGATACAAGATTGGAATCTGTTGGGTCAATCCCACCTATTACTGATAATGGATCCTGCTTTTGGGAGAGGTAATTTTGCGGTACCTCAAGTGTCGACATAGCGGACGACGATTGGGACAGGTCTTCTATTATATTATAATTCTATGCTACTTTGGCACGAGGATTAAATGTCGATTTGTGTACTACTCCCTTTGGTGGCTTTATCATTCGTTCAGGAATGATGGGTGGCACAACTTCAGTCAGAGTTGTTGTCGAACAACTAGCTTGTTCATTAGCCTTGTTATTCGACAGCTGAGGATTCCCGTAATCTTTATTCCTTCTCAAAGAATCATTTTGCTACTTTGAGATAGATAACATAAGCACTTGGGATCGGGAAGCATTTTGATTAGCAACCAATTCGGTTCCCGGATTCGGAAACGGATCAGTCAATACTGCTGAGGTTTTTGAACTCTTAAAGAGTTTCTTAACTTCAGCTTTATGTTGACAATCTCTCGTCAGATGATCCTCATCGCATATCTCACACGCGCAGGGGGTTTCCTTTGCCCATAAGGGTTTGCAGAAGGTTTTTCAGGAGAAGACTCATCCTGCTTCTTTTTTCTCCCTTTATTTTTCTTCTTGGCCCCTGGTTGCTTCAGTTGTTTGCCCTTGTCGGTCGACACAGCATTTACCTCCGAGGCGAGAAGTTCTTCATTTGCATTTTGATCAAAAATCTTACGGGCTTTCTTAGATGTAGCCTTTGTCGATTTCGTGCTTTTTGTACCTATCACGCAATCACCAGCATGAGAGTCTTTGTTCGATTTAGGAGGAGGAGGAACGGAGAATTCCGATCTAGGAGCATCAGCGATTTTATCGTAGAGCATGCCAGACTGAGTATAAATCAAGTCTAAATATTGTGCACGAGCAATAACTTGCTCTTCAGTGACGAATCCTCCCTTTGCCACATCTTCTGTAATGGAAGGTAATAATGACTTAACAAACCATTCAGCTAAAAGTTGATCAGGAACGTATGTTTTTACCATTCTACGACGATGTCGCCACCCATGAATATGATCGGATATGTGAGTGGTCGTCATTTGCTTGAAATTGGTAAGAAGTTTTGTTCCCATTTCGTACCTTATGGGTAACTGAAAATGGGTTAAAAAGGTTGTGGCTAGGGTACTGAAGTTATCAAATGAAGCTCTAGGTAATTCGACATACCATTTTGCTGCTGGACCAGTTAACGTTCTCTGAAAAAGGCGAAGCCTAATCGAATCATTGTTTAGGGTGTTTGATGAACACCACAGATGAAAGGTCATCACATGATTCAACGGGTCTTCACACGGATTTCCATTAAATTTAGGAATATATGACGGAAGTTTATGCGGAATCGCTGGCCACCAAGGGGTGTAAGCAATTGGATCGTTCGTTAGCCGATTTAGATCCGGTAATTGTAAAGTCGCCACAAAAGGTAACTGCTAATTCAGGGTTGGCGAAGCATACCTAGGATAAGATGGAATTGCCTGAGCAGTTGGTCTTTGCATACTAACATAATGTATTTGATGCTGGTAACTTTGGTAAGGTTGATGGGCATAACCATTATAGAATGGTTGATTTTGACCGTTTTGAATATACGGTTGCCCATTATTTTCAAAGATTTGTTGCTCAGACCCTTGGTAAACTTGTTGGAATTGTGGTTGTTGATATTGCACCAGCCATGGTTGTGAAGCCATGTGTTGTTTTCCAATACTAGCTGTTTGACCAAGATGAGGGGTAATTGTACCCGTTTGGGCCTGTGTCATTCCACTAGTTGGCGATTGTGGTTGAGTTGCAGGGATAAGAGGCTATTGCATTACGACCTGAGAAACCTGAGGTTGGCATACAACAAGCAACGCTTGTACTTGCGACACCGTCACACTAGCCGGTGTAGTTAGTATATTTGACATAGGTAAACATTGTTGCATTGAATATACAACTCTTGGTTGTTGAGGCAGTATTGGCACCCAACCGCTAGATGTAATTCCAACATAACCTGAATTTTTTGTGAACTCTCGTATGGTTGTCCTCCTGGAGGAGACAATGAAAGGGTACATTTCCCCCCATACGGCGGTAATCCGGTACTCAATGGAATGGTTTGTCCTTGAGGATCGGACTGCCCAAATTGACACCGTGAAGGATCAATTTGTTGAGACTCAACATAAGAATTCCCGGATATTATTCCGAATGAACAAATAGGAATGTACCATACTATCGAAATAGCCTCTGAGTGGGCCCCATCTAGCGATTGAGAGCTAGTTGGGATAGATGGTATGCCGGCGAACATTATTGGAGTGACAGTAGGAAGTTCTGTCGTCGCTGTGTCTGACGACACAGTCCTAGATGTCGACGGTTGTTCAGACATTTCTAGTCTATCCAAAAGATTTCCTAGAGATTCTACAGGAGCTTCTGATAACGGTAGACTAATTTCTGATGAAGATGGATATATGTTGATCCCGACTCCAAATTGCGATGGAGTACTAGATGGAGGATCCTCCACAATCTCTTCTATAGCAATCAGACCAGGTGGAAGAGGTAGACCGTCAGGTCCGTAAAATATTTCTGGTGCCGAAGAAGGTATAGAATCTGCAGTGATAGATGTTTTTGGAATAACACCTTCTGAATTAGTTGGAGATGGAGCTGGTTTAGTAATAGAAGTGTTTCCATCGACACTAGGATTAGTTCCACTGTCCTTTGGTGGCTGCAGAACTTCTTCTGTAAAGGCAGGGATACCAAAAATGTTTGGAGTAACCGGAGTTTCCGATGGTGTTGGAACACTTGTTCTAACTTTACCAAGGGATTTGGAACTGGTTAAACGAGTTCGCTTTGTCCGTAACAGTTTTGATTCTGGAGACAAAGACGGTTAACTCGTAAGTCTCCGCGAACGACGGGGTTTCAATTGACTTTCTTCCACGATTGCGGATTACTCGATCAACTAAAAATCAAGGGGAAATATGTTTCCGAAATAAATGAATTTTAGATGCTTCGACACAACTTGTTTTTTCAATTTTTAAGAGTCGAGAAAAAACAAAACATGACTCTAGTTGCCTTCGATTTTTAATGAGCTTGAAGTGACAAGTGCTCAAATGGACCTTTTCCTTTAAGGAGTCTGAAAAGGAACGAAAGAGACTACTCTGGAAATCTAGACAGAGGGATTACCAAACCAATCGCAAAACTGCATAATACTTTTTACGGTACGGCAGTCAATCTTCCCAAATGTTGTGTTTAGTGCATTGCGATCAATAGGGCGGCAGACATGACTTCTATGGATAAAGGATAAAGCCTATTGTGGTCTCCCAATATATACTCGATGGTACGTGGGAGCGCAAGTCCGTACTGACACTTATCGTCTCAAAGTGGAGGAATCACCCAACCAGCAATGAAAACAATAGTTACCAGGCTTTACGACGCCAGAACACGTCTCTAGCCTAGACTTCTAAATGTTGTGTGTTAGGTTCCAAAGCGTTTTTAGATTCATTAAATTTATTTTACAGTTGATCTTGTTTAAGAAATTTGCCTTTCAGGTTCACCCCATGATGTAGATATACAATTTTCTAAAATGCAATCTAAGATGATAAACAATCGTTTAATCTTCTTTTTTCAATGAAAATCCTAGCTACTAAAGAAAGAGAGATGATATTATTTCAACATAGAGCAGAGAGCACACACTATATGCACTGTCCTAAATCAAACCAACAAACAATCTAAATGCAAATGCACATGCATGTATTTGTTTTCAGCCTTCTTAATGTGTGAATGATAAAAAGAAAGCTAAGCACGAATCTGAATTATTTTTCAAAGCGACATTACTAACAAGTTTCTTTTCAAGACAAAATGAAGACAATGACGACACTTTGCGATTTGGAATTGAAAACTTGCTTTCGACACTTGAAAAACTACTAATTCAAATCAAATACAAGAGTAACAGTGTAATCGACTATCAAGAACAATCAGATTCTCTTTTATGACTGAAAACGACACTTGCGACACTTCCAGATCAAGAAACGACAGTTCAATTACGCTACTTCCTTGTAGAAGAGAACTGAAAATGGCTCAAAATACATAAAAACATTTACAATTATTTGCACAATGGAGGAAGTATAATGGCAAGGAAGGGGTTTCAACAGAGGTATACTGACTACAGACAGAAAAACTCCTGAATAGAGCTGAAAAGAGTGAACACAGAAACCAAAATCTAGGAGCAGAAGAGGTCTTGTCTGATTAGCACACCTGTAACACAGGGAAAGTGAGATGCAGCGCACCTACTACACTCGGGAAGTGCGATGCAACCAGATTCTAGAGAAGAGACAGTGCGATGATCCAGGGACAAGACTTCAACTGGGTTCCGAGTCACAGTTTGCAGCTCAGTTTAGGGATTTAGGCCGAGCAAGTGGTAATCAGTAAATCAATCACAAGGGTATATCTAAAGAGGTTACTAGAGCCACAACAAGGGAAATTAGAGAGCTTGTAAATCAATTGTTCAGTTCATAAACAAAACCTGGAGATAGACTGAAGTAGCATTGATCTACTTTGCACTTGCATAACAAATGCAGTTCGAAGGCTAGCTGGCTTGACTTCAGGCTCCATCTGTAAGTTTATAAAGCAAACAAATATACACAAACAAACAATCTATTCGCTCCCCAGCGGAGTCGCCATTTTGTTATCGGGAAATCTAGTGTCTATGCAGAGTTGCTAGTCCCACTAAGGCTGGTAGCTACCTTAGAAACAAACAAACTAAAACCACTTTCGTTTTCCTTTATGAGAAGTAGATAAGAGGGGAAAGAAGGAGACCAACCTCTATCATGTGCTTGGTTCCTTTCTTGATTCCTCTACCTTCTGATAGATCTTTACCACTCGCTTCCTCGTCTACCCAGTTTCAAGGAGCACCTGTAGAATCAAAGCAGCATAACACTATCCAAGAACATATATCTACTATCATAAACAATATAGGACCAGATATATATTGACCACACAAATGCATATATCATCAATCATACAAGAATGTGGAGGAAAACTTGAATAGCTTTATTAATAATCAAGAATAGGAAAGAGGATTACAACCAATTCTTTTGATCCATCATCATCCTCTCAGCAAGAAAGCTCTTCTTCACCTCATAAAAAGCTTAGATCACCCAACACTATGATGTTACACCAAGAAACCAGCAGCACTTCCTTACAAGATACAAAATTCCGGCCCCTAGATCTCTGGGATGAGAGATCCATATATAGATGTTTGCAAGGGGGGTGAGTCAACTTTTGAGATTTGATTAGTGTCCTCTCTTTGATTTTTCTTGATTCCACTTGGAGATTGATGATCTCTTACTCATCCCTGGGCGAATGCAGAGAGGCAAGTGTCACAGGAGAAGTTTCTGGAAGATTCCATGATCCTCCACCTCACAGATTGACCCTGCCATTTGTCCACTCTCACCCATCGCACCCCATAGAAGGGCTTTTCAGTATGCATCGCACCTCCTGTGTACATTTAGGTGGGATGCAGCGCACTTTGACCATGGAGCAGGTGAGACGGTCCAATTTTGACTAGTTCTGAGTAGTTTTTCATGGAGAACTTCTAGGAGAAGATGTAATCAGTTGACCTTGTTCTTTTGGAGGTTGAAACAACACTTTTAGGGACTTGAGAGCCCTTGGTTTAACGACATTTATGATTGGGGTTGCAGTGCCCAAAAATGTCTATAACAACAATGCAAATCCACCCCTGTGGGGGAGGTGAAGATATCCTTGTACTTCTCCACGACCTTTTCCTTCTTCTGTTTTTGTGTGAAGGGGCCTTGTATAGAGGTTGTGGCCACCGTCTTCTTCTTTCCCTGAGGGCGTATCATCAGTGCTTGGTCTAAAATGCGATGCAAATTAGAGTTTCTTTTACTATCAATCTGGGTAAGTAAACTTCGAGGATCATCCAATATAGATGGACTTAGAGACAAACTAAACTAAGCTAGGTGAAGAAATGCCAAAGCTCCCTTACAGGAGGTTTTTCATTGGGATCTCCAACATCTATTTAGTCATTTAACAAAATGAAATCTAAAAAATTAAAAGACATTGTGATAAGTGTAAGAAATATTAAAGCTCCCTTACAGGTGATTGCTCGTTAATATTTCTAATCATCTTAATCAACAAAACATAATTCTGATTGATTGCATGAAATATTAAAGATCTCTTACAAGAGACTATTCATTTATATCTCAAGCAGATAAATCAAAAACTTAAACTAATGAAATCAAACATTAAATAACAAATCAGATTCATTGAAGGAAACGTTAATACTTTCTTACGAAAGGTCATTCATTAATATTTCAAACATATGAACCTAATCATTTAATCTAATGAAATTCATAAACAAACATAAAATAAAATCCTACAAAAATAAAAGTGTACTTGCTAGGCAATGGGGATACTTCCAAGGATTCACAAGCACACCAAAAGAGAAGTCAAATGTAGAGGATCAAAGAAGCTCTGTTTTATTCATCATCAATTGCAAATTGCAATTACAACCATTACAATGATTCTCCAAATCTAACTTCTCATTACCAACCTATACGATACTAAGATTCTAAATTACAAATGAAGGACTAGGTTCTAAAATTCTAAAAATTAAGATTACAAAATGAAGATTACAAATGAATGAGATAACGCTCCTATTTATACAAAAGCTATGATAACAAACTCATAAATGTAAATCCACTATTCCCTCATTTGACCCACATATTTCTGAACCAGTGGTGACACATAACTCTATCCTCCATGAGGTCCATGATCTCCTCAAATTCGAATTTGAACATAGAGTGCCACATAAATATGCCTTGGAAGCTTCCTGTGTACCTACACATGTCAACAAACTCATTCTAATTGTTAGATATAAGTATATGGAGATTATTTTCTAAAGTTTAACCATAAATTCACTTAAAAATACTAAGAATTCATAATGTTTTGGAAAACACAATGGTAACCCATTTAATGATGAAAGTGAAGTTGATTTGGTGACATGGTGGTAGAATAGATGTGAGAAAATGTGTGAATGAAGTGAAAGTTGATGTGTTTTAAGGACAATTCCTAGGCCCAACATACACCCAAACTATAGGTATTGCATGTCCTCATTCAATCTATTACATTACTTTTGATACTTGAGCTTTGGCTTAGACTTTTTGTGAAATAATTTGCTTAACTTTTGCAAAGTGTGTTTGTTGAATTGCTACCTGGTTGGTTCTTGTGTTTCAACCGTATTTTGTTTGTTGCATTCAAATTCAATTTATGATCTTTTCATAATAATAATGTGATTTTTATTGCAGAGTATTTTTGTTGGAATGCATCATGGTTGGTTCTTGTGTAACAACCATGATTGTGTTGCATCCAACTAGTTTTTAAGTACTTTTGACAAAGCCATTTATATGCTCATGTAATAGTGAATATATTTTGAAGGTATGTGGGTTTTAGAATGAGATATATGAATATGGAAAAATATGAAGGTGACAAAGTATGTATGTGAATGTATCCCTCCCCCAAACTGATGGTTTTGGAAATTTTATGAAATGAGGAAAGGAAGTCTTTTCCAAAAATTATCATTCTAGCTTTCAAGGAATTAAATGTTTAAAAGTTAGAAAATTTCATAACTCAACTTACCCTTTAAAAAATGGATGAGAGTTGTGCATGAATGGCTGCAAAATTATCATAGTTTTCTTCACTTGGCAGTGAAAATGGTGGATGAAGTCGAAGAAGTGAATCTTTTATTGTTGCTGCATCTGCTGCTAAATCTGTTGCTATATCTTCTGTTGAATGTTCAGAATCTGTTGTTGAATGCGGCTGAAAAATGTATAAGGCTTGGAAGGTATACAAAATTTGGAATTTAAACTTCCCCCCCACCTTATTGATTGACTTTTCCTCAACTCATTTATATCAAAACTATAAATTAATGAAAGTAAATTATCTTCCTCTGCTACAAAATGATTGGTCTTCAAGTCTTTAACGCTTGTTGTCACAATTCTTGTCATGTGATTAAATGTTTTGGTGTCGAACATAACAAGAAATTGTTAAACTAGTGGCCATTGATGGATGACACTAGTCAACACGAGAGCTCCCACATTTGATGTGGATGAGAGTCAAGATGCCCCGAACACATCTTTCTAAGTATGAATGAATTTGCTGTTGTCGAATACTTAGAAGATCCAACTAATAAGGGACATTAATGTATTCCATTGTTTATCAGCATGATAACTTACCCTTAAGGCATGCAAGCTTCAAGGTGTTTTTAGAAAAATATTTAGACTCAAGGACTATGGACTCAATGGTGTATGGAAGCAAGGTTTTATTTGTAAGGGTAGGAAAAAGGAAACTAAAAATGGAAATGGAAAGTGTATCTATTTTCTTTTATTTGTGGCTTAGGAATGATGAAGTGTATGTGAATAATGATAAATGTCTAATGACTCTTGCTGGGAAAAAAAGTGTTTGATGGCATGCAAACTCTAAAATATAGCAAATCCTCACGTCGAATTCAAGTGTGGCTAGGTATTTCACTGTCCTTGTATATTTACGAACAATCTGAAAGTCTTCGAATTTTCTTATCTATCATGCAACATTTCAAACCATTAAACTATTACTATAAGTTCAAGAACTTGTAATTTTCTGGAAATTTCATATATGTTCATGGACTTCTTCTTTTGGATTTCTCATGAAATTAGTATTTTGAAGACCAATTGTGTGCACAATTAGTTTCCTTAATGATCATTTCATCATCCGAAATCTGCAAATAAAACTTGGCATAGAAAAAAGTTAGTTTGCTCAACAAGGAATGGCCAATGCCTTAATGATTCTTATGCAAAAATTAATGCCAAATGAAATGGGTTATGGATAATCAAAAGCGTAATTTATATCCAATTCCTGATGTTGATAACAATCCATTTTTTATAAAAATAACCATGAAAATTAACTAATCTCCCTCTTTGTGTCAGATGTCTCCTCGAATGTGAATGAAAAAGAGCATATGTTGCAGATTAGTTTGTCTCATAAATGCATACAACCTTGATGAAAGCATAGATTTTAATGCCAACTCTAAGCATAATCCTCCAAATGTTCGATAAATGAATCCTCCTTTGTGTGATTCGCTTCATTTTTGAAAGGTGCATGGCGCATTTTTAATTAATGAAATCTCACAAATGCCAATGCATAACTTTATTTATCAATCTTAGAAATAAAATTAACCTGATTCCATTTTAATGGATTAAATTTATGGAGGTGCAAAATTTCCTTCAAATTTCCAACTTTCTCATGGTATCTTGAAAGTGACAAGTAAAACAAAGTTTGCAATTTCATGATAAAACATGTGAAATTTGATTTGATACTCATGTGCCTGAATTTCATGAAGTTGCTTTTTATTTTATTTTTTAATTGTTTTTTGTTTTAACTGAATTAATCATTTATTTCTACTCTATCACATATAAATTATTTTTACCAACTGAAAACAAAAATATAAATAAAAGTCAAAAATGTTCTACCTAAACTAAATTATTATTAACAATATAATAAAATAAAACCTCACTCATTTTTTTCGATCCTGAGAACGTTGGCTCCAAACTTCAATAGCTCACTCCAATTCTTCATTCATCTGTCCTTTTCATTAATTTTCTTAGTGCACTTGGTGTAGACACTAGATCAATTTTTTCATGTTCTTGTAATGTGCAGGCAACCAAAACCTGCGTAGTCCTCCAGGAGGAGAACACGTGCCACAATAGCTTCCTTTGATTAGTCCCATGCAGGACTGTGCTTTGGTCAGAGCTGGCTTCACTCCTTCACTCAGATGGATGTTACCAAGTTTGAACACCAATTCTCTCTTTTCGTCATTTTTTAAGGCTTCACGACTCTTGGCTGCGATAAACAAACAGATCCTGCAAAAAGTA
Organism: Pinus tabuliformis; assembly: GCA_031772625.1. Lineage (NCBI taxonomy): Eukaryota > Viridiplantae > Streptophyta > Pinopsida > Pinales > Pinaceae > Pinus > Pinus tabuliformis. The sequence goes on from CM062819.1 coordinate 183,466,422, forward strand.
AATATTTAAGATTCGGAGATGCAAAATTTGAGATGTAAACAAATGCCAGTTTCTTTGAGCCCCACAACATTAATTAAATGAAAGCATTCATTAAAGTGATTCATCATTTAGTTGAATAACTTCCAAAGTCGACCCGGTGAGTGTGGACATCTTTTCGTGCAGCACCAACTGGATTGTTGCCTGAAGTCAATTATGTAGCACTCCCTTAATGACCCAACAACTTGTGGCATCCATTCCTTCACAAAATCGATTTCGGTTAACCGAAAATCACTTAATTTTCCTTCATCCTCTTCATAGGAAAGTACTCTAAGGCAATAACAATGACCGTTGATTTTTAGGTGGATCAAAAAAAAAATCTATTGAAAATGGTTCCCTTTTTCTTCCCATTAATTTATTTTCATTTGAAGATGCTTCATTCCCAACATCTGAACTTTGTTGTACATTTTTAACTCTTCGATACTTCCAATGATCAGGACCAACCCATGTATTTGATCTGGATGACACCCCCATCCCAAAAAACTAATAATCAATCGTTTTTCACTTAATAAATCTTTGTTGTATTCCAACTCTAATTCACCATAACCCATATCCTCTTTTTCAGGCCACTCTGAAGTAACAGCACCACTAGAAATAGATTCTGGGCTATTCAAGCCATCATCCTTCAGAACTTCATTGTTGTTATTGCATTCAAAGTCCTGAGGGCTTATATTAAAAGCTCATCCATTTTGTTAATATCACTATGGTGGTCAATCAGGATGAGATCCTAGGTATTTTCATTGGCTAACTTGATGCAGTTCTATAGGAGGTCTAAGATCTGATTTTTGTGGGAGGATTGAAAGTTTTTTTGATGATGTACTATCTGGTTGAGAGCCAACGCCTATCCAGAGTTGACCATATTCCATTCTAGATCCATCAACTATGTTCCCAGTAGCAGGAGGTTCACCATAGAAGGTGAAGGCAAGGAATTTTGTTGAGTTGAATGAACGAATGGATGGAATGTAATGGCAGATCAAACGTTTGAAACACATTAAACTCTTTTACCATTGATGTTGTCATTTTACACCTTATTTTTGGAGTGATTTCCGCAAGGGTCTACCTGAATAAGGTAGACTTGGGTTTTTCGAATTTGAGCATGATCAAAAACATTCAGGTGGTTTGAATGCAGTCAAAGAGAATTATAAAGCCTTAGCCAAACAATCAAATCTTACCATAAATTATGCCCAAAAATCTGCTTGCTCAAATCACTCAAATTGTGGCTGTAAGGATAAGAGTGATTACGCAGCAGCAAAGAGATAGTTGTCGGATTTTCAATTTGAGATTTTTGTTGCATATTTTATTTAATAGAAAAAATTAGTCTTTTTCGTCATGCCTTTGGCCTTCATCCACCAGTCTCAGCCTAAGGCATGTTAAAAGCACACAGAGGAAAGTATTCCCCATTTGGTTTCCCAAACAACTGGCAAGCACAATCTTGTTCAACAATTTATCAGACACTTGGCACACTTCCTTTACGTTTTTGAAAAGTTCCATGACTTCGTTCAACTTTCCTTCCTTAGACGGAGTCCACAAGTTCTCAATGGAAACATTGGTTACTCAAGTATCTCTGTTGTAAGAGCATAACCTCATCACCCTGTAGCAAGCAGAGTAGCTTAATCGACTTGAGTCAGCAAAGTAGCTTAATCAACGTTAACTAGCTCTACACTTCATCTCCATCACACAGCTATTTCATTCTACCATGAGATTTTCTTCTCTTGCACACCAGTTCTGGGGCACTCTGAGTGTCCATGTCCCTCTTGAACATACACTAGAGTGTAAACATTATTGCTCCTCTTTCATGAACAAAATTTCTCTCCTTGTACGTTGCTTTCACCCATTCAGAGAATCGAGGAATAATGGCTACCTAGCAACGTTCCCCAAGGTTGATGTATTGTTCGTTCCCTTGAATGGTGTCATCCTATAAAGCAACGCGTATGAAAATGTCCAAATACCTATTAGTCAATGGCACTGTCATGGGCCTACTTCCTAATAATTTCTAGTGTCCCCAACTGATATAGATCAAGCATTGGTCAAGTCGGCTTTCCCACTTTCAACACACTCAAGCCTTTCATTGTCAATGATCTAGCATTCTCGACTCTTTGCATCTACGCCTATGCTAGCATTGGCTTTACCACTAATTTGGCTTATAACACTACTAAAACCGTTAATGGTGCTGCTCAAACCTCACTTGAAACTTACATTAATCTGACTGCACATGTGTCGGCACTCTTCTCTCTTTCTGTAAGCTTATCCAATAGTAAACCCACTGTAACTCTTAGGTCTCAAAAGCACCATTGCAGTAATAATATGATCTCCACCAAGCCTTTCTCAGACTGCCCTCGTTGAGGCGCACAATAGGGCGAGTCTATTCACAATTTCGATGGCGGAGAGATTACTATTTTTCATCTCACCATTTGCTACAACGTGACCCGCGATAGATTGAAGTGGGATGGACAAACATATCAATGGATTTTCTTGGGGTTTTATACAACAATGCGTTGTTTCTCTAAAGAGTGTTTCTTACTTTCAGAGGAAGGGTTGTCAGTGTTGGTATTCTAGTATTGTGCAGGAAGAGCCAATGGTGAGCTGGACTGAGAACCTGAGCTCATGGAGAGAGATAAACATTGTAAATTAGAGCTGCATTCATCTTGTTTTCTGGGCATGGTTGGTTCCTCAACCATGTCTTAATCATCGAAAAACCAATCTCATTGTTTGCCCCAGAATTCCAAGGAAGATGGAGTCAAATCCCATGCATCTAGAGGAGGAAATCGAAACTAAATCTGTATTGTTTCATCGCATGGTTTGCCACAATGCGTTCATCGAATGGGGTGAATGATTTTCCAAATTGTATCAATGAAGAAGGGGTCAACATGCTGTCTATTACTGACACATAGGAAGCAGTCAACATGTTTCCTTTTAATGACAAATTTGTACTGAATTTGAGTGCAGAAAATCTGGAATGGCGGTATCGTCTTTGAATGGTTTTTGTTGGGTATGGTTTTTGGTGGAAGCCAATGAGATTATATCCCTTGCCTATAGATATTTCATGCAAAGGGAAAGATCCATAGAAATAGCCATAATGAAAATGATGGCCATACACGTACCCTACCTTCAATAAAACAATGCTATTACACAAGCACTTATCACTAAACACATCGAAAAGAAAATAATAGATGAGACAAGTGTTGGGCATCTACATGGTTTGGGTTGTAGTGTGTTGTTTACATGGGTGCACAGGATATAGAAAGGCAGTCCTTCCAAATGCGTCTTCTTGGAGCTGAGGTGCGACCAGTACATTCTAGTACAACTATATTGAAGGATGCTACTTCATAGGCAATTCGTTGAAAAATTGGTTTTATACAACGTCTAAAGAATAATTTTATACAAAAGTTTTTAAGATTTTTTTACGAACAATGTTTATTCGTTGCTTGTCTGCTGCAATTTCTTTATAATTGTTTTCAATTTTATTCTTGAAAGTGAGAGATTGAGGATAAAGTGCATATTTCTTCCTTAAACACTGATTTTGATTTGTTTATATGCAGATTTGGCTTGAAGAAATGATTCCAACACATTCCCAGCAAGAAAATTTTTATTTAATTTTGAAAATAAATCAATATATTTTCTGATCTTCCTGATCGCTCGAAGCGCAAGAAGAGATCATACTAACATATTGATTTTTTTTATTTCATTTTATTTTTGCAAGTTAGCGTGGATACAAATTTATTTATGAGAAATAATGATGATTTTTTGTATTATTTTTATTTTTTTTATAAAAAACAAACAAGACTAAAAGAAAACTCTACCAGGTCTGGTTTTATTTTGTTTATATATTCTATGTTAACTTGAAAGTTTCTTTTATTTCTTAGGTAAAATAATGCTTCCATTGAAGCCATCTATGGACTAAAAATTCAGAAATGCTCACATCTAAATTTAAAATTTTTACCTGATTGTTTGCAAGGATGTGAGTAACATGTTTGACCCTTGGATTTGGTGCAAGGTTCTTTTGAAACCAGTCTTTGATATTATCCTTGCTCTCCAAGAAGTACCTGTTTAACATCTGAAAATTTCTTATCCGTAGATGAATTAGTAAGAAATGGGGGGTTTGATAAAAGAAAAAGAAAAAACTGAATTTAAAATCAAAATGCTCAAACTTGAACTCCTTTATGAAGATCCTATTGTCACTAGGTTTCACAATTTAGTCCATAAAAAGGAATTACAATAAAAATAACTTCCTAAGTCTATCTCTAAATCATCCTCCCCCGCAAAGGCGCCAAAATGTTTGGTCTAAAATGCGATGCAAATTAGAGTTTCTTTTACTATCAATCCAGGTAAGTAAACTTCGAGGATCATCCAATATATATGGAATTAGAGACAAACTAAACTAAGCTAGGTGAAGAAATGCCAAAGCTCCCTTACAGGAGGTTTTTCATTGGGATCTCCAACATCTATTTAGTCATTTAACAAAATGAAATTTAAAAAATTAAAAGACGTTGTGATAAGTATAAGAAATATTAAAGCTCCCTTACAGGAGACTGCTCATTAATATTTCTAATCATATTAATCAAAAAAACCTAATTCTCATTGATTGCATGAAATATTAAAGCTCTCTTACAACAGACTATTCATTTATATCTCAAGCATATAAATCAGAAACTTAAACTAATGAAATGAAACATTAAATAACAAATCAAATTCATTGAAGGAAACATGAATACTTTCTTATGAAAGGTCATTCGCTAATATTTCAAACATATGAACCTAATAAGTTAATCTAATGAAATTCACAAACAAACATAAAATAAAAGCCTACCAAAATAAAAGTGTACTTGCTAGGCAATGGGGATCCTTCCAAGGATTCACAAGCACACCAAAAGAGAAGTCAAATGTATAGGATCAAAGAAGCTCTGTTTTATTCATCATCAATTGCAATTGCAAATTAGAACCATTACAATGATTCCCCAAATCTAACTTCTCATTACCAACCTCTACAATACTAAGATTCTAAATTAAAAAAGAAGGACTAGGTTCTAAAATTTTAAAATTTAAGATTACAATATGAAGATTACAAATGAAGGAGATAACACTCCTATTTATACAAAATCTATGATAACAAACTCATAAATGTAAATCCACTATTCCATCCTTTGACCCACATATTTCTCAACTAATGGTGACACATAACCTTATCCTCCATGAGGTCCATGATCTTCTCCATGAGGTCCATGATCTCCTCAAATTCGAATTTGAACATAGAGTGCGACATAAAAATGCCTTGGAAGCTTCCTTTGTACCTACACATGTCAACAAACTCATTCTAATTGTTAGGTATAAGTGTATGGAGATTATTTTCTAAAGTTTAACCATAAATTCACTTAAAAATACTAATAATTAATAATGTTTTGGAAAACACAATGGTAACCCATTTAATGATGAAAGTGACGCTGATTTGGTGACATGGTGGTAGAATAGAGGTGAGAAAATGTGTGACTGGAGTGAAAGTGGATGTATTTTAAGTATAATTCCTAGGCCCAACAATTAGGAAAACAAATTTCCTAGTTTTGGAAATGAGCTTACTGCATTGTTTTGTAGTAACCAAAGAGATGGTGGTAGGCGATGCTATCTCCGGTATCCTGTACAAATTATTTCCCAAAGTAACAATAACAGCACGAGGTCTTGACTCATACACAACATGTCACTTCCATAAGTATGGTTGGCCTAATAATACATCACAAATATCAAGGGGAGCAACATCACATAATACCTCATCCGTGAAGGACTTGATGCTGTATGGGAGGCGGCACTACTGGCTCACACGAAGATCTCGCCCTTGGTGAAGCCACCCGACGGTGTACTGTAGTGGATGTGTTGTGGTCAGTAAGCCCATCCGCTTCACAACCTCCGCCGAAATGATGTTATTTTGGCTCCCGCTGTTAACAATGAACTGTAGCGGAGAACCCTTTACCCACATCTGGGAGTGGAAGAGGCGATCCTCCTCCTCTGGATCTTCAGGTTCCTCCTTCTGGATCTTCATTGTGGCAAGGGTGGTATTGGGCTCTACATCAATAATCTACTTCCCTTTGTCATTTCCCTTGTCAAGTTCTGACTCAAAGTCAGAACATGCATCTGATTCTGAATGCTTTAGCTTGGCCTGAAAATCACTTATGTTGTGAGTGGTGCTCTTATGGAACTCACACCAGTTTCCCATGTCCTTCTTCAGCTTCACAATGTTGTTATTTGCTTGCGGCTTTGGTGGGTTGTCCTAGGCCGCCCCACATTGGCTTTAACCTGTGCTTTGTGGTTTGGGGATACCTTTCCCTTGCTTCGGATTCACATGTCCAAAGTCTTGCTTCTTCTATTTAAACTTTTGCTCGATCTTGACGGCATATCGGCATGCCGTGCCGAGTTAGGAGATGTTCAAGAACTCCATCTTGTCTTGGAAGTACCTGTGTAGGAATCCGCAGTACTTAAGAATCAAATGTTTCTCATAATCCTTGATAGCCAACTTCGTGCGAATGGTATGAAAACCATTTTTAAACTTTGGTACATCTTGGTCCCTTCCCTATTGCAGCATTGTCCACTTTATGTATTTATCCTCATAGCTCCCGACAGGGTAGTACTGCTCCTTGATGGCATCCCAGAATGTGTTCCAAGTGGGTGCGGCTGAAAAACGTGAGTTTGTACTTTCATCCTTCTGCTCACAGTAGGTTTCCCACCAGTCCTTGACATGGGGGGTTACTTTGAGAAGTGCAAAAGTGATCTTTTCTCGGCTGAAAAAATCATGAATGGAAAAATATCCTTCTAGGAGATTTAACCATTTATCTACAGTGTCTACATCTATTTGACTCTCAAATATGGAAATGTCAAAGTTAACTTGTACCTTAAAGGGCGTGGTGCTTCCAAAGTAGATGTCGAAAGAAGATGCATTGCCCCTGGTAGCCGCTAAAGGATCTGGATAAAGTTGTCCATCTTCGCGTTTCTTTATCACTCGAGGGCTTCTTCGAGAAATATTTCGATAGGATATATTGCTCCCTCATCTTTCTTTTCATCCACCATGGGAGCTATCAGGATTTGTGAGGCTGGTCTTGCAAAGGTTCGACTAGTTCAATCCCTAACTCCTTATATCACGACCTCGTTGGGGACATGCAAAGAAAAAAAGAGAAAGAGCATCCGCTTTGATACCACTAATCCAGATTTAAACAAGAACGCAACAAATTACAGATATAACCATAAATACAAAGATGCAATAGAAATAACACTTCATTTCATTAATATCAAATATTGAAATGTGCTTACAAACAGAATGGAAATAGGACTAGCTCGGGCGATGGTTGCTTATCTATGAGAAGAGATGGGGCGGCTACATGCCTCAGAACTATGTTACAATGAGGCTCAAAGGCCTATTTATTAATGAGAAATAATGGAAAACCCTAAACATCCAAAAGCCTAACATTAGGAGATGAAGCACCAAAATTGTGGGTCCCATTTGATTAAATTGATACATCAACTTCCCGGGGTCGTAACTTTGGCATACGATATTTGTTTGGCTATCATAATACCTCATTTCGAAGATCTCGAAGAGAAGGCCAAAAGAAAATTGGAAATCTTGTTTGGGATGTTTTGAAGCTCTTTGTTTTCCCTAAAAACGTCATTTAGTATCTTAAAACAGCTCGAGAAGTTTAGGACTAGAAACACTGCCAAAAATAGTAAACTATGCTACAATTAAGGAAACCAAAAAACTGAAAGAGATAGTGTTGGGGGTCCAAGTGGAATAGGAAAGTGGCCACAAATATCCACCTGGATCATTCCTCCCCCCTTAGGAAGCATTGGTCCCCATTGCATTGAGTTCCTCCATGAGATGAGGAAACTTCTGTTGAACTTGGTCCCTGGTGAGCCACTTTCCCTGGTGAAGGAGTTGGCCTACTTTGACAACTCGATATAATTGGATCCTTTGTTGTCGAGCGTTCTTGATCTAAGTGTCCAGGATCCGATCAGTTGTGGCTTGTTCCATGAAATCTGGATTTAACTTTGTAGGTGTGAGTTGTTCTGCAATGTCTAATGTATCTAGCAATGGTGGGAAGTATGGTTGAAGGTAGTCCACATTGAACACTGGGTGCAGGCCAAGGAATGGGGGAATGTTGAGCTCGAATTTGTTGTCTCCCACCGCCTTGTTAATGGTGTAAGGACCATATTAGAGTGGTTTGAGTTTCCAATAGGCTCTGTTAAGGCATTCCTTTTGTAAATGCAGCCAGACTTTGTTGCCCACCTGAAACTTGTGTGGCACCTGATGTTGATCATGTCGCTGCTTTTACTTAGCATTTGATTTCTCCGTAATTTCGTGGACCTACTAGTGAATATGTTGGATGTGCTCAATGAAGTTGTTTGCCTTATCAGTTTCGGACTGGACATGAGCTGAATCTGCATGAGTAGCTACAAATGGCATGGCCACATCAATGGGACATAGTGGCTAGAATCCCAAGCCCACCTGAAAAGGGTTGTGGCCAGTCAAGCTGTGGAGAGCCCGATTATAGTTGTGTTGGACATAGGTGTCACACGGAATCTGTCAAGGGTGCGGACACGACTGACCTTCCTAGAAGTCTAAGACATTCTAATGACAAACAAGACAAAAAGGAGTGATCTTTCTCTAAATACACCTTTTACAACATGAAAACTACAAGTGTTTAGGCTTACCTTATTCCAAAACGCTGTTGTTGAAGTCCGTTCTTGACGATCCGGATGAGCTCCTCCTTCAAGTCAATTCCTGCAACCACAAACAATCAAACAATTACCAAGCACTTGCATTTCATATAATAAAACATATATTCAACATGCAGACCAAGGAACACATGAAATAACTCATTAACACAAGCTATTGAGAAAAATAAACCAGTTTGTATTAATAACGAAACAAAGAAACTCTTACAACCTGGCCTTGGTGTTGTGCAAGTTCCTCCCAGGGTCCATCAAGGGTTTTCCTCTACTTTGACAAAGCTCACCCTCTCCCAAGTAGAATCAAGTGAAGACAATCTCTCCTCACAAAGGCTCTAATGGAAGACCTAAATCCTGCAGCATTTACCCAAAGAAAATGTATAGCTCCAACCTCTTCTCCTTCTGGCTCAATGCCTTTATTTATAGTGCTGTAAAGAGGTTATTCAGGTCCACTATCAATGGGATCATCCCCCTCTATGGGTGGGATAGCTCCCTTATTGATGGGATAAGTTCCCCCTTAATAGAGATACATGAACCAACTGGAGGCGCATCCATTTCATCAAACCGACCTCTAGAATGTTCTAGAAGTAACCACAAGTAACTTTTTCAAGATAAAACTCGCGCATTTTGCCTTTTACAGAGGGACGCACCTGTCCCTTAACATACAGAGCGTCCATGGACGCATATTTTGTGAACAAGGTCAGCGTCCCCGCAGGTAAGGCTAGAGAGAACCTGCGACCCCAGAGATAAACATAGTTTTTACAAGACTTTCTCTCTTCTTTGAGTTTGAGATGGATAACAGAGGCATGAGACTTGCCTAAGAGGGTAGCATGACTGTTGATTTGAGCCATACTAACTGTAAGTAGTCAAGGTGACATTTTTTAGTGTAACAGATTGCCCCCTAAAGTGCGAAGCCTGGAATAGAATAGGGTTTTGTAATTCTAGGAAGGGTGAAGCGCTTTATCATTTCAAGGATTGCCTTGTGGATGGCCTGGTTGGAACCTGCAATTTTCAACACAAAATACATGGATAAGATTATATCATTACTGAGGTAGGCATTCCCATATTCAGATTCAAAACTTTAACTAATGGACTAACTATTCTGATACAGGAATGATCTTGCAGTACATCATTTTTATAGACTTTTGTAGACACAGTATGGACGCAGCCATCTGTTTATGATTAGTCTACATAGATAATGAATACAAAACTCCTCGCAGCCTGGATGGTAGAAACTAGATCCAGGGTCTTCACTTCTACTTCCCGAATTGGTACGATTCTAGCCATGTGATTAAATGATTCGATGTCGAACATGGTAGAAACCACTTGATTACCAGTCAATGATGTAAACTGTTAACAAGCGTGAGAGAAACCACCAGTAATGTCAATGGTTCTCAAAGTACCAAGCACAACCCGTGAAATGTGAATAGATGTTTTGATGTCGAACACTTCACGGAATCCTCTGATCGAAAGTCAATGATGTAAACTGACGTCAAAGGCGAGAAACCTGCCATTGATGCATGCAGACTTCAAGGTACTGTCGATTCCTAAGTCATCTTTCTAGATAATGTGTCGATGTCGATAGAAAGCGACCCGTTGCAGGCAAGCCCGCAACACGAAATCATTGTTCAAGTTGAAGAAATGTTGCTGTAAGGACTGACTCAGGGATGGTCAAATGGATGACAAGTATTTTGCAGATGAAAGTTTTTGCTTGCAGACCTCTTGAACACATAACGACACAACAGATGGCTTGGTGACGTATAACTCAAAGTTAACCCCTGGAACCCGGTTAAAGACTTTCAAAGTGATTTGGTCAACTGTGAGGTAAAAGATTTCCCAACCCAGGTGAATGAAAAGTGTCGTGTTCAAGAGCGGTAATAAAGTTTCTTCTGAGACAAAAGGTGACAAATAGGTTCATTCTTCTCTTTTTTCCCCCACCATTTCTGGCAAGTACCTCTTTATTTTTAACAAGCTTGAGGAGGATAACATATGCTTGATTATAAGCTCATCCTTCGGACGAGTCCAACCTAGTTTAAATTCGAACCCTAGGAAGGAGTGGTTCGTTCCTGTTTGTAATTGAACAGGTCCTCTACTGTAAAAGTTTAACGAGCCCAGTATAGGAGAAACTCGGCGTTTTTCAATTTTAGAGAGTCTGAAAAAACTAAAGGAGACTCCACGTTGAACTTTTTCGTATATTTGTGTCCCTCAAGCCCGAAAAAGTATAAAATAATACCTGGGGGAACCGCTTGATCTTGCGACCAAGGAGTACTTTCATAATAGTGTCGTTAACCTGAAAAGTAAAAAGCGATCAAGGACACGTCGTTTTATTTCCTTATCGAGTTCGAAACGACAAAAACCCGGCAATCTTTTCCTGATTTTGCGGTCAGAAAAGAGCTAAAAGGGGACCGTCTTTTAATTCCGTTTTAACGAGTGAAAAAGAAACACTCGGCGATCTTTTCATGTTTTAGGAGTCAGAAAAGGGCTTAAAAGATGACTCTGATATTTTTGTTTGTGAAAAATTACAATTTCCCTCGAAATCCCTTTGTCCTGCACAAAAGTAACACATTACTCATACCTGTTTAAAATAGGCAAAAATACATTCAAAAACATCTTTTCATGGTAAAAAATGAACTAATTCATCCAAAAAACCTATAAAAAGACCTTTTACCATGTCATTTTTACCGTTTCACTGTTGAGGTTGAAAAAGGAGCTTTTGACAAGAAACTTCCCGTGGTTGCTGCGGAAAATCTGACCGTCGGAATCGAACGCCGTCTCATCCAGGTATTTTACACATCCTACTCTGCATTTCTATCCGTTTAGAATCAATTTTTAGGTTTTAGTTTCATTTTTTGGGGGGGTTTTGGTTTTGGAATGCGCCTCTCGGCGGACGCAGGTGCCCTTCGGGTGACCTGCGTCCCCCGACTTTTTCTCATACGGGAAAACGGTCGGAAGACGCAGCCCGCCTTCAGGCCAGCTGCGTCCGGGCGCCCTGTGCTACAAAGCCAGGGTGCGTCCTCCGAGAAACGCGCATTTCAAAACCCCAACTCTCTCAAAAAACCACCAAAAATTCCCAAATCAATTTCTAATTGCTATTTTTGATATGCAGGGCATTAATCATGTTAGACTGGAGAGAAAGAGAGCATGTAGAGGAAGATGAAGCTGCAATAAATCATCAACCTTCCCTGGATGCCCTAAGAGCATGCGGATTATACAAATATTGGACCATACCGGGCATGAGGGGCCAGGTAAGATTCTTGGAATGGCTGGTTGAGCGATGGAACGTACAAGAACAATGCTTTTACATAGGAGGGCACCAGCTCGAGATAGAGCCCTCGGATGTATACTTTCTCACTGGCTTGCCAAACAGAGGTGAGCAACTCAGTCTTGCGGGGACTAGGCCGGGTGGCCAATCCCTTGATAGTCTCCGCGAGAATTGGTGCACACCTGGGGCTCACCATTCAAAAGGCATAGAGATAAAACACATCACTCTGCCGGAACTCAAAGTCATAGCGTTCACGGTTACCAGAATTTGCGGCGCGGCCGCTTTACACATTGCTTCCGGATCCCAAATGCGGATGGCAATTGACTGTTACCAAGGCACCATTTTCAACTGGTGTGAAGCTGTGTCGGCTCATATGAAGAGCCAACTGACCAAGGCAAAGAACGGACGACTAAAGACTTTTGGATATGGGCCTATAGTCGTGAGCTTTGCCTTGGAGAGAATTCCAATGCTGATCCCTCAGCAACTCACTGTTGATATCTTGGGTCCCCAGCAGCCAAAGCTGATACGATGGGTTGCGGTGATGGCCCGGCATCCTGACGAGGGCGCGACAGTAGTTCGATTCTCAGATAGTTATTTTGACTGGTTAGAGGGCCAGCTTTTTGTGATACAGGACTTTCCGTATGCCGGAATGGATTTCAGAGGTGATCCGGACATGGTTCTTCCACAGGGAGAACAATGGGACGACAGAGGTACTTTTTATTTTCACAAGTTTTCTAGTTATGTATTTTTTGTATTTTTTATATATATCGTCTCAAAACTAATAGTAAACTTTTTCAAAATGCAGATGTTGGTCCACAGCGTCCAGCCAACCTCCGGCCTTATGATAGACTACATCCAGCTGCACCGGTACCGGCCCCACAGGATGCGACAGCAGAAGTACTAGCTGAGTTGGAGCATGATCTAGAGCGTCTCACGGCAGATATACCTGAGACTACTATGGACGACATTCCTATCAGGCTTCAGCGCTTCGTAGTCGCGGTCCCTGGACCGTTTAGGAGATTTTTGCGTAAGGTAGCCCGCGCAGTGGTGTCGTACAGAGAGCACCACCAGTGATTGACTAGTCACTTTTGTAGTCACATGTGACATTTTTGACTTTTGTACTATCATTTTGCCGATCATAAGGTGTTTTAAACCTATGATCGAAGACGATGTATATATTTTTTGACACACTTCTATCTATATATATCACTATTACCGGCTTATCTTGTTTAACATATGTGATGAAATGTTTTTAAATTTACTTGCATGATTATCGTAAATGTCTGTCCAACATTCGAGAAGCAATTGCATCTGCTAATGTATTCAAAGACCTTGGAATATGTTGATATTCAATGTAATCAAATTCACGTTCCAAGAGACGCACTCTCAAAAACAACCTTAATAACACAGGATTTCTAATGGCATAAACTCTATTAAGCTGTAATACAACAAGTTCAGAATCTAACCTCACTATCAAACGTCGAATTCCAAATGAAATAGATTCGGATAATAATTCAACCACTGCACTGTATTCTGCAATGTTATTCGTTGTTTGACCGAGGCTTACCCCATGCATAGAAACTAACTCGTCAGAGGGCGAATAGATAACCCAAGCTGCGGAAGAGATATTCCGTGTACTACGACAAGCACCATCAGCAAATCCAATGTATGTTTGGAGAGGCGTCGACATCTACAATATCAAGAGTAAAACCAAGATAAGCCAGAATAATGACGAAAAACCACACTTGCTAAGCTAAGCACACTGACTAAACTAACACACTTGCTAGCTAGAAAGAAAATCTAACCTATCTAAAAATTTCTCCATACCCATCATTTTAAGCATAATACCTCTTTAGGTAAAGTCCATTTCTGGGTTTACCCAAAGAGTCCCCATCAAAATCAACTAACTCATAAGCCCCTTTTGCTAGCTTTCGCTTTACAATGTAGGGCCCATGCCACATGGGAACGAATTTTCCGGCACCTAGCTTATCGTTAGCTTGATCATATAATAGTACTAGGTCTCCTTCCGAAAAACTTCGAGGGGTTACATTTTTATCGTACTGAGCTTTCATTCGTTTCGCGTGAGTCTCGATAGCTAAAGTAGCGTCACGTCGAGTCTCATCTAATTTAGCCAAGTATAATAACCGTTTCTCCTCTTCGGAAGTAGCTGGAAGTAATTCGACAGCCATTTGAAGTGATGGGATTTCGCATTCAATAGGTAACACAGCTTCTAAGCCATAAACTAGCTGGAAAGGGGTGAAACCTGTTGAATTTTTCACTGAAGTTCGATATGCCCATAGCGCCGAAAATAACATGTTATGCCAATTCGTTCGATGGATACCAATGATCCGTCGAATCATGATGACTAGAACTTTGTTGATTGACTCAACCAAACCGTTGGCTTGCGGATAATAAGGAGTAGAGCTATCGTGGCGCAAACCAAGCTGGCTTGTAAGCTCAGTCATCATGACGTTTCGAAAATGGCTCCCATGGTCAGTAATGATTGCTTGTGGGACACCAAACCTAGTTATGATATGATTGAATACGAAAACTGCAGCTGTCTTGCCGCTTGCGTCGAATGTAGGCATCGCCTCGGCCCATTTTGTAAAATAATCAACCGCGAGGATGATATACGCATGCCCCCCGGCCGAGTGAGGGTTACAAGTAATAAAGTCAATGCCCCATTTGGCGAATGGACCAGCGGCAATTATAGGGTGGAGAGGAGCAGGTGGAGCGCGCATCTTTCGATCAAACACTTGACAGTTGTGGCATGTTCTGACAGCAAGGATACAATCTTTAAACATAGACGGCCAGAAATAGCCAGCGCGCAACACCTTCTGAGCTGTGGCATACCCAGACATATGACCGCCACATGCTCCAGAGTGACAATCATTCAAAACTCTCTCAGCCTCTTCGTGAGTTAAACAACGTCGAAAAACTAAGTCTGCCCCCCGGCGATAAAGTGTATCTCCAATAATTCTGTATTGCTGGGATCGAAACCGAATTTTTCGACGGTCTTCCTTGGAAGCTTCAGGCCGAAAGGTTTGGGTTTGGAGATAGATGATTATATCCCCATACCACGGATCTAAAGTGCTAATAAGAAACAAAGATTCGTCCACAATGGACTCCTCTGCCACAGTCTCTGTGTCAGCACTCGGGAAATCACACATCAATTCCGCAAAAACTAAAGATTTCTTAGACTTGGACTTCTCGAACTCCAAGTCGAACTCTTGCAGGATAACAATCCATTTAGAGTACTTGCCCCCTAGCAGTTGTTTTGTCAAAATATAAATCATAGGGTTGCAATCCGAAATAACTGTAGTCTTGCGGAGAAGAATGTAGTGACGAAAACGCTGGACAGCTTGAACGGCTGCCAGGGCCAATTTCTCCACATGCGAATATTTTAACTCAGTGGGATTTAAGGTTCTACTAAGATAATATATCACATGCTCTGCTTTGAATTCATCTTCTTGAACTAACACCATTCCAATGGTGGAATGCGAAGCTGCGAGGTATAAGAAGTAGTCCTGGTTGTAGTTGGGAGGATGCAATAACGGTGCATGGGTCAACGCGTGTTTTAGTGCATCAAAAGATTGTTGGGCAATCTCGTCCCAAAAGAATTGTGCGTTCTGTTTCAACAACCGTGTAAAACCTTTAGTGACCTCGGCGTAGTTTGGGATGAATCGGCGTAAAAAGTTCGCTTTCCCTTGCAAACTTTGGAGTTGGCGCAAACTCGAAGGAGGAGGCAATTTGATGATAGCCTCGACTTTCGAGGGATCGACGCGAATGCCGGCTTTTGAAACAACAAATCCCAGCAATCGACCTGTTTCTATACAGAAAACACACTTGTGGGGATTCAACCGAATTCGATAATGCCTACACCTCATAAAGATTGCTCGTAGGTGGACAAGGTGATCAGCTCGTTGTAAAGAATGAGCAGGCAAATCATCGAGATAGGGTTGCACAATGTGCTTGATGTCATGAAATGCATAAGACATCGCCCGTTGAAAAGTAGCGCCGGCATTCTTAAGCCCAAAAGGTAATTTGCAATAAGCAAATGTCCCCCATGGACAAATGAATGCCGTTTTTGGTTGATCGGCAGGTAGAATATTGATTTGATTATAGCCTGAGAAACCATCCATGAAGGAAAACATCTCACTTCCGGCACAATCATCAATGATTTGATCGATATAAGGCGTAGGATAGTTGTCTTTTGGACAAGCTCGATTGATATCCCTATAGTCGATACAGATTCTTATTGTTCCTTGTTTTTTATTGACGGGAACAATATTCGATACCCAATCCGTTAACGGGATCGGATAAATGAAACCTGCTTTCAACAGCTTTTCGACTTCTGCTTTAATCGCAGCCGCTTTTCGAGGGTGAATCTGACGCAACCGTTGCCGAATGGGTTTAGCATCCGGGTAGGTTTTGATTTCATGAACAACAATGGCAGGATCAATTCCCGGCATTTCCTCGTAAGACCAGGCAAACACGTCGCGGAATTCTTGGAATAGGGCCTTGTAAGTTTGGATTTCTTCTTCAGTACATGCGGCACCTATATGAATGTTCTCCTCGATTCCGGGCTTCACTGAAATATCAATGGGAATAGTACGAGAAATATTCCCTAAATTCAGCTCTGAATCAGAATGTTTCGTTGGATCCTGAGCGTCTTTGACATATTCAGCGGTAAAGATAGATGAAAAATCATTTTCAAATGCATCATCCTTAGGTAAAAACGAAGATCTGTGATGGAGATCTTCCCATGGTAGATCATCTACACTTAGGATTTCGCGAAGTTGTTCGTCAGATGACACTTCTTCGGGAAACGTTATCCGTTCTAAGGGTGAGGTGAAAAAGACTCTTCACTGACCACATTCATTTGGTCGGTTTCGGTTGAATGAAAGTCGGTAAAAGACATAAGAGCTTCATAAGCAATCTCATACGGACTCAACGGCATAACATCACCGAGTGAGTCTAGCTCAGAGTCAGAGGGAACATACCAAGGATCATCATAAATAATGTTTTCTGACGTGATCATATGAATTGTTGCGAACGAAGGGTCTGCATTGAGTGGAGGGAGAGGAAAAGTTCCCAGTAAACCGGAATCCTTAACTAAACCTACACCAATGTCCCTATAAGGGATTGTCGTTTTACCAACATGCTGGATAGTTTCTGAAGAGGTTGGGTCGGATGAAAAGTATGTCAGCTGATCAATAGTCACGATCTTACCGTTATGTGGAAACTTAATGACTCTGAAGACCGATGAAACGACCGCTGTCATAGCATATGACCAACTTCGACCCAAAAGAAGGTTGTAGTCTAGAGGGGCATCAACCACTTCCACATCCAGACTAACGGTTTTACCTTCGACCCCTATAGGCAATTCTTGTAGAATACCAAACGGACGGAACCCACGGCCATCAAAGGCCTTAAGGATGGTGGGGGATTGGTTCAACGAAGGAGAACCAAGCGATCTCCAACATTGAATCGACATAATACACGTAGAAGCTCCCTCATCAATCACAGTCCGATGAATAGGCCTGTTTTTGACTATCACTGGAATTTGGAAAGCCATTTGATGGGGGAGACGCGGTGTACTACTTTCTAGATCAAAGATCATTAGGTTCGGGTCCTGAACATCGACAGCTCCAATAGCCGACAAAAGCAATTTTCGTTGCGCTGGACATGATTGCAGCACTTCGAGTGCCGACATTGCTGAAGGTGAAACAGCTAAGTCTTCAACAATGTTGTAATTCTGGGCTGCTCTCGCATGTGGATTGAAAGCAGACCTTCGAAGTACACCCTTGGCGGGCGGCTTAATCACTAAGTCTGGGTTAGGTTTTTCGATCTGTAGTGGATCGGAACCAGGAGCTGAGGTTGATGGGTTAGAGTGAGAAGATTCTGCTTCCTTACCATCAACAGGAGCCTTACTACCATAATCTTGCGATCGAGTCGCAATCCTGACATGAGACATCATCAAAATGGGTTCTTCACTGGCATTCGAAGAAGAACCTATCATCTTATTCTCCTGCTCTGGAAATGGATTTTTTAACACAGCAGGAGTGGGAGAACCTTTGACTATTTTCACTACCTCGGCCCGATGAGGGCAGTCTCTCGTAAAATGATCTTCTTCACAAATAAGACAAGGATATCGAGGTTTGCGCTTTTCGTCATTGGTTTCCGACTTTTCCGTTTTCTCCTTTGGAGCCTTGTCTGCTTTAGCCTTCTTCTTTCCTTTCTTCTTTCCACCGTTTTTGGATTTGGCCGTAGATGACTCTACAGCGTGAATGTCGGCGGTAAGTTCAGGAGGAGAAGACTCTCCTGTCGGAGAATCAGGCAAAGTGATAATTGGAGTATTGGAGGTCTTGGAAGACTTCTTCTTACTCTTCGTAGTCACGATACCGATCATACCATCAGCGGCATGAGATCCCGAAGGAGCAGCAGCGATTTGGTTTGACTTTGGAAGATCCGGAATTTTCTCGTGTAACGTACCCGACTGAGTGTAAACTAAGTCAAGGTATTGTGCCTGAGCAATGACTTGCTCCTCAGTAACTACTCCGGCCTTAGCGACATCTTCAGTAATTCTTGGTAATAATGATTTGACAAACCATTCAGCTAAGATTTGGTCCGGGATAAAAACTTTCACTAATCTCCTTCGACGTCTCCACTCATGAATGTGATCAGAAATGTACGTGGATGTCGATTGTTTTAGCGAAGTTAATAATTCTGTACCATTATCGTATCTGACTGGTAACTGAAAATGAGTTAAGAACGAGGTAGCTAACTGGCTAAAGTTGTAAAAAGAGGCCCGTGGTAACTCAATGTACCACTTGGCTGCGAGACCAATGAGTGTACGCTGGAAAAGACGTAAGCGGATGGAATCATCTGAGATGGAATTTGATGCACACCAGAGGTGGTAAGTCATCACGTGATTAGACGGATCCTCTCCAGACTTACCTTCGAACTTGGGTATATCGCTGGGCAACTTATTTGGCATTGGCGGCCAGAACTGAAGATATTGAATTGGATCGTTCGTTAGGCGCGTCAAGTCGGGTAAATCTAAAGTCGCAATAAACGGTAACTGCCGGTTAGGATCTCTAAAACTCTGAGTCACAATACCAGCCCCAGGAGGAGGATATCCAGGATAACTAGGAACAGGAGTCGCATTTGGGATATTATATCCTCCTGGAAAACCAGGATTAACCGGACCGTACTGGGGTTGCTGAGGTGGTTGATAAGTGTACCCAGGATACGGTTGATACTGGTAAACCGGTTGTTGGGCAGCTTGCCCAGGTTGATACTGTCCCTGGTACGGAGGTTGAACAAATTGAGGTTGAGTAGTAACAACCGTACTTGTACCAGGTTGGCCTACAGGCATCTGGACTGTGGTTTGAACCGTGGGTCCAGACAACGGTACAGATGTCTGAGGAGTGGTTACAGGGACAGTAGAAACCGGAGCTGCCGATACTCCAGAAGTAAGCATGGTAGATGAAGCGGTAGTTGCTGCAGCCGTGTGAGGTGGAGTACCAGGTGCAATTGGCGGCTGAGTAACTACAGAAGTTACAGGGGTCTGAACACTTGACTGGACAGGTTGCGGTTGCTGGGGTGGACCAGGAACTGCAGGTTGTCCTGCTTGAGGTACCGACTGTATACTTGGTTGCGACATCTGTTGACCCTGTGACGGATCCCATGTTAACATTCCAGGGTATTGACTCGTAACAGGTTGAGGATACTGAGATCCATAGCCGTATTGAGGATAGGGTTGATAACTGTAAGGTGCAGTCCCATATGATTGCCCTTGAGGTGGTTGATAACCTTGACCAGGGTATTGACCCGTAGGTTGATAACCTTGAGGTAAATACGAATACTGGGGTTGACCTTGACCTTGAGGTTGGTATCCTTGAGGTTGATACCCTTGGGGTTGATACCCTTGGGGTTGCCATCCTTGAGGTTGCCATCCTTGAGGTTGATATTGATACTGAGGTTGACTTTGGGGTACATATTGAGGCTGGGGTTGATACCCTTGGGTTGATACCCTTGAGGTTGCCCCCCAGTCACGAATGAAGTACCTTGAGGTTGCCCCCCAGGCATTAACGAAGGTTGCCCCCCAGGCGGTAATTGGCCACCTTGAGGTTGGTTAATGGGAGTTGAACCTGACATCATATAAACTTCACCTATACTCAATGGTACATTACCACTGTTTCCAACTAATAACCCATGATCAACAGGTTGAGGAGATGCTCCCGCAAAGGTACCAGAAAGTGATTGATACCCAGTAGGAACAGAAGGACCGCCATGTAAAAATGATTCAGGACTTTGTAAAAACACAGATGACTGACCAGACATATTTACAGGAGAATGAATTCCTCTAGGTGGAACCGGAGTACGAGGTGTAGAAAAACCTACTGAGTTGTCTAAAAAATTGGTTAATGCAAGGTACCAAGATTCACTTCTAGGAGGACTGTAAAAGATGGATTCACGCTCCCTTAGATCAAGGGTAATTAGATCTTCAGAATCAGAAACGCCTATTTCTTCCTCTGGAACAAGTTCTTCTATAGCAATTAATCCAACAGGAAGATTTTCGGTGATAATTCTTTCTATTCTTGGTGAATCAGGAACACTAGGAGTTGGAGTAACAGGTTCTGAAATTTCAGGTTCTTCGCCTGTTTCACTGGCAGATGAAAAACTACCAGCAAGCTCGGAAACTGTAACAGCTTCGGGATTGTAACCTGTTTCTAAACTTTGGTAATCTGGATGGACTACCAAGGAAGATTCTCCTTCTTCAGGTGATCCTACTCTACTGCCACTAGGAGGAGTTACAAGGACCTTTAACCCTTCTAAATGACCCGGAATGTCTTCAGGAGATTCACCCCGCGATTTACGGAGTTTTCTTAACAAATCTATTCCGGTAACAATCTCAGGAGACTTGCCCCGAAGTCTACGGGACTGTCTCGGTAATTCCGCCACAATTAAAGATTTTAACTACAACACACGAAAACAAAGTAAAAAATTTCAAATCAAACCACCTAAAGTCTTCTAAAGAAGCAAACAAATTTGAAGCACACGCCTAAATAATCTAGAGCGTCAAACCACACACAAACAGTAGTCTTCCGGACCAAAAGCGCTAGTTGGTGATTAGGCCCAACCTCGCAGGATTCAGTACAGAAATGGTGGGTGGAACAGTTACCCCGGCAACCTGCTTAATGAATAGACTGGACCAAGTTCCTCCACTTTAACCGTCTCGAAGTGAAGCGAACCCCCCAGAAAATCCAAGTGAGTATAACCGACGTCTGCTCCAGGTACAGTGGGACCTTCCCTCCACCGTCACCTTGGGTAGAATCCTAGATATTATGGCCACTAAGGTTACCAATCACAACAATTACACCTGGGGGAACAGTCTAAACTCCGACAGCACGCAAGGGCAGAGTAACAAGCTCCAATCCCCTTACCGGCTCCTTGACAACAATCCAAGGTTTACCGATAAGTGACCCCTGGCTCCTCGACAATGGTTAATCCGAGGTTTACCGTTTGTAATACGTACTGCCTGGCGTCGTTCCCAACGAGGGAGGAATGATCCCCTCACTGGTTCGGACACGAGCTCGTGCTTCTCCTTTAAGAGGAGCTTTCCCAGAATGTAACTGAAACAATTGGATTTGTTCTACTCAAGATAGACTATCTGTTTGGTTTTGTAGTCTTGGAGAGTTAAGTACTCACCTACTCCAAGACCCTAGCCTAAGCTATGTTGGTGCTTCAGAGCCCTAGAAAAATAAAGATTACTAGATTGATTTTAATTTAAGCGTTACTTTTAAGGTTGTTTCTTAAGTCAAAAGGTGATGGAAGTGAAACTAGTGGTGTGTTGACTCGACTCGAAACCACTACAAAATGCACCTAGAATGATTTATCCACTACTTTACTTTTTCGATGAATTGCTTAACTAAAAAGTTGAGAGAATGCAATCTTTATAAAAGCAACTTCTTAATTGAAGACAATCAAAGAAACAATTCGTTTTTCTTTTCCAAGCATAAAAACATAACCTCTCTTTACATGCACGAAAAAACTCTTTTCTTCTTTCGAAAACAAAAAGCTACTTGAAACAAGACCTTTTAAGAAGATGTTTTTGTATTTTTCTTTTAATAAAACAAATAAATCTAATATAACCAAAAATCAATCTTAACAACTCTTAAAATCTATGAAAATGCACTCATAAGCAAACTAAAGGCAAATTTACTCTAAGCAATCTTAACGAGGCCAAAACTAACAATGATTATTTCTAAGGTGTTTTACTTGATCACAATCAAATCAAGGACTAGCTTATTGCAGAATCAAAAACTAGCCAAAACAAAACTCTAATCTTTTTGTTCTTTTTGTAAAATGGAAATCAATACTTTATAAACAAGTAATTCGAAATTTGACCCAAAACAACTCAAATGGCAAGTTGCTCAAAAAGGAGACTTTACGACAGGCCCGACTTCTAAGAAGGTTGACTAACCAGAGAGATCTAAGGCTGGACAACTTTCTACTATCAAAGTCACTACAAAGCCTTTCCAAAAATCAAACCCTAGGTCTAAACTTCGTTGAAAACCACTAAAACACTCAAAGCTCACAAAACTAGTTCAGGTGAAAATTCTTGACAGGGTACTAAAGGATCTGGGCAGAAAACACTAAGGAAAAACAAAATCTAAAAGCAATTTAAAGCAAAAATGGAATTTTCTTAAGTTTTACAGGAAGACGCAGGCAACCCGTTGTCACAGGTGCGGCCCCGCTCTGTGCAGACGGCAACAGCGCGTCCAAAGACGCACTGTGCAGTACTAAGAGGGTGCGTCCTTCTGGAAAAATGAAGAAAAACCAAATCTAACTAAATCTAAAGCTAAGCCACCCAAATACTAATTCTCACAGTCAAAAACCAGAAAATAAAAATGATTTTCTCAAAGCAAAGTTCATATAAAGGAAAAGACTCTCTCATTAATGGATTCCCCAGTGGAGTCGCCAATTTGTCACACGGAATCTGTCAAGGGTGCGGACACGACTGACCTTCCTAGAAGTCTAAGACATTCTAATGACAAACAAGACAAAAAGGAGTGATCTTTCTCTAAATACACCTTTTACAACATGAAAACTACAAGTGTTTAGGCTTACCTTATTCCAAAACGCTGTTGTTGAAGTCCGTTCTTGACGATCCGGATGAGCTCCTCCTTCAAGTCAATTCCTGCAACCACAAACAATCAAACAATTACCAAGCACTTGCATTTCATATAATAAAACATATATTCAACATGCAGACCAAGGAACACATGAAATAACTCATTAACACAAGCTATTGAGAAAAATAAACCAGTTTGTATTAATAACGAAACAAAGAAACTCTTACAACCTGGCCTTGGTGTTGTGCAAGTTCCTCCCAGGGTCCATCAAGGGTTTTCCTCTACTTTGACAAAGCTCACCCTCTCCCAAGTAGAATCAAGTGAAGACAATCTCTCCTCACAAAGGCTCTAATGGAAGACCTAAATCCTGCAGCATTTACCCAAAGAAAATGTATAGCTCCAACCTCTTCTCCTTCTGGCTCAATGCCTTTATTTATAGTGCTGTAAAGAGGTTATTCAGGTCCACTATCAATGGGATCATCCCCCTCTATGGGTGGGATAGCTCCCTTATTGATGGGATAAGTTCCCCCTTAATAGAGATACATGAACCAACTGGAGGCGCATCCATTTCATCAAACCGACCTCTAGAATGTTCTAGAAGTAACCACAAGTAACTTTTTCAAGATAAAACTCGCGCATTTTGCCTTTTACAGAGGGACGCACCTGTCCCTTAACATACAGAGCGTCCATGGACGCATATTTTGTGAACAAGGTCAGCGTCCCCGCAGGTAAGGCTAGAGAGAACCTGCGACCCCAGAGATAAACATAGTTTTTACAAGACTTTCTCTCTTCTTTGAGTTTGAGATGGATAACAGAGGCATGAGACTTGCCTAAGAGGGTAGCATGACTGTTGATTTGAGCCATACTAACTGTAAGTAGTCAAGGTGACATTTTTTAGTGTAACAATAGGGGAGGCTCTCATCCCATGTGCATGGATGCTTTGAGTTGTACATGCACACAATGTGTATGTTATCCTGTAGAGGACCTTTGTCTCAACATCAGTTTGGAGATGGAAAGTTGTGGACTTAGTGAGCTTGGTGTCAAGTATCAACCAGAGACTAGACCAAAATGTACTGAGGAACCTGCTTTCCGAATATGAGATGATAGATTGTGGGATCCCAAAGTGTACCCACACTCGTTCAAAGAAGAGCTTAGCAGTGGCTTCCACTGTGATAGTCTTCTTGCTGGCCACCATAATGGCCATCTTCGAGAATCTATTGACGACTACAAAAGCATAATCGTTGCCATGCTTAGTAGAAGGAAATCCCGACATGTAATCCATGGAGATGGATTCCCTAGGTCAACTAGGGGTAGGAAGCAGAGTATAGAGGCCTTACTTCTTGATGGTCGGTTTGGCAATGGTGCACGCAGTGTAGGATCTAATGTACTTCCCGACATCCTATCGAAGATTCGACGAATAGAAATACTTCTGCAGTACTGCCACGGTTTTCTCGATCCCGAAATGCCTAGCGACCTGACTGTAGTGTGATTCCCAAATCATCTTGGCATGCTCTCTACAAGGAACACAAAGGTGTCCCAGGTGACATAATAAGACATACTGGAGGTGAATATCTAGAACTTGTTGACCCTCCAAGAGTGTCCATTATGTGTGGCCAAATTTTGGGTCACTTTTTGTAGAGAAGTGGCCAGTCAGAAGTCTCATGCCCACAAGAGTTCAGCATGGTGGTTAACACCATGATTGATGGTCAGCTGAGGTAATTTGAAACATTATTGGTATTGCCCTTCTTAACTTGATATTCAAATGCAACTGTTTCAGGTATGTGGACCACTTATGATGGAGATCATTTTGAAACTTCCCTTGCATTTTTATGAACTACAGAGGCCAGTGGTCTATGTGGATGATTGTTTGCTTCCCCAAAATGTAATGCTTCCATTGTTGACAGGCCTGCACAATGGAATACATCTCTTTGTCATAAGTGGGATACTTTCAGACTATGTCTGAAAGTGTCTCACTTTGATATGCCACTGGATGCCCCTATTGAGTAAGGACAACCCCAATAGCATAGTAAGAGGCATCTATCTTGATCTCAAATGGTTGTTGCAAGTCTGGTAAGGTGAGCATTGGTGTAAAGAAGAGGTGATGTTTCATGTCTATGAATGCCTTTTGTTAAGATTCAGACTAAAATAATTTTGCTTTCACTCCTCCCATGGTGACTTGACTCAAGGGCCACGTGATATGAGAGAATCCCTACACGAACCTACGAAAGAAATTGGCAAGACCCAAAAAGCTACAAAGCTCTGTCAAAGTGGTTAGAGCTGGCCAATTCCGAATGACTCGGATCTTGGCTAGATCCACATGCACCCCTCATTCATAATTAATGTATCCCAGATACTAAACCTGGGTCTTTCCAAAAGTGAATTTCTCCAAATTGGCACATAGATTGTGTTGGCGTAGTGTTTAGAGAACCTGTCAGATGTGGTGGAGGTGCTCTTCCCAACTCTGGATGAAGATCAAGATGTCATCCATGTATACCACTACAAATGAGTTGGTGAATGGCCGCAAGATGTCACCCATCAGCCTCATGAAGGTTGCAAGAGCATTCGTCAACCCAAAAGGCATTAACCATTCGAAAAGACCCTCCTTGGCTTCGAAGGCAGTCTTCCACACATCGGAGGGTTCGATCGGTATCTGGTGATATCCTGACTTCAAATCGATCTTGCTGAAATATTTCCCCCCTTCAATTGGTCCAGAAGGTCATCAATTTGCAGGATCGGGTACCTATTCCGAACAGTGATCTTGTTTAGTGCCCGATAGTCAATACAGAGTCTCCAAGCTCCATCCTTCTTCTATACCAACATGATCAGGCTCCCATCGGACAATGAACTCAGCCGGATGTGACCTTTTTGCAGTAGCTCCTGAATCTGCCTTTTTATTTCATCGTTCTCCAGAACGGAGCGCCAATAGATTGGTCCATTGGGCAGCGGTGCACTTGGGGTCAAATCAATGGAGTGCTTGACCTCATAGTGCAAAGGCACCCTTGCGGGGGAAGGTGAAGATGTCCTCGTACTCCTCCACGACCTTGTCCATCTGTTGTTTTCGTGCAGAGGGGCCCTGTCTGGAGGTCATGGCCACTATCTTCTTCTTTCCCTGAGGGTGTATCATCACGAAAACAAATTTCCCAGTTTTGGAAATGACCTTACTATATTGTTTTGCAGTAACCAAAGAGATGGAAGTAGGTGGTGCTACCTCCAGTATCTTGTACAACTTATTTCCCAAAGTAACAATAATGTCACGAGGCCTTGACTCGTACACATCATGTTTTTTCTTGTTGTGGCCAGCAACAACACCCCTTTTTATTTAGTATTAGTAATAACACTAAATAAATGGGGACCCTTCTAAAATTAAAAAATAGCACTTAGAATTCCCTTTTAATAAAAAACACTATCATAAACTTAAGATTCTTACCTTTCCTCGCTTTGTGCACATTTAAATTTAAGTATTAAAGCTTCCCTATAAAGAATTGCAACGTTACCATAAAAGATAGGAAAAACATCCGCAAATGCAAAGTCTTAAGTATTATGAAAAGTCTCAAATAAAATCATTGTCTTAATGATGAACATCGTGTTGCAAAAGAGTAACAGAGGACATCATATATAAAGAAACTGTCGGAATTGCGAAAACGCGATGATGTGAGATCATGAGCCACACAAATTCATTGCATATCACAAATCCCATATATCGTAGCGCCACCTAAGATAAAACGTCCTGATATTGCGAAATGCGATAAAGCATCTCGCAAACTGCATCTCGCAGTCGCATAATGAAGCAAATGATTGTTAATGAAAAAGGATTAACGATATTGCGATCTGCGATATTGTGAAGCAAATCACAAAATGGCTTTGTCGTAAATCAAAAGGGCTCACAGTTCAATGAAATATTTCTCGTCATCCGATACTGAGTTATGGGCATTAATGTCAACTTAGTGGTTTAATGATGGTTATTTATGAGAAATGATTTAGATTTGAGCAAAAGGGTTATTTCACACAAGGTGATATATTTGATGTGATTTTAAAATTAAGAGCTTTCCCGTCACCTTATTATTTACCAATGGTACTTATTATCAATGGTAATTTTATCTCTTAATTATTTCTGCTTATGCGTCAAGTGATATGTTATTTTCAGTGGTTCATATATGAAGGCCTGAATGTTTAGTTATCATTTTTGCACTTTTGTACGGTGGTAACTATTATTTTTATGCTTAGTGTATGAATAACTTATTATGCGATATGCTTATCATAATTGTTTCGGCTAATTTGTTATACAAAATAATTTAATTTTAATGGATTCTTTTCTCATAGAAATTGAATAATATTTATTAGCGATTGTTGTTGGAACCTATGTTAGATCGCATAAGTGAAGAGTTAATCCCGGGATAGTTATTTTTAGAATTATATGTTTCTGTTCATTAGAATAAAATGGCATGTGTTATATTAGATTTAGATTAAAAGCATTTTCTTTAGAAACTTTTAGGAAGGAACACATCATCCCTTAGTATCATCACAAAGAAATTGGGACACTGGTCCCATTACCCTTGGTTGGAGCCACTATCCCAAACAGAAAAGGAGTTGCTTTCAAGGTTCGGTCCAGGTGGTTATCCCCCTTGTTGTTGACCCAATTTTCGGGGCTTCAACATATTTAGCGCTAGAAGGAGGGCCAGAACTTTGAATGGCTAGTAAATCTAAATCCAAAACCCATTCTGAGAGTAAATCGCCCTCAACATCTCCCTCGACTTCTCCATCGCATTATGAGTCTTTAAACCTTAAGCGAGAAGTTGAGAAAACAACAACCACTGCCGCAAACTTGAAAATTTTAGATAAATCAACTATCGAACCCCCTGAAGTTTAGTCTTTGATCCATAAACTTCAAGGATTTTCCATATCACTACAGAAATCTGAATTATCTCAAGGTAGTGTGACTTCGCAATATATTCCTTCTCATCCTCTTACTAGATTACAGAGTGAAAATCTTGGTATTGAACCAACCGAATTACCTCTACCTAGAAGGAAAAGAGCAAGGAAGACACCACAAGGGTCTAATAGTGAGACTCTTTCATCATCATCATCCATTTCATCTTCTCCATTACAAAGTCAACCATCCACTCCTCCACTTCATATTGTTGTTCAACAGAGTACTAGAACTTCAACATCTTCGTCCCAACCATAAGGAACTTCATCTGCGCTTTCCTCTGTTAGTAGTTCAACAATGGCTCAAAATCCATGGAACAATCCAGGGGCAGTCGCAATGTCTGCGCCCTTGAGTCAATTACCGTCCCATCCTGAGAAATGGCTGCCCAATTTTAATCCTGAAATAGGCATGCTAGCAGAAGAACACATAAATAACTTTATGTTATCAATAAATTTAAATGGAGTTACAGAAGAAGACGTTGTTGTTAGAATTTTTCCATATACTTTACATCGAGCGGCTGGGTCCTAACATTTTTCATTACCATCAGGATCCATTACTAGTTGGAACATTTTCCAAGAGCAATTCTTGACAAAGTTCGGTGATGATAGGTCTATGGCAACATTGATCAATGATCTATCAAATCTTAAGACCGAATTGAGAAAACCTATCAAAGATTTCAACTCGCGTTTCAACAAACTCTTGAATAAAATCCCTACCGCTTCCAAGCCTAGTGAAGAAGTTCGAAGTGAATGGTACATATATGCTTTACCATCGAATATAGAAATCTTTGTTGATAGGGCCGCCAAGCCAACATTGGCCGAAAAGCATATCTTAGCTTTAGAAAAGAAAAACGCTATTGATGAAAAGCGTATGAAGGAAGCAATAGCGGTAGAAAAGTGTATCTTAGCTTTAGAAAAGAAAAACACTATTGATGAAAGAAAATCTAAGAAGGTTGCCTTTAGAGATGACGCTAAGAAAAAGCAATTAAAGGACCCATTTGATTTGGAAGGATTACAGAAATTTTTAAAAACCATGTCTAACGAAATGGTTGAAACTAAAAAACAAGTAGCAGAGACTTCTTCTAAGAAACCCTACAAGCCGTTTAGGAGAAACCCTTAAACTGATCCAAAGCCTCCCAATGCTATAACAAATGCAGAATCTAAAGCAGAAGAAGAAGAAGAAGTTTCCATTGAAGAACCTATTTAAAGATGAGGTTGTAGAACTACAAGGAATGTGGGACTTCATTCTTCTAGAAAAAGAGGATCAAGAGGCATCACCAGTCAGTACCAGAAGTAGAAATCGACTCGATCCTCTACAGCCCAGTTCTAAACAGAAGAACGCAAGATCGGTTTCCAAGGATAAAGTCGTAGGTAAGAAATCATCACCAAAAGTGACTCAAACAAACCCAGTCCAATCCGAGTCATCAACTCCATCTAAAACACTGATCATTTCTGATGAGATGGAGTATAATATTGTTGAAGACATGAAGAAGACTAGGGCCAACATTACTTTTCATGAACTGAGTAAATTAAAGCATCAACAGAAACTACTTTTGAAAGAGTTGCATGCAGTACCCGTTTCACCTCTTCTTGCCGCTGTAATCTCGCAAGCTTCTCATGAAATGGGAAGACCTCCAACTAGTATGGAAAATAAAGTTGACCCAAATGATATTGCTTTAATTGGAGGTAGGTCAAAATCCCATACTCCTCCATTCCTCCTTACTTTCGAAATTTTCAATAAAAATTTGCATAATTGTTTGGTAGATTTAGGTGCTTCATCTAATATTTTTCCTAAAACAATTTGTGCAAAGTTAAACGTCCAACCTCAAAAATCTGCAGTATGCATAGTTCATTTGGACTGGTCGCAAGTTGAAGTAATTGGTGAACTAAATCAAGTAACCATAAGGCTCTCATCGAATCCAAAGGTATGTCAAGTCATTGATATTTTAGTTGCAGGCATTCCTGAATTTTATGGTTTAATTCTTAGTAGGGATTGGTCTGAAAAGCTTCATGGATACTTTGCGACCGACTAGTCACATATGTGGCTCCCTTACAATGGTAAACCAAATCAGATAAAGGTTGAGTGAGAAAGACACCAAAAATGCATAGTGACAAAACTAGAAGGAGAAAATGAACCTATAGTGTACAGCAACAATATAATTAGGAACTATTCTATTGACTCTTTCTTAGGAAATTTTAATGCTCATACTTTGCCTTATTTAGAACATTTTGTTTTGTCTCAAGTAGAAAACTTTTCTCAAATAGACAGTTCTAAATGTGTTAATTTTGTAGATAGTCCTGTAAATAACTCTTTGTTTTGGAAATTATTTTTTGATGGTTCTAAGTCTAATGATGGAGCAAGAGCAGGATGTGTCTTAATTAGTCCAGAAGGGAATAAAACCATGCTAACCTGTATAATCGAGTTCGATTGCACAAACAACACTACAGAATACGAAGCTTTAGTGCAAGGGTTGTACAAAGCAATCGGACTGGAAATCAAGTATCTATAAGTCTTTGGAGATTCTGAGATTGTTATTAAATAGGTACAAAATACTATACATTGTCTATGAGGCCATTTAAAGCATTATCAATCTTTAGTACAAGATCTAACTGCACATTTTATAGCATTCAATATTTCATCCATCCCTAGACTCCAAAATGCTAGTGCTAACCTCCTGGCTAATGTAGCTTCCAAGCTCATTCCCTCATAAGTCTATAGCCCAAACAGATTCTCAATCAAATTGATCTTTAGGCCCTCCATCACTGATAATGTTACCAACTAGAGAATTTTTAATGACGACCCTGATATTGTAAGTTTCCTGACTTCAAAAGGATCTTACAGTAATCAGATAATTGACGAGGACCAGCATGACAAGAAGTTACAACAAGAGAGCACCAATAATGCCATACCAAAATCTGTAGTCAAGTTAGAAGACCTATACAATTTAAAAGACGGATTCAAAAGGTCTACCAATTCAAAACTTCAGAGTTCAACTCTGAAATATGAATTAGTAAATCTAGGAACGGATACTAATCCTCAGAATATCAACTTAGGTCTTGGTCTAGCCCTAGAAGAAAAATTAGCCTTTGTTCAACTCCTGAAGCAGTATAAAAATGTCTTTGCCTGGAATTACGATGACCTTAAGACTTACGACACTTCAATCATTCAGCATACTATCCCGCTGATAGCTTATGAAAGACTAGTCCAGCAAAAGCTGAGGAAGATCCATCATAATCTGGAAAGTTAGATTAAGTCTGAGCTCAATAAATTGTTGAAAGCCAAAATTGTTTTTCCCATTTGACATTATAGATGGGTTTCCAATCTGGTTCCAGTCAGAAAGAAAAATAGAGACATTCGAATTTGTATTGACTTTTGAAATCTTAACAAAGCCTGCCAAAATGATAATTTTCCCCTGCCTCCTATGGAAAAAATATTACAAGTAGTTGCAGGATCAGAATTGATGTCCTTTTTATATGGTTTCTCCGGCTACAACCAAGTCTTAGTCCATCCAGATGATCAACTAAAAACCACATTCAAAACCAAATGGGGTACATATGCATATCAAAAGATGCCTTTTGGGTTGATTAACGCTGGCACCACATTTCAAAGAGCCATGGATACTGCATTTAAGGGATTAGTAAACAAATCGGTGGTGATTTAATTAGATGACATAATAGTATATTCTAAAAAACGTAGTAATCACTTTAGAGATTTAAAGCAGATCTTTCAACATTGTCAAAGGTATGGGATTTCAATTAATCCCAAAAAGTCATTTTTTGCATTAAGTGAAGGAAAACTTCTTGGATTTATAGTGTCTAAATCTGGAATCCATATTGATCTAGATAGTATTAAGGAAATTTCTGAAATATCCTTACCACATAATAAGAAAGTAATGCAATCCTTCCTTGGTCAAATTAATTTTGTTAAAATATTTGTCCCAGACTTCTTAAGAATTGTGTCACCATTACAAGCAATGATCAAGAAAAATTCACTCTTTAAATGGGGTCAGGCAGAATATGAAGTGTTCAATCTGATTAAGCAAGCAATTGTTAATGCCCCATCCCTAGTGACTCCAGATTTTTCCAATCCTTTCATTTTGTATACATTTGCCTCTGAGAAGTCATATGTTGCAATACTCACGCAAGCCAATCAAGACAAAGGGGAAGCCCCGATTACCTTCTTTAGTTCAAATTTGCAAGGGGCTGAATTAAATTATTCTGACGTTGAGAAACAAGCTTATGTTGTTCTCAAAGAAATCAAACACTTTAGACCCTTTCTTCTTAAGACCCATACAAAGATAATAGTGCCATTTCTAGCAGTAAGAAATCTCTTGGTACAGAAAGACATGGGTGAAAAGAGAGCAAATTGGGTCACTGCCCTACAAGAATACAACGTTGAGATCAAGCCAGCAAATATTGTAAAAGGTCAAGGCTTTTGCAGAATGTTGGCTAGAGCATCGCTTATATCAAAAATACCATCTCCCAATCAAGAGGTACAAATGTATGAGGTAAGCCTAAATGATATTGAATCGAGATATGCTAATATCATGTTTTATTTAAAAAATGGACATGCTCCTTCAAATTTGAATCATACAAAGAAAACGGCCCTAAGATTGAAAACTAAGCAATATCAACTTGTAAACGACGTACTTTTTAGGATGAATTATGATTCTATTCTTCTTCGCTGTCCTGAGAAATCTGAGGCTGAAAAAGTGTTGCAGGAACTCCATGATGGACCAGCGAGTGGACATTACGCAGGAGATGCAACAGCACACAAAATTTTGCACGCAGGATACTATTGGCCTACTTTATCTAAAGATGCACATAGCTATGTAAGGAAATGTCAAGTTTGTCAAACTGCTGCTGGAAGACAGAAGAAACCATCATTGCCATTGCAACCAGTTAATATCGACCAATCGTTTGAGCAATGGGGATTGGATATAATAGGCGAGATCGTTCCTCACTCTTCTAAACAACATAGGCACATCCTTATAGCTACAGATTATTTTACTAAATGGGTAGAAGTAGTTCCTCTCAAGGCAGCTAACGTTGAACATATCATCGATTTCATAGATCAGTTCATAATTACCAGGTTTGTCTTACCTTCTGCTTTAATGTTTGATAATGCATCATATTTTTATGGAAATGCTATGACTGAATTTGCACTTAAAAGAGGTTTTAAACTTAAGTATTTTGCCAATTATTACCCACAAGGGAACGGGATGGCTGAATCAACAAATAAAAACCTAATCAGAATCATTAAGCGAACTATTGATCAAAATCATAGAAATTGGCACAAATCTTTGATGTATGCCCTTTGGGCACATCGAATAACTCAAAAGGCTTCCATTGGCACTTCTCATTTTAATTTGGTTTATGGGAAAGATGTAGTTCTCCCAACTCATCTAGCAATTCCTTCTTTAGCCTTAGTTCAATTTATTGAAGAAACACCTTCTTCATCTTTGCAACTAAGACAATTACAGATCCTTAAGCTAGAAGAGCAACGAGAACAGGCCAAAATTACCCAGGAACATCATCAAGCATTAGTAAAGGCTTCTTTCAATTCAAACATGATACCTAGAAGGATTTTCAAATTGGAGATTTAGTATTGAAATGGGATAAGGCCCACGAAGAAAAAGGCAAACATTCTAAATTCCAATGGATGTGGCTTGGACCATTCCAAATTACTGAAATCATAGGTCCATCGACTTTCATGTTGCAAGATTTAGCAGGGAAAAGAGAATCTTTACCTGTTAATGGGCAGATCCTTAAAATATACTTTCCATAGAAGATGACCTCTTCTATTTTTGTAAATTATTATTTATAGCTTTATTTTGATAATAAAACAGGTTGTAAATGGTTTCCTTTGGATTTCACGAAAAAGATTAGTATCTATTGTAAATTTTGTTTTTTTCGCTTGCATAAATGGAACTAATTTGGAAAATTAATCATTATTATTGAAAAATATAGTCAAGTGCTACAAACCTGAAAATTTTACTAGTTTCAACCTTACAAATTTTGATTAAAAACAACCTTTAGTGGGAATTTGTTTTATATCGGTCATAAAAAGCATCAATAACAAAACGAAGGTTCTATGTAGAAAATTTGTCTTCAAAAACTCTATAATTGTCGGCCATAGCTATTCTTAAGGAACCAATGACTTCCTCCCCACTTAGGGAATTACAAGTTTTAAAGAGTAATCTACCTATGCACTATAAACTTAAAGAATAAGAGGTCTCATCAAGAGCTGGGTTATCATGATCATAAATATTATAACTAGCTGACATTGCCAAGCTGCATACCAAATCAGGGCAATGACTCAAGATTGTTGCAATCAAAAGACAAGGGGTCTCATCATGAGCTAGCTTGTCCAGTAAAGTTATAAATCAAGTGAATGGCACTGTCAAAATTTGGCCACCAAACCAAGACATTGTTCTTTAAGAATTAAAAGAAAATGAAAGGAATAAGTGTGAATGTGGATTTATCTTTGAAACTTATATACTTCTTGAAGTAGGATACTGGATCATTGTTGGGTAACAGGTAACCCTATCGAGGCTATAAACGCCTGCTGACAGCAAAGGCTCTACCTACGACAAATGAGCATACTTGAAACTGATCTACAGAGATGTCTTTTTTTTTATCTTTATAAACCAAGTAGTGACTGATGTAAATGCAATGACTAGCTTTGGGAAGAAAATAATCAAAATTCGCATGGAAGGAATAAACTATTGTTAATGGCAAAGAGCATTATGCACTTTATATTTCTGTAATAAAGTTTGATTTTCCAAAAAACTTTTATGTTTTGGAAGTTTCAGAAAATTCAAAAGATAATCAGAGATAACTGGTTCTTTCTAGTGAATTTCCAATTGTTGTGGCCAGCAACAACCCCCCTTTTTATTTAGTATTAGTAATAACACTAAATAAATGGGGACCCTTCTAAAATAAAAAACTAGCACTTAGAATTCCCTTTTAATAAAACACACTATCATAAACTTAGATTCTTATCTTTCCTCGCTTTGTGCGCATTTAAATTTAAGTATTAGAGCTTCCCTAAAAAGAATTGCAACGTTACCATAAAAGCTAGGAAAAACAATCGCAAATGCAAAGTCTTAAGTATTATGATTAGTCTCAAATAAAATCGTTCTCTTAATGATATAAATTCCATCGCAAAAGGGTAACAGAGGGCATCATATATAAAGAAACTAGTGGAATTGAGAAAACGCGATGATGCGAGATCGCGAGCCACACAAATTCATCGCATATCGCAGATCCCATATATTGCAGTGCCACCTAAGATAAAACGTCCTGATATTGCGAAATGCGATAAAGCATGTCGCAAATCACATCTCACAGTCGCATAATGAGGCAAATGATTGTCAACAAAAAAGGATTAGCGATATTGCGATCTACGATATTGTGAAGAAAACCGCAAAATCACTTTATCGCAGATCAAAAGGGTTCACAGTTCGATGAAATATTTCTTGTCATCTGATGCTGAGTTATGGGCATTAATGTCAACTTAGTGGTTTATTGATGGTTATTTATGAGAAGTGATTTAGATCTGAACAAAAGGGTTATTTCACGTAAGGTGATATATTTGATGTGATTTTAAAATTAAGAGATTTCCCATCACCTTATTATTTACCATCATTCGTTATCTTTCTTATTGTGTCTTAATTCTCTACTTGTGAATTTACTGGAGCGGTACGCAGAACAATACACAGAGCAGTGTGCAGAACGTGATGGGGAAGAAAGGAAAAGCTCTGATATCTAACAAAACAGAGATGAATCCATTTTTCACGGACACCTCCTGTACCAAAGAAGCTGGGATATCTACTTGGGAAGGCATGTATAGACTGTTGGAGGAAGAAAACCCAAGAGTCATGAAGATTACAGCTACGGAAAATGGACGCAGATCATCAGAAGCATCACTTACAGAGCTTGCATGCTCATTCCTGCACCGTATCGCAGTAAGGCTAAAAATACCTCCCTATACAGAAATGGTCAAATGGGTGATAAACCATGCTGAGATAATGGACAGGAAATTCAAGATGCAGAATCAGGAAGTTATAGGGTCATTTACCCCACAGAATTTAAGACACATGTATCATTTGCCAGAACCGCAGGCTAGCTATAACAAACAGTTCGTGGAGAAATTCGCCAAGGAGAACGAAGATTGGCAAATGTCCCATTAGACAAATTGTGTGTAGAACCAATGAGGGAACCCACTCCCAGCATTAGCATGAGTGGAAGCTCAGGGCAAGACAAGTTTAAGTCTAATTCTAAAAGAGAATCGCCAAAAAGGTCTAGACGGTCAGAGAGAGATCACAACAAGAGTGAAGTTAGGGATACTACCCAATCCAAGGATAATCCTGAGCAGAAAGTGTTGTCACCAAAACAAGTGGAAATTCCCGCTCCCCGCATCCAGCCAGCAAAGCCATTAAGAACAGAGCTGGAGAAATAATGGGAAAACTTTAATGAATTGATCGACGCGGAGGAGAAAAACGTAGAGACACCAAAGAATCCAGCACAGAAAACAATAGAAATGGTGATTGAAACAGTTGTCAATGCTCCAGAAACTGAGCATATTCCCATAGCTCCATCATCTGAAATTATACTAAAGATAGAGGAAATCCCTCCTCTAGATGTGTTTTACAGTCCGCAGCACAAAGCTGTGGTCAGGAGACAGAGAAAGAAGCGAAAACTAGACAGCATGCTCTCACCTGAAGCAGAGCCGCTGGATGTCCTTTGGCAAGACCCTACCACTGATCCAACAGAGAACCTGACTAGATTATCCCAAATCGCAAGATCTTATGCTTTTGCTACTATTGAAAAAGCATTCGAAGTTCAACTATAAAGAGGATAAAATCCTGTTTTTGCAGCAACAATTATAGCAGGCCGGCGTTAGCCGGGAAGTAGAAGAAAAATTGGTAAAGTTACAACAAGACTTCCAGCAAATGCAGCTGAATTATCAAAGCAGTCTGGCCGAAAAAGAACAGCATTTACAAGCCACATTAGAAATGCACAAAGATCATGCTAAAGTCACAGACTTTGTCATAGAAGCCCTTGCCTTGAATGATCAACTCTTGCAACAACAAGAAACGCTTTGCCAAAGAATATTGCAATGGAACTCTCACTGCAAAATGAGTGACAATATCACAAGTCAAGTCGTAGATTTGAGACTTGATTAT
This sequence comes from Pinus tabuliformis, assembly GCA_031772625.1. Classification (NCBI taxonomy): domain Eukaryota; kingdom Viridiplantae; phylum Streptophyta; class Pinopsida; order Pinales; family Pinaceae; genus Pinus; species Pinus tabuliformis. Next base: position 183,503,684 of record CM062819.1, read on the forward strand.
GATTTAATTTATAAGAAAGTTTCTAATTATTTGAATTGGAAGGAATTAGAGGAAGGCAAGAAAGCGGGGTTGCCTAAGATCAATGAATCCCACAAAGAAATTTTGTTTAATAAATGGGATGCACAAATCAAAAAATCATAACAGGCAGTGGAAGAAGAAGCGATAGCATCAAGCAATATCATTGACTGTGTCAATCAAAATCTGCACAGAGCCAACCTAATATTGGAAACTGCTCCAGGATTTCTCCCAAAAATGCAGCAACTGCAAACGAGTTGGAGACAGAAAGCTAAAGAAAAGGCAGAGTCAATAAAAAAAGATAACTAAGTTAAAATGGGACACTTACTGGCAATATTTGGTGAAACCACACAGTCAGTGCATGACTTTGAAGTGCCTTACAAATTCCGGCGAGAAGATAGCGCCAGCACTTGCTGATTCTGTTTTCGTAGGACAATTAAAATCAGAGGTCGTCCAATTGACACTCCTGAAGCCAATGTTGGATACTTGCGACTTAAGAGAATAGATGCATAGTTGATCTTTAGATACAGTTTCAGTTTAATTTCAATTTATTTTTGCTTTAGATGAGGATGTTCATTTAAACCTCCTCCTATATCTTTGTAATAACTATTTTTAGTCTTTAGTTAGTAGTATTTAAATCCCTCTCATGTATTTAGAGAAGGGTCCAGAAATTTATCAAAAACAATTCTTCAGAACATGCACTTTTGCCCCGCTAAGGAGGTTTTGTTAAATGAATGGAACGAGATTTATTTATATCTGTGTTTAATGTCTGCTACTGAAATGCACTCCTGTACTCTTAGTAGATATTGAATTATGACAAGATATATCTATATTGTTGAAGCTCATGAGTAAGACTTATTATCAATGGTACTTTTATCTCTTAATGATTTCTGCTTATGTGTCAAGTGATATGTTATTTTCAGTTGTTTATATATGAAGGCTTGAATGTTCAGTTATCATTTTTGCACTTTTGTACGGTGGTAACTATTCTTTTTATGCTAACTGTATGAATAACTTATTATGTGATATGCTTATCATAATTGTTTCAGCTAGTTTTTTAAATGAAACAATTTACTTTTAATGGATTCTTTTCTCATAGAAATTGAATAACCTTTATTACCGATTGTTGTTGGAAACTATTTTAGATCGCATAAGTGAAGAGTTAATCCTGGGATAGTTTTTTTTAGAATTAGATGTTTCCGTTCATTAGAATAAAATTGCATGTGTTAGATTAGATTTAGGTTAAAAGCATTCTCTTTAGAAACTTTTGGGAAGGAAAACATCATCCCTTAGCATCATCACAAACAAATTGGGAAACTGGTCCCATTACCCCCAGTTGGAACCACTATCCCAAATGGAAAAGGAGCTGCTTTCAAGGTCCAAACCGGGTGGTTATCCCCTTTGTTGTAGACCCAATTTTCGGGGCTTCAACACTTCCATAAGTATGGTTGGCCTATAATACATCACAAACATCAAGGGGAGAAATGTCACATAATACCTCATTCATGAAGGGCTTGATGTTGTATGGAAGGCGGCACTGCTGGCTCACATGAAGATCTCGTCCTTGGCGAAGCCATTCGATGGTGTATGGTTGTAGATGTGTTGTGGTCGGTAAGCGTAGCCACTTCACGACCTCTACCAAAATGAGGTTCTTTTCGCTCCCGCTGTCGACAATGAACTGCAGCAGGGAACCCTTTACCCACATTTGGGAGTGGAAGAGGTGCTCCTCCTCCTCTGGATCTTTGGGTTCCTCCTTCTAGATCTTCGTGGTCACAAATGGTGGCATTGGGCTTTGCATCGATAATCTTTTTCCCTTTGTCATTCCCCTTGTCGGGTTCTGACTCAGAGTGATAACATCCATCTGATTCCGAAGCCTTTAGCTCAGCCACTAGTGACTGCTTGACCCGACACTCACTTGTGTTGTGAATGGAGATCTTATGAAACTCACACCACATTCCTATGTCCTTCTTCAGCTTCGCGGTGTTGTTATTTTCTTGCAGCTTTGGCGGGTTGTCCTTTGCCACCCCACCTTGGATTTGTCCTTTGTTCTGCGGTTTGGGGGTACCTTTCCCTTGCTTCGGATTCGCAGATCCAAAGTCTCGCTTCTTCTGTTTAAACTTTTTCTCAATCTTGATGGCATATCGGTATGCGGTTCCGAGTACTTTAGAATCAAATGGTTCTTAGAATCCTCGATAGCCAACTTCGTGCGAAGGGTATGAAAAACATTGGTAAACTTTGGTATGTCTTGGTCCCCTCCCTATCGCAGCACTGTCCACTTTATGTATTTATCCTCATAGCTCCCGACAGGGTAGTACTACTCCTTCATGGCATCCCGGAAGGAGTTCCAAGTGGGTGCAGCTAAAAATAGTGAGTTTATACTTTCATCCTTCTACTCACAGTAGGTTTCCCACCAGTCCTTGACGTGAGGGGCTGCTTTGAAAAGTGAAAAAGTGATCTTTTCCCAGCTAGGAAAATCATGAATGGAAAAATATCCTTCTAGCAGATTTAACCATTTATCTACAGTGTCTGCATCTATCTGACCCTCAAATATGGGAATGTCAAAGTTAACTTGTACCTTAAAGGGTGTGGCGCTTCCAAAGTAGCTTCCGGAAGTAGATGTATCACCCTTGGGTAGTCGCTGAAGGATCTGGGAAAAGTTGTCCATCATTGCATTCCTTTGTCGCTCGAGGGCTTCTTTGAGCAAGATTTTGATAGGATCTCATGCCCCCTCATCTTTATTTACATCCGCCATGGGAGGCTGTCGGGATTTGTGAGGCCGGTCTTGTAAAGGTTCGACCACTTCAAGCCCTAACTCCCTATATCCTGACCTCGTTGGGGAGATGCAAATAAAAACAGAGAAAGAGAAAACTGCTCTGATACCACTAATTCGGATTTAAACAGGAACGCAACAAATTACAGATATAACCATAAATACAAAGATGCAGTAGAAATAACAATTCATTTCATTAATATCAAATACTAAAATGTGCTTACAAACATAATGGAAATAAGACTAGCTCGGGTGATGGTAGCTTATCTCTGAGAAGAGATGTGGCGGTGTTGGGCATGGAATCCCCCCAAGGCATGTTTTGGGGCTCAAAGCCCAAGTTTTGACCCGATATTGTTGTAAAGACTCCGCGAATTACGGGCGCAGAGCGCGAAATGTATGATAGAGTCACAGGGTTGTTCGCAATATTTTTGTAATGTAATGTCGGCATACCCATGGTCTGTGGACCATGGGATTGTATAAATTGAGTGAGGCTCTAAGTGCAAAAGATAACTAAGGAAGAACTAAGCAGAAGTTGAAGTAAGTGAAGAGTCTAAGTCTCTTGGTTGAGGTAGGAGAAGGCTCTGCAGCTGAGTGTGCAGAGGCCTACTAGTCCGTAGCTAAGTGCGCAGACCCCTGCAGCTGAGTGCGCAAGGAGGATTTGAGTCTGTAACCAAGGAAGATAATAATAAAGAGAAGTTTTATCTAAATTTTGTGTATTTTTTCTTGATTTATTGCATGTTTGAGATAAATTGCAAATATATTGTTTATTTACTGCGTGCAACTGTATGAATGGTGTATATTGTTAAGTGTAACTTAAAGCATGCAAGTAGACTAATATAATCAACTAACATTGGAATATCAATAAGGACTTGGGTAATAATAGCATTCGGCCCTCGAGTAGGGCTGCGCGAAGGTAGCATCTCAGGCTACAAGGTATGGGAAAAGCATGCATAGTGACGTGCACGTAGGGTTGAACCGCAAACCACTTGAACTCATCAGACATTTCTAGGGTGCGGAAACTTGGTTCTAGCACCCTCCCATACTACTTCGGGTGAGACCTCAGTCCACATTCCGTGGACTATTGCCGAAAAGGCCAGTAGTACCAGGATTTGTTTGGCTAAATCACCTTTGAACCTGGGTCAGGCCCCAACAAGCCAACAAATGGTTCCATTGCCAGGATCAGGATCTGGATAAGAGATGTCTGATGTCATGTCACTAGAATCTGACAAAGAAAGAAATTGAAGAGTGGTTGGATAGAAAAATTCACGAGTTCGCAGTGCAGGAAAATAGAAACCCGTGAGTACCAAAGGAAGAGTGGTTAGAGCACTACTTATATATAGAAATCCATGAAATTTTCTTTGTGTCCTTCCCCTCTGAGTTGTACAAGTGGATCGCGAAGTTAGCAGATAGTCAAGGAAGGTGTATGCTCGAAAAACATATTGTGTGGACTCCAGAGTTGGCGCACAGACTAGAAGCATTAGAAGATAAGATCGTGTGCGTTGTGGAACATTGGCTTGATTGAATTATAGGAGGGTTTATCACCGAGTTTGCGGTAGACACTTCAGTCAGCGACAGCGAGGCGAAACAGTGCTTCCTCAAAGGACCACGAGGTAAGTACGTTAAATATTTGAACACTTGGATTAAGATGCTACTGTGTGAAAAGTGGGTTATGCGAATAAATTGATATTTGGAGCTACATGAAGTGGGAGGATCTATAGAAACAAAGGTAGCGCAGAGATAGAAATGAGCCCCTTGATTTCACCTCGACGAGAAAGTGAGGAAGAGCTCGTGAAAGTTTCACCAAGAAGTGCGATCAGTCTGATAAGGCAGTGAATTCCGTGCATACCACTCCCACCTACACCACCACCAGTTTCACCATCTTCACCCCCATATTTTCCCACACCACCTCGACCACCACCAGAGTTCAATATGGCAAGTGCAATAAAGTTTCCAGTGTTCAAAGGAGTAGGGAATGAAGATCTAGACCAATTTTGGTTCGTGCTAAAGGTTGTATGAGAAGCGCAAGTGGTCGCGAATGACAACCTAAAGAAAGAAACACTGGTCAGTTCCTTGCAGGATCACGCACTAACATGGTACATTAAGCATTCCAATGAAAATCCAAATGCAGGAATCGCGGATATTCAAGCTACACTAAACAAGGAATTTAGCAGGCCAAAATTAGAGACATAGTCAATTATCGGATTTAAGGAAATCATGATGCCTCAAAGCGAGACCCCCTAGGAGCTGGATTAGAGACTGAAGGGTATGATTCGTGAAGCTAATATGACCTTAACAGATGGGTAGCACTGCGCATGGTTCATAGTGTCATTAACGCCACATCTATGGACTACGTTGTCACAACAGAAGCTATTCGCTCAAGCCGAAGCAGTGGAGATCGCAATGAGACTGCACAAGACCCCGATACAATATCCTAACTTGGGAGTCCAACAGATTCACGGGTAGTAGAAGAACATGTTTGGAGATGCAGAGCTTGAAACAAGACAGGACATCCCACCTAGAAGCATGCGAGGAGGTATGGTGCATAAAGTGCAAAGGCCAAGGACAATGTTATCACTTAAGAATTCTAATGCCAAAATTTCTCACATTAGTTGATGGTAAAGGTCGGTGCTAGTCTAAGTTTGATTTTTGTTTTCCTTAGAGTCTGATTCTTAGGAGTCTTGAGTAAATTGTGCATTCTCATTCATCACGGGTCTCAGAGCCATGTGTCAGTTTTTTTCAAAAGTTACTATGTGCCACAAAGCCCTTTAGGTGATTTCGTAGCGCATGTAGTCATTTTGAAGTGTTTTCGTAGTGCATAAATCCTTTTAGCAGTTTCGCAGCGCAACATGTCTTAGGTGATTTCGTAGCGCATAATTCAAAATTTACACTGACTGCGCTACGCAATCGGAGATCGTGCAATCTGCAGCGAATCTTTCCTAACTATCAAATCTGTCAAGTTTAGTTATGGTTGCATCATTCACTTTCAGCTTATACACTCCACATATCATGTCCAACCGCTTATCTCCATCATTACAGCCTCTAGGTACATTGGTACACACGGATTGCAAATTCCAAGAGAGGCCAAGTATTCACAGTCTTAATGATGATTGTATTCGTTGCATGAGGAACAAGACTGCAAGTTTTCAATTTGAATCCATAGTTATCAAGCGAGGCAGTTATCAAGTGAGGCAGCCATTCAAGCAAGGCAGAAATTTAAGTTTAAGCAGCGCTAGCATTTCAAACCTCCATTACGCTAAAGCCTCATGGAGGGATCAGTAGAAAGGAAAGACCACAGATCAGGAAGATGCTTGAGAAACGAACCTGAAGGTGTAGACATTGTCTTGAAAAACAAAGAAGCGGAGCAGGCATTCAAGCAGGTTGGATGTTGGAATTTTTGTGAGAAACTCCAGGGAGGTCATGCACAAATCACCAAGGAATTTGCTTTGAATTTCACAGGGCTGAATTCGAAGGTTGGGATGCTCGAATTGCAAGTTTCACCAGAGGTAATATCCACAGTTACTAAGATTCCAAGGGGACAAGAAACTTGGTTTAATAATTTCAAATTTGATATGACCCCCTGTAAAGAATTTCTGAAGCCGGAGTACATTGACTCAAATTTAAACAAGTCTGTGCCTAGAAATTATGTCAAGGACTCATATGCCAATCTACTTACCTATATACAAAGGTACCTTACCTATGAAGGGAGATATAATAAGGTGTATTCATACCATTTCAAGCTTCTGCTACATTTTACAGGAAAGATATCCATTGATTTACCTTTTTACTTATTTCGTAGCTTGAGAAAAATGTGTGATAAGGTGCAGCTAAGGAAAGAAGCCTGTGAGACCTCATTGTTTCACCACGGTTTAATTAAGTTAATTGTTCTGCATGAACTCCAGAGAGTAGGTAGGGACTGGCCCACATTCATATTCATGTCTGGTTTTAAAAAAGAGACAGGTCTCAGTCCTCAAGCTGCAAAAGATCTTCCAACAACAACTAGCCATCAGGCAGAAACAAGATCCAAGAGGTTTTCAAAGTTGAAGGCTAGGAAACAAGTAAGAGAATTCACCAAGCCACTGACTATCCAGGATACACCCCAGCAGTCCCTTAAAGAGAAAGCTCAGGTCAAAGAAGCTACACATGAATCAAGCAAAGGTGAAGGAGTTCAAAGAAGAAGGACTAGGAGCGAGGTAGCTAAAGAAAAAGGCAAATCAAGGATTATTGAAGAAAGCCCTGTTTCAAAGGGAGACTTAAATGACTTATTGCAAGCCATCGACATTGAAGAATCTCCACTAGTTCAAGCAGATTTGATAGAGTCAGGAAAAGACAAGGCTAAGAGAGTCAAAGCCTTGAAAAAACTCAAGTTTGATGATCAGGTTGATCAATTTTTCTTTAAGCCCAGGAGACCCATAACGAGGAAGTTTAAACCAATACAGGAGGTACTGCCAAGAGCAGATGAAACAAGGGAGGTGACACAGCCTCATGAAAGAAAGGATAAAGGCAAAGCAGTTACCATTCAAGAAGAAGATAGTGTGGAAGACTTGAAAAGGAGATTAGAATCGAAAAACTTTGAAATTGCTAGACTGAAGAAAGCTGCCAGGAAATTTGCAGTTAAGAAGGCTTATTTTAACCAAATGCAAGCTCGGTGGGAGGACCAAACATTTCAAATACCCGAGGTGGTTGATTTTAATGTTCAATTCTATAGCTGGACTGTCCCTGCAATTAAGGAAGCACAATTTGTCAGAAAGGTCAATACAAACCTGAGGTCTGGGATTAAAGTCATGAAGAAACAAATTGAAGACTTAAAGATACAGTTAAGCCAGCAGAAAGAACTTCCTTAAGGCAGTCACACATTAAGTAAGGTTATGTTTCAAAATTTGATGGTTTTCCTTGTTATAATCCTTCTTGAAGAATTATAGCTTTCCATTCAATTTTGAAAAGCTTTGGAGCAATTGAAAAGGATGTTTAAATATCAAGAGGATCAAAATGGAAAAAATTTGGTTGAAACTGTGTTTTTTGGAATTACACAGCAGTTTCGTAGCGCGCTACGAAACTGCTGAAGATGATAACTAATGCACAGCAGTTTCGTAGTGCGCTACGAAACTGTTGAAGCTACATAATCTAAACTCAGTCAACTGATTTTGAAATACAAAGGGAAATTTTTGAAAAATGAATATCTTCAAGGGATCATCTAAAGGTATCAACTTTCAACAAGGTCAAGACAGGTGGAGGAAACATGTATTCGAATCCAACTCTAAACTTTTTGTCATAAAGTGATCACATTTACTATAGTCCAAGATATGTCAGACAACTTGGAGGAGCTTTTGCCTTCACACATGAAAGAGGTTGACAGCACATCAAGGTCGTGGCATTCTGATATATTTTGGATAATCAAAGATGAAAGACATGGTTCATTGGATTCGAACATTTTTGAGGAAAAGACCGATAAACAGGGTTAGTTTCCTATGTTTCAGGGGCAATGGAGAAGATGTGACATTGAGTACCATTATGGAGCTTTGAACATCCACCACAGCCAAACGAAAAAACACCACTTTTCAAAGAACGAGAATGATTGTAATTAAGGTTATTATTAGCATAATATGGAGTTAGACTCCTATTTGATTTAGATCTCTAGAAAGTCTAGTAACAGTTTGTTACATTTAATAGGCAGTTAACATTTGAATAGGTGTCATTAGAAGTAGATTTCGAGTTCCCCTCGTGCTTGAGGAGGAATCTGAGATAGGTAGAAGAGCTCTATATATAGGAGAAAGAGAAATGTAAAGAGGGTTGGAAATTTATGTAAAAAAGCTCTGATATTTGGCTTCTGTAAAGACTCTGTTTTTTTTTGGTAATACAGTACTGGCTTATGCTTCTCAAGAATCATAGAGAGTTCAATGTATGAGTTTCTTTTGTTGTCTTTTCATGTTATCTACAGTGTTATGAGTATTTGATTACTTAGAAATCACTTGCAGTGTTCTAATTTCCTTCATATACTCGTAGACTATCTTCTTTGTTTTTGGTGTGCCCTACCTATATTAAAATCTGATTGCCTTGACTTTTATGCAAATCCAATCCTACTGTTAATACTAAATCACATATGACTCCACAAGCCCAATGGATACTTCTTAATTTTGTTTCCACCATTTTCATTTCTATTTGTTTCACAAAGAGTTAGCCATCTTGATCATAGTCAAAAACCTTTAATCCTTTGAGAGAGGCCTCTCAGGCTAAGGAGGCTAAGCCTTAGCTAAAAGACTGGTTTGAAACAGTTACTTGAAGTCTTCCTGGTCTACAGCCTTCTAGGGCCTGATTTTGAGATAACAAACATAACAAGGACCATTTTCCAGCCTTCGTGAAGTACCTGGTGGGAGTAGGGCTGATTCCATTGAGACGGAGGCACAAGCAGGACCGAGTGCGGCGCCTGCATTATGGTGTGTAATTTGTTAGATAGGAGGGAAGCATGATAAAAATAACTGCCACCTATTACAGAAGTATATGTAGACGTCCCAGCAGTTGTTTTGTAATTTCTGCAAGTCAGTAGGCCATGATGAGCGCACATGTACAAATTATGAGTTCATGATGGATCAGACTCCTACTTACAGAGTTCATACCGAAACATGAGCCCTCGATCAAAATGCATGGATGGTGTGCACTGGATTTCAGGGGCGCAGATGAGGTTGAGGTGGAATGGGACCAGGAAGGGGTTGCGGACAGCTTACAATTGCAGAGGGCTAGGGCATACGCCCATGATTGTACAAATCCAACGAGAGCATCATGTTTATATTGTACCTAGTTTGATCATGAGATAGGGGACCGCCCCACACTGATAGCTAGGTTGCGCGATAAAGGAACACTCCAGCCTCCCCTGCCTCAGAACCTGCAGATGATGAGGTCTGAGCTGCGCGAGGAGGACCCAAATGTAAACATCGTGCTCTGAAGTGGTATCACAACAGGGGATGACAAGGGCAAGTAGCCCGAAGAAAGTGCCTAGGTTCACAAGGCTTGAACTTAGGAACCAGAGTTCGATTTGGAGTGTGCGAAGGACACATTCATGGAAGCTAAGAAGAGCTTCACGGAGGCCCCCACTTCAGGTAGTAAAGACAAACTAGAACCGGATATGGACCCATCAATGTTCACTACCTTTCTAGAGACATGCATGAAGTTGTTGCGCGATAGAAAAGTGGTGAAAGGGATGCAAGAACTCATCACCAGATGTGCTGGATCAGGGGAACCGTGCGTAGTTCGGAAGCTTGGGAAACACACAACACGAATAGGAAGGGAGATGGGATTGACTGCACAAATCGGAGAATATGAAATGGATCAAGTGATTTTGGATCTGGGATCAGATGCGAATGTCTTACCAAAGCACACATGGGAGCGCATGGGCAGGCTCGCGTTGTAATGCTCTCCTATTCAATTGTGAATGGCGAACCAACAAACATCCTCCCGATGGGAATATTGCAGGGAATAACGATAGATATCGAAGGTGTGAGTGCGCTTGCAGATTTCAAAGTGATAGAGATTGATGATGACAACAATCCCTATCCCGTGCTATTGGGAATAGATTGGGCCACTAACAATAATGGAATAATAAATCTAAATAAGCATAAGATGATTTTTGAGAAAAAGTCACTACGTGTAGTGGTACCTTTAGACCCTGCGAAAGGATCGCACTGCACACAGCCAGTGCACGACGATGAGAGTGACGAGGATCTAGCCTGTATCTACAAGAAAATCACTCGGGAACAGGATTGGGTGAATCCTACAGCAGATGGCAGGATTTTGTGGGAGTGCGAAAGCTCCTTTACCTCACACTCGAACATAGAAATATAACGATGGCAGAATCGGTTACATGAGTGTTATCGGGAAAACTAGTGCCCATTCAGAGCTGCTAGTCCCACTAAGACGGGTAGCTATCTTAGAAACAAACAAACTAAAGTTACTTGTGTTTTCCTTTATGAGAGATAGATGAGAGAGAAGCAAAGAGTACACCCCTCAGTCTTTCGCTTGGCTCCTTGCTTGTTTCCTCCCTCCTTTGACAGAGCTTCGCCACTCCTTCCTTACTTGTCCCGCTTCAAAGAACAACTATAGAGTCAAAGCAGCGTAATACCATCAAAGCATATAGATATACAACCATAACAATATAGGATCAGATGTATATTAACCATGCAAATGCATATATCAATACGAGATTCAAAGATATACAAGAACATGGAGGAAAACTCAAATAGCTTTATTTATAGAAGTAGTAGAAGAGAGGATTACAACCCATTGGTCTGACCCAGCGCCATCCTCCCCGCATGAAAGACCTCTTCACCTCATGAAAAGCTTAGATCACCCAACACTATGATGTTTCACAGAGAAACCAACAACATTTCTTTACAAAATACAAAGTTCCAGCCTCTGGATCTCTAGGATGAGGGATCCATATATAGATATTTACAGGTGGGTGAGTCATCTTCTGGGATTTTGATTAGTTTCATTTCTCTGATAGTTCTTGGTTCCACTTGGAGATTTCATGATCTCTTACTCATCCCTGGGCGAATTCAGAGAGGCAAGTGTCAAATGAGAAGTTTCTAGAAGATTCTCTGGGATTCCACCTAGCCAACTGCCTCTGCCATTTGTCTACTCTCGCTCATCGCACCCTACAGAAGGGCTTTTCAGTATGCATCGCACTTTTTGCATGTAGCAGGTGAGATGCATCGCACCCTTAGCACTGAGCAATCTGAATGGTCCAGTTTTGACCAGTTCTGAGTAGTTTTTCAGGGAGAAATTCTGGGAGACGATGCAATCAACTGACCTTGTTCCTTTAGGGTATGAAACAACACTTTTAGGGGCTTAGAAGCCCTTGGTTTATGGACATATGAGATTGGGGTTGCAGTGCCCAAATATGTCTATAACAATGAGGTAACCACGCTCAACTGTAACATGAAAATAAGGTCTCTATGCTGCGTGACAACAGAGGTAAGAGATATGCCTATGTATGATGGGTTGACAACGGTGAATGATTTTCTGAACAATTTTGAAAGAGAAGTGCCAAAACAGCAGCGTTTCGATGCTATGAAATGGGTACTACGCGTTACGCCCGCAAAGTGGTGGGGTACGCACCAGCAGAATTTTGAGGACTAGCAGGAATGTAGAAAGATGAGGCTCATGCAGTTTAGAAAGCCTCAAATGCAGATGAAAGCCGGGTATGATGGATGAAACAGCTTGTGCTCCCACCTCTCCATATGGGTACAGGCGTATGGTACGCAACTTGCATGAACGCACACCGTCCTCGCGATAGGAAATGGGACCGACAAGCCGGAGTGGGCAAGACAATGGCGTGAATGATGAAGTATGATAAGACCAAGCACACCAAATATTATCCACGTGGAAGCCTTTGAAAAAGTGTGTGAAGCACTGAATACGGTCCACCATGTGAGACGAGCTCACTGGGACCTACACATACCAATGGTTCTATGGGCTTATGGGACCATGTGCATAACCCTGACCACGTGGGCACTTCCAACACTGAAGTATGAAGCAGATGCTATAATCCCTATGGAGCATGCAACGCCTGGTCCGCGCATGGCAGCACCCGTAGATATGATGGCGCGCGAAGCCCGGAAAGAAGGAATCACGCAGCCGCCAGAGACAAAACACATGAGACTTGAAGAAGAAATCCAACAGGGAAACCTTAGACTTCATGAACTTGAGAAAGAAAGGGTACGGTTAAGAGGGAAAAGTGCTTTGATGGATGCATAGGTCAAGAAGTTGGAAGACAAAATAAAGGAAGAGTTTCTCACAGAAAAAACTAGGATGGTAAGGCAAGGTGCGTACAATCATACTGACAAGTTGGAGAAATATCGCCATGAATTGGTTAGTCTGATGCTTTGGCTTGGACCACATATTGCTAAGTGTAGGGAATAGGGTAGCACATTGTAAATAAAGAAGTGTGCAACCATAGAGGGTGTGGATTCTCCAAGAACCAGTGATGGAGGATAGGATGGAGCCCCACACTGTAGGTTTTAACCCTGTACAGAAATTATCTGCATACGAATTCTTAAACAAAGAAAATAAACAATGCGAGAGCATAACCCATAAAACACATATGCACAGAGATTTTTCCCTGGATCCCAAAACCGGGACTACCAGCTTGATTTTTCATTATGTTCCTTTCAATGTTACAATACATATTTATACATGCCGAAGCATCCAATACCATGGACCGAAAACCATCGCGTCCAATACCATGGACCGAAAACCATCGCGTCCAAAAAACATGTGCGAAAATCATGCACAAAACCATAGGTGGGTCCGCCCAACCTAACATATGGTCCAAAACCAAAATTTTCCGGGGTGCTGCCCCGGACCCCATAAAGTGGGGTTATGGGTGCCCTTCAAACCCCCTATTAACTACGTGGAAAGAATATAACACAACCCAACAATCTCCCACTTGTTGTTTTCTTTCCACAGGGGGCCACAGGACAGCTTAGTCATTTTTTCAGCCCTGAGATTCCCATTGCTTCTCTACACCAAGAGAACTTCTCAGAGCTCACAGATTTTGTCAATGCATCTACAATATTCTTAAAAGTGTCCACCTTTACCAGCAACACCTTTCTGTCTTCTATCATATCCCTCACAAAGTGATACTGAACATCAATGTGCTTTGTCTTTGAATGATAAGCAGGGTTCTTTGCCAAGAAAATTGCACTTTGGCTGTCACAGTCTATTCTTATAGCTCCCTGTACTAACCCCATACTTGAACACAATCTCTGCAACCAAACTGCTTCCTTGCTTGCATGAGTGGCTGCCATGTATTCTGCCTCTGTAGTTGATAGTGCCACTACAGATTGTTTCTTACTCATCCAACTGACTGCACCTCCAAATAGGTTAAACACATACCCACTTGTAGATCTTCTCTGATCCAGATCTCCAGCCCAGTCTGCATCAACAAAGCCATGAATATCCAACACTCTGTCCAATCCTGGTCTTCCTTGGTAGCACAAACCATAATCACTAGTGCCACGCAAATACCTGAAAACCCGCTTCACTGCTGTCCAATGCTCCTTCCCAGGTTTTGACATAAACCTGCTCAATACTCCCACTGCATGTGCAATGTCTGGTCTAGTACAGACCATTGCATACATCAGGCTACCCACTACACTTGCATATGGAACATGGGACATGTCCTCTTCCTCTTCTTATGTCTTGGGACACTGTTCAGCAAATAACCTCACACCTACAGGAATAGGAACCTTCACCGGTTTACTATCCTGCATATTAAACCTCTGGAGTATTGTCTCGACATACTTCCTTTGGTTTAACCAGAGCTTCCTCTTTGACCGATCTCTTTTAATTTCCATGCCCAAAATATAGTTTGCAGCACCAAGATCTTTCATGTCGAATTTGGAGGACAATTGGGTCTTCAAATCCTGGATAATTTCTTTGTCATTTCCAACCAGCAACATATCATCCACATATAAGACCAGATAAATAATACAGTCACCAATTAATTTAAAATACACACAATGATCTGCTTTGCTTCTGGTGAAGCCAAGTCCCCGTATAAATGTATCAAATTTCTGATACCACATCCTTGGTGACTGTTTTAACCCATACAGAGACTTCTTTAACTTGCATACCAGTTCTTTCTTACCCTTCACCGCAAAGCCTTCAGGTTGCTTCATGTAGATTTCCTCTTCCAAATCCCCGTGAAGAAATGTTGTCTCCACATCCATCTGTTCTACCTCAAAATCAAAAGCAGCAGCAACAGATGAAAGTAATCTAATAGAAGTTACCTTGGCAACAGGAAAAAAAATATCACCAAAATCAATTCCCGGCACCTAGGAATAACCTTTTGCTACCAACCGAGCTTTGTATTTCTCCAACTTTCCTTCTGCATTTGTCTTCTTCTTGAACACCCATTTTCTGCTAATGGGTTTCCTTCCAGCCGACAACTCCACCAGATCCCAAGCCTCATTTTTGTGCAAAGATGCCATTTCATCGACCATGGCCTCTTTCCAGAGTTTTCCATCCTCTGAATCCACTGGTTCCTTCACAGTTCTGGGATCATTATCAGTAACAGACAAAGCAAAATTTGAACTGAAAGCAGATGGACTATACCTTTCTGGCTGCCTTCTTTCTCGAACTGATCTTCTCACAGCCGGAGTTTGTGGCTCTTCATCTTCTGATTCCTCCTCTGCTGTAGAGTCTGATTCTTCCTCCTTTGGCTCAAACTCTATCTTCTCAGGTTCCTTTGGTTGGACTTCATGTTGAATAACATCTTTTACCTCTCTGAACAATACATCTCGGTTGTACACAACCTTCCGTGTGACTGGGTTCCAAAGCTTATAACCCTTTAAACCATCCTTATACCCAATAAAGATGCACTTTTCAGATTTACTATCCAACTTGGTTCATTTCTCCTTTGGCATATGCATCACATCCAAATACCCTTAGATGTGAAAGAGAGAGTTTCTTACCAGTCCATACTTCTTGTGGAGTCTTATCCTCCAACGCTGATGAAGGTGATTTGTTGATCAGGTAACATGCAATATCCACCGCCTCTGCCCAGAATTCTTGTCCTAACCCGGCACCACTGAGCATACTTCTTGCCCTTTCCATCAACGTCTTGTTCATTCTTTCTGCGACTCCATTTTGCTGAGGTGTATATGGAGTAGTCTTATGTCGTGCTATACCACACTTCTTACAAAATTCTTCAAATTCCTTGCTGCAAAATTCTCCACCATTATCTGTCATCAGCACCTTTATCTTCTTCTCTGTCTGATTTTCCACCAGAGCCTTAAATTCTTTAAACCTGTCAAAGACTTCAGATTTCTTCTTAAGAAAATATATCCATGTATTCCTTGAGAAGTCATCTATGAATGATACATAGTACACAGACTTACCCAGTGATGGAACCTTCACAGGTCCAAACACATCACTGTGCACAAGCTCTAATATCTGTTTCGTCCTCTTACCACCATAGGGGAAACTCACCCGATTCTACTTCCCATATACACAATTTTCACAGAAATCAAAATCCAGAGAGCTATTATTCATACCTTCTACCATACCTTTACCATGAAGTATTTGAAGGCCCTTCTCTCCAATATGTCCAAGCCTTTGATGCCACAACATGGTCTTCTCTCCAGAGACCACTAGATTCTCTACTCCATTTTTAGGAACCATAGAACTATTGCACCCATCAACAACAGTGCTACCTTGCAGCTTGTACAGAGTTCCAATCCGAACTCCCCGCATTAATATCAGTGCTCCTCAAACCATCTTGCAGGTATCTTTCTCGAACACCGTCTTTACACCTGCATCATCCAACTTGCTTACAGAAATCAGATTTTTGGCCAATGCAGGAATATGTAGAACACCTGGAAGTGTTCTAACCCTTCCACCTTGCAACTTCAACTTTACTTTTCCCCGACCAATGATTCTAGCCTTCCTATCATCTCCTAAGAAGACATCACCACCATCGTATTTCTCATACTCGTAGAACCACTCTCTATGGGGAGTGAAGTGAAAGGATGCACCTGAGTCAATAAACCATGCCTCATGATCTACATGTGTACTTGAAGAAGCCAAGTACACATCCCCACCTTCATCTGAGGTGGTTTTCGCCTCTGCAGAAGGAGCATCATCATATCCCTTTCCTTTATCAAGAGCTTTAGATTTACAATCCCTTCTGAAGTGCCCTTCCTTTCCGCATTTCCAACACACCACCTTTGTAGGTTTTCCTGGAGATTTAGATCTCCCTCTAGATTTAGATCTCCCACTCGATGACTTATTTTTGTTTCTGTTCTAGGACCGTCCTCGTATAGATAAGGCATCACCATTCTGGTTGTTCATATTTTTTCGTCTCATCTCCTCCGTCAGCAAGGCTGAGACTATTTCATCAAACTGCAAAGCAGTTGCATTGCTACCTATTGCAATAACCAGACTATCCCACGAATTTGGTAGAGAACACAACAGACTGATGCACTTATCTTCATCTGAAATTTTAATATCAACAGATAATAACTGACTTACCACAGTATTAAACGCATTCAGATGCTCTGTCACTGAGTCTCCATATTTCATCCTCAGGTTATACAGCTTTTTCCGCAGGAACAGTTTATTCACCAGAGACTTAGATTGGTACAAAGTCCCTAACTTGACCCACAAAGCCTTTGCCGTAGCTTCCCCTGATACATT
Source organism: Pinus tabuliformis (assembly GCA_031772625.1). NCBI lineage: Eukaryota > Viridiplantae > Streptophyta > Pinopsida > Pinales > Pinaceae > Pinus > Pinus tabuliformis. The sequence continues at coordinate 183,520,659 of CM062819.1, forward strand.
CAGCAATACTGAATCCGAGACACACAATCGTATTGTGCTCTTTGCCTTCTGATCCAACTTTTTCCATTCGTCATCAGTCACTCCCGGTGGTTTAGTACCCGGATTTACCGCGATCAACTGATCTTTATCCACCAACAAATCCTCCATCTTGAGTTTCCACTACTCAAAATTCTGACCATTGAACTTCTCAATCTCTATCTTTCCACTGCTCGCCATCTTCTTTCACCACCAGAATCGATCTCGCAGATCTCCCACTGAACAAGGTCTACCACAGGCCCGAGCGAAACCCCTCAGCAACAAAGGCGTCCCCTTGAAGCCAAAACAGCTCTGACACCAAATGTAGGTTTTAACCCTGTACAGAAATTACCTGCATACAAATTCTTAAACAAATAAAATAAACAATGCGAGAGCATAACCCATAAAACACATATGCACAGAGATTTTTCCCTGGATCCCAAAACCGGGACTACCAGCTTGATTTTTCATTATGTTCATTTCAATGTTACAATACATATTTATACATGCCGAAGCATCCAATACCATGGAACGAAAACCATCGCGTCCAATACCATGGACCGAAAACCATCGCGTCCAAAAAACATGTGCGAAAATCATGCACAAAACCATAGGTGGGTCCGCCCAACCTAACATATGGTCCAAAACCAAAATTTTCTGGGGTGCTGCCCCGGACCCCATAAAGTGGGGTTATGGGTGCCCTTCAAACCCCCTATTAACTACGTGGAAAGAATATAACACAACCCAACACACACAGGTGGTGCAACCACCTGACTAGCCAGGAGAAGGACAGTCTTAGTGCTCCAGGCAGTTGGAAGGGAGCGCGGGGCTATAAACTATCCTGCCTGAGATCTGCGCGATGTTGGAGATGCGCGTAGAAACAGAGAATCACAATGTTCGTGACCGTGCATGGGGGATTGCACTGCCGCGTAGATTGGCTAGAAAGTGACCATTGAAGTCACTGTTCACAATGGAATGATCTACTTAAGGCCAAATGGAGCAGGCGTTGGAAATTTAAGACGCAATTTATGTGTAAGATTTGGGAAAATCTATCGTCAAGAAAGCATTAATGAACGAGAATTGGGGGAATGGTTGAATTTGAATTCAAAAGGCACTATAAAACACAGAGCACTACCCAACAAATAACACTTAGTCATTTGAGAATTGAGTGATTGAACAGAGCGCTGAGCATTGTGAGCCGAGTGGTAATTCAGCCATAAATTCGCAAGTGACAAATTATAGCCCAGGAACGATGACAGTGACTAAGGATGGTTTGGTAATAGAAGTGGTAACCGCCAGCGAGGCCGCGCAAACCCCAACTGTGGAGGATGTTCTAGAAGGTGTCGGGGTTGTGGAAGAGATCCCCAAATCACCACATACACCATGACCCAATAAGGATAAGCAGGAAATGGCTCCCGTACGTGTGTCCCCAAGGAACCCACTGTGCAGCAAGCTATCAATGGAAGAGAAGGGGAAAGCTGTCACAATAGAAACGGATGAGAAAGAAGAATATTTGCAGGCCCTTATCATCACAGAGGAAGATGACAAAGCTATGGAGGAGGATATTCAACCTATACACTCTGTGAAAAAAATTCCCGCATATATCCCCCCATGAAAAGGGAAGCCAAAGTACCTAAGGACCTTGACGAAACCAAGAGTTCGCTCGAGACCCCGCTCCTCCCAAACGTCCTTGTGTTTGAAGGCCCACACCTGGGCTATGTGCCAACCATGAATTTTGAAGAATGGGACCTCTCCGATGGCGAGAAGTTCCCTCACTTGGAGACTAGGAACCTCATGAATCATAGCACTGCGGGGGTGGTGAAAACGTTAGAGCCGTGGAAATGGCTGCGTGGAGTGGAAAAGGTCGGCCTACTGAACCTGCTGTGGGTGCCGCATTTCCACCGTGCCTCAATAGCCATTTTCATCATTAGGAAGTTGCTCTCCCGGGTGCATGATGGGTATTTATGGCTGAAGGAGCCCATCCACATTGCAGCAGACCTAATCCATCGCATTTCCCGGCTACCATACAAAGGAAACGACCCCGCGACCATATCGGAAGGGAAGGGTAGTGATTTGGCCCTCGCGGAGGCCATGAAGACGAAGTACAAGCTAAAGAAGAAGAAGAAGCGGGGCTACGCCATCTCCAGCATCAAGGACAAAGTGGTACACGTAGCAACGCAAATCCTGGTAGGCAAAGTCATGCGAAAGTGTCGTGCAGATGAGGTACTGACATCGGTAATCGCACTAGATGAGTAGTGCACAGAGGGGTTCCAGTTTAACTGGGCTGAATTCCTCTACACAGAATTCCTGATGAATTGTTGTGAAGCCCAAGAGCAGGTTAAAACTTTTCACTATGAGTGGTTGTTGCTATCCATAGTGCTCGTAGCATGGGAACTGCTGGAGGACAGTCAATTCCCTACAATTGACAAATATTTACCAGAGGCCGTGAAGTATGCTTGGCTCTGGGCCACGAAGAATGCGAAGAGGATACGCAATAGCAAGATCTTTTGGTGTTCATGGAGATGAACATCCGAATGTGGATCAACCGAAAGCCATGCTTGTTGCCCACAGTGTACAACACTCTGTAGCGTTTTGCAGAATCTAAGGTAGATATGCACAACATCTTTATTAGGGTGCGAAAGGGCCCAATGAAGTAGTGGGCAAAGCTACCCTTTGTAGCCACTGATGATGCCATTTTCAATTTCTTGGAGACATGGCCTCTAGAATGGCACACCCCCAATATAGTAGAACTTGAGAGGGTGGCAGTACAGAAGGAAGCAGCAACAGCTAAGGTACAGGCAGTGTGGGAAGCGGCACAAAAGTCCCTGGAGCAGAAACAGGCCACAAACATAGCCACAACAACATAACAAGCCACCGCAAAGGCGGGCGAGGACCAAGCAACACCTTCGCAAGAGTAGGAGGTAGAGGAAGCAGAAACAACAGAAGGGAGCATGGACCCAGGGACCACGTCCACACAGTTGAAGCGCCCACACCCAATAGAGTGAGCAGGGCCAAGGAAGAAGGTCAAGGCCTTGAAATTGGCCTTTGACCTGATCACCATAACCGAGGGTGATCTGAATGACATTGGCGAGACAGTGAGCAATTTCACCAATGAGGCTATTCAGGATTTTATGCAGGAGCACCACACTATGTTGGGGGCCCTCAGAGCACAGTTTAAAGAGCTACAAGTGTGCCCCCCTCAGGTAGGTACCCTTTCAACCCACCTCGCAGTAGGATCCTCGGCAGCAGAGCAAATGTTACGTGCACAGATGGAAAACACATTAGTGTTGCCTAAAGGGGCCCTAGTGACATCGATTGAGGCCGATCAATTTTCGGTGAGTATGCTGGAAGGCCTTGGCATTAATCTAGCTACCCTTCCACCTGAAATAGTATATCTGTTATAGGATGGGATAACGATAGAGATGCACACTAGGGAGAACCATGCGATCCAAGTCCTTAGCAAACAAAGATAAAAATGGAACAACTCAGCTTGCAGCGCGATAAATTGGTGTCACAAAATCAACATTTCATACAGGTGTTAGGCGATGCTTGCTGCAATGTCCCAGAACTGGCCATCCTGACAGATCTACCAGTGGAGGTGTGGATCCATAGGTTAGTAGTAGGAGTCTGCGATCCCAGGGAAGAAACGACAAAGGTTTAGCTAGAGCTAAATCTTCATATCGTCGAGCTACGGTTAAAGGCACAACCATCCATTCCACCAGAGGTCAGAGAATAGCGCGCTAGTGCTATCACAACAAGAATGGAGGAAATCGGAGGTGCAGTGCAAGTCTATACCAGCATGTTGGAACAAGCACTTGAGGTCCTCATGACTCTACAGGAGGACCCCAACATCCACCACTTGGAAATAGAAGAATGAGAACTCCAACAGTAATATGACAGTGTCCGAGGAACTGCGCAAATAGTAGTCCTCACCCAAAGGCTTTCGAGGATGCAGCAAGCAAAAGCACTAAAGGAGCAGGTGGATGCGGCGCGACACAAGGAGGTAGTTCTCAAAGCGCTCGTCCAGCCTTGGATCGACGAGGCCTTCACTATCATGGCCAACATTGAAGGAAAGCTAGCACACATACAGGGGATGCACAAATTGATGCAGAGAAGCACCCCAGACATAGAGGTCTCAGAACAACGGATGCAACAGATTCAACAAACAACAGCTCAGTGCGTTGTGGACCTCAAGATAGTTCGAGAATAGTTGAAGGGACTCTGCACCAAGATCACCGTGTCGACCGTGTGACTCGAGGGTGAGTCATGATGTTTGTGTTGGGGGCCTGTTGGGCATGGAATCCCCCTAAGGCATGTTTTAGGGCTCAAAGCCCAAGTTTTGACCTGATATTGTTGTAAAGACTTCGCGAATTGTGGGCGCGGTGTACGAAATGTATGATAAATTCGTAGGGTTGTCCACCCTAGTTTTGTAATGTAATGTTGGCCTACCCATGGTCCACAGACCATGGGATTGTAGAAATAGAGCGAGTCTCTAAGTGTAAAAGATAACTAAGGAAGAACCAAGCAGAAGTAGAAGTGAGAAGTGAAGAGCTTAAGTGTCTAAGGGTGTCTTGGGTCGTAGGGTAGGAGAAGGCTCTGCAGATGAGTGCGCAGAGGCCTAGTAGTCTGCAGTTGAGTGCGCGGACCCCTGCAACTGAGTGCGTAGGGCGGAGTCGAGTTTGTAACCAAGGAAGAGAATAATAAAGAGAAGTTTTATCTAAATTTTGTGTATCTGTTTTTGGGTTATTGCATGTTTGATATAAATTGCAATTATATTGTTTATTTACTGCACGCAACTATATGAATGGTGTATATTGTTAAGTATAACTTAAAGCATGCCATTAGACTAAGATAATTAACTAACATTGGAATATCAGTGAGGACTTGGAAAATAACAACGTTCGGACCCCGAGTAGGGCTGCGCAAAGGCAGCATCTCAGGTTATGAGATACGGGAAAGTGCGCGTAGCAACATGCGCGCCAAGTTGAACTGCGAACCACTTGAACTCATCAGACATATTTAGGGTGCGGAAACCTAGTTCTAGCACCCTTCCATACTACTTCGAGCGAGACCTCAATCTGTGCTCCAACTGTTCTTGAACTTTACTGAGGTCCGCAACGCACTGAGCTGATGTTTGTTGAATCTGTTCCATCCGTTGTTCCAAGACCTCTGTGTCTATGGTGCTTCTTTGCACCAATGTGTGCATCCCCTATACGTGCACCAGATTTCCTTCAATGTTGGCCGTGATAGTGAAGGCCTCGTCGATCCAAGGTTGCACGCGTGCTTTGAGAACTACCTCCTTCTGTTGCACCGCATCCACCTACTCCTTCAGTGATTTTGCTTGTTGCATCCTCGCAAACCTCTAGGTGAGGACTACTGTCTGCGCAGTTCCTCGAACACTCTCGTATTGTTGTTGGAGTTCTTGCACTTCTGTTTCCAAGCATTGGATGTTGTGGTCCTCCTGCAGAATCATGAGGACCTCAAGTGCTTGTTCCAAAATTCTGTTACAGTCTTGCACTGCACCTCTGATTTCCTCTAGTCCCACTGCGATAATGCTAGCATGTTGTTCTCTGACTTCCAGGGGAGTGGATGGTTGTGCCTTTAACCACAGCTCGACGATCTGAAGATTCAGCTCCAGCTAAACCTTTGTCGTTTCTTCCCTAGCCTCGCAGACTCCTACTGCTAACTTGTGGATCCACACCTCCACTGGTAGATCTGCCGAGATAGCCAACTCTGGGACACTACGGTAAGCGTCCCCTCACCGATCGAGTGACTCGAGGGCGAGTCGCGATGTTTGTGTTGGGGCCTCTTGGGCATGGAATCCCCTCAAGGCATGTTTTGGGGCTCAAAGCCCAAGTTTTGACTCAATATTGTTGTAAAGAATTCGTGAATTGCAAGCGTGGAACACGAAATGTATGATAGAGTCATAGGGTTGTCCACCCTAGTTTTGTAATGTAATGTCGACCTACCCATGGTCCGCAGACCATGGGATTGTATAAATAGAGCGAGGCTCTAAGTGTAAAAGATAACTAAGGAAGAAATAAGAGAAGTAGAAGTAAGAAGAGAAGAGTCTAAGTGTCATGGGTCATAGGGTAGGAGAAGGCTCTGCAACTGAGTGCGCAGAGGCCTAGTAGTTCGCAACTAAGTGCGCGGACCCCTACCACTGATTGCTCAAGGCGTAGTCAAGTCTATAACCAAGGAAGAGAATAATAAAGAGAAGTTTTATCTAAATTCTTTGTATCTATTCTTGAGTTATTGCATGTTGGAGATAAATTGCAAATATATTGTTTATTTACTATGCACAACTGTATGAATGGTGTATATTGTTAAGTGTAACTTAAAGCATGCAAGTAGACTAAGATAATCAACTAACATTGGAATATTAGTGAGGACTTGGGTAATAACAGCCTTTGGCCCCTGAGTAGGGTTGTGCGAAGGCAGCATCTCAGGCTGCGAGGTATGGGAAAAGTGCGCGTAGCGATGTGCGCGCAGGGTCGAACCACAGACCACTTGAACTCATCAGACATCTCCAGGGTGCGAAAACCTGGTTCTAGCACCCTCCCATACTACTTCAGGTGAGACATCAGTTCGCACTCCGCGGACTGTTGCCAAAAGGACCAATAGTATCGGGATTTGTTTGGCTAAATCACCTCTGAACCTGGGTCAGGCCCCAACATGCCAATAAGCGGCTACATGCCTAAGAACTATGTTACAATGAGGCTCAAAGGCCTATTTATTATTGAGAAATAATGGAAAACCCTAAACATCCAAAAACCTAACCCTAGGAGATGAAGCGCAAAACTGTGGGCCCCGTTTGGGTAAATTGGTACATCAACTTCCTGGGGTCGTAACTTTGGCATACAATCTTCGTTTGGCTATCAGAATACCTTGTTTCGAAGATCTCAAAGAGATGGCCAACAATAAAATAAGAAGCTGATTTGGGACATTTCCGGTCTCTCCGTTTTTTCTAAAAACATTGTTTAGGGCCTCAAAACAGCTTTGGAAGTTTAGGACCCAAAAAACTGCCAAAAATAGTAAATTGTGCTACAATTAAGGAAACTGAAAAACTGAAAGAGACAGTGTTGGGGGTCCAAGTGGAATAGGCAGGTGGCCACCAATATCCACCTGGATCAATGCAGATTTGACTTTACAGTGTATTATAGACTTCCTGGGAAGGAGGTGAATCCTAGTATTACTTTGATGGTGGAGGTGTGAGCCTCTAGATTCCCTTGTTCCATATGCAGGCATCGTATCTTTTATTTGATGGTTAAGCAAATGTGTATATGTGTATATTATTGTAAGTATTGTATCGAGCTGGATTTATAAAGCTCCATAGACAGTATGGTTATTTGTTGGCTGAAGCAAATGTGTATGTGTATATGTAGTTATTGTAAATACCATAATGAGTTGTGTTATGAAGCTCCATTAAACAATATGTTTGTCATATTTTAGTAGATGGTCATTGTAAATACTGCAACGAGTTGTGTTATAAATCTCCATGGGTAGTATGTTTTGTTTTCAGTGATCTTGTTGGTTATAGGTGTCAATGAACACTGAGGACATTGTTCCCCCAAGGGGGAGGTTGTGTAACAACCCTAGTTAAAAACTCTTGTAAAAATATAAATACCACAAATGATATGACACGTATTCTGAGCTGAATGGTGGGAAGGACATCCTAGTGGGTGTTCATTTGGTTGTTTATGGCTAAGGAAATTGACAAAGGCAATGGCTAAGACATTAAAGAGGCAAAAAGGTATTTTGGCACATTTATTTTTGAAAATAATGGAAATTATGAGAAAAGGAAGGTGAAAGGTCACAGGTTGCATGTGAGGAGGAAAAATGAAAGAAAATAATGGAAAATAAAGAAAATAGGGGCCTCATTAATAAAAAGGCTTCTGAGGATCATTAGGCGAGCTTGGTCAATGAAGGCTTGATTATTTTAGCTTTGGAGCTCTCTCATACTCTTGGACACTTAGAGTTTTCTTGGAGAACTTTAGGATTGGATAAAGAAAGGCAAAGAAGGCAAGAGGAAGCAAAGATCAAGAAGGGAAAGGCAGGATCAAGCAGCTATAATAGGCTTCATTGAAGGTATCAACTTACATGTGTATTTTCCTTTCTAGATTTGGCATACATGGGATTGCATGTGTTTTTTTTCTACCATGGCATGGGTTTTTCCAGGTGTGACCATATTTTTAGCCTAACCTTGCCATTTCCTGATATCTTTGACGAGATGGATTCTCTCATGCAGTTTGTGTGGGATGGCTGAATTGGATTCAAAGCTGAGTGGTGTGGATCTCCAAATTGAAAAACACATGTTGGTAGTGGTTCTTGAACCAGATTGAGGATGCACGAAGCCACTGGCCTAGTAACCCTTGAACCAAACTATGGGTTGTAGTAAAGCCAGATTGTGTGCCTCGGTGAGCCTAGGAATCCTTGCCAGTGAATGGAAACATATACGGTAAAGCTAAGAGGTGGATTTTCTCTCCGTTGGGCCCAGTGATTCTGGGATGGAATGCACGGTAAAGCCTGGAGAGTATGTCTCTTTGTAGGGCCTAGTGATCCCTAGATCGGTCTACAGATGCACGGTAAAGCCTAAGAGAATAGGAGGCACTCAAATTCCTCACGGTGTAGGTGGAGAACTACAGTGGCATCCACATTGATTGGTGTTTTTGATGTGTTCTATGAGTCCCACATTCATGTTTGGAATATGGCACGGGGGTGATTGGATGAAGAGAGACTTGGCTCAGCCAATCTATGGTCGGGTGGAACGTGGTAGTCCCATCTTCGGTCAGTTCATTGCATTGATTAATGAGAAATTCATTCCATTGATTTTCATTTGTAAATGTACTAGTGTATATATGGATTTTGATGGTTGATATGTTCATTGTATTTTTGTTCCTATTATGCTAGATATGTTCATTTTATGGCAATAGCTATGTTTGACTTTCAGCATGTTTTTACTTGTATTAGAATGGATATTGTATCTATGACCTAATAAGTGATAAGGAAATAAATGAGATGAAGAAACAATGGTTTATGGTGATTCTCAGATAAGTAAGAGATCCCTACACTTAACTCTGTTGTTTACAACTGTAGGTTACATGTCGATGATATGTTTGAGGAAATACCTTTCATGGCAAGTAGGGGCCTGGTTAAGGCCTTGATCAACTATTTACTTTTGCATTATTGTTTCCTTCTACTTTACTTAGTTCCAAGCTTTCTTTCCATTCTAGGTAGTGGCCTGGGCTCTGGGCCTGAAAAAAGTGGCTCAAATCCTGGAGTCACTGGCATAGAATTGGCAAGTTTGGGCCACATTCGTTGGAAGGCGGGCCTATGAGAGAAACTTTAGGTCTTTGTTCTTTTCCTTGCCCATAGCATGAGAGCAATTGAGCCTTAAATTTTCCAGAATAATAATGGGACAAAGGGATAGGTTGTCTGAGTGGCTGACTTGTCCCATGAGGGTTCTGTTGATGGTGTTGGATGACTGCATGTGATGTTTCGTCGATTCCACTTTCTTAAAGTTACCTAGGAGGTCGAATCTGATCATAGTAGCCTCTTGTCTCATTTTTACTCTAGTTAGCATGGTTACTTGGGTTTATGTAGGAGGAGGGTGTTACAGCCTAATGGCTTTTAAAAACTTTAGGTGAGGGATACATGGATGATAGTAGCAGGAAAGGCAGTGGCAGAGGGAGATACATCTCCTAGTGCAATCCCTCCTCTTGTGCGCTCAGCCAAGGGTGTAATTAATGGCTATGTCAAATATGGAGGTGATGAGGAGATACCAGAGAAATTCGAATAAGCTGAGTAGGCAGCGGACTCAGAGTAACTTGTGTGGCCTATCACACCCTAAACAAGAAATAATTTCCAAATTAGGAAGTTTTCATAGTAGTAGAGTCTCTAGGGTATGTGCAGCGACAACTATTTATTACCTTATCCAATCGACAGGTCTTCAAGGAGAAAAGTGGCTGCAAAGAGTTCGAACAATCAGGGTATTTCTCCAGAAAAGGATGGAGCACCTGGAAAGTCATCTGCGAACACTAGTCCATATTGAATGTCACAAAAAGGATTGCATTATTTCTCTGGAAAAAAGAATCGATGTTTTTCTGTATTATGTCCATCACCTAGACATAACTCCAAACAATGGAGAGTACCAACTTGCGCAGCTGAGGTGAGTTTGTGTCCAAAGCACTAAAGGAGAGGCGGCACGCTAGGACAGTGATCTGGAGCATGCTGAGCTGGCGGGGCCACCTTCCGGAAACGATCCTAAACCCTAGAATGTTCATCAAATGTTGCTCCTATGTTATTTTTGGCTTTTATTATACTACTGCTATGAAAATTTTGTTTTATTAGCCTTGTATGCCAAATAGGTAGACTTATGGTTGAGCCTATTCATAGGCCTAGGCTCCCTCCATTTTGGGCCTGTAGAATTTGTGAATAAGGTTGGCTTCGTATTTTTTTTTTTTTTATTTTAGTTAAAACAAAATAATGCTTATAATGTAATCAACAAAGGTCTGATCAAAACATGGATGTACTACGGTTAATCTAATTTCCATTCTAGTAGACCAGCGTGCACCCTATATGTTTTTGCTTTGAAATTTGAATAAAAATCCCACTGCTTTAACAAATAAATAAATAACTAGAGAATTAATTAATAAATTAATATGCAAATATATGCAACCTTCTTTTGGCCCAATGATTAGGTTGACCACGAAGGGTCGTAGGCTTCTCACGTGCCACCCTTCAAAATGTCAAAGGAAGGCCACAAAACTAATACGAGGTAACACATTCCTCCAAATTTGGTCAGAGAAATGAGAAGAACTCGAACATCAGGAAGGTCATAGTTACTTTGAAAATAAAATAAATCTTAGTTTCTATTTTCCATATATTGCTTTAAAAAAATATTTTATAAAGGTTAAATATTTATATTTATTAAATAATTATAATAATTAAAAAAAAAAATATTTCAAAATAAATTTTATTCTAAAAATACAAAGTTAACTTTATTGATATTATTATAAATAAAACTGTTTATACTTTAATAAATCAAACCAAACATATTTAAGTAAACTTTAGTCTAATTAGACTGTTTTTCCCTAAAAATCATGGAAATTCCAGCCATATTTTGATAAAATCCTACATGAATTTTTCTAAATCTAAATTATAGCTCTCAAACTTCAATATTTCAAGTACCCCAAAAGTTTTTGATGGTGTTGAATCTATTTCCAACATCAAAACATGATTCAAATACTGCTACTACAAAATTTATTGAAATTTTTTTATCCAAATTCCAATCACTTTTAGCCACAAAGCCAATTCCCCGCCTCCGTAGATGATTCCCTTCAGTAAATCGAACTAAAATATACTTCACTGAATTGGGAATTGATTAGTCTCCAGCTTTGAATATCCATGCTTCATTCACATTGATTTGGGAGTTTTCGATCCAATTTCTGAAGATTATCAATCGTGCTGGAGATTTCTCCATTAAATATATTTAATATTGAACTGTGAATCACTTGTTTTTGACAAGTCTCAGTTTCTTGAACCTTTGTAATTTAATATTGAACTGTAAATCGCTTGCTTTCGACCAGTATTAGTTTCTTGAACCTTTGTAATCGAAGATCCTTAAAATTAATTTTAAAGTTTAGAAAGATTGGGCAATCTTAGTACACCAATATTTTATAATATTTCTTTTAATATTCAAAATTTATCTATTTTTATTTTTATATAATCTTTATATAAAATTTTGTTTTAGGGAAATAAATTTTTGCAATGGAAATTAACTATTTATTTTTTTGTTAAAGCATGGAAAATCATGGAAAATTAATGTATTAATCTCTAAAATTTCCGAAGTCATGAATTTCACAGTAAATTTAGTCAAGCATTGAAATCGTCACTGCTGTAATGACTTTTAGTAATTTCACTAGGAAACATCTACGAAGTCCCCGAACTTTAATTGAAATTTCCCTTTCTTATATGTGCAATAGGCAAAGGATTTTCAGCCGAAAGGCTGAAGCAAAGTGGCACAATGGGAAGAAATCAGATGCATGTGTTAAATGCATTAGACACGACAAAAATGAAATGGTACCACTTTAAGGCAATCGTTATTACAGAGATGGGCTTCTTCACAGATGCCTATGACTTGTTTTGCATTTCCACTGTCACGAAGCTCCTTGGAAGGATATATTACTTTGAACCGAAGAGCCAGAGGCTCGATACTTTACCTCCAAACGTCTTGGCTGCGGTGATCACGGTGGCTTTATGTGGAGCACTTGCAGGACATATTTTTTCGGTTGGCTGGCGACAAAATGGGGCGAAAGAAAGTATATGGAATAAATCTTATGGTAATGGTCATTACTTCAATAGCATCTGGTCTTTCTTACGGCAGCACAACGAAATCCGTAATGACCATGCTCTGGTTTTACATATTCTGGCTCGTCTTCGGCGTCGACAAAGATTATCCTTTATTCGCCACCATTATGGCCAAGTATGCCAACAAGAAAACCCGAGGTTCATTCATCGCAGCAGTGTTTTCCCTGCAAGGGTTCGGGATTATTGCCAGAGGTGCGGTGGCCATTATCGTTTCTATGGGATTCAATAGCAAATATGACCTCCCCGCATAACATAAAGATCTAGAACGTTTGACGGCCCGTGAAGCTGATTTTATATGGCAGATGATTCTTATGTTTGGAGCCATTCCCGCTATGTTTACATACATGAGAATGCCTGAAACAGTGTGCTACACGGTGCTAATAAAAAGAGACACAATTAAAGCTTTTTCCGACATGTCCAGCATTCTTAACGTAGAAATCAAAGTGGAGCAAATGAGGGCAGAAGAGATTGCAAGGACGGAGCCGGGGTTTGGTTTATTTTCCAGAGCGTTTACAAGGTGGCACGGCTGGCACCTACTGGGCACTACAAGTGGTGGGCTCCAGTATTGCAGCAATAATGTTGCAACTCCCGGGACTCCCTTCTTTACTTTTATCAACCCGGTAGTTCGTAACAAACTTGGAAGCGACAGTGCTGTATGCACAAGTACTAGCTCTTGCCGCAGCTGTCACCTGGTCAGTTGGCACAAGTCCACTAGGAGCTTAAGCCAACTTCTATGAGCTCTTAGAAGAAGCTTTTTAACTGATGGACGAAAGCTAACTCAAAGAAGGTTGATCTACTTGCAGAAAGAAACTGGAAAGCTGAAAGGAAACGTAAACCCTAGCAAACCCTAATTTTACCAGCTAGCCTTACTGATGCAAGAAAGAGGATGCAAGAAAAAGGATGCAAGCTACTGAACGAGATGCCATTGACTTCTAGGAAGGTAAAATACATGTGTCTAAGCTACTTCTACAGTAACATCTGGAAAAAAGCATCTTTTTGTATTTTTGAATAAGTTGCCAGAATTATCATGCATGCGATTTAACTGTTTTTTACTGTGCAGAGGTGGATTGGCGAGAGGAAATTCTTGGAGGAGGTCAAGAAGGTTCAGAGAGGGCCTAAGGGGTCCCTAACACCCTTCCAGAGAGTTTCACAGAGTTTCGCTATCAAGAAACCTCATTCGTGAGCTTCTACAGGAAGCCTGCAGGGGTTCTACAGGATGTTCTTGAATTTCTACAGGGTGTTTGTAATTTTCTACAGGATGCTCAGAAATGGGATTTTGGAGGATGGATGGAGAGAGAAAGGTGAAGGAGTGAGTATGGAAGTAGGACAGGGGTGTGAGGCGGTCCAAGACTTGGTGGATGGAGCTGAGGAGAGATGAAGATGGCTGGATTTGTTCAAGGAGGAGTGAAGCAATGTTGCACAAAAATAAGTGTTATGGGAGCAAATGGCAAATGTGAGGCAAAAATCTGCATTAGGGGATGGAGCAGATGGGATTGATGGAGTATGGGCAGATAGAGAAGTGGTATGGGTGCTCTGCAAGTTGTTTTTCCAACTGAACCAACAAAGACTTGTAAAATCAAAGACCTAGTTACGTTGACCTAAACTGATCTAGCTAACAGTAAAGAGAATGAACAGAAGTTTATTTGCACTGAAACCATGTATACTAACTATGCAACGAAGCAATCAAGAATCTAAACATGTAACCAACTTCTGCAAATAAAAATCGAACACTAATGGTTGCATGGTGAAGCGAAGATAGTGATTTTGGTGGCAGCAAGGTCACCTTGATCCCAGCTCCTGATCCCACTGAGGGAGAGGTGAAATTAGAGGTACTTGATGGCCTTTTTCTGAAGCTTGTCCCTGTTAATAACCTATCAACTCAATCTGAACATCAAAAATCTTTCTAATCATCAATAGTGACCTAGATAAACAACAATATTTTAATCTACTTAACAGAAATTATTTTGCAAAGACATAAAAAGCAAATAACAGTACATAAGGAAGCCTTGGCACTTGGGTTGGGCCCAACCCTAAGAGCTACAGGCTCCTATAAAGAACTCAGATCTGATGCCAAACAAAGCTGCTTTTCATTATTTAAAAATAATCATGTCACAAGAAAGTTATACAGCAGTAGCTACAAAAACGAGTTGAGACAATGAAATCACTATAGTGCAAAACCCAACAGCTCCAAAAGTAAACTACGAAGGCTGAGGCCTTCCTATTTATACACTATGAGGGGCCTAGCAACCCTCCTTAATTCAAGGAACTCGGTTGTTCAAACTGCCAGTAAACAGTCACTCTTCCCAACGCTGCTCGGCTGCCTTTAGGATTCGTTTTGGTGGCATGTTGAGCTCCGAGTTGAGGGTGGAGATTTCGAGGAAGGGCCATTTAATGCAAGAGACAACCTCCCTACGCATCCTCACCTCAAGCTTGGCTTTGCTCCAAAATTTGTCCAAAAAACCTGAAATAACTACGTATTAGCCTCCTTGATAAAGTGACCATCCTTATTCGTTCAAATAACATAAACATACTCAAAAGAACATGCATAATATATGAAAAATGGTGGATTGATCAAGGACAATTAGGGAAAATGAGCTCAATAAGTTACCCAATTCGGGGCTCATCATCATCCCCCTGCTAAATGGGTTTCTCATCCTCTGAGCAACTAGTCCAGCTCATCATCCTTTATAGCTTTGACTGCCTCCCTCATGTCCCAGGCCTCCGCGGTGATATCTTCTTCCCGGTCGTGGAATCCTGCTTTCATTTCCACTTCCTCCCACTGTTTGTCTTCCTCCTCTTCCTTAACTCGTTCTAACAATCCCAAAAGCAAAGGAGGACTAAATTTCAGGCCAATCCAATTGGCCTGCAGACTTTGCATCAACTGTTTGTAGATAGGTACCCTTGCCAAGGCCTCCCTCATCCTGGTGGGAGAGTGGTATTCCCTTATTTTCAAGATGTGAGGCAGTGTGTTCCACTGCCTTGTGTAGGCCTGCAGGCAGTGTTCTCCCAATAGTCTCTCCATGTCCTCAAAGTGGGCAATAGCTTGAGCCTGTTGCTCAATGTATTCTAGTAGATCTTAAGGGTTGTTGGCCAAGTGCTGGTGGGGGCTTATCACTGCTGAGGGGTCATCCGACTCTGCTCTGATCATTAGTGGCTCACTGAGTTCTCTGCCCATAATACTGCGGACCTCTGCTACTCTCTACATGTCGTACCATAGCCAATTCCCTTCTTGCCTCTTTGAGTTGCTCCTCCAGAGGACCTATATCTACCACACCCTTGGACTTAGCGATCTTCATCCAAGTGTGGGTCCTCACTCTCTCTTCTTCTAGTGCAAGGAAAAGTGGCACTGTGAATTTTTGGGGAATGATCTTTCCGGCCTCTAAGAAGTTATAGTAAGAGCCCAAGTTGGGCTGGGATCTAGGTTCCACAATGTTCTCCACCTTTTCTTCCTCTTGTAGTGATTTAGCTGCCTCTCCTTCCATTTCTTCAGTCTCCTTTATCCTAGCCAGTGTTTCTTGTAGAACAGTCTCAGCATCCTGTAGAGAGGCCTTTGTGTCCAACATTTTCATTCTTTCTCTCCAGGTGGATGTCTTCAGGCTTCCCCGTTCATAAGTGATGGATGCCTTGGAGGGAGACCTCTCCTTTTGTGTAGCTGGGGTGTCTACAATCGTGATTGGCTCTTTTGACGGTGGCTGGGGTCTACCAGTCTTTATCCTCATGCGCCTTCTTACCTTAAAATACATGGAAGGCTACCTCTTTCGCTTCCCTTTTTACTTTGGAGATGTGCTCAGGGTAGCCAGCATAGCTTCTACCTCCCTGGCTAGAATCTCAGGCGATTTTTCCTTCTGTTTCCTTGTTTCCAGACTTCCTGTAGAAAGTCATGTGTTGACGGTTTTCTGGCTTCCTGTAGAAACGGTTTTCTGACTTCCTGTAGACATTGTCTTCTGGCTTCCCATAGAAGTTGTTTTCACTGTTTTGGTTTGCTTAGTTGGGGGTGCCTTCCCTTTTAATTTTGTTGTGGTTGTCTTGGTTGTGTCCTCACTTGCTTGGACTTTTTCAGTCCTCTTTGCCTGCTTTGCAATCATTTCTCCCTTGGTGTTTGTGCCTTTGTTCCACCCACAGTTTTGGGCTCAGCAGCTTGGCCTTTCCCTCGTTTCTCTTCTTGTTCTTTCTGTGGTGGTCTGTCATGGGTTTCCTTACCCCTGGCTTTATCTTCTGCCTCAATGTTCTCCTTTCTTCACTACTAGATGAAGTGAGTTCCTCAGCCAGAATTCGAATATCATCATCCTTAGACATGTTGCGGAAAATATCCCAAGAGAGAGGGACAGTGTAGGTATGGAAGGCATCTTCCACGAGAAGCTTGATAAGCCCATGATGGGCTAGCTGATCCGGTGTCCCTTCCTTCAATTTTGTGCCACACTCAATTAATGATTGTAAGAGGAAATAGAGGATGCTTAACTTTTGTTCTGGGGGTAAATCCATCCTATGTTTGAGTTCACTTAGCAACCGGAAGTGATAACCGTAGACAATACTGAACCGCCCCTCACATGTAATGTATTTCATTATCAGAACGTTGACCTCACTTCAAAAAGGATGTAGGTTGGCTCTCCGGGCCCCATTCTTATCTTCTGAAAACTGTTCCTCTGGTAGGAAGAATTCTTTCTTGGTTTTTTGGCCCAATGCCCTCTCCTCTTTGTTCCAGGGTATCCCTAATGGTAGATTAGTAACTCGACTAATGAGTTGTGGGGTAAGCTTTAGGGTCAACCCTCTGAAATTCACAGTGGCCAGTGTCTTTGATTTAGGCTGCAGGGACATTAAGAACTCTTTTGTTACCTCATCTTCATGACCTTGAATTCTATCACAAAAGGTCATCCAATTGGCACGGGTGAATAGCATCACCACCTCGGGAGTTTCACGCAATTTTCTGGAATCCGAGGGTTCCTTTCTAATAAACCCTCTTGGCATGGTGAGAGTGCCCCATTTTAATGCTCCAAGCATAAAGGGACTGTTGTTTTATGTTTTCCTCTTTTGATCCTTAGGACAGGATTTCTCGGGTGTTTAGATTTCAACTTTACACCAATTCCCTGGTTATAATGCTTTCATTGCCCAAAAATCGATTGTCAAAATGGAATTAGGCTCCCACAGACAGAGTGCAGAGCTTAATTTTCATCCCCAGCATGCACACAACCACATAAAATTCACATTCTTCATGCATAGGTTAGCCCTCACAGTGTTTTATCGTTTCTAGAGGAGGAATTTCTTAACAAGGACTGTGGAGGAGAATTTGACGCAGAACCAACTGAAAAATTCCATGTATCACACAGGGAAACTACTATTCTTGACCCACAGGCATACTTGTCTCTCATTCTCCTACTCCAGACAATTCAATTCACCACCTTTCGAAATATCATGCATGGGAATGGTGTTTTCGAGCCTACCTCTCTAGGAAACTCCAATTTCAACGCAGAAAGTCCAGGTTTCTCTGCTCCAAGAGGCTATACCGTGTTTCCTGTAGAACGCTTTGCTGGCTTCTAGAGGATGTCACAGCGCTTCTAAACGAGCTTGGGATGCGGGAGGATTTTGAAACAGGCCGAGAAGCTCGGGCTAAAAAACTGTGGAGGAGGAGGATGCGTACTTCGATGAGAACGGTTGCAAGTGTAAATGACAGCGGTTAATGTGAGTTCTTCGGCTGAGCATTTTTGAATTACGACGCAATTTATGGCGAGGGGGGTGAGGTGGCCAGGCCGATCCATTAGCCAACATCTCAGCCATCATTCCTCTGCGTGTCTCTGACCGCCGTTACCTTCCCTCTGCCATTAACCACCACCACCCTGCCAATCCCGCCGATTCTCCCCGACTGGACACTTCCCATGTGTCAACTGCACGTTTCTTTGTCGAATTCGAACGTAACTGAGCTCGTTCAGATCCCACAAGGCCATTCGAATGACTGTGGGTGGCCAATTGACTAGTCATTGAAATTGTTCAATCCTAACCATTTCATAGATATGCAAAT
The DNA here is from genome assembly GCA_031772625.1 of Pinus tabuliformis. NCBI lineage: Eukaryota > Viridiplantae > Streptophyta > Pinopsida > Pinales > Pinaceae > Pinus > Pinus tabuliformis. The sequence goes on from CM062819.1 coordinate 183,539,056, forward strand.
TTCGGAATATGGTCTATGCAATTTGACGAATAAGGTTAGACACTTACCTGTGTGGCGTGGACGTGTTTTGCAAGCTTCGGGACTTGGAACGACGGCTTTGCTCACTGCTGCTTCATGCACAAGTGCTGGAACTCCTTCTTTCATTGGTTGATGCTGTATGAATGGCTTTGGGACCCGATCCTCTGGTTGTAAATGTTGCATGCACAGGCTCTGTCTGATTTCAGATGTCGAGGAGGTGTTCACATCCAAGCGAAGTTTTCTTCATGTCCCCTGTGTCACTTTCAGTTGCTACTGACTCCAGAGTATGTGCTCCAGACGGACCAGCTGCTACAGGATTCCTGTAGGACATTCTGTAGTTGCTTCTCCTCCTAGGATGCATGTTGAAATGAGCAAGGTTGTATTCACGAATGAAGAGTCCTGATGGAGTTTTGACAGGTAGAGTGTGCGATCCTTTGTGTGCTTGATTTGTCACTTAGAATAAAAATTTCAATCTGAGGAAAACAGGACTCTTTGTATGACTGTGCAGGAATACATAACCAAATCGTTGCAATGGCGGTGGAAAGAGATGAAACCGGTGATGGATGGAAGAGAGGGGTGGCTGCAGGCCTAATCAACAGACTTCAAGCTTCAAATCCCTTTGCAAAATCGAATTTGGCCTGCCCGGAGGTTCTACAGGATGTTTCCTATAGAAATGCATAACTTCCTGTAGAAAGCCCCAAAACTTCCTGTAGAAAGCTCAGAACTTCCTAAAGGAGGTTGAATCTCGACCTGAATGTGTTCAAATCCTGGAAAAAGTGAGTGCTATGGAGGGAGTGTCTGTAAGGATGTCCTGTAGCCTGGTATGGACCCCTATCCTCGTTTTGCACGACCTTCTTTATCTGCACTGTATTCCCTGCAACTTGCAATAATTTTCTAGAGATTAGATCTATTTCTTTTTCTTTCCCTCTTTTTTCTTTTTTTCCTTTTTTCTTTTTTCGTTTTTTTTTAGAGACAGCAGGGGCGTCTCCATGATGTTTTCACCCCCACTATCTGCCCTGGGAGCCTCAGAGAGGTTTTCACCCAAGGATCTTTTTTATTCCATTTCTTTATTTTCTGAGAGACAGTTGGGGCGCCTCCATGACGTTTTCACCCTTACTGTCTGCCCTGGGCGCCTCAGAGAGGTTTTCACCAGGGATATTTTTTATTCCCCCTTTTTTTTCTCTATTTTTTTTATGATCAAGGTGTGGGCGGAAGAGAGGCAGAACCCTGCTCCACTACCAGCACTGCTTTTTCCAAAGTTTCAATGAACTCCTGCCTCGAAAAGGGTTTCCTGTAGATTTTCAATCGATGCCCATTGACAATCGTGGAGATGGTTTCTTCATCAATGGTCCTAATAAGGACTGAACCATTGTCATTGCATTTCTCCACTGTATATGGTCCCAACCATCATGTCCTCAGCTTCCCTTTGAAATCCTTGTATCTTGAGTCATACAGCAGCACCCAATCACCCGGCTGGAATTTCTTTTCATTAAGGTGCCAGTCATGCCATATCTTCCTCTGGAGTTGAACTACTTCTGAGTGGAGGAGGGCTGCATTCGTTGTTCATCTAATCCATTCAGCTGCAGTAATCTTTCACATTGAGCATGGCTGAGATCTAAGTCTAGCTGAGCTGCCATCCTCAATGTATTGTACTCGAACTCTATGGACAACAAAGCTTTCTTCCCGTAGACCAGCTCATAAGGTGTGAAACCTGTTGTAGTCTTCCAAGTGGTGTTGTAGGCCCAGGTGGCCTCAACCAGGCGATCTGCCCAATCCTTTCTGCTGCTGCTCACCACCTTAGTCAAAATCCCTTCCAATGCTCTATTAGTGACTTCCACCTGCCCATTTGCTTGAGGATGATATGGGGTGGAAGTCCTATGCTTGATCTTGTGATAAGCGAGCAAGTCTTCAATCAGGTTGGAGGTGAACTGGCTTCCTTGATCGGTGACTAACTCTCTTGGGTAGCCAAACTTGTAGAAGATATTTTCCCTTAAATACTCAGCCACCATTTCTTCTGTCGCTACTTTGATTGCCTTTGTTTCTACCCACTTTGTCAGATAGTTGGTGCACACAATGATGTAAGACCTTTGCTTGGAAGGAGGGTTGATAGGACCCACAAAATCCATGCCCCACTTCTCAAATGGCTCGAAGGTCACTTGAGGTTGGAGAGGCATTTCATCCCTTGGGGTCAGTTTCCCCATCCTTTGACATCGGTCACACTAGCTGATGTATCTTCCGACATCTTGATGAAGAGCAGGCCAATAGTAGTCTGTCTGTAGAATTTTGAAGGCAATCCTTTTTGCTACAAAGTGGCCTCCACAGGGTCCGTCATGACAGGTTAGGAGGATGTCAAAGACTTCCTCCTCCCTAACACAACACCTCAAGATCTGATCTGGGCCAAGTTTAAATAGGTTTCCCCCGATCCAAGTCAATAGGGCACTCTTCCTTACAATTTTTCTCTTCTCCTTTGAGGATAGATGCGGAGGGAACTGTGCTGAGACCAAGTAATTTGCTATATCAGCAAACCATGGAGAGAGTACTGAGATAGCAAACAGGTGTTCATATGGCATCTGGTCATCCACTGTCCCTTCTTCACTTGCAGGCAATCAAATCTAGACAAGAAGTCAGCAACAACATTTTCCTTACCTGGCTTGTCGAAAATAGTCAAATCAAATTGCTACAACAAAAGTAACCATCGAATGATACAAGCATTTACATCAAACTTATTCATTAAATATCTAATCGCAACATGATCAGTGTGTACAAATGTTTGATAACCAGTGATGTAGTGTCTGAACTTGTTTAGGGAATGGAATACAGCCAGGAACTCTTTCTCGGTTACAGTATAGTTCATTTCTGCCTTGGACAGGTTTTTGCTGACGAAGTATATGGCATATGGCAGTTTCTCCTCAACTTGTCCTAAGGCTGCCCCTATGGCTTTGTTCGATGCATCAGTGTGGATGTGGAAAGGTAGGGTGTAGGGCCTAGGTTGGACCTCTCAAGATCGAGGTGGACACCAGCGTATCTTTCAACTCATCTAGTGCCCCTTGACAGTCGTCAGTCCATTTAAACTCAACATCTTTCCCTAAGAGGCCAAACAATGGCGAGGCTAGCTTACTGAAATCTTTAATGAATATTCTATAATATCCTGCTAAGCCTAGGAAACACTGAACATCTCTCACCTTTTGAGGAGGTGGGACCTTCTGGATGATAGCAATCTTGTTAGGATCCACCTGTAATCCTTGCCGAGAAATGGTATGACCTAGCACAGTCCCTTCAATCATCAAGAATTCACATTTTTCGGGACTGAGGGACAGGTTCATTTCAATGCACTTGGTTAGAACTTTTCCCAGATTAGTCAATGCTTCTTGGAAGTTGGACCTATAAGGAGTAAAGTCATCCATATAGATTTCTATCGAATCATGGACCAACTCAGAAAATATGCTCAATACTGCTCTTTGGAAAGTGGCAGGAGCGTTGCATAGCTCAAAGGGAAGGACTCGGTAGGAAAATGTACCCCATGGACAAGTGAAGGGAGTCTTATCTTGGTACTCCGGGCTGATTTGGATCTGATTATACCTGCTGAACCCATCTCGGAAAGAGAAGAACTTCTTCCCTACCAGTCCATCCAACACTTCATCTATGTAAGGCAAAAGGAAATGGTCTTTATTGGTGGCTTTGTTAAGTTCTCGGTAATCTACACAGATTCTCCACTTCCCGTTCTTCTTGGGCACAAGCACTAGAGGTGAGACCCACTCACGATCGGAGATAGGGTAGATGAATCCTGCATCCAACAATTTTTGCAATTCTTCTTTGACAATGTCTTTAAGGGCTGGATTCATTCTCCTCTGAGGCTTCCTGACTGGTTTACAATCTTCTTTAATGTAAATGTGATGGGTACACCGAAGGGTGGACTCCTTTCATATCCTTATAACTCCAAGCGAAAGCATCCAGATCATTGTTCAGTAAGATACATAGCTCCTTCTCCTGGGAGGGAGATAGGGAGGAGTTGATCTTCAAGGTTCTTTCGAGGCCAAATTCCACATTCTTAATTCTGGGAGAGGTCGGATCAGTCACACAGAGGTCCACTAAAGTGCTAGCTTGGGTATCTTCCACCAATTCCTCTAAGGATAGTGCACTTGGAGGTGGATTTTGAATCAAAGTCTCAATCAAATCATCCTCGGTTTGAGGACCTCCCTTGGTGGTTTCTACTGTGCACAATGGTGCAAAGTATACCTCATCCTCATCTCCCTCCTCCAACCAGAGTGGTAAGTCATGTTCTAGCAGAGGTTGGGCAGAAGGCTATAGGACTAGCTGCTTGGACATAGGCCCATTCTTGATGGTCATGCTTCTAGCTCGACAACTAATGTAAGCATCCGCAGTGGCTAACCAGGGTCTTCCCAAAATGAGGGGGTATCCAGTGAGCTTTGCCTTTGTCTGAAGGACCAAGAAGTCCACAAGGTACTCCCAAGAGTCAACAGAGACCAAGACATCTTCCACAATCCCTTCGGGAGTCACAGTGGAGCGATCTGCCAACTGCAGGACTGTCGAGGTCTTCCTTAAGGAACTCTCAAGGTTGAGTTTAAGCATGGTGTCCCTGGTCATCACATTAATGGAAGCCCCTAGATCAATCAAGGAATGGGGGATTATGGTGCCATTGATGTGGACATCAACTACAGGACTCCCAGGGTCCAAATACTTTGGACAGATTACTTGCCCCAACATTAGATTGGACAGTTGTCCTATGACATTAATAGTCGGGGCATCTCTCTTTCGCCTGCCTAGGTGCCTGAAACACTTCTCCTTAATCAATTTTTTGTATATTGGTACATCTTTTATGGCCTGGAGAAGTGGTATCTTCACACACCACTGTTTAAGTTCCCCCAAAAGTTCAGTCTCCTCTGGGGTTGGTTGCGTGGTTACTATTAGTTGCTTAGGAAAGGGTGGAATGGCTTTGGGTTCACTTTCCTGTTTCTCTTCCTCGTCCTCTAGGGGAGGAGGCTGGCGATCTAGAAGGGTCTTCCCAGATCGCAGGTTGATCTCCTAGATCTCCATAGCATAGGTAGGGCATGTTGTCTCCCCAGTGTATACCTGCTGGGCTTGTCGGTTGTTGGGGTTCGAGTTCTGTTGGGCAGGCACCTGGGGTTGTCTTGGGGGAGCAGGAGGTAATGGTTGTGGCTGAGCCGGTGGTGGAAGCAGAATCGCAGGAGGAGAGTTGTATTGGGTCCTCTACCCTGGTTGAGGTGCATACCACTGAGGTTGTGGCTGGAAATGTGAGTGGAACGAATGAGCAGTGGGTTGAGTATGGTATTGAGGTGGATAAGACCACGGAGGAGGTGTGGATAGGGTTTTCCATTATTTCTCAATAATAAATAGGCCTTTGAGCCTCATTGTAACATATTTCTTAGGCATGTAGTCGCTTATTGGCTTGTTGGGGCCTGACCCAGGTTTAGAGGTGATTTAGCCAAACAAATCTCGGTATTACTAGCCCTTTCAGTAACAGTCCGCGGAGCGCAGACTGAGGTCTCACCTAAAGTGCTACTACAAGACTTAAAACATCAAAAAAATGATTCAGACACTACTACTAAAAGATTTGTTGAAATTTTTTTACCCGAATTCCAACCACTTTTAGCAAGGCCAATTCCCCACCTCCGTAGATGATTCCCTTAAGTAAATCGAACTAAAATATACTTTACTGAATTGGGAATTGATTAGTCTCCAGGTTTGAAAATCCATGCTTCATTCACATCGATTTGGGAGTTTTCGATCCAATTTCTGAAGATTATCCATCGTGCTGGAGATTTCTCCATTAAATATATTTAATATTGAACTGTAAATCATTTGTTTTTGACAAGTGTTAGTTTCTTAAACCTTTCTAATTTAATATTGAACTGTAAATCGCTTGCTTTTGACCAGTGTTAGTTTCTTGAACCTTTGTAATCGAAGATCCTTAAAATTAATTTTAAAGTTTAGAAAGATTGGGCAATCTTAGTACACCAATATTTTATAATATTTCTTTTAATATTCAAATTTATCTATTTTTATATAATCTTTATATAAAATTTTGTTTTAGGGAAATAAATTTTTGCAATGGAAATTAACTATTTGTTTTTTTTTAAAGCATGGAAAATCATGGAAAATTAATGTATTAATCTCTAAAATTTCCGAAGTCATGAATTTCACAGTAAATTTAGTCCAGCATTGAAATCGTCACTGTCGTAATGACTTTTAGTAATTTTACTAGGAAACATCTAGGAAGTCACCGAACTTTAATTGAAATTTCCCTTTCTTATATGTGCAGTTGGCAAAGGATTTTCAGCCGAAAGGCTGAAGCAAAGTAGGCACCATGGGAAGAAATCAGATGCATGTGTTAAATGCATTAGACACGACAAAAATGAAATGGTACCACTTTAAGGCAATCGTTATTACAGAGATGGGCTTCTTCACAGATGCCTATGACTTGTTTTGCATTTCCACTGTCATGAAGCTCCTTGGAAGGATCTATTACTTTGATCCAAAGAGCCAGAGGCTCGGTACTTTACCTCCAAATGTCTTGGCTGCGGTGATCATGGTGGCTTTATGTGGAACACTTGCAGGACATCTTTTTTTTGGTTGGCTGGGCGACAAAATGGGGCGAAAGAAAGTATATGGAATAAATCTTATGGTAATGGTCATTACTTCAATAGCATCTGGTCTTTCTTACGGCAACACAATGAAATCCGTAATGACCATGCTCTGGTTTTTCATATTCTGGCTCAGCTTCGGCGTCGACAGAGATTATCCTTTATTCGCCACCATTATGGCCAAGTATGCCAACAAGAAAACCCAAGGTTCATTCATCGCAGCAGTGTTTTCCCTGCAAGGGTTCGAGATTATTACCAGAGGTGTTGTGGCCATTATCATTTCTATGGGATTCAATAGCAAATATGACCTCCCCGCGTAACAGAAAGATCTAGAACGTTCGACATCCCGTGAAGATGATTTTGTATGGCAGATGATTCTTATGTTTGGAGCCATTCCCGCTGTGTTTAAATACAACTGGCGAATGAGAATGCCTGAAACAGCTTGCTACACAGTGCTAATAAAAAGAGACACAATTAAAGCTTTTTTCGACATGTCCAACATTCTTGACGTAGAAATCAAAGTGGAGCAAATGAGGGCAGAAGAGATTGCAAGGACGGAGCCGGGGTTTGGTTTATTTTTGAGAGCGTTTGCAAGGCGGCACGGCTAGCACCTACTCGGCGCTACAAGCACATGGTTTCTCATGGACATCATATTCTATAGCCAAAATCTTTTCCAGAATGATATTTTCATAGGTTTAAAATGGCTTCCATCTGCGGAAAAAATGAATGCCATTGAAGAAGTCTATCGAATAGAAAGAGCACAGTCGATTATTGCTCTAGCATCGATAGTCCCAAGCTACTGGTTCATAGTTGCCTTCGTTGATCGCATCGATAGAAAACCAATTCAGCTGATGGGATTGTTGGCGTGAGGGGGCCCGACCCAAGTTCAAAGTTAATTAGCCAAACAATTCCCTACACTACTCGCCCTTTTGGCATCATCCCGCAGTGCGTAGACTGAAGTCTCCCCTGAAGCAGTATGGGGGAATGCCGGAACCAATTTTTCGCACCCTGGATATGTCTAAGTGGACGATTTAGTCCAACGGTGCTTACCTTCGCACAGGTCGCTTAGCACACTATCCTGACCCGCGAGACCTTCGCAATCTGTTAGGATTGTCTTTCGTGCGGCCCTAACCAAGGGCTGAGATGGTTTCGTGCTGCTAGGACAGTGATCTGTGCTATTTCCCCAAGTTACACTATGTATCTTACTTATCTTCTTACAATTGTTAGTTAACTTTGCATAAAAAGATACCTTATCTCACCTTTACTTAATCAACACAGTTATATATGTTCGTGCACCATATAGACAACAGAAATGCAATTTATACCCAATATATTCGATACAGAAAACAGGAAATAAATACACATAAATGTTGTAAAATTCTCTTTATTAATGCTTCAACGATTACATACTCGATTCACCCTATGCACTCAGTTACAGGGGTCCGCGCACTCAGCTGCGAACTACTAGGCTTATGCACACTCAGCTATAGAGCCTTCTTCTACTTTATAACCCGAAGACTCAACTCTACACTTAGATCTTTCCCTATCTTCTATTCCATGATCACTTCTTATTCTTAAATTCCTATTATCTTTCAAATATTTAGAGCATCGCTCTATTTATACAATCCCAGATCTCTAAAGCCAACATTACATTACAAAATTGAGGGTGAACAACCCTATGACTCATTTACAACTTCACGTTCCACGCCCACAAAATGCAGAGTCTTTACATCAGATTTACACTTTTTAGCCAAAATCTGGGCTTTAAGCCCCAAAACTTCCCTTAGGGGATCCCGCGCCCAACATGCCCCCAACACAAACATCGTGACTTTCCCTCGAGTCACTCTATCGGTGCAGAGATCTTCGTGCGAAGACCTCCCAACTCTGTCTAGACTGCTGCAAGATTGGCAGCGCACTGAGCAGCTGCCTGTTGCACTTCTTAGATGCGTTGTTCAGAGACTACTGTAGCTAAACTGCTTCCTTGAACCTGTTTATAGTCTCACTCCTCCTCTCAACTGCCTAGAGCGCTAAGACTATGCTTGTGTCGGCTAGTCCGATAATCGAGCTACCCGTGTATGGCTTCAACCGATTTCCATTCACTTTTCCTGGGAAAGGTTCTCCATTTAACTTTACCAACTGCACCGCACCTCCGTCTGTGACCTCCTTAATAACATATGGTTCCAGCCAGTGCATTCTTAGCTCTCCAGGAAATTTCTCAAACTTACTATCATACAGTAACACCAAATCATTCACTATGAAGGTGCACAACTTAATATGTCGATCGTGTCAGGGATTTTTTGCGCTTCTTTTGTACCTGTTGGTGAAAGCCAGCCAAAAATCGTTCTTCCTCGTGTTCCTCCAACTACGCGAGCCTCTCCTCAAGGGCTCTGCGGTCTGCCATACCTATGAGCACTGCTATGCAGAGACTAGGCACGATTTATTCCGTTGGCATTACAACTTCCACCCCATAGAAAAGCCTAAAAGGTGTCTGTCTCGTCAGCGTCTTGCATGTCATCCAATAAGCCCATAATACTGTGGGTAAGCAGGTCCCAATCACATCGTTGCACATTGCATACTTTTGTCAGCACAGTCTCCAGTGCTTTGTTAAATGCTTCTACTGTCTCGTTAGCTTGTGGGTGATACGGTGTGCTTTTCTGATGATGCACCTGAAATTCTTCCATCAGCGCGCTGATCGTCTCATTCAGGAAATGCGTACCATGATCGCTCATTAAGGTCTTCAGAAATCTGAATCGCGTCAAGACGTGTTCAAACAGAAACTTTGCAACCATCGAGGTCGTGCAATCTTTTACCAGTTGCGCTTCTGCTAAGTGATTCAAGTACTCTGTTGCAATGATAATATATCTCGCGCCTGTCTTTCCTTGAGGTTTAATGGGTCCTACAAAGTCAATTGCCCACTTTTCAAAGGGCTGCAACGTGATTTGAGGATTCAAAGGCATCTCGTCCCTCCACAATGGTTTACCTGTTCTTTGACATACATCACAGGCCTTGCAATGTGCTTTTGAATCTTGATGAAGGGTCGGCCAACACAACCCTGCGCGGTCACTCTCCCTGCATAATTTCCTCCCGCAGCACCCCCATGAGTGTCCATGAGGATATTGCTTCATTCAAATTTAGGTACATACCTTCACAGTATCTCATCATTCCCAATCTTATATAGGTGCCCGCAATGAGAGAGAAATCTGTTGCGTGCACCACTATTTCCTTCTTCTGCTATACAGAGTATCCTTTTTGTGTAGTTCCAGTAATAAGAAAATGAATTATATCTTCAAAATGTCCATCCGCTATGCACACAGAAAAGAGTTGCGTGTCAGGTAATCCTTCCTCCAGACTAGTAGTTTCCTCTCCTATCTCAATGCTCGACAGGTGATCTGGTCCCAAGTTCAATCGCCTACGTTTCACAACAACTTCAAAGTCATATTCCTGGAACAACAAAATCCATCTGCATATGCGCCCCCCCAACACAGGGTTATTGGCCAAGTACTTCAGTGCGAAATGATCTGTATACATCTTAAAGTGAACTCCTTACAAGTATTATCGATACTTCTGAATCGCAAACACCATAGCTAGTCCCTCGCATTCAGTGGTGGAATAATTCTTTTCTGCTTTAGACAATCTACAACTCGTGAACGCGATAGGGATATCTAAGCCCTCTCCACCATCTTATGTTAGTATCGCTCCCAGCACTATACATAATGCATCAACATGGACATGTAACTCTTTGTTCCAGTTTGGGAAGACAAGAATCGGTGCAGTGACCATCTTTTCCTTCAATATATCCAGGATTTTCTTGCAGTGATTGTTCCAGCAGAATGTAACAGCCTTCTTCAATATTTTCTACATCGGCGTGGTGATTTGGGCATAACTTTTGATAAACTTTCTAAAGGACCCTATATGTCCCAGCGTAGTGCGCAGCTATTTCACACTTCGCGTTTCTTCCAAATTCAGAATCACCATAATATTCACGGGATCTACCATCAGTCCCTATCTTCAAACCACATGTCTCAATAGGTTCCCAAAAGGAACAAGAAACACACACTTCTTGAGGTTAAGCGTGAATTGGTATCTATGGTAGGTATCCAGCATCAAGCGTAAGCTCGCTACATGGTGCTTAACCATCCCAAGCATAGTCCAATCATCAAAATAAACATCCAAGAACTTATGAATATATTCCTTGAATGCTACAAAAACCACGCACGAAAAGATGGCCAGCGCATTCTTCAACCCAAATGACATAATCATGTATTGAAAGCAACCCCACTCAGTCGCGAAGGTTGTGTTGCTCCTATCCTCTGGTGCAATTTTGATCTGGTGGTACCCTGAGAACCCATAAGTGAAAGAATATGCTTCCTGCCCACCGACATTGTCCAACACCTCATCTGTGAATAGAGTTGAGAATGGATCATGCACACAAGCGTCATTCAATTTCTAAGATCCAGGCATATTCTTATCTTGTCCTACTGCTTCTTTTCTTGCACTGCCATTGGACTTACCCAATCGAATTCTTCCACCAGCTCAATGATTCATGCTACGAGAATTTTGTCTAGTTCTACGCAGACCTTCTTCTTGTATTTCATATTTAAGTGGTAATGCCTCTGCTTAACTGGCTTCGTGTAGGGCTTTAATGTGATTCTCATCATTCCTAACTCTCCGATGATTCCACTTAACTCCGTAAACTTGGTTAGGAATAAGTCCTGGTACTCGCAGAGTAACTCAGCGACCTTATCCACCATTGCATCGTCCCAGTAGTTGCTGAGCTTTGCAAACTTAGGTTTGGCCTCCATACCAATGTTCACCTACTTCATTTTTACCAGTGCGGTTATTTCAAGGTTCTCAATCTGTGGTCCTTGAACCTCACGATGGCCCTCTATTTCAGGAATGTTAATATTCCTCAGATCCTCATCCTCCTCTTCAATAGTTATATTATAACATTCTCGCGTCCAACTCAGCTGAGTATCCCATTCAGGCTAACTCAGGTCTAAAGGCTCCTACTGTATCTTAAAGATGGTTGATCTTATCACTTGTAATGCTTCATCAATACTGTCCCCCCATCCATCCTCAAAACTGAAGGTCATCATGAACCCTTCATGCAGGATATCCCATTCCCATGTTCCATGGTGGAGCTCCGTCTCTATATACCAATTCATGGGTACAACATCTAGGGTATGATAGAACAAGTGCACCCACTAAGGTTGTGGCTTTTCTCCATAGACCTTCGTCAACTTGGCCAAGTGTGCGCGTGGATCATCCTGTCCATCATACTTGTCTATTAGCCACATCTTAGGCTTCCCAAAATGTGTGCAGATCATTCTCTTGCATCTGCACCAGTCCTCAAAGCTCCCTTTGTGTGTACCCCACCACCTTGGGGGCATAGCCCATAGTACCCAATCCAAGGCCTGGAAGCGTTGCTTTTCCGACGCTTCCCTTTCAAATCTATCCAAGAAGGTATCTACCTCACTTAACGCATCATAAGTAGGCAGTCCCTTACTTCTGTCGATGCACAGAACAACGACCTTGTAATCATATTACAATTCAGTGTAGTCACCTCATGTAACCGATTCTACCATTTCTTCGTTTCCTCATCCGAATCTGAAGCACAGGAGCTCTCGCACTCCCATGCAAGCTATCCATCCGTAGTGGGATTCACCCAGGCCTAGTTTCACGTTGTTATCTTATAGATGTAGTCCAAATCATTATTGCTTTCATAGTCATGCACCGGCTTCGTATAGCGCAATCCTTCAGCAAGGTCCAAAGGTATAACTATGCATAGTGACTTCTTTTCAAAAATCATTTTGCGCTTCTTCAGATTAATCACCCCATTCATGTCAGTGGCCCAATCAATTCCTAAGTGCGGGATAGGGATTGTTGTCATCAACAATCTCTATCACTTCAAAGTTTGATAACATGCTCGCTCCCTCAATATCCACAGTGAGTCCCTGCAATCGCCCCATGGGTATTATCTTCTGCTGGTTACCCATTCGCAGCTGAATAGGAGACCATTGTAGCATATGTCTCCCCCTTCACTCCCATGTCTGGTTAGCAGAAAATTCCCTTCTAATCATAAATTCAAAATTACGTGGTCCATATCATATTCTCCAATTTGTGCTATTAGCCTCATTTCTCTTCCCGTCCTCGTTTTATGCTTTCCAATCTGTCTGACCATAAGCGGTTCTCTTGGCGCAGTCCCAACGCATCTGTTAATGAGTTCCTGTGATCCTTTTATAGCCTTAATGTCATGCAGTAACTTCATGCATGTTTCCAAGAACATCGTGATCATAAATGGGTCCATCTTCAGCTTCAGTTTATGCTTTCTTCCTGAAGTGGAGGCATCAGCGAAGCTCTTCTTAGCTTCCATGAAGGTTTCCCGAGTGCACTCAAAATCAAACTCTGCTTCCTTCATCGGAGCTTTTCGAACCCAAGTGCTATCTTCGGGCTATTTTCCTTTGTCATCTCCCATCGTGATTCCACTTCGGAGAACAATGTTCACATTTGGGTCTTCCTCACACGGCTCATACCTCATCACTTGCAGGTCCTGAGTCGAGGGAGGTGGTAGTGCTCCCTTTTCGCATATCCTAGCTATTAGTGTAGGACAATCTTCCATATCATGATCAAACAAAGTACAATATAGACATGATGGATGTATTGGGTTCATACAATCATGGGCATAATGTCCCAACCCTCCGCAATTGTAGTATATCAGCTGTCTGCAACCTCTTGCAGGTCCCCCTCCACCTCGGCCTCATCTACGCCCATGAAATCCTGTTCATGCTACTCCTGCATTCTGGTCTAGAGGCCGCAATTTGGCCTGAACTCTGTAGGTAGGAGTTCTATCCATCATCAACTCATAGCTCCTACAAGTGTGCTCATTGTGTCCCACCGACCTAGAAAAGTTACAGAACAATTGCTGCGAATTTTGTGTATACTTTTGTAGCACATGGCAGTTGTCTGCAGCGTTTTTTCCACCTATTTGGCAAATCGTGCACCACAAGGCAGGTGCCACGCTAGGTCCTGCTTGTGCTTCTGGCCTTAATGGCATCGGTCTTCCTCCCACAAGGTAATTCACGAACACCGGGTAGTGGTCCTTATCATGACCCCGACCCTTACATTTTATGCATCACATCTCTTCATGCACTACTGGTCGAGTTGTATTGTCGTGTTCAGACCCTGCATCTCAAGGCATAAGTTTTTCAACTGCGTGTGGATCTACTAAAATCCCAAGTTAGGATCCTGCATCGGGGTCTCATGCACCCTCATCATGATATCTAAAGCCTCTACCTTAGTCGTTAACTTCTGTTGCGATAGCATGCTCCTTAAATGTGGTGTTACTGATGCTACAAACCATTCACGATGTTTCCCATCTGTCAAATTCATATTAGTTTCGCAAATCATACACTTAAACCTCAGATCCAACTCCCAAGGAGTCTCTCCCTGTAGCATCTTGATTTATTTGAATCCAATAATTGACTGTGCTCCATACTTCGGCTTGCTAAATTCTCTGCTTAGCGCTGCCTGGATATCCGCGATTCCCGTATTTGGATTATCATTGGAGCGCTTAATATACCAAGTTAGTGTGTGGTCCTACAAGGTGCTAACCAGTGTCTCATTCTTTATATTATCATCTGTAACTCCCTGCGCTTCCCATACGTCTCTTACCATGAACCAAAACTGGTTCGAATCCTCATTTCCCAATCCCTTGAACACAGACAACTTTATCATTCTTGCCATATGGACTCACGGTGGTGGTGAAGGTGGTATAGGTGAAGATGGAGGTGAAGGCGGTGAAGCTGGTGGCGGTGTCGTTGGGGGCGGAATTCACAGAATTATTTGCCTAATCAGATGGATCGCACTTCATGGAGAGACCTTTGCGAGTTCTTCCTCATCTCCTTGCAGAGGTGAAATCAAGGGGCTAGTTTCTAGTCCCTTATTTCCTTCATTCTTGTAAGTTTTTCTTCTTCGCGTAGCCTCGAACATCAAGATAATTGCCTAACCCTCTTTTCGCGCAATAAAATTTTAATCCAAGTATTCATAGATTTTATGTACTTATCTCACGGTCCCTTGAGAAAGTGTCACTCTGCCTTGTTGTAGCTCACTGAAGTGTCAACTACGAACTTAGTAATGAATCCTCCTATAATTCGATCGAGCCAGTGATCAATAGCGCATGTGATTTTATCCTCTGATTCTTCCAACATTCGCACTAACTCTGGGGTCCACACAATAGGATTGTCAAGTTTCCACCTTCCTTGGCTATCTGCTAGCTTCATGATCCACTCATACAACTCAGTAGAAAAATACGCGAAGAAGATTTTGTGGATCTATATGTACAGGTAGCAATCTAACCACTCTTCTTTTGTCAGTTACAGGTTCATTTTCTCATGCACTACGAACTCGTAAATCCTCCTATCCAACCAACCGTCAATTTCTTCCTTAGTTGGATTCCAATGATACAACATCAAACATCTCTATGCAGATTCTGGTCCTGGCAAGAAGACCATTTGTTGGCTTGAGGGGGCCTGACCCAAGTTCAGAGTTAATTAGCCAAACAAATCCCTACACTGCTAGCCCTTTCGGCATCAACCCACGGAGCGTGGACTGAAGTCTCACCCGAAGCAGTATGGGGGGATGCTGGAACTAAGTTTTCGTACCCTGGAGATGTCTAAGGGGTTGATTTAGTCCAATTGTGCTTACCTTCACACAGGTCGCTTCGCGCATTGTCCTGACCTGCGAGACCTTCACGATCTATTATGATCGCCTTTCATGTAGCCCTAACCAGGGGCTGAGATACTTTCATTCTGCTAGGGCAGTGATCTTTGCTATTTCTTGAAGTTACACTACATATCTTACTTATCTTCTTACAATTGTTAGTTAACTTTGCATAAATATATACCTTATCTCACCTTTACTTAATCAGCACATTTATATATGTTCGAGCACCATATAGACAACAGAAATACAATTTATACCCAATATATTCGATACAGAAAACAGGAAATAAATACATAGAATTTTTGTAAAACTTATCTTTATTAATGCTTCATTGGTTATAGACTTGACTCACTCTGCGCACTCATCTGCAAGGGTCTGTGCACTTAGTTGTGAACTACTAGGCCTCTATGCACTCAGTTACAGAGCCTTCTCCTACTCTACGACCCAAAGACTCAACTCTACACTTAGATCTTTCCCTATCTTCTATTCCATGATCACTTCTTATTCTTAGATTCCTATTATCTCTCAACTACTTAGAGCCTTGCTCTATTTATACAATCCCATGGTCTGCGGACCATGGGTAGATCTCTAAAGCCGACATTACATTACAAAATTGAGGGAAAACAACCCTAGGACTCATTTATAACTTCACGCTCTGCACCAATAAAATGCGGAGTCTTTACATCAGATTTACACTTTTTAGCCAAAATCTGGGGTTTAAGCCGCAAAACTTCCCTTGGGGGATCTCACTCCCAACAAGGATTCTTCTTCACGACAATCTTCATGTTCATGCTTGGTATTTCAAACCACCATTTGCAAACACAACGCTCGGCCTTCATCGTAATTTATTGCTTCACCTTGTTAGAAAAAAAAAAATTACGCTAAGAGGAAGAGGAGTGAGACTTTCGAGAAGCTAATTTTGTGCAGCTCTATGACTCTTCGCAAAGCTGATTTTGCGTAGCTCTATGACTCTTCATGAAGTTGATTTCGTGCATCTTGATTTACGCACAGCTATACAGAGACCAAAAAAAAATAGAACAAAGGTAGAACAGGGTAAGTTTGAAGAAACACAATAAAAACATAGGATTGACTTATAATTCATGAAAAAAACATTCATATGAGGCTATGGCTCATTCACTAGGTGAAACAAGGTTTACAAAAATTTTCACTTCATGCGGAATAACGCACAGTAAAACATAGTAACTGTTGTTTTCATGTGCCCACCAAAATTTGGTCCACCATTTTCTCCTCAGATACCCTTGCTCTCTTTCTCTCTTTCTTTCTTACATTACAAAAATTACTTTTACCTTCTTCTTTATCTCAACATACAATTTTTACATTAATGCATGACAGAGCAAATAATTAATATGTTGTTGTTGTTTAGTGTGATCAGAATCATGCAGGTGTTTGTGGAGTGTGGTCTATAGCCGTGGAATGAATTCTTGCCCATATCTAATTACCAAAATACATTAAATGCCTTAAATTATTTGTTGTGTTGAGGAATGGTTCGAACGGTACTCTTTTCTAGCTTCAATCCTTCCATCTTCAAACAGAGACCCAACCTGCAAAAATACTTCTGAAAAGTATGACTACTGTCATGGTGTTTAACGCAGTGGTTGGGATTAATATTTCCAACACTCCCCCTTAATCACAATTTCCACCATTGAAAATTCCCAAATAGTTTCTAAGATAAACAAAACTTTCACGTGCCAATGGCTTTGTGAAGATATCAGCAAATTGATCCTGTGACTTGCAATGCTGCAACACAATTTCATCATTGTTAATCATCTCTCTAATAAAATGATAGTTAGCATCAATATGCTTGGTCCTCTTGTGAAATACAGAATTATTTGATAATGCAATTGTTGAGGTGTTGTCACATAAAATGGTTGTCGTTCCCTCTTGGTCATGACGAAGATCCCTCAACATCCCTCTCATCCAAATCACCTGTCATGCTATTGTTGTTGCTGTAACATAATCAACTTCTGTTGTTGACAGTGACACTATTGGCTGCTTCTTGGAAGCCCATGAAATGGCTCTGGAACCCAAATGAAAAACATATCCTGACGTGCTCTTTCTATCATTGACACTTCCTGCCCAATCACTATCAGTGTAACCAACCCACCTGAAATCACTTCTTGTTGTGTACAAAACACCATAATGTTTTTTTCCATTGACATACCTTAGAATCCTTTTCGCTGCTTGCCAATGTGTCTCCTTGGGTGTCTCCATGAACCTCGACACCAAACTTACTTCATACATTATATCTAGCCTAGCGGCGATCAAATACATCAAGCTACTTATCATGCTTTTGTATAATGTCGGATTGACATTGCTGCTACAATCTTCTTTGCTCATATTCAACCCCAAGACAGTTAGAGTTGGTGCGGGCTTGTTGTTTTGCATTTTAAACCTCTCCAAAATGTCTGCCACATACTTCACTTGAGAGATAAAAATGCCATTTTCTGTTTGCTTCACTTCTATGCCCAAAAATGTCTTCACAATCCCAAGTCAGACATTTCAAATTCACTCTTCATTACTTGTTTGAAATCAGCGATCAGGAAATCATCACTACGTGTAAAAATCAAATCATCTACATATAAGATGACAATGAGAATCTTACCTTCGCTCTCTTCGATGTAGAGAGTGGGTTCACCATCACATTTATCGAAACCATTGTCCAACAAGTAGGCATCTACCCTCATGTACCATGTGCACGGTGCTTGCTTCAACCCATAAAGAGCTTTCCTCAACTGATACACTTTGTCTTCTTGGCCTTCTACCTCATAGCCAAGTAGTTGCGCAACAAATACTTCTTCTTTCAGCACCCTATTTAAGAACGTTGATTTTATGTCCATTTGATACACTCTCCATTTATACTGTGCGGTAATAGCCACAACTTCAAACACTATCTCCATCCTCACAACTGGCGTGAATGTCTCCACGTAATCTCTACCATGTTGTTGCTTGTATCCTTTGATGACTAGCCTTAGTTTGTGCCTTTCAATATTTCCCTCAATGTTGCGTTTGGTCTTATAGACCCACTTCACTCCAATGACATGTTTTCCTTTTGGAAGGTTCACTAACTCCCATGTGTCGTTCCTTTCTATTGCTTCTATTTCTTCCTCCATTGCTGCAACCCATTTTTCTTCTTTGACTACATCTTCAAAATGGATTGGGTCATCTACATGAAAAAACAAGGAAAATAAGGAATTCAGACCACTGCTACTATCAACTTCTTCTTGATCATAAATTTCATTTAAATTTTTGAATTTTGGTCTTCTTGTGCTGGTTTAAGATGGACTTGACATGTCACTTGGTGTTGCGCTTTGTGGTGTTCTTGGAGAAGCACTTGCTTGGCTGTGGCGAAGCTATCCTATTATTTGTTGATGGTGTTGCTTGTTGCCTGCTTTGTTGCGCTTGAATAGGAGTAGAGGGAGTCATTGTTGAGGAATTACTTGTTGCTTTTAGTTCCTCTTTGTCCTCATGTGGTATACTTGCTTTGACATTGATTGTCTTTTCTAAACTTCCATCCCATGCTTCCTCTTCTATAAACGGCATATCTCTACTGATTATGACCTTCTTGGTTAATGGATTGTAGATTTTTTATTCTCTGGATTCATCACTGTGTCCAACAAATATATATTTCTCCCCCTTGCTATCCAACTTCTTCCTCAACTCATCCGAGACATGTGCATATGCCACACATCCAAAAACTCTCATGTGAGTGACACTATGCTTTCTTCCACTCCATGCCTCTTCAGAAACTATGTTATGGACACTTTTGGTTGGACATATATTCAAGATATATGTTGCACAAGCGACATCTTCAGCCCAATAATCATTTGGAAAATTCTTTTACTTAATCATACTCCTTTCCATTTCCATAATGGTCTAATTATTCCTTTCTACCACACCATTTTGTTGAGGTGTATACCTTGTTGTAAATTGCTTGTGAATTCCACGTGCCCTACAAAAATGAAGGGAATCATTTGAGATGTATTATCCACCTCTGTCAGTCCTAAGGACTTTGATGTAGTGTCCACTTTGCTTCTCAACAAGATATTTGTATTGGCGAAAGCACTCAAACACTTCACTTTTATGTTTTAGGAGATAGAACCATGTCTTCCTTGTGTATTCATCTATGAAGGTCAATACATAGTGGCTTCTACCAATTGATGGTGTCTGCATTGGTCCACATAAATCTGAGTGGACAATCTCCAAAGGTGCCTTTTCCCTTACTAACTTTCCTACTGGAAATGTCTCTCTATGTTGCTTTCCCAAGATACATCCTTCACATAGGCTATCTGGTTTTTCTATGAGTGGCAAACCCTTCACCATGCCTTTCCTATGCAGCAAATTCAAACCTCCAAAGTTGAGATGACCAAATCTCAAATGCCATAACCAGTTTTCATCTTTTACCTATGTTTGAAAGTTTCTTTGTGTGACGATTGCCTATTTTCTTCCATTCCCTTGTGAGTTCATTGAGAGTTGTGCTTGTGCACCTTCTTTATGCAAATCTAATTTTAATTTTAGGGGAAACATTCTATTATTTATCATCTGAACCTTTACAATCAGCTTTCTTCTTGGAGGCCTATCCAAAATTGTGCACACATCATTTTTGAAGAAGACATTGTAGCCCTTTTGCATGAGTTGTCCAATGCTTATGAGGTTATGATTCAAACCGTGGACAAAGTAAACATCTGAGATGTACTCCTTCTCCCCATTCTTTGTTATGATATTAACTCTACCTTTTCCCATGACAGAGACTTTGCTATCAGTCCCTAATGTCACTTCAGATTTCACACTTTCATCTAGATTGGAAAACTTTTCTATGTTTCCTAACATGTGGTTGCTACACCCTAAATCTAGATACTATATATCACTTTGTTTTTCTTATGCTACATTACAAGCTAAAAACATGCTATCATGGTTTTGATTTTCTTTTGTGAAATTTACACGTGGTTTGTTACTAATGTCATATTGCTTCTTTCTACATTGATTTGCATAATGACCATACTTATTACAGTAATGACATTGAACTTGAGATTTATCATAACTCTGACCTTGTGCTTGATTTTGGCTTGGACCTTGACTTCTATTTTGATTGCTTCCTCTTCCATTTGAGCTTGAAGGGCTGCTTCTTCCACCTCTGTGTCAGCCTCTTCCTCTTCTTCTAGCATATGATCTTGCTCTGCCTCTACCTTGACCAAATGAAACTTGTGTCTTGAAGGCATGCTCCAATGAGGAGCTTGTTCCTCTATTCAATCTATGTTCATGAGAAATCAGTGATGCATTAAGCTTTGTTGTTTTGACTTTTGCCATGCCTTGGTAAGTTGTATGGAGGGTGTCCCATGCTCGCTTGGACTTCATTGCTGTTGCAACCCTTGGGAAAATACTTTCATGAATTGCTTGGAAAATATAGAACAGGGTTTTTGAATCCTTCTTCTTGTTTTCCCTTAACAAATCTCTTTCTGGTTGAGATAAGGCATTGTATGCTGCTACATCTGCTAGTTCTTGGAATCCATTCTCCACTAAATCCCAAATGCCTTGAGAAGAAAACAGGTCCTTCATTGTAATAGCCCAATAACCATAATTTTTGCCATTGAAATGAGGTATCTAAGGATTAGTCAATATTGTGCTTGATGTTGACATTTCTGAGTGAAAAAAAAAAAAAAAAAAAAAAAACTTTCTACCTACTGGTAAATATGCTAAAAATAATCTTCTCTCAAAACAATTTTCACTGTTAATAAAAAAACTTGCTTTTACACTAATAGAGTTTAACCCGCTTTGATACCATGTTAGAAAAAAAATTATGTGGAGAGGCAAAGGAGTGAGAATTTCGTGAAGCTACTTTCGCGCAGCTCTATGACTCTTCACAAAGTTGATTTCGCATAGCTCTATGACTCTTCGCGAAGCTGATTTTGTGCATATCGATTTACGCGCAGCTATACAGAGACTTTTAAAAAAAACCAGTATTCACTCACGGCAAAAAAAAATAGAATAAAGGTAGAACAGATTAAGTTTGGAGCAACACAATAAAAACTTAGGATTAACTTATAATTCATGAAATATACATTCATATGAAACTACAACTCATTCACCAGGTAAAACAAGGTTTACAGAGATTTTCACTTCACGTGGAATAACAGACAGTAGTAATTGTTGTTTTCATGCGCCCACCAAAATTTTCTCCACCATTTTCTCCTCAGAGACATCGCTCTCTTTCTCTCTTTCTTTCTGACATTACAAAAATGACTTCTACCTACTTCTTTGTTGGGCACGGGATCCCCCAAGGGTAGTTTTGGGGCTTAAAGCCCATATTTTGGTCTAATTTTGTAATCCAATTGTAAAGACTCCACATTTTGTGGTCGAAGAGCGTGTAGTTGTTAAAGAGTCATAGGGTTGTTCGCCCTTATTTTGAAAATTTAATTTTGGCTGTAAAAGATCTACCCATGGTTCGCGGACCATGGATTGTATAAATAGAGCTAAGCTCTAAGTAGTTAAAGGCATGATGAGGAGATAAAATCAATGATTGAACATGTATGAGAGATAGCTCTGAAGTAGAAGTCTAAGTTTTGGGTCGTAGCATAGGTAGAGGCTCTGTAGCTGAGTGTGCAGAGGCCTAGAATTCCACAACTAAGTGTGCGGGTTGAGTCTGTAACAGTCTAGAATTATCAATAAAGAGAAGTATTCTACGATTTATGTGCCTTTATTTCCTGTTTATACATCTATTATATTGGGTATAAGTTTCACTTATAATTCTTATATGATGTGCGAATGTATGTAAATGTATTGGTTAAGTGAACGTAAGTAAGAACATCTATTTACACAAAGCTAACTAAGATCTGTTAATAAATCAAGTAAGATACATAGCGTAGTTTTAGAAATATCACAGTTCGCTTCCCTAGCAGTGCGAAAGCATATCAGCGCCAGGTTAGGGTTGCATGAAAGCTGATTGTACCATTTCGCGAAGGTGCTGAAGAATGAGAAGAGGGTTATGCAACCTGTGCGTAGGCAAGTATAGCTGGGATAAACCGACATCACAACCATCTCAAGGGTGCGAAAACTTGGTTCCAGCATCCCCCCATACTGCTTCAGGTGAGACTTCAATCGGCGCTCCGCAGGCTGATGTTGAAACGGCCAGTAGAGTAGGGATTTGTTTGGCTAACTAATATTGAACCTGGGTCAAGCCCCCACAAGCCAACAAATGGTTATGTTTCCAGGACAAGAATCTGCATGAGAGATGTGTGATGTTGTATCACTAGAATCCAACTAAGAAAGAAATCGAAGGTTGGTTGGACAGGAGGATTCACACGTCCGCGGCGCAAGATAATAGAAACTTGCGACTGTCAAAAGAACAGTGGTCAAACCAATACCTGTATATGGAGATCCATGAAATCATTTTCACCTCTTTCCCTACTAAGCTATACGAGTGGATCGCGAAACTAGCAAATAGCCAAGGAAGGTGGAAACTTGACGGTCCTATTATGCGGACCTGAGAGCTAGTATGAAGGTTGGAAGCATCGAAGGATAAGATCATGCGCACTGTCGATCATTGGCTCCATTGCATTATACAAGGATTTGTTACTGAGTTTGCGGTCGACACCTCAGTCACCTATAGCAAGGTAGAGCGACTATTTTTCAAAGGACCGCAAGGTAAGTACATAAAATCTTTGAATACTTGGATTAAAATGTTGTTGTTTGGTGATGAAATTACCTTGATGTTTGGGACTATGCGAAGTGGAAAATATTACAGAAATGAAGGAAATAAGGGTTTGGAGCATAGGCCCTTGATTTCACCTCCACGAGGGGACAAAGAAG
Source organism: Pinus tabuliformis (assembly GCA_031772625.1). Classification (NCBI taxonomy): domain Eukaryota; kingdom Viridiplantae; phylum Streptophyta; class Pinopsida; order Pinales; family Pinaceae; genus Pinus; species Pinus tabuliformis. Next base: position 183,562,242 of record CM062819.1, read on the forward strand.
GGACAACGAAGGTCTCTCCGCAAAGTTCTATTCTATTGATAAGACAGGGATTTCCGCGAATACCACCTCCACTCACACCACCTCCATATTCGCCACCATCACCTCCAACTTCACGTATACCACCTCCACCACCACCGCAATTCAGTATGGAAAACACAGTGAAGTTGCCTTTGTTCAAAGGCTTGGGAAATGAGGACCCAGACCAATTTTGGTTCATTGTGAGGGTTGTATGGGAAGCTCAAAGTGTTACAGATGATAACATAAAGAAGGATACACTGGTTAGTGCTCTGCAAGATCGTGCGCTAACCTGGTATATTAAGTACTCCAATGATAACCCGAATGCCAAAGTAGCAGATCTCCAAGAAGCATTGAATAGGTAATTTAGCAGGCCTAAATCTGAAGCGCAATCGATTGTGGGATTCAAAGAGATCACGATGCTACCAGGTGAGATACCATTGGAAATAGATCAGAGGCTGAAATGTATGATCCACGAAGCCAACATGAACAGATGGATAGCATCGCAAGTGGTTTGTGGCTTTGCTACTACCACACGTAAGGAGTGCGTTGTCGCAACAGAAGATAACAGCTCAGGCAAAGGCCTTGGAGATTTCCATGAGGCTACATGAGACCCCGATGCAAGATCCTAATCTCAGAGTTCAGCAGATCCACGTGCATCTGAAGAATATGTGCCTTGAGATGAAAATCTTGAAGCAGGATAGGACGGTTCGGCCAAAGGTATGCAAAGAGGTATGGTACATGAAATGCAAGAGCCAGGGTCATGACAAAGACCACTTCCCAGTCTTTACAAATTACCTTGCAGGGGTAGGAACGATGCCTTTCAGGTCAGAAGCTCAAGAAGGACCTAGCGTGGCACTTGCTTTGTGGTGCGCTATCTATCAAATAGCCAGAAAACATGCCATGGACAATTGTCACTTGTTACAGAAGTATACGCAAACTCGGCAACAGTTGTTCTGCAACTTTTGCAGATCGGTGGGACATGACAAGCATACTTGCAGGAGCTATGAATTGATGATGGATAGAACACCTACCTACAGAGTTTAGGCTAAAACACGACCCCTCGACCAGAATTCAAGCATGGAGTGGACAGGATTTCAGGAGCACTGAGGTCGAGATGAAGGAGGACCTGGTAGAGGTCGCAGAAAATTGATTTGCTACAATTGTAGGTTTTAACCTCATACAGAAACTACCTGCATATGAATTCTAAAACACAAAAAATAAACAATGCGAGAGCATAACACATAAAACACATATACATAGAGATTTTCCCTTGGATCCCAAAACCAAGACTACTAGCTTGATTTTTTATTATTTTCCTTTCAATGTTATAATATATATTTATACATGTCGAAGCATCCAATACCATGGATTGAAAACCATCGCGTCCAAAAACATGTGCAAAAATCATGCACAAAACCATAGGTGGGTCCGCCCATCCTAACATAGGGTCCAAAACCAAAAATTTTCAGGGCGCTACCCTGGACCCCATCAAGTGGGGTTACGGGTATGCCTCAAACCCCCTGTGACCCCCTGCCCCCCCTGCTACACAATCAACGCAACGAAGGGGGGCTCTGCCCCCCTCTAATCCCTCGATTAACTACGTGGGCTAGTCATGGAAAGAATATAACACAACCCAACATTCTCCCACTTGTTGTTTTCTTCCCAAAAGGGGCCACAAGAGATCCTCGTCATTTTTCCAGCCCTGAAACACCCATTGTCTCTTTACACCAAGAGAACTTCTTAGAGCTCACAGATTTTGTCAATGCATCTGTAGTATTCTTCAAAGTGTCCACCTTTACCAGCAACACCTTTTTCTCTTCTATCATATCCCTCACAAAGTGATACTGAACATCAATGTGCTTTGTCTTTGAATGATATGCGGGGTTCTTTGCCAAGAAAATTGCACTTTGGTTGTCACAGTCTATCCTTATAGCTCCCTGTACTAACCCCATACTTGAAAACAATCTCTGCAACCAAACTGCTTCCTTGCTTGCATGAGTGGCTGCCATGTATTCTGCCTCTGTAGTTGATAGTGCCACTATAGATTGTATCTTACTCATCCAACTGACTGCACCTCCAAATAGGTTAAACACATACCCACTTGTAGATCTTCTATGATCCAGATCTCCAGCCCAGTCTGCATCAACAAAGCCACGAATATCAAACATTTTTTCCAATCCTGATCTTCCTTGGTAGCACAAACCATAATCACTAGTGCCACGCAAATACCTGAAAACCCGCTTCACTACTGTCCAGTGCTCCTTCCCTGGTTTTGACATAAACTTGCTCAATACTCCCACTGCATGTGCAATGTCTGGTCTAGTACAGACCATTTCATACATCAGGCTACTGATTGCACTTGCATATGGAACACGGGACATGTCCTCTTCCTCTTCTTGTGTCTTGAGACACTGTTCAGTAGATAACCTCACACCTACAGGAATAGGAACCTTCACTAGTTTACTATCCTGCATATTAAACCTCTGAAGTATTGTCTCGACATACTTCCTCTGGTTTAACCAGAGCTTCCTCTTTTCCTGATCTCTTTTAATTTCCATGCCCAAAATATAGTTTGCAGCACTAAGATCTTTCATGTCGAATTTGGAGGACAATTGGATCTTCAAATCTTGGATAATTTCTTTGTCATTTCCAACCACCAACATATCATCCACAAACAAGACTAGATAAATAATACGGTCACCAATTAATTTAAAATACACATAGTGAGCTGATTTGCTTTTAGTGAAGCCAAGTCCCTATATAAATGTATCAAATTTCTAATACCACATCCTTGGTGACAGTTTTAACCCATACAGAGACTTCTTTAACTTGCATACTAGTTCTTTCTTACCCTTCACCGCAAAGCCTTCAGGTTTCTTCATGTATATTTCGTCTTCCAGATCCCCGTGAAGAAATGTTGTCTTCACATCCATCTATTCTACCTTAAAATCAAAAGCAACAGAAATAGATAAAATTAATCTAATAGAAGTTACCTTTTCAACAGGAGAAAAAATATCACCAAAATCAATTCCTGGCACCTGGGAATAACCTTTTTCTACCAACCGAGCTTTGTATTTCTCCACCTTTCCTTTTGCATTTTTCTTCTTCTTAAACACCCATTTGCTGCCAATGGGTTTCCTTCTAGCCGGAAACTCCACCAGATCCCAAGCCTCATTTTTGTGCAAAGATGCCATTTCATCAGCCATGGCCTCTTTCCAGAGTTTACCATCCTCTGAATCTACTGCTTCCTTCACAGTTCTGGGATCATCGTCAGTAATAGATAAAGAAAATTTGAACAGAAAGCAAATGGAATATACCTTTTTGGCTGCCTTTTTTCTCGAACTGATCTTCTCACACTCGGATTTTGTGGCTCTTCATCTTTTGATTCCTCCTTTGTTGTAGAGTCTGATTCTTCCTCCTTGAGCTCAAACTCTATCTTCTCAGGTTCCTTTAGTTGGACTTCATGTTTAATAACATATTTTACCTCTCTGAACACCACATCTTAGCTATACACAACCTTCCGTGTGACTGGGTTCCAAATCATATAACCCTTTAAACCATCCTTATACCCAATAAAGATGCACTTTTCAAATTTACTATCCAACTTAGTTCGTTTCTCCTTTGGAACATGTACATATGCATCACATCCAAATACCCTCAAATGTGAAAGAGAGGGTTTCTTACTAGTCCATACCTCTTGTGGAGTCTTATCCTCCACACTAATGAAGGTGACCTGTTAACTAGGTAACATGCAGTATCCACCGCCTCTTCCCAGAATTCCTATCCTAACCCGGAACCACTGAGCATGCTTCTTTCCCTTTCCATCAACATCTTATTCATTCTTTCTGCAACTCAATTTTGTTGAGGTGTATATGGAGTAGTCTTCTATCGTGCTATACCACACTTCTTATAGAACTCTTCAAATTCCTTGCTACAAAACTCTCCACCATTATCTGTCCTCAACACCTTTATCTTCTTCTTTGTCTGATTTTCCATGAGAGCCTTAAATTCTTTAAACTTGTCAAAGGCTTCAGATTTCTTCTTAAGGAAATATATCCATGTATTCCTTGAAAAGTCATCTATAAATGATACATAGTACATAGACTTACCCAGTGATGGCACCTTCACAGGTCCAAACACATCACTGTGCACAAGTTCTAATATCTGTTTTGTCCTCTTACTACTAGAGGGGAAACTCACCCGATTCTACTTCCCATATACACAATTTTCACGGAAATCAAAATCCAGAGAGCTATTACTCATACCTTCTACCATACCTTTACCATGAAGTATTTAAAGGCCCTTCTCTCCAATATGTCCAAGCCTTTGATGCCACAACATGGTCTTCTCTCCAGAGACCACTAGATTTTCTGCTCCACTTTTAGGAACCAAAGAATTCTTGCGCCTATCAATAAAAGTGCTACCTTGCAGCTTGTACAGAGTTCCAATTCGAACTCCCCGCATTAATACCAATGCTCCTTGAACCATTTTGTAGGTATCCTTCTCGAACACTGTTTTTACACCTACATCATCCAGCTTGCTTACAAAAATCAGATTTCTGGCCAATGAAGGAATATGCAAAACACCCGGAAGTGTTCTAACCCTTCCACCTTGCAACTTCAACTTTAATTTTCCACGACCAATGATTCTAGCCTTCCTATCAGCCCCTAAGAAGACATCACCACCATCGTATTTCTCATACTCACAGAACCACTCTCTATGGGGAGTGAAGTGAAAGGATGCACCTGAGTCAATCAACCATGCCTCATGATCTACAGGTGTACTTGAAGAAGCCAAGTACACATCCCCACCTTCATTTGAGGTGGTTTTTGCCTCTGCAGAAGGAGCATCATCAGAGCCTTTCCTTTATCAGGAGAATTAGATTTACAGTCTCTTTTGTAGTTCCCTTCCTTTCTGCATTTCCAACACACCACCTTTACAGGTTTTCCTGGAGATTTAGATCTCCCTCTAGATTTGGATCTCCCACTCGATGACTTATTTTTGTTTCTGTTCTAGGACCGACCTCATACATACAAGGCATCACCATTCTGGTTCTCTATATTTTTCCGTCTCATGTCCTCTGTCAGCAAGGATGAGACTATTTCATCAAACTACAAGGCAGTTGCATTGCTACCTATTGCAATAACCAGACTATCCCACGAATTTGGTAGAGAACACAACAAATTGATGCACTTATCTTCATCTAAAATTTTAATATCAATAGATGCTAACTAACTTACCACAGTATTAAATGCGTTCATATGCTCTATCACCGAGTCTCCATCTTTCATCCTCAGGTTATACAACTTTTTCCGCAGGAACAGTTTATTCACCAAAGACTTAGATTGGTACAAAGTCCCTAACTTGTCCCACAAAGCCTTCGTCGTAGCTTCCCCTGATACATTCAGCAATACTGAATCTGAGACACACAATCGTATTGTGCTCTTTGCCTTCCGAACCAACTTCTTCCATTCTTCATCAGACACTCCCGCTGGTTTAGTACCCAGATCTACTCTGATCCACTGATCTTTATCCATCAACGGATCCTCCATCTTGAGTTTCGACAACTAAAAACTCTGACCATTAAATTTATTGATCTCTATCTTTCTACTGCTCGCCATCTTCTTTCACCACCAGAATCGATCTTGCAGATATCCCATTGAACAAGGTCTACCACAGGCTCCAACGAAACCCCTCATCAACAAAGGTGCCCCTTGAAGCCAAAACTGCTCTGACACCAAATGTAGGTTTTAACCCCATACAGAAATTACCTGCATATGAATTCTAAAACACAAAAAATAAACAATGCGAGAGCATAATACATAAAACACATATACATAGAGATTTTCCCCTAGATCCCACCAGCGTGATTTTTCATTATGTTCCTTTCAATGTTATAATACATATTTATACATGCTGAAGCATCCAATACCATGGACTGAAAACCATCACGTCCAATACCATGGACCAAAAACCATCGCGTCCAAAAACATGTGCGAAAATTATGCATAAAACCATAGGTGGGTCCGCCCATCCTAACATAGGGTCCAAAACTCAAAAATTTCGGGGCACTGCCCCGAACCCCATAAAGTGGGGTTAAGGGTATGCCTCAAACCCCTGTGACCCCCCCTACGCTACAAAATCGGCGCAACGAAGGGGGGCTCCATCCCCCCTCTAACCCCCTAGTTAACTACGTGGGCTAGTCGTGGAAAGAATATAACACAACCCAACAACAATTGCAGAGGGTGAGGACACTATGCCCATGATTGCATTAATCCAACAAGCCCATCGTTCAAGTATTGCACGTTGTTTGATCATGAAATAGAAGATTGTCCTATTCTGGTAGCCAGGATACGTGACAAAGGAGTGCTACTGCCTCCCCCGACTCAGAACCTGCAGATGATGAGGTCTGAGCAGTGCGAGGAAGATCTGAATGTAAATATAGTGCTCCGAAGTGGAATCAAGATGGGAGATGACAAGGGGAAACAACCAAAAGATATTATTTGGGTTCGCAAGGCCCCGGGGAAAGAGGTTGAGTTTGATTTGGAGTGCACCCGCGAAGCATTCATGGAAGCTAAGAAGAGCTTCGCTGAGGCCTCCACTTCAAGAAGTAAGGATAAAATGAAGCCGGAGATGGACCTCTCTATGTTGACAACCTTCCTCGAAACTTGTATGAAGTTACTGCGCGATAGTAAGGCTGTGAAAGGGTTATAGGAACTTATCAATAGATGTGTTGGGACCGTGTCAGGTGAACCACGCATAATCCACAAGATCGAAAATCATAAAACAAGGACGAGGCGTGAAATGAGACTCATCACGTAGATGGAAGAATACAAGATGGATCAAGTCATTCTGGAATTGGGATCAAATGCGAATGTTTTACCGAAACAGACATGGGAGCGAATGGGGGACCTACGTTGCAGTAATCTCCAATTTAGCAGAGGATGGAAAATCAGCAAAAAATCATACCCATGGGGCGACTGCAGGGAGTAACCATGGATATTGAGGGAGCGAGTAGGTTGGCATATTTTGAAGTAATAGAGATTGTTGATGACAGAAATCCCTACCCTGCGCTCCTGGGAATTGACTAGGCTACTGGTATGAACGGAGTAATCAATATAGAGAAATGAAAGATTATATTTGAGAAGAAGTCACTACGCATAATAATACCCCTGGATCCTGCTGAAGGATCACGCTATATGGAACCAATCTGTGACTATGAGAGTGATGGTGATCTGGACTACATCTATAAGATAATAGTGCGAGACCAAGACTGGGTGAATCCCACCGTGGATGGACGGATTATATGGGAGCGTGAGAGTTCTTAAATTTCAGATTCCGATGAAGAAATAGAACACTGGCAGAATAAATTACACAAAGTAACTACGCTGAATTACAACATGATGACCCGGTCAATGCATTGCGTGTCGACAGAAGTAAGAAATATGCCTACTTATGATGGTATAAATGAGGTAGATACCTTCTTGGATGCATTTGAAGGGGAGGTGTTGGAAAAGTAATGCTTCCAGGCCATGGACTGGGTACTATGCGCTACAGCTGCAAGATGGTGGGGTACGCACAAAGGAAGGTTTGATGATTGGCGCAAATGTAGGAGAATGATGCGAGAACAATTTGGGAAGCCTAAGATGCGACTGACAAACAAGTATTATGGATAGGATGATCCACGCGCACATCTGGCCAAGTGGACACATGCCTATGGAGAAAAGCCACAACCTAAGTGGGTGTATCTGTTCTGTCATACCCTGGATGTTATCCCAATGAATTGGTATATAGAAATAGAGCTCCGCCATGGGACAGATGAATGGGATCTCCTGCGCGAGGGATTTATGGAGACATTCATCTTTGAGGATGGCTTTGACAGTATTGATGAAGTGCTAGAAGAGGTGAAAGCAGCCATCTTTAGGATACCATGGGATCCTTTAGACCTGATTCAGCTTGAATGGGCGACTTAGCTGAGTCGCGCGCTGGAATGTTATGATGTAACAGCTGAAGAGGAAGATGAAGATCTGCGGAAGATTAAAATTCTAGAAACTGAAGGCCACCGTGAAACTTCGAGGACCATAGATTGAGAACCCTAATATAACCGCACCAGTGAAAACTAAACAGGTGAACATTGGTAAGGAGGTAGAACCCAAATTTGCAAAGATTAGAGACTACTGGGATGACGCAACGGTGGATAAGGTCGCTGAATTACTCCATGAAAATCAAGACTTATTCTCGACCAAGTTTACAGATTTGAAAGGAATAATTGGAGATCTAGGAGTAATGAAGATCACGTTAAAACTTGATGCAAAGCTAGTTAAGTAGAGGCCTTACCACTTAAATCTGAAATACAAGGAGAAGGTTCACATAGAACTAGACAAAATTCTCGTAGCAGGCATCATTGAGCCTATGGAAAAACTGATTGGGTAAGTCGAATGGTGGTGCAAGAGAAGAAGCAGAAGGATGAGATAAGGATATGCATGGATCTCAGAAAATTGAATGGCGCTTGTGTGCATGATCCTTTCCCAACTCCATTCACAGATGAAGTGTTGGACAATGTAGGTGGTCAGGAAGCGTATTCTTTCACTGATGGGTTCTCTGGGTTCCACCAAATCAAAATCGCATTGGATGATAGAAGCAAGACAACCTTCGTAACTGAGTGGGGTTGCTTTTAATATACTATCATGCCATTTGGATTGAAGAATGAATCTGCTATCTTTTCGTGCGTGGTTGTTGCAGCATTCAAGAAATATATTCATAAGTTCGTGGAGGTCTATTTTGATGACTGGACTATTTTTGGGTTGGTTAAGCGCCATGTAGCGAACTTGCGTTTGATGCTAGATACCTGTCCAAGATACCAGATCGTGCTCAACCTCAAGAGGTGTCCGTTTGGTGTTCCTTTTGGGAACCTATTGGGACATGTAGTTTGTAGACATCGGCTGACGGTAGACCCCACGAAGATCACAGTGATTCTGAACTTGGAAGAGCCAAGAAGTGTGAAAAAGTTGTGCGCTACTCTCGGACATACAGGATATTACAGAAAGTTTATCAAAGGCTATGCCCACATCACCGTGCCGATGGAAAAATTGTTGAAGAAGGATGTCTCGTTCTGCTGGAACGGTGACTGTAAGAAAAGTTTGGATATATTGAAAGAAAATATGGTTACGACACTGATTCTAGTCTTCCCAAAGTAGAAAAAAGAGTTCCATGTACATGTTGATGCATCATGTATAGCATTGGGAGTAGTACTAACACAGGATGGCGGATAAGGCTCGGATCACCCTATCGCGTTCACAAGCCATAGATTAACCAAAGCACAGAAGAACTATTCCACCAGTGAGCGCGAAGGGCTAGCTATAGTGTATGCGCTCGAGAAGTACCGACACTACTTGCTGGGAGGCCACTTTTAGATGTATATAGATCACTCCGCGTTAAATTACCTGGTTAATAAACCTGTGTTGGGGAGACACATCTCTAGATGGCTATTATTGTTCCAGGAATATGATTTTGAAGTTTTTGTGAAGCCTAGACGACTGAACACAGGACCCTACCACCTGTCGTGCATTGACACAGGAGAGGAACCCACCAATTTGGAGGAAGGATTACTTGACGCGCATATTTTTACTATGTGTATCACAAATGGAAATTTCGAGGATATAATACACTTCCTAACAACTGGAACTGCACCGGAAGGATACTCTGTCCAGCAAAAGAAGGAATTAGTGGTGCACGCAGCAGATTTCTCTGTCATTGCTGGGCATCTATACAAGATGGGGACTGATGAGATACTGTGAAGGTATGTACCTGAGTTTAAACGAAGCAGCATCCTCGTGGATGCTTAAGGGGGCACCTCGAGAGGACATTATGCAGGGAGAGCAACCGTGCAAAATATTCTACGCATAGGATTGTGGTGGCCAACCCTTCATCAGGATTCAAAAACATATTGCAAGGCGTGTGACGTATGTCAAAGAAGAGTTAGGCCATCGCAAAGGGTTGAAATGCCTTTGAATCCACAAATGACATTGCAACATTTTGAAAAGTGGGCAATAGATTTTGTAGGACCTATTCAGCCTCAAGGGAAGACAGGCATGAAGTACATTATCACTACAATGGAGTACTTGACTTGCTGGGCAGAAGTGCAGCCCGAAGGATTGTACAGGCGCGACTGCCATGAATTTTCTATTTGAACATGTACTGACGTGATTTGGATGCCCAAAGATCTTGATGAACGATCATGGTACTGTTGGCTTGTTGGGGCCAGACCCAGGTTTAGAGTTAATTAGCCAAACAAATCCATGTACTACTTGCCCTTTTGGCAACAGTCTGCGGAGCGTGGACTGAGGTCTCACCTGAAGTAGTATGGGGGGGGGGTGCTAGAACCAGGTTTCAACACCCTTGAGATGTCTGAGGGTTTGATTCAGTCCAACTGTTCGTCCTTGCGTGCAGATTGCTTCCCGTACTTCCCTAGCCTTCGCGCACTAATATACTTCCCTTCGCATAGTCCTAGGGGTTGGGGGGCTTCTGCACTACTGGAGCAGCGCTCTACACTATTTCCCTAAGTCACACCTGAGAACTTACCTATCTTCCTATGCTAGTTAGTTATCTTCATGTAAATATAAGCCTTGTGTTATATTTATTTATACAGCACACACATATAAGTTTGCGCAGCAAATAGAGTACACTTGCAATTTATATCCAATAATATATTAAACAAGCAAAGATACATAGAAATATGGTAAACTTCTCTTTATTAATTCTTCCAATGGTTACTAACTCAACCTGCCCTGTGCACTCAACTACAGGGGTACGTGTACTCAATGGCGGACTACTAGGCCTCTGTGCACTCAACTGCAAATACTTCTCCTACTCTATGACCTAAAGACACACTTTACACTTTGACTCAATATCTTAGACTCATCATGCTTCTTGTCTATTCCTTAGCTAAGATTTATTTTACACTTAAAGCCTCGCTCTATTTATACAATCCCATGGTCTGTGGACCATGGGTAGATCTTTCAAGCCGACATTACATTACAAAACCAAGGGTGGACAACCCTATGACTCTATTATGACTTCGCGCTTCGCACCCACAAATCGTGGAGTCTTCACAATGGAAGTGCTTCTCACTTATACCACCTCCGCGTAGGGCTTCAATTGGTTGCCATTCACTTTGCCTAGTAAAGGCTATCCATTTAGCTTTACCAATTGTACCATGCCTTCGTCTGTAACCTCCTTAACCACGTATGGTCCCAGCCAATGAATTTTGAACTTTCTTGGGAATTTATGAAACTTACTATCATACAGCAACACTAATCATTTACCTTGAAGGTGCGAAACTTAATATGGCGATCGTGCCAGGCCTTCTCCTGCTGCTTTTGTACCTGTTGATGGAAGCTCACTAGGAACCATTCCTCTTCAAGCTCTTCCAACTATGCGAGCCACTCTTCCAGAGCTTCGCAATCCTTCATACCTGTGAGCGTTGTTATGCGCGGACTAGGCATAATAAACTCCATTGGCATGACAGCTTCCACGCCATACACCAAATGGAAAGGTTTTTGTCCCGTTAGTTTCTTGCACGTTGTCCTATAAGCCCATAGTAATGCAGGTACACATAGGTCCCAATCACTCTACTGCACATTGCATACTTTGGTCAATGCAGTCTCCAGTATTTTGTTGAATGCTTCTACTGTCCCATTGGCTTGTGGGTGATATGGTGTGCTTTTCTGATGATACACCTGAAACTCTTATGTTAGCGGATTGATGTTTTCGTTCAGGAAATGTGTGCCACGATCGCTGATCAAGATTTTCAGACATCCAAATCGAGTCAAAACGTGTTCAAACAAAAACTTCGCAGTCAGCGCTGACTTTCAGAACGTACCTTTTGTTGTAAATCCGTCAGCTTAAGACCATACAGCTAGAGCAAACTCTTTGTTTGTAAGTCATCTCCTCTCTTTGATGGTAATTCTTTAAGCTCAGACAAATGATGTGTCAGATTACTTTGAAACGAGTTTCTTTTGTTTTCCTCAATGCTGCACCTGACATGAAATGCATCCGCTATTTTGCATCTTCAGTATTTCCAAGAAATGTATGACCGTTATGTAAAGAAGCAGTTTCAGTTCCATTTGCCTCAGGATCAGCGTTGCAACTCTGGTTTTCGAGATGGGTATCATTTTCTTCCAATTTGAAATCATGTGGATCCTCGGCAAGCGGTCTGGCAGGAGGAGCATGATGGAAAGCGATGACCTCGTCGAGCAACTGCTGGGAAGGGGAAGGTTTCGCGAAATGAGACTGACGGCGAAGACAAGAGCCTTAATCGTTTCAATATGTTCGCCGGAAAATTCCCCTATTCCTCCTCTTTGTTGTTTTTATTGTCAACATTGTCGTGGTTAATATAGTGCGAGGAGGAGTCCATCATGTTGTGATGATGTTGTGTCAACTGCGCCCTGCCCTCTCCTTCCCCTTCATTGGATCAAAAGGAATGGCTTTGTTTGATTTTCGGTGACAACAAAGATGTTAATTTGGCCTGTCGGCTCTGTGCGCCACACGCACACCCAGTGCGCTGCGCGCGTTGAATGCGCTGTGCCCGACCAAATTTGCATTGTGGTATGCGGCTCTATGCGCCGCGGCCCTTCCCAATGCGCCGCGCTACCTTAAACTCACACAGTCGGCCTCTTTCAAACACAATTTTGCTCTTACACTTTCAAAACACGATTTCTCCCTTGGATTCTAAATGACACTTGTTGCAAAGGAATAAATATATTTGAGAAATATTTTGACAAGAGATGGTTTTGATTTTTACTTCTTCAAAACCCATTCTGCAATGTTTTTTGATTTTGGCTATTTTCATTTAATCCAACTTTGTCCATTTGTTTTCTTAGTGACTTTCTGAGTTTTAACTGATGAAATGGGTTGATTTTTGCAGGGATGTTGGCGTTGAAATTTAGCAAAGGAGGACAAAAATCTGCAAGTGAAGAACTTCATGGTAGAAAGATACATCTTATTACAAAAACTGAATTCGACAATTTCTTATTCAAAACAGAGTTTTGAACAAGAAATGTCCTCGAGCATATTTAATGATGAAAATTTTTGAATTGAAAACTTATTGAAATCCTCCTCATGGCCTGCAGGCATTATTTAACGTCTCTAAAGACCAAACCCTAGACTTAAAAAATAAAATGACTCTTTTTGACCAAAATAGGATCTATGACTGCAAATGACTTGAAATGAACTTTGATGATTTTTGGAGAAATTTTGACCAACTCAGCAGGTACAAACATGAGGGAAACAAGAAATCCAAACCCTTCTGTCAGTCAATGGCATTCCCCTAGCGAAATGCAACTGAGTGAATTGAGCGAGACACCTAAACATGAAATGCAATAAAGAGTTTTGATCTTTGACGAAGGACTGACAAGACCGACTCTAACACCTTCTTCTGCTGGAAAAAGTATTATTTTGGCGCCATCCCCATTATCAGAAAGTGGATTACATCTTCAAAGTGGTCGTCTGCTATGCGCATAGAAAAATGATGTGCAACAGGTAATCCTTCCTCCAAATTAGTAGGTTCCTCGCCCATCTCAATTCACAACAAGTGATCTGGTCCTACGTTCAGGTGTCTAGGCTTCACAACGACCTCAAAATCATATTCTTGGAACAATAAGAGCCCCCTACATATGCGCCCCCCCAACACAGGCTTATTGACCAAGTATTTTAGCATGGAATGGTCTATATACATCTTGAAGTGTCCCCCTAGCAAACAATGTCGTATTTTTGGAGCGCGTACACCATACCCAACCCCTCGTGTTCAGTTGTGGAATAGTTCTTTTCTGCTTTAGATAACCTATGACTCGTGAACGTGATAGGGTGACCCAACTCCTATCCACCCTCCTATGTTAGTACCACTCCCAGCTATACACGACCTGTCAACATGGACATGGAACTCCATATCCCATTTTGGGAAGACCAGGATTAGCGCGGAGGCCAATTTCTCTTTTAGTACATCCAGGTTCTTCATGCAATCATCATTCCAGAAGAATGTGACATCCTTTTTCAACAATTTCTCCATTGGTGTGGTGATCTGACATAGCTTTTGATGAACTTCCTGTAGTACCCCATATGTCCTAGGGTAGTGTGCAGCTGTTTAACACTTCGCAGTGCTTCAAAATTTAGAATCACTGCAATTTTCACTGGGTCTACCATCAATCCCTATTTGTAGACCGCATGTCACAACAGGTTCCTAAAGGGAACAAGGAACATACACTTCTTGAGATTCAGCACGATTTGATGTCGTCAGCAAGTATCCAGCATCAAGCGTAAGCTCACTACATGGTGCTTAACCAATCCAAATATAGTCCAACCATCCAGATAGACCTCCAGGAATTTGTGGATATATTCTTTGAATGTTGCAACAACTATGCGTGAAAAGATGGCCAACACGTTATTCAACCCAAATAGCATAACATTGTATTGAAAGCAGCGCCACTCAGTTGCAAAGGTGGTCTTGCTTCTGTTTCTGGCGTGATTTTTTCTAGTGGTACCCTGAGAACCCATCAATAAAAGAATATGCTTCTTGCCAGCCGACATTTTCCAATACTTCATTTGTGAACGGAGTTGGGAATGGGTCGTGCACACATGTGTCATTCAATTTCCTGAGATCCACACATATTCTTATATCTCCCTTCTGCTTCTTTTCCTGCACTACCATAGGGCTTACCCATTCAGATTCTTCCACTCACTCAATGATTCCAGCTGCAAGCATTTTGTCTAGTTCTACGTGGATCTTTTCCTTGTACTTCAGATTCAAGCAGTAAGGCCTCTGCTTAACCAGCTTCACATCGAGTTTTAAAGTGATCCTCATCATCCCTAAATTGCCAACAATCCCCTTTAAGTTTGTGATCTTGGTCGGGAATAAGTCCTGATACTCACGGAGCAACTCATTGACCTTATCCACCATCACGTCATCCAGTAGTCATCGAGCATTGCATACTTAGGTTCGATCTCCGTACCAATCTTCACCTGCTTTGTCTTTACCAGCATGGTTATGTTAGGGTCTTCAATCAATGGCCCTTGAACCTCACGATAGCCTTCCATTTCTCGAATGTTAACTTTTCGTGGATCTTCATCATCTTCTTCAGGAGCTTCCACCCTTGTTTCTTGTGTATTCAAGTCAGAAATTTGGGGTTTTCAAGGATTTCAGATAAAACAGGTGCTTGGGGAAGTCTTGGGACTGGGAAATAGCTTAATTGTACTGAATTATTCGAGTTTAGAGTAATTTAGTGGAAGTTCAGTACAAAAACCAGGTTTTTGAGAAGGAAATGCGGTAAATACCTGTTTTTGGTTGACTGTTGAGACAAATGGCTACGGTGAAGGTTTTGTAGGGTGTGCACAATAGTCTGCATTGGCTTGGAGTTTAGCAACTGATAGTGGTTGGCGGTTGGGAATAATTTGCTGTTCTAGATGTACTCTATGCATGCATGGAAGTAGAACTTTATTTTTTCGGTAAAAAGAGAAAACCATGAATATTTTTGTTTTATGTACAAAGTCAAAGACTTTTTGGGAATTTGGCGGGTGAATGGAAAACGATAGTTGGTTTAACTAACCGATGCGACACTTTGTCGTATAACGAAAGCTATAAGCGGGAGCGGTAATGGTTTTCATCGCACAGCTTTTGGGAGGTTGGTGGTTTTGGCAGAGGGTCGCGCGATGCCACAAATGGGATGACACGTAGCATTGACGAAAAGTCAAAATAGCTTTCATCGCGTTGTTAACGCTCCACCAAAAGGCCCGCGCAATATGAGCGAGAGTCGTCGGATGAGGGAGGATAGATCGAACGACAGTCGGCGGTGGAAAGTGTTAGGGAGTTAATAAAGGGGATCCGCTGCATAATTACAATAATTAAAATGACTTAATTATATCGGGGATGATGGTATTGGCAGAGAGGTTATTTAATTAATCCAGATGACTAATTAATCCCTTTTTTAATGCGTCGGGGGGTTTGGCTCTTAATTAATCGTGATTCGGTTAACTAATCTAGTTTAATTAACTTTATTTATGGTTTATTTTTCAAACCATTGGGAAGAGATATTTATTGAATTTGGGATTTTTATTAATAATATGGGAAAGGGTAATTTGTTTTGGGAGTTAGATAATAAGAATTAAAAGTTAATATGACCATGGAAAAGGAAAATGCGCTAAGTGAATGTTTCTGAAAATACATTCATCATCCAACATTATAACTTAGGCTAAAATGTGTTTGGGGGGTTTTAATAAAGAACCTTTATTTTTCCTAAGTAAAAGAGTGATTTTACCTTAAGAAAAGGATTTGAAGGGAATGAATGAATTATAAAGGGGGTGAATTTTGATGAAGGGGTTTTAGCAGTTAGGCCTTACAAGTTATTGGGTCGAGGGTCCAGTCCCTCCAGAAGTCAGAGAAATTATCTGAGCACCTTTAACTTTCAGGTTGTTGGTGCTTCTAGTATTTATGGAAAATTAGTAAAATTTAGGGAAAAAATAAGTGAGGGAGTTAATTAGTTTGACTTTTGTCCATGATGTGAATGTCTTCATTGTCATCCATATATTTAGGTGCTTTTGATGATGAAAGTATATGACTTGATATTTGGATAATCATTCATCATGCATAATTCTGCAACCAATCATCTACTTACCCAACCTACTTATCCTACCATTTTTTTTTTCTTTTATTAGGGTGCCCTTAAATTGGCAACCCTTATCAAACTTTTCTTTTCTTTTACAATGGAAATCTATCTAAGTCTATCCTTATTACATCCAAGGGCTCAGATTAAATTGTTGAGCTCCTTTTATTCACTCTACCTATCTACTTATCTGCCAAGATTAAACAGTTTGGTCAGATTTTATTCTCTATATCTATAAAAATGAAATTCAAAACATGGAATAACCAAGATTAAACTATTTGGTTACCATGGATTGTGGCATGAATAACAGGTTGCACATAATCATTATTATGCATAAAAGTAAATGGTAGTGGCATTTGGGCTTGCACACTTTCATGGCCTTTTCTTTTTGGGGTTCATTTTCATCTTTTTTGACCTTTTTCCTTCTTTTTGCCCTTTGATTTTTCTTTTAGGGCATACCCTCTTTACATTTTTGAATTTTTTTGAATTTTTGAATATGGAAAACATTTTCAACAAGCAAAAGTATGCGCATATTTCAGAGCTAAACCAATTCTATCATGATATATGATACCTATTGGTATAGGAACATAACAGGTACCACACTCGTGAAGCACTTCTCTCCAGTAGTAATTGTACCATGGCACCAAAGAGAACTGCTTCAAGAGAGACCACTGAAATCAGTTGAGCAAGCGCTAGTTAACTTGTCAATATATGCAGACACTCAACTACTCATAAAAAATGAGTCAACACTAACATGGCAACAAGTCTGGCGGTAATAGGAGAAGGCAAAAATCTAGTACAAGATCAGTGAAAGAGGAAGTCCCTGACATAATAGAGGGAGAACAAAGTTGTTGAGTAAAAGTGGATTCAATATCCATGTAGGAATCTTTGGCAAAAGAAGCAAAAGGAAGCAGAGGACACAAAAAACAAAACAGAGGAAGAGAGATAAGCAAAGCTTGCAGGTAGCAGAACTGAGATCGCAGCAAGCAGAACAACAACCAAAGGATGCATGGGAGATGAGGAGGTAAGAACAGGAAGAGAAGAATAAGAGGGAAACATAACAAATGTAGGACGCAATGATAGAGAAAACAAACCCAATACAGGCTGATGACCTAGAACAAGCAACAACTGAGGAAAAGAGTGAACAAATATAGGTTCCCTCATCAATGCTAAACACGAGAACCAAATTCTGTTAGAGATTGATGAGTACATGGAGTAGCTAAAATGAGAGGTCACTGGGGAAGACTTGGAGTTGAGCACACATAACATGCAGAAGTACATTGGTGGTCCCGTCATGGTCAACAACATGCCGCACATGCTTCAAAACGAGTTGGACATAGGTTCCAAGACCACGTACCCGTATGCTATGGAGGCAAGAGTCTACTATCATAAATATACCATCAAGCAGTTTGCGGACATCATCATGCGGTACCAAGATTGGCATCAATATGTGACCAAGAACACCAAATGGAGGTTGTCGAGTTGGTCTTTCCCCAAACTTCAGAATCATAGTGTTTTGTCTTATTAGGCTATCTCTAGCCTATTTTGTCTTACATGGGTACACGTGGAAAATGTAATATTATTTGTAAATATGTTGTAATTGAAATTCCAAGTGTCATTACTGGAATGTGAAAGGTCATCATGTTATGTAATGAGTTACTTGTAAGGAAGTTGAAGAGTCATGAGGGTAGTGAAAGAGTCACAAGGGGGAATGTTAATGGTCACCCCACCCTTTGTTATAAATAGAACCTCATAACTCATACAACATGTTTTTGGGAGCCAAGCTTTTGGCTAGGCTTAGTCGTAGAGAAGGCTTTGGAGTATTGTGACGAGCGTTGGCTTCTCCACAATGTAGAGTGAGTATACTTCTTTCGAGGAGTAGTTTTTCTTCACCGTAATGTTCCACTATTGGGGCTAGTGGTTGTCAATGGTGTATGTATGGATGGAAAATTCACTTATAATATAATACATAGCCAACATGCTTCCATGCATATGTTTTTGTTGTAGTTGGACTATTATGGTTGCTTTAGCAACGTATGTTGTTTTACTTATGCATTTTCTTATGAACTACTTTGTATGCAATTGTATGAATCTTGTTGAATTCATTGTAGAAATTCCCACATGTAGATCACCTAATAATGCAATATACTAAAGCAAAATAATTGATCTACTTCTATAACCAATTTAGCGGAAGCTTAATCAAACATGAGCAACATCAATAAGAACACATATAATTGATAAGAAGGAATCAATCACACATAACACAGAAGATATAACCCAGGGAAAGCCTCAACCTAAAACCCCAACTCTGTATTATCATAACAGTGGAAATATAGCCAGTATTACAAAAAGAATCAGCTCAAAAGCTATCCTGCTCTCTCTACAATACCTATGCTACTCATAGACAGTCAAAGGCCTCTATCTAACCTTTGTTCTGCCCTCCAAACCTCCCATTTCTTTGCGCAATTTTGATTGGGGTCCAGTGCAGCCACTTGTGTGAATTGGCCTCTTCACACACTCACTAACCTGTGATCCAACTACGCAGTCCTGAAGGAGATAAATCCTCATCCATGGATGAGCTTCCTTTATAGGAAAATTTTCATCCAACTAATAGTACAATGTCTCATCTTTGATCTCAACTAGGTCTCTGTCTGAACTGACATGCATGAGTTATTCATGAGAGAATCTTCAGTTATCTGAAGTGTAGCAGTTATATGCAAGCATGCATTAACTAACCGAACTTACTTAATTTAAACAAAATGTTTAAATAAATTATAACTGGACTTGACTCAGTTAATTGAGCCAACTAATTACTACTCAAATTGGAACTCATCCTTATCTCTTTAATTGATGGATAAATTCATCAATTAATAGATAAATTGTTGCATGTCCTCACATAGACTTCATGTTTGATTTTTCACAACTAATTAACTCAAAGTGAATTAATTAATTTATTTTCAAATAGCTGTTAAGTTCAAATTTGAATTTTACTTCCTACTTTAGTCCAGGGACTGACTAAAAATAGGAATCCATCCTGAACTGCTAAAAATATAATGCTATTTTTAGCACTTCCATTTTTCATTCCCTGTTGCTCAATCCAGCACTGGTACCCAAACTGCTATTTATAACAGTGCTATTTTTAGCACTTCTATTTTTAGAATTTCTTGTTGCTATTTTCAACATTCATGTTGTTGGATTAACCTGTCACTTTGATTTGTGGACTATTTCGCATTTCATCTTGTGATGTATTTCCGCTCGTGTGTTCCTTTCAAGCTACGTACTATTACAAGCTTCTAAGGGCACACTTCCTTTTCCCCTCTGTGTGTTAGAACCCCCTTGCATCTCACTTGACTCGCTGCAAGGTCACACACTTGCTTCCAAATAAAGTCATCATACTTATCTGTGCACGCTACCACGGTCAAGACATTACATTAACACCCATTGTTGTGACTCCCACTCCAAACGGTCTGAGGTCTAGTTGAGACTTCTTACCAGAGAGATCCCCTGAATGTTGCCTATTTTATGAAGATTAAATTCCTACTATCTACTAAATAATTATTAATAATTAAAATCCAAAACCAATAGTAGGTGCCGAGAATTTTGCAGATTAAAATCAAAATAGTTAGCTCACGACACCAAAAGATCGACAACAAGACATGAATGAACAACTCAACATCTCAAGCTCTAGTCCAGTAGCTCTAACACAACCCTGATGGAGGAAAATCTTTCACCAAAGGAGGAGGAGAGATCTTTAGCTCCAACAGTGCCTACAATTTGTGGGAAAAAGTGAAATCATGAATAGAACCAGTTTGATGGCTAGAAGGATATTACATATCCAATTGCTCCAATGGCAATGGCAATGACTTAAGAAAATGACAAATATTTTTAGCCTTACTTGTACATTCTTTCACAAGATGGACTGATGGAGAAAGAGGAAGAAGGAAAAACTCATGATTCTCCCCGATCTTTGAATCCAAAAATCCAGAGATATAATAGATGCTCTCTAATGTAATCTATTTTTGTAATAATAATAAAATTAAATTTAAAAAATGTATGAAATACTCATTCCAAAACAAATATTATTTTCTTAATTTCTTAATAAATAATTTTTTCTTAATTAAGAGTAATATAATTAATAATGACCTAGTATATAAGTTTAAATATATCTAGTATATAAGTTTAACGTTTTTTATTATTATATTTATTAATAAATCTTATAACAAATTATTAGAAATTTATTAAGTTATTATTTTATTTATTTTTATAATTAAGTTTTTATTACTTTTGAAGTGTAATTTTGAGCCTGTCTTTTTTTCATTTTTCTCTCTTTTTGCTTCTATTTTTTATATAAATATTATTATTTTTGATTCTTATTTTTTATATAAATATTATTATTTTTTATTCTTATTTTTTATATAAATATTATTATTTTCTTGATAATATTTCTTTAAAAAAATTGAACGAATGATGATAAATCCACTTCTAGAACGCGAAACGTAAACACCCCCTATAAAATGATTGTGATAAATCGTAGTTTTCAGACTAAAAATATTATTAGGTAAATATTATTATGAAAATCTTATGCCAAAATATCTACATAATACTTTTGTTATTTATTATTAAAAAAACACAAAAACAGCATCATATAGTTCAATAAATCGAACCAAACCAAACAAATCATATAATTCAGTAAATCGGTAATTCATTGATAAATTAATATGCAAGTATATGCAGCCTAGTGTTGGTCTAATGACTAGGTTGACCGAGAAATATATTCCTTGGATAGGAAGCTTCTCACGTGCTACCCATCAAAATGTCAGAGGACAGCGACACCACTAAAATTAGACAACGCATTCCTCTGATTCGTCGGAGAACTCGGAAAAATCGCGAACTTCGACGAAGCTTTCCTACCCGCTGTTTTTTTAACCATATGGTGAATTGGTAACTTCCGTATGTATATCTAATCTAACATGTTTGTATGTCAGAGGACAGCTACACCATTAAAATTAGATAACACATATCTCTAATTCATCAAAAAAATTGGAAAAACTATAAACTTCGAGAAAACTCTTCTACCTACAATTTTTTTAACCACATGATAAATCGGTAACTCCCACACGTATATCTAACCTAACATGCCGTTAAATTGTAATGCCCACACTTGGTATGCGTGGGTTCGGGTCACGGGTGGAGCCCACAGGCTAATTTGATATTTGAAATGCTGGCGTGTTAATTGTGAACTGCTTGGAAACCAGGAGCGTGTTGACTGTCGGCAAAAGACAATTGACAAATATGGTGGCACAGTGATTTAAGAAAAAAGGGTTTCTTGGTATTTAAAATTTTAAGATTGTGGGGTTTGGAGATAAGGCCTTATAGTCTTTCACGCGAATTTCCACGCCTTATTTCATTTAGTTGTCGGTGTCATTTTAGTCCTGGCTGTTAACAATTTTAGCCATTTCGCGTTGTGAAACAATTCTCTGTACGGAATAGATGATCCTGCCTCGGAGTTCTGGGATTTCTTTTATCTTTAGACGCAGATCGGACGATCGACTGGAAGGTGCGTATTAACTCCATAAATTATTGCTGTTTTTAGATTGTGCTGCTCCCGAAATTTCTGCTTTTAGGAAAAACCTTCCGGCGTTCCTTTCAGAAGAGTCTCCAGGTTCGAGAATCCATGCTTCATTCACATCGATTTGGGAATTTTTGATCCAATTTCTGAGGATTATCATTGCTGGAGATTTCGCCATTAAGTATATTTAATATTGAACTTTAAAGAGTACCAGTCTTAGTTTCTTGAACCTTTGAAAACCAAGATCCAGGTTCGAGAATCCATGCTTCATTCTCATCGATTTGGGAATTTTTGATCCAATTTCTGAGGATTATCAATGCTGGAGATTTCGCCATTAAGTAAATTTAAAATTGAACTTTAAATAGCTTGCTCTTGACCAGTCTTAGTTTCTTGAACCTTTGACATCCAAGATCCTTAAAATTTGTTTTATTTAAAGTTTAGAAAATATCTTGGAATACTTTTCTCTACTTTTATATATTTTCCATAAAACTTTGTTGTTTAGGTCATATGGAAAATTAAAAATTGGTTTTTTATTTAATAGAATTTAACTAGGAAACATCTGCGAAGTCCCCGAGCTTTAATTGAAATTTCCCTTTCTTATATGTGCGGCAGGCAAAGGATTTTCAGCCGAAGGGCTGAAGCAAAGTAGGCACCATGAGCAGAAATCAGCTGCATGTGTTAAATGTATTAGACACGGCAAGAACGCAATGGTACCACTTTAAGGCCATCGTTATTGCAGGGATGGGCTTCTTCACGGATGCCTATGACTTGTTCTGCATCTCCACCGTCACCAAGCTCCTTGGAAGGATCTATTACTTTGATCCGAACAGCCAGAGGCCCGGTACTTTACCTCCAAATGTCTTGGCCGCCGTGAGCACGGTGGCTTTATGTGGAGCACTTGCAGGGCATGTTTTCTTCGGTTGGCTGGGCGACAAAATGGGGCGGAAGAAAGTGTATGGAATGACTCTTATGTTAATGGTCACTACTTCCATAGCATCGGGTCTTTCTTACGGCAGCACAGCCAAATCCGTAATGACCACGCTCTGCTTTTTCAGATTCTGGCTCGGCTTCGGCGTCGGCGGAGATTATCCTTTATCCGCCACCATTATGGCCGAGTATGCGAACAAGAAAACGCGAGGGTCATTCATCGCAGCAGTGTTTGCCCTGCAAGGGTTCGGGATTCTTGCCGGAGGTGCGGTGGCCATTATCGTGTCTGCGGGATTCAATAGCAAATACGACCGCCCCGCGTACGAGAAAGATCCGGAACGTTCGACCGCCCGTGAAGCCGATTTTGTATGGCGGACGATTCTTATGTTTGGAGCCATTCCCGCTGCGTTTACATACTACTGGCGAATGAGAATGCCCGAAACGGCTCGCTACACGGCGCTAATAAAAAGAGACGCAATTAAAGCTTCGGCCGACATGTCCAGCGTTCTTAACGTAGAAATCGAAGTGGAGCAAATGAGGGCAGAAGAGATTGCGAGGACGGAGCCGGGGTTTGGTTTATTTTCCAGAGCGTTTGCAAGGCGACACGGCTGGCACCTACTGGGCGCTACAAGCACATGGTTTCTCATCGACATCGTATTCTACAGCCAAAATCTTTTCCAGAAGGACATCTTCACAGATTTAAAATGGCTTCCGTCCGCCGAAAAAATGAACGCCATTGAAGAAGTCTATCGAATAGCAAGAGCACAGTCGATTGTTGCTCTAGCATCGACAGTCCCGGGCTACTGGTTCACAGTTGCCTTCGTTGATCGCATCGGTAGAAAACCAATTCAGCTAATGGGATTCTTCTTCACGACAGTCTTCATGTTCGTGCTTGGTATTTCATACCACCATTGGCGAACACAACGCTCGGCCTTCATCGTAATGTATTGCTTCACCTTCTTCTTTTCAAACTTCGGTCCAAATGTAACTACATTCATCGTTGCAGCGGAAATCTTCCCGGCAAGGTTTCGTTCAACATGCCACGGCATAACGGGAGCAGCAGGCAAGGCAGGAGCCATAATCGGAGCCATTGGTTTTCTCTACGCAGCTGGCCGCGACCAAGCTCAGGACACAGGCTACCAGAAGGGTATTGGTGTCGGAGCCTCTATGCTAATCTTAGCAGCAATAAGCGCTATAGGGTTCCCTCTCACGTTCCTGATCCCTGAAGCAACCGGCAAATCCCTGGAAGAACTCTCTGGCGAGAATGATGAACAGCTAATAGTCCAGCTCGGATGTCCCCCACTAGAGGGGCGTAGCTCCACCTCAATTGAATAGCTGCTAAATCTCAATTTCTTGAGAAAAGTTGTGTAAAATTATTTTACTTCATGCAAATTGCAGTTATAGCCCTCTGTAACAAAACCACCATTCATTAAAAAGAAACTGAATTTGCCATGGTCGTAGATAGGACCACACATTTAGCGAGGGACTTAGCCAAGATTCCACATGACAGTCGGTCGATGGTGACGTGGATGCATTGGATGGGGATTAACAAATTCAATACGCATTTGTAATACTCTACATGGCAGCCAGCTAGTGGAATCACTTTAATGGCTTATGATGGTGACGTGGATCCATGGGGATTAACAAATTCAATACGCATTTGTAATACTCTACATGGCAGCCAGCTAGTGTAATCACTTCAATGGCTTATGAAGCCCCTATGCCTATTATCAGGCATTCAGCAAACATATATGGACATCTTACAATGATATATCTCCTCATGCACCTGTATATATTTTAGTTCCTCTAAATTTCTCAAAATACATTTTATCATAGATTTATTTGTATATATTTCAGTTTTTTAAGTTTATGATCCTATTGAATTGATTTATTTGTATATATTTCAGTTTTTTAAGTTTATGATCCTATTGAATTGGTGTACAGGATTTTTTTATTTGTGGGATCAGGAAATTGGTGTATGAGATTTTTTGTTTATAAGATTAGAGAATTATACGATTTGATTACTAAATCTATGAATCTCGCTAATTTTAAATATATGATTATTTAAGAAAAAATACATACTCTTAATTATTAGACTCACTCAAACTATATATATCAATTCCTAAACAAATTATTTTATAAAAAAATTATTGCCCATTATTTTAAATCGTTGTGTATTGGAAAATCATTGTCCATTCTGATTGTTCTATATGGCAGAGATCCCCACAATCAATCATGAAAACAGCACTCTGGCATTCAACAGCGCCAACTCAATGTCTGACATCTGCACAAAACAACTTTTGAAAGCTACCCTTGTAAAGCCAAAAGCCATTCATTCATCCCAGGGTTATAATTTATATTTGTGCTACAGGAGGTGAATCCGTTGAAACCATTTTCAATCTCTGACATCTTGATATCTTATCACCTTCAACACTATTCATATTTGGCATTAGTGACTTTCGTGCTTCCATGTGTTCATTAATCCACAAGGATGAAAGCAATTTTGGAGTGTTACCGTGCATCTTCCAACAATTGCCAAACCCCTTTGATTCTCCGGCAGTAAAGTAGCCATGGCATATTTGAAGTGGTCTTGCCAATTCTCAATATCCGATCCCAATATATACATGTACTAATTAATCAAATAAAATTTTAGTAAGGGGAAATTTGTCGGAGACAAATTTATCTATGGTAATATTTATAGATTTAGATTTAATTTATAATTTAATTTTTTATGGTTTTTTTAAGGGAGTTATTAATTATTTAATTTAATTTATAATTTAAATTTGTAGGAGACAAATTTATCTATGTTAATATTTATAGATTTAATTTAATTTATAATTTAATTTTTTATGGTTTTTTTTAAAGGGATTTGTTAATATTTTAATTTAATTTCTTATGATTTTTTTAAGGGTTTTGTTAATAATTTTTAAAAATAATTATTGAAATAATATTATTTATTTATAAGATAGCTGGTTTGAAACATGTTTATAATATTTTTTTCTATGTGATTATCATCAAAAGATTTTTTTACATACAATTATGGAAGAAAGAATCAGTTCCTCTTTTTATATTATTTAGCAAAATGAAGAGATATAACCTATAACAAATCTGTTGTAATTTTCTCTTTGCTCTCACACAGACTCCTCGTTTTTCCTGACATAAAATAATAATACATAGTCATAAAACAATTCCCTCAAAAAAAGAGTGTTACCTTCTACGAAAAACAAAAAAAAATCCCTAAATTAACATAACTTCTAGTGTAAGATCTTTTGCCCAATGAATGACCCAGATTGACTATGAAATTATAATATTTTACAAGGAAATTTTTCATCTAACTTTTGCTTCGAGGTCATTGCCCCTGAACCCCGGGTAGACCCCCCTATCAGAAATAATGGGGGGCAAGCCGCACCACACCCCCCCTTCAGGAATTGGAACTTAACCATGGTTGAAAAAAAGCCTTTGAACAATCAAGAACATAATTAGGCTCCACACCCAACACCTATCACTAGGGTGCATTACTACATTTACATCTATAGAATCCAAATTTCTCTTTAACTTTGGATTAGATACCTCTAATACCATAAAATACAATACCCAATAAGACTCCAATATCAACTAGCATGCTATATATCTACCCTATAACACATTCCTAATGTATAGCACCACGTAATATACATATATACATAACCATAAAAGCATGATACACATACATAAATTCATTAAAAACATGTATAAATACATGACTTAAACATAGTGGAAAAATAAGAACACTTCTATTTTTAAATGAAGCACCAACTAGGCTATATTCCTTGAACATTCCTCCCAACCATAATCCACATTTCTCACGATCTCTCAATAGTGGGTCACCTTCGAGCTAGATCTATGACTCCATTAAGGAGAAAGACTTTCTATAGGTAACTAAAGTCCACAAATCACACCAATAAGGTAACAAACCAAAGTATGAAACTCTAGAAACCTCCAACCCATAGCCTATCATTCCCCATTAGCTTCCATGACCCAGGATAATGCACCCTTCTTTATACACACAATCCCTCAAAATATGTCACTACCCTTCTAAGGCTTCAACACAAGAAAGGGGGAAAGAGTTCTAATGTGTTAATTTTGGTTGAAAAAAGTGCTAAGGCTCGGGTAGCTTTGGAGGGTGCAACATGGAAAGATAGAGTCATGCATATGTAAAGTAGATGTTTTTCTTGAAAGAGAGTTAATTCAGGAGTTATTGAATGTTATGGAGTTTTGGTCATGGACCAGTCAATGAATCCAGGGCTTGGACTTTAGAAATGATAAGAGTCATCTCAGTTTTTGGTGGTTGGCCAGTTAACCCTATGTTTGGGCTCTTACCAAGAAATATTTTGGTTGGGACTAAAGGGTACTTGGAACCCCAGAGAATAGCAAGAGATCCTAGATCCACATGGTTGAGATTGTCACTGACCAATGGTAAGTCACCCTAGAGGTGGCAGCACAACCGAGGGACTGTTGGGTGTGAAGAAGTGTTGCATCACTTGGGCACATACTGATGAGGGGTGTGAACCTATAGGTTGGAGGCTGAAGATGCTAGGGTTAGTACACTTTCCCAATGTTGGTTGTGTATGTGTGTAACTTAGTTTAATTGTTGTCCATGGAGTGAGGAATTTTTCTCAGGGATGACCCATGGTTGAGAGTATATGAACCATGTAGTCTGTGGATAGGTGGAACGTGGAAGACCTGCAGCTGATCATACTTCTTTACTAGATAAGTGTGTATGTGTAATTGTTTTACTTATGTGTTATTTCATGTAAACCACCATTTGGGGCTATGTTTCTAATTGTTTCTATTGTGCATGAAAGTTATTTACTGTGTTAATATTTATGGTTGTGGTTGAATGTTCCATTAATTATGCATATAGTTATGCATTTCAATACATGGAAAAGTAATCCAATGATTAAATTCCTAAGTTACAGGCACATGTTGTGGTATTGTTGTAGTAATTGATTAAAAGAGGAAAACAATATAGTTATTGTTCACTAAGTTCCTTTGGGCATGATTATACCTAGATGGTAGTCTAGCTTAGATAGCCATCGGTTGGGGTGGATACAAAGATCCCATTAGTGTGCCAAGATTTGATAAGGGACATTGATAATATGAGCTTCTACATAAATTTTGAAAAATTATAGTCTTGGCGGTGAGTAGCAGTGCGTGGTTGGGGGTCGGGGATGTTACATAACCCCCAGGCATAAACTCGTCATCACTTATCCACTTAGTCCTTTCCCATTCATTGATTCCTAGGTCCCCTCTCTTTACTCTGATATGGTTTATAGTGGTCATGTATTTTTATTAATATTAGTGTAATTACATATTTACATAGCTAGCTTGCTATCCTTTTAGCACATAAGCTCAATGGCCTAATATCACATAGGAACTCTAGGCTCAACATATATATACATAGGAATGCTAGCTTGAATCATATATACATGTAGGTACATAGAAATAACACATCCTAACATACACACATAGTAAATATATTTATAAATTATAGGAGGTCACGATGGCAGTGTTACATTCTTCTTCTACAATACTAATCTCAATGCTCGCATCATATATCTTTCTTGTCATTCCACTTCTATGGGAAGTTTACATGGCATCCAAGATGGAATATAACACTCTTAAAGTTGCTATCATTTCTTCATTTGCATTTTGACTCTTGATTTTAGTTAGACTTGTTATTTGACCATTCAACATAGGGAAAACACTTTTATGCCATGTAATTTATGCCATATTATAACAAACACTATAATATCATTTTCCACCAGGTTTGAAAGCTTCCACACACTCAACCAACCAAGATGCTAACGTGAGAACATAAACTTCACATTGCTTGCCAAAAATCAATATCAAAATAGAATTCTTATGTACATCAACATCAACTTACTCTAACACCACTTGATGTAGAAAGAAGAAAGACTTTGTGACATAGTATGCAAGAAAAATCTCAATCCACACTCAAATATAATAAGTTTTACTAAAAGTTAACTATCATGAAACTTTAATCATGATCCACCAAAGGATCATTCATTACACAACGCAATGGTGTATGGTACATAACCCATAAACTTTAGAGAAATCACTTAAAATGTAGTAGAAAACCTAAGAACACAAGAGATAAGAGAGATAAACCCTAAGAAGCATCTCTTTGACAATGAAGAATAGAGATATATATTCACTTGCCTCTTCAAGGCGGTAACTTTTAAAAGAAATGCTTAAATAAAATTACAGTTATTGAATAAACATTACATAATATTCTACTTAATAAATGTTGATGATGTTGGGAATCACAAAATATTGAGAGTGGCGAGTGAACCAATATTGTATGAAATTTACAATTCTTAAAAAAAAAACTCAATCAATATAGTAAAGAACTTAGCAAAAAATCATACAAATTAGATTCACAGACAATGGTTTAACGTGGACACCTTTCGAGGGAAAAAACCACACACTAATAGAGATGGGCGGAAAATCTGATGGTGGAATCCAACAAAAGGGATAAAATAGGAAAAAGCTATTGGAAGTTAAATGTATTTTTTTTATAAATCCTGACAGTTGTCGAATATTTGATGTGAGTTCCTTTACCATCGAATATCCAATGAGAGAGCTTGTATTGTACCGTCGAATATTCAATGTTTGGTCCAATATAAAATAAATGCCAGACAATCTTTGTATGACAACCAATTCCACCATTAATGACTTCTTTTTGTTGGACAATGTCTAATTTAGGACTAGTTTATGTTGAGTAACTAATTATAATAAATATAAGATTAATATTATAATTATATGTAATATTATTAATATATAATTAGGCTATATTAATATTAATATCAATAATATATATATATATATATATGTATGTATGTATGTATGTATGTATGTATGTATGTATGTATGTATGTATAGGCCCAAATATCATATAACTTCAACATAGTTGTTATATTACTTGTGATTTTTTTGAAAGGTTGTAGGCCTATTTTGAGGTTAATTTTTGAAGAAAATCATTACTGGAAGTTTGGTGAAGAAGAATGTCACATAACATTCTGCAAGGAGGCCAACGAGATGTGAGATCAACATCGAGGGCTTTAGACGATTGAAAATGTTATTTCCCTTGTAGGAAATTGAAAGGGCTTGAAAACAAGGAGACCTCTAATAAAAACAACTAAAAGGCATTGTAGAGACCATAAACATGTTTAAGGCAGACATGAATATCATCCATTAGTAAGTTATTCATTATATTTCTTTGTATTTTGGATTGTTCTTGTAAATGTTTATATGTATTTTGTGTTTTAGATTTTATGTATTTGTATTGTAAATTGTATTATCTTTATGTTGCAAATGTTTATATTCTTTTGGGAGATATTTGACCTATGTTGTGATCTTGTTGTGGATAAATATTATTTGATTATTAGGGTTAGGGTTGATTAAGGGGTTAGGTAGAGTTATGGATTAATTAGTTTATGGGCTGGATAAGGTGACATTGTTTAAGGGTTTATGGGTTAGGGGTTAAGGCTTAAGGGCTTATGGGTTAGGGGTTTAACGACTTAGGGGAATCAGGTTAAGGTGTTAGGGGGTTAATTAGGACCTAGAGGATTTAGAGGTTAATGGGTTTTTAGGGAGAATTATTAATAAGTTATTAAAGTATATTATGCACATTTAAAATGTTATGTTCCTATCCACAATGTATTTCGCTCATAAAAAAGACATTCTCATTTTTTTTAAGTATGGGACACAAGCCTTGCACTTGGTGTTTCAAAATCTTTTAATAGGGGATAATGAACTTTTTAAGCCCAAGTGATATAGCGTGAATAATTATCTATATAAAGTCTCTTTTTGTGATAAGTATATGGTCTCGTTTCTTGTAAATTGTGAGAAAACTTGAAGTAATATCAACGTTATAATAGTTCTAGGAAAATGGTAGATTAATGAAATATTTGATAATCATTAATGGTTATTATTTCCAAATTTATCTTACTTATTATCATTCATGCAAGGTAGATCATTCCATTTTGAATGTCCTTTGAAGTAGGCATAATGTTTTTATTCTGTATATAGCATTCACTTACCACTAAGTACAAATGAGTGAGTTTTTGACATTTTGGTGAAATCAACTAAGTAGTCAAAAAGAAACAATACCCCATTTAGTGTAGCAGGAGAGATTGATGATGTGTCTTATTAAAAAAGGGTTTCCTATGAAAATTAATGTCTTTAGTGGGTTCCCTACCACTTGTCTAAGGTAAAAATGGGTTCCTAACTAATTTTCTTACGTAGGTTATTGGTTTCAAAGTTTATGAGTGAAAACATATTATTAAAATACAAAATAAAATGCAACTAATAAGTTAGATCAACAACCACATTGTTTCCTTCATTTTGATAAGTTAGCCTAGACAATATGAGACATACCTATTTAGGAGCAATGGTGAAAAATATGAGAAATTAAGAATAAAAGGGTATAGAATGAATAATTAGAGACACACACAAGAACAAACAGTAAAGAATAAGAAATACTTATCTTCCTCTTCTACATTCCTAGACCCATCTAGCCACCAACTGATTTTAGTAGTAACTTTCATTGTGAGAATACCTTTCATATAATATTAAAAGTCCACGTCCTCTTTAGAACTAATTTTTTTTAATTAAAAATTGATTAAAAAATATAATATAAGATCCACCCTTCATGTGTCATAATCGAAGATTTGAGAGGAGCTTGGGATAAAATACATTTTTTGTCCTTCTCCTCTCATTCTCTTGTCCTATGGAGGCCATTATGCACAATATTGTAGTATTTACCTGGAGATTTTCCTACTTGAACTTAATTGGTATTACCTAGATTCATTGGTATTATTGTTTAAGTCTTGCACTTTGAGTACATTTGTAAATGTGAGTGGAATGTAAAGGGTTTGATGATTTCTAGGTGTTTGTTTCTAAAAAAATTCAACATAATCTTCAACATCTTGCTAAATTGCACAAGTTTCATGATGACATTGATTTGTTGTATTTGTTTCTTTCCCTCACCCAATCTCATGTTTGCTCACCCATCCTCTTAAAACTTTTGTTCTCTAAGTGAAATTAATAAAGAATATGACATTATAACGATGAATGCAAAATAAGATCAACATGTTTTTTATTATGGTTGTGACTATATATCTCAAAATGTGTCTCTCTTCCTACATGTCAAGAAAAGTAACATCTTTCCTATATTTTTCCAACATATTCTTAAATATAATCTTGATAAATTGCACAAACATCATAATTGATTTGTTGTCTTTGTTTTTTCTCTCACATAGGTTGTTTTTGTCTATGTTTCTTGTTCTCACCTAAGTTGCCTTTGTCTTTGTATTTGTTGCCTTTGTTTTCCTATATTATATTTGTAAATGTTTGTATCGACATTTAAATATTTTCTATATATACTAATATTACTTTATTCATTGTAATTATATAGTATGGCCTCCCTAGGGCATTGCTTGATGAGGAAGAGGTGGTTGTAGTACAATCGCATGTTTAAGAAGATGGAGCAAATATTGAGGATCAAGCTAATAATCCTATGGAAGAAGATAATTATGTTGATAACATAATTGAAGAAGATGGGACAAATAGATTGATCCAAGAGACATTTAATAATGTCCAAATGGATGGTGATGGCAACCAGTCTAATGGTCATGCTTTTGATAAACCCGTACTTGAGAGGCCAATTCAAACTCTTTATGAAGGCTCAAAAACATCTCTTCTCTCTGTTGTATTGTTGTTGGTCAACTTAAAGGTAGTGAATGGTTTGTCAAACACATGTGTTACACAACTCCTAATGTATGTAATATATTTTGTGGCATTAACTAGTACTATATACATGATAAAGCAATAATTTTTTCCTTTATTTTTAATGTAATTAGTATGTTGATCACCATTTGATTAATTTGTAACATTTGAATGCAATATGTATAATTAATATTGTTTAGTACATTAACAAGAAGTACTTTTTTCTATGTTGTAGATTTTTAGGTGAATTTCTATTACCACCGTCAAATGTTTTACATTGTACATACCAATAATTACATGCCATTATGAAAGATATTGGAATGGAGTATCAAGTTATTCATGCATGTACTAATGATAATATTCTCTATTATAAAGAACATGCGTCGAAACACAAATGCCCAAAATGTGATGAGAGTAGATATCAAACTGATAAAGTAACAAAAAAGTTGCCTCGCAATGTTCTTTGTTATATTCCCATAGTTCCACGTCTGTGACAATTGTTTAGTTGCAAAAGCATAACACAACTTATGGATTACCATGCAACGATTAAAAGTGATGATGGTGTTCTTTGAATGCCTACAGATGGATATGCATTTAGGAATATAGAGGAAAAGTGGCCAAAGTTTAAAACAAAACATCATAATCTTAGGCTTTCATTAGCAGTTACCAGTGTCAATCCATTTAGAGAACTCAGATCTACTTACTTGACGTGGCACATTTTTGTTATCAATAATAACATTCATCTGTGGAAGTCAATAAAGAGGGAGCACATAATGTTGACAATGATTTTTTTAAGTATTAATTTATTTACTCATATATGTTCAAGTATGTCTTATAATTATGTCTTATATATTTTTTATTTATTTACTCATATATGTAGTAATTACATATTGTATGTTCAATGAAGTATGTAAGTACCAGGTTAAAGATATGAATGTATATATCAAGCCTCTTATTGATGAGTTGGTGAAGTTATGGAACATTGTCACTATGTATGATATCTCTAGACAAGTACATGCACAAAGAGAACTTGAATTCCATGGTATGGAAAATTCATGATGCCCTAGGGCTAACACATTTTTTTGGTATGTTATAATGTTACCCTACACTTTAATAGTGTTTACTTTTATGAAGTTCATTTCATGTATGTTTCTTAAATAGTATCTTCATTTTACATACTTAAAATAATTCATATAAAAAATATTCCATCTCTTGGAGGTCATCAAACAAAGGGTAAATTTTCTTGTCCAGTTTGTAGTCCTAAGATTAAATCTCATCATTCAAGAAGCTTAGGAAATGAGGTGTTTTAAGAGTATATGCATTTCCTTTTTAAGAACCATAGGTACCGAAGTATCGGAAAACATCTTTTCAATGGGAAATAAGAGACTCGATTAAGACCATAGAGAATGACACCTCATGCGTGGAAGTTGCAATATAATAGAGTCTCTCAAGGTATGGATCGAATTGTCTATGTATCAATATGCATGATATGTTTGGATTATTTTACATTTTATGGAATTTTCTTGACTATACTAATTGACAGGTTATATTGTTGTTATAATATCTTTAACTATATATGATTCGCCTTATAGGTCATCAAGGCATTAATAACAAGGCACTTCCATGAGGAAAGAGAAGTTATCTCGAGCAATTCAATAGACTCCCCTACTATGAGCACCTAGAAATTGTTCGTTTGTTTGATACAATGGACATCGAGAAGAATGTAATAGAGACGTTATGGAAAATCTTAGATGGAAGGAGAGATAAAGAAAAATTTGTCAAGATTTATAATGACATTAAGGAAGAAAATCATGTAATGTAAAGTGTGATTCATTCAAATAGCAATGGAGATGGCCAAAATATAAGCACCCTTCCATGGTTATTGACAAAGCAACAAAGCAAGGATATTAAAGAGGTTATTGAAAAAAAATCCAACTAGATTTTGTTCAAACATAAAGAATATCCTAACAAAGAAAGGTGAAATAGGTGGAGTAAAAATTCATGATTGGCGTATGTTCATTAAGGTAATTATTTTGGTGTATATATTTGTACACTGGTGAAACATCTTGTTAGTGTTTTTTTTTTCGACTAATTGGGAATAAATAATGATCGATCATTATTTTTGTTACAGTATGT
Source organism: Pinus tabuliformis (assembly GCA_031772625.1). Taxonomy (NCBI): domain Eukaryota; kingdom Viridiplantae; phylum Streptophyta; class Pinopsida; order Pinales; family Pinaceae; genus Pinus; species Pinus tabuliformis. The sequence goes on from CM062819.1 coordinate 183,597,336, forward strand.
TCTACCTCTATCTCTCCTAGACACCTTTGACAACAATGTCAAACAAGTTATATATGATCTTGGAAAATACATGAGGTAAGTGGATATTTATGTGCAAAGAGTAATTTGTTCAATAATTTGTTCTACAACTTATATTTGACTACATGTGTTTTACTTGTCATCATGCACTACATACTTTTATGTTGAAACTTGTAATTTGCTTGCTTCATTTGTAGATGATTTTCATTTAACTAAAATGATAAAGAAGATATAAATTATTGGAGAAAACAAATTCCTTGTTTGATGTGTGAAATGGAAAAGTATATACCTCTGAAATTTTTCAATGCAAAAGAACACTACCTCATACACCAAGTTGAGGAGATTGAAAAGTGTGGACTTGATCCGAATTGGATCCATAAATATTTGTCAAAGAACCATGACTATATCAGGTCAGGACAAATCTCTAAGAATTCAGAACCGTGATAAAAAACACCCCTGAACCAGTGGCAATGGCAGCTAGCGTGGAACGATGAGGACCTCGGTTAAAACACGCTGACCGAGGCCATGGAGACTGCGCAGGAGGTCAAAGTAGCCCGTGGGAGCCCCGGATCCGAAAAAGGAGGTGGTTTTTGATGCACGATTAGCTCCATCGTTGGGCAAACAGGGCCGAAATGGGGGAAGCCCGAGCACATGGACGCATGACGAATCGGAGAACCGCAGGCGGAAAAGGAAAAAAGTGCTAAACGTACAAGGTGGTACCCGCACTCTGGAAACCAACGGTATTGATCTAGGTTCCCTCAAACAGTAAATGGTTTTGGATGGAAGCGGAGCGATCCCACTCAACGATCGATGCATGGCAAGCAGAGGTGAGAGAAAAACACCGTTGATCGTGCATTATCCGTTGAGCAAGTCAACCGCGCAGGACGTGCGTATGGCGTCGGATCTGGAGGTCCCAGATCGGACGACTGAGATCAAGCCCGATGGAGGAAGCCGAATCGATGAGGGAATACACCGCGTTTTATAAAGATTTGGAATTCATTTGACTGCCACAATGGAGGAAAGACTTCATCCACAACGTAACTGAAGAAATGAACCGACGAAGCAGGCTGGCACTATTTAGAGGAGGACAAGTGGCCACTTCCTGAGCGTTCGTGCTGACGCCAAACAGGGAACTCCAAGCGCAGCTACAGAAGGTGAATCGACAAAGGTGGAAGAGGAACTGAACAGGCATGAGAATGAATGGATAAAAGCCATGGAAAACGAAAAAGAATACATAGTTAGAGTCAGTCAAAGTAAACCCGGAGAGGACTGAACACTGAGAGACAGAAACCAAAGAAGAAGGCAGTAAAGCAAAAGTAGAAAGAGACAGAGGGTCGAGCTGACCAGCGGCAGCGTCGAGCACCAGAGCTTGACAGATTCAAGCCATCCCATAGAGGAATCTGTCCGGACTGAGCACCACATTTGGCTCTTTCCACTGTAGACCAGAAGGTCATAGAGCTGGTAGGAAGAAGAAGAGTCTATGTTTAGTGGCTTGGGGAATCCAAGAACCACCCTGCCAAGCAAACCTGCTTTAGGAGAACTAACATTGAGTCCCTGTATTGTAATTCTCTGCTTAAAGGAACAATAAAACAAGGCCACCACTAAAAGGTGGACAGGAGACGTAGCCCTGAAGAATAGGGTGAACTCATTAAAAATTCTTGTGTCTTTGTTTTTGCTTACTGTATTTCTCTGCTGTCTTTCCATTTTATTGTCTGTGTATTGGCAATCTGATGGATCCGTTGCTTCAATAACACAAAACATACACCAGCACATGAGTCTGTAATACCTTTGTTTAATAAATCTTCAACTAATTTCACTCATAGGGTGAATATTAAATCAAGTGGTATCAAAGCTCTAGGCTGTAAGGTTAGACAAGCTTGTGTTGGTTTAGCTGTGAATGCTCACGAGATCAAAGATAAAATTAGGAGAAGGAGAGTTGGTTGAAAATAATCCTGAAATTGGGAGAGTCTATTCTCAGAAGACAATGTCAGAGGAAGGTTCTATGGGGCCAGACCCTCAATTCCTATAAAGTTTCCTAGCTATAAAATCTATGGTAGAAGAAATGTATAGGGACTTTAGAAAGCACGAGGATGAAGATTCATCAAGTTCTAAATAAGATAAAGAAGAATATGAGTCTCATTCCCATGACCACTCAAAAGGAAAAGGGAAATAGGAAAGCTTTCTTACACCTCCTAATAGCCCTGTGCATAATAAGAAAGCATCTCTGATCAAGCTAGATGTTAAATTTGATTTTCCTATATATGATGGAGAGATAAATGCTGAAAAGTTGGACAATTGGATTAGACAAATTGATTTGTATTGCAGAGTGTAGAACATCAACTCAGATAAGAGAAAAATTCAGCTGGCAAGCATATGCCTAGGAGGCACTGCCTTGGTTTGGTGGGAAGGCAGGACCCAAGCTGATATGAGGAAACATGGTAAGACCATCTTTGTCTGGAGTGAATTTGTTGCTGCAATCAAAAAGCAGTTCTATCCATTGGCCTACATGCAACAAGCCATGATGAGTTGGCAAACTCTTCGGCAGTTGAAAGGGCAAAGTGTGCAAGGGTATACCCAAGAATTTAGGACGAGAGCATTAATGTTGGGCATCACATTAGACTCACCAGAGACTCTTTTGAAGTACATTGGTGGTCTACATAGCTACATGAGGCATACCATCCTCATGTTTAATCCCACTAATATAGATGAGGTATCTGTACAAGCTACTCATCTAGAAGCTAGAGGAAAGAATGGAAATCTAGAAGTTGGGGGACCATCCCAACCCACTGTAAGAAAGAGCAAGGAGAAAATAAAGCAGAAGTGGAAAGCAAGGAAGGCTAACACTGCACAGAAAGGTAAAGCTTCATTCACTCACTGTAAAAAGGAGGGGCATGATGATGAGCACTGTTGGATTCTGCATCCAGAGCTGAGACCTAAGAAGTCCGAGGGCAAGAAGAAGAAGACTGCTGCAGCTATTCAGAAAGATTTGGGGTCAGACTCGGGAGATGAAACAATCATTGTAGCCATAGGTATAAAAGGTAAGAATTCTGAAGCATCTACTAGTAATTCTGCTCAAACTATTATTGATGAAGAATATGAGAGAAAAATACATGAGCTTTTCCATATTCGAGTTATTTCCAAACATCAAAAGATTGATACTTTTTTTGATAGTGGCTCACAAGTAAATTTGATTTCTGAAGCAATTGTAAAGAAATTGGGATTAGCAACTACACCTCACAAGAAACCATACCCATTAGGATGGTTGAATGATAAAGCACAACTACAAGTGACTAGACAGTGCAAACTCAAGTTTTCTTTTGGGTCAACCTAGATGAGGTTGAGTTAGACATAATTCCTTTGGATATATGTGGAATTGTTTTAGGAACTCCTTACTTATATGATAGAAAGGCTATTTTCTATAGAGCTGAAAACAAGTATCTACTTGGTAAAGATGGAATCGAATACTTTGTAAGAGCTCATAAGCTCAAGAATAATTACACTCTCATAAATTCTGGGCAGATGAAAAGAATGATAAATTCATGCAAACAATTCTTACTAATGGTTGTAAAGGAAAAGAAACCTGATAGAACCAATGTATTTAAGGGCTGTAATGCTCAGCAACAAGTTGATATAGAAAATATTGTTTCAGAGTATGATGTCCTGTTTCAGGAACCTAAAGGTCTACCACCCAAAAAGGAAATAGTACATGATATTATTTTGCAACAAGATGTTCCATTGCCTAACATTGGGATGTACAGGTTATCCGCTTTAAAGAATGCTGAAATCAAGAAGCAGGTGCAGGAGTTGCTCGAGAAGGGATTCATCAGGCCTAGCACGTCACCATGTGGGTCACCAATCGTTTTGGTGAGAAAGAAAGATGGCTCATGGAGAATGTGTATTGACTACTGAGCACTGAATAAGATAACAATAAAAAATTGTTATCCCCTTCCTCGCATAGATGATCTTTTAGATCAATTAAAAGAAGCTGTTTATTTCACCAAGCTGGATTTACACAGTGGATACCATCAGGTCAAAGTTGCAGAGCAAGATGCATGGAAGATTGATTTCAAAACAAAGCAGGGATTGTATGAGTGGCTGGTTATGCCTTTTGGCTTGACCAATGCCTCTGCTACTTTCATGAGATTAATGAATGAAGTACTCAGGCATTTTCTTGATGATTTTGTTATTGTGTATCTGGATGACATTCTGATTTTTAGTAAAACGTGGGAAGAACACTTAAAGCATGTTAAGCAGACATTAGATGTTTTGAAAAGAGAAAAACTTTATGTTAAACTCTCAAAATGCGAATTTGGCAAAACATCTCTAAATTATTTGGGTCATATAGTAGGGGGTGGTGAATTGAAAATAGATCCCTCTAAAGTGGAAGTCATTGTAAACTGGACTAAACCCAAGTCTGCTACAGAAGTGAGAAGCTTCTTAGGAGCAACACAATATTGGAGGAAGTTCATTTCTAACTTTTCCTCAATTGCAGCTCCCTTACATGCTTTCATAGAATTGAACAACGTGTTTCAGTGGGGAGGGAAACATCAGGAAGCCTTCGACACCTTGAAAGAAAAGATCAGTACAACACCTATATTAGCATTGCCTGATCTACAAAGACCATTTGAAATCCAAACTGATGCCAGTGACTATGCCATGGGAGTAGTGTTGACACAAAACGGTAAACCCATATGTTATCATTCTGAGACTTTTAATCCTGTAGTAGTTAACTATCCTACATATGATAAAGAATTGTATGCATTAGTTCAGAGTGTGAAAAAGAGGAAACATTACTTAATGGGCAAAGAGACAGTAATACATATTGATCATCAACCACTTTAATATCTACACTCCCAAACTAAGTTGCAGCAATCAAGACATTACAGATGGATGGGTTTTCTACAATAGTTTCATCTAGTCATTAGATATAAAAAGGGCATATACAACAAGGTTGCAGACATGTTATCTAGACCCATTATAAATGCATCTACTATACTTAAGCATAATTTTGTGCTACATGAAAGCTACATAGAACAATATGCTCAGGATATGGATTTAAAGATGTATATGCAACTTTGAGTCAAGGCAAAAAGGTAGAAGAATTGGACTATCATGTGAAGGACCGACTCTTATACCATTGTGGGAAACTCTGCATTCCACAAACAAAGAGAGTAAAGATAATTATAGAGGCACACACTTCTCTGATATCAGGTCACTTTGGGGTAAGTAAAACAGTTGCACAGCTGCAAAGATTTTGTTATTGGATGAAAATGAATGAGACAGTTTCTAGATATGTAAGAGGGTGTACTATGTGTGCTAAAAGCAAGCCCAGTAATAGAAAACTAGACTTGTACACTCCTTTACCAGTTCCTTCTCACCCTTGGGAAAGTGTTTCCATGGATTTTGTTGGATGACTGCCTAAATCTAGGAAAGGTCATGATTATCTATATGTGGTTGTGGATAGGTTAAGCAAAATGTGTATTTTGATACCTTGTAATAAACAGATTACAGTTGAACAAACTACAAAATTATTTTTTGAACATGTATGGGTTAATTTTGGATTACCCACCGCTATTGTATCTGATCAAGACACTCGATTTGTGGGGAAGTTTTGGTTAAGTCTGTGGGAACTGATAGACACCCAACTGAAGAAAAGCACAACTTTTCATCCACAAACCGATGGCCAGACAGAAGTAGTTAACAAGACAGTGATCCAGTTACTTAGGGGATATTGCAGCAAACATCCTAAGCTTTGGGATGAACATTTGTGTTACATGCAACATGATTACAACAGAGCAAAACACTCTTCTACACATACACTCTTCTACACATAGATCTCCTTTTGAGACCTGTTTTGGTTTCATACCAAGGTCTCATTTAGATTTTATCTTTTGTAAAGATACCACGGTTGATGGACACAATGATGTGGACAAGGCAACTAGGTTAATTGAACAGATCCAGGAGATCCACCAAGTAGTACAGGAACAGCTGGAAAAGAGCCAAGCCAAATACAAGGCTAGGCATGACAAGCATCGGATGGAGCATAGTTTTCAAGTTGGAGACCAGGTCTGGCTGTATATCAGCAAGGACAGGATGCAAGGTGAAGGTAAAAAGCTAAAGCCTATCAGGTATGGACCTTTCAGGATCTTTGAGAAGATTGGTGAAAATGCTTTTTGCCTTGATCTACCAGCTTACACGCACATCTAATCAGTCATAAATGCAGATTGATTGAGATTGTTTGAACCTTCAATGATTGAGGATCCTGAAGAGCAAAGTCAATTGCTTTCTATTGATGACCTGCTACCCGAACATCTTAATGAATTGCAGGAAGACAGAGTCTTGGACAGGAAGTTGAGGACAATGCGCAAAGGAGATGTTGAGTACCTCCGAATTGGACTCAAAGGTTCGAAGCTGAGCAGTGCAAAGTGGATTGAGATTGGACAAGTGAGACAGCAGTATCCTCACTTAGTCGATGCTTGAAAAAAATCCAACTTTTGGTGGTCCAAAAGCTTTTTCAGTGGGAAGGCCGTGATCCGAATTGGATCCATAGAAGACTGTCAAAGAACCATGACTGTATCAGGTCGGGACAAATCTCTAAGAATTCAGAACCGTGATAAAAAACACCCCTGAACCAGTGGCAAAGGTAACCAGCGTGGAACGACGAGGACCTCGGTCAAAGTGCGTTGATTGAAGCCCATGGAGACTGCGCAGGAGGTCAAAGTAGCCCATGGAAGCCTCGGATCCGGAAAATGAGGTGATTTTTGATGCGCGATTAGCGCTAATTGCGCATCGCTGGGCAAACAGGGCCGAAATGGGGGAAACCCGAGCACACGGAGGCATGGAAAACCGGAGAACCGCGGGCGAAAAAGGAAAAAAGTGCTAAACATACCAGGCGGGACCCGCACTCTGGAAACCAACGGTATTGATTGGGGCACCCTCAAACAGTAAACGATTTTGGATGGAAGCAGAGCGATCCCACTCAACGATCGACGCGTGGCAAGCAGAGGTGAGAGAAAACCACCGTTGATCGCGCATTATCGGTCGAGCAAGTCAACCGCGCGGGCCGTGTGTATGGCGTCAGATCTGGAGGTCCTAGATCAGACAGCTGAGATCAAGCTTGATGGAGGAAGCGAAATCGACGAGGGAATACGCCGTGTTTTATAAAGATTTGGAATCCGTTTGACCGCCATGGTGGAGGAAAGACTTCATCTATGACGTAACTGAAGAAATGAGCCAACAAAGCAGGCTGGCATTGTTTAGAGGAGGACAAGTGGCCACTTCCTGAGCATTCGTGCTGACGCCGAACAGGGAACTCCAAGCGCAGCTGCAGAAGGTGAATCGACAGAGGCGGAAGAGGAACCGAACAAGCATGAGAACGAATGGCTAAAAGCCATGAACAATGAAAAAGAATACACAGTTAGAGTCAGTCAGAGTAAACCCGGAGAGGAGGACTGAACACTGAGAGACAGAAACTAGAGAAGAAGGCAGTGAAGCAAAAGCAGAAAGAGACAGAGGGCCGAGATGACCAGCGGCAGCGTCGAGCACCAGAGCTTGAGAGATTCAAGCTATCCCATAGAAGAATATGTCCGGACTGAGCACCACATTTGGCTCTTTCCACTGTAGACCAGAAGGTCACAGAGCTGGTAGGAAGAAGAAGATTCTGTGTACTCCAGTGGCTTGGGGAATCCAAGAACGACCCTGCCAAGCAAACCTGCTTCAGGAGAACTCACTTTGAGTCCCTGTATTGTAATTCTCTGCTTAAAGGCACAATAAAACAAGGCCACCGCTGAACGCTGGAGCGGAAATCACTAAAGGTTTTGGTCAGACAAAGAGCACGTCGAGAGAGTTCCATGGTAGAGGGATGTATATGGTATATCAAACCATGGTTTATATTCATCAATATAGTCCTTCAATAGGAAAAAGTATTAATGTATTGGATCACATTTGGGATGTTATCTCCATGGAAAAATTTGAAGGGGAGAACCTATTAGGGAAAGATAGAATGAGGAAAGCGAGATTAAAGTAGAAGGTGGCGATTTATAGTACATTTGACTTTTTTGTTTTTATGTATACATACTTATTTTTTTATTATATATATATATATATATATATATATATATATATATATATATATATATATATATATATATATATATATATATATATATATATATATATATATATATATATATATATACATATATATATATATATATCAATTTTTTTATTTTAATACCGTCAGTGTAGAGTGGGATGCAATACATTTATAGGTTGTGTACAATCTTGATTGGAAGAAGATACATAATGAACGATGAAAACACGCTAATAATGGTAGGTTATCATGGTATGGTGTGTCTACATTGGTCAAAGAAGTTGAACGTAGTGGAGATACTAATCTTACATAGAGGGATATTAATTTAGCATGTGGTTTAAGAAATTTTCTGACAAGCATATCCACCCATACTAATTTTTTTTACAATTATATTAATGCATATTATGTGTTTTTTTTATCCAGGTATAAATATGCTTACAATTACAATGCATTTTTTTTTAATGTATTTGACATATTGCAGTTGAAACACCACAATAAAATGTGATGTGATAACCGCAAATTTCACATGAGAAAATTGGATAAAAAAATGAAAACTTCTTACAGTGAGATAACTATAGTATTTCAGGTTATCAATGTTGCCTACAGAGATTACAGAGATCCACAAGCATCTAACCATCGATAGATTTTATTGTGAAAAATATAAAAACTTCATCGATTATTATTATAAAAAACCTCTTATACTTCAATAAATGGAACAAAACATATACTTGAGTAAATCGGGGATGGATTGATAAATTAATGGAGTTGTCTATAATGTGATTTTTTGGAGATTCCGGTGACAGAATCCGGCGGAAGAAATTGAGGTTAAATCTTGATTTGTTGCAGTTAAAATGGTTTTTTAACTGCATATTTAGATTCAGCACCCTCGAAAACCCTTGGGATGCTTTCATTGTGCAGAAACTAGCTATCAAACTTGCGATTCCAATAAATTCCTGCCGGATTTCGACCGGAAAAACCCGCCAGAAAAGCTTTCAAAAAGTCGCGTTATAGACAACTGCTAAATATGTAAATATAGGCAACCTGATTTTGGTCCAATGACTAGGTTGACCGAGAAAGATATTCCGTGGGTAATAGGCTTCTCACGTACTACCCTTCCAAAATGTGGAGAGCTGTCAGCCACAAAATTTACATGAGGCAACGCATTCCTCTCATTGGTCTGAGAACTCGAAAGAACACGAAGTTCGAGGAAGGTTTCCCACTGGTATATCTACCTTAACATGCCGGTAAATTGTATGCTCGCAGTTGGTCTGCGTGGGGTCGGTTCACGGGTCGACGCCCACACGCTAATTTGATATTTGAGATGCCGGTGTGTTGACTGTGAACTGCGCTGGAAACCAGGAGCGTGTTCTGTCAACAAAAGACAAATGATAAATATCATGATAAAAGGGTTTCTGTTGGTAGGATATAACGTAATTCTTGTTTATTGACTTGTTATTAATTTTTTCTATGATTAACAAAAATTAAAATTTATTTAAATTTTAATATTATGAAATTAAATTTATTATTTTTAAATAAAATTTATTTTTATTTATCTTAAATAAAAAGTAAAACTAACATGTGTACAATTTGTATAATTCTTATTATATTAATCTATACTCTAGTGACATGACATGTATACTATAATACGAGTATTATATAAAAAAATTGTCATCATTTAATATTAAATAAATAATTATTAATTTATTATCATTTTTTTCAATGTCAATTTTTTATATATAAATATATATAACTTTTATCTATTAAAAAATATTTAATTAGATTAAAAAATTATATTTATACGACTTTGTTTAAGATTATAGAATTAAAAATAAAAATTTATAACTAGGTATATGAATTTCCACACATTGTTTTATTTAGTTGTCGCTCTTAATATCTTCAGGCATTTAGTTTCGTGTTGTGAAGCACTTCGCTGTATGCAATAGATGAATCTTGCCCAATTGAATAGCTACTAAATCTCAATTTTTTGAGAAAAGTTGTGTAAAATGATTTCACCGTACATTTACATGCAGCAAATTGCATTTATAGTCCATCATTCATTAAAAACAAATTGAATTTGCCATGGTCGTACATAGTTCCTCGTGTTGAATAGGGGACCACACATTCAGCGAGGGACTTGGTAAGATTCCACATGGCAGTCTATTGGCAATTTTTATTTTTGATTTTATAGCAATATTAATGCTATCTGACATGTAAGCGGAATAGTTATCGTCTTCTGAGTTACAGCACGTGGAGAGAGAGGGCGAACGTGAAAAAGACACTCCATAACTATTCCCCTCACATGTCAGATAGCATTAATATTACTATAAGATTGGAAATAGGAAAAGCCCAGTCCGTCCATCACAACTGACGTGGATCCGTGGATCCATTCAATGGGGATTAACAATTTCAATACGCATTTGTAAATATTATCAGGCATTCATCAACATATAATGGCATCTCACAAATGATATATCTCGTCATGTACTTGTATATATTTTATATTTTAATTCCTCTAAATTTCTCAACATATATCCTCTTATGTATTTGTATATATTTTAGTTTTTCTAAAACTTAAACTCACAAATGATATATCTCCTAATACATCTGTATATATTTTAGTTCCTGTCAATTTCTCAAAATACAGTTGATGTACATCTTTTTATGTATTTATATATATATTTGAGTTCCTCTTTAAATTAACCACATCGCATAAGAACACATAGGTTCATATATTTTCTCATATCTCTATACATGTATTTTAATTATTGCTCCTCGCATATTTTAACTCGCTGTGTATTGGAAAATCATTGTCCATTCTGATTGTTCTAGATGGTAGAGAACCCCACAATCAATCATGAAAACAACACTCTTGGCATTCAACATAACCAACTCAATGTGTGGAATCTGCACAAAACAACTTTTGAAAGCTACCCTTGTAAAGCCAAAGGCCATTCATTCATTACAGAGTCATCATTTATAGCTGTCCAACCAGAGGTCATCCGCTGTAATCTTAGATATTTTAATACTTTAAATCCTATTCATATTTGGCATGTGTGACTTTAGTGGATTCGTGGATCCATGTGTTCATTCCACCCCGGATCAAAGCAAATGTGCAGTGATGTTGTTAATTGCCAATATCTATTTTCAATAATATTTTTGTATTTATTAAGAAAATAGAATTTTAATATAGTGGGAGGGTACTTAATAGTTAGGAGTACTTGTTTCTTTTTAAGAAGTTACAGGTTTAAAACCAGAAGGGTAGAGTTTGTATGTTTTTGTAGATTTGATAGTGAAATGGCTACCCGAAAGTGAAATGGATTCTTTGTTCCACAAATAAAAAAATCTCATACACCAATAATCCATATTTTATTTTTTGAGATTTAAATTTAATGCATAATATATAATTTTAATAATTATATATATATATATATATATATATATATATATATAATAAGATAATATTATTTAATTTAAAAGTAATTAAACTATGGTAAAATCTATATAAAATTTTAATTTACCCTATTTTTATTTAAAAATATGGTTAATTTTTTTATAACTTGTATATGGAAGACTGTTATTTTACAAAGTTTTTACATTTTAAAATATATTTGAAAAATGTTTTGTACTGCATGATAATTGGTGGTAATGTAAATCCATTTGAAATGTTAAGTCAAATTAACAAATTTTAAAAGGTTTAGGGAGACCACATACTTCCATTTGGGAGCGCATCCAAGAACCACTTGAAAGACACAGTGTGGAGACTAAGTAGTACATCATATCACCTTATATTTGATGTTTAACATATGTAAAGCACGGTTTCAGTATGCATTAAGTTGTATGAATGTTTGTGCCATTTTGGTTTATGATTTGACTTTGTTTATGTAATAGAATTGTTTTAACATTCAATAAATGTATTTCAAATGGTTGGTTTATTTGCTATTTGTTAAGAATTTTTTTCAATTCCTTTATTTAAATACTTTATTAATGTATGAGGTTATTTTTATTGAAAAGTGTTTACTAGTTAGTTAATAGTAAAAATAGTTATTTTTGTTAAGTTAGTTAATAGTAAAAATAGTTATTTTTGTTAATGAGGAAAAAATTAGTTAGTAGGTTTTCATTATAAATAGGTCTATAATGATTTGTAAAATTTCATGAATATTTTATTAGAATAAGTCACCACAACAAATTTTATGCTATTATGAAATTTTAAACTATACAAATGATTTTTTCTTAAATCTCAAATTAATTAAATATTGGTGCTAGGATTTATAAAATTACTGAAACGGAAAGAACAAACACACCATCTACACAAATGATCACCATAATAATAATAACTGGAAAACAGTGCAGGAGAAATCTCAGGTAGAAGGTGAGGCCTATACTTTTATCTAATTGCTCTAGTTTTAAAAATACAAAATAAATGAATGAGAACTCACTATGGAGTTACCTTTTGACATTGTGGCCTAAATGACTACTATATGTTAGGTGATCCAAAAATACAATTTACCATAGGTTATAAAATTAGAATAAAATAATTATTAATTTAAGATATTAAATTAATAATTATTATTCTAGAATGTTTAATTATTTAATGGAGACTTTTAGAATTAGCATATTATTGTAACTAGATATGACTCTCCAAATGTGTCGTATCTTAGGCTCTATTTAGGAGATTTGTTAGCTAGTTGGTTTGAATAGCATTTATTGTAAATGGACACTTGTTATTTAATAAGTGATCCATAAATAGAGGTAGTTAGGACATGGAGCTTATAAATAGCTCATTGCAAGAGTGTTTGGTTGTTCGGGTATAAACTCTTGCAAAATCAATTATGTAATTATATTTTTTCTGATTAATAAAATTACGTGTTTGAGGACACTTCTGCCATTATTGTGGTATCAGAGCTCCAGTAATGCTGCAGTGGATGTGAAAAGGAGATTCTAACTCTACAAGTTTGTGGAAAACTCCATTGAATTGATCAGCGTATAATAGGCAACCCCATCAAGATCACGTCAGTTCAGTCTGCAGCTGATCCGCGCTGTCACTTTGGAATTAAGATCATTTTGCTGGGCTTCAAGACGATTATGATTGTGCGTCTTCTAACAGACCTGGAGCTGGAGATCGTGAATGTGTTAAAGTGGCCTCCAAGTCTGAGGTAGGTCTCAGAATTCTCCTAATCTGCGTGCACCCCTCGGTTTATTACTCGCCGATTCTGCAAGGCAAAACAAGGTGGCCGACCGTGTTGCAAACACTAATCCCAAGGGTAAGCCACACCGACTTAAACTCTCTCACGTTGGCACCACACATTCCCTCTATGCGGCCATGAGTAGTTTGGGCACTCTAAGCCAAGACGCGGACAAAGAAAGAACTGTTCGCATGACATAAGGAAGATCAGATTGGAGATCACTATGGAATTGAGCAAGGAAGGACCTGAAGCGTGAAATTTACGGGCAGAGCATGCATATGCTAGTATTCTTGCTCGGTTTGCTGTAAACCTTGGACCAGTTGTCTGGAAGATTGCAGCTCAGAAGATAAGGAGAGCGCTCTTGCCATTTCCACATGGGGTGTAATCAAACCAGCGTTTGCAATTTGCAGTCAGTCAGCCAGCGTTCCAACCAGTTTGTGTGCCAGCGTTTTAAGGTAATTTCCAGCGTTCTAGTCAGCGTTAATAATTGGTGAAATTACAAAGTGGAGTTGCTAATTGGAGTTTTTTTTTTTAATTGTAATTGTGATTTGCAATTAAAATCATATTTTATTTGGAGGAATAAGATGAATGCGAGAGGAATGACTATGGTTTTATGACCATAAGTGAATGTTTTTTTTTTAAAAAAAAGGAGCTTCCGCATGTGTTGAAATTGCTGAGTGAGTGGATTTACTTGACATGAAATTAGAGATGAATTTTTATATGCATGAAAGTGGTGCGATTGTGAGTTGAAAGGATGGGTTTTCGCTCTTTGTAATTGAAGAAATAAGGAGTGTTTCCATTTGTATTTGGAGCGATAAGGTGCATTACATTTTGTGAATTTGACGAATATTTTGTGGAGATATAAGTGTCTTATTTTGTATTTGGAGTAATAAGGAGATTTTTATTTGTAATTTGTAAATTGGAGAGATAAGGTGTGTTGGGTAGTTTGTTTTCAAGAAGTTATTTTTTATTTTTCAATTGGGATCATCACATTGTAACTCAAAGTAATTTTATTTTGAGGGGGGGTAATTTTTTTACCTGTTTGTGCAAAAGCACCATTGTAAAAGTCAAATTTTGAAAGTTGCCTTATAAAAATTTGAGAAAGTGACTAGAGCCAAGTGCAAAGCTCAGTCAATTTTCTCCTCTTTTGACAACTATTCGAGAGTCAAGGCCAAGCCCCGATAGTTCGTTTTTGCGTTGTGTGTTGATGTTGTGTTGCACATCTTGATTTTTTTTTGGAGCTTGATTCGTGGTGTGAAGTCTTAACACTACAATGTCTAAGTTGATTAACTTGTTTTCTGATTCCGACAAACTTGAAGGCACCAAATCTTATAAAACATGGCACCGTCTCATCGAAAGCACTCTCATTTACAATGAATTATGGCAGGGTATATGTGATGGAGATGTTAAGCTGAATAAACCCACAGATGCAGCTACTCTAGCAAAATGGGAAGTTAAGAATGCAAAAGCCTTAGCTCTTATTAAATCTTCTGTAAATGATGAAATGTATGTCCAATAGAAAATGCTACAGATGCATGGTCTGCTTTGAAAACTTTTAAAGACCTCTTTGATACTCAGCCTGAATCAAAGAAAGTTGATCTACAATTAAAATTGTTGCAACAAAAATTAACTGAAGGCAGTGATGTTCTTGAATATATCTCAAGACTTAAGAATATTAGGCAGGAAATTATTAATGCTGGTTTTCCCGCAATTGATGATAGCTTTATGGTCACAATTGTAATTGTTGGACTTCCTTCTTCCTACACGCATTTTTTGGAGACTCTACAAGTAACTGGGAAATTAGAGAAACTAAAGTTTGATGAACTCTGTGAAATGTTGACTCAACATGATAAAACTTTTGGGAAGAAGAAGAAAGTTGGTGAAGATGTTTTTCTCACAGAGGCTAGCACTAGTAAATCATCAGTCGACAATTCTCGAGGCAGAGGCAGAGGGAATCAGAATCAAGCAGAATATAATCGAGGTCGAAGCCAAAGCAGAGGAAACAATTTTAACAGAGGCAACAGTTCAGGAAGGAATAATTTTCAAGGTAGAGGAAACAACCAAGGAAGAGGCAATTTTCAAGGACAAGGAAATAATAATCAAGGTAGAGGACAATCTCAACATAGAAGTCAAAGTAGAGGCAGAGGACAATCTTCAGGAAGAGGAAGAGACTTAATTCAAATTGTGTGTCGAAGATGTAACAAAGTTGGCCATTATGCTGAAGATTGTCGAACTTCACTTAATAAAATTCCCAAGTTTCAACAACATTCAGCGCAATTTGCAAATGATCAAGATGATGATAACTCAGAATATGTTTTTACTTCCTTGCCAACATCACAACTTTCATCCCATCTTAGAAGTGACTATGAAGATGCCTGGATCTTGGATTCCGAGGCCACTCAGCACATGACTTATTGACGTGATTTTTTCTGGATTTTTCAAGATTGCCAACTTAATTCCATTTTTCTTGCTGATGATACAAAACATACTCCTTATGGAAAAGGAGCAGTTAAAGTTTTTCTCCTTGGCATTGGAGAAAAATGATTTCCAATGTATGGTATGTACCAACATTTAAGAAAAATTTGCTTTCTTTAGTCACGTTTCGACAAGCAGGACATCAGGTGATTATGGAAGATGGTTTAGTCAAGATTAATTCAATCAAACATAACTTGAAAACAGTCATGACATGTTATGAAGATGGAAAACTGTTACGGATGAAAGGGACAGTTATTCCAAGGCATTCAGATTTTGCAGGGGCAGTGAGTACAGGGATTTCACCTATAAGACTATGGCATGTAAGATATGGACATTTAAATTTTGAGAGTCTTTCTCAATTGCAGAAACAAGGAATGGTTAAAGTACTTCCCACTTTCAAAAGGGAAAATGCAAAATGTGAAGCTTGCATTTATGGCAAACAAAGTCAAGAAAATTTTCCAACAAGTTCATGGCGTGCAAACAGGCGGCTACAACTAGTTCACAGTGATGTTTGTGGTCCACTACAAACTTCATTTGGTGGTTGCAAATATTTCTTACTATTCATTGATGATTTCAGTAGAATGACTTGGGTTTACTTTTTGAAGAACAAGTCAGAAGTACTTGAGAAGTTTGCCAACTTATTGAAAATGAAGTCAAAGAAAAGATAGGTACTCTCAGGACGGATAATGGGGGAGAATTCACTTCGAATG
Source organism: Pinus tabuliformis (assembly GCA_031772625.1). Lineage (NCBI taxonomy): Eukaryota > Viridiplantae > Streptophyta > Pinopsida > Pinales > Pinaceae > Pinus > Pinus tabuliformis. The sequence goes on from CM062819.1 coordinate 183,613,814, forward strand.
AATCCAAAACTTATTGTAGTGAAAATGGCATAAGATGAAATCTTACTAATGTTTACACTCCACATCAAAATGGAGTAGTCGAAAGAATGAATCACACTTTGTTAGGAATGGCAAGATCCATGTTAACTTTCAAGAGGTTAAGTCCAACATATTGGGCAGAAGCAATTCATACAGCTGTCTACTTAAGAAATAGATCTCCAACTGCTTCTTTAGATGGAATCACACATTATGAAGGTTGGTTTGGTTTCAAACCTCGAGTTAAACATCTTAGAGTTTTTGGATCAATATGTTATGCCTTAATTCCGAAAGAAAAACGAACTAAGCTTGACTCAAGAAGTTTAAAATGCACAATGATTGGCTATTCTGATGAGAAGAAAGGGTATCGTCTTTTGACCAATGGAAAATTCATTGTGAGTAGGGATGTCATTTTTGATGAAACTGAGAGTAAGAGTGCTGCAGAAATTGAAAATCTTCTTCACAAATTAGAAACTAAAGGAAGTAAAAGAAATGGAAAAATGCAAAGTCAACCAACTTCACCAAATTTGATTTTCCTTCCTCTGAAGATGAGTCATCCAGTCCATCTACATCAACAACATCAACTGGGTCTTCTAGCAGTTCATCCACATCTCCAAGAAGCAACAGTTCTTCAGACAGTGATTCTCCACACTCTTCACCTAAAATTAGAATAAAATAATTATTAATTTAAGAAATTAAATTAATAATTATTATTCTAGAATGTTTAATAATTTAATGGAGACTTTTAGAATTAGCATATTGTTGTAACTAGATATGACTCTCCAAATGTGTCATATCTTAGGCTCTATTTTAGGAGATTTGTTAGCTAGTTGGTTTGAATAGCATTTATTGTAAATGGACACTTGTTATTTAATAAGTGATCCATAATTAGAGGTAGTTAGGACATGGAGCTTATAAATATCTCATTGCAAGAGTGTTTGGTTGTTTGGGTGTAAACTCTTGTAAAATCAATTATGTAATTATCTTTTTTCTGATTAATAAAATTACGTGTCTGAGGACACTTCTGCCATTACTATATAATCATCTTCCTCCTTTTTTATGCTCACAAAATTCCACCCTTAGATGTTTTCCTCAATTTTGGAACATGATATAATTTTATTGAAAGGAAACCCTGTCATGCGGAAAGAATCAATTTTGCGGACAAAACCGACCTCCCTAGAAGCTAAGGCTTTCTAGTGACAAACAAAACAATCAAGCACTATCTTTCCCTAAATATGCATTTAGAATACAAGCAACCAGGTGTTTAAAGCATACCTTTAGTCCAACGCTGTTTGTAGCAGCCAAGCCTCTCCGATCCAGATGAGCTCCTCCTTCTCTTTGAAACCTGCATTCACTAACAAGCAAACGATTACATAGCACCTGAATAACTCATATAATAAAACATATTCATCATAGAGACCAAGGAGTAAATGAAACAAATTATATATAACAACTTGTTGAGAAAAATGAACTCAATTGTATTAATTGGAAACAAAAGAAACCATTACAACCAGTGCCTTGGTGTTGTGCAGGTCCCTCCCAGGGTCCAGCAAGAGTTCTCCTTTACTTTGATCAGCTCACCCACTTCCAAATGAGGCTAAGAAAGGATTGGAATCTCTCCTCTCAAGCTCTAAAAGGGAGTCCTAATTTCAGCAGCATCTACCCTTAGGAATGTTCAGCTTTCAATCTCCCCTCCCTCTGGCCCAATGCCTGTATTTATAATGCTTTGGAGGAAGTTAATCAGGTCCACCATCAATGGGATAAGCCCCTCTTTCAATGGGATAGCTCCCCTCTTGATGGGATAAGTTCCTCTTTCATAGGGATGCATGAACCATCTGGAGGCGCTCAATCCACATCAAACCATCTTCTAGAATGCTCTAGATTCGACCACAAGTAACTTTTTTGAAGTAAAACTTGCGCCTTTTGACCTTTACAGGAGTACGCACCCACCCCTTTACAGACAGAGTGTACAAGTATGCACGTATTATGAACTTGAGGTGCGTACACGCAGGTAAGGGTAAGAGAAACTGCGTAACTAGAGTTAATTGACTTTTTAAGGACTTTCTCTCTTTCTTGGAGTTTGACATGAGGAGCAGAGGTATAAGACTTGCCAAGGAGGACAGTATGACAATTGATGGAGCCATACTGACTGCAAATAGTCATGGTGACAAATTTTAGTGTAACAGATTGCCCCCTAAAGTGCGAATCCTGTAGTAGATTAGGGTTTCATATCATCTAGGAAGGGTGAAGCACTTTATCATTTCAAGGATTATCTTGTGGAGAGCCCAGTCAGAACCTGCAAATATTCAACATAAAATACATATATAAGATCATATCATCACTGAGGTAGGCATTCCCATACTCAGATTGAAAACTTTAACTAACAAACTAACTACTGCTCTGATATAGGAATAATTTCGCAGTACATCATAATCATAGACTCATGTAGACACAGTATGGACGCAGCCATCTGCTTATGATTAGTATACTGTATAATGAATACAAAAATCCTCGTAACCTGGATGTGGAAACTAGATCCAGGGTCTTCATTTCTACTTCCCGAAATAGTACGATTCTATCCATGCGAATAAATGAGTTGATGTCGAACATGGTAGAAACCACTTGATTACCAGTCGATGATGTAAACTGTTAACAAGTGTGAGAGAGACCACCAGTGATGTCAATGGTTCTCAAAGTACACAGTACAATCCATGAGATGTGAATGAATGTGTTGATGTCGAACATGTCACAGAATCCTTCAATCGAAAGTCAATGATGTAAACCGTCGTCAAAGGTGAGAAACCTGCCATTGATGCATGCAGATTTCAAGGTACTGACGATTTCTAGGTCATCTTTCTAGATAATGTGCTGATGTCGATAGAAAGCGACCCGTTGCAGGCAAGCCCACAACACGAAATCATAAATCAAGTTGAAGAAATGTAGCTGTAAGGACTGACTCAGGGATGGTCAAGATGGATGACATGTATTTTGCAGATGAATAGTTTATCTGCAGTGACCTCTTGAACACATAACGACACAACAGAAGGCTTGGTGACAATTGACCCAAAGTTAATACCCAGAAACCGGCTGAAGATTTTCAATGTGGTTTGATCAACTGTTAGGCAAAGGATTTCCCAACCCAGGTGAATGAAAAGTGTCGTGTTCAAGAGTGGTGATAAGGTTTTTCTGTGATGAAGGACAACAAATAGGCTCATTTTTCTCTCTTTTCCCCCACCATTTCTGGCAAGTACCTCTTTATTTTTTACAAGCTTGAGGAGGATAACATATGCTTGATTATAAGCTCATCCTTCGGATGAGTCCAACTTAGTTTAGATTCGAACCCTAAGAAGGAGTGGTCCGTTCCTGTTTGTAATCGAATAGGTCCTTTACTGTGAAATTTTAACGAGTCCAGTATAGGAGAAACTCGACGTTTTTCAATTTTAGAGAGTCTGAAAAACTTAAGAAGACTCCAGGGTTGACCTTTTTCGTAAATTTGTGTCTCCCAAGCCCGAAAAAGTATAAAATAATACTTGAGAGAACTGCTTGATCTTTATGACCAAGGAGTACTTTCATGATTAGTGTCTCTGACTTGAAAAGTAAAAAGCGATCAAGGACACGTCGTTTTATTTCCAATATCGAATTTGAAACGACAAAAATCCGGCAGTCTTTTCATGTTTTTACGGTCAGAAAAGGGCTATAAGAGGACCGTCTTTTAATTCCGTTTTAACGAGTGTAAAAGAAACGCTCGGCAATATTTTCATGTTTTAGGAGTCAGAAAAGGGCTTAAAGATGACTCTGATGTTTTTGTTTGTGAAAATTGACAATTTTCCCTGAAAATCCTTTATCCTGCACAAAAACCAACACATTACTCATACCTGTTTAAAGATAGATAAAAATACTTTGAAAAATACCTTTTCATGGTGAAAAATAAACAAATTTACCACTTATTTACCCAAAAAACCTATAAAAAGGGCTTTTACCAATTCATTTTTACCATTTTACTGTTGAGGAGAGAAAAAGGGCTTTTGGCAAGAAACTGCCCATGGACATTGCGGAGAATCCGACCGTCGAAATCGAACACCGTCTCTTTTAGGTATTCTACAACATCCTCCTCTTCATTTTCATCTGTTTAGAATTTGTTTTTAGGCCCCAGATTTTATTTTTTGGAGGCTTTGGGGTTTCAACATCCGCTTTTCGGGGTACGCAGGTGCCACACTAGGGACCCGCGTACCCCGACATTTTCTCAGTTGGGAAAATGTCGGGTGTACGCACCTTGCCTTAAGGGAACCCGTGTACCCATGCTCTGTTCCTAAAGGCGGGGTGCGTACTCCGCGCAAAGGGTTTTCAAACCCCAAATTCTCTAAATTGGACCAAAAAACTTTGATTTTATGAACTCTAATGGATGTTTTCTGGTGTGTAGATTGCCCACCATGCTTGATTGGCGCGAGAGAGAGAACGAAGATGTTGATTTGGCCGCCATTAGTCATCAACCGTCCATTGATGCTTTGAAGGCATGCGGCCTTTACAAATACTGGGCCATACCTGGCATGAGGGCCCAGGTGCGCTTTCTAGAGTGGCTGGTAGAAAGATGGAACGTTCAAGACCAATGTTTTTATATTGGAGGGCACCAGCTCGAGATAGAGCCCTCAGATATCTACTTCCTCACTGGTTTGCCCAAGAGAGGCGAACACTTGACTCTGTTCGGGACTAGGCCGGGTGGCCAGTCCATCGCTAGTCTCCGACTAGAGTGGTGTAACACTCAGACTCAGGAGAAGGGGATAGAGATCAAAACTATATCCCGCCCTGAACTTATGGTGATTGCTTTTACAGTTACCAGACTCTGCGGGGCTGCCGCTTTACACATTGCCACTGGATCCCAGATGCGGATGGCGATTGATTGCTATCGAGGCACCATTTTCAACTGGTGTGATGCTGTGTTGGCCAATTTAAAGGGCCAACTGACTAGAGCCAAAAACGGACAGCTAAAGACTTTTGGTTATAGGCCTTTAGTTGTGAGTTTTGGCTTAGAGAGGGTTCCGATGCTGATCCCACAACAGCTCACTGTTGAGGCTGGGCTTTCCCGAGAGCCCAAATTGATGCGATGGGTTGCGGTTATGGCCCGTCATCCTGATGAGGGCACCGAGGTTGTCCGATTTACTCCGGAGTACTTTCACTGGTTAGAGGACCAGGTCTTTTCTATACAGGATTTTCCTTATGCTGGAGTTGATTTTCGTGGAGATCCGGACATGGTTCTTCCACCGGGAGAACAATGGGATGACACAGGTAATTCATTTTCCACAAGTTTTTTAAACTATCTATTTTTTTTTTTTTATATCGTCTCAAAACTGATAGTAATAATTTTCAAAATGCAGATGTAGGCCCACATCGTCCAGCCAATCTCCGGCCTTTCAAGAGGAGACTACCAGTTGCAGCGGCGCCGGTCCCACAGGACGAGGCCATAGAGACTTTAGCTGAGTTGGAACAAGACCTAGAGCATCTTACAGCAGATATACCAGAGACTACCATAGATGATATTTCTATCAGGCTTCAGCGCTATGTAGTCGCAGTCCCAGGACCTTTTAGAAGGTTCTTGTGTAGGGTAGCCCGTGCAGTGGTGTCATATAGAGAACATCACCAGTGATTGGATGGTCGTTTTGTAGACACATGTGACATTTTGGTTTTTTGTACTTATCATTTTTGCCGATCATAAGGTGTTTTTCAACCTATGATCGAAGACGATGTATTTTTTGACACACTCCTACCTATATATATCATTATTACCGGCTTATCTGTTGAACATGTGTGATGAAATGTTTTTAAATTTACATGTATGATTATTGCAAATGTCTATTTAAAATTCGAGAAGCAATTGCATCTGCTAATGTATTTAAAGACCTTGGAATATGCTGATATTCAATGTAATCAAATTCACGTTCCAAGAGATGCACTCTCAAAAATAACCTTAATAACACTGGATTTCTAATGGCATACACTCTATTAAGCTGTAATACAACGAGTTCAGAATCTAACCTCACTATCAAACTCCGAATGCCAAATGAAATAGATTCAGACAATAACTCAATCACTGCATTGTATTCAACAATGTTGTTTGTTGTTTGACCGAGGCTCACCCCATGCATAGAAACTAACTCGTCAGAGGGCGAATAGATAACCCAAGCTGCAGAAGAGATATTCCGTGTACGACGACAAGCACCATCAACAAATCCAATGTATGTTTGGAGAGGCATCGACATCTGCAATATCAAGAGTAAAACCAAGATAAGCAGAATAACGACGAAAAACACACTCTCTAAGCTAAGCACACTGTCTAAACTAACAAACACACCAGCTAGAAAGAAAAACTAACCTAACTAAAAATCTCCATACCCATCATTTAAGCGTAATACCTCTTTAGGTAAAGTCCATTTCTGGGTTTACACAAAGAGTCCCCGTCAAAGTCTACCAGCTCATAGGCCCCTTTTGCTAGCTTTCGCTTGACAATATAGGGCCCATGCCACATAGGAACGAATTTTCCAGCACCTAATTTATCATTAACTTGATCATATAATAGCACTAGGTCTCCTTCCGAAAAATTTCGAGGGGTCACATTTCGAGCATACTGAGCTTTCATACGTTTTGCGTGAGTCTCGATCGCCAATGCAGCATCACGTCGAGTCTCATCTAATTGAGCTAAGTATAATAAACGCTTCTCCTCTTTGAAAGTAGCTGGAAGTAATTTGATGGCCATTTGCAGTGATGGGATTTCGCATTCAATGGGTAGCACAGCTTCCAAACCATAAACTAGTTGGAAAGGAGTGAACCCTGTTGATGTTTTCACTGAGGTTCGGTATGCCCAAAGCGTTGAAAATAACATGTTGTGCCAATTCGACTGATGAATACCAATGATTCATCGGATCATGATAACTAAAACTTTGTTGATGGACTCAACCAGACCATTCGCTTGTGGATAATAAGGAGTTCAAACCAAGCTGGCCTGTAAGTTCTGTCATCATAACGTTTCGAAAATGGTGCCCATGGTCAGTGATTATCACTTATGGGACACCAAACCTAGCAATTATGTGATTGAATACAAAAATTGCAGCTGTCTTGCCGTCTGCCTCGAATGTAGGCATCGCCTCGGCCCACTTAGTAAAATAATCTACCGCAAGGATGATATACGCATGCCCCCCGGCCGAGTGAGGGTTACATGTAATAAAATCGATACCCCATTTGGCAAAAGGACCAACGGAAATTATAGGGTGGAGAGGAGCAGGTGGAGCGCGCATCTTTCGATCAAACACTTGACAGTTGTGGCATTTTCGGACCGCAGTAATACAATCTTTAAACAAGGACGGCCAGAAGTAGCCAGCGTGAAATAGCTTTTGGGCTGTGGCATACCCAGACATATGACCGACACATGCTCCAGAGTGACAGTCATTCAAAACCCTTTAAGCCTCTTCGTGAGTTAAGCAACGTCGAAAAACCAAGTCTGCCCCACGGCGATAAAGAGTATCTCCAATAATTTTGTACTGTTGGGATTGGAATCGAATTTTTCGACGTTCCGTCTTTGAAACTTCGGGCCGAAAGGATTGGGTCTGGAGATAGATGATGATATCCCCATACCATGGATCTAAAGTGCTGATGAGAAACAAAAATTCGTCCGCAATGGGCTCCTCTGCCACAGTTTCCGTGTCAGCACGGGGGAAGTCACACATTAACTCTGCAAAAACTAAAGATTTCTTAGACTTAGATTTCTCAAACTCCAAGTCAAACTCCTGCAGGATAACGATCCATTTAGAGTACTTGCCCCCTAGCAATTGTTTAGTCAAAATGTAGATCATACGGTTGCAATCCGAAATGACTGTAGTTTTACGGAGTAAAATGTAGTGACGAAAACGTTGGACAGCTTGAACGGCTGCCAATGCCAATTTCTCCACATGTGAATATTTGAGCTCAGTTGGGTTTAACGTCCGACTAAGGTAATATATCACATGTTCCGTTCCGAATTCGTCTTCCTGAACTAAGACCATCCCAATGGTGGAATGAGCGGCGGCGAGGTACAAAAAGTAATCCTGGTTGTAGTTGGGAGGCTGCAGCAATGGTGCATGGGTCAACGCATGCTTGAGTGCATCAAAAGATTTCTGAGCTATCTCATCTCAAGAGAATTGAGCATTCTGTTTCAACAACCGGGTAAAACCCTTTGTAACCTTGGCGTAGTTAGGAATGAATCATCGTAAAAAGTTTGCTTTCCCCTGCAAACTTTGGAGTTGGCGAAGACTCGAAGGAGGAGGCAATTTGATGATAGCTTCGACCTTCGAGGGATCGACGCGAATGCCGACTTTCGAAACTACAAATCCCAGCAATCATCCCACTTCTATACAGAAGACAAATTTGTGTGGGTTCAACCGAATACGATAATGCCTACACCTCATAAAGATTGGTCGTAAATGGACAAGGTGATCAGCTTGATGTAATGAATGAGCAGGCAAATCATCGAGATACGGTTGCACAATGTGTTTGATGTCATGAAACGCATAAGACATCACCCTTTGAAAAGTTGCTCCGGCATTCTTAAGCCCAAAACGTAATTTGCAATAAGAAAATGTCCCCCATGGATAAATGAAAGCCGTTTTTGGTTGATCGGCAGGTAGAATATTGATTTGATTGTAACCGGAAAAACCGTCCATAAAGGAAAATATTTCGCTGCCGGCATAATCATCAATGATTTGATCGATATAGGGTGTTGGGTAGTTGTCCTTTGGACAAGCTCGATTAATGTCCCTATAATCGATGCATATTCTTATTGTTCCCTGTTTTTTGTTAACGGAACAATATTCGATACCCAATCCGTTAACGGAATTGGATAAATGAAACCCGCTTACAACAGCTTCTCAACTTCTGCTTTAATTGCAACCGCTTTTTGTGGGTGAATCTGACGCAAACGTTGCCGGACGGGTTTAGCGTCCGGGTAAGTCTTGATCTCATGAACAACAATCGCGGGATCAATTCCTGACATTTCCTCATAGGACCAGGCAAACACGTTGCGGAATTCTTGAAATAGGGCCTTCTATGTCTGAATTTCGTCATTTGTACACGAGGCGCCTATATGAATGTTCTCAACAATTCCGGGCTTGACTGAAATGTCAATGGGAATAGTTCGAGAAATGTTTCCCAAATTCAGCTCTGAATCAGGATGTTTCATTGGATTCTGAGCTTCTTTGACATATTCAGCTGTAAAGATTGATAAGAAATCATTTTCAAAACGATCATCCTCAGGTAAAAACGAAGATCTGTGATGGAGATCTTCCCATGGTAAATCGTCTACACACATGACTTCACGAAGTTGCTTGTCAGATAACACAACTTCGGGAAACACTATTAACTCCGAGGTTGACGTGAAAAGTGATTCCTCACGGACCACATTCATTTGGTCGATTTTGGTTGAACGCGGGTCGGTAAAAGACTGCACGGCTTCATAGGCAATTTCATATGGACTCAAAGGCATAGCATCACCAAATGAGTCTATCTCAGATTCAGAAGGAACGATCCAAGGATCGTCATAAACAATGGTGTCTGAGGTAATCATATGGATGGACGCAAACGAAGACAATGCGTTGATTGGAGGAAAAGGAAAAGTTCCCAGTAAACCGACATCTTTAACTAATCCTACTCCAACATCCTTATAAGGGATAGTCGTTTTACCGACATGCTGAATACTCTTTGAAGAGGCTGGGTCGGATGAAAAGTAAGCCAGCTGGTCTATTATTACGATCTTGCCATTATGTGGAAACTTTATTACTCGGAAGACCGATGAAACGACCGCTGTCATAGCGTAAGACCAACTTCGACCCAAGAGAAGGTTGAAGTCTAGAGGGGCATCAACCACCTCCACATCTAGACTAACGGTTTTTCCTTCAACCCCTATAGGCAAATCCTGTAGAATGCCAAACGGATGAAACCCATGGCCATCAAAGGCCTTAAGAATTGTCGGGGATTGATTTAGTGAAGGAGAACCAAGCGATCTCCAACACTGTATCGACATAATACACGTGGAAGCTCCCTCATCAATTACAGTCCGATGAATAGGCCTGTTTTTGACTATCACTGGGATCTGGAAAGCCATTTGATGAGGTAAACGCGGTGTACTATTTTCTAGATCAAAGATTATTAGGTTCGGGTCCTGAACATCAACATCTCCTATAGCCGACAAAAGTAATTTGCGCTGTGCTGGGCATGATTGCAGCACTTCCAAAGCCGACATTGCTAAGGGTGAAACAACTAAGTCCTCAACAATGTTATAATTCTGGGCCGCTCTCGCATGTGGATTGAAAGCAGACTTTCGAAGTATACCCTTGGCGGGCGGTTTGATTACTAAGTCCGGGTTAGGTTTCTCGATCTATAGTGGATCGGAACTGGGAGCTGAGGTTGATGGATTAGAATGAGAAGATTCTGCTTCTTTGCCATCAACAGGACTTTTACTACCATAATCTTGCGATCGAGTCGCAATCCTTACATGAGACATCATCAATATGGGTTCTTCACTGGCACTCGAGGAAGAACCTATCATCTTACTCTCCTGCTTTGGAAATGGATCTTTCAAAACAGCAGGAGTTGGGGAACCTTTGACGATTTTCACAACCTCTACCCGATGAGGGCAATCTCTTGTAAAATGATCCTCTTCACAAATAAGCAAAGGATAACGAGGTTTGCGCTTTTCGTCATTGGTTTCTGACTTTTCAGTTTTCTCCTTTGGAGTTTTGTCTGTTTTATTCTTCTTCTTTCCTTTCTTTTTCCCACCGGATTTTGATTTAGCCGTAGATGACTCTACCACGTGAATATCAGCGGAAACTTCAGTAGAAGAATCTCCTGTCGGGGAGTCTGGTAAGGTTATAATAGGAGAAGAATTCTTTGAGGATTTCTTCTTACTTTTAGTGTTCACCGTACCAATCATACCATCAGCGGCATGAGACCCCGAAGGAGCAGCAGCGATTTGATTTGACTTAGGAAGATCTGGGATCTTTTCGTGAAGCGTACCTGACTGAGTATAAACTAAGTCAAGGTACTGCACTTGAGCAATCACTTGCTCCTTAGTAACTACTCCGGCCTTAGCTACGTCTTCATTAATCTTCGGTAACAATGATTTAACAAACCATTCAGCTAAGATCTGGTCCGGGATAAAAACTTTCACTAACCGCCTTCGACGTCTCCATTCATGAATATGATCGGAAATATATGTGGACGTCGATTGTTTTAATGAAGTTAGTAACTTCGTGCCATTATCATATCTGACCGGCAACTGAAAATGAGTTAAAAATGAGGTAGCTAACTGGCTAAAATTATAAAAAGAGGCCCGTGGTAACTCAATGTACCACTTGGCCGCGAGACCAATGAGAGTACGCTGGAAAAGACGTAAGAGGATCGAATCATCCGAGATGGAGTTAGAGGCACACCAGAGGTGGTAAGTCATCACACGATTCGACGGGTCCTCTCCAGACTTACCTTCGAACTTGGGAATATCACTAGGAAACTTATTTGGCATTGGCGGCCAAAACGGAAGATAATTTATTGGATCGTTCGTTAGGCGCGACAAGTCTGGTAAATCCAAGGTTGCGATAAACGGTAATTGCCAATTAGGATCCCTAAAACTCTGGGTCACGAGACCAGTCCCAGGAGGAGGATATCCAGGATAACTAGGAATAGGAATCGCGCTCGGGATATTGTATCCTCCTGGAAAACCAGGATTAACCGGACCGTACTGGGGTTGTTGTGGTTGTTGATAAGTGTACCCAGGATACGGTTGATACTGGTAAACTGGCTGCTGGATAGCAGGACCGTATTGGTATTGTCCCTAGTACGGTTGATAAGTGAATTGTGGTTGACTAGTGACAACCGTACTTAAACTAGGTTGTCCTACAGGCATCTGAACCGTAGTTTGAATCGTGGATCCAGACGATGGTAAAGATGTCTGAGGAGTAGTTACAGAGACAGTAGAAACCGGAGTTGTCGATACTCCAGAAGTAGGTGGGGTAGATTGAACAGATGTTGTGGGAGTTGCAGCAGTCGTTTGAGATGGAGTACTAGGTGCAATAGGCCCAGACTGAGAAACTACCGAAGGTACAGAAGTTTGAACATTAGACTGGACTGGTTGCTGGGGTGAACCAGAAACTAAGGGTTGTCCAGTTTGAGATGACAACTGTAGACTTGGCTGCAATACCTGTTGAATTTGCGATGGATACCACACTATGTTTATTCCGGGGTATTGACCCATAACAGGTTGAGGATATTGAGATCCATAACCGGATTGAGGGTAGGATTGATAATTGAAAGGTACATTTCCTGTACCTTGAACATAAGATTGACCTTGGGGTGGTTGGAAACCTTGACTCGAGTACTGACCTTGGGGTAGATACCCTTGAGGTATGTACTGATACTGGGGTTGACCTTGAGGTATAAATTGATACTGAGGTTGACCTTGGGGTACATATTGAGGCTGGGGTTGACCTTGAGGAATGTACTGCACCACGGGTACGTACTGTCCTTGAGGTTGCCCCCCAGACACAATTTGTGTACCTTGAGGTTGCCCCCCAGGCGTTAATTGAGGCTGCCCCCCAGGCGGTAACTGGCTACCTTGAGGTTGAGAACTGGGAATTGAACCTGACATCATGTAAATGTCTCCTACGCTCAATGGTTTATTACCATTGTTTCCAGTTAATAACCCATGTTCAATGGGTTGAGGAGATGCTCTCGCAAAAGTACCAGAAATTGACTGATACCCAGAGGGAACAGAAGGACCACTGTACAAAAAGGATTCAGGCGATTGAGTAAACATGGACGACTGACCAGACATATTTACAGGAGTATAAAGACCTCCAGGTGGATAAGGAGCACGAGGTGGAGAAAAACTTAACCCTGAGTTGTCCAAATAATTAGTTAAAGAAAGATACCAAGTAGTACTTCTAGGTGGACTGTAAAAAATGGATTCACGCTCCCTTAGATCAATAGTAGGTTGATTTTCAGGGATAGGGATGCCTATTTCTTCTTCCGGAGCAATTTCTTCAATAGCTATCAAACCAGAAGGAAGATTTTCGGTGATGACTCTTTCTACCCTAGGTGAATCAGGAGCACTAGAAGTTGGAGAGACTAACCCCGATGTTGGAGTAACAGGTTCAGATATCTCAGGTTCTTCGCCTATATCACTAGTAGATGAAAAACTACCAGCAAGCTCGGAAACTGCAATAGCTTCAGGATTATAACCTGTTTCTAGAGTTTGGTAATCAGGATGAACTAACAACGAAGACTCTCCTTCTTCAGGTGAACCTACTTGACTGCCACTAGGAGTTACGAGGACTTTCAAACCTTCGTAATGACCCGGGACGTCTTCAGGAGGTTGGCCCCGAAGTCTACGGGACTTCCTCAACAAATCGGCCACGGTTACAACCTCAGGAGACTGGCCCCGAAGTCTACGGGATTGTCTCGGTAATTCAACCACAGCTAAAAACTTTTAACTACTGCACACGCAAACAAAGTAAAATCTCAAAGCAAACCGCCTAAAGTCTCTAAAGAACCAAAGAAATTCGAATCACACGCCTAAAGAATCTAGGGCGTCAAACCATACACAAACAGTAACCTTCCGGACCGAAAACACTAGTTAGTGATGAAATCCAACATCGCAGAATTCAGTACAGAAGTGGCGAGTGGAACAGTTACCCCGGCAACCTGCTTAATGAATAGACTGGAAAAAGTTCCTCCACTTTAACCGTCTCGAGTTAAGTGAACCCCCCAGAAAATCTAAGTGAGTCTAGCCGACGTCTACTCTAGGTACAGTGGGATCTTCCCTCCACCGTCACCTTGGGTAGAACCCTAAAGATAATGGTCACTAAGGTCACCAACAGCAACAAATATACCTAGGGGAACAGTCTACGATCCGATAGCACGCAAGGGCAGAGTAACAAGCTCAATCCCCTTGCCAGCTCCTTGACAATAATCCAAGGTTTACCGACAAGTGACCCCAGGCTCCTCGACAATGGTTAATCCGAGGTTTACCGTTTGTAGTACGTGCGTATCTGGCATCGTTCCCAATGAAGGAGGATTGATCCCCTCACTGGTTCGGACACGATCTCGTGCTTCTCCTTTAAGAGGAGCTTTCCCAGAGCATAAATGTAACTATTGGATTTATCCTACCACAAGATGAACTACTTGTTTGGTTTTGCTGTCTTGGAGAGTTAATTACTCTCCTACTCCAAGACACTAGCCTGATCTATATTGGTGTATCAGAGCCCTAGTAAATAAAAAGTTACTAAGTTAATTTTACTTTAAGCGTTAATTTTATGGCTTTTCTTTAAGACAAAAGGTAGTGGAGATGAAACTGATGGTGTGTAGACTCGACCCAAATCCACTAAAAAGATGCACCTATGATGATTTAAACTATCTTTCCTTTTCAATGAATTCCCTAGCTAAGAGAGTTGGATAATGCAAAATTTATAAAAACAACTTTCTTGGCAATGAAAATCAAAGAAACAATCTCTTTATCTTTTCCAAAGCACACAACACATGACCACTAATTATTTCACGAAAATTTCCTTTCTCTTTTCAAAGACTTCAAATGCTACTAAAACAAACTTTCCTCAAAAGAGATTTTTGTATTTTTCCTATTTTAACAAAGCATGTAAAACTACTTAACAAAAATCAATTTTAAGATCTATGAAAATCTAAGACCTAAAAGAAAATCTAATGAGAAATTTTAACTAAAAGCAAATCTAATGAGGTAAAAGCGTACAAAATATAATTCCAGGATGTTTTACTCAGTTACAATTCAACCAAGGACTAGTTCATGCAGAATCATAAACCAGTCAAAAACAAAAATGAAAAGCTTTTGTTCTTTTTCTTAAGAATGAAATTCATAGCTTAACCAACAAGCTTTCTCGAAATTCCGCAAAGAGACAACACAAAGGTAGGTTTCTCACAAAGGTGGATTTTACGAAAGGTCTGACTCCTAAGAAGACTGAAAAGACCAGGGATATCCAAGGTTTTTACAACTTCTAAAGCCAAAGTCACTACAAGACCAATACAAAAATCAAACCTAGGGCTAGAACTTCTATGAACTTCACTAAAACCCTTGATGCTAATGAAACAAGCTTAGATGAAGACCTTTGACAGGTAACCAGTGGATCTGGGTAGCAATAAACAAACTATAAACAAAATCTAAGAGGTAAAAAGGAAAAAATGGAATTTTCTCAACTTTTGACAGGGTACGCAAGCAGTCTGTTTGCACAGGTGCGGCCACGCTCTGTGTAAAAAGCAGAAGTGCGTACAGGTATGCACTGTGCTTAACGCAGAGGGTGCGTACTGCTCTCAAAACCAAGAAAAATAAAGACTAACTTAACCCTAAGCTATTCCACCCAAATTCACAGTCAATCAGTCAAAAACCAGAAAGAAATCGACTTTTCTCAAATCAAAGTATCAATCAAAAGAGAAATCAATCAAATCCATGGATTCCCCAGCGGAGTCACCATTTTGTCATGCGGAAAGAGTCAATTTTGCGGACAAAACCGACCTCCCTAGAAGCTAAGGCTTTCTAGTGACAAACAAAACAATCAAGCACTATCTTTCCCTAAATATGCATTTAGAATACAAGCAACCAGGTGTTTAAAGCATACCTTTAGTCCAATGCTGTTTGTAGCAGCCAAGCCTCTCCGATCCAGATGAGCTCCTCCTTCTCTTTGAAACTTGCATTCACTAACAAGCAAATGATTACATAGCACCTGAATAACTCATATAATAAAACATATTCATCATAAAGACCAAGGAGTATATGAAACAAATTATATATAACAACTTGTTGAGAAAAATGAACTCAATTGTATTAATTGGAAACAAAAGAAACCATTACAACCAGTGCCTTAGTGTTGTGCAAGTCCCTCCCAGGGTCCAGCAAGAGTTCTCCTTTACTTTGATCAGCTCACCCACTTCCAAATGAGGCTAAGAAAGGATTGGAATCTCTCCTCTCAAGCTCTAAAAGGGAGTCCTAATTTCAGCAGCATCTACCCTTAGGAATGTTCAGCTTTCAACCTCCCCTCCCTCTGGCCCAATGCCTGTATTTATAATGCTTTGGAGAAAGTTAATCAGGTCCACCATCAATGGGATAAGCCCCTCTTTCAATGGGATAGCTCCCCTCTTGATGGGATAAGTTCCTCTTTCATAGGGTAAGCAAGAACCATCTGGAGGCGCTCAATCCACGTCAAACCATCTTCTAGAATGCTCTAGATTCGACCACAAGTAACTTTTTTGAAGTAAAACTTGCACCTTTTGACCTTTACAGGAGTACGTACCCACCCCTTTACAGACAGAGTGTACAAGTACGCAGGTATTATGAACTTGAGGTGCGTACACGCAGGTAAGGGTAAGAGAAACTGCGTAACCAGAGTTAATTGACTTTTTAAGGACTTTCTCTCTTTCTTGGAGTTTGACATGAGGAGCAGAGGTATAAGACTTGCCAAGGAGGATAGTATGACAATTGATGGAGCCATACTGACTGCAAATAGTCATGGTGACAAATTTTAGTGTAACAAACCCCTTCTCGTTCTATTGGTTCAATATTTAACGTAACATGATAGCCATATAAGGGTTAGGTTTTGATTTCCTTAACCCTTGATTGTGATAAGGTAATATGTCTTATAAAATCTTCTCAAAAGTGCACATGCAACTAGCCTCACATTTGCGAGTAGTGGGGGGATAACATGGAGTCCACTTGTATGATGGTGATCAAGAAGGTAGGTTAATTTGCAAGAGGTATACCTTTCACACACAATCTTTGATTGAGATGATTTCTACACCATTGGAAAGGTCTTGGTGTGTATATCAACATCGAGTGTGCTTGCATAAGTTCTAGACATTTCAACCCCAAATAATGCCATTTGATGCCTCAAAATGGCTCCAAATGGTTCTGGACTCTAATTTTCGAAACTGGGACTATTCACTAAAATAGGTTGTGTATGCCAATTCCTTCAATTTTTCCACCTAGAAAGTATCAAGATAAATTAAAAATTATATAATAATTCAATTTGAATCATACCTCCCTATTTAGGGAGGATTTCAATGGTTTGTAAAGATTTACTAAATGAGGTGAGAAAATATTGTCCACTACCTTCTCTTAGAAATATCATTTTGCTTTACCTAGAGGTTTTCCTTTCAATCCAATCAACCAAAGTTCATGCCGGTCATGTCTTGTAGTTCTAGACTTCTTATGCAAAAATATTTTTTTTTCCAACCCTCCTTGAGCTTATGGTGTTAAGTCCTCTATGATAGGTAGGACCTCCACCTCCTCCTAACCCAACATGGAAGGCTAATAGAGTTTCAAATTCTCCACCTTCCCAACTAAGTAAACAAGCATGGT
Source organism: Pinus tabuliformis (assembly GCA_031772625.1). NCBI lineage: Eukaryota > Viridiplantae > Streptophyta > Pinopsida > Pinales > Pinaceae > Pinus > Pinus tabuliformis. The sequence goes on from CM062819.1 coordinate 183,631,221, forward strand.
GGTAGACTGAGCTTGTAATTGATATGTTCCTCCTCCAATAACTCAAAAGGGCCACAAAGCCTTGATATTTTTATTAGTACACTATATTCTTTAAAACGTATTTAGCTTAAACCAAACTCTCTCTCCAGCTTCAAATGACTTATCACTTTTATGTTGATAATGTCTAGCCTTATATACTTTTTCTATGAATTCTTAAGTATCTCTTATACTTGCAAATGAATACCTAATATTTTCAACAAACTTATCTACTCTTAACACTTCTCTTATGATGTCTTCCCTCACTCTTCCAAATTGTCCATATACAATATTGTTGGATCCCTAATGCTAAAGTTTTGCAAGTATAGGACTGCATAGTAGGGATGAGGAGCATGGGAGGTTGAGTGGAGCACAACATGTGGCTGGCGTAGTAGGTAGAGAACGACACAGATGGATGTCATGTGGGAGGACAATAGTGGCACCTGATGATGGGAGGCACATGCAAAAGCATATTTGTAGTTAGGATTTTACAGAGGATGGAGCCAACCAAGGATATCGTGGAAAGTAGGAGGACAAATATATTTTACATAAGGAGGAGAAAGGACGAAGTCGAGCTAACTAGCGGGAAGGATATTTTGAGTGATTGGTAATACACATGGGATAGTTCAAGAAGTAACGATGAAATATCCTAATGGTTTGAAGGAAAGTTGGAGAACCCAGGAAGAGGAATGAGAGGGTTCGAGAGGTTTCTAGAAAAAGATAAGAAGGGTAGCCAGGGTCGGACTTGGGCTGATGGTTGAATGTTTCTCACTAGATGAGAAGGTAGCAGAGATGTAGAGTCTGCCTTTAGTCGACTGTTGGTAATGTAATGTCTGAATGCTTAGAGTTCTGTTTCCGTTGCTACAACACCCTCCAAAATTTTGGTATGCACCAAATTTCAGAGCCTACCTTGGTCTTTTATATTGTTGTTGCAAATGTTGAAATCCATTCCTTGTGTTTTTTCTAAGTGCTTTGGTCCCTTTTGCAAGAAAATATTTTTTTTTCTTTTCGCATGTTAAGTGTCGCATGATGTATATAAGCTTGTTCTGGTGGTTTAAAGGAGATATATTTGTGAAAATGAGTTGATATTACCATGTAAACATCCGTCACACTCATTCCCAAAGTTTTAAACACTGTCATACAAGTCTCGTCATTGTCGTCGCAAAGTGTATCTTTAGTGTCACACTTGTCTTAAGTTGTTACAAAGTTGTCGCATTGAGGGAAATATGTTGTTCAAGTGTCCTAGATGATCTATGTTTTTATGTCATCAAGTGTTATAAGTGTGTGATCACAGTCGAGTCTCATCACTATTCACATCAGCTGCATCAATCCCACACTTAGTCAAATTCCGAAAAACTTTCCAACCAAGCAACTTAGCCTCATTCGGCCTCCTGAGCTGTGCATTGCATAGTTCCAGACCTCAAGTCACATGCCTTCCTCTTGACACTGTGCACTGCACAGTTTCAATGCTAAAGCCCAGACCTTGGCCTCCAAAATTGTGCAATTTAGCCCTCCAACTTGGCCCCAACTGTGCATTACGCAGTCTTTGAGCTGAAGCCCAACCCTTGAGCTCCTGAGTTGAACAATTTCATAGACACTCAGCCTCCCTCACCTTCCAGAACTGTGTAATAGCCTGAATTAGTTCTCAACCCTTCAGCCTGACTCACTCAGATCCAAAACTGCACAATTTTCTCCCTCAGTCCAACCTGAACTACGCATTGCGCAGTCTCAAGGCTCGAGCTTCACCCTTGACTGCCTGATCTGTGCAATTGTTGAGTCACTGAGCCTCTCCCTCAACCTGTAACCTAGTTCACGCTCAATCAATGGATCAACCTGCATCATCTTAGACTAGGGGTTTATCGGGTTGATGTCATCTTGTCATGAGATAATTGCAGATGCAGGTACTCTATCATTCCATGATAGGATGAAGAAGGAGATGGAGAAGGGAAGCATGTTGAAAGAAGTCTTTGTAGTTGATTATGTAAGTTGATCAATGAAGAGAAAGAAAAGGGACACCAATTTGCAACCGCAGCTCAAGACCTGATATCACCAAAGACTCCTTAACTCTAAGCCATATGGAGGTGGATAGAAGAGCATTCCCAAGAAGATACAAAATAGGAACTAGCAAGAATGCCTTGACATTGCCATGTCATCAAGAAGTCCATATCAACAGTGCCATGTCATGTCATGTCATGATTTGTCATATGCCACATCATTATTTTGGATTATGTAATTTTCTATTCGAAAATGTATTGTAAGGTGGAAGTCCAAAGGACATGTACAAAAGATGAAGAGTGTTGGGAACGGGATCCCCTAAGGACAGTTTTGGGGCTAAAATCCCATGTTTTTGGTCAAATTTTGTAATAAAATTGTAAAGTCTCCGCATTTTGTGGTTGCGGAGCGCGAAGGTGTCATAAGACATAAAGGTTTGTCAGCCCTTATTTTTTAAAGTAAAAATTTGGCTGTAAAGAACTACCCATGGTTTGCAGACCATGGGATTGTATGAAAAGAGCTAAGTAAGTAAGCTCTAGGTAGTCATAAGTTTTTTGGGGAGAAGTAAGAAATCTTGAGCGATAAGGAGGAAGTATTTAGAAGTATAATTTTCAGGTCGTAGTGTAGGTAGAGGCTCTGTAGCTGAGTGCACAGAGGTAGATAGAGTCTGTAATCATCTGAAGATATCAATAAAGAGAAGCATTCTACAATTTTTGTGTCTTTGTCTCCTATTAATGCATCTTGTCTTATTGTGTATGAATTTCATTTACAATGCTTATGTGATGCACGAATGTATGTAATTACGTTGGTTAATTGAACGCAAGTAAGAAAATTTGTTAACGTGGTGATAATTATGATTGTTTAGTAAGATAAATAAGACACTTAAGGTAATCTGGGAATCTACACGATACGTTGCTCTAGTAGTGCGCAAGTACATGAACCGCAGGTTAGGGCTGCGTGAAGGTCAATTGTACTCCTTCATGGAGGTACTGAAGGGCAAAATAAAAGGCTAGACAGATGGAGCCCTAGAAATTAACGACTTGCGTGAAAGCAGGAATAGGAGGAATAAACCGACATCACAACCATCTCAGGGTGCAGAAACTTGGTTCCAGAATCCCCCCATACTACTTCGAGTGACACTTTGGTCCGTGCTCTGTGGGATGATGCCGGAAGGGCCAGTAGTGTAGGGATTTGTTTGTCTAACTAACGCTGAACCTGGGTTAGGCCCCATGCAACCAAAAAATGGTTTCGTTGCTAGGACTAGAATTTACATAAGAGATGTGTGATGTCGTATCACTGGAATCCAATGAAGAAAGAGATTGAAGACTCGTTGGATAGGAAGATCCACGAATTTGTGGTGTAGGAGAACAAGAACCCAAGACTGACAAAGGAATAGTGGCTGGATAGGTACCTATATAAAGAGATCCACGAGATATTTGTCTATTCCTTTCCGGTTGAGCTATACGAGTGGATCACGAAGCTAGCGAATAACCAAGGATGGTGGAGACTTGACGGTCCTATTGTTTGGACCCCAGAGTTAGTACAAATATTGGAAGCCTTTAAGGATAAGATTGCCCGCAATGTTGATCATTGAATTGATCGCATCATAGGAGGATTTATGACTAAATTTGCGGTCGATACCTCAATTAGCTACAGTAAGGCGGAGCGACGCTTTTTCAAAGGTCCGCGAGGTAAGTACTTGAAATATTTAAATACCTGGATTAAGATGTTATTGTATGAAAAATGGGTTATGCAGCTACCTTGATATTCGAAGCTATGCAAAGCGGAAAGAATTACATGAACGAAGGAAGAAACAGTCCTGAATATAGTCCATTGATTTTACCTCCATTAGGTGACGAAGAGGGAGTAGCGTAGGCTTCTCCGCAAAGTGCAATTCAGTTAATAAGACAAGGATTCCCGCGACTACCACCTCCGCCCACACCACCTCCAACTTCACCACCATCACCTGCGACTTCACCCATACCACCACCTCCACCACAATTCAGCATGGAAAATTCAATGAAGCTACCTTTGTTTAAAGGCTTTGGAAATCAGGACCCAGACCAGTTCTGGTTCATCGTGAAAGTTGTATGGGAAGCTCAAGGCGTTATAGATGATCACATGAAGAAGGCAACACTGGTTAGTGCTTTGCAGGATCGTGCGCTAACCTAGTACATCAAGTACTCTAATGATAACCCAAATGCTGGAGTGGTGGACATCCAGACCGCACTGAATAAGAATTTAGTAGGTCTAAATTTGGGGCATAGTAGATTGTGGGGTTCAAAGAAGTCGCGATGAAACCAAGCGAGACACCTTGGGAATTAGATCAGAGATTGAAGTGTAAAATCCGTGAAGCTAATATGAAATTAACAGATGGACAACACCACGAATGGTTCATGGCTTCGCTCCTACCACATTTAAGGGTTGTGCTGTCACAACAGAAGATAACAACTCAAGCAGAGGCCTTGGAGATTGCAATGAGATTGCATGAAACAATGATGCAGGATCCGAATATGGGGGTTCATAAGATCCATGCGTAGTTGCAAAATATTTGCATTGAAATGCAAAGCTTGAAGCAAGAAAAATAGTTCGGTCGGAGGTGCGTGAAGAGGTATGGTGTCTGAAATGTAAAGGTCAAGGGCATGACAAAGACCATTTCCCAGTCTTTGCGAACTATATTGGAGGGGGAGGACCGATGCCTTTGAGACCGAAAGCTCAAGCAGGATCGAGCACGGGGCCTACGTTGTGGTGCACTATATGTCAGGTAGCAAGAAAACATACGATGGATAATTGTCATTTGTTGCAGAAGTTTGTACAGACACCGCAACAACTGTTCTGCAACTTCTATAGGTTGGTAGGGCATGATGAGCGCAACTGTAGAAGTTATGAATTGATGATGGACAGAACACTCGCCTATAGGGTTTAGGCCAAAATGCGACCCCTTGACTAGAGCACGGGGATGACGCGAACAAGATTTCAGGGGCGCAGACGAGGCAGAGGCCAAGGAGGACCTGACAGAGGTCGGGGACATCTAATCTACTATAATTGCGGAGGACCAGGACACTATGCCCGGGATTTCACTAACCCAACTGTCATGCGGAAAGAGTCAATTTTGCGGACAAAACTAACCTCCCTAGAAGCTAAGGCTTTCTAGTGACAAACAAGACAATCAAGCACTATCTTTCCCTAAATATGCATTTAAAATACAAGCAACCAGGTGTTTAAAGCATACCTTTAGTCCAACGTTGTTTGTAGTAGTCCAACCTCTCCGATCCAGATGAGCTCCTCCTTCTCCTTGAAGCCTGCATTCACTAACAAGCAAACGATTACATAGCACCTGAATAACTCATATAATAAAACATATTCATCATAAAGACCAAGGAGTTTATGAAACAAATTATATATAACAACTTGTTGAGAAAAATGAACTTAATTGTATTAATTGGAAACAAAAGAAACCATTACAACCAGTGCCTTGGTGTTGTACAGGTCCCTCCCAGGGTCCAGCAAGAGTTCTCCTTTACTTTGATCAGCTCACCCACTTCCAAATGAAGCTAAGAAAGGATGGGAATCTCTCCTCTCAAGCTCTATAAGGGAGTCCTAATTTCAGCAGCATCTACCCTTAGGAATGTTCAGCTTTCAACCTCCCCTCCCTCTGGCCCAATGCCTGTATTTATAATGCTTTGGAGGAAGTTAATCAGGTCCACCATCAATGGGATAAGCCCCTCTTTCAATGGGATAGCTCCCCTCTTGATGGGATAAGTTCCTCTTTCTTTGGGATGCATGAACCATCTGGAGGCGCTCAATCCACGTCAAACCATCTTCTAGAATGCTCTAGATTCGACCACAAGTAACTTTTTTGAAGTAAAAATTGTGCCTTTTGACCTTTACAGGAGTACGCACCCACCCCTTTACAGACAGAGCGTAAAAGTACGCAGGTATTGTGAACTTGAGGTGCGTACACGCAGGTAAGGTTAAGAGAAACTGCGTAACCAGAGTTATATTGATTTTTAAGGACTTTCTCTCTTTCTTGGAGTTTGACATGAGGAGCAGAGGTATAAGACTTACCAAGGAGGATAGTATGACAGTTGATGGAGCCATACTAACTGCAAATAGTCATGGTGACAAATTTTAGTGTAACAGATTGCCCCCTAAAGTGCGAAGCCTGTAGTAGATTAGGGTTTCATATCATCTAGGAAGGGTGAAGTACTTTATCATTTCAAGGATTATCTTGTGGAGAGCCCAGTCAGAACCTACAAATATTCAACACAAAATACATATATAAGATCATATCATCGCTGAGGTAGGCATTCCCATACTCAGATTGAAAACTTTAACTAACAAACTAACTACTACTCTGATATAGGAATGATTTCACAGTACATCATAATCATAGACTCATGTAGACACATTATGAATGCAACCATCTGTTTATGATTAGTCTATTGTATAATGAATACAAAACTCCTCGCAGCCTGGATGGTGGAAACTAGATCCAGGGTCTTCATTTCTACTTCTCGAAATGGTACGATTCTATCCATGCGAATAAATGAGTTGATGTCGAACATGGTAGAAACCACTTGATTACCAGTCGATGATGTAAACTGTTAACAAGTGTGAGAGAGACCACCAGTGATGTCAATGGTTCTCAAAGTACCCAGTACAATCCATGAAATGTGAATGAATGTGTTGATGTCGAACATGTCACGGAATCCTTCGATCGAAAGTCAATGATGTAAACTGTCGTCAAAGGCGAGAAACCTGCCATTGATGGATGCAGATTTCAAGATACTGACGATTTCTAGGTCATCTTTCTAGATAATGTGCTGATGTCGATAGAAAGCGACCCGTCGTAGGCAAGCCCACAACACGAAATCATAGATCAAGTTGAAGAAATGTAGCTGTAAGGACTGACTCAGGGATGGTCAAAATGGATGACAGGTATTTTGCAGATGAATGGTTTATTTGCAGTGACCTCTTGAACACATAACGACACAACAGATGGCTTGGTAACAATTGACCCAAAGTTAATACCCAGAAACCAACTGAAGATTTTCAATGTGGTTTGATCAACTGTTAGGCAAAGGATTTCCCAACCCAGGTGAATGAAAAGTGTCGTGTTCAAGAGTGGTGATAAGGTTTTTCTAAGACAAAGGATAACAAATAGGCTCATTTTCTTCTCTTTTCCCCCACCATTTCTGGCAAGTACCTCTTTATTTTTTTTAAAAGCTTGAGGAGGATAACATTTGCTTGATTATAAGCTCATCCTTCGGATGAGTCCAACTTAATTTAGATTCGAACCCTAAGAAGGAGTGGTCCGTTCCTTTTTGTAATCGAACAAGTCCTTTACTGTGAAATTTTAACGAGTCCAGTATAGGAAAAACTCGGCGTTTTTTCAATTTTAGAGAGTCTGAAAAAACTTAAGAAGACTCCAGGGTTGACCTTTTTCGTAAATTTGTGTCTCCCAAGCCCGAAAAAGTATAAAATAATACTTGAGAGAACCGCTTGATCTTTATGACCAAGGAGTACTTTCATGATTAGTGTCTCTGACCTGAAAAGTAAAAAGCGATCAAGGACACGTCGTTTTATTTCCAATATCGAATTTGAAATGACAAAAATCCGGCAATCTTTTCATGTTTTTACGGTCAGAAAAGGGCTATAATAGGACTGTCTTTTAATTCCTTTTTAACGAGTGTAAAAGAAACGCTCGGCAATCTTTTCATGTTTTAGGAGTCAGAAAAGGGCTTAAAGATGACTCCGATGTTTTTGTTTGTAAAAAATGACAATTTTCCCTGAAAATCCTTTATCCTGCACAAAAACCAACACATTACTCATACCTGTTTAAGATAGATAAAAATACTTTGAAAAATACCTTTTCATGGTGAAAAATAATCAAATTTACCATTTATTTACCCAAAAAACCTATAAAAAGGGCTTTTACCAATTCATTTTTACCATTTTACTGTTGAGGAGAGAAAAAGGGGTTTTGGCAAGAAACTTCCCGTGGACATTGCGGAGAATCCGACCGTCGAAATCGAACGCCATCTCTTTCAGGTATTCTACGACATCCTCCTCTTCATTTTCATCTGTTTAGAATTTGTTTTTAGGCCCTAGATTTTATTTTTTGGAGGCTTTGGGGTTTCAAGATCCGCCTTTCGGGGTACGCAGGTGCCACACTAGGGACCCGCGTACCCCGACATTTTCTTAGTTGGGAAAATGCCGGGTGTATGCACCTTGCCTTAAGGGAACCCGCGTACCCATGCTCTGTTCCTAAAGGCGGGGTGCGTACTCCGCGCAAAGGGTTTTCAAACCCCAAATTCTCTAAATTGGACCAAAAAACTTTGATTTTATGAACTCTAATGGATGTTTTCTGGTGTGTAGATTGCCCACCATGCTTGATTGGCGCGAGAGAGAGCACGAAGATGTTGATTTGGCCGCCATTAGTCATCAACCGTCCATTGATGCTTTGAAGGCATGCGGCCTTTACAAATACTGGGCCATACCTGGCATGAGGGCCCAAGTGCACTTTCTAGAGTGGCTGGTAGAAAGATGGAACGTCCAGGACCAGTGTTTTTATATCGGAGGGCACCAGCTCGAGATAGAGCCCTCAAATATCTACTTCCTCACTGGTTTGCCCAAGAGAGGCGAACACTTGACTCTGTTCGGGACTAGGCTGGGTGGCCAGTCCATCACTAGTCTCCGACTAGAGTGGTGTAACACTCAGACTCAGGAGAAGGGGATAGAGATCAAAACTATATCCCACCCTGAACTTATGGTGATTGCTTTTACAGTTACTAGACTTTGCAGGGCTGCCGCTTTGCACATTGCCACTGGATCCCAGATGCGGATGGCGATTGATTGCTATCGAGGCACCATTTTCAACTGGTGTGATGTTGTGTTGGCCAATTTAAAGGGCCAACTGACTAGAGCCAAAAACGGGCAGCTAAAGACTTTTGGTATGGGCCTTTAGTTGTGAGTTTTGGCTTAGAGAGGGTTCCGATGCTGATCCCACAGCAGCTCATTGTTGAGGCTGGGTTTCCCCGAGAGCCCAAATTGATGCGATGGGTTGCGGTTATGGCCCATCATCCTGATGAGGGCACAGAGGTTGTCCGATTTACTCCGGAGTACTTTCACTGGTTAGAGGACCAGGTCTTTTCTATACAGGATTTTCCTTATGCCGGAGTTGATTTTCGTGGAGATCCGGACATGGTTCTTCCACCGGGAGAACAATGGGATGACACAGGTAATTCATTTTCCACAAGTTTTTTAAACTATCTTTTTTTTTGTTTGTTTTTATATCGTCTCAAAACTGACAGTAATAATTTTCAAAATGCAGATGTAGGCCCACGTCGTCCAGGCAATCTCTGGCCTTTCGAGAGGAGACTACCAGTTGCAGCGGCGCCGGCCCCACAGGACGAGGCCATAGAGACTTTAGCTGAGTTGGAACAAGACCTAGAGTGTCTTATAGCAGATATACCAGAGACTACCATAGATGATATTCCTATCAGGCTTCAGCGCTATGTAGTCGCAGTCCCAGGACCTTTTAGAAGGTTCTTGTGTAGGGTATCCCATGCAGTGGTGTCGTATAGAGAGCATCACCAGTGATTAGATGGTCGTTTTGTAGACACATGCGACATTTTGGTTTTTTGTACTTATCATTTTTGCCGATCATAAGGTGTTTTTCAACCTATGATTGAAGACGATGTATTTTTTGACACACTCCTATCTATATATATCATTATTAGCGGCTTATCTTGTTAAACATGTGTGATGAAATGTTTTTAAATTTACATGTATGATTATTGCAAATGTCTATTTAACATTCGAGAAGCAATTGCATCTGCTAATGTATTTAAAGACCTTGGAATATGTTGATATTCAATGTAATCAAACTCACGTTCCAAGAGACGCACTCTCAAAAATTACCTTAATAACACTGGATTTCTAATGGCATACACTCTATTAAGCTGTAATACAACGAGTTCAGAATCTAACCTCACTATCAAACTCCGAATCCCAAATGAAATAGATTCAGACAATAACTCAATCACTGCACTGTATTCGGCAATGTTGTTTTTTGTTTGACCGAGGCTCACCCCATGCATAGAAACTAACTCATGAGAGGGCGAATAGATAACCCAAGCTGCGGAAGAGATATTCCGTGTACTACGACAAGCACCATCAGCAAATCCAATGTATGTTTGGAGAGGTATCAACATCTGCAACATCAAGAGTAAAACCAAGATAAGCAGAATAACGAAGAAAAGCACACTCTCTAAGCTAAGCACACTGTCTAAACTAACAAACACACCAGCTAGAAAGAAAAACCTAACCTAACTAAAATCTCCATACCCATCATTTAAGCATAATACCTCTTTAGGTAAAGTCCATTCCTGGGTTTACCCAAAGAGTCCCCGTCAAAGTCTACCAGCTCATAGGCCCCTTTTGCTAGCTTTCGCTTGACAATATAGGGCCCATACCACATAGGAATGAATTTTCAGCACCTAATTTATCATTAGCTTGATCATATAATAACACTACGTCTCCTTCCGAAAAATTTCGAGGGGTCACATTTCGATCATACTGAGCTTTCATACGTTTTGCGTGAGTCTCGATCGCTAATGCAGCATCACGTCGAGTCTCATCTAATTGAGCTAAGTATAATAAACGCTTCTCCTCTTCGGAAGTAGCTGGAAGTAACTCGATGGCCATTTGCAGTGACGGGATTTCGCATTCAATGGGTAGCACAGCTTCCAAACCATAAACTAGTTGGAAAGGAGTGAACCCTGTTGATGTTTTCAGTGAGGTTCGGTATGCCCAAAGCGCTGAAAATAACATGTTGTGCCAATTCGACCGATGAATACCAATGATTCGTCGGATCATGATAACTAAAACTTTGTTGATGGACTCAACCAGACCATTCGCATGTGGATAATAAGGAGTTGAACTATCGTGACGCAAACCAAGCTGGCCTGTAAGTTCTGTCATCATGACGTTTCGAAAATGGTGCCCATGGTCAGTGATTATCGCTTGTGGGACACCAAACCTAGCAATTATGTGATTGAACATGAAAATTGCAGCTGTCTTGCCGTCTGCCTCGAATGTAGGCATCACCTCGGCCCACTTAGTAAAATAATCTACCGCAAGGATGATATACGCATGCCCCCCGGCCGAGTGAGGGTTACATGTAATAAAATCGATACCCCATTTGGCAAAAGGACCAACGACAATTATAGGGTGGAGAGGAGCTGGTGGAGCACGCATCTTTCCATCAAACACTTGACAGTTGTGGCATTTTCGGACCGCAGTAATACAATCTTTAAACAAGGACGGCCAGAAGTAGCCAGCGCACAATATCTTTTGGGCTGTGGCATACCCAGACATATGACTGCCACATGCTCCAGAGTGACAGTCATTCAGAACCCTTTCAGCTTCTTCGTGAGTTAAGCAACGTCGAAAAACCAAGTCCGCCCCACGACGATAAAGAGTATCTCCAATAATTTTGTATTGTTGGGACTGGAATCGAATTTTCCGACGTTCCGACTTTGAAACTTCGGGCCGAAAGGATTGGGTCTGGAGATAGACGATGATATCCCCATACCACGGATCTAAAGTGCTGATGAGAAACAAAGATTCGTCCACAATGGGCTCCTCTGCCACAGTTTCTGTGTCAGCACGCGGGAAGTCACACATTAACTTTGCAAAAACTAAAGATTTCTTAGACTTAGATTTTTCAAACTCCAAGTCAAACGCCTACAGGATAACGATCCATTTAGAGTACTTGCCCCCTAGCAATTGTTTAGTCAAAATGTAGATCATAGGGTTGCAATCCGAAATGACTGTAGTTTTACGGAGTAAAATGTAGTGACGAAAACGTTGGACAGCTTGAACGGCTGCCAATGCCAATTTCTCCACATGTGAATATTTGAGCTCAGTTGGGTTTAACGTCCGACTAAGATAATATATCACATGTTCCGTTCCGAATTCATCTTCTTGTACTAAGACCATCCCGATGGTGGAATGGGCGGCGACGAGGTACAAAAAGTAATCCTGGTTGTAGTTGGGAGGATGCAGCAACGGTGCATGGGTCAACGCGTGCTTGAGTGCATCAAAAGATTTCTGAGCTATCTCATCCCAAGAGAATTGAGCGTTCTGTTTCAACAACCACGTAAAACCCTTTGTAACCTCGGCGTAGTTAGGAATGAATCGTCATAAAAAGTTTGCTTTCCCCTGCAAACTTTGGAGTTGGCGAAGACTCGAAGAAGGAGGCAATTTGATGATAGCTTCTACCTTCGAGGGATCGACGCGAATGCCAGCTTTCGAAACTATAAATCCCAACAATTGTCCCACTTCTATACAGAAGACACATTTGTGTGGGTTCAACCGAATTCGATAATGCCTACACCTCATGAAAATTGCTCGTAAATGGACAAGGTGATCAGCTTGATGTAATGAATGAGCGGGCAAATCATCGAGATACGGTTGCACAATGTGTTTGATGTCATGAAACGCATAAGACATCGCCCTTTGAAAAGTTGCTCCAACATTCTTAAGTCCAAAAGGTAATTTGCAATAAGAAAATGTCCCCCATGGACAAATGAAAGCCGTTTTTGGTTGATCGGCAGGTAGAATATTGATTTGATTGTAACCGGAAAAACCGTCCGCAAAGGAAAATATTTCACTTCCGACACAATCATCAATTATTTGATCGATATAGGGTGTTGGGTAGTTGTCCTTTGGAAAAGCTCGATTAATGTCCCTATAGTCGATACATATTCTTATTTTTCCCTGTTTTTTGTTAACCAGAACAATATTCGATACCCAATCCGTTAACGGGATCGAATAAATGAGACCTGCTTTCAACAGATTCTCCACTTCTACTTTAATTGCAGCCACTTTTCGTGGGTGAATCTGACGCAAACGTTGCCGGACGGGTTTAGCGTCCGGGTAAGTCTTGATCTCATGGACAACAATCGCGGGATCAATTTCTGGCATTTCCTCATAGGACCAAGCAAACACGTCGCGTAATTCTTGAAATAGGGCCTTGTATGTCTGAATTTCGTCATCTGTACATGAGGCACCCATATGAATGTTCTCAACAATTCCGGGCTTAACTGAAATGTCAATGGGAATAGTTCGAGAGATGTTTCCCAAATTCAGCCTCGAATCAGGATGTTTCATTAGCTTCTTTGACATATTCAGCTGTAAATATTGATGAGAAATCATTTTCAAAACGATCATCCTCAGGTAAAAACGAAGATTTGTGATGGAGATCTTCCCATGGTAAATCGTCTACACACAGGACTTCACGAAGTTGCTCGTCAGATGACACAACTTCGGGAAACACTATTAACTCCGAGGTTGACGTGAAAAGTGATTCCTCACGGACCACATTCATTTGGTCGATTTTGGTTGAACGTGTGTCGGTAAAAGTCTGCACGGCTTCATAGGCAATTTCATATGGACTCAAAGGCATAGCATCACCAAATGATTCTATCTCAGATTCAGAAGGAACGATCAAGGAGCGTTATAAACAATGGTGTCTGATGTAATCATATGAATGGATGCAAATGAAGACAATGCTTTGATTGGAGGAAAAGGAAAAGTTCCCAGTAAACCGACATCTTTAACTAATCCTACTCCAACATCCTTATAAGGGATAGTCGTTTTACCGACATGCTGAATACTCTCTGAAGAGGTTGGGTCGGATGAAAAGTAGGCCAGCTGGTCTATTGTTACGATCTTAACATTATGTGGAAATTTTATTACTCGGAAGACCGTTGAAATGACCGCTGTCATAGCGTAAGACCAACTTCGACCCAAGAGAAGGTTGTAGTCTAGAGGGGCATCAACCACCTCCACATCTAGACTAACGGTTTTTCCTTCAACCCCTATAGGCAAATCCTGAAGAATGCCAAAAGGATGAAACCCACGGCCATCAAAGGCCTTAAGAATTGTCGGGGATTGATTTAGTGAAGGAGAACCAAGCGATCTCCAACACTGTATCGACATAATACACGTGGAAGCTCCCTCATCAATTATAGTCCGATGAATAGGCCTGTTTTTGACTATCACTGGGATCTGGAAAGCCATTTGATGAGGTAAACGCGGTGTACTATTTTCTAGATCAAAGATTATTAGTTTCGGGTCCTGAACATCAACAGCTCCTATAACCGACAAAAGTAATTTGCGTTGTGCTGGGCATGATTGAAGCACTTCCAAAGCCGACATTGCTGAGGGTGAAATAGCTAAGTCCTCAACAATGTTATAATTCTGGGCCACTCTCGCATGTGGATTGAAAGCAGACTTTCGAAGTATACCCTTGGCGGGCGGTTTGATTACCAAGTCCGAGTTAGGTTTCTCGATCTGTAGTGGATCGGAACCGGGAGCTGAGGTTGATGGATTAGAATGAGAAGCTTCTTCTTCTTTGCCATCAACAAGACTTTTACTACCATAATCTTGCGATCGAGTCGCAATCCTTCCATGAGACATCATCAATATGGGTTCTTCACTGGCACTCGAGGAAGAACCTATCATCTTTCTCTCCTGCTTTGGAAATGGATCTTTCAAAACAGTAGGAGTTGGGGAACCTTTGACGATTTTCACAACCTCTGCCTGATGAGGGAAATCTCTTGTAAAATGATCCTCTTCACAAATAAGACAAGGATAACGAGGTTTGCACTTTTCGTCATTGGTTTCCGATTTTTCATTTTTTTCCTTTGGAGTTTTGTCTGCTTTATTCTTCTTCTTGCCTTTCTTTTTCCCACCGGATTTTGATTTAGCCGTAGATGACTCTACAGCGTGAATATCAGCGGAAACTTCAGCAGAAGAATCTCCTGTCGGGGAGTCTGGTAAGGTTAGAATAGGAGAAGAATTCTTGGAAGACTTCTTCTTACTTTTAGTGTTCACCGTACCAATCATGCCATCAGCAGCATGAGATCCCGAAGGAGCAGCAGCGATTTGATTTGACTTAGGAAGATCTGGGATCTTTTCGTGTAACGTACCTGACTGAGTGTAAACTAAGTCAAGGTACTGCGCTTGAGCAATCACTTGCTCCTCAGTAACTACTCCGGCCTTAGCTACGTCTTCAGTAATCTTCGGTAACAATGATTTAACAAACCATTCAGCTAAGATCTGGTCCGGGATAAAAACTTTCACTAACTGCCTTCGACGTCTCCATTCATGAATATGATCGGAAATATATGTGGACGTCGATTGTTTTAATGAAGTTAGTAACTTCGTGCCATTATCATATCTGACCGGCAACTGAAAATGAGTTAAAAACGAGGTAGCTAACTGGCTAAAATTATAAAAAGAGGCCCGTGGTAACTCAATGTACCACTTGGCCACGAGACCAATGAGAGTACGCTGGAAAAGACGTAAGCGGATCGAATCATCCGAGATGGAATTAGAGGCACACCAGAGGTGGTAAGTCATCACATGATTTGACGGGTCCTCTCCAGACTTACCTTCGAACTTGGGAATGTCACTGGGCAACTTATTTGGCATTGGCGGCCAAAACGGAAGATAATTTATTGGATCATTCGTTAGGCGCGACAAGTTTAGTAAATCCAAAGTTGCGATAAACGGTAACTCTCGATTAGGATCCCTAAAACTCTGGGTCACGAGACCAGTCCCAGGAGGAGTATATCCAGAATAACTAGGAATAGGAATCGCGTTCGGGATATTGTATCCTCCCGGAAAACCAGGATTAACCGGACCGTACTGGGGTTGTTGTGATTGTTGATAAGTGTACCCAGGATACGGTTGATACTGGTAAACTGGCTGCTGGACAGCAGGACCGTATTGGTACTGTCCCTGGTACGGTTGATAAGTGAATTGTGGTTGACTTGTGACAACCGTACTTAAACCAGGTTGTCCTACAGGCATCTGAACCGTAGTTTGAATCGTGGATCCAGACGATGGTAAAGATGTCTGAGGAGTAGTTACAGAGACAGTAGAAACCGGAGCTGTCGATACTCCAGAAGTAGGTGGGGTAGATTGAACAGATGTTGCGGTAGTTGCAGCAGTCGTTTGAGATGGAGTACTAGGTGCAATAGGCCCAGACTGAGAAACTACTGAAGGTACAGAAGTTTGAATATTAGACTGGACTGGTTGCTGGGATGAACCAGAAACTAAGGGTTGTCCAGTTTGAGATGACAACTGTACACTTGGCTGCAACACCTGTTGAACTTGCGATGGATCCCACACTATGTTCATTCCGAGGTATTGACCCATAACAGGTTGAGGATATTGAGATCCATAACCGGATTGAGGGTAGAATTGATAATTGAAAGGTACATTTCCCGTACCTTGAACATAAGATTGACGTTGGGGTGGTTGGAAACCTTGACTCGAGTACTGACCTTGGGGTAGATACCCTTGAGGTAGGTACTGATACTGGGGTTGACCTTGGGGTACATATTGAGGCTGGGGTTGACCTTGAGGAACGTACTGTACCATGGGTACATAATGTCCTTGAGGTTGCCCCCCAGACACAATTTGTGTACCTTGAGGTTGCCCCCCAGGCGGTAACTAGCCACCTTGAGGTTGAGAACTGGGAATTGAACCTGACATCATGTAAATGTCTCCTACGCTCAACGGTTTATTACCATTGTTTCCAATTAATAACCCATGTTCAATGGGTTGAGGAGATGCTCACGCAAAAGTACCAGAAAGTGACTGATACCCAGAGGGAACAGAAAGACCGCCGTACAAAAAAGATTCATGCGATTGAGTAAACATGGACTACTGACATGACATATTTACAGGAGTATAAAGACCTCCAGGTGGATAAGGAGCATGAGGTGGAGAAAAACTTAACCCTGAGTTGTCCAAATAATTAGTTAAAGAAAGATACCAAGTAGTACTTCTAGGTGGACTGTAAAAAATGGATTCACACTCCCTTAGATCAATAGTAGGTTGATTTTCAGGGATAGGGACGCCTATTTCTTCTTCCGGAGCAAGTTCTTCAATAGCTATCAAACCAGAAGGAAGATTTTCGGCGATGACTCTTTCTACCCTAGGTGAATCAGGAGCACTAGAAGTTGGAGTAACAGGTTCAGATATCTCAGTTCTTCGCCTATATCACTAGTAGATGAAAAACTACCAGCAAGCTCAGAAACCGAAACAGCTTCAGGATTATAACCTGTTTCTAGAGTTTGGTAATCAGGATGAACTACCAACGAAGACTCTCCTTCTTCAGGTGAACCTACTTTACTGCCACTAGGAGTTACAAGGACTTTCAAACCTTCGTAATGACCTGGGATGTCTTCAGGAGGTTGGCCCCGAAGTCTACGGGACTTCCTCAGCAAATCGGCCACGGTTACAACTTCAGGAGACTGGCCCTGAAGTCTACGAGACTGTCTCGGTAATTCAGCCACAGTTAAAACTTTTAACTACTGCACACGCAAACAAAGTAAAATCTCAAAGCAAACAGCCTAAAGTCTCTAAAGAACCAAACAAATTCGAATCACACGCCTAAAGAATCTAGGGGGTCAAACCATACACAAACAGTAACCTTCCGGACCGAAAACACTAGTTAGTGATGAAATCGAACATCGCAGAATTCAGTACAGAAGTGGCGGGTGGAACAGTTACCCCAGAAACCTGCTTAATGAATAGACTGGCACAAGTTCCTCCACTTTAACCGTCTCGAGTTAAGTGAACCCCCCAGAAAATCCAAGTGAGTCTAGCCGACGTCTGCTCCAGGTATAGTGGGATCTTCCCTCCACCGTCACCTTGGGTAGAACCCTAAAGATAATGATCACTAAGGTCACCAACAACAACAAATATACCTGGGGGAACAGTCTACGATCCGATAGCATGCAAGGGCAGAGTAACAAGCTCAATCTCCTTGCCAGCTCCTTGACAATAATCCAAGGTTTACCGACAAGTGACCCTAGGCTCCTCGACAATGGTCAATCCGAGGTTTACCATTTGTAGTACGTGCGTATCTGGCGTCGTTCCCAATGAAGGAGGATTGATCCCTTCACTGGTTCGGACACAATCTCGTGCTTCTCCTTTAAGAGGAGCTTTCCCAGAGCATAAATGTAACAGTTGGATTTATCCTACCACAAGATGAGCTACTTGTTTTGTTTTGCTGTCTTGGAGAGTTAATTACTCTCCTACTCCAAGACACTAGCCTGATCTATATTGGTGTTTCAGAGCCCTAGTAAATAAAAAGTTACTAAGTTAATTTTACTTTAAACGTTAATTTTTATGGCTTTTCTTTAGGACAAAAGGTGGTGGAGATGAGACTGGTGGTGTGTAGATTCGACTCAAATCCACTAAAAAGATGCACCTAAGATGATTTAAACTATTTTTCTTTTTCAATGAATTCCCTAGCTAAGAGAGATGGAGAATGCAAAATTTATAAATATATCTTTCTTGGCAATGAAAATCAAAGAAACAATCTCTTTATCTTTTCCAAAGCATACAACACATGACCACTAATTATTTCACGAAAACTTCCTTTCTCTTTTCAAAGACTTCAAATGCTACTAAAACAAACTTTTCTTCAAAAGAGATTTTTGTATTTTTCTTATTTTAACAAAGCATGTAAAACTACTTAACCAAATTCAATTTTAAAATATATGAAAATCTAAGAGAAATTTATCTCAAAGCAAATCTAAAAGAAATTTACCTAAAAGCAAATCTAAGAGAAATTTACCTAAAAGAAAATCTAATGAGGTGAAAGCCTACAAAATATAATTCCAGGATGTTTTACTCAGTTACAATTCAACCAAGGACTAATTCATGCAGAATCATAAACTAGTCAAAAACAAAAATAAAAGTCTTTTGTTCTTTTTCTTAAGAATGAAATTCACAGCTTTAACAAACGAGCCTTCTCGAAAATCCGCAAAGAGACAACACAAAAGTAGGTTTCTCACAAAGGTGGATTTTATGAAAGGTCTGACTCCTAAGAAGACTGAAGAGACCAGGGATATCCAAGGTTTTACAACTTCTAAAGCCAAAGTCACTACAAGACCAATGCAAAAATCAAACCTAGGGCTAGAACTTCTATGAACTTCACTAAAACCCTTGATGCTAATGAAACAAGCTTAGATGAAAACTTCTGATAGGTAACCAGTGGATCTAGGTAGCAAAAAACAAACTATAAACAAAATCTAATGAGTAAAAAGGAAAAAATGGAATTTTCTCAACTTTTGACAGGGTACGCAGGTAGCCTGTTTGCACAGGTGCGGCCACGCTCTGTGTACAAAGCAGAAGTGCGTATAGGTACGCACTGTGCTTAACGCAGAGGGTGCATACTGCTCTCCAAACCAAGAAAAATAAAAACTAACTTAACCCTAAGCTATTCCACCCAAATTCACAGTCAATCAGTCAAAGACCAGAAAGAAATTGACTTTTCTCAAATCAAAGTATCAATCAAAAGAGAAATCAATCAAATCCATGGATTCCCCAGTATGGTCGCCATTTTGTCATGCAGAAAGAGTCAATTTTGCGGACAAAACCGACCTCCCTAGAAGCTAAGGCTTTCTAGTGACAAACAAGACAATCAAGCACTATCTTTCCCTAAATATGCATTTAAAATACAAGCAACCAGGTGTTTAAAGCATACCTTTAGTCCAACGCTGTTTGTAGCAGTCCAGCCTCTCCGATCCAGATGGCCTCCTCCTTCTCCTTGAAGCCTGCATTCACTAACAAGCAAACGATTACATAGCACCTGAATAACTCATATAATAAAACATATTCATCACAAAGACCAAGGAGTTTATGAAACAAATTATATATAACAACTTGTTGAGAAAAATGAACTTAATTGTATTAATTGGAAACAAAAGAAACCATTACAACCAGTGCCTTGGTGTTGTACAGGTCCCTCCCAGGGTCCAGCAAGAGTTCTCCTTTACTTTGATCAGCTCACCCACTTCCAAATGAAGCTAAGAAAGGATGGGAATCTCTCCTCTCAAGCTCTATAAGGGAGTCCTAATTTCAGCAGCATCTACCCTTAGGAATGTTCAGCTTTCAACCTCCCCTCCCTCTGGCCCAATGCCTGTATTTATAATGCTTTGGAGGAAGTTAATCAGGTCCA
Organism: Pinus tabuliformis; assembly: GCA_031772625.1. Taxonomy (NCBI): domain Eukaryota; kingdom Viridiplantae; phylum Streptophyta; class Pinopsida; order Pinales; family Pinaceae; genus Pinus; species Pinus tabuliformis. The sequence goes on from CM062819.1 coordinate 183,651,286, forward strand.
CCATCAATGGGATAAGCCCCTCTTTCAATGGGATAGCTCCCCTCTTGATGGGATAAATTCCTCTTTCTTTGGGATGCATGAACCATCTGGAGGCGCTCAATCCACGTCAAACCATCTTCTAGAATGCTCTAGATTCGACCACAAGTAACTTTTTTGAGGTAAAACTTTCACCTTTTTACCTTTACAGGAGTACGCACCCACCCCTTTATAGACAGAGCATACAAGTACGCAGGTATTGTGAACTTGAGGTGCGTACACACAGGTAAGGTTAAGAGAAACTGCGTAACCAGAGTTATATTGATTTTTAAGGACTTTCTCTCTTTCTTGGAGTTTGACATGAGGAGCAGAGGTATAAGACTTGCCAAGGAGGATAGTATGACAGTTGATGGAGCCATACTAACTGGAAATAGTCATGGTGATAAATTTTAGTGTAGCACCAACGCATCCATTGTGCAAATATTTCACTCTGTTTGATGATGAAATGGGGGACTTCCCTATGCTGATAGCGAGGATACACAACAAAGGGGCACTACCACCTCAACTGACTCAGAACCTGTAGATGATGAAGTCTGAGCCTCGCAAAGAGGATCCGAATGTGAATGCAGTGCTCCGAAGTGGAATTACAACAGGGGATGATAAATGGAAAAAGCTCGAAGAAAACGCATGGGTTTGCAAAGCTCCGATGAAGAAGGATGAATTTGATTTGGAGCGCGCATGCAAAACATTCATGGAAGCAAAGAAGAGCTTTGCTGAGGCTTCCACCACAGGAAGAAAGGATAAGCTGGATCAAGAGATGGATCCTTCTATGCTTACAACCTTTCTAGAGACCTGCATGAAGTTGTTGCGTGATAGGAAGGCCATGAAGGGATTACAAGAGCTTATAAATGGATGCGCCGGAAACACTCTAGGTGAATCGCGCGTGGTATGAAAGATTGGTAAGCACAAAACAAGGGCAGGATGAGAAATGAGGTTGACCATGCAGATAGGAGAATACGAAATGGATCAGGTTATTTTGGATCTGGGGTTAGACGCAAACATCCTACCGAAGCACACTTGGGAATGGATGGGAAGATCTGCCTTGCAGTGGTATTTGATTCAGTTAAGAATGACAAATCAGCAACAGATCATCTCCATGGGGCGACTGCAAGGGGTGACTGTAGATACTGAAGGCACAAGCGCGCTGGCTGACTTTGAAGTAATAGAAATTATGGATGACAACAACCCCTACCCTGCACTCCTTTGCATTGATTGGGCTACTAATATGAACGAAGTAATCAACCCAAAGAAGCAAAAGATGATATTTGAAATGAAATCGCTTCAGTAATAGTACCCCTAGATCCTGCTGAAGGATTGTGTTATACTGAACCAGTCTGTGATTATGAGAGCGATGACAATTTGGATTGTATATATAAGATAACAACGCAATACCAAGATTGGGTGAACCCAACAGTGGATGGATGAATGGCATGGGATCACGAGAGTTCCTGCACCTCGGACTCTAACGAAGAATTAGAATGCTGGCAGAATCAGTTACATGAAGTAACCACACTAAGCTGTAACATGATGACCTGGTTGCTACATTGTGTGTCATCAGAGGTAAGAAATATGCCCACTTATGATGGCTTGAATGATGTAGATGTAATTTTGGATACATTTGAGAGGGACGTACTAGAAGAGCAACGCTTCTAGGCTTTGGACTGGGCACTACACGCTACACCCACAAGACGGTGGGGTATGCACAAGGGTATCTTTGATGACTGGTGTGAATGTAGGAGGATGATGAGAACATGCTTTAGGAAGCTGAAGGTATGAATGCCAGAAAAATATGACTGGAAGGATGATCCGCTTGCGCACTTGTCCAAATGGGCTCAGGCTTATGGATTGAAGCCCCAACTTGAATGGGTGCACTTGTTCTACCACACCCTGGATGTCATCCCGATGAACTGGTACTTAGAAACGGAGCTCTGCCATGGTACAGGTGAATGGTATATTCTGTACGAAGGATTCATAATGACATTTAGCTTTGAAGACAGGTATGACTGTATTGACGAAGTGCTACAAGAAGTGAAAGCAACAATCTTTAGGATACAACAGGATCCTTTAGACTTGATTCAACCCGATTTGACTACTCAGCTGAGTCACAAATTGTAATGCTATTACGTAACCAATGAAGAAGAAGATGAGGATCCAAGAAAGATTAACATCCCTGAAATAGAAGGTCACTGCGATGTTGAGGGATTGTAGATTGAGAATCCTGATATAACCATGCCACTAAAAATGAAACAGGTAAATATTGGTATGGAGGCAGAGCCCAAATTCACGAAGATTGGAGATTACTGGGATGATGTGACGGTGGATAAGGTCACTGAATTGCTCCACGAATACCAGTGTTTGTTTGTTATCGAGTTTTCAGATCTAAAAGGGATAATAGGAGACTTGGGTGTTATGAATATCACGTTGAAGCCCAATGTGAAACCGATTAAGAAAAGGCCTTACCGTCTCAATCTGAAGTATAAGGAGAAGGTCCGCTTAGAGCTAGACAAGATGCTCGCAGTAGGCATCATTGAGCCCGTAGAATATTCTGATTGGGTAAGCCCAATGGTGGTATAGGAAAAGAAGCATAAAGATGAAATAAGGATATGTGTGGATCTCAGGAAGTTGAATGATGCTTGAGTACATGATCCTTTCCTGACTCTGTTCATTGATAAAGTGTTAGAAAATGTAGGTGGCCAGGAAGTATATTCCTTCACTGATGGGTTCTCTGGGTACCATCAGATCAAAATTGTGCCGGAGGATAGGAGCAAGACAACCTCCGTGACTGAGGGGGTTGTTTTCAGTACACTGTAATGCCTTTTGGATTGAAGAATGCACTTACGATTTTCTCGCATGTAGTCATTTTTGCGTTCAAGGAATTTATTCATAAGTTTATGGAAGTGTACTTTGATGACTAGACTGTGTTTGGGCTGGTGAAACGCCATGTGGCAAGTTTGCAACTAATGCTAGATACCTATTGAAGATATCGCATCATGCTCAATCTAAATAAATGCCTATTTTGTGTTCCTTTTGGGACCCTGCTGGGTCATGTGGTTTGTAGATAGGGACTGATGGTAGATCTTGCGAAGATAGCGGTGATACTTAACTTAGAAGCACTGAGGAGTGTGAAACAGCTGCGTGCTACCCTAGGACATACTGGATATTACAGAAAGTTCATCAAAGGCTATGCCCAGATCACCGCGCCTATGGAGAAGTTGTTGAAAAAGGATGTCACATTCGGCTAGAACGAAGACCGTAAGAAAAGCTTGGATGTATTGAAAGAAAAGATGGTCACCACACTGATTTTAGTCTTCTCGGATTGGAAGAAGGAGTTTCATGTACATGTCGTTGTGTCATGTCTAGTGTTGGGATCAGTACTTACACAGGTTGGCAAAGGAGACTTGGACCATCCTATCTCATTCGCAACAAGAAGGTTATCCAAGGTGGAGAAGAACTATTCCACCACCGAGCGCGAAGGGTTAGCCATGGTATACACGCTCCAAAAGTTTAGACACTACTTTTTGGGTGGCCATTTTAAGATGTATATGGGTCATTCCGTGTTGAAATACCTAGTCAATATGCCTGTATTGGGGGGAAGAATATGCAGATTGTTGTTATTGTTCTAGGAGTATGAATTTGAAGTTATTGTGAAGCTTGGATGACTGAAAGTGGTACCAGACCATTTGTCGCGCATCGAAATAGGGGAAGAGCCCACTAATTTGGAGGAGGGATTGCCTGACGTGTAGCTATTTGCAATGTGCATCGCGGATGGTCATTTTGAAGATATCATATGCTTTCTAACAACAAGAAATGCCCTAGAAGGTTACATTTTCCAACAGAAGAAGGAGTTAGTGGTGCATGCGACAAACTTTTCTGTCATTGTTGGGCATCTGTAAAAAATGGGGTTTGATGAAATATTGTGACGATATGTACTAGAGTTTGAAAGGATCAGTATCCTCATGGACGCTCATGGGGGCACCGCGGGAGAACATTGTGCAGGGAGAGTGACCACGTAGAAGATTCTACGCGCAGGGTTGTGGTGGCCAACCCTCCATCAGGATTCAAAAGCTTACTGTAAAGCGTGTGATGTGTGTCAAAGGACTAGAAGGCCATCATGGATCAATGAGCTGCCTTTGAATCCACAGATGATGTTACAACCCTTTGAGAAATGCACGATAGATTTTGTGGGACCCATTCAGCCCCAAGGGAAGAAGACGGGAGCGCAGTACATTATCACCACGACAGAGTATTTGACTCGATGGGTGGAGTCACAGCTTGTAAAGGTTTGTACAGGTGCGACTGCTACAAAGTTCCTCTTTGAGTATGTACTAACATGATTTGGGTGTTCAAAGATTTTGATGAGTGGTCACTGTACGCACTTTCTGAATGAGGTGATTAGCACGCTGACGGAGGAATTTCAAGTATATAACCAAAAGATCACGCCTTATCACCCGCAGGCTAACGAGATGGTGGAAGCATTCAATAAAGTGTTGGAGAATGCACTGACCAAGGTTTGCAACGCTCAACAAAGTGATTGGGACCTGCGCATATCCGCGGTACTATGGGCTTATCGGACGACATGCAAGAAGTTGACTAGATAAACACCCTTTAGGCTTGTATATGGTGTTGAAGCAGTGATGCCCATGGAATACATTGTGCCTAGTCTGTGCATAGCAGCACTCACAGGTATGACGAATCGTGGAGCCCTGGAAGAGAGGCTCGTGCAACTGGCTGAGCTTGATGAAGAAAGATTTCTAGTTGGATTTCACCAATAGGTCCAAAAACATCGCGAAAAAGCATGGCATGATTAGCACATTAAGCTGCGCACCTTTAAGGTAAATAACCTGGTTTTTTATATGACAGCAAGTTTGATAAATTTCCAGGGAAATTTAGAATGCACTAGTTAGGGCCCTATGTCATTAAGGAGATTACCGACGAAGGAGTGGTTTAGTTGGTTAAATTGAATGGAGATCCCTTCCCAAGAAAGGTGAATGGAAATCGATTGAAGCCATACACCCGTGGTTCGGCCATGTGACTATATGAAGGTAGCACAGTCGTAGTGCTCCAGGCAACTGATTGGAGGCGCGAGACTATAAACTACTTTGCCCGGGTTGGGGAGCTGTGTGTTTGGAGGATTGCGCGAAGAAAGGAAGTGTCATAGGGTTCCCAGCAACACGAAGGGAGCTGTGTTGCCCAAGGAGAAATCATGCAGGCCAGCTAGAAAGTGACCGTTAAAGTGACCGTTCATGATTTGACGGTAGAAATGTGGTCAAATGGAGCAGGCGACTGACATTTAAGAAGGAATTTATGGATGAAATCCTTGAAAATCTACCACCAATCTGGCATTAATGAACCAAATGTGGGGAGAATGGTCAGATTTGAATTCAAAATGCCCTATAAATTACAGGTGGTTGACCAGCGAATAACACTTGGAATTTTGAGAATTGAGTTGTTGAGCTCTCAGGCGCACAAGAACCACGGGAACTTCGAAGCTTTGATAACCAGTTCAGTATTTGAGACATTACCGAAGGTGACACAGGAGTTATTGCAGAAAATCATGTCGGCACCTACAAAAGCTATAAATATCGAAGCAGTGACAGCAGAGGAGTCGGTGTCGGAAGATGTTATGGAGGCAGAAGAAGTTGTTCCAGAGGTTGCCAAAGTATTAACAGAAGTTTCCAAATCACCAAGGAGGTCGAGACCAAAGTTCACCCCAACCAAGGAGAGCACAAAAGAGAAGAAGGGCAAGCAACCTGCAATACTAGTGCGCGCATCACTGAGAAGAAACCCACCGAAGGACAAGCCCACTGCATAGGAAAAGGGTAAAGCCATCAATCTGGAGCCGAAGGAGAAAGAAATCGAAGACATCCCCATGGATGATGAGGATGTGGGAATAGACGTGGAGGAAGTTGAAGTCTAGGGTGCTGACCCTATCACTTAGTTGCCTGAGTATGTCCCTTCGTGTAAAGACAAGACCAAGGTACCGAAAGAAATAGACGAGAGCAAGGTCCCCTTGCAAACCCCTATGTTATCGAATGATATTATTTTTGAAGGACTGCGCTTGGGGCGGGTTCCTCCATTAAAACTCGAAGACTAGGACTTGGCTGACCATGAGAAGTTCCCACACTTGGAAACCGAGCAACTATCTCCAGTTCAATAAGGCAGACTATCTCCATTGTGAGTTCCTTACAAACTACAGCGAGGCCCAGGAACGTAGCAAGACGTTACACTACGCGTGGCTCTTGCTATCTATTGTGCTGGTAGCATGGGAGTTGCCAGAGGATAGTCAATTCCCTTCGGTCGTGCTAGACCTACCAAAAGCAGCGAAGTACGTTTTGCTATGGGCGACCAAGGATGTGTAACACATCAAGGACAACAAGATCTTCTGGATCTTGATGGAGATGAACATTTGCATGGACATCAATTGCAAATCGCGGTTGTCGCCTACGATGTTTTCCAACCTATAGGGCTACGCGGAGTTTAAGGTAGATTTTCACCATGTGTCCATCGAGGTGCGGAAAGACCTTGCACAAACATGGTATGACTTGCCTTACCTGGAAATGGATGATGCCATTGATGCAGTACTTGATCGCTGGCCGACAGAATGGTGCACTACAGTAGATGTGGCGGTGGGAGGGAACAAGTCCGCCACGTAGCGCAAGAAGGAGGAGGCCAAGCTCAAGATGACATAGCTAGATGAAAAGAGAAAGAAGGAGGCTGCTTACAAGGCCCAGGCAGAGCGGGATGCCTCTCAATAGACGAAGAAGCAAATAGGTAGAATGGAGTGGGGCTCTGACAAAGGTGCAAGTTCGCCTTCACCCGAGACAAAAGAAGAGACGGACGAGCAGACATAGTAGCACGGTGCGGACCCACAAGAGACATCTTCCCACATCAAGTGTCCAAGGGAATAAGAGAATGGAGGGTCGACGAAGAAGTCCAATGCCACTAAAATGTTGTTGGACCCAATCATCCTCACAAAGGGTGACTTGCACAACATTGGAGACACGGTGCAAGATGTCACCATGGAGGCCCTACAACACTTTGAGCAGCATCATAAAGTAGTATTGGGGGCTATCCAGACAGGTCTGCACAGTGTCCACTAGCCTTGCTATTGGCACCTCGGAATTTTCCATGATGTTGTGCACAAAGGCCTCCAGCATGATAGTGTTGCCTGATGGAGCACTAACCACGGAGAATGATGCTGACAGGCCCACTGTTAGCACCCTCAAGGTAGTAGGGTTGAATCTATCATCGCTCCTTGGCGAGGCACTCCACCTATTGCAGGATGGAGTAATTGTGGAGTTAAGGGCCCGTGAGCACCGCGCCCTACAGGTGATCAGTGAACAATGGATTAACAATGAGTAGATGGCACTACAGCGAGAATCTGCCATCACTGCCATGACCGAGGTGACCGACCAAAACAAGTGTATACTTCAGGTCATGGAGGAAGCATGCTGAATGGTACAAGAGTTGGCCATTCGTGAGAAAGAACCAGTCGAGGTGCACGTCCGCAAGTTGGCTACAGGGTGCGTGACGCTCGGACAAAAATGGAAAGGGTTCAGTTAGAGTTAAACCTGCAGATCACCAAATTACATTTGAAGGGCCAGTCTTCAACACCACCATAAGTAAAGAAGCAATGTGCCACCGTTGTCACAGAGGCAATAGCGGCAGTTGATAGTGCAATAACAGACTGCACACAACTCTTTGAACAGTCGTTCGAGGTCCTAACGAGCTTGCAGGAGGACCCTAATGTACAATGACTGGAGATAGAAGTGCACGAGCTGCAACAATGCTATGATGAGGTCAAAGGCACAGTGTGAACCGTCGTGCTCACACAGAGACTGGAAAAGCTGCAGGAGGCCAAGCAGCTGAAAGAACAGGTGGATGCAGCGCAACACAAGGAAGCAGTGCTGAAGGCGCGACTGAAGCCCTGGCTGGATGAGGCTTATGTGGTTACGACCTCTATTGAAGGAAAGCTTGCGACTCTGCGAACAACTCAGTGAAATCTTTAGGATGACAGTTCAGGAGCAGTGACCGAGCAGATGGTTGAAGACACGAAGTAGGCAGTCGCACAGTGCACTACCGAGGTTGCGGTCATACAGGTTGAGCTGGGAGGTCTTCATGCTAAGATCTCCGCACTCGCAGAGTGACTCGAGAGCGAGTCACGATGTTCGTGTTAGGGGCCTGTTGGGAACGAGATCCCCCAAGGATAGTTTTGCGGCTAAAAGCCCATGTTTTGGGTCAAATTTTGTAATAAAGTTGTAAAATCTCCGCATTTTGTGGTCGCAGAGCACGGAGGTGTCATGAGTCATAAAGGGTTGTCCGCCCTTATTTTGTAAGGTGTAAATTTAGCTGTAAAGATCTACCCATGGTCTGTAAACCATGCGATTGTATAAAAAGAGCTAAGTAAGTAAGCTCTAGGTAGTCATACGTTTTTTGGGGAGAAGTAAGAAGTCTTGAGCGATAAAGAGGAAGTCTTTAGAAGTCTAAGTTTCGGGTCATAGCATCGGTAGAGGCTCTCAGCTGAGTGCTTAGAGGCCTAGGGTAGAAGTCTGCAGCTGAGTGTGTGGACCCCTACAACTGTGTGCGTAGGGTGGATAGAGTCTGTAATCATCTGAAGATATCAATAACGAGAAGCATTCTAAAATTTGTGTCTCTTTTTCTCCTGTTAATGCATCTTGTCTTATTGTGTATGAATTTCATTTACAATGCTTATGTGATGCATGAATGTACGTAATTACGTTGGTTAATTAAAATCAAGTAAGAATATATGTTTACGTGGTGCTAACTATGATTGTTTAGTAAGATAAATAAGAAACTTAAGGTAATTTGGGAATCTGCACAATGCTACTCTAGTAGCGTGAAAGTACCTGAACCATAGGTTAGGGTTGCGCGAAGGTCAATCGTACTCCTTCGCGGAGGTACTGAAGGATGGAATAAAGGGCTAGACAGACAGAGCCCTAGAACTTAACGACCTGCTCGAAAGTAGGAATAGGAGGAATAAACCGACATCATGACCATATCACGGTGCATAAACTTGGTTCCAGCATCCCCCCATATTGCTTCGGGTGAGACTTTGGTCTACACTCCATGGGCTGATGCTGAAAGGGCCAGTAGTGTAGGGATTTGTTTGGCTAATTAATGCTGAACCTGGGTCAGGCCCCACGCAGCCAATAAAGAGTCATGTAAAGATGAAAATTCATAGGAAGTCAAGCAATCATGAGGGTATTTAAAGAGTCACAAGGGAGGTGAAGCATCACCCCGTAGGTGATATATACACCCTCATTGTATGAGAAATGTACTTCTCACATTGGCTCCTCCTACAAGGCATTAGAGAGAAAAGCTAGTTCTTTTAAGGAGTAAGTGGTGGCTCCTATGCTCTATTATTGGATCTAGCAGTGTTCGATGTATACATGTGTCTTGAGGCTTTTAATTAATATATGAAGCTTGATGGCCAACATGTTCTTCATACATGTATTGTGAATTTTTGTAAGACTGTTTAGTGAATGTTTATGGTTGATGTTTATTTTCACTTGTACTAAAGTAGTTGAACTATTTTGGTTATTTTAGTGCTTATCATTTTGAGAATGTGTTGTAATGGTTGCAATGCCCATCACATCTTTATGGACTATTCTACTGGATATTAGAAAAATATCTCTTGTTTGTGTGTGTTTCTACCATAGTGGTACTATTACCTCTCTCTTAGAGCCTCACTTTCTCTTTCGTCCATAGTAGAAGAACCTTGAAACACCTACAACTGAACACTCACCAGGAACACTTTCTTTCTTTCAAAGGCACACATGGATTCCTCTCGCTTGTTGATAGTTAGAGCCAAGGAAAATATTTAAGAAAATGACAACCAATCCATATTCTATATGGGGCTCCTATCCTAAACAGTGCGAGGTCTAATTGGGATCACATATCAGGGAGACCCCTTGAATTCATATTTGTTGTAGGATTTGATAGGATAATTTCTTATTGAAGGGCCTGCAAATGGTAGGTTTCTCAAGAATTATTTTTCCTAAAATTAGTTGGTTTTTATCACTTCGTTGTATATATCCATTTCAATTTCCAGTATTGCAGGTGTGGGCAGCTTTCACCAGAATTTAAAGCCTGAGAAGAAGGCCCTAATTTTGATAAGGTGCTACCAATTTCAGAATGTAAAAATTCATATTCATTCCTAGTCAGTCATAAGTTAGTCATGAGTCAAGTCAAGATTCAATAAAATCCAATGGACTAGGCTACTAGGCTATGATGTTCTTTGGCACCTCACAGGGAGGATGCCATCTCGAGTGGAGCCGATGTTAGTGTCCTATGTTATAGTAATCGAAGTCAAGCTTAGTCTTTTATATTATTTTGGTCAATTTATAAAGTGTTTCTATGATCTCATAGAGATCAAGACTTAGTGTCAATAGGATATATTAAAGTTTTATTGGTAAATAAAGTCAAGTTTTCAAAGTTTTAAAAGGGTTTAGGTTTAATAAGTCTAGGTTAATGTATAATCCAAGCCAATAATGAAAGTTAGTAGTGGGTCGTTATTATCTTATCATTCAAACAAATTAGTGGTGTCTTTTTGAGTCAGTTTCCAAGTCAAATCAAATATTTCAATCATAATATTACCACTGCAAGTTGATGTTGCACTTTCACTTTTTGTTATGCATCTCGCTTTTGTTGCATTTCAACATTCCAAATTTGAAAAATAAGTCATTACAATTAAAGGACAAATTAGATTGCATGGAGGGTCAAAAATACATGCATTTTCTCCCAAAAATTCATTAAACAGTCTTCCTACCCTCCTCATATTCTGAGAATAACAAAGGAGAGTCATTGCTCTTTGGCTACAGGGGATTTGTTGTAGTGTTTTCTTCTCAAACATGTACAAAAAGAATCCACTTAATATTGTGGATAACAAAAAATATCAACAATATAAATGGCTGCTAAACATTATAGATCTGTAGCAACTGATAGAAACAAAACCTGCCAAAATTATGCTCTATGCCACAATCATAGTTAAACAACAAAAAGAAATAGTAATAACTCCAATCATCTAATGGAAAGCAGATATACAAAGAATAGTTTTTATTATATCACTTGTGAAGGGAACAAATAAATGTTACCAGTCTCCCTCTATGGGATGGGTTCTTGGCTATCCTGAAACATCTTCAACTTGTGTAGAGTCTCTCTCCTCTATAATGTGTAAACCCAACAAATAAAGGTGTGCGACAATGAAAATAATCATAGTTACAACAATGAGTGCAACAATGAAAATAATCAAAAGTGAATAATGAATGGAAAACCCTTCTATTTATAACAAAATATTGAATTATTCTCGAATAATGAGCAATAATAAAATATTATTAACCCCATTCTTGGAATAACCACTTGGAATATTTTATTATATTTGGTTAGGAGGGAAAATTTATTTAAACTTTTAGTTAGAAATAATAAATAAATAAATGATTTTTTTATCATCTCAAGGAATTGGTTAAGGAATAATAAAAAAATAATGATTTATTTAATTATTCTCAAGGGATTTAGTCAAATTGGACAAGGAATAATAATTAATTAGTGATTAATTAATTATTCCTAGAGAAAAATAAGATAATTAATGATTTATATGTTTATTTTTCATAACTAGGTCAAATATGACAAGGAATAATAATTAAACAATGGTTTAATTAATTATTCATAGAAGAAAATAAAAGAAATAGTGATTTATTTAATTATTCTTGATGGGTTTAATTATAAATTACTTAACAAAGGTGGTTTATTAAGTAATTTCTCACAGTGAAATAAATTTTACTATGGTAAAATTGGCTTTACATGGTGTAATTTGATCCATCTAGTAAGGCTAGATGATCAATTTTTTGGTGATAACAAATTTTCCCCCAACATATGAGTGTTAGGAGTAAAACATATGACCAAAGTATGTTGTAAAGACACAATCACTAGACAACACAATGGAGTCAGAGAGAGAGAGAGAGAGAGAGAGAGAGACCATTAAAGTTGAAGCGAAAGAGGATAGGGACAGAGGGGGTGATACCAATGCGTGTCTCCTTTTATGTTGTGGTACCAGACCTCAATGAGGTGGGGGGAGGCATACACATACCCACCGAGATAGCTTAGCACAAAAATAATGGTGTGCCCAGAAACATAAAACTAAGCAATGAAGTACATGCTAAATGGTACATGACATGCTGGCATAACAGAGCGAGAAAATAATACAACGTGTACCATATACATAATGCACCTGGAACAACATGAGCTAGGACTGAATACAGTAATATCTGAGTACATGATATATAATGGCCCTTCCCTCAAACAATGGGTGGGAGGGAGGGTGGAACAATCGGAGAAGCCCTGTTGAACAAGGAAGGGATTTGCAAAACTGAATGGATCATCTAAAGGAGACGTGCATGCTATGAACACTGTGATTGGTAGGAACCGAACCCATCAACTCTGCAAAACTGCATTTGAGGTTTTAGCATAATAGGAATATATCTAGGCATGTGGGGGGCTACCTGAAGGGCCATCCCCTCATGAGGTCTAAAAAATATCAGACACACCGGAGAATCACTTGTACAATTTGTTGCATCACTGGACCATCAAGTGTATGAATCACGAGCAGGAAACAATCAATTCAAATTTCAAATATGATTCCCTTTGCTTAATCCGAATCACTAAACAAGAGTGGAATCTAGAACCAAGATACAATTCCCTTTAGGCATTTCTTCTGGAATAGATGTGCTGATGTCGACAGAATAGGGCCCGCCATAGGTGAGGCAATGAGGATCCTCAACTAAGGCACAAGGGAAATTTGTAATGTGACTAATGGAATGACACTAGGGATAGTGGGAAAAGTGGTACTGAGGGACAAATAGACGACTACCCTTGTCAGAACATAAAGTGCATGGTTGACCTGGCAACGACTGACTCAACTCAAGAGGGGATGGGGATAGTATGAGTAGAGGCCAAAATGGGCAACACAGGATGAACGATATGCAAACATGGATGGAATATTGTGACATGATATAATGGGACATGAAATAGACTCCATGGATGCAAGGGTGACTCATCACGGATGCTCTGAACAAGGGTGACTCAATGATGCTTCCATACATAATAGGCATGGTGGGTACCATCAAAGCATGAATAAATGATGGTTACTCATGACCAAAATTGACATGTGAGATGAAAAGGAGCAAGGGAAGGTGGTTCCCAAAGTACAAGTGTCACATATGAAGAAATTCGATTTTGAGAGGTGACGAAGTGACCCTTCTTGGCAAAATGGCTTCTGGGTGAGGTTTCAAATCATCAAAAAATAAGAAAGACCCATTATAGCACTCGATGAGATATTTTTTTAATGGTGCCGATGGTTCTTCAAACTGAGATATGGTTTGGTCACAACGTGCGACAAAATAATGTGGGTTTTCCTATAAAACAACGCTTTCCCTTTGATTTGAGAGGAGGAGAAGGCCTTAAACGTTGTGGAGATCACAACAAAAAAACCAACCATCGGAATCAGGATATATGAATTTCAGGAAAGTGGCCTTACTTGTCTAAAGATGGCCTTACTTCTTCTTGGAATGATGGTTCCTAGTGAAGAATTAAGGGAAGAGGAAAATGAGAATGAACTACTAGAAGAGGTCTATAGTCATCCTCACCCACTAAGTCAAACATGGGGACTAGGTGGACATAGAATAGAATATTTGAAGATATGGTATCAAACGTCTACGATATGTGATGTGAATATGGCTCGTCGGAGAGGTTGGTAGGACAAACTATACATGGAATGGGAGGATAATCGACCATACCTAGATTTAGTGGGATCTAGGCCAAGACTTACGTTAATCAATTGACAATATGGCTAGGGGAAAAACATCATGCCCATAGGCATGGGATACTACCCACAAACATATGTGATGGAGGAGACTGATCTGTTATGCAAAGGTGGGAATGGTGCCCCCTAGCAGGAGGAGTTTGTGGAGCACCATTGTGTTCTAAGTGCTCAAAAAAGGGATTCAAGCATCTCGAACCAACTTGGCACGAGATCCTCCAAAGGATGATAATGAGATGTAGGGGCCTATGTGCCCCCCAATATGATATGGGTGTACTAGATGTATTTAGAGTGGTGGACTCCAAACACATTTATTTTTATATGATACATAATGTGAGTATGCATATTTATATGATGATGGTTCGCCATGTGTTGTGTTTTATGGTTGTCTTCTATGGTATACATGTGATAAATTCCAATCTAGAATGTTATTTGCAATGGTATCTAAATAGTTATTTTGGGCTCTAGAAACATGACTGAATGTAATGGTTTGAAATTCATGTACCAACAACTTAAGTCGTAGATATTTTCTAAATAGGACTTGGTTATGCACATGATACACACCATTCAATTGCATTACAAGTAGAAAGGAATCTAAATGAACATAAATATGAAGGATGCGATGAGCGACGACATCGACTAACAAACCTAACATTGCATCATATTCGTCCTGGTTATTGGTGGCAGATCCAATGCAAACGCCGTTCGAAAGGACTAACATATGAAAGGGGGTAAAAATGGCCCAGGCTCTCAAGGATAGATTCTGAGAGAAGCGACTTGCACCATCGGAATGACCAAAATATGGTGTGGATGTTGGAGCCATCTAAAAGGTGCAAAATACAATGGATGAGATGATGAAATCTACCTATCTTCATGGAAAAAATAAGGACACATAAATCAAAGGGATATGCTATGAGAAAAATTTCTTGAGGTAGAGTGCATTGGGAGAATCAGGAAGGAGATGGCCTTTAGAATCCTCCAAAAATATGCCCCATAGCTTCCATGATGTCCTAATGAGAATGGAAGATGGGCGGACAGGAGGGAGACTGACTACATGATGCGGTGGTGGTACTTGGTGCATTAACCTGAGAAAGAAGGTTCACATACACATCATCTGGAATGGTAGAAGATGAGATGGTAGATGGAGGATCTACAGATCTTGAGACTGGGATTCTGTCGAAAGAGGTTTGATAGAAGCACGTGTAGAAAACTCAAAAAGATTTTCCTGTGAGGAACTCAAGTATCACGACGGGTAAAGGAAATGGCCCGTGGTGTCTGCCATCTTGACATCGGGGGCAAGGATCACAATGTTGGGACTAGAGTCCCCTTGTTCTGGTTTACTAGTGGTACCAAAATCCACAGGTAGAGGAGTAGGTTTTCCACTATGAGTGGTCTCATATTCACGAAGTGCGTCAAGGCAATCAAAAAATTTGTCGGGAGGAGGGCAAAAATGGGAGTAGTGACCATGATGATTGCACAAGGAACAAGGGTGATTTGTTTGTAACATTCTGATTTTCTTGGGTGGACCCGATCAGTTAACATGGAATTCAGGGATATTTGGCTCAGGGAACGTTTCATGAACCAAAGTTTGAGTTGAGGAAGTTCAGGACAATTATTGGTGGTGTGCCCAACAAGTTTATACAAAGCACATGAAGGTGACAGATTTGGGGCCTTAGGGGCTGGAGGAGCTTGCGGATCCTTGTCCTTAGGTTCTTTCCTTTTAGATTTGCACCCCTGTTTAGATTCTTGTGCAACAGGAGTGGGTTCCTGTTGGGGTTGTGATGGAACTTAAGCAGCGGAATGGGCCGTCGGGACTGGTTGAACCAGGGTCAAAGCATAATAAGGTCTTAGCTGACTAGCTGGAATGCTTGCAGGGGGATCGATGTACCATACTAGGATCCCAAAAGTCATGTTAGGAAGGACTAATGAAGCCATGAGAGGGACATAGAATACTCTTGGAGGGGGGAATAAGAAAGGTATCTGGCCTGCAGGGTAATGTCCCAACGAAATAGCTCCTGGATGGTTGATACCTGGAGGAACAGTTCCTGGTGGAAACATAGGAGCAAAACCCACAAATGGAGGAGGTCCATGGGGAGTGGATCCAGAGGGCTTAGATGAGATGGCAACAACAAGGTGCTAAGGAGTTGATTGTTGATCAGATGTACCAGACTGCTTAAGAGGAGCTCGTGATGCTTGTAACATGAAAACACTCAACGAGTTAGACTCTGATATGAGAGAGGGAGGACCAGGGAAAGCACCCAACAATGAGGAATTTTTATAGAATCCAGGTGAAACACCGGTGAGAGGAGTTGAAGACTGCTTATCTCACCTTCACAAGATAATGGACTTGGGGGAGGTCATGGATGTTGGTTTGTAGTAAGTCAACTGATCGATGGTAGTGATCTTCCCTTCATGGGGGAAGCACATCTTGTGGAACACCATAGATGCAATGGATTACATGGAATATGTGTAACTATGACCTGTAGAAATTTTGACTGTAGATTAACCTGATTATGCAATATAACTAAAGAAAAATACTTAATCTACTTCTACAATCAAACTTGCAGAAGCTTAATAGATTTGAGCAAGATCAAGCAAAACACATATAATAGAGAAGAAGAATCAATACACATGAAACACAGAAGAATAATCTGGGGAAAGCCTCAGCTAAAAACCACGCTATTTGTATTATCATACAAGTGGAAATATATCAGGATTACACCCAGCTTTAGCTCTCACAGCTATCCAGCTCTCAGTACAATCCCTCATTGTTACTCATAGATAGAATAGACTGCTCATATGCCTTCTCCTCTGCCCTCCAAGCCTCCTATTTCCTTGCACAATTTTTCCCTGGGTGATCTAGCTGTAACATTGTCTGATACTGATCTCACACAATGCTCCCCTAAACTGGGTTTGTAAACACTATGCTATTTGGTGGCGAAATTGACTGAAAAACACATTAAAAAGTTCAAGAGATCTAATTGTCGGTGTGACTGGGATCAAATGACACTAGGATGCTAGAAAGTGGTGCAACTACAACAAAAAACCAGAGAGGAAGTTTGTTGCAAAAAGATAGGGAGATGGGTGAAAAACCTAGGGAAACTGATGGGACCCTAAGGCCAATGACCAAACAAGGTTTAATATGAAACTATGGATGGGAAAAATCTGTATTTAGAGATCAGAAACAGAAGGGTACAGATCTGGAAAATATGGTTGAAAGTGCTCCAAAAACGCAAACTACTTACTGAGCTAAAGTCCTCCTATAAAGGTGGAATCATACTAGAAGCCCTAGCGGGCTAAATTCCACTTCAACGAGTAAATCAAAGTAGATCAAGGCCTAAGCGGGATGAGACAGAGTTAAAACATCCCAGAAGACAACTCTCGACAAAACCCAGAAACAGATTTGATAAAAACCCAGAAACCCTAAAATCACATGTACTGACCTATTTTCAGGTGAGATCACACTCTTTGGGCTGAAAGGTGTACTTTGGACTGCATATCTCACTTTTTGGGCTAAAAAGTGCGATTTTTGCTCCTTCATTCTCGGTCGGCAAATCTCGAAAAAAATTGTCGTCTCTATCGCGACTGGTTCCTGTGACCTGCGAAAAAGACCCGAAAACTTGCGGAAGTCAGAAATATAACATATCTAGAGTTGAAAATCTAGGAAACATCATTAAGAGACTGAAAAAAGAAGAAACCCTAAGCTGAAAACTGAAGGTCACCCAGGTTTCTAGATCTGAAGTAAAAAACCAGTGAAGTCGCCAATTTTGTTGTAGTGTTTTCTTCTCAAAGATGTACAAAAAGAATCCACTTAAGATTGTGGATGACAAACAATCTCAAAAATATAAATGACTGCTAAACATTGCATATCTGTAGCAACTGGAAGAAACAAAACCTACCAAAATTCTGATCTATGCCACAATAAGAGTTAAACAACAAAAAGAAACAGTGATAACTCCAATAATCTAATGGAAACAAGATATATAAAGAATAGTTTTTATTATAACACCTGTGAAGGGAACAAACATATGTTACCAGTCCCCCTCTATGGGATGGGTTCTTGGCTATCCTCAAACGTCTTCAGCTTGTGTAGAGTCTCTCTCCTCTACAATGTGTAAACCCAACAAATGGTGCACGACAATGAAAATAATCAAAAGTGAATAATGAATGGAAAACTCTTCTATTTATAACAAAATAATGAGTTATCCTTGAAGAATGAGAAATAATAAAATATTATTAAATCCATTCTTCGAATAACAACTTGGAAAATATTTTATTATATTTGGTTAGGAGGGAAAAAGTATTTAAACTTTTATTTAGAAATAATAAATAAATAAATGATTTATTTATCATCTCAAGGAATTGTTTAAGGAATAATAAACAAATAATAATTTATTTAATTATTCCTAGGGGATTTAGTCAAAATTGACAAGGAATAATAATTAATTAGTGATTATTTAATTATTCCTAGAGAAAAATAACGTAATTAATGATTTATCTGTTTATTTTTCATAACTGGGTCAAATATGACAAAGAATAATAATTGAACAATGGTTTAATTAATTATTTCTAGAATAAAATCAAATAAATAGTGATTTATTTAATTATTCTTCATGGGTTTAATTATAAATTACTTAAGAAAGGTGGTTTATTAAGTAATTTCTCACAGTGAAACCAATTTTACCATGGTAAAATTGGCTTTACATGGTGTACTTTGATCCATCTAGTAAATTAGGCTAGATGATCAATTTTTTGGTGATAATAGGATCCGTTGCGCTTCTGCAAATTGGAGGCTTTCTTGTACCATGATCACTCTCAGGTTCCAAATTTCTCTTCTATAACATAATTCATGTCGTGTGCTGTTAATTTCATCTTTAGCAATTGAGAAGAGCACCTAGAAAATCTTGCAATCCTCATAAACTCCAATTCGTTGCACTTTCGTGTTGCACCTTTGCATTAGAAAGTCCACTGCATATAAAGACAACAAACTACTATATTTTGGTTTGTGTGTTGGTTTCTTTTCATTTGAACTTGTTAATATAGGGGTTATCCATCTAAAACTTTCTAGAAGCCCTCATCTTAACCAAAAATCCATAGTTGTTGCACCCTTGCTGCACTAAGTTGTTGAGTATTGTAACTGAATTTTGAAACCCCAGAATTTCCTTTTCATTGTGAACCATGACAACACCAGACAATAATAGGCACAAAAGGGGAGACATAGTTAGGTTTTAGCATCAATACCTTTCCTTGATAAATTTAGATCCAACTATTAGGGTTGCATTTGATCAGACTGGTTACATTAGATTTTGTGGAAAGATACAAGGTTACAATGTTTAGCTAACCAAAGAATTTGATTTGAACTTCACTGGGATAGAAGCCAAGATTGGAGATTTGAGATTCCCAGTGTCAGAGGTTACCATTTTAGTGGCTATAGAGATCCCTTTGCATGGAGAACAATGGTTCAAGGAAATGCCTTTAGATGTAGCCAACTACAAAGATTTCCTAAATGAAAAGTATAAAAACAAAGAATATGGAGCTATTGTGCTAAGAGAATATGTTCTTGAACCCTACAACAAATTACTCAAGGTCATCCAAAGATATTTTTCTTGTGACGACAGATTTGGGAGGGTTTATCAGTATCACTTCAGTCCGTTGATGCATTTTATAGGTAAAATCCCTTTAAGTTTACCTTTTTACTTGGTTAGGAGCATTTTTAATATGGAAGCTAAAGTTCAGGGTAAGAAAATTCAAGTGGAGCCCAGTCTATCACGTTTCTCCTTGATACAATTATTAGTGGTGGAAGAGTTGAGGAAGAAGAACTAGTCATGGCAAACTTTTTTGGATTCATCCAAGTTGATAGATGAAATTTTAGATGCCCCCTGGAGCCGGAAAGATACACCTTCGTCGATGGAAAAGGATGTTCAACCAGTAATAGAGAGTTCAATCAAAATGCCACACACTTCAGTGGATCACTCTGACAGGAAAAGGGGCAAAAAAATTCATTTCTTTCCTGAGGTGGTGGAGATTTCCAAGAAACCTCTCACAAGAGCTACTGCAAAGAGGTTAACCACTAAGAAAACACGTGGACAACATTTTGAAGCTCAAGGCACCATATCAGAGAATGTAGATTTAGATGATAGGGATAAGGAGATCATGGAACTATAGGAAAAGTTGAAAAGGGTTCATTTGGTCATTTCTCAGCTTCAACATGACAATAGGGAGTTGAAGAAGAATATTTTGGAGAAGAAAGGTGAATTAGATGAAGCAGATCCTGTGATGAAAACAACTCCAATTGTCACCAAGTCTAAAGGTAAAGAAAAGGCATAAACAAAGCACATTCACGAGCTAGAGACTTCATAGTCAAGGGTCCCTATGACCAGATATTCAACTAAGAAATTGGAGCTACATAAGGAAAGTTTGATCAAGGGAGAGTCAGTGCAATAAAAGAAGAAGTTTGAGTTGGATAAAGGTAACACACCTTCCATAGGTTGAGGAAACAACTGAAAAAATATCAAGATGAAATTATAGGGCTTAGAGAACAAGATGAAAGTGCCAAACAGAAGATACATGACCACTTGAATATCTGTGAGCAGATATTGTTTGAATTTAAGTATATGTTGAAAAGATCACTACACCTCCATAGATATATCAAGAAAAATTGCATACAAAATCTCACTTGAAAAAGGCGTTGAGGGCTACAAAACAACAGTTGTAGGAGGCATTGCAGGAAAACCAGAAGGAAGAAAGAGGGAATCTAGATTTGTTGGCTGAGGCAACAAAGGTTTGAGTTTGTATAGGAAACCAAGCCAAATTTTACTTTTTTTTTTGAAGTGCATTGGCCTATATCAATCATACTCTCTTTATTTTTGGAAATTTTTTGTAAAGGAGTAAAGTGACATAGTAACACAAAACATTTTCGACGCTACTGTCAAAAGTATAAAAAATTGATAGAGGACCAAGATTTTGACACATATTATTGTCTATGGAGGCTCAAGAAGGTTGTTAAGTTTTTCAACATCACTAGCTAATTGTTTTCCTCTGTCAGAGACCCTCACACTTAGTCAAACCTATGCATGTGAAAATTTGTTGTGCTCAGTTGTTGTGCTTCTACTGTAAGTGATGATTTTCAAGGATGGGAGGTTACAATATGAACAAATGTTATCTAGAAGATATTTCATGTTTATAGGTTTTATTTAACATGTGTGAGTTATTCAGAAGCCTAGGAGGTGATCATAATCTTGCAAAACATGAGCTCACTACATTTTTTGCCGCGTTTGTGCTGAAGAAGGAAGTAGAGCAGAGAATTTGTTGTGCTTCCACATAGTCAAAAGTTTGACTTTGAAGTTCAAATACAAACCTCATGAAATAGATTCTCATGGTTATGAAATTTTTTTTGAGTTTTTTGGGAGTTAAAGTATCATCTTTATGCACGTATTTAATGCAATTTGTTAAATATTTCCTTAGTCAAAATAGTTCCCTAGTTTCTAGAAAGTAGTTCTATATTGGCTACTAAAAGCAGAAACTGAATATTTTTGGGAAATTCGGTTCCAAAAGGGAGGAAGTAATAGTTTTTTGATCTATATATGATGTATCTTTTACTAAGAAAAGGGTTGATTGGTTAGGGTTTGATAGCGAAGACATTTAGCATTGTACATTTTCACTAAAAAGTTTCAGTGCATAATGAAGGCTTATGATCCAAATGGAAAATTGCATCCACCCATGGTATTTTCCCATGGAATTGTAAGTGGAACCCACCCTTGGTATTCGTCCTCCCATGGTTTTTATTCAACCTTGGAATTTACCCATGGTATTTTAAGTGACATCCACCCATGGTATTCATTCACCCATGATATTTACCCACCCATGGAATTTACCTGTGGTATTGTAACCAAATAAGGCTATAAGTAACAAGTCACATTTTGTAAAAGGATAGATTGTCCACCATAGTGTAGTTTTTACAATTATTATCTCTTTTAATAAAATATTTTTTGTGGTTTTGTTTACTATGTGTTCTCCTCTCTTTTCTTCTAGCATTTCAATTTTTTAGATCTTGGGGGCCTCCCCCCAAAGATACAGATCAACTAAAGTCTACTTGTTTAGGGATTCATGTGCCAGTCTCTTATGGTGATGTTTATCTCCAGTTCTTGTTTCATTATCTTATGTTATTTCCATGCTTAAATGTCATGTCTTCAATGTTTAGTTAAGAAAATTGTATTTCAGAATTCACTTTTAAGTGCTCTATTTTGTGTAACTCAACATTTCAATGTTTTTACTCCATTGTAATATCTAAAATTCATCCTCAGCTAAATGCTTTAGATGTTATCAATTCCACTACTCCTCTACTCACCTCTCTACAATGAAATTTGACAAAGAAACCATAAGGATTGCCTACCTTGCCCCTATCTAAGGATTCCTCATTTTCCCAACATATCACTGAAAATCATTAGTTATTCCTCTTTTTCCCAACATATCACTAAAAATAATTAGCTAAGTATGACTCCATTCCCAATTGATTTTCCCTCTTCCCTACCATAAAACTATTAAAACCAATTTATCTCTTATATTAATACCTAACCTAAAACTTAAGACAACCAGTCATCTAAGTGACTGAAGATTCATATAAAGAGAGCCCTCTCTAAAGATGGAAGGGATATATTATAGTTTTAAAGTGGTTTGTGGTTACCTTTGGGTTCCTCTCCTTAGCCTAGAGGAACTAAGTATTGCTAATATAGTGGCATCGTTGCTAGGGAGCGAAAGGTTCCATCTTCCCCAGGAAAGAAACATCAAGTTTCAGATCTAATTAATGATGGTGAACAATGATAAGACACAAGAACATTGTGCATTATTCATTGGGAAAATCCATTTCCAAGAATTCCAGAGTTCATAACAACTATGGCGACACCACTATCCAAGGAATTCAGAACATAATTTCAGATCCAATTGCCTAGTCATTCGAGATGATAGGGTATGTTAAAATTATTGTTTCTATTGAAGGTTTTAAGGAATATTGGGAAAATTGTGATGATGATCAAATTGATGAAGCTTTTTCAAGGTTTTTGTTTATTTATTTAAAGTCATGCAAATGAAACTTAGAAGCCAAGATCAATTTTTTAGAAACATTTGCTGAAAAGATTGCGAAAGATATTGAGCTTTTAAAGGGCCAAATATAGTCCCACAATTTCCATGATGACCTTATTCATCTAAGATGAAAGGAGGTGGTTCTACCCTTTGATATCGAGATTGAAGAATGTTTTGTTTTGGGGAATGGGTTTGATGGCTCACAGATAAAACCATATGTTGGAAAAGAGAGCACATATGAACTATCCAACCATGAAAATCAAATCTTAGGATTATTTGAGGATAAACAAGCAAAATATGACATCCATGCCTTTTATGATCTTGTAGCTTAATGTATGGAAAGTTTTTTCAACTTGTGTTTTCAATAATGTTTTCAATATGGAGATTTGCCACAACCATTACACTGTCCAATTTCCATATGGTGCAAGCACGATTAAGAAATCCACTTATTTCGACAACTACTTGATTGGCTTCACTGGAATTTTTGTATCACTTGATTTCAACAGTTCTTTAGCAGGTTAGAGTAGGAAATGGTGTGCCAATAAGCTCAGCACTCTGAGCATGTTTTGTGGTAATTTTCAGTTTTAGTTTTCAACAATTTCAAATTTTATTTTGTAGCATGTACAATTCAAGTGCACAATTCAGTTTGGATTTCCGTTTTGGTTCTCAGGCTTGCAGAGCAGGAACATGTTGCAGGGTTGGGAGCAACCCAATGAATCAGGCTACTAGTCTATGGTGTTCTTTGGCACCTCACAGGGAGGATGCCATCCCCATCGGAGCCAATGTTAGTGTCCTATGTTATAGTAATTAGACTTAAGTTTTGTATTTATTTATTCTAGCCAATTTTTAAAGTGTTGCTATGATCTCATAGAGATCAAGTCTTGGTGTCAATTTAGGATAGGATATACTAAAGTTTGAGTGGTAAATAAATATCAAGTTGTCAATGTCTTAAAAGTTCTAGGTTTAGTAAGTATAGGGTATTGTGTTATCCAAATCATGAGTGAAGATAGTAGTAGGCCTTTGTTCTCTCATCATTTGAATAAGTCAGCGGTATATTTTCAAGTCAGTTGCAAAGTCACATCAAATACTTTATCGTATCATTATCACTATAAGTTGTTGCACTTCTCCTTTACGTTGCACTTTCACAGTTGTTATGGTTTTTTGCACCTTGACGACCTCCAAGTTATAGAAGTTTGGTTTTCTTGTTAATTTTTTGTTTAATATCTTAAAATTCATTTCAAAATATTCAAGAGGGCTCTCATCTAGTCAGTTTCACATCTATTCCATCACCGTTGTGCTTTTCTGATGCGCTACCATACAATAATATAAGATATGAAGAAAATCAATGATTTTGTGCTTATGCTCATAAGTGGATTTTAAAAGAGGGTTCATGAGGTTGTAAAAATCATCTACCAACTATTTTTCTTGGTTAGAGATTCCAACACTTAGTCAAACCCATGCAAATGAAATTCGTTGCGCTTTGTTGTTGATCTTTTGCTATAGGTGGTGTTTTTCAAGAAGGGAGGTTTGAAATTTGCAAAAATGTTTTATAATAGGTATTTGATTATTCAAGGGTTGTCTTCCACCTATTTGACACATTCATAAGTACAGGAGGTGGTCAAAAATATGCAAAGGATGAACTTGTTGCATTTTGGCTGTAGGGGATTTGTTGTGTTTTTTATTGTTTTAGCAGTTAACTTCAAAAATGGTTTCTGACAAAATGGAGATGAATATAGAAAAAAAAAGAGGTTTGTTTAAAAAACGAGCTAGATAACGAAAACCCCGTTCAGTTATGTAACGGGTGTTTTATATTGGAATATTCAAATGAATCTTTACAACGTATTTTTTAGATTTCGTCATTCCTTGTTTTAATCATGTGTTTTGGGCGTGGATTCTGAGCAACGGGAGAAGAATTTTAGAAAATGGGGAGAGGTTTCTCTTAAGAAAAAGCTCATATATAAAAAAACTCTCTATGGTTTTACATAGGTGATACATTTTGAGAATTATAGGTGTCACTTTGAGACTCATTTTTCACAATTTCTCCAAGCCAGATTTGTTGACAGAGTTCTAGAAGCTTTTGAAATTTGAGTTGGTGGACCTCCAAATTGGCATAATTGACTCCAAATTAATTGTCATGATGAACTTTGAATTTTTTTCTACCAAATCACATATTTTTCTTTCCAGTTAGCATATTTTTGGTTAGTCAAAAACCAAACCCTAGATAGTAGGATATGCGCAAATTTTCCAAATATTTTATTCATAAAGCATTGTAACCTCTTCCTATCTTTGGGAAAATGATGGATTTTTACTTCCGTAGTTCAGGGATGAGCTAATTATATATATTTCATGCATTTTAGTGTGCAAGGGGTTTGCTAGTCACAGTTTGATAGAGAAGACATTGAGCATTATACATTTTCACTAAAACATTTCAGTGAATGGTGAAGGTCGAAGTCTAATTGTCCAAGGATTCATGTGTCAGTTTTTTTTGGTGATATTTATCTCTTTTATTTTGTTTCATTATCTTATATTATTTACATGATTAAATTGCATGTCTTCAATTTTTAGTTCAATAAGAAATTATTTCAGAATTCACTTTTAAGTGCTCTGTTATAGCTAACTGAACATTTTAGTGTTCTCCCTCCATTGTAATATCTAAAATTCATCCTCAACTAGATGCTTTAGATGTTATCAATTCCACTAGTCCTCTTCTCACCTCTCTACAACGAAATTTGACAAAGACACCACAAAGATTTCCTACCTTTCCCTTGTCTAAGGATTCCTCATTTTCGCATCATATCACTGGAAATCATTAGCTCAATATGAATCCATGCCTAATGGAATTTCCTTCTTCCCTGCCATCAAACTATTAAGACCTATTCCTCTCTAATCCCAATACCTAGCCTAAAGCCTAATACAATACTTAAAATTCATATAGAGAGAGTCGTCTCTAAAGCTATAAAGGGCTAGATTCCATTTTTACAGTAGTTTGTGGTTACCTTTGGGTTCCTCTCCTCAGCCTGAAGGCATTACAAAGTGATAATAAGCTAATGGGTCTGTTAAATGTAACTCAACACACAATGCCTTTTCCTTTTATATGTTAATACAAACTGGTGGATGGATGGACTACCTATTTTATTTTTTATTAATGTTAGAACATGTTATTTATGTGTATTATCTTCTTGGATGATAGATGGCATTTATGTAGTTTAGAGTGCTCATAACTATGTTTAATACTTTGAATATTCATGGTGCTTATGGTGTCTAAGAGATATGTATGTTGACTGGTTTGTTACTGTGTCGAATAATTCTTAATATGCTTAAGGGGGTTGAAAGGTTACGACATAATGAGAAATATTAGATAGTTTCTTCAACTTATAAGAAGGAATAGCCCCAATTATGTGTTGGTATAATATCTAATGGCCGAAAGTGTGAACCCTTGGGATTCCCAACACAATGTTAGTCCAAATTTGTGAATTTTCTAGTATTTGAGGGGCTTAGCACTCTGCGCAGTGTGTAGTAATAGGTAGGTAGTGAGGTAGATGTTAGTTATAAATAATGTGTCCCAAGACTGCAGAAACCTAGTCTCCATAGTCACCCATTAGTATCTTGGGTGATACTTCACTCACTTCGTTGGTCTTGCCGAAAGGGTCGATGATAACATGGCCTTTGTTGGCCACAGTGTAGAAAATCCCAGGTCTGATAGAATCCCACACCCCAAAAAACATATAAGGGTGTGTTTTGGAGAATTTAGCATCTACGGATAAACACTAATTCACTAGACAAGTAATTGTGCCTAGAACAACAGTCTAAAGTGTTTTATACTTTTCCTATAAACAATAGATAAGAAGAGGGGACAGAAGGCCTACCTGTAGTTCCACTTTCCTCTCGTCTCCCTTGTATTGATTCCGTCGCTCCTTCCCGTACTTAATCCACTTGAGAAGTACCCTGTAAACACAACTGAGGACAAAAACCGATCAAAGCATATGATCCATTGAATATAAATGAAAGGAATCAGAAGCAATTCATACATATAAGCATTATGAAAGAACACAACATATGGAAAATGGTTCAAACACTTTATTAGATAGAAGAAGGAATTACAACCATCAGTGTCTGATTCAAATTCATTCCTCCAGCTTGGATCCTATCCACATCACATCAATAGTAAGACAAGCTTGTGGCATCACATCATTTGCTCCAAAGTCAAGTCTCATAGCAACATTATCTCCTTACAATTCAACATAATCCAGCCCCTGATAACTTAGATGAGTGGTCAATTTATAGGAAGATGAAGGATGTTTTGTCATTAATGATGACATTGAATGGCCCTCCATACTTAGAATTAGTTCCATGGAGGAAGGGATGAGAGGATAGGATGCTCCTTAACTCATTCCTCATCCATTTTCGAGCTCATAGGAGTTGATAAGACAAGGAAACTTGTAGATGACTCCAAAAGATAAGAATATTCCCCAAACCCTATGTGAATTTCACTCATTCTCACCCAATGCAGGTGAAAGGAAGCCTAAGTGCTCTACAGAGCACCATGGCAATGGACTTAACTGCTCTGCAACACACCTTCACAAGGGATTACCTACGATAGTCCCTCTAGAGGAAATTTATGGATGTCTTCAAGTCATGAAACTGTCTTGGAAGGAGGCGTTCAAAGGGTTGACTTGTTTAGGGCATGAAACAACTGAGATTAGGGTTTGATGAGCCCTAAAACACTGATATGAATGTTGGGATTTGAGGTGTCCAAATGGATCCGTAACAGGGTGAAGGTAGAAACTACCCAAAGCAAGTTTTAATAGGGGACTTATTATTAAAAATATGGACTAGAATATTATAAGAGTGTTGAATATAGATTATGTTTTTCATTTAGGTGTTGTGGATTCTTTTGATTTTAACCCCTCAAAACCTACACCAAAGTTCTATTGTCTATTTTTGCTCGCCCATTTATCTATGTATGGAATGTTTTCGATCTCTTCAACCTGGTATTTGTCTTCTCTCAAGTGTAGTTTAAAAGCCACTAAGAAATCTAGTATCCATGTCTAAGATGACGCTCCTCAATATCCCAAAGTGGACCTAGACATATCAAAATAACATGTTTGTTACTAATATTCTTTGATGGTATTTTTACAAGGCATAAGAATGCACATATTGTTGAACTTTCCAACTACCACAGGTATATAGTCATGTCCCTTCTAATCTAATAGCAATGTTGGATTCACAATTATACTGAGAGGGTTCGGAGGGTGAATCAATATAATACAATTTTAAAAACTTAAATCATTCAATCACAATAAGTCATCAATCACATGAGAGCATTAAACATAGGATTGTGGAAACCTATATGAGAGAAAACCATAAAACTTATTTTAATTATTTGACTTACATAGACCCCAACTTGTTGTTACAATAATTTTAGGAACCCACCTGTTAGGTAAACTTGACTCGGGATAAAGTCAAAGTTGACCAGGTTAAATAGTGATGGTTTTGGGGCACATGGTATTGTGCACCCATAGTATTATGCCCATGGTATTATATGTAATGGAGCTTATAAAAGGCTGGAAGGACTTCATTGTAATGTAGGCCTGGAGGTGAGCAGTGAAGGCTCACTTGGTCGGATTGGCTAGGGTTTTGGCCAGTGCTAATGAGATATCATTAGTTTGGGTTTTTCCTCGGATTTGGTGTTTTCCCAGATAAACATGTGTGTTTATGTGTTTATGGTTGTTGCTGGTTATTTTTATATTGTTCATCTCAGTAAATCTCAATATTAATTTATGTTCTCTGAATAATTTCTTAACAATTGGTATCAGAGCTTAATGTTGGCTTCAAAAGAATGTATTTTGTTGCCAAGGGTTTGTATTGGCCTGGTGAATGAAGGGGATATGATTTGTTGCACTGATGCATTGGATATGGATTTGAAAGGTACTAGATCAATATAGATCTAGTAAGATCTGCACGTGAAGAAGGTAGATATCGTCAGATTTGGTGCAAAAAGGTTGAATCTCTTTGGTAATGTGAGAGCCGATGCGAAATTTCAGTAGTGTAATCATGGTGACTGTAACGCAGGAGCTCATGTGAAAGTTATGTGGCGATCCGTCGGCATTGTTGGACACCCTCGCTACTGCAAAGGTCAAGCCGACAGCGGTGGCTGCCAAGAAACAACAGCCAGCAGTGTCGGCAAGTAGAAAACTACCGTCGAAACCCCTTCCCCTGGCCCAGGCTATTAAGGTTGTACGATTACTATTTTGCAATCGGTGCACAAGAGAATCGATCATGGGCAGCAAAATGTATGGTGATGGGTTCTTCGACAGCGAAGAATAGGAATTGTTAGGGCAGGCAAACACATGGAGGTCCACCTTTGCCTTTGTAGAATCACTGGCCGTGAAGAGTGTGGTTCTGCTGGGAATCCCTGACCTCATCACCCGCCAAGGTCCACACAGTACTCTCTCTCAAGGGAATCGTGGTGAGCCTCCCTAGAGAAACACTTGACGTTTCGTGCCTCTTCAGAATCATGTGCTTCCTGGTTGCGAAGGGCATGTTCGAGCCTCTATAGATTCCGATGGAGGAAACGAGAGCACGAGATACGGCCTGACGCCAGCGTCCAAGTGGCTGGTCCAAGAATCCAGGGAGCTGTCGATGGCGCCGATGCTGTTGATGCAGAACGACGAGAGAAGCGTAGCGTCGTGGCACCGTTTCAACGAATGTGTGCTGGACGATGGACAAAAAGATTGTAGCGAGCAGTGAGTAGTGAGCATGCAACGTGGGTGACCAGCTCGCATTGAGGGAACTCGTGTTGGAGAAAGCCGAGCGACCTGCTTAAAGTGCCTGAATGTAATCATACGGGCTAAGTGGTGCCGCAGGATGCCCTGACTCGTGGGTTGCATGAGGCGGATGAAGGATTTTTACATGGAGACCGATTTCCAGTTTGAGAGCTTTGTTATCCCCTTCATGGGCTGAATCGTGCTCTCGGACACTTACAAAATCTGGAAGCGCGAAATGAACATGAGGGTCGATACGATGCTCACAAGGTTCAATGGGTTCAAGATACAGGATGGGTAGACATCTTTCTAACCTAGGGTTGGATCCTTTGGCAGCAATAGAGAGAGCTCAGAGCAGATCTATGTCTCGACGAGGTCGTAAGCAAGAAAGGTCAAGTGGCGTGGAAGAGAATGTTGATGCTATGGATATAGATCAACCAAACAAGAAGCATCACATGTTATCACGCTCCAAATCTAGATCAAGGTTTCCTGGTGAAGTCACCCCAAGCGAGGGTTTTAAGGACTCATCTCAGAAATTAAAGGCAATTAATCTTGGCAAGAAGGCAGTAAATAAATGAAACAAGGATGCCCGCAATTGAGAGAGGATGGGTCAGAATAGCAGCGGCCAAAAAAAATAAATAAAAAAAATTAATGAAGTCAAAATTATTGCATGTAAATGGGCATACTACTGTAAGACCTGGTAAGGCATGTGTACCCCTGCGTAATCACTAGTAAAGTCTGGTTAGACCTAGGTGATAGAGGGGATGTCGGGTTAATAATACCCCGAGTAAAAACTCTGAGGGGGGTAAGGGCTAGAGTGAGCGGGATTGTCTCACTTAGCAGGTTTGGCTGGAGTTAGTCAAGGAACCCCAAGTGAAGTTTAAGGGGGGAATTGTTAGGTAAACTTGACTTGGGATAGAGTCAAAGTTGACTAGGTTAAATAGTGAAGATTTTGGGGCACATGGTATTGTGCACCCATAGTATTCTGCTCATGGTATTATATGTAATGGAGCTTATAAAAGGTTGGAAGGACTTCATTGTAATATAGGTCTGGAGGTGAGTGGTGAAGGCTCACTTGGTCGGATTGGCCAGGGTTTTGGCCAATGCTAATGAGATATAATTAGGTTGTGTTTTTCCTCAGATTTGGGGTTTTCCCGGATAAACATGTGTGTTTATGTGTTTATGGTTGTTGCTGGTTATTTTTATATTTTTCATCTTGGTAGATCTCAATATTGATTTATGTTCTCTGAATAATTTCTTAACACCACCTATAGGAGATATCAATCCATTTTGATTTGAAAGCACCAACTTGTGGGATACACTAATCCCCTCAAATTTTCAAGCAACAATTTGCAAGAGATACCAATCCCCTTATATTTGCAAGCCCCAACTTGTAGGAGACACCAATCCCCTCAAATTTCAGATTCACTCTGATTTACAACAATTGTTTTGAGTCACCTTCTTTATTTCTAATCTATAATCTTCTTTTTTGTATTCAATGTGCTCTTCTGAAATTGTTTGTAGACATGTTTGTTCTTCCCTAATCTTTAATTCTCTTTGATTCATCTTCTCTAACTCCCTCTCTTGCTGTCTTTGCATTTGTAGAAACCTCAACAACTCGTAAATTTATTTATATCTCAATTTCTCTGTATGCAAATTTCTCCATGATCGCATTTTATTCATTCACATCTTATCTATATAGCCGAAAATATTCTCACACACTACCATTGACTTGTGCTTTACTTTTCATCTCTTCACTCTTTATTTTATTTAACAACACATCATGTATTTGTTTTGGTGCTTCCCTTTAAGTTCTCTGATCTTTAACTTCATTTATTTTTTGCCTAAGCTTCACTTATGTATGCACATGCTCACACCCATTTTCAATGCATCACATTCTTAATCCACTGATGGTTTGCTTAAACTAATTGTCAAGCCTTAGCCTCACATTAATTATCAACCTAGGTAAGTCTTTTTGTTTCAAGAGTGTACACAATATGTGCAAGTGATGTAAATCGTTGAATCTACAGAGAGTAATGCTTTAAAATAACTTATTGATTTCAATACAAGAGTAAACGGATCAAACCATAAACTACCAACTTATAACTTCAAGGAAATTAACTTATTCAAACATCAAAACTCAATCTTAATCGAAATCACAATCCAATCTTAATTGAAAGTTCTAACTGCAATTACATCAACCGAGTGCACCGTAATGATAACAGAGCTCTTTCAGCTAAATCTAGGCTTATGCATAAAAGTAATACATCTGATATAATCAATAAAACTCTAGCATTCAATTAACAAGAAATGATTCTTAACTATCAATCAAATCAATCCACGATATTAGATAAATGAAACAATCAACAGAAATAAGAACCAATGCAATGAACACACAAACTCAACAATAGTAAAAGTAAATGTTATAAAACCAGCTCACAAAAAGATAGAAAAGATAGAGCAATGCCTTAGAAATAAACCTCTTCGAGGGGGCAACCTCCTTTACATTACACAAATGAATAATTCTTAGATGATACAAATGACAAGATCTCCTTTCTATATATAGGAGTCTAAGGGGTCATAATATAGTCAGAGCCGACCTAACAATAATATTGTAAGGGCACAATAATAACAATAGTGGGCTTCTATGGGAAACAATAATAGAAATATGGGGACTACATGGGCACAACAATATAATAAGGGGGTTGTACTAATAACAATAAGGGGTTACACTAGTAGTATAGGGACCTAACATGCCCGTCTCCTTCAAAAAGTGTTATCCTCAACGCTTGAGTAGTTCTTGATGCTTTTGTATAAAATTCTCATCCTTCCATGTGGAATCTTCAGTGGGTAAGTTCTTCCACTTGATGAGATGCTCTGAAATTGATCGATTTCGTAGCTGTCAACTTCTCAGATCTGTGAATGCTTCAGGTTCCAATATGATTTTTCCTTCCTTGTCAAGTTCTGGCAATATTGTTGGAACTGGGATCTTTGACAACTTTTGAATGAGTTCCCACCCTACTTCGCCATTCTTCCATTCATCCCTTGCTTTGTTTATCAAATTTGGTTGGATAATTATACCAACCTCTACCATTTGTGCAACCATATTTTCAATTTCACTCCTTTGGGCATATGGATATCTATAAGGCCTGATGTTTGGAGGAACACTTCTTGGAATAAAATGAATAGCATGATCACGATCATGAATATGTGGGAGACATTTGGGAGTCTCAAATACCTTGGAATGATATTCCAAGGCTTTTTGGAGATCTAGAGAAATACATGATTTCGATGTGCGAACCATTAGCGAACATAATTGTGCAATTATGGCTCGTTGTTCTTTCTTCAAATCTTCCATTCCTTTCTTCCAATATGATTTCATACCATTGATATCAGCTTCCGTGGCATAGATAATAATATTTACTTTTGCTTCTCTATAATATTATTTAACCTTATATTCAATTTTTGAAAGTCCTCAGTGTGCTTTTCCATTGAACCCTTTTGTTTGATATTTATCAATTGGCTAAAGAAGGTGTTTCTCTTTGTATCCTCATAATGTGCTATCATTTCCTCTGTGAAAATTTACCACATGACAAGTGGTTTACGAGAACAAAGCCCTTTATACCATAAAAATTGATTCGGTTCTAAATAATTAGATGCAATACATACCTTTTGTAACAGTGGTACACCATGTAGATCAAAATATTTCTCCATATGTAGTATCCAATTTACCAGATCCTTGACATCAAACTTCCTCATATCGCCTTTTATTGATTTTAGGAGCTTGATCTTGAAATGACTATAACTCTGTAATTTTGTATCTTGCAGTTCTGAAATTGTGACCTAAAGTAGCCCTTTGTGTCCTCTTTCTAATGGCACCAGTCTGATTGAAATTGGATTCTCCAAGAAAGAGTTATGCCAATCTCCCAAGATGACCTGATTATATAACTTTTCAAAAGAGCGAACCTGTATGAAGTGCATGACCTGATTATATACCTTTTTAGAGGAGCAAACCTGTATGAAGTGCCACATGTCACTGTTTTGACCTTTTGGATTTGAAAATATACACAAAAAACTACAGTTCGTCCTCTTTTTGTAACTTCTTACAAAATTTCAATCTGATGCTCAGAGAGAAAGTTATGATGATTTTCCCAAGGTCACCTATTTAATATGTAATTCGGGAGTCTACAAAAATGCTAACGTCCTCAGATCATATCTCTACAAATATAGTGAGACAGGCTCTGCAATTCAGACCCAAAGTTCAAAACACTTTCGGCTCAAATGGGGTTTTTTTTTAGCCTCTAAAACATCGCAGAAAAAATGTTATAGCGAAAATACCACGATGACCTGTTTGTAGCAGTAAAACCCTAGAATCCAAAGCTCTGATACCAAATGTTATGAATCCAGCTCACAAAAATATAGAAAAGATAGATCAACGCCTTAGAAATAGGCCTCTTTGAGGGGGAAACCTCCTTTACATTACACAAATGAACAATTCTTAGATGATACAAATGACAAGACCTCCTTTCTATATATAGGAGTCTAAGGGGTCATAATATAATTAGAGCTAACCTAACAATAAAAATGTAAGGGCACAATAATAGCAATAGTGGGCTTATATGGGGCACAATAATAACAATATGGGGACTACATGGGCACAACAATATAATAAGTGGGTTGTACTAATAACAATAAGAGGTTACACTAGTAGTATAGGGACCTAACAATAAATCAATCATAAAACTATAAAACAGAGTAATTAAACTGCAGAAAGGTAAACTATAAAACAGGGAACAACAGTGAAATCCACCAGTGACCAGTTCCAAGCCGCCAGTGATTATTGCTTGATTACTTCAGAATCTCGTAAATGAACAACAACATGAATTATATATTATTCATCAAATCCAAATGTCATTACAACACAATGTCTTTTAGAATAATGCTCTGTATATTAAAATTACAACTGAAGTAAATGACGAAAAAGTTCTCCCTTATTCTATGCGTCTTTCCCTTCTTATAGCCAAAGAGGAAAAGAGATAAATGTGATTCCTCAGGATCAGGAGATCCTGAGGAATTCACAACTAAATGCTATTATCAGACAATCTTTCTATCTTGCACTGATCCTCTTGATTTGCTTCTCGATTTGACCGCACAAGATGCACGTTGTTTCCTTTGTTTAGCCTTTGCTGTTCAATATTTTGAACAACAACTGTTCCCTTCACCAATTTATGCATAATAAACAACGAAAGTTAGTTTTGTTAGTCAAATCGCATGAAAAGCAGTTACATTCATTTTCAATCGAAATATTATCAAAACCTTATTACGTCATGGCACAAAATGCATGAAAAGGAGGAAAAAGATAGTGTAATCAAGAATAAATTTATACCTATTGCACGGCCCAACATTCTCCCCTTCTTACCTTGTTTCATGTCCTTGTGAACATAAATAGTTATTATGTAATGCAGTTAAAGAGTAAGCAGGAAAGACTTTTTCTTTATCTGACCTAAAACTGTGCTTTTGTATTAAATCTGCAAAGGTTGTCCCTTCATGACCTTCAGGAAACTCATAAGCAGAATGGTATCCTTCAGGTGGGTACCAAATAATAGGACTCCTAAATCGACATCCCAAACAATATGGTCCTTCCCTCAAGATAATATCGCTGTAAGTGAAAAAATGCCCTGTGACAGCTTTAAAATTCCTGTAACTAAATGGTTCTTTGTCCTTGACACTATTGGTTGAGACTGCTCATCTTTGCTTGGATGCAATCAAGGATCTTTCTTGAATGGATAATAAATAATCCCTTCCAGTTTGCACGATTTCTTTATATATAGGCCCCAGAATCTTAGCTACAACCTCTTGTGTCATGAGCCTTTTGTGTTTAATAAAAAGTTGCAAGGGGTGTGTAGGTTCACTCCTTACCCACAAATCCAGTCCATGTTCTTTTCTTTGAAAGGCATTATAAGCCTTAGACCACTTGAGTTGGTTTACTGCAAAAGAAAGAAAGGCCTGGAGCTGAATATCCCTAACAAAAGGACTAGGATTATTATCCACCTCCCCTTCTAATACAAAATTCTGCAAATAGAATTCACAGAGGAGATGTTGGACTTTTATCCGATGTTTCTTACAGCAATTTATAAGTTCATCAGTTGTCTTCAATTCAACTGACTTGCCAGCCTTAACAACTTTAATCTTCAACAGCAAATATCTTTCTAATAAAAATAGAGAATCATTTGTAGCAGGAGACCTGCAAGATAATACATCAGAGTATAAAGAGCAAATAACATCAAGCTGGCCCACGAACTTATCTAGCTTGGATTTTATTTTCCTCTGCTTTTCTTCCTCCTGTATGAACTTATCAAAAGTTTCATTCTCAGTTATGGTCAATTCTCTGCATTGCTTCTACAACTCCTGATACCTTTGCAGAGGAACTGTCTCCATCTGACATTGCTCTAAAGCAAGCTGGGCTTGTGCCAGCTCCTCTTGTAATTCTGAAAGAATATGATCATTGCATGATGGAGCGTTATTGATTATTTCTTCTGTCTGGGTGCCTGTGTTGTGAGAGGGTACACTCTTGGTCTGATTTCTTTTATTATGGGAGGACCAACCCTCTGTCTGAGTTCTTTTATTATGGGAGGACCAACCCTCCGTCTGAACAACTGTATCCATTAAGTCTGCATGCAAATTTGTTTGGGTGGCTACTGTTTGAGTAGAAATAGGTTCGGTTTGGGTTTCTGTTGCCCTGCCCTCACATATTTCTGTTTGTGTGGCCACAGTGACTACCTCAGGAGTAGTGCTCTGGGCCTCTCTATTTGCAGTTTCTTTCAATTTCCGACGTAGCCTTCTAACTATCTTCTGAAGCTTTTGGTATTTCTTCCTCAGCTTCTTTAGTTTTGTTTCAGCTACTCGCTTTTTCTGAGGAGCATCCTTTATAGAAACAGGTTTATCAATACCCTCTGTATCTAAGGGTTCTTGGTGCTTGTCTTGGCTATGTTCCAATATAACCGTGTCACCTGATTGGTTATCAGATTCATGCATTACTTCTGTGTCCATTTCCTCTTCCCGATGTACAGCTTCTAGGGAAGGCAAAATTTCTGTGTGACCAGAATCTTCTGAGGATTGGGCTTCAGTTAGGTTTGGATCAAGTGATCCTCTAGGTTGCATGTATGCATTTAAATTTTCCAGGACCTAGGCCATCCCTTCCTCAAAGTCTTGCAAGAAATCATCTTGGGGGCTCATCAGTGGTGTTTGAGGAGGCCCTGCTTCATTTTCTGGTTCAACATCAAAATGTTGTGCTTCCTCTTGTTCTGAGTCTGACTTATGTTCTTCCTCAGGTTCTTGTTCCAAATTTCCTTCTTCCTTGGGTTTGGATTCAGAATTACCTTCTTCCCCCTGTTCAGGTTCAACATTGCATTCTTCCTCTGACTCTGGCTCTGAATTACCTTCTTTCTCTGGTTCTGGCTCAGAATTGCATTGTTCCTCTGGTTCTGGCTCAGAATTACGTTCTTCCTCTGGTTCTGACTCAGAGTCCTATACATTAATTGGACTGGATGGCTCCACCGGTTGTTCAGTTCTACCCTGAGTATCTATAAACGTTCTTTGGACTGGGTTCAACCTCGCAGATCGCCTGTGCTTATGAGGTCCAATTTTTGAATGAGCAGTCCTCTTCCTCTTCGGAACAGGGTTTTGCTATTCAATTTCCATGGTTGCAGGGGTTTGGACTACAGGGTTTATCCCTATCTCTAGCGATGCTATAAAATTATCCCAAATTAAATTTTGCTGGGCCAGACTATGACTAACAATTAGTCTGATCAAACCATGATGACTAACTATAGTCTCAGGATGTCTAGCCTGTCTTATTCTATCTGTTGTGTCATGCAATAGAAAATTCAAGAAAAATGGTAAATTGACAGTGAGCTTCTGCTTTAAAAAAGCTAAGAGTTTAAGTTGTCGTAGTTTTACCACATCTCGGAAACCATCACAGGTGATGTACTTCTAGACGACACTTGCCAATTCGTGCCATGGTTCTCCCAGAGAGGATGGTTGAATGCCCTTGCCTTTTCGTGTTAATTCCTTGTCTACATCTCTGAAAATATCCACTGTGTCATGCAACATTATGTGCTTTTTAGGCCATATTTCTCCTTCTGTTGACAACACAAAAACTTCAGCTATCACAACCTCTGATACTATTACTCTTATGCCTTTTACTGTGGACTGTCCATTTCATAAGTGTTGTAAGAACTCAATAGCGATTTATTCGCTAGGGGCCTAAAGTTTGGTGAAATATGATATCCATCCTGCATGCTCCAGAATTTCCCTGGCTCTGTCAGATATATCCAACACTAAGGGTTCTTGGCAAACTTATTTTCCACCCATAATGCTTGAATTATTGCAATGTTCATCTTAAAATTTCAAGGATTAACACAACAGAAAATAAACAACAGAGAACAACAATTGCATTGGTGAAATAGAACATCAAGTAGATGTAACAACTAAAGTCCATGATATTAAGCAGAATTTCCATGAGAATTAATAATATTAATTCAAGGACCAACATACTGCCACATGTCATTTAATCATGGGATATCACAAAAACATATCAAGTCGAATAAGCGAAGTAAATATAGTGCATGCAAAGGCATAATGGAAATCCTTCCCCCTCCTTAAAAGAGAGGTCGCCTATGATCGAGTAGACAGGGAAAGTGATGTTCTCACGACAAGACAAGGGAATGATCAGTATAGGAGTAAATGAAGCAAACTACACATATCATTGATAGGACGGCAAGAGGTATGGTTATAATGAGAGTGGAGTGTGTAATGATAGTTTTGAATAAGATATAGGACACTTTGGGTTGATGATAAGTTACGCGAAAAAGAAAAGGACAACAATATGCCAAAAAGGTACTCTGTTGACGGTATTCTAGCTGAGAATGATACAATTGCTCGAAAGACATTATCTCATGCATAACCGTTCAAAACAGGGGAAAATTAATGAAATAATTTCTCTAATAAAAAGAAAGAATAAGAAGAGGGTATTATAGTAGTAATTGATGATAAGATATAACTTCAATACCATAAGCAGAGCCTCTGCTGCCAACAAGTGTCTGCAGCCTCGGCAGGGTTTCTTTTGAACCTATATGAGCAAGGATCTTTAATTTATAAATGGAGAATTTCAATGTTGTTCTACATAAGAGATCAGTGTGCTGGTGTGGTAATCAGATAACCACACTGCCATTCACTGGATTAGGCCGACTCGTGATGGGACCTCCTGTTTCGAGGATATTTTGGCTATCCAATGGATCATAACCCTGGTGTGGAGGCCATAGTGGGAATGTCACTTTGCTACAACCTTATGAACTTGGTGGGCTAGCTCGTAATGAGACCACCTATCCTCCATATGAAAACAAAATTTTGTTGTTATTACACATTTTTGTGATAAATAGAGGGAGGCTCAATACTTCATTAAGAGCAGGGATGGTGGAAGAAGTTGAACATGTCAATAACAAAAGTATACCCATATTCTTTTATTTTATAGACAGAGAATATTATAACCAGGAAGGGTGGAACCAACATGGTTTCTAAGATTATCAATCAGTATCATGTACAATAGAAAATGATACAGTAAAATAGTATATAAACAATTGTGTCCCTTTTCTTGAAAAGAATCTATCATCAAGAAGCTGTCCTATTAAAGATCATAACGTTAATGGTATTAACTCCTTTCAATAGAATCCATAAATCCTTTGTCCTCATAAAAGTAGTGTACTTTATGCCATGAAAAGAAAACAAAAGAAAAATGGGGCTGAGATAAATGAAGAGCAATCACACAAAAGAAAATTTTTCCTGTTCATTTGGATTGGACCGTGGCTGTTCAAAAGATTGAACAACAATTGTTCAATTAAATGAACAACAAAACAACACAAAAGAAAAAAGGTGTTGTTCAATAAATTGAACAGCAGTTGTTCAATAGATTGAACAACAAAACCACGCAAAATAGAAAAAGTGTTGTTCAATAGATTGAACAACAGCTGTTCAATTAAACGAATAGTAGCTGTTCAATAGTTTGAACAACAAAACAATCGAAAAGAAAGAAAGTGTTGTTCAATAGATTGAACAACAGCTGTTCAATTAAATGAACAACAAAGTTAACGAAAAAAAGTGTTGTTCAATAGATTGAACAACAAAACAACGGAAAGAAAGAAAGTGTTGTTCAATAGATTGAATGACAGCTGTTCACTAAATTGAACAATAGTTGTTCAATAATTTGAACAGCAACACAACGCACAAGAAAGAAAGTGTTGTACAATAGATTGAACAACAGCTGTTTAAATAAACTTAAAAGAAAAACGATAAAAAACAAGAAAGTGTTGTTCAATAGATTGAACAGCAAAACGACAAAAAGAAAGAAAGCGTTATTCAATAAATTGAACAACAAAACAAGCAGAGAGAAAGAAAAAAATAAAAGAAATCAAATTATCAATCATATTTACATATTTTACAAAAAAGAAATAAAATTTATCAAGATGGAGCTACCGAAGGATTTCCTTTTGTAGCTAAAACTTGCGTGGTGGGGTCCTCACGTATTTGCTGATAGAAAGATTCTTTAGTAAGTGGCTTTTGGTAGAGGCACACCCGATGCCCATTTGGTTTAAAAGAAGAACCCGACCCATCAATGGTGGCCAACGTAAGAGTACCATTTTCATGTACTTGCTTTATTTCATAGGGGCCTAATCATCTAGTCTGCAGTTTTCTAGTTAAGTCTTGGAACCTGGAATCATAAAGAAGTGCCCAGTCGCCCTCATGAAATGTCCTTTTCTTAATCAGGGCATCATGCCATTTGGCTCTTTGCTGTTGAATAAGTGTCGTATGTTGTAGAACTAGTAGCCGAATTTCATCTAATTCATTCATCTGCTGTAACCTATTAACCTGGGCTTCAGTTAAATCCAGTCTTATTTCCTGGGTTGTCTTTAGTGTTTGTATCTCAAATTCTATGGGAAAAATCTATTCCTTACCAAATACCAGTTGATATAGTGAGTATCCAATAGTGTTTCTCCAAGTTGTGCGACATGCTCACAAGGCCTCTAGCAGCCAAGCAATCCACTCTCGTCAATGTGATGAGATAGTCTTTGTTAGAATAGGTTCGATAAATTTGTTGGTGCTCTCCACCTCCCCGTTCGCCTACGGGTGATACAGAGAGGTAATTTTGTGTGTGATGTGATGATTTTTCAGTGTAGCAGCAACCTTGTGACCCATGAATGGTGGCCCCCCATCAGTAATTACTTCTATAGGTAAGCCATACTGCACAAAAATTTCGAAAAGAAAATTAATAACAGTTTCCTCTATTGCTCTTGGTAACGCTACTGCTTCCACCCACTTAGTTATGTAATTCATTGCAACCAATATATACCTTTTCTATTCGGATGGTGGTTTGAATGACCCAATGATATATAACGCCCAATGCTCAAAGGGTTCTATCACTAGTTGTGGATGGAGGGGCATCTCATTAGATTGGCCAGGGCAACCCATCCTTTGGCAACTATCACATGCCTGGACAAATTTCTTATCATATTTAAAAATAGTGGGCCAATAGTAGCCCATCTGTATAATTTTATATCCAGTTCTATGGTCTGCAAAGTTTCCACTGCAAGGTCCATCATGGCAGGCTTTTAAGATATCATAAATTTCATCCTCCCTAATGCACCTGCGGATGTGCATATCAACTCCCACGTGGAAAAGGTATCCTTTGATCCGGGAGAAACGAGTGCTACACTGCATAATCAATTTCCTCTCTCTCGATGTCAGATGTTTGGGAAATTTTCCCTCTGCTAAGTAATTCTCTACATTTGCATACCATGGCATTTTTACGGGCATAAAAAACAAACGTACATCCGGTAATTGATCATCTACTGCCACTGTATCATCTGTTCTTGGAACTCGGGAGAGGAAGTCTTCCATGAGGTTCTCCTTCCCTAGTTGATCCTTTATAGTTATGTCAAATTCCTACAAAAGTAGTAACCAACAAGTCACTCTTCCATTTGTAATGGGTTTATTGGCTAAATATTTGATAGCAGAGTGACCGATATACATATATACAGGGTATCCAGTTATAT
The DNA here is from genome assembly GCA_031772625.1 of Pinus tabuliformis. Taxonomy (NCBI): domain Eukaryota; kingdom Viridiplantae; phylum Streptophyta; class Pinopsida; order Pinales; family Pinaceae; genus Pinus; species Pinus tabuliformis. The sequence goes on from CM062819.1 coordinate 183,693,105, forward strand.
AGTGTCTAAATTTGTTGATAGCATAAATAACATCTAGAAACTCTTTTTCTGTTACTGTGTAATTCAACTCAGCAAGAGTTAAATTTTTGCTGATGTAATATATATCGTAGGGTTTCTCATCTTCTTCTTGGCCAAGAACAGCTCTGATCGCTATTTTTGATGCATCTGATGAAATCTAAAAAGGTATATCCCAATTCGGGCCTCATAATACTGGTGTTGTCAATACTAACCATTTTAAATCTGGAAAGGCAATGTCACATCTATTAATCCATATAAAGTCAACATTTCCTATCAAGGCATATAAAGGTGCAACAATATGCAAAAAGTTCTTTATAAATTTACGATAATATCTAGCAAATCCCAAAAAACTATGTACCTCTGTTTGAGTGCAAGGAGTAGCTGATAAGAGGATTACCTATATCTTTGCTGGATCTACTTGAATTCCAGCTTCTAAAATGTAATGACCCCAAATCAGACCTTCTGTCATCATCATATGACATTTCTCATGGCTTAAGCATAGTCTAGTAGCACTACACCAATATAGAACTTTCTCCAATTTTTTTAATGCTTGATCAAAGTCATCTCCATATGGTGTGAAATCATCCATGTACACCTCCAATCCTTCATTTATCAAGTCTACAAAGATGTTGAGTATGGCTCTTTGGAATGTAGCAGGTGCATTGCACAATCTGAAAGGCAATAACCTGTAAGAAAATGTTCCCTAAGGGCAAGTGAAAGTAGTTTTATCCTGGTCTTCAGGGGTAATTTGGATTTGGGTTGTAGCCACTGAAGCCATCCAGGAAAGAGAATAATTTCTTTCCTGCAAGTGTATCTAGGACCTGGTTGATAAATGGAAGGGGAAAATGGTCTTTTTGCGTTGCTTTGTTGAGTTCTCTGTAGTCAATGCATATCCGCGATTTTCCATTCCTTTTAGGGACAACTACTAATGGAGAAACCCATTTACTGTCAGATATAGGATAGATAAAATTCACATCTAATAGTTTTTGAAGATCTTCTTTCACAATATCCTTTAGATGAGGATTTAATATACGATTTGGCTATCGAATGGGTCTTGCATATTTTTCAGTGTAGATGTGGTGCATGCATAATTGAGGGTTAATCCCTTTCATGTCTAGGTAATCCCATACAAAATCCCCTTTATATTTCCTAAGGACTTGGATAAGTTTCTGTTGCTTGTCATTACTCAAATTACTGTTAATGTTCAGGATTTTCCCTTGCTCGATTTCAGTAGGTTTGCTATTATAGACAATGGTTGTTGGTATTGGTTGGTCATTAATGTTTCGCAAGGAATCTTCTTCAATATCATTATCAAGGACTGCTTCAATCATGTGACATCTCAAATTAAACACTCCAGCAGGGGTTAATAAAGGTGTTAATGACATCGTCTTCTATTTGGTTTTTGAATTCAAGCGCATCTGCCATAGTCAATGGTGAACAAATATTCTCTTTTAAATATGCTGCTAGTTGTTTCCTAGTTTTTATAATGGTTAGGCTTGGCTGAGCAGGAGGGTATAAATTTAAATTCTTTACATTGTTTCCTCTGGTTATGGTCATACTGCCTATTCAACAACCTATATAAGCATCGGTTGTTGCTAGCCAAGGCATTCCTAGTATTAAGGGGTGTCCATCTAGCCGATTTATTGGGTTAATAATAAAAAAATCTGCTAGATATTCCCACGAGTCCACAGAAACCATCACATCTTGTAATGTTACTTCTGGCCTAATTACTGAACAGTCAGCTAATTCCAACAAGGTAGTGGTTGGTTCTAAGACTATGATGCCAAGCACTTCACAAGTTTCTGTTGTAAGAATATTAATGGCTACCCCTAAATCAACTAAAGCATTGGGAAAAGAGCAGCCATTTATTTGTACTATGACAATGGGATTTCCCAGGTCTTCCTATTTTACAGGTGTCTCTTTTCCTAGTAATAAGTCAGACAAAGTTCCGATGACATGTATAGTTGGTGTTATTTTTGTTTTCCTCATAGACTTCTTTGCACACAATTCTTTAATGGTTTTAGCATATATCAGAATGTCTTGAATGGTCTAGAGGAGGGGTATTTTTATACAGAGATTTTTGAGTTCACCCAGAAGATCAAAGTCAGGATATTCAATTGGTTGAGGTATTATCAATCTTTCTGGGAACGAGGGAGAAGTAATTATAATTTGCTCAGGATCTTTCTACCTGACTGTATCTCCTCCCTATTTTATTTGTTGGTCATCTACAGTCGAAGGCTTATTCAGATGTGTTTCTTTAACCTCAGGTTGTAGATTTTTGTCCTCATCTGGAGCAATTACGTGACCAGATCTTAACTTAATTTCATTACATTCTCTCATCTCAATTTCAGGGTTCAGACTTTCAATAATTTGGACTTGTTGGATTGGTCTGTTTTTAGGATTTGGGTTGGGTTTAGCTGGGAGTTGCGGTTGTATATTAGGTTGAGGATTTTGCTGCAATGTATAAGGTGATGGTAAGGTGTAACAGGTGTACTCAGTTGGCTACCATGGGAATTTCAAACAGAACTGAGACCATTCAGTTAATCAAGAGGGTTCTTACACTGAGAAACTTGGTGCAGACATTAGAGAGAAGAACCCAGGATATGCAGACTGAGGTAAACAGGTTTATGGAGAAATTTCAGGTATTAGAAAACAGAGGGCTCCCTAGCTTACTAAACAACGCAGGGAGACTGTTCACACATGAGCAGTATGCCAAAAGGGTTAATGCATTTTCCACAAGTCAGATCAATGAGAAGCCCAACACCTCAGAGGAAACAGGGCCAGCCACAAGACAGACTCTCTACAACAGAGTAGAAAGTTTATTTTTTATAATGAATGAAATTAAACACCTGTTTGAGGTGCCTCCCAATTTTTATAAATATACAGAGGTAGAGGAGACTATGGATGCAATTCTCAGGCATCAACTACCTACACAAGAATGGTGGACTAAGGCAATACAGATGATTTTATAAACAGGAAGCCATTCAATAAATTTTGTTCATGGAAAATGCAAATTGTCATACACAGGACAGTTTAAAGAATCAGCATGCGTTAAAGATGAAAGCTGAGCCAACTCAGCAGAACTTACGGCCAACAAAGCAAGGTGAGAAGCTACAGGTGTCCAGGCCGAGAAGCTACAGCAGAGCAGCTCCAAAAGCGCATTTCTCAGCATTAATGCAGATCACTCCAACCGACTCAGTGGCCTCCAAAGGCCAAAATATCTTCTGACAGGCATAAAGATGCATTTACTTTGTATTCAATGATGTAATAACTTTCTTATCTAAATATCTTGAAAAGTTGGTGAACATATTCATTTCTGAGATAACTTAGCACTCAGATATTTTGTACAACCGATTGTATATATTTGCCCCTCGCACAAGCTTGCAGGGGTTGTTGTTGATCTCTCTTGAAGAAGTTCTTATGCTGTAATCTTTTCAGAGTTTAATAAACAAAGTGATGGAATTTCTCAAAGTTCTGAAGTGTTGAATGCGTTCTGGCGTCTGTTGAAAACTGCAGGATTCCTGTGTACTTCACAATACAATAAGTTTTCTGTAACTCTCTTTGTTATGTGTTTCAATCTTTTACAATCCACATATGTTTCTAATTTCTAAGTATTTAGCAACAAAGAAAAAGAATAGCCTTCAGGATTTATTCATGCAATACCCTGAGCTCAATCTATGTTGTTAATGAATGTTTTTCTTCAGCTATAATCTTGACAAGCGTAATTCTTAATTGCTACACTATCAGAATATATCTTTCACAGTGACCTTTGTTTCAGGAATTCAAGTTTGCTCCTGAGCAACATGTTTCACATTCACATCACCAGCTTAATGGAGAATTCTTAATTGCTTTCTGTTGGCTAACCGTACATCACCACTTAAGTTTAAATGTTGTTTGTTTGAGATACCCAATAGGCACTGCAGTCTGAACATCATCACTCCAGCATTTCAAAACAGTTCACAGCTCTAGACTCCATTGCCCAATGATATACTACTGTCTGAAACACTACATCTTAAGCACTGAAAGAAGTCCTTCAACCAAAACATAAACCAAAAACCTGAGCATAATAGCTAGCCTAAAACACCATCATAACAGAGACAAATCATAAAGAGAGAGCCCTCTCTGATTACAGTTTGGCTAGGAACTGTGATCCAAAGGTTGGTTAGTGGTTACCCCGGCCGTATTCCCTTGGGAGTCATAGGGAACAACCTGGGTGTTAACAAGCACTACCTATTTCTCCTTCTCCTTCACGAAGCTTGCAAGAATTCCCTTCTGGTAAAGGGCTAAACTGCAATTTTCCAGTGTTTTGAAAGCTCTGTTTAGACCCTTTAGTCTTGCTGTGAATCTCAGCGTCAGCTGCAGATGGTGATCCTGCGGCCTGAAGGGTTATAGTAGGATTTCTTGTAGAAATGATTCAGGGTCCTACTAATGACTGAGACTCGGCTTTCCTTATGATTTCATCGATAAAGGTTGATCATCCAAAGTGCACCAATCCCTTAGACTTTTTAGATCTGGGCAGAGGAATTAAATCTTTTCCTACTCTTTTCTTCTCAGTCATTCACTCAGAAATTCAAACATTTATTTCTACTTTAATTCTTACGCAATTTTGTTGAAAAGTGGGCGAGGGAGCAAGCACTTTACTTACACGTATGCAGGTTCTTATCTTCCATTTTTAATACCCAGTTCTTTCACAACAAACACACATCAAAAATCTATTCCTACGCAATTGTGTTGAAAAGCGGGCGAGGGAGAAAGAACTCTACTTACTCGTACGCAGGTTCTTACCGTCTGTTTTTAATACCTAGTCCTTTCACAACACACAAACATGAAATGCACATCACCTTCTGTGAAATGGAAATGCTCTCCAAGGAAATGACGCCAGAATTTTGGGTGCAAATAAGGTGTCTTTTACAACTCTTAAATCCCTCACATTAATTATCAACCTAGGTAAGTCTTTTTGTTTCAAGAGTGTACACAATATGTGCAAGTGATGTAAATTGTTGAATCTACAGAGAGTAACGCTTTAAAATAACTTATTGATTTCAATACAAGAGTAAACAGATCAAACCATAAACTACGAACTTATAACTTCAAGGAAATTAACTTATTCAAACATTAAAACTCAATCTTAATCGAAATCACAATCCAATATTAATTGAAAGTTCTAATTGCAATTACATCAATCGAGTTCATTGTAATGATAACATATCTCTTTCAGTTGAATCTAGGCTTATTCATAGAAGTAATACATCTGATATAATTAGTAAAACTCTAGGATTCAATTAACAAGAAATGATTCTTAACTATCAATCAAATCAATCCATGATATTAGATAAATGAAACAATCAACAGAAATAAGAACCAATGCAATGAACACACAAACTCAACAATAGTAAAAGTAAATCAATCATAAAACTATAAAACAGAGTAATTAAACTGCAGAAAGGTAAACTATAAAACAGGGAACAACAGTGAAATCCACCAGTGACCAGGCCCAAGCCACCAGTGATTACTGCTTGATTACTTCAGAATCTCGTAAATGAACAACAACATGAATTATATATTATTCATCAAATCCAAATGTCATTACAGCACAATGTCTTTCAGAATAACGCTCTGTATATTAAAATTACAATTGAAGTAAATGGCGAAAAAGTTCTACCTTATTCTATGCATCTTTCCCTTCTTATAGCCAAAGAGGAAAGAGATAAATGCGATTCCTCAGGATCAGGATATCCTCAGGAATTCGCAATTAAATGCTATTATCAGACAATATTTCTATCTTGTGTTGATCCTCATGATATGCTTCTTGATTTGTCCGCACAAGACACATGTTTTTTCCTCTGTTTAGCCTCTATTGTTCAATCTTTTGAACAACAGTTGTTCCCTTCGCCAATTTCTGCATAATAAACAATGAAAGTTAGTTTTGTCAATCAAATCGCATCAAAAGCAGTTACATTCATTTTCTATCGAAATATTATCAAAACTTTATTACGTCATGGCACAAAATGCATAAAAAGGAGGAAAAAGATAGTGTAATCAAGGGTAAATTTGTACCTGTTGCACGGCCCAACAACTTTAATAATATAATACGTTCTAGTACCAATGTGATTACTAAACTTGATAAAATGATTTTCAATTGACAAACTTTTCAATCTTATCTACAATTGATGATATTTTCCTTATCATACCAGGACACAACATACTAGAGTGTTTTATCTTATTGGTCTACTTTGACACCCTAGTACCTTCTAACCCCTAAAGGCTGAGCCCATGGACTTTTGTGACTAAGGCCTATGACCATGCCCTTTCGTCCTTTCAGGCCAAAAAATAATACATGGGGAAACATTTTCAAACTTGCTCCTAGCATGAGTCCCAAACCTCTAGTTCTTCCACATCAATCCACCATGGACCAATCACTATCAACAACTTGGTCCTTCTTTCTTGTCATCTACCACAAGCCACCCTATGATAGTACGAAATTTTACTTGCCAAAGCCTTGTTGATTGGCCAAAAAATTCTTTTTGTTCCTCACATGTGCCCCTCACTATTATAGCCACATCATTAGCTTTTCTACCTATTTTCCACACTTTTTCCATATGGAAACACATCATACTAGATATCATCCTTTCCCTTTCAATGGTTATAATGTATAACATGCAATGCTCAATACCCTAGTACCCGAGTATGGGGGTCCACCATTACCATGTCATTTGCCACATCTCATCCACATCAATTCCACTTTTGTGCTGATTGGGTAACACCTGCACACCTTAGTGCTTCATGATCATGGTTTGTAGCCAAGTGCCAATTATATCAAATGTTGGGAAATCTATGAGTTTTATCTTTGCTAAAATAACCGAATTGGTACAATGTATTTGCTTCTTGCCTTGGAAGAATATCAAAGGGGTTAAAGGTGGTTTTCAAAAATAACTATGGGCATTTTGATATGCCTAGAAGGATACCACACATATTAGAATTTTATCTCCTAGGTAGCATATTGGACCCCTCAATTAATCAAGAAATTAACATGTTGGGACCCTTTAAAATAAATGAGGACCATTGATCCTTGTTCATGCATCGAGAATGTTGGGACTTCTTCAAAATTGGTTATATATCCATAGAGGACTCCCCATGACCATGACATCAATGCAAAGAAAATGGTCAACAATATCCCTCTTTGTCATTAATGACAACCTTAGACATTTGAGCACTACTTCTTATCTGCAATCCTACCAATCTACAATATCTCCACTAACTTGCAATTTCTCCCCCTTTAACACCAATGGAAAAGGGATATGTCTGCAACTTCTATGGATTTCCTCATAGTTTTCCAAGAGGTTTCATGCTTCTAATTCCTTGGGTTTGACTTTCAACAATTGTCCACTTGATATGTTATTCTTCATTGTGTCTACAAATCTTGTAATTCCTTGGCTCAACTACTGAGTTCAATATACTATGTGTGTGTGTGTGTCCATATATATATATATATGAATAAGGTTGGTGAGAGGAGGTTTATTTTTTGGGCTTGTGTGCCCATGAGAATATGCTATATATGTTTTGGGGCTGGTGTGCTCGTGGATATTTGATTTTATAGTATGCGAGATTGGGAATCCTGGTATTGTAAATATGATGTAAATATATTCATATTAATAATAAAAACAATATTGGTTGTAGAAAAATCCATGAAAAGAGTATGGGGAGCCTGAGACTCCATGGGAATGGAAACGGATCTTATATGAATTATTAACTATGGAAAAAGGCAACTAAATTCCATAGTTTTTTAGAGTGCACCAAGTGGTAGAAACTAAATCATCCACATAAAATGGGTATGTTTTCCTATGAAGGAAAATACCTCATGGGTATTCAATCATTCAAGTAGTCATCTAGAGGATGACAATAGTGGAAGTGTGGGTTAATCGATTTTGGGATAGGAGGGTACTTTGAACCCTATAGAGAAACAAGAGATCCTAGAGGGATAGAGTTGAGACCATCCCTATCTAACAGTAAGATTCCTTGGATTTAGTGACATAGCTGAGGAGCTGCGGGTGTAGAGAAGGGGTGAACCACTTGGGCGCAAGGTGATGGGGGATGCAAGCCTGAAGGTTGGAGACTGAGACTACTGGGATTGGTATCATGGATGGATGTTGGTATGATTATGTACTTATTTTGGATAAATTGTTGACCATGGAATTGAGGCCCCATATGAGGAGGGACTCACTATTGATAATTTGAACAACGTGGTCTATGGTTTGGCCTTTATCTGATAAGTGATTTTGTGCCATTTATTTAATTATGTGTAATTGTTTTAAAAACCTTTTTTCAGGTTATGATCTTAATTCTATTGTTGCACATGAATTTAATTACTAAGTATAAACCCTAGTTTACTATGTGAATGTTGGCTTGTTGGGGCCTGATCCAGGTTCAGAAGTGATTTAGCCAAACAAATCCTGAAACTACTGGCTTTTTTGGCAATAGTCTGCAGTGCGCAGACTGAGGTCTCACCTGAGGTAGTATGGGAGGGTGCTGGAACCAGGTTTCTGCACCCTAGGGATGTCTTGATGAAGTCTAGGAAGTTCACGAACTGAACCTATGCGCTTGCACTGCTTCGCGTAGCCATTTGTCCTTTGTAGTTTGTCCAACTACTTCCGCGCAGCTCTGTAAAGAGCGCGAAGAGGTGTTGTCTAGATCCTTTATCCTTACTGTGCTATTATTATAGATCTTAACTTAATTGTGTGGGCCCAATACTCTTATTAATCATTCAACATTCATAACAAGTGCGCGCAATCATAAAACTGTAAAGAGATGCATAAATATAACAGAATAATAGACACACAATATTTTAGAATCAACTTATCTTTTATTAATTTTCCGTCCAAGTAAAATCCCAACTCCGCCCTATGCAAATAGCTGCAGGGGTCCGCGCACATAGCTGCGGACTCTACTATGCCTCTGCACACTCAGCTATGGAGCCTCTACCTATCATTATGACCTAATACCTTTAGATCTACTTCTAACTTCTAATCATGCCTTCGCATCTATCTGTTACTTCTAAAAACTGAGACCGCTATTACACTTAGAGCCTCGCTCTATTTATACAATCCCATGGTCTGCAAACCATGGGTAGGCCGACACACTTTACATTAAGTTGCATTATCTTAGGGCGGACAATCCCTAGACTCTTGTGCTCCACGCTCGCATTTCGTGGGGTCTTTATATTACACTTGACCAAAATTTGGGTTTGAAGCCCAAAAAACATGCTATGGGGGGATTTGCTGCCCAATAGGCCCCCAACACAATCATTGTGACTCATCCCGAGTCACTCTGCTGGTGCGGAAATCTTTGCGCGAAGTCCATCAAACTATGCTTGTGCAGCGCAAAGGTCCATAGCGCACTCCTCTACTGTCCGCTAGATCTGCTCTGCTCGCTTGGCTGAATGTGCACTGTCAGGGTCAAATCCATGTCTCAGGTCGTGCATCACTTTCATGTGTGCGAGTTTTCCTTCAGTGTTAGCTATGATGAGGAAGGCCTCATCGATCCAAGGCTGGACGCGTGCTTTAAGTACTCCCTCTTTTTGGTGCACGACGTCCAATTGTTCCTTCAATGCCTTTGCCTTTTTTAGCCTCGCAAGCCGCTGAGTTAGGGCTACTATCTATGTCATCCTGCGCACACTATCATATTTCATTTAAAGCTCTCACGCCTATGTTTCCAACTATTGTATGGTGGGATCCTCCTGTAAGGTTGTGAGGACCCTGAAGGATTATTCCGACAAAGTGGTACAACTCTGCACTGCCTGTTCAATTTATCCCATCCCTTTTCGGATATCATCGGCGCATTGTTCTTGAACTTCTGGGGGCGTGGAGGGCTAGCCTTTAATCATAGTTCATCAATTTGCAGGTTGAGGTTTAGCTCGATCCTCGTAGCTTCCTCCTTGGCCTTGCGTAACCCACTAGCCAATTTGTGGATCCACATTCCTATTGGTAGATCTATTGCAATTTCCAGTTCTGGGACGTGGTGACATGCTTCTTCTATGATCTACTCCAACTGTTGGTTCTATGCCACCGCTTCATCACATTGTAGGCTAATCTATTTGATGTTGATTCATTGTTCACTTAGCATTTGCACTGTGCATCCCTCCCTAGCATAGAGTTCTGCGGTCGCTTCGTCTTGTAGCTGGTATAAAATATCCCGCGGAAGGACAGCCAAGTTTAGGCCGAGTCCCTTGATCCATCCTACCATGGCTCTATCCTCCATTTTATCCATTGCCAGTGCTCATTAGGGAAACGCAACAGTGTTAGCAATTATGGCCTGCAATAGCTGCTCTGTTGCCAATGTTCCTGTGGCACTGTAGGTGACTACCGTTCCCTCTTGTAGGGGCCACACCTGAAGTCCCTAGAGTTGTGCCCTAAGGGCCCCCAACACATTCTGCTACTCCGCCATTTCTTCCTAAAGCACTTCCCTGGTGACCTCACGAACAATGTCACCGATGTCGTATAGATCACCCTCTGTCAGTGTAATAGGCTCCCCATCCAGTCTTGACACCTTGGTCTTCTTCCGTGGCCCTGTTCGTTCTATATTGCGTGACCATTTTAGTTGTGTTGATGTCGTGCTCGGGCATGTGCCTTCTGCTGTGTCGTCTGTCCCCTATCTTGTGGTCAGATTTGGGCCTCTTGCCTCCTGCGTCGTGGTTGCCCTAGTTGTTGGTGCTATTGCTGCTTTATCCGCAGCCTTGGTCTGCTGCGCAGTGACCTTCGCTGCCTCATGTGAAGCCCTTACCTCCTTGGCGAATTTCTCATTCCACTTCTCTTGTGCCAGCAGCTTGGCGACATCCTTTTGTCTTTGTATTGCTGCCTCATCGTGCATTGCCAGATCCAGGGCGCGCCACTCGGGTGGCCATGAGTCGAGCACCACAAACATAGCGTCATCAATCATGATGAAGGGGAGTTTGGTCCATTTCTGCTCTGGGTCCTTCCATGCCCTGATATACACATTGTGCATATCTTCCTTAATGTCTTCAAAGCTCTGCAGACTATTGTATATCGTAGGTGATAGGTGTGGTCGTTTGTTGATCCCCTTTCGTATGCTTGCCTCCATAAGTATCCAAAAGATCTTGGTCTCATGGATCCACGTAGTGTCCCTTTTTGCCCATAGTGACACGTATTTCGCTGCCTCTGGCAAGTCTTGATCAAGAGGAGGAAAATGATTGTCCTCCAACAATTCCCCTGCGACCAACAATGTGGATAAGAGAAACCACGCATAGTGGAAGGCCTTACCCTGCTCTTGGGCCTCCTTGCAGTTCGTTACGAACTCCTCGCAGAGGAACTGCACCCAGTTGAATTGTACCCCCTCAACGCATTGCTCGGCTAGTGCGAAGACCGTTGCTGGTACCTCGTTGCCTCGACATTTTCTCATTACTTTTCCTGCTAGCAACTGGGTGGCTATGCGCACCTCTTTGTTTTGAATGCTAGTAATGACTTAGCCCCTCTACTTCTTTTCCAAATTACATTTCTTCTTCATGGCCTTTGCGAGCACCAAGTTGTCGCTTTGGCCAACTATTTCCGCGGGGTCCCTTCCTGTACATGGAAGCCGAGAAATCCTATGAATAAGCTCCACTTTGATGGGAATTGGCTCCTCCAACCACAAGTACCCATCATGCACTAGGCAAAGTAGTTTCCTGATGAAAAATATCATGATTGGTGCCCGGTGAAAGTGTGGAATGCATAGTAGGTGGAGTAGCCCGACCTCCTCCACCCCGCACAGCCATTTCTGTGGCTGTAGCGCTATAACTGACCCTCCCTTGCTCTGTTTCATAAGTTGGCTAGTCTCCAAATGTGGGAAATTTTCATTGTTTACGAGGTCCAAATCTTAAAATTTCATCATGGGCACACAACCGAGGACTAATCCCTCAAATAGAATTCCATCTGGGAGGAGTGGGGTTTCAAGTGCGCTCTTAACGGCATCCACATCCTTGGGTAATTTTGCATTCCCTCTCCATGGGGGGACATATTTGGGCGGTTTTGCTGCAGCGCGCACTTCCTGAATATCTTCTGCCATTTCTTCCTTTGGTTCAATCTGTTCTACGATGGCCTAGAGATCCTCCTCCTCGTCATCTGTCTCAATATTAACCGTCTTTCCCTTGTCTTCCATAGAAGTTTACCAAACCTCAGATTTCATAGAGACATACGGATCGGTCCTGTTGCCTGTGGATCCTTTTTGGGCCTTGGTGTCTGGGGAGATTTAGGGATTTTCAGTGCATCCCCCACAAGCAGCATAGAGCTCTACGTGGCTCCCTTAGTTGCTGACATCATTCTGATTAGGAAATCCTGTGTCTCTTTTGAAAATGTCTCAAGTACTGATCTTGTTCTCACAGCCTCCAAATTCATTAGGTCCATACCCAACTGATAGTGCACCAACTGAATTCTGAAAATGTCAAGGGTTGTTCGGTGGAGAGCCACTTGTGATTTATAGGCCCTTTTGAATTCAAATTCGACCATCCGCCCCCCCTATTGTGCTCATTAATGTGAGATTGGTGACAGTTAGTCCCAAATCTAGTTCTGACTTTGTGTCTTAATTACCCGTCAGCCGCTCCTTGTTGCCATAAATTGGACATCTTGTCATGAATAGTGACACCAACAGTCACTTCCTAGCCTACACATGTGGCAACGCGATCCCCTGTGCGCGGACGCAACCCATGTGTCCTACTGATCTTATGCACAACCTCCTTGTCGCGTAGCTCCCATACAGAGTCTTTTATAGTCTCGCGCTCTCTTTCAACTTCTTGGAGCACTGAGACTGTGCTCCCTTCGGCTAGTCAGGAGGTTGCACCACTGGTGTGAGGCTTCAATTCACCTTCCTTAGTTACCCTCACGCTAGTTAGTGCCTCGCGTTCCTCCTTATGCAGTGCACTTCCCTGATTACTTTTTTTGGTAAGGTGCAGTCGCAGCCATGGTAGCAGGGCCATAATTTCTTATAATGCAGTGGTATGGCTGGCTATACCTTGTTCCATCGTGCTCAGCTTCTCGGCGTAGCAAGCTTGTGTGACTTGGGTTTTCAGTTTGTTGATATCTTCATCCAATACCATGCTTTTCTTTCTCACCCGTACCCAATCGTCTTCGAGTTCGTGAAGTTTCAATTTCCCTCACTGAATGGCTCCCTGTAGCTGCATAATTCCTTTACCCGGGTTCTTGCGTACTATCCCAACTGTGGGAACTAGTTTAGGGGGATTCTTCTCTGTTCTTATGGTTTCTTCTCTTCTCGTCGGTGTTGGGATCCCTTCCACGCTCTGACTTTTTCTTATGGCCCTGTAGGCCCATCGCATCGCTGGTACGCGCAGGTCCGAGTCAATCCATCTTGCCTGGTGAACTCTGTTCATGATTCTACATAGCATTTTGAATGCTTTGATGTGGAATATTTGTGGTGTGCATCGCTTTTCCTGCTGCCGCATCTAGTTCTAATTTTCGATCCTTATTTTGGGATGTGCTTGCACAGCACAGGTCTGCACCCATCGACACAGGTGGGTGAACAAGCTGCTTCATCCTGGATGCCCAGCTCTCATTTGACGCTGCAGGCTACCAAATCATAAGTGCATTTGTCTTCTACATTTGTGCCAGTTTACAATGGTCTTCTGATGTGTACTCCACCATCGTGAGGGTGTTGCACACAGTGCCCATTCCAATGCACTGTACTGCTGCTGTTCCAGTACTGCGCTTTCAAATTTGTCTAGGTATTCATCCATCGCCGTCACCCCATCATAGTTGGCAGCTCCCTTTCCTATGTCATCACGTACCGCATTGATGTAATCATCATGTTGTAATTCATCTTTGTCACTTCGTGCAACCGGTTTTGCTAGTGTTCTACTTCTTCGTCTGAATTTGAAGTGCAGGAGCTATCGTGCTCCCACGAGATTCTCCCATCTGCAATCGGGTTCACCCGCTCTTGGTCTCGTGTGGTTATCTGGTAAATACAATCCATCTCATCGTCACTTTCGTCATCGCGCACTGGTTCGGTATAGCGTGCTTCTTCGACTGGGTCTAGTGGGACTACTATGCATAAGGACTTTTTCTCGAATATCATCTGCCGCTTTTTCAAGTTTATGACTCCATTCATATCAGTGGCCCAGTCTATTCCTAGCAACGCGAGATAAGGATTGCTGTCATCGAAAATCTCTATTACTTCAAAGTCCATCTGGGTGCTCGCACCTTCGATATCAATTGTTACCCCTTGCAACCTCCCCATGGGAAAAATATTCTGTTGGTTCACCATTCATAATTGAATAGGGGACCACTGCAACGCAGGCCTGCCCATGCGTTCCCATGTTTGCTTCAGTAACACATTCACATCCGATCCAAAATCTAGGATGACCTGATCCATTTCATACTTTCCAATCTATGCAGTCAACCTCATCTCCCTTCCAGTGCGCAATGTATAATTCCCCAATTTTTGGACTACGCATGGTTCCCTTGACCCTGCACACCTGGTGATCAACCCTTACGGTCCCTTAACTGCCTTATTGTTGCACAACAGTTTCATGCAAGTCTCCAAAAAGGTAGTAAGCATAGAAGGATCCATCCCTGGCTCTGGTTGATCCTTACTACCTGAAGTAGAGGCCTTTGGGAAGCTCTTCTTAGCTTCCATGAATGTCTCCTTTGCTCGTTCTAGGTCAAACTCAGGTTCCTTTGTAGGAGCCTTGCGAACCCAGGTATCTTCCTCGAGTTGCTTCCCCTTATCCTCCCCCGTGGTCGCACCGCTTCTGAGCATCATGTTCACATTTGGGTCTTCTTCGTGCGGTTTAGACCTCATCATTTGGATATTCTGAGTCGGAGGAGGCTGGAATACCCCTTTCTCATTCATCTATGTGATCAACATATGGCAATCTATCATTTCATGATCAAACTGAGCACAACATGAATAGGATGTCCTCGTTGGCTTGGTACAATCGTGGGCGTAGTGCCCTTGTCCTCCGCAATTGTAACAAAATAACTGTTTGTGGCCCCTTCCTAGTCCCATTCCTCCTCATCCTCGACCTCGGCCCTAAAATCCAACACACGCCATCCTCATAGCTAGGTCGAGGCCTCGTGTTTCTGTCTGCATTCTATAGGCTAGGATCTGATCCATCATTAACACGTAGTTGCGACAAGTACACTCACTGTGGCCTACTGACCGAAATAAATTACAAAACAACTGCTAGGGAGTCTGTGTATACTTCTGCAACAAATGACATTTATTCGTCGTGTGTTTTCCTCCTATCTGACAGATCACGTACCATAACGTGGGTGTCACACTTGGCCCTGCTTGTACCTCCTGTCTGAGCAGCATTGGCCTCCCTCCTGCCAGTAGTTCGCAAATACTAGACAATGGTCTTTGTCATGGCCCTGGCCTTTGCATTTTATGCACCACACTTCCTTGCGCGCCTCTGGCTGTGGTGCCCTATCCTGCTTCAAGCTCTGCATTTCCAGGCAGAGATTCTGTAGTTGCGCATGGATTTGTTGAACTCCCATCCCCGGATCTTGTATCAATGTCTCATGCAATCTCATCACCATTTCCAATGCTTCGGCCTGGGTAGAAAGTTTCTGTTGTGACAATGTCGTCCTTAGGTGCGGTGCTAGAGATGCCACAAACCATGCATGATGTTGTTCATCCGTGAGCATCATATTAGCCTAGCGGATTGTACTCTTTAGTTGCTAATCCAGATCCTAGGGGGCCTTGCCTAGAAGCATCGTGATCTCTTTAAACTCAATGATTTACTGTGTCTCTAATTTCAACCAGCTAAATTCTCTATTCAATGCATTCTGGATCTCTGCTATTCCTACATTTGGGTGATCATTATAGTGCTTGATATACCATGTCAATGCGCAATCCTATAGCACGCTCACCAATGTATCCTTCTTAATGTTTTCATCCGTGACCCCTTGCGCTCCCCACATTGCTCTTACAACGAACTAGAACTAGTCTGGATCCTCATTTCCTACTCCTCTGAATATGGGTAGCTTGATCGCGCTTGCTATGTTGAACTGCAGGGTCGGTGGAGGTGGAGTGGGTGGAGACAGAGGTGAAGCAGGTGAAGCAGGTGGTGGCATGGGTGGGGGTGGTAACTGTGGAATGCGTTGTCTTATCAAACTGACTGCACTTCTCGGAGAGACCCGAGCGAGCTTCTCCTCGCTCTCTCTCGAAGGTGAAATTAAGGGATTGTTTCCTACTTCCCTGCTACCTTTGTAGATCTTTCCGCTCCACGTCGTTCCAAACATTAATGTATTCACATCACCTGCTTCTCACATAACAACATCTTAATGTAGGTATTCAAATATTTAATGTACTTACCTCGCGGTCCCTTGAGAAAACGTTGTTTTTCTTCACTGTAGGTCACAGTGGTGTCTATCGCAAACTCAGTGATAAATCGCCCTATTATCCGGTGCCCCTATTATATTCTGATGCCTCTAGTCTGCGCACTAATTCCGGTTTCCACACTATCGATTGTTCGAGTTGTTGGCTTGTATTATATTCTTTCCACGACTAGCCCACGTAGTTAACCAAGCGGTTAGAGGGGGGGGGGGGGTCATAGGGGGTTTTAGGTGTACCTGTATCCCCACTTTATGGGGTCTGGGGCAATGCCCCAGAAAATTTTGGTTTTGGACCCTATGTTAGGTTGGGCGGACCCACCTATGGTTTTGTGCATGATTTTGCACATGTTTTTTGGACGTGATGGTTTTCGGTCCATGGTATTGGATGCTTTGGCATGTATAAATATGTATTATAACATTGAAAGGAACATAATGAAAAATCAAGCTGGTAGTCCTGGTTTTGGGATCTAGGGGAAAATCTTTGTGTATATGTGTTTTATGTGTTATGCTCTCGCATTGTTTATTTTCTATGTTTTATAATTTGTATGCAGGTAATTTCTGTACAGGGTTAAAACCTACATTTGGTATCATAACAGTTTTGGCTTCAAGGGGACGCCTTTGTTGCTGAGGGGTTTCTCTCGAGCCTGTGGTAGACCCTATTAAGTGGGAGATCTGTGAGATCGATTCTGGTGGTGAAAGAAGATGGCGAGTAGTGGAAAGGTAGAGATCGAGAAATTTAATGGTCAGAATTTTGAGTTGTGGAAACTCAAGATGGAGGATCTGTTGGTGGATAAAGATCAATGGATCGTGTTAGATCCGAGTACTAAACCATCAGGAGTGTCTCATGAAGAATGGAAGAAGTTGGATCGGTAGGGAAAGAGCACAATACGATTGTGTGTCTCAGATTCAGTATTGCTGAATGTATCAGGGGAAGCTATGGTGAAGGCTTTGTGGGACAAGTTAGGGATTTTGTACCAATCTAAGTCTCTGGTGAATAAACTGTTCCTGCGGAAAAAGGTGTATAACCTGAGGATAAAAGATGGAGACTTGGTGACAGAGCATCTGAACGCATTTAGTACTGTGGTAAGTCAGTTAGCATCTGTTGATATTAAAATTTCAGATGAAGATAAGTGCATTAGTTTGTTTTTTCTGTACCCGATTCGTGGGATAGTCTGGTTATTGCAATAGGTAGCAATGTAACTGCCTTGCAGTTTGATGAAATAGTCTCAGCCTTGATGACGGAGAAGATGAGACGGAAAAATATGGAGAGCCAGAATGGTGATGCCTTGTCTATACGAGGACGGTCCCAGAACAGAAACAAAAATAAGTCATCAAGTGGGAGATCTAAATCTAGAGGGAGATCTAAATCTCTAGGAAAACCTGTAAAGGTGGTGTGCTGGAAATGCGAAAGGAAGGTCACTTCAAAAGGGACTGTAAATCTAAAGCTCTTGATAAAGGAAAGGGATCTGATGCTGCTCCTTCTGTAGAGGCTAAAACCACCACAAATGAAGGTGGGGATGTGTACTTGGCTTCTTCAAGTACACATGTAGATCATGAGGCATGGTTGACTAACTCAGGTGCATCCTTTCACTTCACTCCCCATAGAGAGTGGTTTTGCAAGTATGAGAAATACGATGGTGGTGATGTCTTCTTGGGGGATGATGGGAAGGCTAGAACCGTTGGTCATGGAAAAGTAAAGTTGAAGTTGCAAGGTGGAAAGGTTAGAACACTTCCGGGTGTTCTACATATTCTTGCATTGGCTAGAAATATGATTTCTGTAAGCAAGCTAGATGATGCAGGTGTAAAAACAGTGTTCGAGAAGGATACCTGCAAAGTGGTTTGGGGAGCATTGGTATTGATGCGGGGAGTTCAAATTGGAACTATGTACAAGCTGCAAGGTAGCACTGTTATTGATGGGTGCAACAGTTCTGTGGTTCCTGAAAGTGGAGCTGAAAATATAGTGGTCTTTGGAGAGAAGACCATGCTGTGGTGTCAAAGGCTTGGACATATTGGAGAGAAGGGCCTTTGAATACTTCATGGTAAAGGTATGGTAGAAGGTATGATGAGTAGCTCTCTAGATTTTAATTTATGTGAAAATTGTGTATACGGGAAGCAGAATCATGTGTGTTTCCCTTCTGGTGGTAAGATGGCGAAACAGATATTGGAGCTTGTGCACAGTGATGTGTTTGGACCTATGAAGGTTCCATCACTGGGTAAGTCGGTGTACTATGTATCATTTATAAATGACTTCTCAAGGAGTACATGGATATATTTCCTTAAGAAGAAATTTAAAGCCTTTGACAAGTTTAAAGAATTTAAGGCTCTCGTGGAAAATCAGATAGAGAAGAAGATAAATGTGCTGAGGACATATAATGGTGGAGAGTTTTGTAGCAAGGAATTTGAATAATTTTGTAAGAAGTGTGGTATAGCATGAAAAAAGACTACTCCATATACACCTCAGCAAAATGGAGTTGCAGAAAAAATGAATAAGACGTTGATGGAAAGGGCAAGAATCATGTTCAGTGGTGCCAGGTTAGGACAAGAATTCTAGGCAGAGGCGGTGGATACCGCATGTTACCTGGTCAATAGGTCACCTTCATTAGCTTTGGAGGATAAGACTCCACAAGAGGTATGGAATGGTAAGAAACCCTCTCTTTCACATCTGAGGGTATTTGGATGTGATGCATATGTACATGTTCCAAAGGATAAACGAACCAAGGTGGATAGTAAATCTGAAAAGTGCATCTTTATTCGGTATAAGGATGGTTTAAAGGGTTATAAGCTTTGGATCCTAGTAACAAGGAAGGTTGTGTACAACCGAGATGTGGTGTTCAGATAGGTGAAATATGTTATTAAACATGAAGTCCAACCAAAGGAACTTGAGAAGATAGAGTTTGAGCTAAAGGAGGAAGAATCAGAAGATGAAGAGCCACAAACTTCGGTTGTGAGAATATCGGTTCGAGAAAGAAGGCAGCCAGAAAGGTATAGTCCATCTGCTTTCTGTTCAAATTTTACTTTGTCTATTATTGATGATAATCCTAGAACTATGAAGGAAGCATTGGATTCAGAGGATGGAAAACTCTGGAAAGAAGCCATGGTTGATGAAATGGCATCTTTGAACAAAAATGAGGCTTGGGATCTGGTGGAGTTGCGGGCTGGAAGGAAACCCATTGGCAGCAAATGGGTGTTCAAAAAGAAGACAATTGCAATGTGGAGAAATACAAAGCTCGGTTGGTAGCAAAAGGTTATTCCTAAGTGTCGGGAATTGATTTTGGTGATATTTTTTCTCCTGTTGCCAAGGTAACTTCTATTAGATTACTTTTATCTGTTGTTTCTGCTTTTGATTTTGAGGTAGAACAGATGGATGTGAAGACAAAATTTCTTCATGGGGATCTGGAAGAGGAAATATACATGAAGCAACCTGAAGGCTTTGCGGTGAAGGGTAAGAAAGAACTGGTATGCAAGTTAAAGAAGTCTCTGTATGGGTTAAAACAGTCACCAAGGATGTGGTATTAGAAATTTGACACATTTATACAGGAACTTGGCTTCACTAGAAGCAAAGAAGATCACTGTGTGTATTTTAAATTAATTGGTGACCATGTTATTTATTTGGTCTTGTATAAGGATGATATGTTGCTGGTTGGAAATGACAAAGAAATTATCCAGGATTTGAAGACCCAATTGTCCTCCAAATTCGACATGAAAGATTTTGGTGCTGAAAACTATATTTTGGGCATGGAAATTAAAAGAGATCGGGCAAAGAGAAAGCTTTGGTTAAACCAGAGGAAGTATGTCGAGACAATACTGCAGAGGTTTAATAAGCAGGATAGTAAACCGGTGAAGGTTCCTAGTCCTGTAGGTGTGAGGTTATCTGTTGAACAGTGTCCCAAGACACAAGAAGAAGAAGAGGACATGTCCTGTGTTCCATATGCAAGTGAATTCGGTAGCCTGATGTATGCAATGGTCTGTACTAGACCAGACATTGCACATGCAGTGGGAGTATTGAGTAGGTTTATGTCAAAACCAGGGAAGGAGCACTGGACAACAGTGAAGCGGGTTTTCACGTATTTCAAAAGGAAGATTAGGTTTGGACATAATCTTGGATATTCGTGGCTTTGTTGATGCAGACTAGGCTGGAGATCTGGATCAGAGAAGATCTACAAGTGGGTATGTGTTTAACCTATTTGGAGGTGTAGTCAGTTGGATGAGTAAGAAAAAATCTGTATTGGCACTATCAACTACAGAGGCAGAATACATGGCAGCCACTCATGCAAGCAAGGAAGCAGTTTGGTTGCAGAGATTGTGTTCAAGTATGGGGTTAGTACAGGGAGCTATAAGGATAGACTATGATAGCCAAAGTACAATTTTCTTGGCAAAGAACCCTGCTTATCATTCAAAGACAAAGCACATTGATGTTCAGTATCACTTTGTGAGGGATATGATAGAAGACAAAAAGGTGTTGCTGGTAAAAGGTGGACACTTTGAAGAATACTATAGATGCATTGACAAAATCTGTGAGCTCTGAGAATTTCTCTTGGTGTAGAGAGACTATGGGTGTTTCAGGGCTTGAAAAATGACTAAGCTCTCTTGTTGCCCCCTGTGGAAAGAAAACAACAAATCGGAGAATGTTGGGTTGTGTTATATTCTTTCCATGACTAGCTCACGTAGTTAATCGAGGGGTTAGAGGGGGGGGCAGAGCCCCCCTTTGTTGCACCGATTATGTAGTGGCGGGGTGGTCACAGGGGGTTTGAGGTGTACATGTAGCCCCACTTTATGGGGTCCGGGGTAGTGCCTTGGAAAATTTTGGTTTTGGACCCTATGTTAGGTTGGGCAGACCCACCTATGGTTTTGTGCATGATTTTCACACATGTTTTTTCGACGCGATGGTTTTCGGTCCATGGTATTGGACACGATGGTTTTCGGTCCATGGTATTAGATGTTTCGAAATGTACATATATGTATTATAACATTGAAAGGAACATAATGAAAAATCAAGCTGGTAGTCCCGGTTTTGGGATCCAGGGGAAAATCTCTGTGTATATGTGTTATGCTCTCACATTGTTTATTTTCTGTGTTTTAGAATTTGTATGCAGGTAATTTCTGTACGGGGTTAAAACCTACATGAGTTTAAACCTTCCCTGGTTGTCATCTAGCCTCGCAATCCACTCATACAGTTCAATAGGGAAAGACGCGAAGAAGATCTCGTGGATTTTTGTATACACGTAGCAATCCAGCCAACTTTCCTTGGATGCCTGCGGAGTTTTGCTTTCCTTTGTCACAAACTCGTGAATCTTCTTGTCCAACCACTCTTCAATTTCCTTCTTTGTTGGGTTCTAGTGGCACAACACCAGACATCCCTTAGGCACATCTTGGTCCCGACAACGGAACCATTTGTTCGCTTGTTGGGGCCTGACCCAGGTTCATAAGTGATTTAGCCAAACAAATCCCGAAACTACCAGCCCTTTCGGCAACAGTCCATGGTGTGCGGACTGAGGCCTCACCTGAGGTAGTATGGGAGGGTGCTAGAACCAGGTTTCCACACCCTAGGGCTATCTTGATGAAGTCTAGGAAGTTTTTGAACTAAACCTGCGCTCTTGCGCTACTCCGCGCAAATGTTTGTCCTTTGCAGTTTGTGCAACTTCTTCCGCGCAGCTCTGTAAAGAGTGAGAAGAGGTGATGTCTAGATCCTTTATCCTTACTGTGCCATTATTGTAGACCTTAACTTAATTGTGTGGGCCCAATATTCTTATTAATCATTCAACATTCATAACAAGTGCGCGCAATCATAAAACTGTAGAGAGATGCATAAATATAATAGAAGCATAGACACACAATCTTTCAGAATTAACTTATCTTTTATTAATTCTCTGTCCAAGTACAATCCCAACTTTGCCCCGCACACTCAGTTGTAGGAGTCCGCGCACCCAGTTGCAGAGTCTACTAGGCCTCTGTGCACTTAACTGCGGAGCCTCTACCTATCAGTACGACCCAATACCTTCAGATCTACTTCTAACTTCTAATCATGCCTTCACATCTATTTGTTACTTCTCAAAGCTAAGACCGCTTTTACACTTAAAGCCTCACTCTATTTATACAATCCCATGGTCCGCGGACCATGGGTAGGCCGACACACTTTACATTAAATTACATTATCTTAGGGCAGACAATCCCTAGATTCTTGTGCTCCACGCCTACATTTCGCGGGGTCTTTACAGTAGACTTGATGAAAATTCGGGCTTCAAGCCCCAAAAACATACTATGGGGGGATCCGCTGCCTAACAGTGAATATTTAATTGTTGAACATTACATATATTATTCGTTTAGTCAATGATTTCATTATAGTTGGATTATAATGTGAGGGTTAATACCCAAGTGCAGGATACTAGCCGTGGCTGGAAATAATAAATAAAAGTGGAAAAATTGTGTAATTTTCCAATTACAAAAGGCTACTAGGCATGTTTATCCTTAGCTAATAGTTTAATTGGCCCAATCGAGCACTGAAATTGTTGCAAGCAAGTTGGCAGTGGGTTGGAGGATGAAAATTACTACCAGAATTTATATTTTTCCACAACGATTTGCAAATAATGGGTTGTGTGTGGTGTGTGATGTTTCCCAACAAAGGTTGGGAACCTTATAAGGTGGTATCAAAGTCCAAGTTGCAACACTTTACTTTCATGGGCCAAAATACCCCTGTCGGGAAAATTTACAAGTTGCCCACAAATTGTTCGATATAATTGATGAGAAATGGAAATGGTTAAATTGCTCAATTTAAAATGAAATCCATAAGAATGACACCAAAAAGGGGATTAAGTTATAGCATAGGGTCATAAATTGTGAAATAATGGCCATATTTTAGCAATGAAATGCTAAAATTGCATAATAGAAGATTCAGGTAGACAAAAAGAATTTTTGGTAGTAAGTTATGGAGTAAATTCCCATCTGGTCATGTAAAATTACTAATTCGATCATGGTTCCAAGGGAGGTAGAAGCATTGATGGGTTTCCATCATATTATAGAAAAAGGAATTCACGTCATGCCACAAACCTCATCACCATTAGGTCATGGGTTAAATTACTATGGTAAGGAAGAGTTATGGGAGGGTGGAACTATGATAGAAGACACCCCCCCCCTCCATCAAATTACGAGGGTACCCCCTTGTTGAGCCTCAAGCCTACACCTTCCTATACACCCTCTCAGCCTTC